>CAMTDV010000001.1:35932202-37394702 GCA_947069175.1 Scalesia atractyloides
AAGGAACACTTACAAGTGATCCTTAGGATGCAATAGAACTAAGTTGGATGCTCCTTTCAGTTAGGAACCTCTAGAGGAGGGAGATAGAGTGATAAATGAGAATGGTGCAAGTTCATATGGTGAAGCATTGTACCTATTTATAGTTGGAAAGCTTGAAGGAGGTGATGCTAGGTGCTCAGAGGTGTTAGAGGGAGCTTACAAGTGTCCTAAAACGTGGCATAGCTGTTTGGAAGTCCATGGTTTCGAAACAATGGTTTTTGGCAACATGTGTGGAGGCCAAGCATAAATTATGCAGATACAGCCTTCTGCGGACCGCGAGAGGCACAGGTCTGGCCTCTTGCGCCCCAAGGCCACTTTAAAAGTTTGTCATGTTTAGCCCCTTAACTTATAAAACCTCCTAAAACACCTTCATAGCATTTTTAGCCCTCCGTAACCAATATGTGGCGTACCCGGGAGTATACCCGGACAATGTCGAGCTCTCGGTTTGTTAAAAGGTCACTTTGAGGTATAAATTAACATGTTGACACTTTTAATCCTTCCATTATCCAACTTTCATATAATTACGGATTTAATCCCTCTCGTCCAACAAATGAGACATATGAGAGTTATGACTTGGTAAAGGATCACTCAGAGGCTGGGCTTGTTGACATATCAGTTACTCAGAGGCCAAGTTTAAGCATGTTGACATATCAGTCATTCAGAGGCTATGTTTAAGCATGTTGACATATCAGTCACTCAGAGGCTAATGTTTAACCATGTTGACATATCAGGCACTCAGAGGCTAACGTTTATGCATGTTGACATCAGAAAGTAACTCAGAGGCTCAGTTTAAGCATGTTGACACCTTTAGTCCTATTAGTCTATAATAGACTAAAAAAGTTACAACACGTGTCACAATACTATTGGACACGATTTTACGAGGTGTTACAAGACCTATGCATAGTCAGGATATCTTAAAAGAGCCAAAAGAGGCCAAATTCTATCCATGTCCTTGCAAAATCGAAATTTGTACCGAAAAGGTATTTGCCTAACCCTCGTCAGACACTTTATTTGTCACTATGATGTACGAAAGTACTGACCTGTTCACCAATAGTCTGACGTTGTAAAACAAAAGGATTAACTCAGTATACTTACCTGCTACGATGAATCGTTGTGCTTACCTTGATCACGGGGGTATGTCATGGTATGGGACACACGAGTATTACAGTATACTATTACCTTAAACGTATCACGAGGTTGATAATTGAAAGTTGAGCGTTAAGTTTAAGAGGACAAACGTATTGGCAATCACTTAGACCAGTCTGAATAAGTTCGTACCGAAATGTGTTCCTTGAACTGCCTGAGAACGAGTTTGATCACATTGTAATTGTAATTGTAATTGTAATTGTATATTGTAACTGTTGAGTTAGTTTCTTTAGTAGTTTGCGTTTCTGTTTATACTCTTATATTAAAAAAATTATAAAAAATAATAGAAAATCCAAAAAATAGTGTCATGTTTTTACAAATAGAGTGTTTTATTAGTTTTATTAAAAATTATTAATCCTTCTTAAAGATTTGACTGATCATCAAAAGTTGGAAGAATTTTTAATTGTGAAATCCAAGTAATTGGATGTACCAAGTGTTCATGTGGTACTTTCCTCTATTGCATAGAAATGTTTGCTTATGAATTTCTAAGCATGTGCAGAATTTAATTTGAATCAAGAAACAAGGATTGATGAAGATTGAAATGTTGTTGGTTGCTGACAAAGCATGAAGCATCACAACAACAAGATGTACCTGAGTCAAAAGAACTAGATACGAGTAATCGTTTAACAGTGATGGTACTTTTGAAGAGGTACCTGTGAACCTACTTGAAAGCGAAATATTGAAGAAGAAAAGAGCTTACAAGAATCCTCCTCTCCATACTTTTTCAGCAAGATATTCAAGCAAAAGCTGATGATGTTCAACAAGAACAAAGGCCCAAGTATGAAGATGAAGAGATGAAGTATCTTCCCATAGAGATATGACAAAGACAACATAAACCTAGGGGATATTGTAAGGCCACAAAATTGAGAAGGTTTACTGTAACAATTGCAAAATTCAACCGTTGTACACTTTCGATCGTTTTCATAGTTAAGAACAAGATCCAAGTCTTAGATACCTTAAATACCCTTCATATAGCTTAAATATTAGGTTAGAGGGGTTAGGAATGACAAAAATACAATAATACAAGTCCAGGTGCCAAAAGTATCCAAAAGAAAAATTATGCCCGCCAGAGGGGCTTACGGACCGTATGGCCCACACCTATATGGTCCGTAAGGCTAGCCTAGTTGTAGAAAATTTGCTTGGCCTCCAAGTTCTACCAACCATTCTTATTTCTTAACACCTAGCACGTAATTGCCACTTTCTTTCTGGTTCAAACACCTTATTCGACACTTGTAAACATCTAAGAATCAATGCTAACACTTGGCATAATCTCATGAACTTGATGTAAGTATAAATAGAGGTGATCTTGAGCCATTTCAACTTGCACCTTCCATCTTTCTCTCTAATCTTCTATTGGAGCTTGCTTCTAATCATAAAGAGGCCTCCTACTGAAGTTCTGAACATTCCTAGAACACAAATAAGCGTTCTTGCTTAGTCTTTTTCATTATTTTGGCTAGCTATGAACCATAAGTCAAACAAATTGACTTTTTGTTTGACTTTCGGTTCTAACCATTTTGGTCAAGTCAAAGTTCAAATTGAACTTTGCAACATGATCATAAAAATGAAGGTGTTAATCCCTCGCGATTACACCCTCTGATCATCATGTTTAGTAGGCGAATGATGAGTCAAATTTTTATGAAATAAAATTCAAAAATGCATAAAAGTGTATCTACGACGAAAGTGTTTTCGGGTATTAAAACTTAAAGTTTTGACAGCTAATTAGTTTTATAACATTATTAGACATGTTTTAACATGTCTAACTCATCATTTCTAGTTTAGCGCTTATTCCTTAGTCGAAAGTCGAACGGTTTGACTTCTGCTTTGACTTTCAAATCTGACCCGTTTGGTCACTCTTAGGATCCAACCAAGCCCATTTATATGACCATAGTAATATAGGGAATAACCCTTTGAGGTTATACCTCATGGTCATGTCATTTGGTTGGTCAAATGACGAGTCAACCTTAGATACTTTTAATTGGACAAAAATACCCTTTTTCGCATAAAATAGCTTTTAACATATAAGATCATTAGTTTTAACATCTAAACTGATCTTACAACATTATTAAACATGTTTTTACATATCAATCATTCATTTCCACTTCTAATATTATTTGAGTAAGTATCGACTGGGAAATGAATAAATACATTTATCAATCCTTCATTTACACTTCTGATATTATTTAAGAAAGTATCCACTGGGAAATGAATAATCCATTTACCAATTCTTCATTTCCACTTCTAATATTATTTGAGAAAGTATCCACTGGGAATCTATAAATCCATTTATCAATTCTTCATTTCCAGTTCTGGTATTATTTGAGAAAGTATCCACTAGGAAATGAATAAATCCATTTATCAATCCTTCATTTCCACTTCTAATATTATTTGAGAAAGTATCCACTGGGATAATAATTCATTTATCAATCCTTGATTTCGACTTCTGATATTATTTGAGGAAATATCCACTTGGAAATGAATAAATCCATTTATCAATCCTTCATTCCCACTTCTGATAGTGTTTGAGGAAGTATCCACCGGGAAATAAATAATCTATTAATAAATCCATCATTCCCACTTCTTGCATTATTTGAGTAAGTATCTACTGGGGGAATGATAGAGTTATGCTTCACATGGAAATCCTTGTTGGGTCTCTATATGCAAATAGATAGAACCCTAGATTCCATGCAAGTCAACGGCTTGAGACAAATTGGTATCTATGACATTAGGCCATACAAAACCAATTTTTGCCATGAAGTTGGCAACAAATTCCACATTCATACGCTCTAAAGGTCAAATACCTTCTCAACAACTAGTGAGAGGTTATAGAACCTTGAGATATTTTGGAAATCAATACTTATACATTGATCTCCTATTCCAATACCAAATGATGCTCCGCATATTTGGAATCTAAAGCCACAACATATCTATCAATCATTCCAACCTTATGCAAACAGTCTCCTACGAATAAATTTCATGACGAAATTTCCTAAAGGAGGGGAGACCGTAAGAATTGCAAAATTTCAACCATTGTACCCTTTCGATCGTTTTCGTATTTAGTAAAATTTTATGTTTTATTTACGAAATACGTAATCATACGATCGAGCAAAACGATATTCACGACATATTCAGAACAAGATCTAAGTTCACATACCCTAAACACCCTTCATATAGATTAAATATTAGGTTAGAGGGGTTAGGAATGACAAAAATGTGATAATACAAGTCAAGAGGCCAAAATTATCAAAAGGAAAAATTCTGCCCGCCAAAGGGGCTTATGGACCGTATGGCCCACACCTATACGGTCCGTAAGGCTAGCCTAGTGTTGGGGTTTTGGACATGTTTGTCAAAGTTATTTTATCCGTATAAAATAAAAACGCAGCGGAATAATTATTTAAAACATATTACTTACAAGATATAAAACCCATTTTATATGTAAAACCAAACCCTGGATCCATATATGAACATGCATGCTATCAAAATACAATCATAGGGTGTTTAGAATACTACCTTCCAAAGAACAAGTAGGTGAAGAAGATGATACTTCTTGAATGGTAATCTTCTAAGTAGAAGACCTCAAGCTTGTATACCCCAAGCTTTCCAACAAACACCTTGATTATGCTAGGATTTCTACACTTATGAACTCACTTCAAACACTCTTGGACAAAACCCTTTTGGCCGAAAATTGAGAGCTCAAAAAAGGTGTTCTTCTACTTGAAAATGTGTATTAAAATTATATAAGAGAATTCACCAAATCTTGTAGGATCTTGTGTTGGATTATGTGATTGTTGCATGAAGTTTCATTGGTGGAAAACCTACCTTGGGATGCCAAAAGTGGACGGCCACAAAGGCCTTTTCCAACCAAGATTTTTTAATTTCATTTTTAAAATAAGTCTTACATTTATTTTATAACCTTTTATAAAATTATAACATCACATGTTATAAGACTTATGCAACATATCACAATTATTTATAATGTTACTTGACCCATTAAATAACAATATAAAATATTCTCTCAAAATAAATTATCCATATAATTTATTAGTTTTTTAAGTGCAATTATTTAGAAAACCAATTTCTAAATATTCTAAGTGTTAATATTTATTTGTTTGGTCATATCATAAATAATATTATAAGTGTTTGTCTAGTTTGTTATTGGGTATGACTCGACTTGGATCATAACGTACTAGCCACATCAATTTAATATGTGTCTTGGGCATACCGATTCCAACACCTAGTTGTAGAAAATTTGCTTGGCCTCCAAGTTCTATCAACCATTCTTATTTCTTAACACCTAGAACGTAATTGCCACCTTCTTTCTGGTTCAAACACCTCATTAGACACTTGTAAACATCTAAGAATCATTGCTAACAGTTGGCATAATCTCATGAACTTGATGCAAATATAAATAGAGGTGATCTTGAGCCATTTCAACTTGCACCTTCCCTGTTTTTCTCTAATCTTCTATTGGAGCTTGCTTCTAATCATAAAGAGGCCTCCTACTGAAGTTCTGAACATTCCTAGAACACAAATAAGGGTTCTTACTTAGTCTTTTTCATTATTTTTGGCTAGCTATGAACCATAAGTCAAACAAATTGACTTTTTGTTTGACTTTCGGTTCTAACTATTTTGGTCAAGTCAAAGTTCAAATTGAACTTTGCAACATGATCATAAAAATGAAGGTGTTAATCCCTCGCGATTACACCCTCTGATCATCACGTTTAGTAGGCGAATGATGAGTCAAATTTTACGAAATAAAATTCAAAAATGCATAAAAGTGTAATTTACGATGAAAGTGTTTTCGGGTATTAAGACTTAAAGTTTTGACCGCTTATCAGTTTTATAATATTATTAGACATGTTTTAACATGTCTAACTGGTCATTTCTAGTTTAGCGCTTATTCCTTAGTCGAAAGTCGAACGGTTTGACTTCTGTTTTTACTTTCAAATCTGACCCGTTTGGTCACTCTTAGGATCCAACCAAGCCCATTTATATGACCATAGTAATATAGGGAATAACCCTCTGAGGTTATACCTTATGGTCATGTCATTTGGTTAGTCAAATGACGAGTCAACCTTAGATACTTTTAATTGGACAAAAATACCATTTTCGTATAAAATAGTTTTAAACATATAAGATCAATATTTTTTTTACATCTAAACTGATCTTACAACATTATTAAACATGTTTTGACATATCGAACTCATCATATAACTCATTCGACCATCTGAACCCTTATTTACGCATACGACCCGTTAAAGTGGCATAAACCATATTAACAAGTCGTAACGGGTCAAAACATTTGGAAACCATTTGCAAATCATAATTTAAGGTTAATAAACCGTATTATATGAGATCCTTCACTCTTTTGGTTAATAAACCACATTCTATCTGATCTTCCTTTAATCCTCGATACACACTAACCTTAATTATCCGACTAAATTAGAAAACACTTGAATCACTTGAGCTTTGCTTAATAATCTAAACAAGACATGTACGCAATCCATGTAAGTACATAGTTCCCTTCTTTTACTTTTTTTTCAAATGTTTTGGGGTAATTCATATGTGCCTATCACTATTTTCATTATTTCAAAACACTATACATGGTTTAAATACCTAGTATACATAGTACATGGTTTATATACACAACATGCTAACATTGTACTAAACTTGATGGTGCATTGAATATGACAATGATAAATTCATTAACATTGATCACGCCGACTGGTAGTTTGTTATGGTACCATAGGATTGACAACCCCATTCTCGCTTCCTAGGTCTGTTTGGAAGTTACCTCTGGGAATGACAGAAACTGAGTGACATAATTGATAAACCTTTGTTTTCATAAAGGTTTGTCCGACAGTCAACAAGGCTTGAATGTATTCACTAACAATCCATACTTGCTTTATACAATAAGGTAATTGTTTTATACAAGACAAAACATTTTGGTTTAAACAAGACATTTTGTTACCAAAGACATTTGGTTTATACAAGACAAGTCATATGTTTGGTTATACAAAACAAGTCCTTTTGATGGTCTATACAAGACAAGACATTTTGATTGGTTATTACAAAGACATAATTGGTTATTAAGTTAACCATTCATTATTTCCTTTAAAATCGAATTTTTTTTCTCATACGGTTTTACAAAAGAAACACTTTTTGTCAAAGATTCATGGCTACTCTTGAAATTTCTTAAACATCTTCTTTTAACACTCAAGGCCATGAGTTTTGACCACAAAACCTATGTTACTTACTAGCATTCAATGTTGACGTTATTTTCACATGTGTTTCAAGTGTTAATACGTGCGATGATTATTCAAGTATGCTACACGTAGAAATGGACTCGGCCTTAGTCCTCTTTAATTTAAAAACAATTACCTGTACTATTTGAATTGAAAAACAATGTTAATATGATGAAACTTTTTAGTACCATGTGTTGTGAGCAATTTGTAACGTGACTCCCCGACGATTCCGTCGCGGGTTCGTTTTTATACACGGTGGGGATGTTACACTATGCTTGTCTTTATCAAACACAATTATGGTTATTGAACTTAGTTTTCTATTTCAAGACAAGACATTTTTATTGGTTATTACAAAGACATAATTAGTTATTAAGTTAACCATTCATTATTTCCTTTAAAATCGGATGTTTTTCTCATACGATTTTACAAAAGAAACACTTTTTGTCAAAGATTCATGGCTACTCCTGAAATTTCTTAAACATTTTCTTTTAAAACTCAAATCCATGAGTTTTGACCACAAAAACTATGTTACTTACCAGCATTCAATGTTGACATTATTTTCACATATGTTTTAGATGTTAATATGTGCGATGATTATTCAAGTATGCTACACGTAGAAATGGACTCGGGCCTTAGTCTTCTTTAATCTAAAAACAATTACCTGTACTATTTGCATTCAAAAACAATATTAATATGATGAAACTTTTTAGTACCATGTGTTGTGAGCAATTTGTAACGTGACTCCCCGACGATTCCGCTGTGGGTTCTTTTTTATGCACGGTCGGGATGTTAAATTACGCTTGTCTTTATCAAACACAATTATGGTTATTGAACTTAGTTTTCTAGTGGGCTTGGGTTAAGCCATGCGAGCCGAGTTATATGTCGACCCTATATTATGTTATGCTTAGTTCATTATTAGGGTTAGACATCAAAGAGAGCTTGAGAGGCGAGTTAGGGTAGTTGATTGCTCTTGCTTAATCAATACATTATACCAGACAAACCTAGAGTTTGTGTGAAATTTATAATAATAGTCGATTTCTTATTCTTGTTCTACACTTTCTTAGTTTTTCGCACTTTGATTGTGTTTGTGATATTCGATTGAAAAGGTCTTGGACTTACACCCTCACCAATAGATTTGTAGTCAGGATGTATGGGACTGGTGATTTCTTCATTTATTGCATCAGTTTTGGTTGGTGCATTATGTTTATTGCCTACGTCTAGGATGTGTCGATATTGTACATAGGGCTTAAACGTCATTGTATAAATGTTATCAAGTGTTTTATATGTTTTGTAGTTGACACGTACGAGTGAGTCAGTTGGCTCATACGAGTGACACTCTATCACTCGTACGATGCAACCACTCGCACGAGTCGCAGCTTCTGTTTCACACACTCCAGTGCGAGTCATGTCGACTTACAAAATAGAGGAGTGTTGTGTCAGAGCTACTTAGTGTTAGTTCAGTTGGTACTGCGAAGACCTGCTGATTTGTTTACCCGCATCTGTACTTGCATGTCAATTAATACAATTTAGAGCAGTTAAACAGTATCTCTCTCTTGTTCGTTTATCATCCTCT
This sequence comes from Scalesia atractyloides, assembly GCA_947069175.1. Taxonomy (NCBI): domain Eukaryota; kingdom Viridiplantae; phylum Streptophyta; class Magnoliopsida; order Asterales; family Asteraceae; genus Scalesia; species Scalesia atractyloides. The sequence goes on from CAMTDV010000001.1 coordinate 35,941,203, forward strand.
CTAGCAATGAATTCCGCCTCTGCTAGTTAAGTTAGATCAGACCAGTTGCTCATCAGAGAAGCCGATCCCCCGTTCACAAGTGGTATCAGAGCCTTGAGGCGTAATCTGCTGACAAACGTCAAGATTCGGCAGGCTACAAACTATTTCAGATCAGATTCACTGTTGCAGCTTTCAACTTGTACATTTCTCCCAAATTGATATCGGATTTGGACGAAATTATGGACAAATTGGACTAGGATTCTAGATCACGTTAAAATACATTCTAATCAATCCTTAACATTTCAGATCTAAAAAAGAGCTTAATCATGTTAAAATTGGTAAAATTCATGTTTTTGGAGACTTAGTTGTTTCGGACGAGTAGAGAGACCACTCGCACGAACAACTTTAGACCATTTGTACGAGCAAGTAATAAGAATTTCTTAAAAACTTTCAAGTTTCAAAATTTACAAGTGTGATTTGCACGAGTTGCACATTCGTATGAGCATCTCATTCGTACGAGTGAAATTTCTCATCCGTACGAGTGACAACATGCTTGGTTCGCATGAGCTGTCATGTCTATAAATAGGTGTTGTTTGTTCATTGTTTGGAAGTTTTGGAAGTTCCCTTAGGGGAAACGCTGGCGAATTCTCTCAAGGAACTATGTCAGCCAGTCAAGATGTATACTCTTTCGGTATGAATGAATGAATTGAAAAGCTTCCACTGATTCTGTGCCTACATGTCTATTTCGTTCTGCTGAATCTGTTCTATCCCCAAAGCTTACCGCTGCCGACCACGGGACCACAACTGGTATTACAGCTACGGTACCAATTCATTCAATCTAACAGTTGATGAATCACCTACGATCATGAATTTTAGACGTATGAGGGGTTTTAGATGTAAAACATCAAATAATCGGACCATCCATGGGCACAATGTTAAATTGAAACTGTAGGATTGATAGAGACTGATTTTCGACCAGTTATGTGCAAAAATCATGTCGAATTTGAAGAAATGAAGATTTTGGATCGAAAAACGTAATCAGTTTCGTCCGTACGAGCTAAACTCATGTCAACACTCACGAACTAAACATATTGAGATTCGACACCATTTTATCCGTGATTGCTACGAGAAAAAGTTGGTTAGAATTGAAAAAATCCACACTGATGACCAAAAAGCAGATTTTTATACCAAAGCCTTTTATCGTACAAGATTTAAAAATGGTTTACGAAATCTGACATCAGGGGATATACAAGTGGTTGAGTTTGAGGATGACGACGACTTGATGTGATACTCATCGGTTTGATGAATTTTATGTATATTAGTTCTTAAAAACTCAAAAAATCTAAAAAATATGTTTTTGATTTTAGGGAGAGAAATTTTCGGAAAATACAAAAACATTATAAAAGTCATAAAGAGTTCTTGTGAAAAAGGGAGATCATATTATATCAATATGACAATCATAGTATGCTAAAGAATTGGAATGATTAAACAAGTAATTAAACAGGTCTTACCGAGGATGTGTTAATAGGATTCACTCGTTCAGTAAATTGTTTTTAAGATATAAAACTAAAAAAAAAACTGAATAACTTGTGGGTTGACATCTCTCAGATATATGGACTTAGTACTCCAAAATTTCATTTGAGAGAATGCAAGATTCTGCGATACTAGGTCTTTATATTTAATTGATATATGGGGTATTATCCGAGTTCTTCTGATTTTGCGTCAACAATGGCCTTGAACTTGTATAATACTTTACGCATTATTCGTCTAAAAAGCTTCATAAAAAAATGATGATTATGTCATAACCATTGTGACATCTACAGTTCAAAAGATTCCTTTAAGGAACACCACCTAAAGACGAGCCTTCATCTCTTTGTTTGTACGGTAGTACTAACCTGAGCTCTCAAGGTCTCGCAATTCACCCCTTTACAGATATCAGTTAGATATATAAATGAAATTCTGGGAATCTCGATACGGGAGTAAATCTGAGATGGGACACACAGTTATTTCATGTTCTTAATATTACCTAACATATTTTGAAACAGTTGAGAAACGAGAATAGGTTTAAGTGGATAAGAATATTGGCCATCTAGGTAAATCTAGTTAAAAACTTAATGAGTATACCAAGATCAACGGTACTGGTGATTTGTTAAACACTTGATATGATCTTCTTAAAACACAAAACTCACAAAAATATGTATCTTTACTTATTATTTCTTTTCGGAAAAATTCCAAAAGCCAAAAAGATTTTCAGTTTGCTTAACTTTTTAGTTTTGTTCTAGTCTACCGAAGATGTAAACACAAATAGTTGAAGTCATGGCGACATCTTGCTGAAGGGAATCTGAAGACCATGGGATGGGAGCTAATCTTAATCGAAAAATTTCTTGAACGTCAATAAAGTTCATTAATTTGAAACTTTACAATTTAAAATAAATATGTTTTGGTAAAAAATGGTCAACAAAGGTCATTAACTTGGACTTGGTAGGCAAATCACGTAACCAGGTTCATTAGCTTGGACTTGGTTAACTGAGTGGGTTTTAAACAGATAAAATGTTTATAAAAATAAAAAAAATATCAAAAAGTGTTCCAAGTTTTAGAACTGATTAGTACGAGTCTCACTAGCTTGTACGAACCAAGTTTGGGCTTCCTTCGCACGAACCATTGGTTCGTACGAACAACCCTAACTAGTATAAAAGGTCAATTTGTTCGCACGAACCAAATTTATGTTACTGTGCGACCTGAGAGAACTTTGGGTGCGAATACGTTCTAAACTTCATTTTTCTTGACATTTATCGAGTACTATTACATTAGGGAGGTTGATCCGCACACCTCTTTCAATGGGAAAGGTACTTTTGCTCAATCTTAGCCGTTATAGTGCCGAATTTGAACTGAATGGACTTAAAACATAGATTTAGGGAGATTGGACCGGTAAAACTTAAAATTGACCTTAAAAACGTTAATATCGTACCTAATAACCTATAAATCGACTATCAATTTGTTAAAAACCACACGTTTTAGGTTCGGATTAAACTTGGTGTTATTTGGAATGGTTCATGATTCATACGAATTAGTTGTTCGTACGAACCAAGATTTCAAATTGTTATATCCTTTTCATTCGTACGAATAAACTGTTTCTACGAAGTAACATCCTTAAATGTTAAAATTCCAAAATTGCATTAAGTGTTAATGATTCGTATGAAGCTTCATTCGTACGAAGCAAGTTTGATGAAATCTTTGAAAGTTCATAAGTCTTTAGTCACCCGTACGAAGTAGTGCTCGTACGAGTGATAGTTTGAATCAAAATTGTGAAAACTTTTTAAGTATTGAATCGTACGAAAGCATGGTTCGTACGAATGATGTAGGGATTTAAAAATTTCAAAATTTTTCTAACAATTTGAATTCTTTTTGTACAGGTCAAGAAAATGTCATTTTCTCCATTTCACAACATTTGTTGTCTGATTGACTAGACTATACCGGAGATTGCTGCATACAGAGATGTATTAGATTTTTTTGTGTAGGATTCCGATCACAAAAGTGCTTGCAGATCGACATACCGTTTATAGATCTCATGTTGAATATTTCTGGAACGCAGCAAAGTACGATTCTGAAGAAAATGCGATAGTGTCAGCGATAAAGATTGATGATGAAGATATCCAGGTTAAGATAATGGAAGATTTGATTCGAACAGTTTTGGATTTCAAGGATAATGCAGACGATCCTACCGGGTTTTCGGAGTACATGGTGAAGGGTTGTTTTTACAGGATGGGGTATGCTGGTTTTGTCAATGTCGCGCCGTTCAAGAAAGGAAACCTCAATGCGCCTTTCCGTTACATTGCTCATGTTGTTGCACATGCGTTGAGCCATCGAAAAGGGGGATTTGATGATTTGTTAGACTACCAAATGTGTATGATTACTGCACTAGTCCTAAATCTGCCATATAACTTCTCTAAAATTATATTTACACAGATGGTGCAAAACATACAAAGGGAAAAGTTTTTGCAATACCCTCAGTTTGTACAGATGTTGTTAGATCATTTACACCCGAACTTGAAAAAGAAGAAGGACGATGTGTTAAAGTTAGAGAACATGGATGTTTCTACATTGAAGAAGATGAATTTACATTTGAAGACTTTTCCGAATGCTAACTCGTTTTTGGTGCTATAGTCGACAAGGATTACATTTCTCCAGCACCGAGTAAATGGAGGAAAGATGATAGTGGAGATGAAAGTAAGGAATTGACTATGCTTGAAAGTTTTGTTGCTAAGAGAAGTTCGTGGTTTGTGAAAGAAGGCGAAAAGGGTGTTAAGAGAAAAGCAACTGCTACATCTTCTGCTACTTCAATGCCAAAGAAAAAGTCAGCTGCTGAAAGTTCTAGGTTGCGCGACGAACCAGATGTTGAAGAAAACATTGAAGATATTGCAGCAGATATCGAGAGATAAGCATTTAGTGAGAGAAAGAAGCTAAAGACGCATCATCTTCGAGCACTAATTCTTGTGAGAGACGTGCTGGTGAGAGAAAAAGAGCCAAAAAGATAGAGGAAAAACGTTTGGCTGAGAAAAAGAGAAAAGGAGAAGAGCGCAAGTGCAAAGCGGCAGGAGAAGATGATACAATGTATGTACATTCAGGATCAGATACAGAAACTCATGTGTGCACACTGATGAAGAAATAAGATGATACAAGTTTAAGCACCAAGCTGCTAGAAGCTCCGAGACTCCAACTGTTAGATCTAAAGAGACTGTACAAGAGTCGACGATTGAAGAAGAGGTTATTGTTGAACCAGCTCAGCAAATTCCAACGTCACTACCTCGTCAGACAGCACCACAATTGACACCATGTCAATCTACTCTGCCACAACAATCTGCATCTCAACCGTCACCACACACTTCACAGCCCCAATCTTAGTTTGATTTTAACTTTGACTTTGGAGATATTCCAGGGGGGAAGATTTTTCATTCAACGACCCGCGTGTTGATGAGTTACTAAAACAGGTCTTGTTGAATACTGTGAAGATAGCAGAGTTGCAGGAACAAATTAATGTGCTGAATGAAGAGAAACAGGAGTTGCATGAACAGATCAATGTTTTGACTGAAGATAAACAGCAGTTAGAAGCCATGCTTGCAAGTATAGTTTCAGAGAATGAACGTTTACGTCTTCGAATGGCTGAGTATGAGGAAGAAAGACTCCGTAGTGATCGTAGAATGAATTTGTTTGAGAAGATTTTGGTGAAAAAGCTGGGAGAACGAGTTGCTGAAAGGGAACGCCTTGCTAAAGAGTTATCTGACGCACAAGGCAAAGGAAAAGCAAAGGTTGTAGAGGATCCTGTGAATGTTGAAACTGAGCCAGAAGCTGAATCTGCGTCAGTTACTAGTACAACTATCGTTGTTTATCAAGCGTCGAACAAGTTTATATTGATCGGGAAGCCTAATGATGGGGAGATTGATATGTCAAGTGAATGGCTTTTGAAGAAAAGGTTAGAAAAAGTAATTGAGAAAGCAGCTGAAGAGTTTGAGGAAGATGCTAAAAAGGAAGATGAAGATTTAGATGTTGATGGTGATTTTGATTCAGATTCTGATAAGGGTAATGATGATGATGATAATGTTGGAGGTACTGGTGTTCGTGTAACGGATTCTGATGTGAATAAAGAGATTGATTATTCAGTGTACCTCGATGATTCTGCGAACCAAATTACTTAAGAAGGTGTTAAGGATATAACAGAAGGTTCTTCAGATGCTCAGCAGGCAGGAATTCTCACGGTGATTGATACATCTACAGTTCCTGTCGTGCCAAAACCAAATATTTTCTATCTTGAGCATGATGTCGAGGAAGGCGAATTCATTCACAGTTATTCTAAAGAAGAGATCGCAGAAATGCTAGGTGTGGATGAAGAACAGTTTGATTTTGAGAATGAGCTGAACGAGATTAGCGTGTTTGAGCCAAATAATTATGTTTTCGAAAATGTTGAAGAAGCTAACGAGTATGATCAAGTTGTCGTGGAGGATGATTCTGATGACCATGCTAATATTGTCGATCAGGGTACAAAGGACTCCCCAACTTTTACCAAACTATTTTGCAGCAGAAAATGCAGATGTGCTGAAACGTAAAGTTGAAGAAGCTGCAAGGCAAGGCACTATTCCTCAACAGTTGAACAGAGTTTAGATTGTCGAAATGAGGAAGAAGTGGTTCAGGAATGCACCAGCAGAGCGTAAATTCAAACGTCCTCTAGCGTTCTTTACTCGTGACACTGATATTTCTCTAAGGGACATCATAAGCTGGGGTTGGATTGAAGAGCTTAACGTCTATGCGATCAAAAGGGAGTTTGGTATTCAGTATTTCCGATATATGAGCGACATCAAGTCCTTACCTTACTGGGATATTAAAGAGTTGGTGCAGAAAAAGACGATCAATCTCAAGATGAAATTTCATGACCAGAGGCTTTGGAAGTTGATTAAGCTTGAGTCTTTACATGGATTTACACACTGGAAACCTCACTTTCCAAGACGCATCACGAAGATCGATCCAGTGACTAAGGAGAAGGATGTGACGCTCATCGTAAAGAAGCCGAAAGTAATGAAGAATATGCCTATGTTACGGATGGAGCAGGATTTCTACAAGAGCTTCAAGTGGTAGCATTATGATTCGAACACAGGAAAGGCTGTTATTTGCTTGCACCCGGATGAAGACTCGTAGAAGAATACTGAAGAGCTAACCGAAGCCGTAATCGCTCACAAACGCATATATGGGCTGTGGCGTGGCAATCGAGTACTAGACCCGATGTGGCTAGTCAATTGCGTGAAGAAAGATATAGACTGCTTGTTCAACAGCAAGATCAGTTATGAAGAGAAAGATAAAGAGCAAGCTCTCGAGTTTCAAAAGATTGTTAATGTTTGTTTTGCAAATGATATTCATTCTGGATCATCATGGAATACATCTTGGAGGAAGTTGGAGGAGACTTAGCAGAAGAAGAAAGATAAGAAGAAAGCTAGAATAGCTGAGCGTGCTCGTATAGCATCGCTAAGGAGTTTTCGGTTTGGCATATAGTGAATCGACCTCCTCCAATGGATCAAACGCCAATTGCATTTGAGGAGCGTCGCAAGCCACCAAAGATTTTTTGGTCATTAAGCGTCAAATCTTGTGAAGCTTTTTAAAGACCATCCAGACTACGGCAACATCCAAGGGGGAGTTTGTTGGTGCATTACGTCTGTTGCCTACGTCTAGGATGTGTCGATATTGTATATAGGGCTTAAATGTCATTTGTAAAAATGTTATTAAATGTTTTATATGTTTTGTAGTTGAATCCTACGAGTGAGTCAGTTGGCTCGTAGGAGTGACACTCTGTCACTCGTACGAAGCAACCACTCGCACGAGTCACATATTCTGTTTCACACACTCCAGTGCGAGTCATGTCGACCTATATATAGAGGAGTGTTGTGTCAAAGCTAGTTAGTGTTAGTTCAGTTGGTACGGCAAAGCTCTGCTGATTTGTATACCCGCGTCTGTACTTGCACGTCAATTAATACAATTCAGGGCAGTTAAACAGTATCTCTCTCTTGTTCGTTTCTCATCCTCTCTAGCAATGAATTCCGCCTCTGCTAGCTGAGTTAGATCGGACCAGTTGCTCATCGGAGGAGCCGATCCCCTGTTCACTGTTTGTCTAGGAACAATTTTATAACCCACTTGAACAGATTCTTCAGAATCAGAATCTGTTGAGTTTCTTGCAATAAGTAAAGAAGTATTAACTTGAGCACCTGATTCTGTTACATGAGATTTTGTTGTATGATGTTTTGTTGTTTCTTGATTCTGCTACACTTGATCATCTATTTCCATTGGGTCAGGTAGGTTGGACACGTGTCAGGCCGAAGTGACACGTGTCCTTGGCCGCCTTTTTCGTCCAATGGCATGTTTTTCGCGATTTTCATGCCGGTTCTTATCGCGTATGCTCAGGTCTTGATCCTAAATGGTTTGGTTTTTAATTGTGAGTCTATTAAGGGTATTTTTGTGGATTGTTACGTCGATTTGGCCCTCAGACTTGTATTATTGCATTTTTTCCATTTTTAACCCTTCTATCTTGTTATTTAAGCTATATGAATAAACCAATTGTCCTTGTTTCGTCTTTATGTAAACAAGTATGCCCATGTGGTGAATACAATCAAGCCGGTGTTGAGTTGTTCTAACAAACCACCATAGGGTTTACATTTGCAGAGTTTCTGTCATTCCCCAAACTTGCCCACAAACCCTGGGAAATTTGAAAACGGGATTGTTAGTCATTTGCTACAATAATGTACTACTGGTCGGCTTGGCCAAAGTTAATGAATAACGCGCCACCAAGTGTCACACATTATTGAAAAGTATATTCTTATATATATAAACCATATGCATTGTTTTGTAATCTTGAAAATAATAATAGGCACATATGTAGCGCCCCAAAATATTTGAAATTGTAAAAGAGGGGACTATATACTTGGATTGTGGATGACCTTCTTAATTGTGTTTAGCAAAGCTCAAGTGTTTTAAGTGTTTCCTAATAAATATACAATGCACACGTATCAGTGTATTAACCCATTTTAACTTTAATGATAATCACGAGATCAAAACCACAACGTGATGACAAAGTATATCCTTATTTAGGCAGCACTCAAACATCCGTTGAATTGTTTATAGATCGATCAGACAGGGTATCGTAGCAGTGACTAGGGTTAGCACCTGATTACCAAGCAAAGTTTAGGGGTATTTTGAGATAGAAAGAGTATCGATTTTTAATCGAACAGGTGCAAAGAGACTGTCCAGACCAGCATTTATATGGCCCAAACTAGCATCTCTCGTGCATCACGAGACAAACCAAGGTTTCTCTCGTGTGGCGTCAGGGCAGTCAGCCTAGCCTAGGCTGCCACATGTCCTAGGTAGGTTGGACATGTGTCGGGCCGCAGTGACACGTGTCCTTGGCCGCCTTTTTCGTCCAATAGCATGTTTTTCTCGATTTTCATGCCGCTTCTTATCGTGTATGCTCAGGTCTTGATCCTAAATGGTTTGGTTTTTAATTGTGAGTCTATTAAGGGTATTTTTGTGGATTGTTATGTCGATTTGGCTGTCGGACTTGTATCATCGCATTTTTTCCATTTTGTCCGTACCTGGATGGATAGAGTAACGTGACTTGTGTGCTTCTTCCATCAATAAGGTATGAACATTATCTTGGTTTGGAATCCATAAACGATTCAAGAACTAGAGTAACCCATCATCTTTAGTTTCAAGTTGAAACTCAAGATTATGTGGTAGTTCGTTATTCATCAAGCCTTAGGTTATGCAAGTACATTGGGCTTGGAAAATACGTGTTTAGATATCTGATTGGATATGAACACAATGAAGTTTGACATGTTCTTTGCAACTAAGTGCGTCTGCTATGACATTCTCCTTTCCAGGATGGTAACGAATTTCGCTGTCATAGTCTTTCAGAAGTTCGACCCAACATCGTTGTCTCATGTTTTGTTCCTTTTGAGTGAAAATGTGTTGGAGACTTTTGTGGTTAGTGAAAACCACACATTTAGTACCATAGAGGTAATGTCTCCAAATTTTGAGAGCGAAAACAACAGCACATAACTCAAGATCATGAGTTTTGTGTAGTTCTTTTTGGGGATTTTCAATTGTCTTGATGCATATGTTATGACTTTTTCTTTTTGCATGAGAACACAACCAAGGCCTAGATTTGAGGCATCACAATATACAAATAAATCGTTATTACCATTGCGCAAGGGTAGAATAGGAGCATCACAAAGCTTTTGATTCAAGGTTTGAAAAGCTTCCTCTTGTTTGGGGCCCACTTAAAAGGTTTATTCTTTTGAATTAAAGAAGTGAGGGGAACCGTAACCTTGGAAAAATATGCGATAAAATGATGGTAGTAACTAGCTAGACTAAGAAAAGAACGAACTTCGGTAGGAGTAGTAGGTGTACTCCAATCCTTAATCACTGTGATTTTGGCGGGATCCACATGGACAATGTGACCCAAGAATTGAACTTCATTTATCCAAAATTCACACTTGGAGAATTTGGCATAAAGTTGTTCCTTCTTTAGAAGTTCCATTGTTAGACGGAGGTGATGTTCATGGTCAGTTCGAGATTTTGTATATATCAAGATGTCATCGCTAAAAACAATGATCAACTTATCTAAGTAAGGTTTACAAACCCTATTCATTAAGTTCACGAAAATGGCAGGAGCATTTGTCAACCCAAAAGGCATGACAGTGAACTCGTAATTGTCGTATTGGGTTTGAAAAGCAGTTTTGGGAACATCTTCTTCTTGTACATGAAGTGGATGATACCCAAAACAGAGGTTGATCTTTAAAACATATATCATCTTGTAGTTGATCAAAAAGATCACCTATTCGAGGTAGGGGATATCAATTTTTAATTTTGAATTTGTTGACCTCACGATAATCGATACACATACGAAAGGATCCATCCTTCTTTTCTACAAACAACACAGGAGCACTCGAAGGTGAGAAGCTTGGATGGATAAATCCTTTGTCTGATAGCTCTTGGAGTTGTTTTGACAACTCTTGCATTTCAGATGGAAACCTACAACCGGTAATGTTTTAGGGGGAGGCACAAAGTTTCCATATCATCAAGAAATAGAAATCACATTTCTTGATGATAAGGGTCGACCCAAGACCACTAAGGCTTGGGTCCCCATCTCAAACTAATCGGGTAATGCAATGTGTAGGGTTTTCCAGGAGGAATTGTGAATAGTCATTGGATTGTTGACAGCGGGGCATCACATCACATGACAGGTGACTTAAGGCTCATTTATGATGTGAAAAGAATTAGGGGAGGCTATGTTGCTTTTGCTGGAGACAAAGGCGATTACATCACTGGAGAAGGAATGATTTCCAACTTTTGATGATGCATCTGCAGCAGCTCAAATGCTACTTGAAAGTGATACTGCAGTTGACTCATCATCAGTACGACCAATTATTGTTAACCCACAAGTGTCTACTTCGGTTAATAATATTGTTCAAAATGAGGAATTTGAAGATGTCGCTGATTATAATGTTTCATCAGAAGATGATGAGTTCCATGATGCAAATGAAGCTACTTCTGCTCCTGTTCCTGGAATTTCTGATGTAATTTCAAATGTGCAAAATCAACGGACAACTGAAGGTCATGCTTCTACATCTTCGCCAATTCCAGACATCGGCTTAGTTGGTCTTCTCAATATGAACAATTTGGGCATAAATTCCCGAGTACCTGATGTTCCTGAAACTCGAATCCATAATACTCATCCTCAGCAGAATATTATAGGAGATATCCAAAGTGGAGTGTAGACACGTAATCAGCTAAGGAACAACCAGAATGCTGGTTTGTATACAGCTATTAGAGAATCTGGGGAACAGAATGATTGGTGTTTTTCCTGCTATGTTTGCCAAATTGAACCGAAATCTTGGAAGGAGGCAATGAAAGAAGACTCATGGGTTGAAGCAATGCAAGAGGAACTTCAGTAGTTTCAGAAGTTGGGCGTGTGGAAATTGGTTGACAGGCCCGACAACTATAAGAAGGTTGGTACTAGATAGGTTTACAAGTGTAAGAAGGATGACCGAGGTGTTGTTGTGGGAAACAAAGCAAGATTGGTTGTCTAGGGCTTTAATCAGGTAGAAGGCATTTATTATAATGAGGTTTATGCACCGGTAGCACGTCTTGAGGCCATAGGAATTTTCTTGGCTAATGCGTCCTACAAGAAGTTTACAGTTTATCAAATGGATGTGAAGAGTGCATTTCTTCATGGTGTGGTTGAAGAAGTATATGTTGAGCAACCGCCTCGTTTTGAAGATCCAGTTCATCCTGACAAGGTGTGGCTTCTTAATAAGGCATTGTATGGTCTTCATCAAGCTCTAAGGGCTTTGTATGAAACGTTGTCTTCCTAACTTCTCAAGAATAGTTTTCGACGTGGATTGATCTACTGTACTCTCTTCATCAAGGAAAAGAATGAGGATTTGTTGCTGGTACAAGAATATGTTGATGATATTATTTTTGGGTCTACAAATGACAAAATGAGCAAAAAATTCGAGCCGGTGATGTATGAGAAGTTCGAGATGAGCGCCATGGGAGAAATGACTTTCTTTTTAGGTTTGCAGGTTCATCAATCTAAGGAAGGGATCTTCATTCATCAAACAACGTATGTTGGGGATATTCTCAAACGATTTCAAATGGAGGACTCATAGCCTTTGGGAACACCATTAGCACAAAATCATGGGATTACTCCTAATGGAATGGGTGAACATGTGGACCTGTCTCTTTATCATGCTATGATCGGATCTCTTATGTGTCTTAGTGCTTCAAGACCCGATATAATGTACCCAACATGTCTTCAAGCTCGCTACCAGTCAAGTGCAAACGTTTCTCACTTGATGGCTGTGAAAAGAATCTTTCGTTATTTGAAGGGTCGCCTGGACAGTGGTCTCTGGTACCCTAAGGATGATAAGTTTGATTTGACAGCATTCAGTAATTCTGATCATGATGGCTGCAGGATCGCTGCAAAGTCAACATCAGTAGGATGTCAGTTATTGGGAAATTGCCTAGTCATGTGGCAATGTAAAAAAGCAGATTTGTGTAGCTACTTCAACATGTGATGCTGAGTATATTTCGGCTTCTATTTGCTGCTCTTAGGTTTTATGGATCCAACAGCAAATGCGCAACTACGGTTTTGAATTTCTAACTACTCCTATTTATGTTGACAATGAAGCTGCTTTACAGATCACTCGTAATCCTGTACAGCACTCAAAAACAAAACACATTGAGATTAAGTATTAATTCATACGAGATTGTTATGAAAAGAAACTTATCGATGTTGTTAAAATCTAAACTAATCACCAACGTGCCGACCTGTTTACAAAAGCATTTGATAAATCACGTTTTGATTATCTTCTTTTGGTCAATGGCATCAAGGTGAAACCCGAGTAAATCAACCTTGGCTAATCCTTTTCGTAAATAATTACTTCAAAACTAAAAATACAAAAAGATATTCCATTTTCTTTTATTTTTATATTTTAGGGGGAGAAAATTTCAAAAAAATAAAAAAACATGAGAAAATACAAAAATATGTCTTTTATTTTGTTATGTTTATTTATTCACCTTCTGCATTTAAGGGGGACAAAAATTTAGAAAAATACAAAAACAATAGAAAACCAGAAATCAAAAATGAGTTTCTTGGAAAGATAAGAGAAGAGGATGATACACCGGTGATCTGTCAAATACGGTCAAAAACATAAAACGAAAATTTATAAGTAGCTTTACTAATGATGTATCTGTAGGCTCACAATCAAATTAAAATGTGCAGTTTGATATAAACATAACAGACTGAAAGCCAGGTGGGAACCATTCATTGGCATATGGTCTTGGTACTGAAATTCCGTCTGATAGTATTTCGTAAATAATTACTTCAAAACTAAAAATACAAAAAGATATTCCATTTTCTTTTATTTTTATATTTTAAGGGGAGAAAATTTCAAGAAAATACAAAAACCTGAGAAAATACAAAAATATGTCTTTTATTTTGTTATGTTTATTTATTCACCTTCTGCATTTAAGGGTGACAAAAATTTCGAAAAATACAAAAACAATAGAAAACCAGAAATCAAAAATGAGTTTCTTGGAAAGATAAGAGAAGAGGATGATACACCGGTGATCTGTCAAATATGGTCAAAAGCATAAAACGAATATTGATAAGTAGCTTTACTAATGATGTATCTGTAGGCTCACAATCAAATTAAAATGTGCAGTTTGATATAAACATAACAGACTGAAAGCCAGGTGGGAACCATTCATTGGCATATGGTCTTGGTACCGAAATTTCGTCTGATTGTATGCCGAGGTTCTGAGATATGTGGTTTTCATACTTGCTTATCATTTGGATATCATGGTTTAATCTTTTATCGGAAAATAATGGGCACGCAAGTCTAGAACTTCCATGATACCTTACATACGTGTAAATACTGCATACGACCATCAATAAGTGATAAAAATAACACATTCACCCAATAAATAAGTGATAATATATCACAGCTTTATGTGGGAGCTAAGTTCCTCTCTTTGTCGATACAATGGTACTAACCTGTTCACGGACTTACTCTTGTGACCTGCATGCATCTGAAAATTAAGTTCCTCATCAATAAGTGATTTAATCACATAGTGCTTGTTTTCATGAAAAATAAGTATCTCAAATCATATACGTCAAAACAGATGATGATTAGTATACTCACCGGTAAGATTTTCTCTCGTGCATGTCTTGATACGGGAATGTGTCGTGAAGTGGTTGAACACCAGCTGGTAAGTATAATACATACATTAATCATATCTCCTAATCATGATTACATCTGATAAGAAGAGCTTATGTGGACAACAATACCGATAATTATAGTAGAATACTTATTTATTTAATTTGATGTTTTAAACAAAAACTCGTTTTTGACAAGGTTAAAAGCTGGTATGATTCTCTTACCTTGAAACTCAGAAAAAGACTGCTAGTTCTTGTATAGTTTGTTCTTATCTTGTAGTAGTTATTTTATTTTACTCTGTTTTTAAGTTAAGTTATTTTTGATTGGCCAAAGATGAAGCTCGAATGATCTCTAGCAAGATACGCCCTAAACTCATTTGTCTTACTATCATTACTTCATAAAGTATCTTTTTGCAACTGGGTAACTCATAACAAAGAGCAAAATTTGTTTAATGAGAAAATTTTCTAACTTGTGATATGTGTGGATATGTGCAAAGATCTAAACAGGTCAACAAAAAACCTAAGGTCCACGAAGAACTGATGTTCCTGTTTAGAAGAACTTGGATTCGTACGAATCAGTGGTTGCTCATACGAATCAGAGGTTACTCGTACGAATGATAGCTACTCATGCGAATGAGTTAATGATCACTCGTAAGAATGGTTATGCTCGTACGAATGAGTCACTGGCTCTTTGAACAAGACAGTTCTTCATACGACTGGATATTCTTCGTGTGAACTAGTGTTTTTTGTGTGAGGATAGGTATGTGGTATGAAAGGT
Organism: Scalesia atractyloides; assembly: GCA_947069175.1. NCBI lineage: Eukaryota > Viridiplantae > Streptophyta > Magnoliopsida > Asterales > Asteraceae > Scalesia > Scalesia atractyloides. Next base: position 35,956,217 of record CAMTDV010000001.1, read on the forward strand.
GATATAGTTCTTCAGTGCAGCTTTACTTTCACCTTTTTCACTTCATCCTTCTAAGAAGAAACATCATTTGTCCAATCTTTTACTCTTTTTAAGTTGTTTGTGATATTTTAAGGTATGTTTGACAATGTTGGTATACCTTGAAGATGAGTTGTTTGAACATTAATTGACTATTTAACATTGCCTGATACTTACAACAAACTTTAAGCAAAGAACCTGTTGCATGAACAAGTCATTCTTCTCGTACGAGTGGATTATCACTCGTATGAGTAACCTGTTGTTCGTACGAGTCAATCACCAGTTTGATTGAGTCAGTTGTTGTCCGTACAAGTCAGTTGTTCTTCATACGAGTAAATTATTATTCGTATGAGTCAGCAGTTCTTCGTGAAAGGGCTGCATACTTACACATTCATAGTGAAATTTTTGAGTATGCTCCCTAATGTATTTATGTTTCTTCTTACTCTGGTTATCTTTTGATCACAAGATGGCACCAAAAGAACAGAAAAGAAAGCCAGCAACGAAGAAAACTGACAAGTCAGAAGTGGAAGTTATGTTAGAGCCGAGACACAACATGGTTGCCTACTTAGATCCGGAAGATAAATTTACTGAGTACAACGGTATAATGAAGTTTTTTGCGCGATTCAATGATACATTATGCTATCACGCATAAAACTACAGTATACAAGACATTGATCAAGGAATTTTGGGACTCAGCTAAAGTTGTTAAAGTGAATGAAAAAGAACTTATCCACGGAAGAGTAAATGACTTCGATGTATATATTTCCGTTGACATAGTTAATTCCACATTGCAACTTGGCGATGATCCTGAAGCTCCATACTCAGTCCCGTTGAAGTGTCAACGTGGATGTTTGCTTCGAATGAAATGTGTCGGAGATTTTCTTGTCAGGCAACTAAACAAAGCATGGTTTCCGCTCCGATACAAGTTCTTTCTACATGTTTTAATTCTATGTTTAAGCAACAGACAAAGTGGTTATGAAATGGCTAATAACAACTTAGTTGGGATGATGGTAGCTTTGACATTGAACAAACCGTTCAGTGTTTCATAGTATATTTTTGCAAACATGAAGGAAAACCTGAGAAGAATCGGATTTGGTGGAAACAAGTATTGGATGTATCCTCGTTTTCTCCAGATGATCTTGTATATACAACATCCGAATCTTCCAAAGAACGACAACGATGTTCTAAAAGTTGATGCTATGATGGAACATTTGTTGAAGATATTTAGAGGAGTAGCAGCAAAACGTTACAAGGAAAACATACCTCCTCGTAAGTTGTTTGGTTTTCTGGCAAATGATGAATATGTTGCAAGGAAAGCATACCTCCTTATAAGATGTTCTAAAAGTTGATATTATGATGGAACATTCGTTGCAGATATTTAGAGGAGTGGCGCCATGATGATAGTCAGTCAGATAATGAAGAACCAACTTTGAAAAAGATGATCGAAGATAAGTTTGGTCGTCAAAAGGGAAAAGGTGATGATGATGACAGTGATGGTTATAGTAATGATGATGGTGATGGTGGTGCGAGTGGTGTAGGTACTACAGGTGGTGATAAGGGTAAACAACCGGATAAAGAATCGGATTCCGATGACACTCCGCTTGAACCTGGGCATGAACGCTATGTTGATGAGCATGTGGTTAGGCTGATTAGAAAGATTCCAACAGATCTAGAGGCTGATTATGTCCCATCTGATGCTGAGACAGAACGAGCTCGCAAAAAGAAAATTACGGTTTGTAGAAAGAAACAGAAACGTCTATGGAAACCTCATCAGCTCAACCTAAAATCACACAACCTATAACCACACAACAAGAAACTATACTGGAATCAATTGCAGAAGCTCAATCTACCTTTACAACGAAGGAGGCTCAAACTCTAATGTCAGAACCCACTACAACCTCTGAACCAAAACCTACAGCCACCATAGCAGCTGAAACACCTTTAGTTATGACTACTCCAGTTCAACAACAACCAACTACTTCTTCAGCTCAACAATCTCAGTCTGAAATTCATCAACAAAGTACGGAATGACGTAGTCGTTTATTCTTTTAAATGGAGCAAGATGAGAAAATGGATTTTCTGTTCTCTCACCTACAAGCTGCGGCAACTCAGATTAACAGCCAACCAGTGTTTATGTCTTCAAATCGGAATACAGTTATTAAGCAACGGTTGGAGATAAATTCTTTGAAGGAAACTGTTGGAAAGCAGGATGTCGAGATTTCATAGCTAAGAGAAGAAAATGAGCAGTTGAGGGCTGCGGATGCTGAAAGGGCAGCTCAGCTTCAACAGATGCGAGCGGCTGAAAACGCTCGTGGGATTGAAATGAATAGGCTGAAAGAACGTAGTGCGGCTGTACAATGATCTGCCGAAACATTAACTGCTAAACATGATGACTTGAGAGAATGGTATCATACTTGTAATACTACACTGGTTATAGGCTTTAATAGTATTAAAGGCGAATTTCAAATGAGTATAAAGCGGGTTAACATTCTGTGGAATGAAAGATGCAAAGCATAGGCGATCCAGCGTAAGCGTGATCATGATAGTGAAGATCCTGGTAATCCTAATGCTTCAGCTTCATCTGTGCAACCGAAAGTTTCTGCTACAACTCAAGTGGTAGCGTCAAGTTCCCAGCAGATCATGGCCGATCTAGTTGCCTCCAGTGATACTCAAGAGGAAACAGGAAAGGTTGATGTTTTTGGAGAATGTTGAAAATTTTGATCTTCAGTCGTTGAAAGTTTTCAATGAATATGGATGCAGCAGGCCATTAGAAATGAAGACCGAAGACCAAGCAATAGTCAAGGTGGAGTTTGTTGATACACTTTTATGTCTGTCGCTTGTTCTTAGTTACGTTAGCAATTGTACGGTCTTTGTTTATTGTGTCTGTAAAGTTTGGTCCTGTCGACCAAATCAAGATATCCTCTATCTTGATTTAGTTCGACGTTTAGCTTGTCTGTGTTGTAAAATAGTTGCATGTGTGCATACTGTTAAGTTTTTTGTTTCTGATCTTGCTGACTGTACGTCATGTCTATTAGCGGGTTCTGTGAAGATCAACTTATTCGTGCGAATGAAAGGTGCTTCATACGAGCAAGCTGCTTGCTCGTACGGCCTATTACCTGTTCGTACCAGTCATTCACATGATCGTATGAGTGACCCTTTCAACAAGAACTTTACTTATTCGTACGAACAAGTTTCTTATTCGTACGAACTTTAGGTTGTTCGTACGAGCAACCATTTCTGAATGTTCTTCATGGTTTGTAGTACTTCGTACGGCCAGTGACATTCTTTGTATGTTGCTGGGTGTTGGTACTATATATACAGACATGCACTTCACAGTTCAGTCGAGACACTGAGGCACAAGAAGAGAGAGCACAGAGAGAATACCCTGAAACTGTATGAACATTGTGTGTATGTGTTTGTACTAGCTCTCTTCTGTTAATCAAGATAGTGAATCTTTGGTTATCTTGTGTTTGTTAATTTGCTTTAGTTTGCATACTTACGTGGATTCCGCACTCGTATGTGTGTTAGATAACAAGGAAGTAGGTTATCTTTATCCTCCAAGTGGACTTACACGGTTCTTATCTTACACGGTTCTTATCGCTTATGCTCAGGTCTTGATCCTAAATGGTTTGGTTTTTAAGTGTGAGTCTATTAAGGGTATTTTTGTGGATTGTTACATCGATTTGGCCCCCGGACTTGTATTATTGCATTTTTTTTTCATTTTTAACCCTTCTATCTTGTTATTTAAGCTATATGAAGGGTATTAAGACATATGTAACTTGGATATTGTTCCAGAAATGTCGTAAATATCATTTTGTTCGATCGTAAGATTACGTATTTTGTAAAATAAAATAAAAAATTTTATTAAACACGGAAACGGTCAAAAGTGTTCATTGGTTGAAATTTTGCAAATGTTATCGTCTCCCCTACTTCGGGAATTTTCATCCCGAAATTGAATCGGAGGAGACTTGTGAGAATAGATGTGGACACTTCGCTTTCATTTATCGTCTTGTTCCCAAGTAAACTCTGGGCCACGTTTGGATTCCTAGCGAATTTTAACAATTGGTATTCGACCACGCTTGAGTTTCTTGACTTCACGGTCCATAATTTCCACAGGTTTCTCGACAAAATGCATAGTGTCATCAATGTGGATTTCATCAAGAGGGATGTGGAGGTTTTCATTGGCTAAAAACTTTTTTAAGTTAGACACGTGGAAGGTTGGATGAACATTTTCATGTTTAGGAGGTAGTTCGAGTTTGTAGGATACCTTTCCGATCTTTTCAATGATCTTAAAGGTCCCACAAATCGAGGAGCTAATTTACCTTTCTTTCCAAAACTGGCCACACCCTTCCAAGGGGATACCTTGAGAAGAACACGGTCACCAATTTGGACTTCTAAAGGTTTGCGTCATTTGTCAGCATAACTCTTTTGATAACTTCTAGCTGTCAAAAGTTTATTGCGAATTTTCATGATTTTATCTGTTGTTTCTTGAATGAGTTTAGGTCCGGTGATTTGAGCTTCACCAGCTTCATTCCAAACCAAATTTTTGAACATAAAGAGCCCCGAATGGAGCCATGTTGATGCTGGAGTGATAACTGTTGTTGTGGGAGAATTTGATCAAAGGTAGATGCGAATCGCAACTACCACCAAAGTCAATCACACAAGCTCTAAGCATCCTCAAGTGTTTGGATGGTCCTTTCGGTTTGTCCATCCGTTTAAGGATGATAACCAGTGCTTAGATTTAATTTGGTTCCCCTGGCAGATTGCATAGTTCTCGAGAAACGAGCATCATGATCTGAAATAATGTTCAAAGGAACACCATGACGAGATACAATCTCATCAATATAGATCTTAGCAAGTTTTTCAATAGGGAAGTCCTCACGAATCGTCAAAAAGTGTGATGACTTAGTCAAACGACCAATGACCACGCAAATGGAATCATGACCTCTAGAAGTGCAGGGCAACTTAGTGATGAGATCCATAGCGATGTTCTCCCACTTCCATACCGGAACCTCTAGTTGTTCGAGCAAACCCGAGGGACATTGATGTTCTACTTGACTTTAAGACAAATAAGGCATTTGGACACGTACAAAGCTAATTCTTCTTCATACCTAGCCACCAATACTAGGTACGAAGATCCATGTGCATTTTGTCTGTACCCGAATGGATAGAGTAATGTGACTTGTGTGCTTCATCCATCAATAATGTATGAAGATTATCTTGGTTTGGAATCCATAAATGATTCAAGAAATAGAGTAACCCATCATCTTCAGTTTCAAGCTGAAGCTCAAGATTATGTGGTAGTTCATTATTCATCAAGTCTTAGGTTACGCAAGTAGTTGGGCTTGGAAATACGTGTTTGGATATGTGATTGGATACGAACACGTGAAGTTTGACATGTTCTTTACGACTAAGTGCGTCTGCTACGACATTCCCCTTACCAGGAGGGTAACGAATTTCGCTGTCATAGTCACTCAGAAGTTCGACCTAACATCGTTGTCTCATGTTTAGTTGTTTTTGAGTGAAAATGTGTTGGAGACTTTTGTGGTTAGTGAAAACCACACATTATTACCATAGAGGTAATGTCTCCAATTTTTTAGAGCGAAAACAACAGCACCTAACTCAAGATCATGAGTTGTGTAGTTGTTTTTGGGGATTTTCAATTGTCTTGATGCATATATTATGACTTTGTCTCTTTGCATGAGAACACAACCAAGCCTAGATTTGAGGCATCACAATATATAAAGAAATCGTTATTGCCATTGGGCAAGGATAGAATAGGAGCATCACAAAGCTTTTGATTCAAGGTTTGAAAAGCTTCCTTTTGTTTGGTGCCCCACTTAAAAGGTTTATTCTTTTAAGTTAAATAAGAAGCAGAACCGCAACCTTGGAAAAATTTGCGATAAAATGACGGTAGTAACTGGTTAGACCAAGAAAAGAGCGAACTTCGGTAGGAGTAGTTGGTGTACTCCAATCCTTAATCACTGTGATTTTAGCGGGATCCACATGGACAATGTGACCCAAGAATTGAACTTCATTTAGCCAAAATTCACACTTGGAGAATTGGCATAAAGTTGTTCCTTCTTTAGAAGTTCCATTGTTAGACGGAGGTGATGTTTGGTTAGTTCGAGATGTTGAATATATCAAGATGTCATCGATAAAAACAATGATGAACTTCTATAAGTAAGGTTTATAAACCCTATTCATTAAGTCCATGAAAATGGCAGGAGCATTTGTCAACCCAAAAGGCATGACAGTGAACTCGTAATGGTCGTATCGGGTTCGAAAAACAGTTTTGGGAATATCTTCTTCTTGTACACGAAGTTGATGATACCCACAACAGAGGTCGATATTTGAAAAACAGATTGCATCTTTTAGTTGATCAAAAAGATCATCTATTCAGGTAGGGGATATCAATTTTTAATCGTGAGTTTGTTGACCTCACGATAATCGATACACATACGAAAGGATTCATCCTTCTTTTTTACAAATAACACAGGAGCACCAAGAAGGCTACATACTTCTTTCGTAGGCATCTCTAGGCTTGGGTACACATCATGAGTTTGAGTTTACTAGAGGGTTTCTCTCCATGAACTTCTATGACTTTGCAAGATGAAAGGGGTATGCGAACAATCTTATCGAAACAGATAATTTTGACATGATGTCTGGTTAACCAGTCCATGCCTACTATGACGTCGAAACTCCCAAGTTGCATTGGCGTGAGGTTGATGGGAAAAAGGTGGTTATTGAGGCTTAGTTAACAATTACAATTGACAAAATCGAGGACAAGAGGTTCGCCACTAGCTAATTCTATCGTTAAAGGTTTTCCTAGCTTAGTTTGGGCCATCTAAAGAAAATGTTCAAATGCTAAGGATACTAAACTTCTATCAGCACTCGAATAAAAAATAATGGAAGCAGGATGGTTGTTAACAAGGAACATACCGTTCACCACTTCGTTATTAGCATGAGCCTCGTTAGCGTTTATGTTAAATGCACATCCACGGGCTGGATTAGCATTAACAAGCTTTGGGCAATTTTTCTTGAAGTGGCCCATCTCGCCAAAATTGTAATAGGACCCAGGTGGAAAGTGAGGTCAAGCAGGATTTGCTTAGGGTAGAACCGGATTCGGGATAGCTTGGTTAGGAACAGATCGACAAACATTGGCCAAATGACCGAATCGTCCACATGAGGTACATTGACGATAGGGTATTTGATTTTGGTGGTGACCGTTGCATCGATTGCACAGAGGTGTAGTACCAACATAAGGTTTCCTAGTAGGGGGTAGAGCTGGATGGTTGAGAGTAGCTTGATTGGTTGGAGCGATAACAGCAAAATTCCTTGAAGCCTTGCGCTTTTTTGGAATTTCCAGAGGGTTCGAATTTTGCTTCTTTTGGTTGCTCCTGAGTAGTCTTGGCAGATTCTTTCTTGTCACCTTTGCGAAAAAAGTTTCCCTTTCTTGACTTAAGAGTCAGTTAGGGTTGCGGCTAGTTCGGGTAGCCTCCCTAATCGTAGTTGTCTTACTACCAGTGACTATGTCTTGAACTGGATCAGGTAGGCCATCAATATACTTCTCAATGGCCCGATCTAAAGGTGTGACCATTGTGGGATAGAGTAAGCTTAACTCTTCGTACCGATCTGTGTAGGCACGATTCTCATCACAATCTAGCTTGAGATCGTGGAATTCATTCTCGAGTGCCCTCATCTCATTGCGGAGGCAAAACTCTTACATCATAAGGAATCTAAGTTCCTCCCAACTTTGTGCCATTGCTACATCTGCATCTCAATCTCTCATAATTATGTTCCACCATGTGAGTGCTCTCTTTTGGAAAACACTCGAAGCAAAGTCTACCTTACGCTCATTAGAACACTGACAATGGTGGAAAGTGCTCTTAATGCTTTCAAACCATTGTAGGAGCCCAATAGCTTCAGATCTATAGAAGTTGAGTGGTTTAGCCCAATTGAACTGTTTGAAATTACAAGTTGGGGTACATTGTTGTTCTTATTGTTATTTTTGGCTTAATTAAGTTGGGTCACAAGGTTTGGAAGTATCTCCGCCATTTGTTGGGCGATCATAGTCACCATTTCAGCGTTTTGAGTAGTGTTGTGTCGTGCAGGCATTCTAAAAGAAAAGGCAATCATGAGGAAAAATGTGTGAGATTGATATAGGATAGTAAAAAAAACATTAAAATATCGACGAAGCATAAGGAGTGTAATCATTTATTCATTACTTCAAACGAATAAACGACACAATGACTAATCAAAGTAAATGGATCTTTATAATGTATCACAAAGACATGCTTTAGCCTATAAGTGGACACTCACCCCAAGAGTTCCCAGGCAAGAGTGACTGGTCCGATTAAGTGGATTTGTACGAACACTCTAGCCTTACACAGAAAACAAAGGGTATAGGTATCTGCCCTTCCAGATTGCACGTGTTCACATTATTAAAACCCAAATGTTGATAAGATTTTGAAAAAACTTTTAAGGCTTAAAAGCCTAAAAACAGATCATCTAAGGATAGATGATGATTTCTTTGTAAAAGTTTTTGGGAGAAATTTGACTTTTAGGAATGATTAATGTCATAGTATTGTTTTGTAATCACCTAAGGATACGTGATGGTTTTTTTATTAAAATCTAGATGCGAGTTAACGCACGTTTGGGTCCTAAGAAGGTTATAGTCTAGGTCAAAAGCATTACTAATAACTTAATTCCCTATAACCATGGCTCTGATACTAATCTGTAACCCCCCGACCGCGTATAACACAACTCGCGGCAGAAACGTCATGGGGTCACGTCACAAATTGCTTCAAACAGATGGTATTTAAAGTTTTGTTTTATTGAATTAATAACTTACATTGTCTTAGGGAATTCGAGACAAATACAACAACTATTTTATTTTTTTAAACAAGCTAAGGCAAGAGTCCATCCTATATGTAGCATACTTGATCATGCATTAGTACCTGAAACATATGTGAAAATAAAGTCAACATCGAATGCTTGCGAGTAACATAGGTTTTGTAAGTCAAATTCATGGCTTTGTATTTGTATTGCAATACCTCGTCCGACTACCAGAGTCGATGAGTGAAAACCTTGTAACCAAACTTGTATTAAATGTGTTTGGTATTGCAATATGTTTAACCCACTATAAAAGTTGGTATAAATAAAATCTTGTAGCTATGAATCTTTGACAAAAGTGTTTCCTTGGTAAACTATGAAAAATCGATTTAAAAGAAAACTTTGTATGGGTTATATATCTTTAATTGATTACCTTTTGTGACTTGTCTAAACCAATCTTTTTGTTTTATGTAAACCAATCGTCTGTGTTATGTATAAACTAATCGTCCGCGTTATGTATAAACCAATCGTCCTTGTTTAGTCGTCTTTGTGTACACAAGTGTGGGCGTGTGGTGAATACATTCAAGCTTGTGTTGACTCATCTAACAAACCACCAAAGGGTTTATCAATTACACAGTTTCTGTCATTCCCCAAACTTCCCCACAAACCCTAGGAAATTTGAAAATGGGATTGTCAGTCCTATGGTACCATAACGTACTACCGGTCGGCTTGTCCAAAGTTAATGAACACACTCGTGTTATGGATAACGCACCACCAAGTTTCACACATCCTTGAAAAGTATATTATTATATATATAAACCATATGCATTGTTTTGTAATCTTGAAAATAGTATGTATCACCCTAAAATATTTGAAATCGTAAAAGAGGGGACTATGTACTCACTTGGATTGTGGATGACCTGCTTAATTATGTTTAGAAAAGCTCAAGTGTTTGATGTGTTTCCTAATAAATATACAATGCACACATACTAGTGTATTAACCCATTTCAACTTTAACGATAATCATGAGATCAAAACCACAACGTGATGACAAAGTATAGCCTTCTTCAGGTAGCAGTTAAACATCCGTTTAATTGTTTAAAGATCGATCGGACATGGTATCATACTAGTGATTAAGGTTAGCACGTTGATTATGGAGTACAGTTTAGGGGTTTATGGGTTTCGGGTATTAGAACATTATTTCGAGGGAGAGAGAGAGTATCGATTTTTGATCGGACAGGTACAAATGAGACTATCCAAGACTAGCCTTTATATAGCCCAAACCGACATCTCTCGCGCGTCGCGGGGGAAACTAGGGTTTCTCTCATGTGGCGCCAAGGTGGTCAGCCTGACCTAGGCTGTGACATGTCCTAGGTAGGTTGGACACGTGCCGGACGCAGTGACATGTGTCCTTGGCCGCCTTTTTCGTCCAACCACGCGTTTTTCTTGATTTTTGTGCTGGTTCTTATCACGTATGCTCGTGTCTTGATCCTAAATGGTTTAGTTTTTAATTGTGAGTCTATCAAGGGTATTTTTCTGGATTGTTACATCGATTTGGCCCCCAGACTTGTATTATCGATTTTTTTTCCATTTTTAACCCTTCTATCTTGTCATGTAAGCTATATGAAGGGTATTAAGACTTATGTAACTTGGATATTGTTCCAGAAATGTCGTGAATATCATTTTGTTCGATCGTAAGATTACGTATTATATAAATAAAATAAACAATTTTATTAAACACGAATACAGTCGATAGTGTTCATTGGTTGAAATTTTGCAAATGTTACAGGGCAGATGAGATGTAATTCTCCCAGACTTAGTGAGAATAGATCTCTTCATCAGGTTGAAGATTTATGTCCCATAATCAATGTTAACCCCAATTGGAGGGGTATGGTCCCAAAAACTCTGCGCCCGCACGATGAACCATACCCTCAACAATAACATACTACAAGAATAACCTTGCGCACAATACGCAACGGTGCACCTTTCTTGGAACTAGCAGGTCATACAACAAACCTTGCACAACCTGTGCAACAGTAAGTTAGACCTAGAAGCACAGGCCCCTTGACCCTGTGCTAACAGACAAACATTGCGCGCAACGCGCAATGGTAATACAATACTCACAGGTCATACAACGAGCCTTGCGTACATGCCGCAACGGCAAGTTAGACCAACTCATAAAGGTCACACAACGAGCCTTGCGCACTCAGTGCAACGGCAAGTTAGACCAACTCATAAAGGTCATACAACGAACCTTTCACACTCAGCGGAATGGAAAGTTAGACCAAACGATATATGTGATAAATGGCAAATAACCAGTAATTTCGTACAATCTAATCACCGTCTTTAGTTCATAATCTCACGAGTATTATCGTAATTTTAATTGCGTAACTAAGTCATACGTCATATCCTAAGTATTAGGGAAAGCAAATCAGATCATAACATATACTGGTTTTCGTTACGACGCGGAACAAACCAAACAATGCCCTAAAAGTGTTGGGCGCACTATTTGCGGTGGCACTATTTGGGTCGGCAAAACCGTTAAAACGAATCAGAACAACGAATAACGGCATGCTAATGCTATAACTGAGGCCATATATAAATGAAAACATTGATATGAGATCACCCATTACAAAAATACATAACTTTTCGGTACAACACCTAAATGGCAAAATTGTCCATTTCGACCAAAAAGGCGACAAATTTCAGTTTGTCCGCAGTACTAATTCGGTGGATTCCGGATTTCAAAATGATAATAAAACAATGTTGAAAATCCTAAAACAATATGAGATTAGCTAAAATGCATGAAAGACATCATTTCCGGTCATTCGACAAACAATGCATAGTTCGACCGGAAGGCGACCGTTTGTCCAAACGACGAATATTTTAGTCGTTGATAGCCTCATTCATGCATCTAGAGAACTAGTTAGGCCTCATTTGGGACTCGGAATCCTTTCAACTATCTTGAGGTCATGAAAACACAACTTCTGGAAAAGTTCGACGGTAGGATATAAAAGTGCTGATATCGAGCGAACGATCGAACGAAAGGCATTTTGGCCATCCTAACTCAACATGTATTCATCTAGCGAACTAGTTATGCAAATTTTAGATCAGAAGTGCACTAAATAACCGCCATGACAATTGTGATGGTCGAAAGCACAAGCTTCTGGTACTAAATAATAAAGTTCGTTTATTAGCGAATATTGTGTCGATGAACGAACTAATGACATTTTCGTCGTCCGAAACTTATATTAAATTATCAAGTGGGTTAATTATCATATATTAACACGCTAAACCCTAATTATATGCTAAGGATACAAGATCAATCCCCTAATCACAACACTTAACTTAATTACTAAAATATCTAATAAATAAAACATGTGTTATAAAAAATTTATATTTACCCCCCCCCCCTTACTTGTGGACGGCTCAAGTGGGTCCCACACCCACTTGATGCTTGTTGAAAATGCTAGATTTGAAGCATGGTGATAGTCATGGTTATGATCTTGAAATATGATAATTATATAACCATTTCACCTCATGTCTTTCCATCATTCTTATAAAAAAACTAAAACCACCATCTCCTTCCTCTAAACCCACGGCTACCACCACCTCAACAAAACCACCATTAAGCACCATAAACCACCTCATTTTACCCACTTTAAAACCATCTCAAGACCATTCAAGATGCTAACAAAGGTGGAGGACCATTAGGGCTTTCTTGGAGCTCCATTTTCTTCTTAAATCATCACAAAACTTGTGCACCCATTGTAAGGCAAATCCCTTCATATTCTAGCTTATTATTATGTCTAGTTTAATTAAGTAAAAGTTGATCATCTTGAAAATGAAGAATAGATAACCTAAAAACCCTCACTCACACCTTAATAATAACACTAAATATGGTTTATTTTTTATTGATTATGTGTTTATATCTTAACTAGTTAGCATGATGAGGTTGTTTATGCTAAAGTAAGGTGTAAAAGTTAAATGATCTTGTATGGTTAAATATGAAAATGATGATTTAAACATGGTAATGTTTAAATCTAAACAAGATCATCAACTACATCATCCATGAAGATTACTACAATCTAAAAGTAATATTATTACACATGAGTAATTTTTATGAGGAATAAATACTATGATTTAAGATGTAACCATCTTAAAAAGTGTAGAAATCAAAGGGTTTAAAGTTATGGGCTTGATCTAATGATGTAACAAAAATAATGATTTACAAATGCTAATAAATGTTGAAGTATCATCATGTTTTTAATAAGATTTTGACTACCGAAATGTCATAGATGATGATACACATAAGTTGTAAACAAATGATATGAAAGCATGAAATAAATTGTTGATATTGATTATGAGTTTAAACAGGGTTTAAATACATTTCAAAAACGTGGAAAACGCCATAGTTTAGGGGAAACTTTGGCGAAATTTTCTAAAAATCTAATCATGATTAAGGTATAATTAAGAGGGTGATTAATGGGAAAACGTGATTAGTAACTTAAATTGTCATTAAGTAAGTTCTAATAACAAGGGTTAAACCCTAAAAACTCATGTGTTCAACAAGTGTGTATATATATATATATAGATGTAAAAATAAGTAATCCTTATAAATATATATGTGGTTACTTGTGGAAATAAAAGTATATATACATATTTTGTCACCAAGAATTTTGTATAAATACATGTGTATTGTATGTGTAAGTGTTTAGAAGCTTAGGGTATTCATCATAAAAATACCCAACTATACACAAAATACTACAAACACTTGAAAATATTACCAAGTGTTGGTGACACAAACAAATACATTTTTTTCAATATGTCGAAGCAATAATCGGACAAACGAAGCAATGCGGATAATGGGCGAATGTTCACAATTACATCATCGCGTCGTCGACCAACGAATATGTCGCCAACCCAAAGAGTTATTACAGCGACGGACGATTGTCGACAAGAAAAAGCATGTAATAAACGACGATGATGACAAGTCTAAAATATATATTTAGACACTTAACATATATATATGTTATCGAAATCAAAATCCGGAAAGTTGAAAATATAAAAGTATAAGACATATATACTTATATACTAATACTTAGTAAAATTATAAGTATAAGAGTTATGAAGAATGGGCTCTTATAAATGAGTTTGGGCTAGGCCAAATTTATAAAAGAGATGGGCAAGGCCCAATAGCATAAAATATATGGGCAAGGCCCAATTGTATAAACTATATGGACAAAGCCCAAAAACATATAAATTACATGGGCTATGCCCAAAGACATAAATAAATGGGCTAGGCCCAATGATATAAATTACATGGGCTAGGCTCAATGACATGAAAACATGGGCTAAGCCCAATGACATAGATGACATGGACAAGGCCCAATGACACGCGTGCAAGGCACGAGGACATGTGAAGGGCAAGGCCCAGTTCACACACGATCTAAGAACAACAACAATATATATATATATATATATATATATATATATATATATATATATATATATATATATATTTGAGATATATAGATAACAATATTAATCGAACAAACAAACTACCAACACTATGATAACACTAAACGTTGTTCTATTGTAATAAAGAAATACGTAACTAAGAATTCAAGATGAATAACTGGTACAATATCCAATGAGGCCTAGGTGTCTTATAAACTCAATACACATGTAGGTTACACACATGTACGAACACCAACCCACGAATAGTACGACGTACGGAACGCAAAGCTGTGAGTTCATGTCCCTCCTTTCAATTATTTAAATGTTTTGTTTTTAAAATTATCGAGGGGAAATAAATGTCATAACAAATAGTATGTTAGCTATGGGTTTAGTTGATAACACAATCAATTGTGCGTAAGTAGGATGATGACAATAGTAACCATTAATCACATAGTGACCAAGGTGCAAAGGATGTAGATCTATTGAGTTTGAGACACGCTCCACTCCTGGTTGGTATACTCTTCGGAGTGCTTTTGTGATCCCAATGATGTCAAAGTTGTCTCGGTTTGGTTGCTTACTTATGGCACATATATGTCAGGGTGCTCGCGACACACAGATAGATCCTTAAAACTCCTAAATGCTAATAACATACTCGTATTTCATTACAGGATTTCAAGAATGACATTATTATACGAAAACATTAACTATATGAACTCGCCAACTTTATGTTGACTTTTAAAATTACATGTATTTCAGGACGCAATACATGATCTGGTGATGTGATTCGGGTTATGGGAAAATGTCAAGACAACAATGTGCCACCTTTTGGAGGGTTTACCTTTTATATCCCAACTTCGTATGGGTATATAGGAGTCAAAACCTCATTACGCAGTAACGATGAAAACAATATCTTATTTTGAAGTAATATATGTTGAATTTTGTTTATGATGATCAGTTGAAAACAGTTAAACAATGAAATCACTTTTGAATGGTTGTAATTATGGGAATGAAACTTATTATTAGTATGGCATCATTGTTGTATTATAATTGTTTACTAAATTGGATACAATGATTACCTAATAGTCACACACTTGCGCTTCGCTACGACTAGGGTGTGATACATTCATCATCTAGGGAACTAGTTAAGCCTCATTTGGGACTCGGAATCCTTCCAGGCCACGGAAACACAACTTCCGAAAAAGTTCGACGGCAAGCAATATAAATGCCGATATCGAGCGAACGATCGAACGAAAGGCATTTTGGCTATCCTAACTGGACATATATTCGTCTAGCGAACTAGTTATGCATATTTCTAGATCGGAAGAGCACTAAATAAATGCCATGACAATTGTGGTAGTCAAAAACCAAAGCTTCTGTACTAAATAATAAGGTTCGTTTATTAGCGAATAATGCGTCGATGAGTGAACTAGCGACGTTTTCGTCATCCAAACTTATATTAAATTATCAAGTGGACTAATTATCATAGATTAACACCCTAAACCCTAATTATATGCTAAGGATACAAGATCAATCCCCTAATCACAACACTTAACCTAAGTACTTAAATATCTAATAAATAAGCATGTGTTATAAAAAAAGTTACACTTTACCCCTCCTCTCCATGTTGCCGACTTCAAGTGGGTCCCACACCCACTTGATTTGTGTTGAAAATAGGCAAGTGTAAGCATGGTGTATGATTTATATGTGACACTTGAAAGATGGCTAAATATATATCATAACCTACACTAAGATTTCCATCATTTCATCACTTAAAAAAATTGAAACCACCTTCCTCCTCCTCCCTCATTCACACATCTATAACCACCTCCATATAACCACCATAAAACCACCACTAACTACCTCATTTCACTCACTTTGAAGTCATTTCAAGACCATCCAAGATGATAGCAAATGTGGAGGACTATTAGGACTTTCTTGGAGCTCCATTTTCTTCCTAGATCTTCATTAAACTTATGAACCCATTGTAAGACAAATCTCTTCATATTCTAGCTTCTTATCATGTCTAGTTTAAGGAAGTACAAGTTGATCTTCTTGAAAATGAAGAAAATATAACCTAAAAACCCTAAATCACACATTAATAATAACACTTGATATAGTTTATTTTCTGTTGATTATGTGTTTGTATGTTAACTAGTTAGCATGACGATGTTGATTATGTTAAAGTAAGGTGTATAAGGTAGATGATCTTGTATGGATAAATATGAAAATGATGATTTAAACATGGTAGTGTTTAAATCTAAACAAGATCGTCAACTTCATCATCCATAAAGATTACTACCATCTAAATGTAATTTTATTACTCATGAGTAATTTTTATAAGGACTAAACACTATGATTTAAGATGTAACCATCTTAAATACTATAGTAATCAAAGGGGTTAAAAATGAAGGACTTGATCTAATGATGTAACAAAAATGATGATTTAAAAATGCTAATAATTGTTGAAATCACATTATATGCTTAGTAAGATTTTGACTACCAAAATGCTATGGATGATGATGTACATAAGTTGTAAACAAATAATATGGAAGCTTTAAATTATATGTTGATCTTGATTATGAGTTTAAACAGGGTTTAAAGATGTTTTAAAAAACGTGGAAAACGCCATAGTTTAGGGGAAACTATGGCGAAATTTTCTAAAAAGCTAATCGCGATTAAGGTATGATTAATAGGGTGATTAGCGGGACTAAACGCGATTAGTGACTTAAATCGTCATTAAGTAAGTTCTAATGACAAGGGTTAAACCCTAAACACCCAAGTGTTCAACAAGTATATATATATATATATATATATATATATATATATATATATATATATATATATATATATATATATATATATATATATATATATACTTAAATAAATATATGGTTACTTGTGGAAATAAAAGTATATATACATATTTTGTCACCAAGAATTATGTATAAATACATGTGTATGGCATGTGTACGTATTTAGAAGCTTAGGGTATTCACCATAAAAATACCCAACTTTACAAAAAATACTACGAACACTTGGAAATATTGCCAAGTGTTGGTGACACAAACAAATAAATTTTTACAACACGTCGAAACAATAATCGAACATAAGAAGCAATGCAGACGATTGGCGAACGAACACTGATACACCGTCCCGTCGATGACCAACGAATAAATCGCTGACGCAAAGAGTTATTACGATGACGGGCGATTTACGATGAGAAAAAGCATGTTCTAAACGATGACGACGAGTCTAAAATAATTTATTTTAGGCACTTGACATATATATGTAATCGATATTGAAACCCAGAAAGTTAAAACATAAAAGTATAAAAACATATATACTTATAAACTTATACTTAGTAAAATTATAAGTGTAAGACTTATAAAATAATGGGCTCATAAAAACGCATATTGGCTAGGCCCAATTTATAAAGACATGGGCAAGGCCCAATTGTATAAAATATATGGACAAGACCCAAAAGCATATAAATTACACGGGCTAGGCCAATGACATATATCACATGGGCTAGGCCCAGTGACATAAATTCATGGGCAAGGCCCAATGACATAAATTCATGGGCTAGACCCAATGACTTAAATTACATGGGCAAGGCCCAATGACATAAGGACATGGGCGAGCCCAATGACATAAATACATGGGCTAGGCCCAATGACATTAATTACATGGGCTAGGCCCAATGACATAGATGACATGGCCAAGACCCAATGACACGCGTGCAAGGCACGAGGACATGTGAAGGGCAAGGCCCAATTCACACACGAAATAAGAAAAACAATATCTATATATATATATATATATATATATATATGTATATTTGAGAAATATATGTATAAAAATATTAATCAAACAAACGAACTACCAACACTATGATAAAAGTTGTTCTAAGGTAATAAAGAATACATAACAAGAATTCAAGATGTACAACTGGTACAAGGTCCAACGAGGCCTAGGTGTCTAATAAACTTAATATACATGTGGGTTACACACGTGTACGGACACCAAACTGCGAATAGTACGACATAACGGAACGCAAAGCTGTGAGTTCATGTCCCTCATTTCAATGATTTCAAAGTTTTGTTTTATAACTATCGAGGGGAAATACATGTCATAACAAACAGTAAGTTAGTTATGGGTTTAGTTGATTAGACGATCATTGTGTGTAAGTAGGATGATGACAATAGTAACCATTAATCACGTAGTAACCAAGGTGCAAAAGATGTGATCTATTCAGTTTGAGATACACTCCACTCCTGGTTGGTATACCCTTCGGAGTGCTTTTGTGATCCCAATGATGTCAAAGTTGTCTCGGTTTGGTTGCTTACTTATGGCACATATATGTCAGGGTGCTCGCGACACACTAATAGATCCTTAAAACTCCATGATTCTAATAACATACTCGGATTTCATTACTGGATTTCAAGAATGACATTTTTATACGAAAACATTAAGTACATGAACTCTCCAACTTTTGTTGACTTTTAAAATTACATGTATTTCAGGACGCAAGGCATGAGGTGGTGATACGATTCGGGTTATGGGAAAATGTCAAGACAACGATGTGCCATCTTTTGGAGGGTTTGCCTCTTATACTCCAACTTCGTATGGGTATATAGGGGTCAAAAGCTGATTATGCATTTGTGATGAAAACAATATCTTATTTTGAAGTAATGTACTTTAAATTATGTTTATGATAACAAGTTGACAACAATTGAAACTATGAAATCACTTTGGGTTGGTTGTAAATATTGGAATACATGTTAGTAATAGTATGGCATCGTTGTTGAATTATTTGTGTTTACTAAATTTGATGCAATGATTACCTAATAGTCACACACTTGCGCTTCCGCTAGACTAGGGTGTGACAGGTTGGTATCAGAGCTCCGATTGTAATAAACCGGGGAAAAACTTTTTATTAAAGTTTGGTCTACAATCACCAGGGGCTCACACATGAAAACAAGGTTTATAACATAACATAAATGTTTTCGGAATTATGACAAATTGATAAAAAGGTTTTCATTGAGTCATGATGACATAAGGATCTATCACACGAGCTCAACTATAAGTAACGAGCAAGGATCAATATATGATTATTCTATAATGGATAGACACGAAATAGTAAGATTACACGTGAAAACAAAAGAAAACAAGTCTTGCATGAGAAGTGATGATTAATGTAAAATATATCATAAGTAATAATAGATTACTAACATGTATACATATGCATTGTACGAATTATTTGCCAGAACTATGTCTTCTTCGTCAAGCTATGAGGAGGATCCTATGGAGTACGTGTCCGATGATGGATACGACCCCGATGCTGAGGCCCTATCCCATGAGGATGGAGCCGAACCCGAGGACCTTGATGACTTTCAGCCATTTGCTCTTATTGACCCTATGGAGGATGATGCCCCACAGGGAGATGACGTGTTAGCTGTTCCGCAGCCTCCACACGATGTCATTGTTTATGGTCATCCGGAGGGTGAGCACACGATAGTCCACTTGGCCGTACCTCTTACCATGGTTCCTCCAATCATCGATCTAGATGATGACATCCAAGTGTTTCACGTCGACCATATGGAGGATGATCTCGGAGATGGCGAGGTCTTCGATAACACAACTATACTTGAGATCCCACCCCCTGTCATACCAGTTGTCGATATCTTGTCATCCTCAGCCGCCACCCAGAGAGCATGAGGCGGACGATGCCTCTTCTGGCGCCCTAGATTCACCCTTACCGATGCACTCACCCTCTGCAGCCTCACCGGCCCATGTTAGCTCATTTCCTGCTAGTACCCCTACTCATGGACCCGTTCCATATACTGGACCCGCTCCTTATTCTGGACCCGCTCGACACTACTCACTGAGCGGTTCCCCACGTGCCCCTGAGCAGCTACCCCTATTTTTCTTGGGGAGGTCCACTTATCATCCCGTTTACGATCCATTTGCAGCTGGACCCTCCCACATGGCTGGACCTTCTTTCTCTGCTGGACCACCACCCATCTAGCCACACGCCCCATACCACTTACTGCAGGTATGTCTACCCCGATACCCCCACCCGGCATGAGACCTTCTGACCCCTACCATCCCTCACACTTTCCTCCGATTCCTGTGGAGGAATGAGTGACTTCGCATGACCTTCAGCTCTCCTTGATCTTTCAAAGGATCTGGGAGCTAGAGACCCAGCGTACTGCTCAAGCCGCTGCCAAAGCCACACCCCATTTACCATCATCGCCATTACCACCCCCACAATCATACCCACCACCATCACCACCACCACTACCACTATCAACACCACCGACCCCACCCTTCTACTGTCCATTTCACTACTCGTCATGCCCATCTGAGGCGCGAGTGCAGGAGTTAGAGAAGTCTAGAACTGATGCCACTAGGCGCATTTCTGGCCTAGAGGAGGAGGTGGCTTACCATCGGGGTATGCTCCACCAATCACCATCTCCACCACCCCCTCCACCACAGTAGTATGTTTGTGATTATCTTTTGGGGATCAGACTTACTTTTGTGACCTAGCTCATGAAGACTCAGCTATGAAGATTCAGAATTTTGGAAGACAACTTGATGACATGAAGAAGCAATGTAGATGGAAATTTTACTTTTGTAATGTAAAACTTGTACTAACTAGGGTTATGTATCCCTATGTCCTTTTGATCTTCATGAACAAAATGTAACAAGTTGTCATTGTATAAAAGTGTATTTTCTTTATTTTACATTGCATCTCTTTTATGTTATGGTTGATAGTGTCATGATGTGGTGATATTACTGTTGATATATTGTGTTTTGGTGATATTGTGATTGATGTCTTATGATGTGGTGACTATTTATGTGATGAGTTACGTGCTTATGGTGATGATGGGTGTACATGTGTCATATACATAATATTTTCTTACTTATTACATACCGGATGTGCTTATATATATATGTTTGAATAATAATAATAATAAATATAATAACAAAAATAAATAGGTATTTATTATTAATCCAATTCGGCTAATTGTGACCGACATTTTATGCTATAAGACGATGTCGCCCCGCCGAAGGAGTTCCAACAATAATACACTACCGACAACACAAGCGGAGTTAGATGAACTCATTTCTCAGGCAATTGCGCTGTACGAAGCTAACCGCTCCGAACACAGCGGTGGAACCGGAGGTTCAACCGGAGGCAATCCTCCAACTGGTAATACATGGTTACTCATAAAACCACACGATACTCTCATTTATTCTATTTGTGATTTTTCGGTTACTCATACTTAAGTGGTGTACCCAATGATTATAGGTTGCACTTACAAGCAGTTTCGAGACTGCAAACCTCTGAATTATGATGGTACCGGAGGTGCTGTAGCCTTCGTACATTGGACTGAGAAGACTGACTCGGTCATTCGGATGAGCAAGTGCCCTGCTAAACAAAGAGTCACTGATGTTATTGGACTCTTCATAGATGGAGCTTTATCTTAGTGGAACCTCCAGGTCCAAACTAAGGGTGACGATGCTGCATATGCCCGGACCTGTGAAGAACTTAAAGAAATGATGAAAAGAAGTATTGCTCGAGATCAGAAATTCAGAAGTTGGAGACGAAGTTTTGGAATTTAAAGATGATTGGTTCAGATATTGCTAGGTACACACAACGATTTCATGACTTGTCTCGAGTGGTGCCGTACTTAGTGGAACCCGAATTTAAGCGGATTGAAAGGTACATCTAGGGACTTGCCCCCGAAATTCCGAGTCTGGTTACCTCTTCGAAACCCACTAAGATTGGAGAAGCAATTGATCTTGCTGTCAGCCTTACTGAGAAGGTTGTACGTCAGAGAAGGTTACCTAAGTGTGGTGTGAGCAAGAAGGAAACTACTGAGAAGACTACTGACTCTAACAAAAGAAAATTCTCCCATTTCAAGAAAGGCTCTCGAGGTAATAATAATTGTAACAAGAAGCAAGCCACGAGAGAAGTTTAAGGAACGAAGGCATATGTTACCACTACCACAAACGCTGCTGATGCAGAAATCTTATACTAGGGGAGCACTGAAATGCCCCAAATGCCGTTTCCACCACTACGGGGAATGCCGAGGCCCCAAGTGTGGAAAATGTGGTAGGTTTGGACATTGCACTGATGCATGTCGGGGAATGAATACTAGAGATCAAGGTTGTTTTGGATGCAGAAACAAGGGGTATTTCAAGAAAGATTGACTTAAAGAAAACCAAGCTCGGGGAAGAGCATTCGTGATTAGAGCTAAGGTTTCCCGCCAGGACCCGAATGTGGTCACCGGTATGTTCCCTATCAACGATCACTTTGCATCTATTCTTTTGATACCAGGGCAGATTTCAGTTTTGTTTATAAGGAGTTTAGAGGTATACTTGGGGTAAAGTCGAGTAAATTAGATGTCCCGCACTCGATTGAACTAGCTAACGGAATATTATTAGAGTCGGGAGAAATTATAAAGAAATGTACGTTAGAAATGGGTGAACGGAAGTTCGATATAGATTTATTACCAGTTCAACTGGGTAGTTTCGATGTCGTTATTGGTATGTATTGGCTATCCGACAATCGAGCCGAAGTCATATGGCACGAGAAAATCATTCGCATTCCCTTATCCGACGGAGAATATTTGATGATTCATGGTGAGAAGCATGACATGCCATTACGAATCATAAACTGCATGAAAGCTCAAAAATGTTTGAGGAAAGGATGCATCGCCTTTCTTGCCCATGTGGTGGATAAAACGGCCGAGGAGCGCAAGGTGGAGGACATACTAGTAGTAAGGGAATACCCCGAGGTCTTTCCGGAAGACTTGCTAGGACTACCTCTACAGCGACAAGTCGAATTCCGTATTGATTTAGTGCCAGGAGCTGCACCGGTGGCAAAAGCCTCATATCGACTGGGGCCCTCGGAGATGCAGGAACTATCTACTTAGTTGCAAGAGTTGCTTGACAAAGGTTTCATAAGACCGAGTTTCTCGCCTTGGGGAGCTCCGGTGCTGTTTGTGAAAAAGAAGGACGGAACCTTCCGAATGTGCCTCGTCTACTGTGAACTAAACAAGTTAACCATCAAGAACCGGTACCCATTATTCGATCAGTTACAAGGGTCGAGTTTTTACTCAAAGATTGATTTAAGATCCTGGTATCATCAGTGGAGAATCGAAGAGGAAAGTATTCCTAAGACGGCTTTTAGGAGTCGATATAGTCATTACGAGTTCCTTGTTATGCCTTTTGGCCTAACGAATGCCCCTGCAGTATTTGTGGATTTGATGAACCGGGTATGTAAGCCATACATCGACAAGTTTGTGATCGTTTTTATAGATGACATATTGATATACTCGCGAACCAAAGAAGAACACGGACAACACTTGATTACTATACTGGAATTGCTAAAGAAGGAGCAATTATATGCTAAGTTCTCGAAATGCGAATTTTAGATTCGCGAAGTACAATTTCTCGGTCATGTAGTGAACGAGAACGGAATACATGCTGACCCTTCAAAAATTAAGGCTATAAAGAACTGGACCGCACCAAGAACCCCCATGAAAATACGACAATTCCTAGGTTTAGCGGGATATTACAAGAGGTTTATTGAGAACTTCTCAAAAGTTGCTCAGCCGCTAACCTCGCTTACACAGAAAGATAGAAAGTTCAATTGGGGAGAAAAACAAGAATCAGCGTTTCAAGTATTAAAAGAAAAATTATGTAAGGCACGACACTATCACTCCCGGATGGTTCCGATGAGTTTGTGGTGTACTATGATGCATCGCATCAAGGCTTGGGTTGCGTATTAATGAAACGTGAAAAAGTCATCGTGTACGCGTCATGTCAGTTGAAAGTTCATGAAAGGAATTATACCACAGATGACCTAGAATTAGGCGTAGTGGTATATGCCTTAAAGATCTGGCGTCATTATTTATATGGCACTGAGTGTACCATATTCACGGATCATAGAATTCTTCAACATATATTCAATCGAAAGGAACTGAATATGTGCCAACGACGTTGAGTGGAATTGTTGAATGGTTATGACTGTGAGATCAAGTATCACCCAGGCAAAGCAAATGTTGTAGCGGATGCTTTGAGCAGGAAGGAACGAATCAAAACATTACGGGTACGAGCTTTAGAATTGATGATCCAGACAAACTTTATAGCTCGAGTGCATGATGCACAACAAGAAGCTTTAAAACCTGAAAACATTCTAGCGGAATCATTACGGGGAATGGAAAAACAATTAGAACCGAACAAGGATGGAACTCTATATTTCATGGGAAGGATCTAGATTCCCTATTATGGGCGATTTGCAAGACTTGGTGTTGGACGAAGCACACAAGTCCAAATACTTGATACACCCAGGATCGGATAAAATGTACCAGGATCTAAAAGAGTATTATTATTGTTGGCCTAATCTCAAGGGAGATATTGCGACTATGTTGGGAAACGTCTAACTTGTGCAAAGGTCAAGGCCGAATACCAAAAACCATCTGGTTTATTGCAACAACCTGAAATCCCAGTTTGAAAGTGGGAACAAATATTAATGGATTTTATTACAAAATTGCCCCGGACCTCCCGAGGTCATGACACGATCTGGGTTATCATTGATCGGTTAACCAAATCAGCTCACTTCTTACCCATCCGCGAGAAAGACAATACAGAGAAGTTAGCTTAATTGTATCTTAAGGAAATCATGGCATGTCATGGAGTGCCAATCTCTATAATCTCTGATAGATATGGTTGCTTTGTGTCATGAATCTGGCAATCATTTCAAACTTCGTTTGGTTCTCGCTTAGATTTAAGCACAGCTTTTCACCCACAGACCGATGGTCAAAGCGAGCAAACCATCCAAACGTTGGAAGACATGCTTCGGGCCTGTGTGATGGATTTAGGCAGAAACTGGGATACTCATTTACCGTTGGTAGAGTTTTCCTACAATAACAGTTATCACACCAGTATCAAGGCCGCGCCGTTCGAAGCACTATATGGACGAAAGTGCCGATCACCGCTATGTTGGGCGGAAGTCGGTGACAGACAACTCATTGGTCCCGAACTAGTACAAGAGACCACAGAAAAATATTCAAGATCCGTGAGCATATCAAAGCAGCCTGAGTTGGACCAAAGAGCTACGCAGATCGGAGACACAAACCATTATCCTTCGAGGCAGGAGACAAAGTGTTACTAAAGGTCTCACCTTGGAAAGGCGTAGCTAGATTCGGGAAGCGCGGAAAACTAAACCCGAGATAAATTGGGCCTTTCGAAATTTTGGCAAAGATCGGTACAATGGCTTACAAATTAAAACTGCCAGAGGAACTCAATAATGTACATGACACATTTCATGTGTCTAATCTGAAGAAAAGCCCAACAAATGACACAATTATCATTCCAGCGAATGAGATTCATGTTGATGACAAACTTTAGTTTACCGAAGAACCCGTTGAAGTCATGGACTGGAAAGTTCAAAAGACGAGAAGAAGCTAAATCAAACTGGTAAAAGTTTGCTGGAACTCGCGTCACGGTCCCAAGTACACATGGGAACGTGAAGATCAGATCAAGGAAAAACACCCCCACCTGTTCAAGAAGACTCCTTTAGAGGATGCCTCAAAGTGAATTTCAGGACGAAATTCTTTTTAACAGGGGGAGTATGTGAAAAATGGCAAATAACTAGTAATTCCGTACAATCTAATCACTCTCTTTAGTTCATAATCTCATGCATATTATCGTAATTTTAATTGCATAACTGAGTGGTACATCATATCCTAAGTATTAGGGCAAGCAAATCAGATCATAACATATACTTGTTTCCGTTACGATGCAGAACAAACCAAACAATGCCCTAAAAGTGTTGGTAGAAAGTGTCGGGCGCACTATTTGTGTCAGCAAAATCGCTAAAATGAAACAGAAGAATGAATAACAGCATGCTAATGCCATGATGGAGTCCATATATAAATGAAAACATTAATATGAGATCACCCATTACAAAAATATATAACTTTCCAGTACAATGCCTAAATTGAAAAATTGTCCGTTTCGACTAAAAAGGCGACAAATTTCAGGTTGTCCGCAACATTAATTCGGTGGATTCCGGATTTCAGAATCATAATAAAACAATGTTGAACATCCTAAAATAATATGAGAATAGAAAAAATGCACAAAAGACATCGTTTCTGGCAAACAGTGCACAGCTCGACCGGAAAGCGACCGTTTGTCGAACCGACGAACATTTTAGTGGCTGATAGCCTCATTCATGTATCTAGGGAACTAGTTAAGCCTCATTTGGGACTTGGAATCCTTCCAACTATCTTGAGGCCACGGAAACACAACTTCCGGAAAAGTTCGACGGCAAGAAATATAAATGCCGATATCGAGCGAACGATCGAACGAAAGGCATTTTGGCCATCCTAACTTGACATATATTCATCTAGCGAACTAGTTATGCATATTTCTAGATCGAAAGAGCACTAAATAAATGCCATGACAATTGTGGTGGTCAAAAACCAAAGCTTCTGTTACTAAATAATAAGGTTCGTTTATTAGCGAATATTGTGTCGATGAGCGAACTAGCGACGTTTTCGTCATCCGAAACTTATATTAAATTATCAAGTGGACTAATTATCATAGATTAACACCCTAAACCCTATTATATGCTAAGGATACAAGATCAATCCCCTAATCACAACACTTAACCTAAGTACTTAAATATCTAATAATAAGCATGTGTTATGAAAAAAATTACACTTTACCCCCTCCATGTTGGCGGCTTCAAGTGGGTCCCACACCCACTTGATTTGTGTTGAAAATAGGCAAGTCTAAGCATGGTGTATGATTTATATGTGACACTTGAATGATGGCTAAATATATATCATAACCTACACTAAGATTTCCATCATTTTATCACTAAAAAAATCGAAACCACCTTCCTCCTCCTCCCTCATTCCCAAGGCTACAACCACCTCCATATAACCACCATTAACCACCTCATTTCACTCACTTTGAAGTCGTTTCAAGACCATCCAAGAAGATAGCAAAGGTGGAGGACCATTAGGGTTTTCTTGGAGCTCCATTTTCTTCCTAGATCTTCATTAAACTTGTGCACCCATTGTAAGACAAATCTCTTTATATTCTAGCTTTCTTATCATGTCTAGTTTAAGGAAGTACAAGTTGATCATCTTGAAAATAAAGAAAATATAACCTAAAAACCCTAAATCACACCTTAATAGTAACACTTAATATAGTTTATTTTGTGTTGATTATGTGTTTATATGTTAACTAGTTAGCATGATGATGTTGATTATGTTATAGTAAGGTGTAAAAGGTAGATGATCTTGTATGGATAAATATGAAAATGATGATTTAAACTTTAAATCTAAAAAAGATCATCAACTTCATCATCCATAAAGATTACTACCATCTAAATGTAATTTTATTACACATGAGTAATTTTTATAAGGACTAACACTATTATTTAAGACGTAACCATCTTAAATATTGTAGCAATCAAAGGGGTTAAAAATGAAGGACTTGATCTAATAATGTAACAAAAATGATGATTTAAAAATGCTAATAAATGTTGAAATCACATTATATGCTTAGGAAGAATTTGACTACCAAAATGCTATGGATGATGATGTACATAAGTTGTAAACAAATAATATGGAAGCTTTAATTATATGTTGATCTTGATTATGAGTTTAAACAGGGTTTAAAGACATTTTAAAAAACGTGGAAAAGCCATAGTTTAGGGGAAACTATGGCGAAATTTTCTAAAAATCTAATCGCGATTTAGGTATGATTAACGGGGTGATTAATGGGACTAAACGCGATTAGTAACTTAAATCGTCATTAAGTAAGTTTTAATGACAAGGCATAAACCCTAAACACCCAAGTGTTCAACAAGTATATTGTTAGGTCCTAGAAGTGTGAGACTAAAGCATCAAATTTACGCAACGGTCTATGGTAGCTAACTGGGCTTAACTGGGTTAGTTTGTGTTAGGTTTGGACCTTTATAGGTCATTTGGGCATGCCATAGGCCATGTGGGCCAGGCAAGCCCATTAGGGTTATGCCTTACCCTAGGTATATAAGCTAAGCTTATTCATTTTTAGGGTTATGTTTTTGGGATTTCTCTGGAGAGAACCTTCATCTTGTACCAGACTGTTTTGCTTGTTCAAGTAATAGAATTGTGTGCAAGGGGTTAAAGTGAATTTGTTATTGTTCTTCATCGTTTCGGTTATTCTTGAATCATCACCAAGTTTGGTTCCGCCCATTCTTGGTGATTGTGTGATGTCAGTGTTAGATCCGGATTACTGGGACTTACAAGTGGTATCAGAGCCTATTGAACCTGTTTTCCAGGCTCAGATCTGATATTACACGATTTTGTTCGGTTTCTGCTGAAGAACACGAAGAAGACTCAAGCATTTCGGATCAACATTCAAGGATTTCGGATTTTCTGGTTGCATTTCGGATTGATTTCTGATTAATCTGCTGCATTTCGGATAAAAATCTTGAATTTCTGATAGATTTCGGATAAATCTTCAAGGATTTCGGATTTTCTTCAAGGATTTCGGATTATCATCAAAGATTCCGGATTCGTAACTGTTCCGAATTCGGATAGACTTTCATTCCGGATCAGGCTCTTATTCCGGATATGTTTATCCATTTCGGGTTTATCCGAGTTACTGTTGTCGTGTATCTGATAGCATTCTGGATTACTGTTCCGGATTCCCACTGTTGCTGTGTATCAGATAGCATTCCGGATACTCATTCCGGACTGAAAAAGTGC
Organism: Scalesia atractyloides; assembly: GCA_947069175.1. Classification (NCBI taxonomy): domain Eukaryota; kingdom Viridiplantae; phylum Streptophyta; class Magnoliopsida; order Asterales; family Asteraceae; genus Scalesia; species Scalesia atractyloides. Next base: position 35,985,310 of record CAMTDV010000001.1, read on the forward strand.
ATCTCGGATACTTTTCCGAATCACCATCTCGGATTAGCATCTCGGATCACTGTTTGAGATTCCATCTCGGATTATTAATCCGAGTTACTGTTCCGAATTTGGTACTGTTCGGAGATGTACCCAAAAAGGTGTAAAGTTAACCAGCTGACGTAAGTGGAGTTAAACGTTTTCGCACACAGAATTTGATCCATAGACAATCTTGACAAACCGGTTTCACGGTTAGACTCGTGTGATTTTTAGGGCAAAAAATTCCTAAACTCAGCACGAAAATTCCTAAAATCACCATCAGACTGTATATATCATTGGAATCGTATCGTCGAGATGAGTCTAACGGTACATTTTGGTAAAAACAGTTTTCGAACATTTTTTATCGTGTTTACCAGTCCTGTTTTGATTATTCGAAGATGCTTGCAGCCCAAACTCAGCACTCGAGCCTGCGGGATGAAGTGAAGGAAAAGCTGAATGAGTTTATCAGAGACTACAATGTTGATCCGGTTGCTAACTATGTGATGCATTTGCTTGAACATGGGAGGCGAAACGAGGAAGTAAGAGATGAGTTGGATAGCATTTTAGCAGACGACAAAGATTCCTTTATTTTAGCAGACGACAAAGATTCCTTTGTATCTTGGTTATTGGATCGTTTACAGTCAAAACAAGATCTCCAAGATCTATACGCTAAATCAACAAAGTCTCATCCTGTAGAAGTATCTAAGCAGAAACCTCAAGCCCAGCAAGCAGCAATCAGCAGCACAGCACCTCAAACCGACCTCAAGCCCAAACTAACGCTGACAATCAAGCTCGCCCATTGACACAGTCAACTATCTTTTGTGCACTGAACTTGCAGGAATAGGGTTGCTCAACTCAGGGCTCTTAATTCCAAAATGACCGATGAATACAACAATGCAATGGCTCAGTGCATCAGCCTTCGAGAAAGTAACAAGTTACTCAAAGAAAAGGTTGAAGATCAAAAGAAAGACATAGCGCAGCTCCACCTGGACATAAATCAACAGAAATGTTGGGTCCATGATTAGAAAACCATATTAGATTCAAAAATCATGGAATGCGACTTGGTAAGAGGTGAGCTGGGACTTCTAACTAGAAAATATCAACAAAACGACATTAATATAAAGAAGTTTGATACATCCAGCAAGCTTGTTCAAGACGTGTGCAATGTGCAGCTGGCATATAAGGGAAAAAAGGGAAGGGTTTGGGATTCAATCAGGTTGCCCCATCGTATAATCACAACTACACAATAATGCCTGAAACCGACGAAGATATTGAGAAAGCACAGCATATGGTCTATGGCAAACCCAATGATTATACGCCAGACGCACGGGAACCATCTGGTGTTGTTAACTCTTCAAATGATTCAGCTGATGAAGAGAGAGCTGACGTTAACAAGGCTCAAAGTGCGCAAACTGAACAATCTGAACCTTATGCTTCCGATGAAAAGGTTTAGAGAAAGCTAAAAGAGAAGAAACGAGCAAATCGGAGACGAAGAAAGCAGAAGTCCAAACATCAAGGACAATCAAGCTCTCCAAAATCATCAGTGGGCAGCAATAGCCTTCAAAAGGCTAGCGTTATGAAAAATGCCTTTGTTAAGCCAGTCTTTAATGGAAAATGTGAAAAATATGCTTTTGACCGTGCTAGCAAAGCTTTGGAAAGGTTGGGGAGATTTCTGAAAAGGATTTGCAGTCTAAACAAAATAAGAAAAATCAAAAGAAATCTCCACAATAGAAGAAGGCCCTTGCAAACGACAAGTACAGACATCCAAATTCATCTTCGTCTGCAAGAAACATGCAAGGATATCAAGCACAGAAGGGATCACTTCATCCTTCAAGGCCTGCACGAGCAAATCAAGCTGATCAGAATGTTTTATATGTGAAGAGACAAATGTGGTTCAATTGCGGCATTCCTAGTCACATTGCTCGAAACTGTACACGTGGTCCCTATGTTTCGTGTCATGCTAAAAATCAGAAGGTTACACCAAAGAACAACAAGCATTCCAAGCCGATGAAGGTATCATCACCTAAGGCAATGAAGAATCTAAATTCCAAGGTTAAACCATCTGATGGGGATTGGAATATTGCCAAAAACAAACGCAAGGTTGTTCAGAAACAAAAATCTGTTTCTAAAATGACCAAACCTGAAACAGCCAAAGTAGCTCAATCAAAGGCAACTACCGCGTTTGTTAAAATGAAACAGATTTGGAAACCCAAGTCCAAATCTAAATCAGCAGCAACATCACCAATCCTTGAAACAAAAGGGGACTCGTGTCTTAAAGAAGTGTCTTACTTTGATGCTTCAGGGAAACCTAGGACCATGATGGCCTGGGTCCCATTTTCTTACTAATCTCCTTATTTTTCAGGAACAACCAAGGAGGAGCTGTTGACAATCTCTGGAATGTTGGTAGCGGTTGTTCCAGGGACATGAAGGATAACCTCTCACTGTTGTAAAAAGGTTCAAATTTTACGATTGTGATGTTTCCTTTGGAGGATATGAGGTAAGAAAAGATCAGTGAAAATGTACAAATTTGAATTTTGTGCTTTAATTTTGGAATGGGTTAGTTTTTAATCTAATGACGTAACGGTAAGCAAAAACAACAAAAATATTTTCCTTTTCCTTTTGTTTAAAACTTTGTGCATATGTTTTCTTTATTAGGTAAATTTTTGCATAAAGTATGATGCACAATTTAGGGGGTAAGAGGCCGATATATGTATATATGTACTGTTTGAGGGGGAGAAAATCATAAAACTACAAAAACATTTGAAAAACAGAAAAATACAAAAATATATGAAAAACTAAAAAAATAAAGGTCTTTTTGCATCAAATGGGAAATGAAATGAATATTCGTGATAAAGGACGTGACTGACACATGTAAGGTGTCGTAGCTGAAAAGACTAGGATCTAATGTGATATGTCGGTAGGCTTACGCTAAAAGTGATTAAAAGATAGTAAGTGATGTAAACATAACGAACTATGTATCTTATGGGTAACATACCATAGGCGTATTATTTTATGGTCTTAAATCTTGTGTTGATAGATAGCCAACATCTGAGGTTTCGGGTCTTTATGCTGTGGAGTCATCCGGGGATATCTTGGTTGCCCTTCTATTGCATCCAGATTATATGCAGACCTAGGCATAGTCAGGATATCTTTCTAAAAGAGACAAAATAGAAGGGCCAAAACCTTAAAAGAAAGGTAATCTCGTTATGAGAAAATTCCATGAATCCAAACATACAAAATAAGGTATTTGCCTAACCCTCATCAGTCACTATTGGTCTCTCTACTATACGAAAGTACTGACCTGTTCACCAATAGTCTGACGTTGTAAAATTAAAGGATGATCTCAGTATACTCACCTGCTACGATGAATCGTGGTGCTTACCTTGATCGCGGGGGTATGTCATGGTGTGGGACACATGGGTATTATAGTATAATATTACCTTAAGCATATCACGAAGTTGAAAAATGAAAGTTGAGCGTTTAAGTTTAAGTGGATAAACATATTGGCAATCATTTAGGCCAGTCTAAATAAGTTCGTACTGAAAAGTGTTCCTGGGTCCACCTAAAAACGATTTTGATCCCATTGTAGTTGTATAGTTGTAACTATTGAGTTAGTTTCTTTATTTATTTGTGTTTCTGTCTATATTCTTATGTTTAAAAATTAAAAAAATTAAAAAAATAGAAATTAAAAAATCCAAAAATAGAGTGCTTTATTTGTTTTATTAAAAATTATTAACCGTTCTTGAAGATTTGAAAATGATGAAAGAAATTTGAATTTTGATCTGAGTACAAGTACTTAGATGTATCAAGTGTTCTGCGGTACTCTCCATGTTGCATAAGAATGTTTGCTTATAAATTTTTGAGAATTGTACAGATCTTGATTTAGATCAAGAAACAGGGATTGCTGGACATTGAGATGTTGTTAGTTGTCGACAAAAGCATGAAGCATCACAACAGCAAAGTTTACCTGAGTCAGAAGAACCAAATGCCAGTCATCGTCTGACAGTGATAGTACATTTGAAGAAGTACCTGTGAACCTGCTTGCTTGAAAGAGAAGAATTGAAGAAGAAAAGAGCTGCTGAGGTTCCTCCTCTCGCACTCTTTTTGACAAAGATGTTTCAAGCAAAGCTGGTCGAGATCCTGATATGAAGCTAACCACAAGAGCAGAAGAAAGAGACCCGGTGCTAAGAGTTCGTTGAAGAGTGAGGTCCTAAAAGTATGAGACTGACTTCCACAACACTTGCAGCATAGCGACAACCATAGACTCCATCGAGGACGTTGCTAAATTCAGGCTATGAAGACAATTCGATGCATCAGTCTCGGGGGAGATTGTTAGGTCCTAGAAGTGTGAAACTGAAGCATCAAATATATGCAATGGTCTAGATAGCTAACTGGGCTTAACTGTGTTAGTTTGTGTTAGGTTTCGACCTTTATAGGTCATTTGGGCATGCCATAGGCCATGTGAGCCAAGCAAGCCCATTAGGGTTATGCCTTACCCTAGGTATATAAGCTAAGTTTATTCATTTTTAGGGTTAAGTTTTTGGGATTTCCCTGGAGAGAACCTTCATCTTGTACCAGACGGTTTTGCTTGTTCAAGTAATAGAATTGTGTGCAAGGTGTTAAAGTGAATTCTTTATTGTTCTTCATCGTTTCGGTTTTTCTTGAATCATCACCAAGTTTGGATTCCGCCCATTCTTGGTGATTGTGTGATATCAGTGTTAGATTCGGATTACCGGGACTTACATATATATATTTACAAGTACAAATAAGTGATCCTTATAAATAAATATATATGGTTACTTGTGGAAATAAAAGTATATATACATATTTTGTCACCAAGAATTATGTATAAATACATGTGTATGGTATATGTACGTATTTAGAAGCTTAGGGTATTCACCATAAAAATACCCAACTATACACAAAATACTACAAACACTTGGAAATATTACCAAGTGTTTGTGACACACACAAATACATTTTTACAATATGTCGAAACAATAATCGGACAAACGAAGCAATGCGGATGATGTGGGCGAACAAACACAGATACACCGTCACGTCGACGACCAACGAATAAATCACCGACACAAAGAGATATTACAACGACGGGCGATTTACGATGAGAAAAAACATGTACTAAACAACGATGACGATGAGTCTAAAATAATTTATTTTAGGCACTTGACATATATATGTTATCGATATTAAAATCCGGAAGTTAAAACATAAAAGTATAAAACATATATACTTATAAACTTATATTTAGTAAATTATAGGTATAAGACTTATAAAATAATGGGCTCATAAAAACGCATTTGGGCTAGGCCCAATTTATAAAAGACATGGGCAAGGCCCAATTGTATAAAATATATGGACAAGACCCAAAAGCATATAAATTACATGGTCTAGGCCCAATCACATAAAATACATGGGCTGGGCCCAATCACATGTAGACATGGGCTAGGCCCAATGATATAAATTACATGGGCTAGGCCCAACGACTTAAATACATGGGCTAGGCCCAATGACATAAAGACATGGGCTAGGCCCATTGACATAGATGACATGGGCAAGGCCCAATGACACATGTGCAAGGCACGACGACATGTGAAGGGCAAGGCCCAATTCACACACGAAGTAAGAAAAACAATATATATATATATATATATATATATATATATATATATATATATATATATATATATATATATATATATATATATATATTTGAGAAATATATGTTTAAAAATATTAATCGAACAAACGAACTACCAACACTATGATAAAAGTTGTTCTAAGGTAATAAAGAATACAAAACAAGAATTCAAGATGAACAACTAGTACAAGGTGCAACAAGGCCTAGGTGTCTAATAAACTTAATACACATATAAGTTACACACGTGTACGGACACCGAACTGCCAATAGTACGACATAACGGAACGCAAAGTTGTGAGTTCATGTCCCTCCTTTCAATTATTTCAAAGTTTTGTTCTAAAACTATCGAGGGGAAATACATGTCATAACAAATAGTATGTTAGCTATGGGTTTAGTTGATAACACGATCATTGTGTGTAAGTAGGATGATGACAATAGTAACCATTAATCACGTAGTGACCAAGGTACAAAAGTTGTACATCTACTGAGTTTGAGACGCGCTCCACTCCTGGTTGGTATACCCTTCGGAGTGATTTTGTGATCCCAAAGATGTCAAAGTTGTCTCGGTTTGGTTTGCTTACTTATGGCACATATATGTCAGGGTGCTCGCGACATACTAATAGATCCTTAAAACTCCATGATGCTACTAACATACTCGGATTTCATTACTGGATTTCAAGAATGACATTTTTATACAAAAATATTAACTACATGAACTCACCAACTTTTGTTGACTTTTAAAATTACATGTATTTCAGAACGCAAGGCATGAGCTGGTGATACGATTCGGGTTATGGGAAAATGTCAAGACAATTATGTGCCATCTTTTGGAGGGTTTGCCTCTTATACCCCAATTTCGTATTGGTATATAAGGGTTAAAATATCATTATGCATTTGTGATGAAAACAATATCTTATTTTGAAGTAATGTACTTTAAATTATGTTTATGATAACAAGTTGAAAACATTTGAAACTATGAAATCACTCTTGGTTGGTTGTAAATATTGGAATGGAACTTAGTAATAGTATGGCATCGTCGTGTTTTGTTTACTAAATTGGATGCAATGATTACCTAATGGTCACACGCTTGCGCTTCCGTTACGACCAGGGTGTGACAATATAGGTCATACAACGAACCTTGCGCACTCAGCGCAACGGCAAGTTAGACCAAACAGTATAGGTCATACAATGAACCTTGCGCACTCAGGGCAACGACAAGTTAGACTACACAATATAAGTCACACAATGAACCTTGTGTACTTGGCACAACGGTGAGTTAGACTTAGACGCGCAGGCTACTTAACCCTGCGCGGACTAGACAACCCTCTAGCCGCGAAGTTATATACCTTGCACAAGGGCAAGACAAACATGAGAGCTACTCATAGTCTTGTGGACAAAGGGATTTATCCCTGTAACTCTGCGCTGGCTAGAAAGCACTGACAAAGCCTCGCAGAAGGGATAAGCGCAAAGAGGCGTTGACTATACGCAAGGGTACAAAGTGGCAGAGCTGTGACCAATGGTTACTTGGCAGGTTGTGTCAGACTGCATCGCACGAACAGTGTTGCAGAGGCCAGATTGTGCACCAACCATACTCACACCAGTGACTGTCTTACATGCTCCACTTTCGGCTGATAGTGGGTCTGACACCAGGGACAGCTGCCTTTACACGTGGCATCATTCAACATCCAACTATGCATACCTCCTGCCAGGGATTGCTTAATGATCATTGCAGAGGGACAGAACGGATAAACCTGGTCATCTGGGCTAGGCCTAAGGCCCATCAGCCCAACTCCTAAACCTACTTACTTTCGGCTATAAAATGAGTATCGAACCACAAGGTAAAATCATCTAATATCATCTTCATCTACTCACTACTTACTTGCTTACCTTCCAAGTTCAATTACTTATCCTCACGTCGGAGTGTGGTCATGGAGAAAACCATCCCCTTTCCCTGTGACAAGGCTAACGGTGTTGCTAGTTTTGCAAATCAGCTCGAAATGAGATCACCCAAAAGAACGAACGAGAGACAACCTTTTATGCAGAAAAACTAGGCTGTAACTAAGATATCTCTGGATACCTCTCGGTTCAGCAAGTGTTTCTTCATTGGCGCCATCCGCTATTTACTCTCTCTCACATCTATTTCTTTGTTTCATTTTTTCTCAAAACTCACGTCCAAAATGGCTAATTTTCCATCCAACACACCACAAGGTCCTCGAGCTGAAGGTAAGAACCCAGTTCATGCCTCTTGACTCAACGGACAAGTGGAAGAAGTTTCTTTCGGGAACATCGGTGCTCACCACGATTCCGGTCGTGTGAACATCCCTATAATCCCCAGAGTCCAGATGGAGACTCCTTGCATACCAGTCACTTCGGTTTTGCCTCTGGGGGAAACTCCGATACATGAAGTCTCAAACGGCTCTAAACGTCATTTACGCGCAGCTCTGCGCACAAGCCAACACTCCCGCTGTGCCGGTGCAGCCAACTACTCACGTGCACGTGTCGCCTGCACCACGAGTTCTCAACTATGACTCGCCAACTGGAGTGAGTGTTCCATCACAACTCCATCCACAAGAAATGGAGTATTCTGTAACATCCGTCAAAAACGGATTTACCAAACCCGCTCCGTTTAGCAACCGAACAGTCAGTCAAAAATTTCGTTGCGAATTAAATGCCCAAAATATTTTTAAACGATACGTAATCGATTATTATACGGGAATATATATTTAGTTTTTGAAAAACTGTTAAAAAACGCAAAATAAAAATAAAATACCTCTGCCGGGTTTCGAACCCGGGTCAGTGAGCGGTCCGGAAACAAACTTAACACATAACACTGAACCACTGCGCCACGGATGTTGTTTGTTAAATATTAGAATTATTTAATTGATATCATGACGTTACGAATTCAAAACCGGCGCCCAAAAGTTCAGTCGTCGGAATCCCGGTAATATCGCGAGCTTTTAACGATGTTTTCAGTTATAACGTAAACTATTATTAGGACATCGGTTATAACCGATGTTTGAGTCCGCGACCAAAGTCATAACCGCCGGGGTTTTTATAACCGACGAATCCAGTCGGAAATCAGACCAAATACATCTCGATTTTTCCCTATAAATTCACCCACAACCCATTGCAAACCTTTTCGCTCAAAACCACACCTTTTCTCGGCGTAATTCCACTCGCCAGAATTTCTCTGCTCATCGCCGGAAAACCGGTTTCCTCAATTCCGAGCCTTTTTGAACCTCCTAAACTTATACCGAAGTTACCCACATATTTTGTAAACTTTCTGGAGACTCGCTGCTGCAAGACACACGTCGCCGGAGGTGATTGCTGTCGCCGGAGTTTCTGCCGGAAAACAGAGGGTCCAGTCGGTATACCTCTTCGCCTAAATTCTTTTTCTTTTCACTCATATCTCACCTTAATGAACTGAAACACACTAAAGAACATGTTTTAAACCTTCGAACCAGTCTGTTGTCGAGTCTGGTTAAAATCTCAGCGAAGAAGATGAAGTTTGGTATCACATAAGTATAATTTAAATCAACTAATTAATCGGGTTAGACACACAGTCCAGCGGTGGACTGTGTGCACATTAAGCATACAAACGTCTCGAGTTCGAATCCGGTTTCACACACGTCGCCTTAATAAAAATCATTTTTTTTGTTAAACTGAACCGGAGTCGCCACAAATATATGTTAAGTATATTAATAACCGGAATAATAACCAAGTTAGACACACAGTCCAGCGGTGGACTGTGTGTATGTTTATATCACAGGTCACGAGTTCGAGTCCGGTCTTCTGCACCGACTCGGACAATTATCTATTCTTTTTAAATAAGGCAGAAAAGGAAATAACTAATTTGTATTTAAGTATAATAAAAATCGGATTATATATCATGTTAAACACACAGTCCAGCGGTGGACTGTGTGTTAGTTTAAGCCACAGGTCCCGGGTTCGAGACCTGTGGAGCGCACCGTCCGAATTGATTTAAACTGTTTTTAAAATAAAATGATTTTCGGTTTAAACTAATTAATATATATATATAATTAAAATCAGATATATAACGGGTTAGACACGTAGCTCAGTTGGTAGAGCTGCGTGCACGCGTACGAGAGGTCTCGGGTTCGAGCCTCACTCAGCGCACCTATATTCCGAATCGAACCGGTCAACGGTCAGGTCAACGGTCAACGGTCAGAAAAAGTCAAATTTTTTTATTTATTTAATTATTTTAATTAAAAATCAATTAAAAATAGTTAAAAATAACATTTTTAAGGTTAGAAAATAGCCTCAAACTCACAAAAATACACCCAACAATCCTACTAAAATATATTAATAAAATCCGTTTACTTACCAAACCATAATGCGATTTATCTAGGTTAATCTCACTCGTGGTTAAAACCACTTCGCGTGCATTCAACATCATCAACCGAACGCACCCACTGTGAGTGAATCTTACAACTTCCCTTTTTAAATTACACGTTTTGGGGTGTGTCATGTGTTATGAAAATAATTAATTTATTTATTTAAACTTGTGCCATACCACATCATGACCTAAACTTAGATTGTTTATATTGTTGTGTTTTACTTATTTCCTTATGCCAAATCATATGAAACTCATTCATTAAGCCCAGCAGTTCCTCGTGGGAGACGAGTTGAACAACGCGTGCTTCAAATCAAATTCATTATTGTTCATGTGTGTATCATTGAGTTTATATTGGTTGTAGTTGTGTCATTCATATTATCATGTTATGCAATTCATTCATTAGGCCCCTCAGTTCCTCGTGAGAGACGAGTTGAGCATCGCGTGCCTCTAAATGTTCCATTATTGTTCATGTGTGTTTTACTTAATATCTTATGATTGTTGATTAAGTTTACATCTATTTTTACTCATGTTTGGTTGTGCACATATTTCGTAATCAATTTAAATAAATTTGTTCAAATGTTTTCCATAGGATTCACTCGCCAACATTATGTTGATCCAAAACCTTTTTACACATGATACAGGTGAACAGGTTGAAGCAAAGAAAACATAGGAAATGCCTTAGAAGAGAACAAAGATGCCTAGATTGATAGCTAGAACATGTTGTAATCTTTATTGTAAATTTCCATTAAATTGTATTAATGAATATGAAACGCATAATAAATGTCATGAGCTTTGATGATAACCCAATCATGCCCCGATCACCTTTTCCGCTGCGGGTCGGGGTGTGACATATTCTCCATCACTCCCTAAACATGAGTCTCATACTCATAGGCGAGCTTAAATCCACTCACGCTGGGCCCGCGTCCTCTAGGGGAGCGGGACACCCAGCATGAGGCGGACCGTACATATGGTGAGGGTGATAGCACCAGCGTGTTTCACCGGTTGCCAAAAGATCATGCTGCTTTCAGGTCTGCGCCACGGGTTGTATACAACCCGGAAGCGGAGTACAACTATAGTTTGATCTACACGCTGGCTGAATCAGCCGAACACTCGAAATTCATCAAGGAGATCACGCTTGCACCATTGGAGTGCGAAAAACTTCCCTCCAACATGGGAGAGTACAATGGGTTGACAGACTTAGATGATCACCTGCGCCTGTTCACCGGTGCAGGACTGATTGGGGGCTGGACGCTGCCTATGTTGTGTCACTTGTTCATCCAAACCCTTACAGGCGTTGCGGGCCTATGGTTTGACAACTTGCCCACAGGCAAGCTTGGTCATGGAACGATCTCAAAGACAAGTTCCTTATGCATTTCAGCTAGCAAAGGCGTTATGTTAGAGATTCCTCTAACGTAATGAACATTTGGCGGCATGACAATGAAAGTCTCGAAGACTTCATCACCCGCTACAATAAAGAGGTGCTGGAGATTAGGGATATGAACGAAGACCTGATTCACGCATAGTTCAAGTACGTTGTCCGTTGCGACAAGATGATCAAAGTCTTGTCGGGCACTATTCGACTCCGCAAGAGCTGGGAGAAACTGATGGCGGCTGCAAAGGTATACGCGCAAACAGAGCGCAACCTAAACGCCAGCAGACCTCCCCTACACTACCGTCCCCAAGACATGAGCAAGAGTTTTGGGAAGAAAAATAAGAGTTGGAGGGAGCACAGCCAAAACCCTCCTCACTCAACGGTCGACGTACGCACGACCATAAATAAGATTGCTGCCCAGACAGCAATCAAGCAGGAAAATCGGGATCGTCAGTGGACACCACTGATGAAAACACCGGCGTAGGTGCTCAGCATAGAAGACCACCAATTCAAACCGCCCCCGCCGATGCACAATAAAAAAGGTCAAGACGCCAACCTTTTTTGTGATTACCACAAAGATACGAAGCAGACGACAAAGATACTCGCGGCGGAGAAGGCCCGAGTAATAAAAAGATGAAGACATAAGTTAACATGATCCAAGGTAGCTCAGCGCACAAGCGCAACCATCAGAAGAGTGCACTCCACACTAAGGCGACGTACCTGTAATCCAAGCATGTTCAAATATCAAGGCTTCATCAACTATCCGCACACCTAGCAAACCTATTATCTTATTGTCTACTTTGTACATGGCTCTTACGCCTTTTCAATAAAGATAATGCATATACATTTTTCTTATGTTTTGTTACAAATGCACGAAACTACTTTGGGTCTACACGAAATCCCCATGGTACACAATGACTCATGAACCAAAATTCACTACCTACTGCATGCGCATGGGAGGGAATGTTTATACACGAGTTCATTACCAATTTTATTCACTATACCTACACAAAGTCATTCTATTCACGCAAATATGTAACTAGAAAAACATTCATTTCATTAGAAGAAAAATATGTACAAAGGTGCGCAGTGCGCAGTTACATTCAACATACAATGAAGATATTAAAATCAAGGATCCTACCCTAGTCTTCATCCGCAGTGGCGTCGGCTTCTTCCGAAAATATATCTTTAAGGCGATCAACAAACTCGTCGTGTTGGAGCGTCTCGCTCACCAATTCCAACGCCAGGAGTTCAAGACGGTCGTACTCCCGCTTAGCCCGGGAGAAGGCAGCTTTGGTATCAACACCATGAGTGGCAGCGCGGCTATTGTCCCATTGCACATCCATTACATGAGTGACGTGTCACGCACACTCAGCATAGCCCTGCGCATACCCATCGTGGCGCGCAGTGACCATCAGCTTGGCCACTACGTCGTCCAGCTCCACGGAATTCAGAATGGAGTTTGTGATCTACAATACAAGATTAGGGTTAGAATCAACACACAAAGTGACCAAAAACAAATGAAGTACTTACATTAACAACCCCATGTTGTTGCATCCACAACATGTTGTTGGCCAGCGAATCCACCAACGACTCAGAGATGGCGCGGGCGGCCTCAGAATTCTCATATCTTTTCTCGCCCGCGTCCACCTTGGCCTCTGCCAATCGCAGCCGCTCCTTATCCTCTAGGTGCCTGCGTTGTAATTCAGCCTTTTCCACCAAGGCCACCTGGAGATCCTTCTTCGTGCCATGGAGATCCTACTTGGTACTCTCTAAAGCGGCGCAAGCAACAACCTGGTCACATACATAAGATTAGTATGACATCCTGTAGATCATACAAATAAAGGAAAACTAATAAGAGGCAAGTTTTTGCCACCTTCTGCTAACTACGCTCGCGGTCCACCCTGGCCTCCGCGGCAGCAGCAGATGTTGCCTCCTTCTCTTTCCTCTCGCGCTCTACTTCTCCGCGCAACGAGGCCAATTCATCCGTTAGAGATTTTTTCTCGTGGTTATCTTTTTCACAAGCCTCCCTCCACAACTTGCACTCCTTAGCAAGTGTGGCAGCGGAGCTTTTGGCCCTCTTCTTCCACCCCAACACGGCCCACTCCTCGACCCATTGGGTTTCGGCAAATTCAGCCTGATTCGCCTCCAACTCAGATTTTTGCGTAGCCACTTAGGCTCGCTCTTTAACCAGGTTCGCTTGGGCAACTTCGAATTTGACTTGTTTCTTCTGCATGCTCCGCCATTCCCTTATTATCTTGTGTGTGACCAAGGCGGAGCTAGCGGCTGCCTGGAGGTACGCGTGGTAAGTTTGTTCTTGTTCATGTTCAGCACGCGCACGCACCTTCCCTGGAGGGAAGGTCCCTTTAAACCACTAACGGCATGCCGGCCAGTGAGAAAATTCATCTCCCTTCTTCAACTTCCAAATAGGGGTGTGGATCTCTTCAGCACGGGCCGTGGTATACGATCTGTAATAATAATCACTCGGGGTCTCGTCCGGGCGGATTGGAGATCCTTTGGCGGAATGGCTTCTACCAGATCCCCCAGTCTCACCCCTAGGTGCAGGCTCCTCTATGTGCACCCCATGTGGAGCATCAGCTTGCTCCTCAACCATCACTTGAGGATCTTCCACGATCTTCCACCACTACCTCAGGCTCTACGGCCTCAACATTCACCTGAGGATCTTCCACCACCACCTCAGGATCTTCCACCACCACCTCATGTTTCGCCGCCCTAGCAGCGGGCTCCCCACCCTGTGCGCTGGACGTTTGCACGCCTTCACCCATAGCCGGGGGAATTGGAGTATCCTTGGGTGCGGCCAGAGTAGTAGGAGCCACAAACACTGGCTCACCTCCCCCTGCGGGATGACAAACAATTAGACAAATAATACAGGAAAGTGGGGCGACTAACACAAGTTAGAAGTTTGCCTAGGGAGATCTTGGCGGCGAGCGCATCCAGGCTCCCCTCTCTTCCCTATCACCTTCCGCGCAGCCTTTTTGGAGGGTTGCGCGGAGATGTCGCTCTTCAGACGCCTCTCCCTCTTGAGAGGTTCCGGGCTGGATTCGACCTCCATCGGGTCATCGGGATTGACGACCTGAATCTCCACGGCTTTGGCGCGGGCTTCCTCACACCTACAGGCGCAAGACCCTCGAACGAGTCAAGACTACTATATAGTCATTCCAATGATCAGAAACTGTGCGCTTACCTTTTGGTGGGTCTGCCCTGGGTTGAGTTAACCCCTTCTTAGCCGCCACGCTAGGCCCCGCGCGCCTTTTATGATCAGGGCTAATGCCCAAGTCTTTCAAAGCGCCTACATAATGGCGCAACAAAATGAGTAATCTGCGAAGATATCAACAGTAATATGAGGGCTTACCAGTCGAAGGCGCGGGGGCCAACAAATCTTCATTCTTGGGGAGTTCAAAATTCCCCAAGATCTGGGCGTACCAGGTGGGCTCCTCCAAGCCAAGGGAAAGATTTTCAATATGCCCGTCCTTCTATTGGAACGCCACCAAGAACATCGGCACCCCTGCAAAGGAAATAACATACAATCAGTCTACAAACAAGACGAAATCAAGAAATGTAACAAGAAGGCAACGGTACTCACTCTTATCACCCTCCATGTAGACAGGCCTCTCCCAGCGGTTGGGTTTCCACACCAGGCTCATACCAGCCGCCACCAACGCTCGTTACAGTAGTTGCACCGCCAGGATCTCCTTCAAATCCTTATACCAGGAGTCCACCACTGGTATAGGAACAGTCTCCACGGGGATGTCCTCTACCCCCTGGAAATGCATCCGGAGGGGTATCACCCGGCTTTTCTATAAAAAAAACTTTAGCTTTCCAGTCATGGAAAGACTTGGGGGTGTAAGCAAAATTTTTTTCACCTTAATGCGATGCTAGAAAGAATAAAACCCCATTGAACAATGGAGTTGATAAAAAATTTGAAACCGGTCGACGGTTGGGACAGGCCCTGTCGACCGGCACAAAAACTCAAACTGCATGATTCTCACCATCCCCATCGGATTGAGATGGGAGATGTAGAATCCGTAAAAATTCAAAATTTTAGGAAAAAAATTTGTTGCCAGTAACCGGAAGTTACCATCGGTGAAAAAATCAAAGAATAAGGTGATATAGCCGGTCGGAGTATCGGCGGTGGTATCCCCCTCGACCGGGTACCGGGCATCCCAGTCCTTCGAGAACTGGTAGCCGGAAACCATGCGGTGGAAACTGGCCTGGTTCCACTTGATGGCTGACAAAGAGGTCGAAACCTCTGCAAAAAAAAACAGTCTCAAGGCCCCTAGTCGCCATGAGAGTCAGAAAAGAAAAGATTTGAAGATGAAAAGTTTTGAAGAGAAGAAAACTCAAGAACTCAAGAAGTTTGCATATAATTTCAACGAAAAGTTTGAAGGCGTGAATGGAAACCCTAGACAGTTACCCCTATTTATAAACATCGCATTTAATGTGATGGACAACTGTGACGCACGCGAGAAATTAACAACCAATCCGCACAAGAAGTATGACATGTCAGTAGCAACTGAAGGTCGTCACACGAACGTAGCCGCCACTTTCTCTGCCAATTCATTAATGAAAGTGAGGCTGCACTGTTGACAACATGCCACAGCTGTCAAATGTCACCTCCAAGGCACCCTTTTTCTCACCAACCCACCTGCAACGTCAGCATGAAAGAGATTCAAATTTCAAAGTCATCATTACGAAGAGTTTCCTTCACATAATGGTTTTCTCCAACCCTTCTTGAATTTTTGAAATAAGCGCGCATACAAGAATTCTTTTAGTCCAGCACTCCTCCTACTTGCCAACATGCGCATAGGAGCAAAACCGGACTGGGGGACTTGGACGGGTATGGTCCCAAAAACTTTACGCCATGCCCTCAACAACAACATACTACTAGAATAACCTTGCGTGCAATGCGCAACGGTGCGCCTTTCTTAGAACTAGCAGGTCATACAACGAACCTTGCGCAACGATAAGTTAAACCTGGAAGCACCGGCCCCTTGACCCTATTCTGACAGACAAACATTGCACGCAACGCGCAATGGTAATACAGTACTCACAGGTCACACAACGAGCCTTGCGTAATGCCGCAACAGCAAGTTAGACCAACTCATAAAGGTCACACAATGAGCCTTGCGCACTCAGCGCAACGGCAAGTTAGACCAAACGATATAGATCATACAACGAACCTTGCGCACTCAGCGCAACAACAAGTTAGACCAAACGATATAGGTCATACAATGAACCTTGTGCACTCAACGCAACAGCAAGTTAGACCAAACAATATAAGCCACACAACGAATCTTGTGTACTTGGCACAACGGCGAGTTAGACTTAGACGCGCAGGCTACTTGACCCTGTGTGGACTAAACAACCCTCTAGCCGCGAAGTTCTAAACCTTGCACAAGGACAAGACAAACATGAGAGCTACTCATAGTCTTGTGGACAAAGGGATTTATCCATGCAATTCTGCGCTGGCTAGAAAGCATTGACAAAGCCTTGCAGAAGGGATAAGCGCAAAGGGGCGTTGACTATACGTAAGAGTACAAAGTGGCAGAGCTGTGACCAATGGTTACTCGGCAGGTTGTGCCAGACTGTGTCGGATGAACAACATTGCAGAGGCCAGACTGTGCACTAACCATACTCAAGCCAGTGACTGTCACACATGCTCCGCTTTCAGCTGATAGCAGGTCCGACACCAGGGACAACTACCTTTACACGTGGCACCATTCAACATCCAACAAAGCATACCTCCTGCCAGGGATTGTTTAATGATCATTGTAGAGGGACAGAACGGATAACCCTGGTCGTTTGGGCCGGGCCCAAGGCCCATCAGCCCATCTCCTAAACCCACTTACTTTTTTTTTTAAAATGAGTATCGAACCACAAGGTAAAATCATCTAATATCATCTTCATCTACTCACTACTTACTTCCTCACCTTGCAATTATCAAATACTTATCCTCACACTGGAGTGTGGTCACGGAGAAAACCCTCCTCTTTCCCCGTGACGAGGCTAACGGCGTTGCTAGTTTTGTATATCGGCTCGAAGTGAGATCACCCAGAAGAACGAACGAGAGACAACCTTTTATGCAGAAAAACTAGGTTGTAACTAAGATATCTCCAAATACCTCTCGGTTCAGCCAGTGTTTCTTCACCATTGATGAGTACATACATGATTGTAAGAATGGTTTGGTTTATCTAGTCAGTTGTTCTAATTTTTGAAGTTAGGCATATGTTTAGGGTTTCCATCATGACTACCAGAAGGCAGGCAACTCGTTCCTTTGAAGGCTCCAATCCTTGTGATCATTTTCTTGTACCCAGCTCTATAAATTGTTCCATCAGCTCCTCCTTCTTTGGTGCTTCAACATAGTTACCATTTAATGGAAGTTCCAAGCATTCCCTGATTTTCTTTAGGGTAATGGTAACTAAGATGCTTCCCCAAAAGTGAGCTGTGACTTCATCTATTCTGGTTTCTTTAAGTGTATGAACAATTTGTTGGAGAATGTTCTCCGGTACTTCCTCGGTCTTGGTCAAAGCTTGAGCAACTGGACATCTTAGTAGAAATTCAACTAAAAGTTGGCATCATTGATCATATTCCGAGTGTTCAACATTCATCACGAGGTTGTTGTCTTTCATTTATAGAAATTCATTATCCCTAATGAAGGTGACTTCATGTTCAATTGTCGGAATGTTGAGCTTAATAGTGTTTGGTGTGGCCATGATGAGTTTGGAGATAAATTTTGCTTTTCAAAAACTGAAAGGGTTTTAGGGCTTGTGAGTTCTGAGGTTGTAGGTGAGAGTCCCGACTTTTTGAATTGGGTATTTATAAGCTTTATGGGAACAGAGATCATGGGTTGGCTAGTATTTAAGTTGGTTAATGATAAGTTAATGGCGTTTTAACTTTATCCGAACCGTCTTTGAACTTTTGATGTATCCCCAATCCTTTTTTATATATTTCTAAATTTTTAAGCAGATGAGTTGTGACTGGTGAATACTAACGGCCATGTTGTACCTCTTACCTATTGTGGGACCCTCAGAGAGAAGGTCCAGTAATATGCTTTCTAGAAGCTAACATCCTTCACCCTTTTTAAAAAGGCAAAATTTCTCTAGATGACATCATCAGAAAATATGTCTAATATTCTGATGTATTGGAACTTGATTTTCTGGTTGCATTTTTTATTGGAAAATTATCAGAAGTGAATGTTCCCCGTAGATAGAGTGTTTTCCATCCTTTTTATTTTTTTTAATTTTTTAGATGAAGGGGAATGAGTAGAGCATTAGAAATGGTACTTACATTTGGTTGTCCGGTGCAACTCCTTGTTCTTTCCTTTAACAATCTGTCAAAAACAATTTTGAAAGAATAGAAATGATCATAAGAGATTTTCGTATGTATTTTGCACAAGATTTTTGTTTCTTTTAAGGCTCATGATAACTCCTCCAAAGATTTTCCATTATCAGATTTTCATTTTCTTGAATAATAAGTGATTAGACTTCATCAGGTTTGATTAAAAAATGTTCAGATCTGATGAATATTTGATCAGATATTATCAGAACAGCCTTTTTGTTTTACCAAAATTATGTTTTTCCCTTTTTTTTAAATGTCTTTCTATCTGATGATTCCAACTTTTGGTACATTTGTGATCAACCCATTTCACCCTTTCTTTGTTTTGCTCCCTTGTTTCCCTTAAAAGAAATAAAAAGTACACATATGTTTAATAAATATATACAAACAATCAATGTTTCAAAATTTTTGCAAAATTTGGGATTTGTTGATCTAAATATAATGTCATCAACAAAAATTTGAACCAACAATGTTTCCCCTTTGTGTGTTTTGAGAAAGAGAATTGTATCAATTGTACCTTTTATGAAGCCTAAAAAATTGATTAAGAAGTTTGAAATAGTTTCATAGCATGCTCTTGGGGCTTGCTTCAACCCATACAAGGCTTTGTTTAACATGTAAACATGTTTTGGCAATTTAGGATCAACAAAGCATTCTGGTTGTTGCATATATACTTCTTCCTCAACCTTACCATTTAAGAATGGCTTATTTTACATCCATCTGATAAACTTTGAAGTTTTTGGATGCAGCATAAGCAAGAAAAATCCTTACTGCTTCTAATTTGGCAACTAGTGCAAAGGTCTCATCATAATATATTCCTTCTTGTTGACAATAACCTTTTTACCACAAGTCTTGCCTTCTTTCTTGTTATGATGCCTTGTTTATCATATTTGTTTCTAAATATCCATTTTGATCCAATGACATATTTGCCTGTTGGTCTGGGTACCAGATTTCATACTTGACTCTTTTAAATTGATCAAGCTCTTGTTGCATTGCTTGAACCCAATCTAAGTCATTGAGTGCTTCTTTGATAGTTTTTGGTTCTATCATGCTTAGAAAACCATCACACAGACATTCATGTGTTGTGGTTGATCTTGTTTTAACACCTTCTTCTGGATTAACAATTATGTTTAATTAAGAGTGTCCTTTGATCCATCTGATATTGTTATGTGAAGTTGTTTATTCTGATGGTTCTGAAGCTTCCCCCTGATCTGTTGCCTCATTTGTAATGAGAGGATCAGAATATGTTCAATTGATTTTCTGATGAATTTGCAGAATTCTAATCATCTTGTAAGATTTCTGATGAAGACTCCAAATTTCCTGTAGGGTTAGTACATGACTGATTTCTTGATGATTCTTTGTTTATGTAGTCACATTCAAGAAGTTCTTCTGTTAATTGATTGAGAAGATGTTTAGAATTTTGTTGAAGGTTTGGAGAGTTTACTTCTTTCAAGGTTTCACCAGATCCCTCAGTTTCTGATGAATCATCAAATGATACATATAAACTTTCCCTTATTGTCCTTGTATTTAAAATAAAAACTCTATAAGCTTTTGAGGACAATGTGTAACCAATGAAAATTCCTTTTTCAGCCTTTCTGTCAAATTTTACAATACTTTCAAAATCATTGAACATAAAACATCTACAATCGAAGGTGTGTAAAAATTTTATGTTAGGTACCCTTCCACTGAAGATTTAAGGTGTTTTCTAATGTCTTTTATTGAAGATGGATCTATTTTGTGTAAAACAAGCATTGGCAATAGCTTCTACCTAAAAGTAATTGGGCAGTTTGGCATATGCAAGCATGGTTCTTGCTGCTTCAACTAAGGTTCTATTCCTTCTTTCCACAACTACATTCTGTTGTGGAGTTCTTGGAGCAGAAAAGTCATGAGAAATTCCTTTGCTTATCAGGAAAGTCTCAAGTTTTTAATTTTTAAATTTTGTTCCATTGTCAGATCTGATCCTTCTCATATATAATTTCAATAGATTTTCATTTTTTTATAAAATTTACGATCAGATCTGGTGTTTCATTTTTCTTTCTCAAAAATTCAACCCAAGTGTATCTAGAATAGTCATCTACAATAACCAAATATATTTCTTACCAGAAAAACTTGCAGTGCTTACAATTCCACAAAGGTCCATATGCAAAAGTTCTAAATTATGAGTGACTAAAGATCCAGATATTATTCTATGTGAACCTCTCTTTGATTTTCCTAACTCACATGCTTCACATATTATATCCTTTTTGTATGAAATAAAAGGTAGTCCTTTTACCAAATTCTTGCTTGTTAATTGGTTTAGATTTTTGAAATTTAAGTGAGGCAATCTTTTATGCCACAACTAATTGTTTCCTTTGTTTTCTTTTGAAAATAAGCATAATTGAGGATGCACAATTTCTTCTCTGAAATCAAAGTAATAGATGGATTTTTTATTCGATTTCCACTTAAATATATTTTGTTATCATTCAGACCAATTAATAGACATTTTTCTAGTAAAAGAGTTACCTGGAAGGCTTTGTCACAGAATTGACCACAGCTTAGTAGGTTGTATTTCAAACCTTCTACATAAGCTACTTTCTCAATGGTTAAGGATACATACTTTTTCCCCTTTACCCCATTTCCAAAATTTACTAATTTACCCAGTTTTGGTATAAAATTACTGAGTAAGCTCCTGTCCCCAGTCATGTGCTTGGAGCTTCCTGAATCGTAGTACCAGATCTGCTGCACATGATGGTCATAAAATGGTAAGGTTAGAGATTTTTTGGAACCCAAAGTTGTTTGGGCACTTTTTCTGATGAAAGTTTGTTAAAAGTTTCTTCTTCAAATGAGTAATTTTCATCAGAATTTCTGTTAAAGCTGAGCCATTAACAGATTGTTTGTCCTTTGAGAGATGTTGTTGAAATAGCTTTAGTATTTCAACACACATGCAATCTATTTTGTCATATTTTTTTGACAAATTTAATTGTGATGGAAGGTAAGCAGATATTTGGAATTTTGGATGAATTCTTTTTGAGTTTCCTGAAAATGTTTGTTTTGTCTCATGCCTTTTTCCTTTTGAGTTGCATTTGGATAGTAAGGTAAAGCTATCAAAAATTATTGATTTGCATCACTCAGCATCAGATTCTAATTAGAATTCTGATCTGATGTCTTTACAAAGGTGGTGGGGTTTCTGATGTTTGTCTTTACATATCCCAATCCTTCACCTTTGTTTTTTTATTTTGTTTCAATAAAGTTGATGAACTCTTTAGCTTGTTGAAAACCTTTCACATTGATTTCACTGTCATGAATTTTTTTATGTAAATCTTTTCTTTCCTTCTCACAAAATTCAATTTTTGCTTCTTTTGTCAAGTTCTCCTCGATGAGTAGTTAGTTTTCTATTATCACTTTATTCAACATTCTTTGCAAATCATCAGATTTCTTGTTTTCTAAGTTTTTTTTTCTTTTAAGATCTCAAAATCTGTCATAAGCTTGTTTAACTGATGTTTTAAGTCAAGATTGTTTAAGCTTACCTTTTTGAAGTTTCAGATTCTACATTAGAATTTTTTGCCATCAGATAAAAATTTGCCATTTCTTCTTCTTCATCATCAGAAGAATCCTCAGTTAGCCAAGTGTTTGTCCCTTCAATTAGACTGGCCTGCTGTTACCTTTTGGCTTCTTCAAGCTTTTTCTCAGAGTAAGCAACATCTTTTAGCTTCCTGGTTTTGCATTCTGATGCATAATGTCTCTTTTGCTTACATTTGTAGCACACAACTTCTGCTTTTTCTTTATCTCTTGATTTTCCTCCCATCTTCCCTTTATCACTTTTCTGGTATTTGTTACTTCCACCTCTTATCCTTTGCTCAAATGTCTTGATGAGTAGTGCAATTGCCTCAGCAAATGCATAAGGTATCAGAATTTTCTAAACTTTAGCAATGAGAGGTTTGTAGATCAGAGTTGGTTGCCCTTTGAGAGTTTGAAATAAGAGCAATGGGTCCTCCTCTTTGGTGTGAGTTTTCATAAATTCTTCTTCTCTTGGGACAAGAATACTATAGAAATCATGTAAACTCATATTTCCCAGCTCTATGGTGGATGCTAAAGTCATTGTTAGACTTCTCCATTCCCTTAGGAAAGCATCTAGAAATTTTACATTTCTCTCATCATTAGATTTCTCAATACCAAATTTTTTTGGATCATTTAAAAGTTTAGCAAATATGTTATATGTTTTAGAAAGACTTTCATTTGGAAGACTCTTAAATCTTCCATAGGAAGAGTCACAATTTGTACGTTCGTTTCTTTTCATTCTTTCTCCTCCTTCACAAATATTTTCCAACTGATCCCATATCTCTTTAGCAGAAGCACATGCATCTACTTGAGAGAATATGTCGTTTGGAAGTGCGATAATAAAAAGTGATTTGGCCCTTTCATCGGCTTCCACCTTTTCCTTGTCCTCTTTGCTCCAATTTCTTTCTTTCTTTGGAGCCCAAGAAGCAAGTATTTCTAGTGTTTACTCAGTTGCTTGAACAGCTGGTATTTCAACCATGGGTATATATGGGCCACTCACAATGGATTGAAACAGAGCTCGATCATGTCCATTTAGGAAATTGATCATCCTGAGTTTCCATTAGGGGTACTCCACTTTGACTAAAGTTGGAGGCTTTGACATAGATCCAATATTGAAACCATTGTTCCATGTTTGTAAGTTTGTCATATTCAGTTACCAGAATACTTAAAAAAAGAGCAATTGATCGTTTGAAAATGACTTATTCAATCTGCTCTGATACCAATTGTTGATCCCAGATAACAATGCTCTTTAACTAAATTTGGCAAGTGATTTCAACATATATGAAAATAATGTGCGGAATGGAAATCAAACTTTCAAGAGACACAACTATAGAATTTTCAAGTTTATATCACTTTGAAACAAAAAGGTTTACAAGGTGATTGTGAGATTATTGGCTATTACAAACGAATACTTTAAGAATTACGTAATGAAGGGCAATGGAGTTTTTGTTGTATGCAACGAATGCTAGGCTTACCTCATTATCCTTCGGTGGTGACTTCTCTATTTATAGAAGTCCTTTGTCATGAATAAACATTTGTTTATTCATGCACTTGCTCTTCATAAAGTAGCGTTTTGGCATATTCATTGAATCTATCAAGGTCAACTTGCTACTTACAAATGTGGCAGAGCCTTATCTTTTAGACAAGTTGGCTCATTAGAAATTCTGATATCCAGCCCATCAGAAAATATGTTGAACAGATCATTAGATTTCTGATGATAATCATCAGATTTATCATCAGACTCATCAGATTGGTCCTTTCTGATCATCTTCATTCAATTGTGATGAGTTTCTTATAAATGCTGAAGATGTATTTTCCTTTCTTCTTTTGTCCTATTTATCTTGTATCTTCTTTCTGTTTGATCTTCTTGACTTTATCTTTAACACATGATTAGATTGATCATATGTTTCTTCAATACTTACAAAAGTTTCCTAACACATGCTGAGGGGAAGATTGTATAATCATTGTACTGTAATTGTAATCTTTGGATTTCAGTATAAAATAGTTTTTATATATCTTCCTGCTTGTGTGTTTACTTTTTTTGAGTTACAATTTACAAATTATTGATCTTCATGTCTTAAGTACACAAGTTCTATAGACTTAGATCCTATATGCCATTATCAAAGTGCATGTCTTTAACCCTTTGGTTCGTTTGATTCTCCACTAGTATCACGAAGTGTCGAATCAATCAGTAGTTTCACTTTTGTTCGACATGAAGAAAGCCCATGTAAAGCGTGAGTAATCATCTGTAATAAATAAGCAATAAGATTTCTTAGTAAAACTTTAAACAATTACAGGACCGAAAAGGTCCATATGGAGTAACTGTAGTATGGTGACGATTGTAATTAAAATCTTTGGTTTATTGGGTTTTTGATGTTTTTTGGCCTTGGCACAAGAAACACATTGTTCGATTGAGAAAAAGTCCTTGAGTGGAAAATCAGGAACTAATTCCAACTTTTCTAAACGAGTTATATTTTTAACATTTACATGACCAAGACGACGATAACACAGCCTAACATTGTTTTTTGACATTTTTTATAAAAGACATGTAATGTCATTTGAAGGATGCTTATTCATATCAATTACGTATGAGTTCCCTTTCCTTTCTAATATTAAAACCACCCCAATTTTCAGGTATAATGAAGCCTGGTTTTAAAATAAGACACTCCCTTTTATTGAAGAAAACAAAATACCCTTTGTCACAAATTTGTGACATACCTAACAAACTGTGTGTCAATTCAGGAATGTAATTAACATCTTCAAAGCTTAACCATTTCATACTTTACCTTTCTTTGTAATCCTACCTTTTTCAACTCCCGTAAAAGAAACATATCCCCCATTAAATATTTGAATATCATGTAGCTGGGATAAGCCTCTTGTCATACGCCTGGAACAACCGCTATCAACACACCAAAGTCTGATGATATTCCTTCACAATTGTTATACTCAGATTTGACACCAAAGTCTATCAACACACCGAAGTCTCTTTTTCACCTCCCGTAAAACAACAGCTATCAACACACCAAAGTCTCTTGTTACACTCAGATTTGACAAGCATGGGAGGTTTGTTGCTTAAGCCGATATTTTGGGGATCATTTTGTGCCATTTCTTTTGAAGAAAAATAGTGTACATGTTAAATACTTTTGAATTATACACTCTATACCTCTGAGTTACGAATATATAGGTTATGTATGCGAGTTGATCTTTATATATTACACTGATTGTGAAATCAAGTTTAATGTGACCAAGCTCAGATACCAACTGTAAAAACTAAGTCTATAGAACTTTTGTATTTAAGACATGAAGATCAAACAATTTATAAATTTTAACTTAAATAAGTAAATACACAAGTAGGAAGATATATCAAATTGTTTATATTGAAATCCAATTATTGCAATTACTATACAATCTCCGCCTCAGCTAAATCACTCAAAAATCTGTTCATGCAAAAGAGATAGAGGTAAAGTGATGAATAGATCTCTAACAAGTGAGATCTATTTCTACTAAGTACAAAAGGTTTGTTTGCACTCAGCTAACATCACCTGAAATTGACATCTAACATTCCTAACTGAAAAGATTCTACAGATGTTAGAAAACATCTGCGGAGATCTATTCATCTATTCTATTACATGAAAAGTCTGTTCTAAGCTAAGTATTGTGTCATTGAGTTAATCTCTGTTCTTCAAACTATTGTTGGCTTGTATCAAACATATGTTTGGTCTTCATGATCAGTGTTTTGCTTCAAGAGAACTTTGGCCTTGAACAGCGGTTTCTTTTTCTTTAACAGTGGTTCTAAGGGTTCAAACAGATCTTTGAATGTCTCGAACATATAACTGATCATTGTTCAAGATTCCCTATCTTTGGGAGGAGAATGCTTCATTAGCTATTTACTTCTTGATCAAAAGGTCATGTTTTGGCTTTTGAATATCATATGTTCTTTTGTAGGTCCAACACTGATAATTCGATTAGAAACCTTTAAACCATATTTCAAATGTGAACAGTTCACAGTATCAGATGTCGTAAAAGTTTTATACGATAAGCTTTACCTGTAGAAACGGTGCTCGGTAATAGGTTACATTTTGTACTATCTATGTATATATTTTATGTATATAATTTATGAAATAGGTTACATTTTGTTTTGAATTTCATACATTTAATTTATTTTGTTTTTCAAGTAACAACGATATGTAATAAACTTACTACCATTAATTTAATTTCATTTTTTTCTTTTTTCACTTTGTCTTAATACTTTAATTGAAATTTAAACACATCACATATTATGACGTAACATGATATAAGAATTAATTATTAATTATTATTTTCATTGTATAAGTTGACAAGTATTACATGCTTCTATCAACTTTTGCTTTAGAGTGTTAAATGCTTCTAGACACTCTTAAGAAAATACAAAAGGATGGTTTTTTTTTCTAGAAGTTGAGTCATAGGTCTTACAATTACGAAAAAGTCTTTAATAAATCCTCTATAGAATTTAGCATGGCCAAGGAAGCTTCAAATGACTTTCACCATTATGTGGGAGTGGAAACATAAATATAAAATTTGTTTTTGCTTTGTCCACTTCGATACAATGCCTTCTTGGACCATAAAATGACAATTTTCCAATTCAGAGCCAAATTGGTTTCTTCACATCTTGAGAGCATCCTTGCGAGATTTGCAAGACATTAATCAAAAGTCTTACCAAAGACCAAAAAATCATCCATGAAAACTTCCATGGAGTCTTCAATCATGTCGTGCAAAATTGCAACCATGCATCTTGGAAAAGTAGCGGGAGCATTGCATAATCTGAATGGCATACGCAAGTATGAAGATGTGATGGGCAAGTGAAGGTGATCTTCTCTTGGACTTCTCTTGGGCAAGTGAAGGTGATCTTCTCTTGAATGTCCCCCGAAAAAACCGTCAAGAAAACAATAGTACATGTTTCTCACTAATCGCTCCAGCATTTGATAAATGAAGGGTAAAGAAAATTTATTTTTTCCCTTCACAACATTCAACTTTCAATAGTCAATACAAACTCTCTATCCTGTCACACCTCCCAATTAGAAGCTCGGTAGTAAAAGACAGCCAACTCCAAAAGAGGTAGCAAAAACATGTAAGATAAGGCAGGAGCTAATTCATGTTAAACAGGCTTCTAAGATCTCAATTGTACAGTGGAAGGAGTCTACTGTGTGTAAAGAATACATGGACTACCTTAATGCAAGAGAGAAAATCTTGATAAATTTCCACCTAGACCAAACTGGGAGAACACAAAGATCTACCTTGCTAAAAAGAAGAAGGAGTCTGTTGTTGTTCCTTTCAAAACCATAGGAAATCTTCTCCTATAATCCAAAGATCATGGAAAACTAGATGAATAGCCTAAAAGAAATATATGGTTATGCAAGATAGATTGTTGATCTGGATGAAACAAAGAAATTGTTGCTTGTAAGTTGTATGCTAGACACTACTCATGTATTTAGAACAATTGAAGATCAAGGAGTTGGCACTTACACAGTAGCAGTTGAAGAATATCCACAAGATCTACCACTTCAATCAGTGGCTCCCACTAAGGTCGTTAGACTTGCCGCACATCCTCCCTAACCCAAGGACTGTGAGATGGAAAGCAATGAAGGATTCGAAAGAAGTGGAGAAGACATCAAGGTCATACTTGACCTTGAATTAGAAAATGATGTTGATGATGATCAAGCTACAATTCTTGAACTTGGAATCAAAGGCATGATCAGGGAAAGGCTAAAAGACTCCATCGAATAAAAGAATAAAAGATAAACATTAGTAAGGGTGGTTTCAACATCAACAGGTCTAGGGGAGATTGTTGGATTATATAAGATTTGCTGAAATGAAAGCCAAAACTCAATGGAACCATCTTCCATGCCTCATGGAATAAGTTAAAGTATAATCTTTGGTCCAGAAGTTTCCCCCTTGAAGGCTTCCCAAAAACAATTATCCAAAATACTGGTACATAATTGTTTCCTTCAAGAATAGAGAACAGAAGTACAAGTGCTAGATTGTTAAAGTGTAGGTCAACAAGTCAAGTCAACAAAAGTCAAGACTGAAGACTAGAAGATCAAATCAAAAAGTCAAAGACCAAAAGTTCTGGATTCCTAAGTAGTTTCAAGGAATCTAGTTGTTTTATGTAAACTATTCATCATTTTACTAACTGTTGGCAATTACATCATTCAATGAGTTGTTAGGGTTTGCTTTCATGGTGACATCACAAGCAGGTATCTCCTTCTACATATAAACTTCTTCATTTTCATTGTAAAGTAGCACCAAGAACCAAAGTGTATAAGAACTTAGTGAGAGAGAGTGCACCTAGTGAGGGGGAGTACCTTGTGTACCTTTGATTGTATTGTAAACATTGTTTAATGTTTTTTAGTGCATATTTGTCACAACAGCATAGATTTGGTCTTTGGATATCTTGTAATTAGTAAAACGACAAATAGTTAGCTGGTTGGGTTTAGTATTGTAGTAATTGATTAGAAGTGGTTGGGCCAAACCAGACCCACATTGTAGGGAGTGGTAGGCAAATTGGGCCTAACCCAATTCACAACCCATGTGGTTAAACCCTAGCCCAGTTGCAAACATGTCTCTATATAAACAGAGTTTTGCGTTAGGGTTAGGGTTGCTCAGTTAGTCACTTCATAGAGAGTTGAGAGAGAATTCGTAGAGAGATTGGCTTAGACGAATTCGTATGATCTAGATTGATTGTAATCGTTGTGATAGATAATCAATAAAGATCGGGTTTAGCGTGATTTCTGTTTCTACTTATATTTCTATGATAATCTGATCTAGAGGATTCTTCACTCTAGATTGGATAGACGATTCCGTGAAGATCCATATGGATTAGGAGACTTATAATATTTTTATGTAATCATTCCCAAATCCAAATGTGTTGATGATGATGTGCTAATATTAATTGTTTTCACTTGACACTTTGATGGTGTGTAGATTATAGGTACCCCGAAGACCAAGACAAAAGCATGTCCTAATTTTTGGAACTTAAATGTGCCCGGTTATCTAGTAGTTTATTATTTATTTATCTTAGTTATTAGTTTATTTTAGCTATTAGTATGTTTGTATCAATAAGCCCAGGTCATTATTATGGAGCATCTTTCACACCAAAGTGTCAAGTGTCAAAGTATCACCGTTTATCATAACATCTCAAACAACCATATTGAACCATAAATATGTATTAGATGTCACTAAATCATCGGGAATGGCGTCTACTAGGAGTTGGGCGAGATCCGCTGCATGAAGAGATATGACTCATCAAAACTTGTTGTTGGGTCCCGATGTGATCCATGATCTGATCTAACTTGGCCATTGTTGGGTCCCGATGTGATACTTGATCTGATCTAACTTGGCCATAATGACCTGATGTCCCATGTGTCAAAGTCTCTGCAGGGTCTTGATGTGGAAAGGTTCTGGTCTGCATGAATGCCTTCCATAAGGATTAACCTCTTATCTTCCAAGCAATGAGGCCTAGGAAGAATCATAAACATGGCATATTTGGGTATCAATTCACAGAGATCCATAGATCGTTGCCACATTTAAAGGAGATATAACCCTCACAAGTGTCCCATAAAGCTCTTAGAGTAGGCTCTTGGATGGACTCTAGGCACTCCAAGGAATAGAAGAGAAAACAATGCCTAAGCCATAACAAGGCATGCTTCAAATGATTAGAGAAGGCCTCTATTTGTAGTAGTCAGGTGTACATGACCGTGCCTTGTCCTTTTGTCCCGACAAAGCCCACAGATGGTGTACTTCTTGTCTGCTAATTTGTCTTGTTTTTTTCCTGGGAGGCACGGTTGTGCCCTTTTATGCACAGACGTGCCTGTACTTGTTTTGCTTGCCCACCAAGTTTGTTTGATTCTTGCTATTTTTCATAAGATGAACTAGAGCGGTGGCATGGTCGTGCACCATGGTGGTGTGCCTGAGGATTTGTTGCATTTTTTCGTCCATTTTTTTCGTTTTTTACTTCTTTTCAGTTTTGTACCTTCAAATCCTACAATAATAAAAAAATATAAAAAATGATTTATGTAGTGTTTTCTCATAATGAAGCTTCAAAATACATAAAACATAGGGTAAATATGCATATAATATTATAATTGATGACATATCATTTGTTTCTCTTAATTTGTTTGGTTATGTTGAGTTTTTATAATTTTTTTGACTCTACTATATTTTGTAACCGTATATAAACATTTTTCTAAGGTTTCATTTTTTTCATTTATGATAGTAATTTTTCCATAGTAAGTGTTGCTAAAATATGGAATAGATGAAATAAATCAATAAAATGATTTTTGTTCAATCCCAATTGTTTCCATTTTTGAAATGGGATATTTATGGAATCTCCATGAATAAGATCAAAATTCATCATCCTCTTATTATGTTGCTTCTCAACCATACACGGGACCAAGGGCGTAGCATACTGGGGGGCGTGGGGAAGAGTAGGGGCGCGCGACCCCTCGAACTTTTCGCTTAGTAGTTCCCGATATGTTCTCGTATAGAATTTCTTAGGTGTGACAACCGGAAAAATTAATGGTTATTCCATACAACTTAACAACTAATTATACGTTTAATTATGTTCATATATAGCTTAATTTATGCATAATTAGATCATACGAAGTCTAGCACTTGTAGGACATATATAAACTTGACAATTGGTATTGTTACATTCGTCGCGTCACGAGAAAACAAGTAACTATGTCATAATATGTTAGCGAAAAATGCTGACCTGAATACACTATTCATGTCAGCAAGTTCTGTCGAAACAACTAACGAATGATACGACAAGCGTATCATCATAAATACATGAATAAAAACCCTAATTAGGGGCACACACTTTCCGGAAAATGGCCACAATTATAAATTGTCTGATCGGTACTATAATCTAACAATTGTATTTAGTCCGCAACATTAAAATTTTCAATGTCAATAAGGCTTGAAAATAATGATAATTTATCCTAAACGATTGCAAAGGTATCGATTAATTATTCAAGGCATTATTGTTGGTATTGTCACACATCTTTTACATATTGTCCAGTAATGACCCGAAAACTAAACTAGTGGCATTTTTGTTGTTTGAAAACGATACTAACTAGTCTAATAAACTAGTTAAGACAATTTAACACCCTAACCTGTCATTACTTCCCTAATTAACCTAGTTTGCCTTAATGATATAAATATCTACATATTTAACAAATTGTCACATGTTATATTTACAACTTACACTTTACAACCCCCCAGTGTGGGCCCCACAGGCATAACCAACAACTAATTGTGAATGATGGAAATCATGAGGAAGCATGGCCGATAAAGATTATCTTTGAGTTGAAAGATATTAGAGATTTATATAAAATCTTTATCACCTCCATACACTTCATTTTCCAACCTTAAAAACTCACCAACACCTTCTTCCTCCTCTCTCTTGCTCACGGCCACAAACCACCTCCACCATCTTCCGCTTTTCAACCCTTAAACACTCTAAATCAAGCATTACATATCCCTTTCATGGTGATCTAAAGAGGTTACAAGCTATGGATGCGCACTAGGAGCTTTTTCTTGCCATTTTGAAGCTTCCACATCTTCATCTTCTTCATTAGCTTGTTTCCCTAACCTTGTGCTAAGTTATAAGACAATGTAACCTCATTTTCATACTTGTTATGTTTTGTAGAATGCTAGTGTACAACTTGGTCATCTTGAACATCTTAAATAATAAAGTTTGAAAACCCTAAATATAACTTAAAAGGTTTACAAAAATAAGATGTTATATGTTGATTATGTTGATTTGTGTAAACTAGTTTGTATGAACTTAGTGTCTATGGTAAAGTAGGTTGTTTAATATCATGATCTTGTATGAACATCCTCAGAAATATGATCTAAATATTAAGATGTTTAGATCTAACAAGATCACCACCTTCATCACTTACGAACCTAAACACTAAGCTCGGAAATGATTTTTAACAAATATAACTTTTAAAAGAAGTTAAAATCATGATTTATAGTGCAATGGTCTTAGAAAGTAGCCTAAAAAAATTTATGTAACATTGGTAAACTAGTTGATATATATAAAACAGTGATGTTATTTTTAGAGGCTTTTTGTTATATATATAAATATATATATATATAAGGTTCATGGAAAAATGAAGGTGTTTATGAGTGAAATGTACATGCAAAGTTGATGATGGGAACTTTTTTGAGATTGATTATGATTTTGGGATTTAAACATGGTTTAAAATACGTTTTGAACACGTGAAAAATGCCATAGTTTAATGGAAACTATGGCGAAATTTTGTAAAATCATAATTGTGATTAAGGCGTAATTAAAAGGTGATTAAAATGATAAACGTGATTAGTGGCCTTAATCATGATTAGGTAAATCTTAATGGTAAAGTTTAAGTCTTAACCTCTTAATTGTTCTTAAACACTTATGTATATATTTTCATAAGTTAAAAATGGAAATATTATGTATATGTATATATATTTTTTGGTTGAAAAATATATATACTTAGTAAAACCCTAACTTGTGTGTATAAGTACTTGTGTGTATTATGTGTATGTATTAGAACTTAGGAAAATACTAACTAAATAAAAATATACCACACAAGAAAAACCTTCAAATACTTGGAGATGAACAAGTATA
The DNA here is from genome assembly GCA_947069175.1 of Scalesia atractyloides. NCBI lineage: Eukaryota > Viridiplantae > Streptophyta > Magnoliopsida > Asterales > Asteraceae > Scalesia > Scalesia atractyloides. The sequence goes on from CAMTDV010000001.1 coordinate 36,018,251, forward strand.
AAATACGTATGGAAAGATATACATGAACAAACTCATGTTATATCCCTAAGCGCGATGCGGACAACGGAAAAAGTGGACATCGGATACATATCACGGACGACACTTGAGCATTCTCGATACGAAAATATATATATATTAACGACTCCTATGACGAACTCTAAAAATAATATATTTTTAGACCTTTGAAAATATATATTTTTAACACATCTAAATTCCGGAAAGTATAACTAAATAATCACTAAGGGTGAATAAAAGGTATTTAAGTATACTCACACATATAAAATACGTACAATAATACACTTGGTGAAATTGCAAGAATGCAAGGATGTACATGTACACAAATACGTAAAAATACGGCATAAGTACCGACAATAAAATAAACAAGTAAAGTATATACATGGTTTACGTATACGTATAAATATGCGAGTACATAATAATGTACACAAATACACTTGTAGAAGTGTACACATACAAAGGACATTATACATATACACCAATTTTAATACGATGTTAAAATAAAATATTTTAACTATTATATCTAGGAGATATATATATATATATGTGTGTGTGTGTGTGTGTGATACAAACAAACCGAACGTACTTATACATATGAACGAGGTTCACTATCCTTAAAATATATTTGAAGAATACATATGACTCATAACACCGTGCGCAGGCAGGGAGACACATATGGGCTAGGCCCACTTATACCGTGTGGAGCATGGAGACGCTTATGGGTTAGGCCCACCTATACCGTGTGGAGCACGGAGACGCTTATGGACTAGGCCCACTTACACTATGTGAGACATGGAGACTCAAATGGGCTAGGCCAATTCTTACTTGTGCAAGGCACAAAGACGCTCATGGGCTAGGCTCACTTATACTCGTGCTAGGCACGAAGACTCATGAAGGGCGAGGCCCGTTCATACACTAAGTAAATATAAGATATATATACATATACTAAAGGACGAACATACAAACAAATGCCAACATATTAACAATACATGAGGGTTCCAAATATATCACAAACACAAACTTAACAATGTTCAAGATGAGCAATGCCTATACGGTCTAGTAGAGACCAGAGTGTCTAACGAGTTAGAACACTTGTAGGTTGCCACACGCATTTGGATACCCCGCTTTGCTAGTATACACTTTCTGGACGTATACTTGTGAGTTCATATCCCCCTTTTCTTTTAAACGTTTTCAGCTTAACAACTCGCGGGGGGGGGGGGGGAATACATGTTGCGATGGTATGGTTAAGCTATGGAATGAAACAACTAGATCATGTGCGAATAGGGTAAAACTTAAGCGCCATTAATCTTTTATAAGACCAAGGAACAAGAGGGGTGGATCTATCAGGTATGGGCGAGCCCCACTCATAGGTCCTTGTGTGGCTGCATGTGGTGCTTTTGTTGTCCCAGCCGATTGTAAATCGGTGCTAAATCGTCAAGGGTTGAGTGCTTCCTATGTCGTCACACATATTAATGTCCTTGCAAAACATTAAAGATCAAAAAGTTCATTGAGCTTTACATACTAGATTTTTACATAACAAACTTTCAAATGTTTTTAAAATTCATTTGATAAGAACTCAAAACACATGAATTCACCAACTTCGTTGACGTTTTTAAATTTACATGTATTTCAAGAAATTAAGTGGATCTTGGCGCAATGGTTATCACGAAGAAATGGTTGTCAAGAAAGCGATGTCATTCGTTTTGAAGGGTTTGATCCATATATTTCATCCTCGAGTGAGATATAGGATGCAAAGCCTTGGTATTTAAAAACTCTATTTTGAAACAAGTCTTTTGTAACTTTATAAATTATGTTGTCTTTTAGTTTTGAACAACTCATGACTTGTATTTTAATTTCATGGTTGAATGGATGAACATCGTGCTTTTTATTCATATAGTTGTTTGCTTATATTCAATGAAAACCGATCAAGTTCACACCTTGCGCTTTCGCCTATGAGCGGGTGTGACATTAGGTATATATCTTTTTTTACCTCAGAGTTTTATAATTTTTTTAGATATATAGGTTTTCGGCCTCTCATTCGAAAAAAAGTTTCACCATTGCACGAGACTAATTTGTTTGATTCACTTCAATTTTTGAATATACGTGTAACGTAACTTTCAAATAGCGTGAATAGTTTTTAGTTGAGTTTTGCAATTGTGTGTAAGAAGATTAGAATAATAGTCTTTGTGTCCACAAGTTTGATAATTACTTTTTTAACCTTTAAAACACCATGTTGCATTTTTTGTACATTAAAGTGTCATTTATCTTTCTAAAGTGCGAATATTTAATTACCAACAATGATTACTTTGAATTTATATAACCGACAATCAGGATGTTAGACGAAAGCAATTTGTTTTATGGTCTAATGGTACGGGGTGATGATAAGAGTTTGGATTTTTTAAAGTGTTAAGTTTAAACTTGAATAAGAGGATGTTCTTACAGTGGTGAGTTTCCTTTTTAATGGTGTTATTGGATGAGTCAGGTCTAATGCGTCAAAATCAGTATGAACAGTTGACATCCCGTCTTAGAAAGACTAACTTGTGTATTAGGGGTAGTTTCAAATGTCATTAAAAAAGGATGTTAGACGAAAACACTCAAACTGACGGAAAAACACAATACATCTTAGATGGGTATTTAGATATGATATACCTGACCTGATTATTGAAATATATGCCATTATAAAAAATGATTTTATTCTAATTTTGCTATGTTCTTGTGTAACAGTGATTGATTAATCCCTCACATTTTAGTTTCTATATATAATATCATTTGTAAGAAAATTATATAAACCTTAAAATAGTAAGAAACATACTTGAGAATCTCAATGAGCAATTATTAGAAAACTAACGGGTTTAACTGATACCTGTGTGTATACCCAATATCCATAAAATACGTGATTTCCATGAATTACCCAATACAGACGGAAGTATCCATGAAATACGTGATTTCCATGAATTACCCAATTCATGACGTAAGATGACACCAAATGGAACACCATCATATAATTAGTTATCAAACTGAAATTATAAATACTTCTTCAAAGCTAGTCCGGAAAATTACTAGAATAGACAAGCTGACCTTGATAAATTAACAAATTACACATGAATATTTAACAGTTAAATATACAAAGTCTTCTAAAAATAAGATTTCGTAAGAAGGGTATCAAACAAACTTTAATTGACCTTATTCAAGCGGCATTGGAACCATCTCATCAAACTCTAGGATGTGAGATTTTAAGTTTTTGTTTTCAGATGTTTAGCTTGTAGATTTTACACTTTTTTTTACATCATTGTGTCTTTTCTATATTTGCATCATTATGTCTTTTTTCTTCGACACTTTGTTATGTTTTTTCGGTATTGTGTTATAATTTGTTCGACATTGTGTTATATTTTGCGATCCATTGTGTCTTTGTACACTTCTTATTTTTAAAAACCTTTATAAAAGTTAATTTATCCATCAAACTGAAGTTATAAATACTTGTTGAAAGCTAGTCGGAAAATCACTAAAATAGACAAGTTGATCTTTATAAATTAACAAAATACAAATGCATTTTCAATAGTTAAAAATAAACAAAGATAGAAAGACCAATCAGACAATGCCGAACAGGATATGCCAACATAAAAAAACCATGAAATGCACAACAGGGTTCACAAAAAAGACATGTGTAAAACACGTGATAAATTCAGTCGGTGGATGAAAAGAAGCAGGCTAAATGAGCTGGCGAATGGAAAAAAGTGGGCTAAATTCAACCGATAATTAAAAATAAAAGGGCCAAATCCTAGTTGCCGGCTAATTTAGCCTACGCTTCACATGTGTTTCAATCTGACTAGTCACTATGTGAACTTCTTTGTATGGATGAGTATTTGGTATTGAGTACTTGTACCGAACCGTACTGAACATATTCGATACCGGTTCTTATTTTCTTTGTTTTTTGGTAACATTATTTATAGTATAACACTGATACCAATTTTCCCCGTATTTCAATACCGGTACAAATTCAGTACCGAAGAGCATCCTCTTTCCTATACTTTACCATGAATGCCTATTCTTTTAATTTTGAAAGGCAAACTCGTCCATCGACGGATTTAGAACCACCTAACCGAAACACGTTGATGTGATGTCATTAAAAAAGTTAAAAAATATTTAGAAAAATAAATAAATCAAACAATATATAGGTGGAGCAGGAAAAGAAAGTAACATACACCGATCGATCGTCGTATTCCCGTAGCAGAGCAGTTCCAATCTGAAAATTGAGAAACGAAAATGAGCGACAGTGATGAGGAAGAGGTGCCGCAGAAGGTGTCTAAAGGTAAATCACGTAAATCTAAGGCCAAAAAAACCTGTCAAAAATTTCATGCAAACGATCGGCAATCGAATACCGAAAGCTAAAAAGAAGAAGAATAAGAAGAAGCAGCCTAACAAGCCTAGGGTTTCCGACGACGACGATGACGACGAGGATGAGGAGGAATCTGAGGACTCCGAGGTTGAGATGCTTAGCATATCATCCGGCGATGATGATGAACAAGATTCCACCGTTGATAAGAAGCCAAAGGCTGACGATAATAAACTTCCCGAAGGCGTAGAACCTACTAAATGGAAGCAAGTCAATGAATCCGAGGTACATACATTATATTTTCTTTTCTTTTCTTTACTTTTTAATATAGATATTGATAGATTTATAATTTCATGTTTCTATACTAAGCTGCTGCTGTTGTACATATTGTGGCAAGGGTTTAAACATGAAACCGGTTGGTTTTCGTTAATCGGTTATCGCCTTCTGAACCAATGGTTTGGTTATTTGCTCACACCTAGTAAAAGATGATTTGTATCTTATTTACTTGCCCCAATAGGATCATGAGTCTTGCATTGATCTATATAACTAATGATGTCAATGAACACAAAATTATATGAAGATTTAAGGATATCTGGCGCTTTAGCTCGTCACTGAACTGGATACATTTATATAAAATGAATTCATAAAAAAGTGGTCTTATGCTTCTCGGCTTCTAGCTTTTTCTCTTTATATGTGACACTATGAAGTAAGATCAAGAAACCCAAATGCAGTACAAGTTTTGGATGTATATGCATACCCATTCTCTTATCTATGTAATTTTTTCCTATTAAAGCAAATCAACAACTTTTTCAGGCTAACATGTATTCACAATCTCACTCATTTATCATTTACTAAAACATTCATTGATATATCTATTATTATTCATTGTTGTTGTTGTTGAATTTATTAGTGTTAAAAGTTGTACCTTATAGTCATGTTAGTTTAATGTGTTCCTTTTTTCTTCTTAAAAGAGAGATTTACAAAAGCAATGAACTGGTTGGCCTCTAGCCATGGACTTGTTTGGAGGTTTAACTTGTTGAGTATATTAGGCTTAGCTATATAGTTTTCACTTCACGGGGAAGGTATCTGTTTTACTGAAGACACCTAAGCAATATAAATAACTTACAATGCATGTTTCTCTTTCTGTAAATGTTTGCTTTTGGAAAATGATTGAATTGGTGCTGTGCAGCTTGCTCTAAGGGTGCGTGCGATGAGGGAGTCAAAAGCAGTTCCAGCTCCAGTAGTTCAAAAAATCGAGAGGAAACAAACACAGGGGCTCAACAATATGCAGTCCTTGCCACGTGGCATGGAGTGCATAGATCCTTTAGGACTCGGGTTGGTTAAATTTGCTCTACCTACTTCCTAATTCTCATTTGGTGCAAATGCCTGTTTTTCATTTTGTACTTTTAGAACTGGATTTTTACAATCTCTTCTGCATTATGGTTCTTGACAGTGGCCATCTGCGCCTAATATGTGAATGTTGATTTTATATTTCTTCAACTTGTTACAGTTTATTACCAAGGTTTCTTTATTTTTTATGCTAGAATTATAAGCAGCAGAACTATGAGGTTGATTACTGAACGTACAGCAACTGAACCATCCAATAATGAATACGTAGATGCAGACCTTCGAGGTATTCATCCTCTAAGAAATAGTACTGCACATGAAAGCTCATTATGTATTCCTTTACCTTTTCATACTTGTTAGTATGTTCTTTATTAGTTAGATGTAGTCCTTATATTAGTTCTGGAAAATGTTGTTGCAGATAAGTTGACGTTCTTCTCAGAGAGATTTGATCCAGTATTATTCATTAGTCGGATACACCAATTTACTAGTGCAGCAGACTTGGAGGCTGGCACTTTGGCTTTGAAAACCGACCTCAAAGGATGGACTCAGCAGAGAAAACAATTAGTCAAAGAAAATTTTGACTGCTTTGTCTCTTGCAAAACCACTATTGATGGTAGGTACATATATACATGTGCCATTTTGACCCATTTACTTTAATGGGTTGATGAGGAATTCATGTATTTTTATATACAGATATTGAGTCAAAGCTAAAAAGGATAGAGGAAGATCCTGAAGGTGGAAGCTCTTATTTAGATACCAGTATCCAAGGAATCAATTCAATGGCTAACCGTGCTTTTGAACCACTACTCGAAAGACAGGTTTACAACATTTTAGACTTAAAATTATGGCTTCGTTGTTTATCTATGATGAATAAATATATTGATGATCCTTTTTTTAATAAGGCTCAAGCAGATAAAATCAGGGCAGTTCAAGGAACGCTTCAGAGGTTTCGCACTTTATTCAATTTGCCAAGTGCAATCCGTGGAAACATTCGTAAAGGGGAATACGACTTGGCAGTCAGAGAATATAGGAAAGCAAACTCAATTGTTCTCCCTACTCATGTACATATATGTTAACTTCTTTTTTATTTGTATTTATAGATCTATTCTCACTGTCATCATTAGAGATTGATTTTGTAAGTTACAGGCTGGAATACTAAAACGTGTCCTTGAGGAAGTTGAAAAGGTAATGCTTGACTTTAAACACATGCTTTACGAGTCAATGGAAGATCCACACATTGATCTAACAAATGTAAGTCTTCATTTTGAATTTCATGGCTCTCTAATTTTTTGAATTAGTTTCTATCTACTTCTCGAGGAATTATCTTTATTAACTAAAAATGTTTTTGGATTATTAACTTATTCACAAGTTACTCATTCTAATAGAATCTGACGCCAGTGTAATTTGATGTAAGAATCTGTTTTATTAATGTATTATTTATTGATGGTATGACCAACTAATGTTTAATCAACTACTGACGTTAGTTTACATGCTTATGCATGTCATGATGTATACGACCAGTATCAAATTTTATACTGTCATCTGATGTTAGTGTTATAATATTAATTTTATTTTCTGCGATTGAGTAATTATTACATTTTTTGTAGCTTGAGAATACTGTGAGGCTTCTATTAGAGCTGGAACCCGAGTCAGATCCTGTAAGGCGATATTTTGGCATACAGGTGAGAGGTTGTTTATGGGATTTCTTCACTGTCGGTCACCTGTGAAGTGAATTTGAATTGTCATAACAAGACAGAAGACTAATATTTGAGATAATTTTTTGGTTAACAGAATCGTAGGATTCAAATTTTGCTTGAGAACTGCACAGTTGATCACGAATCAAGGATGGAACACTTGCAAAATAAGCTAAATGAGAAAGCATTGTCAGATGAAAATTGGAAGAAAATCCAGCAAGACCTACATGAATCAGTTGACATCTTTTTCTATTATAAACGCTGCCAATACTCTTTGATTATTTGAAAAATAATATTTTAAAGCTGTGTTATGTACTACTATCAGGTGGATGGCGGTTTGGTAAATTCACAACCAACTGATTCAGGTTCTGAAGAACTCGATGCTCTAAGAGGAAGGTATATACGAAGATTAACAGCTGTAATCATCCATCTGATACCGCCCTTCTGGAAAGTTGCACTTTCTGTTTCAAGTGGAAAATTCACAAAGGTCTTTGTTTCCATCCCTGCATTAATATATATTTACTGAAACATTATTCGTTTAAACATTTGTCTAAAAATATTATACCAATCTTCTCCTGAACAGAATAAAAGTGAGGAAAAAGTACAAGGGAGATATTTTGGTCATTCTCTTGAAGTTGTAACTGGAATGACACATGAGATTATATCAGCATATGAATCCAAGGTACAAGTTCCTTCTGCAAAATATTATCACATTTGCTGACGTGAAATTACTGTCAAAAGTTGTCAGAAGCTCGAGGTCGCGCATAGTTTTGCATTAGCTATCTTTTTACCAACCAAGATATGTCTGAATGCTCAGGTCCAAAACACGTTTCTTGAACTTGAAGAGGCGAATGTTATTTGTCCGTATATGAGTGATGCAATATTGGATATATCTAAAGCATGCCAAGCTTTTGATGCAAAAGAAGCAGCACCCGCAACTGCAGGTTCTTCAACTTTTGCTGCTCTACCTTTGTTTTGGCTTCACTAATCAGGTTGACTCGTAACACATTTTGTCCAAGGAATTGAATGCTTTTTTTTAACAGTTAGTGTGTAGAAAATGCTTAAAAGAGCTATGTTATTTAAAAAATCTGATTTGTTTATAAAAGTATTTAGGTCTTATGCACTATATATATATATATGCTTATGGCAACTTTTGACCTGCTTAACCTTTTGAAATAATCTGTTTTACCCACTAGAGATGAAACACAACCTGAGTAGACCCATTCGACGGTAAATAGGTCAGAGCTGTGACCTCTAGCATTAGTGCTAACTACATTTCATGACACCAGTTGAATCACTGCGGTCTCTTCTGTTTGAGAGCACAAAACTTTATATAATGAAGCTTTGTTCATGGATGAGAACTTCAATTGATGAGGAATCCAGAAACGAATCATGGTTCCCGGTGACTGTGTTGGAAAGGAACAAATCCCCATACGCCATTTCTTCCTTACCATTAGCATTTCGTTCTATCATGGTGGCAGCAATGGATCGGATTGATGTGTAAGATCATATATCTTTCATTAGATTACACGTTTTTACTCGACTCAATGTTCTTGTTGGTATTCATTTAAATTATAATATATCAAGATGGATGTGTCAAGATTTTACACCTGATCAGGTCTCTTGGTAACTCATTTTTTCAGGATGATTAAGTCTTTAAAAAATGAAGCTACAACAGAAGATACTCTTGTGTTGCTCCAAGAAATTCAAGAATCTGTTAGGGTTTCATTTTTTAATTGTCTACTTGGTTTTGCTGGTATGAAATGAAAAAAGGATCCTAATTTCATTTGTATTAGTTTGAATTAGTACTTAACATGGTTACTGTATGTACTAGGCCAAATGGAGCAGATTGGAGGGGAGCTTGGTCAGATTAAAGAAAATAAAAATGGATATTATTCTCATGTTGAAGAAGAAAATTTATTTTATCATCGCCCCGGAAGTATTACTGATCCACAACAACAACTGTTGATGGTTTTGAGTAATATTGGATTTTGCAAAGATGATCTTTTTGGTGAAATGTACAATAAATACAAACATGTTTGTCTCAAGTTCAGGTATGTACCATCCACACTCTTTTTCATTCTTTTACTCTAAGGCAACTCAAAGTGGCTGGCTAGCTCCATAACAATTTGCTTTCATATAGCATGATAATTTGTATCAACAAACAGTAGTTCTCATTAACTCGTGTTTCATTCATAATGAAGACAATGTTACACTTTCATTCATAGAACTGATACTAAGCCATGGGGTTTGATGTTACAATAAAAAAACGTTATTCTATGCTAGATTTAAAGATGGAAATAACCCTATTTTAATACTTCTGAGGCTAGAGGCTAGAGCTTATATAAACTAATCATTCCTAACTTATTACATGTGGTCTAGGATAGAAAATGCTTGTTTTCTAACTGTATAAATTGGTGGGTCAATTGATGCACAAACTCGTATGTAAGTATTGTATGTGGATGCACTTTTATTTTACAATGCTTTATACTAATTTACCCATTGCTATCAGTATTTGACTTTCAACTTCATCAACCGTTGAAAGAGGTAATCTGTTGAATAATTTAGACTTATAAACTCAAAAGGTGCAATTTTCATATTCGATGTTTGTTTATCTATTTGTTTCCTTCTTTGCGGTTACGCAATTTTTCTTCTTTCTACATTGATACTACACTGGTCAATGAGCCCACTAAAGTGAATGGAATTATCTGAATGTATACGTGTCTGTGGTTTTCTCAGTTTTGCTTTTAAAGTTGTTCTGTATTGAACATCCATCTTTCTCTCTATATGTACGTGATGTCCGTAGAGATACAGTTAAAATGTAATAGTTCTTACAGCGCAGGGGAAGATGACGATAAGGACAAAGAAGAATTGATTGAGTCTTTCTCTGCTATTGAAGAGAAAGTCCTTGCAGAGTATACTTTTGCAAAGGTATAAAAAGACATGATTATAATTTCTTGTGTGATTCTTCTCAAAATCTAAGAAGCCACTTCTAAGTGCATTGAATTCGACATAACTTGGTTGAGTTGTCAAAATGTACACATCGGGTAAGCAGTCAAAGGTCGGGCTGGATTGACTAAAATTACTTTTAAAAATATTTTTACTTTTGTAAATGGTTAGTGTGTCATGTATATTACAATAGTAATATAATTATTTCAAATAAATTGACATAGGAGGTTTTTAAAAATAATTTTTGCTCGTCTCAGGCACAATATGTTAGAACCGGCGCTACTAACTACTTGTTAGATGCTGGATTACAATGGGGAGGAGCACCTGCAGTAAAAGTAATCATTTTTAATCTTTTACAGCTAGCAATAACACATGCTTCAGTTATGTTAAACGTGTTCGTGTTGTGCAGGGTGTGCGGGACCCAGCTGTGGAACTAATGCATACTCTTGTCACTGTCCATGCAGAGGTATCTTGTCTGTTTTTTAAGTCTTGAATGGAGCCTGAAGACATATTGTGTTAATGTTTACATATGAATGTTTGAAGGTGTTTGCTGGTTGCGAACCCTTGCTTGATAAGACCCTTGGGATTCTTGTGGAAGGTCTGATTGACACGTTACTCAGCCTCTTCCATGAACATAAAGACACTAATCTTAAGTTATTGGATGCAAATGGTTACTGTCAACTCATGCTTGAGGTGAAACAACTTTATGCATGTAATATTGCCTATTTTTTATGTTATTCTTTTGCAACACAACATAATTTGATTTAAATTTTGAAAACAATATTTTCTGTCATTTATAATACTTTATTTATTAATATATCGTATCATAGTAGAAGAAATGGTGCTTAAGATGGTTGTGTGTGTGTGTGTTTGTGCAGCTTGAATACTTTGAGACGATATTAAATCAGTATTTTACGTCTGGTGCAAGTGAATCTCTCAAGTCATTACAAGGGATTCTATTGGACAAAGCCACCGAGAGCTGCTCACGGGAAAGTGATGATGACGACAAACAGCAAGGAGGGACCATATCACCCGATGAACTCATAGTAAGACATCCCCTTTTCTTTTATATCTTCATAGTAGCATGGTACAAATCTGAATCAATGTTGTAAATTATTGTGGTTGGTATTCCTTTTCTAGCCGGAAAAAAAACTGATCTTAAAAAGAAGGGTTCACAGACATGTTTGACTACACCATAATAGGCCCTAAAACACCAGATTCATGGTTTTGGTTTAGTCTAAACAGGTTCGAGTCAATTTCAAATTGAACCCAAAAACATCTTTAGTTGCATCTCTCGTGTTCGGGTACATCTGCGAGTTTGTGGGTTGACCTGTTTATTATTTATTATAAATTAAAAATATATACATTTTTTGTAACTTAAATTAATCGCATATTTTATGATTAAGTAAAATTTAGGAAATGAGCATGTTTTGTTTTGTGTGCGTTGTATTTATTTTTTTTTTTGGTAAATTTGTACATTTTATAATATTAATTTGAAAATGAAAATTCTGTAGATTTGTACTTTTGATTATCAAATTTATTGAACCCCATAACAATTCTTTGAAGATGCTATTAAACATGGAAAAGGATATTAGAATGTGTATGTACGTGTTGGTAGGCCCTGGCTCAACAATGCAGCAGCGAGCTGCTACAATCTGAGCTTGAGAGGACTCGGATCAACACTGCATGTTTTATGGAGTCATTTCCATTGGAGTTTGCTCCAGAATCAGTGAAAGTTGCGTATGCTTCGTTCAGAGGGTCAATGGATGCTTCCAGTGGGGTTTTCATGGGTGCACAAGCTGTCGGATCAACACAAAGATGGAGATAATTTTCACACGAAACAACTAGTACATGATATTTTTGTATCCTATATTATTTGTTGGGCATCAGTTCTGTTATAAAATCTTCTCTTTTTTATTTTCAGGTTTAGCTTGTACATTCAGTATCAAATTTTACATTTATATTCATTTATATTTATAGAAGATTTGTACTCATCACACGGTGTAAGTTTTGACTTTTGTAGCTACTTTATCTCCTCCTTCGACTCCCAAGTCATACGATGAAGGTTCTGTTGAACTTCAGCCATCCGATTTCATAGCTTTTCAATAAAAAATGAATCCTTTAGAGCTCGGATTTCTAGCTCATTCTATTTTGGTAGTTCGACCGTGGAATTTCTTTGTTTCTGTAAGTTTAGGCATTCCAAAGCTTAAAACCTAAGTCCCTGAACCACGACTCTAAAAGACCCTTAACTTTGACACTGCTTTTTAAAAATAAAATGAGTTGAATATATAAACAATGCAGAAGACCACAGCACTTATATAAATGGAAGTGTTGCGTCCAACTGAACAACTTCACAAAATTGAGTGGCATTCCAAAATTATTTCCTTCATAAAAGTTCGGGTGTACTTGTTTAATAGAAAGGATACTTTGAAACATACTTGTTATAATATACCAACTAGGATTCATATGGCAATTTTTACTCCATTACTTTGTTCTTGCTGCCTAAAAATCACCCACCACACACACATGCTTAACATAGCTAAGTTTAAAAGAGGTCCTAACAACCCAAAACAATACTAATAAACGCTGGAAAAAGTCCTACGAAGGTTGAAATAGGATTACTGTTAGGCCTGGTGAAGCCTATAGTACCCAGTAAGCTCAAACAAATTGACCAAAGTCCCAAAGTTAAAATTTCGGTTTTCCATTTTAGGCTTTTAGAAAAATGCACGGGTTACATGTATTTCCATCAAGCCTTTTCTCATTTAAGATTCATTTCATTAACAAGTCACATCATGCGTCGTTATGCTCATGTGCATGCATCAGGCATTACTTGTATTGCTACCAATCCCACGTATGAATCACACATATCACCAACCATACACTCTGTTGGTGCACTGGTGCCTAACCCAATATCAACACATACAACATCATAAATTGGTTCACCGACGTTATTTTTATGTTCACTAACGTTATGGTTTTAATTCTCATTTTTTCATAAAATTTTCAAAATGCCCAGTATTTTCAATAACATGTTCCTTAATTACTAATACACTCCCTTGCAAGTGGATTATCAACACATAATTTTCATCATCTACTATTAGTATATTATATGTGTCAGTGGCGGATGCACTCCTTGAGTAGGGTGGGCATAGGCCCACCGTCAAATTCACACGACCTGTGTATATATATACAATATTTTGAGTTATATTTGAGTTTAAGCCTTCAAAATGTGAGAAAATTAAAGAAAAGAGCAGCTAAGGTGAAGAGAAGCTGAAGAAATTTAACTATCACTAAAGGATTTTCTGATTCGCGGATGTTGGTCTTTGACGATGAAGGTGAGTAGGTGACTACCGGCCCAAAAGGTTGTTGGTCTTCAATGATTAAGATGATGAGGAATCGAGGATAGTGTTCATTGTTCAGTAATTGAAGCCATGAAGGTGTGAGGATATGAGTTTTCTTCATAATTATAAGTTTTAAGTTTTTCTTTGTAGAACGGGAAAAAGACCAAAGTGATTTTACAGAAGAAAGGTTAAAATGGTTTTGTTTTGTAAGATAGTACTGGTTTTGTAAAATAGTACTTGAAGGACTAGTTTTAGATTTTCAATTTATTTTATTTTGTTTATGGGTGTTTTAAGTTTGAATATTCGTATTGTTTTCACCTGTTTTTTTATTTTGTTTACATGTGTTTTAAGATTCAAAATTCCTACTGTTTTTAGAGTTTTTTTCCCCAAAATAGTGTTTTTGGGTATTTTGAAAATTATTTACCTAAATAGGTAATTTTGTTTATCTCTATTTTAACTTGTTTACCTCTCTCCTAATTTAATTGGTTAAAGCTAAATTAATGATACCTAAATAAAACATAGTATTTTTATTTAATAAACTGACTTTTTGTAAATTATTGTAATTTTTTGTCTTACATTTTTTAATTATAATTAATATATGTCTGTCTTTAATTTGTAATAAAAATACTTTAAGTTTAAAAGTAAAAAATTCTGTATTTTGCTTGGCTTTTTATTCTAAGAATAAAAACTTATTTAGTCATTACTTATTAACAAAGTTGAACAACAATCATAACAAAGTCGAACAACACTTACGTTGGACAATTACACACTACACTAAAAAAAGCACAATTACGAAAACGTAAAAACACAATGAAAGCAATTATTTAATACACAAAATAGTAAAGAGAACAAGATTACTTTCTTAATAAATTGAGTAAATGATTTAATTAGTTTTTTTATTACTAAGATAAAAGCCAAACTACATATATTTAACTTAGAGGTATTTTTATTACAAATCAAAATTTTAAAATTAAAAAACCAAGATATATTAATTGAAAAACACAATAACGTTGAACATCAATTTACAAAAACGTATGATAAAAACAACTTATAACAAGCTAAATACATATTTTTTAGGTATCCTTAATCAAGTAAATAATTAAATAAGTTTCTTGTTCTTAGAATAACAGCTAAATACATCATTTTTTACTTTCAAACTTGAAGTATTTTTATTAAAAATTGAAAACATATATATATTAAGTAAAAACCGTAAACTAAAAAATATAATAATTTATAAAAAGTAAGTTTATTAGACATAAATACCATCTTTTATTTGGAAATAACTAATTTAGGCTTTAACCAATTAGAATAGGAGAGAGAGAAACAAATTAGAAAAATACCATATATTTATTTAAATACTTTTCAAAATACCAAAGAAGGTAAATACTTTTTATAACTACACTAGTTTGTAAAAAACTCATTGTTTAATAGTTAATTTCACATTTTTATCCTCCAATTTTTAAATATATCTATTTGAATTTTATCATGTATTTTTATAATTCATGTTTATTTTTAAACTCTCCAATTTTTAAATATATCTATTTGAATTTTATCATGTATTTTTATAATTCATGTTTATTTTTAAACTCTCCAATTTTTAAATATATCTATTTGAATTTCATCATGTATTTCTATAATTCATGTTTATTTTTAAACTAGTTGTGACGTCATATGGTTTTTAAATTTGGTTTGACCAGTAAGACAACCAGTTCATCATCCGATTCAGTTATGAAAACATTGGATTTACCCGATCTATTTTGAACCGACTTTTGCCCCACCGTCTTTAACCCAATCAATTTGTGCCCCCGTCAAAAAAAAATTTAGGATCCACGTGCCATTAATATGTGGTATGGTTGGTAGTTCATCTAAATACAATATAGCATAGTACTTTTAACCATCACCATTAAGCCATTAAGGATACTTATTTAAACTAGTCATTTACCCGCGCGATGCGGCCGGAGTGGCGATTTAAATAGGATAAACGCTTACCGTTAGTTTATCAGTCGTCTCATGATATATTGTATAGTACTTAAGTTAGTTTTCTTATTCGTAATGTGTTGGCACTTGTTTTTCGGTTAGTTTATTAATTCTTTGGTGATATACTTTTCCTAATGTTTTTACTTGTAGTTTGACGTGATCGATATAATGGAAGAGTACAAAACAAGAAAGTAGATGTAATTAAAAACAAGAATAGTACAATACAAGCAAGTAGCGGGACAAAACACCAAAAAACAAAAATATGGGGAGTCTCTTGTATCTCTTTCTGTTTTACCAATACATCCGTTCGCTCATGAATTTCTTGTATCCATTCGCTGAGTATAAGATCAGTGGTTAGTGAGTCTGTGGTTGAATAAGTGGTTTTGCTATACAACTACTGTTGGTGTGTTAGCATTGGTTTGTCATCAGTGGTTTACAACAATGGTTTGTCATCAGTGGATAGGATTACATGTCATCAGCAATAGTGATCTATGTCTCTACCCTCCACAAAACCACTTCACATATTAACATCAAAAGATGGCACCAAAAACCAAAACGCCATATTTTTTGTTGATTGATCAGCTTACCCTAGAGCAGGGCTTTTCAGCTGTGTAGGGAAATCGGCACCTATCTAAGGAATTCAAGTTCAGGCAACAAAAACTTCAAGAATAAGAGACTGATGGCAGTGAAGATTTGGATGAGAAATTGGATTAGCATTTTTAATTTTTTTCTTTTCTATATCTTTTTTGGTGTCATTTTGTGTGGTTTGTTATCTAATTTTCAGCTAATAAAATACATTATTTCTCTAATTGCTTATAAAATGCCAAAAAGCCACAAATTCCAAACACCAAAACTATAATAAAATTCCTTTCATCACGTATTATTATTAACTCCGAATAATTAATGAAATATATAAAACAAGGTGCAAGAGAATAACATCAGATGTTAGGCAAACACTGTTGATGTTAGACAAACACTGATGATGTTGCTAACCTCTGATGGAGTAGTAACATCGGATGTAAGGCAAACACTGTTGGTGGTAGCCAACCACTGCTGAGTATAACATCAGTGGTTAGGCTATACAACTGTTGTTGGTGTGTTAGCTTTGTCTAACATCAACAGTGGTTTGCATCAGTGGTTTCTGATCAGTGGTAGTTTGGAAGGAATAACGTCAGATGTTAGGCAAACACTGATGATGTTAGACAAACACTGATGATGTTGCTAACATCTGATGAAGTAATAACATAAGATGTTAGGCAAACACTGTTGGTGGTAGCCAACCACTGTTGAGGTGGACAACATTCTTAGATCATTATTAAGTGAGCATAACAATGTTATTACTCCACCGCGTGCCATTACACAGGCCATGTAATGGATCGATGTTCCATAACAATATTATTGGGCATCCAATTTTAAACGAAGCTTATGAGGCAACAAACCACTAACATTTAGCGAGTTTCAGAACCACTAACATGACTAGGATGCTTTGGTTGTCCATGATACATTGTAAACTGATAAAGTGTCAAATACCTTGCAAAATAAATAAACGATAGTCATAATAGATGATGAAATAAAGTCAAACTACTGATGAGCCAACATCTGATAAAATCCTTGCCAAACCTTTGATGAGTTTGCTAACCTCTGATAGAGTAATAACATCAAATGTTAGACAAACCACTGATGATGTTGCTAACCTCTGATGGAGTAATAACATCAGATGTTAGGCAAACACTATTGGTGGTAGCCAACCACTACTGGATAACCACTGCTGAGTATAACGTCAATGGTTAGTGAGTCTATGCTTTTGCTATACAACTATTGTGGTTTTGAAACAATAAATCTTTAAACTCATAAAAATAAGTATTAAAATATTAACAATTACATACGGAAAAGAAAACTACTCAGAGATTTAAACTCTAATAGCAATATTCAAGAAACTTTAACTTCAACTCATCGAGCACTTAATCTCTCGATGTATGTCCTTATCTGTGTCATGAAATCTAGATCTCTATCGCCACACTCTATATTACTCGCAACACACAGTTGACGAATGGAAGTCGCCGGCATCCCCCTCAGGTCTCTCGAAACCTGGTCTCTCGTCAGCAGACCAAGTTGCAGTCCGTTAAAACACCTCTTCAGCTCTTGAAGAGTAGACCTATCAGCATAAACCTAGTCTTCGATTTGTTTAATAAACCATTGCTTTAATTTGTCAGATTGTGCAGAAGTATATGATACCATTTTAATGTATTTATAAGAACTGATGCAAAACAATAACAATTGCTCTTCTATTTCACTGAGTGATTCGGTGTATGATGAAAAAACATTTGAATTGGCATAGTGAAATATCTATCAGCCCAAAGGTCAGATTTAAATGTAAGCATTAAATAAAACTTTATATATAAAAACCATGTCTTTATTTAATGATTTAAGAGGGAAAACATGTACATCTATACTATAAACATGTATATTTATATTCAAAAATCCTGTGCATTTAATGCAAAACCTTTCAAATATGAGTTCTTGTGAGAGGGGATCGGATCTCCCCTTATGAGCACCGAACTGATCTGACTCAGCTAACAGAGGCAGAATTCATTGTTAGCGAGTTTGACAAACAAACAAGAAAGATATAATGCTTAAACGCCTTAATTCGTATTAATAAACATGAAGGTTACAGACGAGTAAACACTTTGACAGGGCTTCGCCATAGTCACACACCAACAGATATCTAACACAACACTCAAGCTCCACTATTGATAGGTCAACATGACTCGCACAGGAGAGAGGTGTGTTTGACTTGTGCGAGTGGTGCCTCGTACGAGTGACAAGGTGTCAATCGTACGAGCCATTAAGCTCACTTGTACGAGCCACTTACAAAATAAATAAATCATATATAAACATACAATATTTGACATTCTAAGCCCTATATACATAACCAACATATCCTAGATGTAGGCGATAAACATTATGCACCAACAAACTCCCCCTTGGATGTAGGCGATAAACATTATGCACCAACAAACTCCCCCTTGGATGTTGCCGCAGTCTTGGATAGTCTTCAAAATATCTTCAAAAATTTGACAGTTAACGTCCAAAGAAATGTTTCGGTGGCCTGCGACGCTCCTTAGAAGATATCGACGTTTGGTCTATAGGAGGAGGTAAATTATACGTGTTGCCAAACCGAAAGCTCCCTTAGCGATGCAATCCGCATTCGCTCAGCAATTCTTTCTTCATTCTTTTCTTTCTTTCGTTGCTCTATCTCCTCCAGCTTCCTCCAAGAAGTGTTCCATGTTGTTCCTGAATGTATATAGTTAGCGAAACAAACATTAAAAATCTTCTAGAATTAGAGAGCCTGCTCTTGGTCTTTCTCCTAAAAACTAATTTTGCCGTAAAATAAACATTCAATATCCTTCTTAGAACAATTTACTAGCTACATAGGGTCTAGTACTCGAATGCCACGCCATAGACCATATATGCGTTCTCAATCTCACCGATTTTTGCGGCTAAATTAATCCTGAGTTTCTTTGTAAGAATTTTCTCGAATAAGCCCATTTTCCGTCGATTTCTGAGGCGTTCTTCATTATATTCTTCCATACGGTTCCTCAGCCTTTCATTCTCCGACACAATACTTGCCAAGATAGTCTCAAGATGCTGTTTTCCTTCTTTCAGCCCCTTAATTTCTTGTAATTCAGCAATTTCACACTTTTTAGCCTAACTTGGTTTCCATACTCTTCGATTCGTGTGTCATTGAACATGTCAGCAGAAAATTCTTCTCCCCCTGGAATACCTCCAAAATCGAAATCAAACTGATCTTCAAGTCTGGATCTTGTTGAGAACTGGGGTTGAGATTCAGTAGGTTGAGGTTGAGGTGTAGGTTGTGGTGGTGGAGATGGTGGTGGTTGAGGAGTAGGTTGAGGAGGTGGTGATAGTGGTGGTTGTGGTGTAGACTGAACATTCTGTGCAAATCAACTTTTTTCTGCACCTTTCTCTTTGATCTATCTTTTAGAGAGTCTGAAAATCTAACTGCTGGCCTCTTTAAACGCTTCGATGGCCTCTTCGTAGTTTTGAGAACAAGAGTGTCACTGTCAGAGTTAGATGGTACATATGTAGAATTATCTTCTCCTGTCTCCTTCCTTCTTCTCTCTTCAGCTTTACGTTGTATTTCAGCCAATCGTTCTAATTCTCTTTCTTTGGCCCTCTCTCTTTCTCCGGCGATCCTATCCTCTTCATCGGTGCTAGAGGAGGATGCCTCTTCAACTATACCTTCTTTAGCACCAAACGCTTCTCTTTCTGTATCAGTAGCCAAAGTCTCGACATTTTCTTCAATCTCAGGCTCGTCCACCAAACTCGTGCCGGAAGATGCACGTTTCTTCTTTGAGGGGTAGTGGAGAAAGATGTAGCCGTTTTCTTTCGTTTTGTCCCCTTACCCCCTTCTTATCTTCCTTGGTAAACCACACGCTTCTTTTTGCAAAAAAACCATCTAACGTTCTATCTTCTCAGCCTCATCCCCACTTTCATCCTTTCGCCACTTTCCCCTGGGCGGCGCCACATAGTCTTTATCAATAATAACCCCAAAAACAGGCTTGGCATTGGGGAAGGCTTTTAGGTGTAGATTCATCTTCTTTAATGTAGACACATCCATATGCTCAAGTCTTAGAATATCGTCCTTCTTCTTTTCAAATTTGGATGTAGATGGTTTAGCAGCATTTGCACGAATCTCGGGTACTGAAGAAACTTTTCACGTTGAATATTCTGTACCGTCTCCAAAAATATGAGTCTAGAGAAATTGTACGGCAGATTGAGAATAAGTGCCGTAATAATACACATCTGATAATCTATCTAGTCATCGAAGCTACCCTTTCTATGACTTAGGGCGTGAATAATGCAGTGAGCAATGTATCGGAAGGGAGCACTGAGATTTCCCTTCTTAAACGGTGCGGTGTTTACGAAGCCAGCATAGCCCATTCTAAAAAAGCAACCTTTTACTATGTATTCCGAATAACAGGTCGGGTCTTCTTCACTGTCATTGAACTCCAACACTGTTTGAATCAGATCTTCAGTTCTTTAATATCCTAGAACGACAGGGTCTTGATATCGCTTAGGTGTTGGAAGTATTGGAGCCCATACCCCCTTTTAATCGCATAGACGTCAAGATCTTCGATCATCCCCAGCTAATGATGTCCCCCAGAGAAATGTTAGCATCACGTGTGAAGAATGTTAGGGGACGTTTGAATTTACGCTCTGCTGGTAATTCTTTAAACCATAGTTTCCTTATTTTTTCAATTTCTTCTTTAGATATATGTTGAGGAACCGTTCTCTGTTTGACGACCTCTTCAACCTTCACTTCAGTAGATCATCATTCTCGGCTGCAAACAATTCACTGAAGTATGGGGAGTCATCTGTACCCTCTTCGGCAGTATTTGCATCATTCTAATCAGAATCAACCTCCACGACAACCTTGTCATAATCATGTGCATCAGAAAAATGTTCGAAGATATAATCCTCAGGCTTGAAAGCACTGATGTTGTTTAGCTCGTCTTTGAAATCAAACTCAAATGTTTCTTCGTCCACGCCCAACACTTACGCAATCTCTTTCTTATTGTAACTGTGGACGAATTCACCCTCTTCTACGTCATGCTCTAAATACAATATCTTTGGTTTGGGCATGGCAGGAGTAAATGACATATCAGTCACTGTGAGGATTCCTGCCTGCTTAGAATCCTTCGAGCTCTCATATGACTTTCCTTGATCTTTGTCACTTTCAATTTGATTGGCGGAATCATCCAAGTACACAGAAAAATCGATACCTTCATTCAAACTTGATTCTATTACGAGGATAGACGAACCACCCAAATCATCATCATCATCACCATCACTATCATTGTCAGACTTTTCCTTAGATGCATCGTCAGTTTCGTCCAAGTCTTCATCATCTTCCTCAGGATTTTCAGTGAACTCATCTATTTCGTCTTCAATCTCTTTCATCATCTTTCTTTCACTTAGCCATTACTGATGTTTAGCAGATAGATTTGACATATCAATATCTACATCCTTTGGCTTTCCGACAAACACAAACTTCTTTGTCTGCTCATACACCGCCTATCTCTGAAGATACTGGCACAGATTCAGCTTCTGGCTCAGTTATATCAATCACAGGTTCCTCACCAACCTTCTCTTTTTCCTTTTCCATAAGCATCTGATAATTCTTTAGCAACGTTCCCACTCAGCAACTCTTTCTCTAGCCTCTGCGCTCTCAATCTCATAGATTTCTGCGGCTAAATTAATTCTGAGTTTCATTGTAAGAATTTTCTCGAATAAGCTCATTTACCGTTGATTTTAGAGGCGTTCTTCATTATATTCTTCCATACGGTTCCTCAGCCTTTCATTCTCCGACACAATACTTGCCAAGATAGCCTGAAGATGCTGTTTTCCTTCTTTCAGCCCCTTAATTTGCTCTTGTAATTCAGCAATTTCACACTGTTTAGCCTAACTTGGTTTTCATACTCTTCGATTCGTGTGTCATTGAATATGTCAGCAGAAATTCTTCTCCCCCGGAATACCTCCAAAATCAAAGTCAAACTGATCTTCAAGTCTGGATCTTGTTGAGAACTGGGGTTGAGATTCAGTAGGTTGAGGTTGAGGTGTAGGTTGTGGTGGTGGAGATGGTGGTGGTTGAGGAGGTGGTGATAGTGGTGGTTGTGGTGTAGACTCAACATTCTGTGCAAAATCAACTTTTTCTACACCTTTCTCTTTGATCTGTCTTTTAGAGAGTCTGAAAATCTAACTGCTGGCCTCTTAAAACGTTTCGATGGCCTTTTTGTAGTTTTGAGAACAGGAGTGTCACTGTCAGAGTTAGATGGTACATATGTAGAATCATCTTCTCCAGTTTCCTTCCTTCTTCTCTCTTCAGCTTTACGTTGTATTTCTGCCAATCGTTCTAATTCTCTTTCTTTGGCCCTCTCTCTTTCTCTGGCGATCCTATCCTCTTCATCGGTGCTAGAGGAGGATGCCTCTTCAACTATACCTTCTTTAGCACCAAACGCTTCTCTTTCTGTATCAGTAGCCAAAGTCTCGACATTTTCTTCAATCTCAGGCTCGTAGACCAAACTCGTGCCGGCAGATGCACGTTTCTTCTTTTGAGGGGTAGTGCAGGAAGATGTAGCCGTTTTCTTTCGTTTTGTCCCCTTACCCCCTTCTTATCTTCCTTGGTAAACCACATGCTTCTTTTTGTAACAAAACCATCTAACGTTGTATCTCCTTAGCCTCATCCCCACTTTCATCCTTTCGCCACTTTCCCCTGGGCGGCGCCACATAGTCTTTATCAATAATAGCCCCAAATCCAGGCTTCGCGTTGGGGAAGGCTTTTAGGTGCAGATTCATCTTCTTTAATGTAGACACATCCATATGCTCAAGTCTCAGAATATCGTCCTTCTTCTTTTTTAGATTTGGATGTAGATGGTCTAGCAGCATTTACACGAATCTCGGGTACCGAAGATACTTTTCATGTTGAATGTTCTGTACCGTCTCCAAAAATATGAGTCTAGAGAAATTGTACGGCAGATTGAGAATAAGTGCCGTAATAATACACATCTGATAATCTATCTAGTCATCGAAGCTACCCTTTCTATGACTTAGGGCGTGAATAATGCAGTGAGCAATGTATCGGAAGGGAGCACTGAGATTTCCCTTCTTAAACGGTGCGGTGTTTACGAAGCCAGCATAGCCCATTCTAAAAAAGCAACCTTTTACTATGTATTCCGAATAACAGGTCGGGTCTTCTTCACTGTCATTGAACTCCAACACTGTTTGAATCAGATCTTCAGTTCTTTAATATCCTAGAACGACAGGGTCTTGATATCGCTTAGGTGTTGGAAGTACTGGAGCCCATACCCCCTTTTAATCGCATAGACGTCAAGATCTTCGATCATCCCCAGCTAATGATGTCCCCCAGAGAAATGTTAGCATCACGTGTGAAGAATGTTAGGGGACGTTTGAATTTACGCTCTGCTGGTAATTCTTTAAACCATAGTTTCCTTATTTTTTCAATTTCTTCTTTAGATATATGTTGAGGAACCGTTCTCTGTTTGACGACCTCTTCAACCTTCACTTCAGTAGATCATCATTCTCGGCTGCAAACAATTCACTGAAGTATGGGGAGTCATCTGTACCCTCTTCGGCAGTATTTGCATCATTCTAATCAGAATCAACCTCCACGACAACCTTGTCATAATCATGTGCATCAGAAAAATGTTCGAAGATATAATCCTCAGGCTTGAAAGCAGTGATGTTGTTTAGCTCGTCTTTGAAATCAAACTCAAATGTTTCTTCGTCCACGCCCAACACTTACGCAATCTCTTTCTTATTGTAACTGTGGACGAATTCACCCTCTTCTACGTCATGCTCTAAATACAATATCTTTGGTTTGGGCATGGCAGGAGTAAATGACATATCAGTCACTGTGAGGATTCCTGCCTGCTTAGAATCCTTCGAGCTCTCATATGACTTTCCTTGATCTTTGTCACTTTCAATTTGATTGGCGGAATCATCCAAGTACACAGAAAAATCGATACCTTCATTCAAACTTGATTCTATTACGAGGATAGACGAACCACCCAAATCATCATCATCATCACCATCACTATCATTGTCAGACTTTTCCTTAGATGCATCGTCAGTTTCGTCCAAGTCTTCATCATCTTCCTCAGGATTTTCAGTGAACTCATCTATTTCGTCTTCAATCTCTTTCATCATCTTTCTTTTACTTAGCCATTACTGATGTTTAGCAGATAGATTTGACATATCAATATCTACATCCTTTGGCTTTCCGACAAACACAAACTTCTTTGTCTGCTCATACACCGCCTATCTCTGAAGATACTGGCACAGATTCAGCTTCTGGCTCAGTTATATCAATCACAGGTTCCTCACCAACCTTCTCTTTTTCCTTTTCCATAAGCATCTGATAATTCTTTAGCAATGTTCCCACTCAGCAACTCTTTCTCTAGCCTCTGCGCTCTCAATCTCATAGATTTCTGCGGCTAAATTAATTCTGAGTTTCATTGTAAGAATTTTCTCGAATAAGCTCATTTACCGTTGATTTTAGAGGCGTTCTTCATTATATTCTTCCATACGGTTCCTCAGCCTTTCATTCTCCGACACAATACTTGCCAAGATAGCCTGAAGATGCTGTTTTCCTTCTTTCAGCCCCTTAATTTGCTCTTGTAATTCAGCAATTTCACACTGTTTAGCCTAACTTGGTTTTCATACTCTTCGATTCGTGTGTCATTGAATATGTCAGCAGAAATTCTTCTCCCCTGGAATACCTCCAAAATCAAAGTCAAACTGATCTTCAAGTCTGGATCTTGTTGAGAACTGGGGTTGAGATTCAGTAGGTTGAGGTTGAGGTGTAGGTTGTGGTGGTGGAGATGGTGGTGGTTGAGGAGGTGGTGATAGTGGTGGTTGTGGTGTAGACTCAACATTCTGTGCAAAATCAACTTTTTTCTGCACCTTTCTCTTTGATCTGTCTTTTTGAGAGTCTGAAAATCTAACTGCTGGCCTCTTTAAACGTTTCGATGGCCTTTTGTAGTTTTGAGAACAGGAGTGTCACTGTCAGAGTTAGATGGTACATATGTAGAATCATCTTCTCCAGTCTCCTTCCTTCTTCTCTCTTCAGCTTTACGTTGTGTTTCTGTCAATCGTTCTAATTCTCTTTCTTTGGCCCTCTCTCTTTCTCCGACGATCCTATCCTCTTCATCGGTGCTAGAGGAGGATGCCTCTTCAACTATACCATCTTTAGCACCAAACGCTTCTCTTTCTGTATCAGAAGCCAAAGTCTCGACATTTTCTTCAATCTCAGGCTCGTCGACCAAACTCGTGCCGGCAGATGCACGTTTCTTCTTTTGAGGGGTAGTGGAGGAAGATGTAGCCGTTTTCTTTCGTTTTGTCCCCTTACCCCCTTCTTATCTTCCTTGGTAAACCACACGCTTCTTTTTGCAACAAAACCATCTAACGTTGTATCTCCTTAGCCTCATCCCCACTTTCATCCTTTCGCCACTTTCCCCTGGGCGGCGCCACATAGTCTTTATCAATAATAACCCCAAAAACAGGCTTGGCATTGGGGAAGGCTTTTAGGTGCAGATTCATCTTCTTTAATGTAGACACATCCATATGCTCAAGTCTCAGAATATCGTCCTTCTTCTTTTCAAATTTGGATGTAGATGGTTTAGCAGCATTTGCACGAATCTCGGGTACTGAAGAAACTTTTCACGTTGAATGTTCTGTATCATCTCCAAAAATATGAGTCTAGAGAAATTGTACGGCAGATTGAGAATAAGTGCCGTAATAATACACATCTGATAATCTATCTAGTCATCGAAGCTACCCTTTCTATGACTTAGGGCGTGAATAATGCAGTGAGCAATGTATCGGAAGGGAGCACTGAGATTTCCCTTCTTAAACGGTGCGGTGTTTACGAAGCCAGCATAGCCCATTCTAAAAAAGCAACCTTTTTCTATGTATTCCGAATAACCGGTCGGGTCTTCTTCACTGTCATTGAACTCCAACACTGTTTGAATCAGATCTTCAGTTCTTTAATATCCTAGAACGACAGGGTCTTGATATCGCTTAGGTGTTGGAAGTACTGGAGCCCATACTCCCTTTTAATCGCATAGACGTCAAGATCTTCGATCATCCCCAGCTAATGATGTCCCCCAGAGAAATGTTAGCATCACGTGTGAAGAATGTTAGGGGACGTTTGAATTTACGCTCTGCTGGTAATTCTTTAAACCATAGTTTCCTTTTTTTTTCAATTTCTTCTTTAGATAAATGTTGAGGAACCGTTCTCTGTTTGACGACCTCTTCAACCTTCACTTCAGTAGATCATCATTCTCGGCTGCAAACAATTCACTGAAGTATGGGGAGTCATCTGTACCCTCTTCGGCAGTATTTGCATCATTGTCATCAGAATCAACCTCCACGACAACCTTGTCATAATCATGTGCATCAGAAAAATGTTCGAAGATATAATCCTCAGGCTTGAAAGCACTGATGTTGTTTAGCTCGTCTTTGAAATCAAACTCAAATGTTTCTTCGTCCACGCCCAACACTTACGCAATCTCTTTCTTATTGTAACTGTGGACGAATTCACCCTCTTCTACGTCATGCTCTAAATACAATATCTTTGGTTTGGGCACGGCAGGAGTAAATGACATATCAGTCACTGTGAGGATTCCTGCCTGCTTAGAATCCTTCGAGCTCTCATATGACTTTCCTTGATCTTTGTCACTTTCAATTTGATTGGCGGAATCATCCAAGTACACAGAAAAATCGATACCTTCATTCAAACTTGATTCTTTTACGAGGATAGCCGAACCACCCAAATCATCATCATCATCATCACCATCACTATCATTGTCAGACTTTTCCTTAGATGCATCATCAGTTTCGTCCAAGTCTTCATCATCTTCCTCAGGATTTTCAGTGAACTCATCCATTTCGTCTTCAATCTCTTTCATCATCTTTCTTTCACTTAGCCATTACTGATGTTTAGCAGATAGATTTGACATATCAATATCTACATCCTTTGGCTTTCCGACAAACACAAACTTCTTTGTCTGCTCATACACCGCCTATCTCTGAAGATACTGGCACAGATTCAGCTTCTGGCTCAGTTATATCAATCACAGGTTCCTCACCAACCTTCTCTTTTTCCTTTTCCATAAGCATCTGATAATTCTTTAGCAACGTTCCCACTCAGCAACTCTTTCTCTAGCCTCTGCGCTCTCAATCTCATAGATTTCTGCGGCTAAATTAATTCTGAGTTTCATTGTAAGAATTTTCTCGAATAAGCTCATTTACCGTTGATTTTAGAGGCGTTCTTCATTATATTCTTCCATACGGTTCCTCAGCCTTTCATTCTCCGACACAATACTTGCCAAGATAGCCTGAAGATGCTGTTTTCCTTCTTTCAGCCCCTTAATTTGCTCTTGTAATTCAGCAATTTCACACTGTTTAGCCTAACTTGTTTTTCATACTCTTCGATTCATGTGTCATTGAATATGTCAGCAGAAATTCTTCTCCCCTGGAATACCTCCAAAATCAAAGTCAAACTGATCTTCAAGTCTGGATCTTGTTGAGAACTGGGGTTGAGATTCAGTAGGTTAAGGTTGAGGTGTAGGTTGTGGTGGTGGAGATGGTGGTGGTTGAGGAGGTGGTGATAGTGGTGGTTGTGGTGTAGACTCAACATTCTGTGCAAAATCAACTTTTTCTACACCTTTCTCTTTGATCTGTCTTTTAGAGAGTCTGAAAATCTAACTGCTGGCCTCTTAAAACGTTTCGATGGCCTTTTTGTAGTTTTGAGAACAGGAGTGTCACTGTCAGAGTTAGATGGTACATATGTAGAATCATCTTCTCCAGTCTCCTTCCTTCTTCTCTCTTCAGCTTTACGTTGTATTTCTGCCAATCGTTCTAATTCTCTTTCTTTGGCCTCTCTCTTTCTCTGGCGATCCTATCCTCTTCATCGGTGCTAGAGGAGGATGCCTCTTCAACTATACCTTCTTTAGCACCAAACGCTTCTCTTTCTGTATCAGTAGCAAAAGTCTCGACATTTTCTTCAATCTCAGGCTCGTAGACCAAACTCGTGCCGGCAGATGCACGTTTCTTCTTTTGAGGGGTAGTGGAGGAAGATGTAGCCGTTTTCTTTCGTTTTGTCCCCTTACCCCCTTCTTATCTTCCTTGGTAAACCACATGCTTCTTTTTGTAACAAAACCATCTAACGTTGTATCTCCTTAGCCTCATCCCCACTTTCATCCTTTCGCCACTTTCCCCTGGGCGGGGCCACATAGTCTTTATCAATAATAGCCCCAAATCCAGGCTTCGCGTTGGGGAAGGCTTTTAGGTGCAGATTCATCTTCTTTAATGTAGACACATCCATATGCTCAACTCTCAGAATATCGTCCTTCTTCTTTTTTAGATTTGGATGTAGATGGTCTAGCAGCATTTACACGAATCTCGGGTACCGAAGATACTTTTCATGTTGAATGTTCTGTACCATCTGCAAAAAGATGAGTCTAGTGAAGTTGTACGACAGACTGAGATTAAGTGCCGTAATCATACACATCTGATAATCTATCAAGTCATCGAAGCCACCCATTCTATGACTTAGGGCGTGAATAATGCAGTGAGCGATGTATCAGAAGGGAGCACTGAGATTTCCCTTCTTAAACGGTGCGGCGTTTACGAGTCCAGCATAGCCCGTTCTAAAAAAGCACCCTTTTATCATGTGTTCCGGATAACTGGTCGGGTTTTCTTCACTGTCCTTGAACTCCAACACTGTTCGAATAAGATTTTCAGTTCTTGAATATCCCAGAACGACAGGGTCTTGATATCACTCAGGTGTCGGAAGTACTGGAGCCCATACTCCCTTTTAATCACATAGACGTCAAGCTCTTCGATCCATCCCCAGCTAATGATGTCCCCCAGAGAAATGTTAGCATCACGTGTGAAGAATGTTAGGGGACGTTTGAATTTACGCTCTGCTGGTAATTCTTTAAACCATAGTTTCCTCATTTCTTCAATTTCTTCTTTAGATAAATGTTGAGGAACCTTTCCTTGTTTGTCGACCTCTTCAACCTTCACTTCAGTAGATCATCATTCTCGGCTGCAAACAATTCACTGAAGTATGGGGAGTCATCTGTACCCTCTTCGGCAGTATTTGCATCATTGTCATCAGAATCAACCTCCACGACAACCTTGTCATAATCACGTGCATCAGAAAAATGTTCAAAGATATAATCCTCAGGCTTGAAAGCACTGATGTCATTTAGCTCATCTTCGAAATCAAACTCAAATGTTTCTTCGTCCACGCCCAACATTTGCGCAATCTCTTCCTTTGTATAACTATGGACGAATTCACCCTCTTCTACGTCATGCTCTAAATACAATATCTTTGGTTTGGGCACGGCAGGAACGAATGACATATCAGTCACTGTGAGGATTCCTGCCTGCTTAGAATCCTTCGAGCTCTCATATGACTTTCCTTGATCTTTGTCACCTTCAATTTGATTGGCGGAATCATCCAAGTACACAGAAAAATCGATACCTTCATTCAAACTTGATTCTTTTACGAGGATAGCCGAACCACCCAAATCATCATCATCATCATCACCATCACTATCATTTTCAGACTTTTCCTTAGATGCATCGTCAGTTTCGTCCAAGTCTCCATCATCCTCCTCAGGATTTTCAGTGAACGCATCTATTTCATCTTCAATCTCTTTCATCATCTTTCTTTTACTTAGCCATTCCTGATGTTTAGCAGATAGATTTGACATATCAATATCTACATCCTTTGGCTTTCCGACCAACACAAACTTCTTTGTCTGCTCATACACTGCTATCTCTGAAGATACTAGCACAGATTCAGCTTCTGGCTCAGTTATATCAATCACAGGTTCCTCACCAACCTTCTCTTTTTCCTTTTCCATAAGCATCTGATAATTCTTTAGCAATAAGTTCCCGTTCAACAACTCTTTCTCTAGCCTTTACGCTCTCAATCTCATTGATTTCTGCGGCTAAATTAATCCTGAGTTTCTTTGTAAGAATTTTCTCGAATAAGCACATTTGCCGTTGATTTCTAAGGCGTTCTTCATTATATTCTTCTATACAGTTCCTCATCCTTTCATTCTCCGACACAATACTTGCCAAGATAGCCTCAAGATGTTGTTTTCCTTCTTTCAGCCCTTTAATTTGCTCTTGTAATTCAGCAATTTCACACTGTTTAGCCTAACTTGGTTTTCATACTCTTCGATTCGTGTGTCATTGAACATGTTAGCAGAAAATTCTTCTCCCCCTGGAATGCCTCGAAAATCGAAGTCAAACTAATCTTCAAGTCTGGATCTTGTTAAGAACTGGGGTTGAGATTCAGTAGGTTGAGGTTGAGGTGTAGGTTGTGGTGGTGGAGATGGTGGTGGTTGAGGAGTAGGTTGAGGAGGTGGTGATAGTGGTGGTTGTGGTGTAGACTCAACATTCTGTGCAAAATCAACTTTTTTCTGGACCTTTCTCTTTGATATGTCTTTTGGAGAGTCTGAAAATCTAACTGGGCCTCTTTAAATGTTTCGATTGCCTCGTCGTAGTTTGAGAACAGGACCGTAACTATCAGAGTTAGATGGTACATATGTAGAATCATCTTCTCCTGTCTCCTTCCTTCTTCTCTCTTCAGCTTTATGTTGTATTTCAGCCAATCGTTCTAATTCTCTTTCTTTGGCCCTCTCTCTTTCTCCGGCGATCTTATCCTCTTCATCGGTGCTCGAGGAGGATGCTTCTTCAACTATACTTTCTTTAGCACCAAACGCTTCTCTTTTTGTATCAGTAGCCAAAGTCTCGACATTTTCTTCAATCTCAGGCTCATCGACCAAACTCATGCCGGCAGATGCACGTCTCTTCTTTTGAGAGGTAGTGGAGGAAGATGTAGCCGTTTTCTTTCATTTATCCCGTACCCTCTTCTTATCTTCATTGGTAAACCACACGGTTCTTTTTGCAACAAAACCATCTAACGTTCTATCTCCTCAGCCTCATCCCCACTTTCATCCTTTCGCCACTTTCCCCTGGGCGGCGCCACATAGTCTTTATCAATAATAGCCCCAAAAACAGCCTTGGCATTGGGGAGGGCTTTTAGGTGCAGATTCATCTTCTTTAATGTAGACATATCCATATGCTCAAGTCTCAGAAAATCATCCTTCTTCTTTTTCAGATTTGGATGTAGATGGTCTAGCAGCATTTGCACGAATCTCGGGTACCGAAGATACATTTCACTTTGAATGTTCTGTACCATCTGCAAAAATATGAGTCTAGAGAAGTTGTACGGCAGACTGAGATTAAGTGCCGTAATCATACACATCTGATAATCTATCAAGTCATCGAAGCCACCCTTTCTATGACTTAGGACGTGAATAATGCAGTGAGCGATGTATCAGAAGGGAGCACTGAGATTTCCCTTCTTAAACGGTGCGGCGTTTACGAATCCAGCATAGCCCGTTCTAAAAAATGTGTTCCGGATAACTGATCAGGTTTTCTTCACTGTCATTGAACTCCAACACTGTTCAAATTAGATCTTCAGTTCTTTATATCCCAGAACGACAGGGTCTTGATATCGCTCAGGTGTCGGAAATACTGGAGCCCATACTCCCTTTTAATCACATAGACGTCAAGCTCATCGATCCATCCCCAGCTAATGATGTCCCCCAGAGAAATGTTAGCATCACGTGTGAATAATGTTAGGGGACGTTTGAATTTACGCTCTGCTGGTAATTCTTTAAACCATAGTTTCTTCATTTCTTCAATTTCTTCTTTAGATAAATGTTGAGGAACCGTTCCCTGTTTGACGACCTCTTCAAACTTCGCTTCAGTAGATCATCATTCTCGGCTGCAAACAATTCACTGAAGTATGGGGAGTCATCTGTACCCTCTTCGGCAGTATTTGCATTATTGTCATCAGAATCAACCTCCACGACAACCTTGTCATAATCATGTGCATCAGAAAAATGTTCGAAGATATAATCCTCAGGCTGGAAAGCACAGATGTCGTTTAGCTCATCTTCGAAATCAAACTCAAATGTTTCTTCGTCCACACCCAACATTTGCGCAATCTCTTCCTTTGTATAACTGTGGACGAATTCACCCTCTTCTATGTCATGCTCTAAATACAATATCTTTGGTTTGGGCACGACAGGAACAAATGACATATCAGTCACTGTGAAGATTCCTGCCTACTTAGAATCCTTCGAGCTCTCATATGACTTTCCTTGATCTTTGTCACCTTCAATTTGATTGGCGGAATCATCCAAGTACACAGAAAAATCGATACCTTCATTCAAACTTGATTCTATTACAAGGTTAGCCGAACCACCCAAATCAACATCATCACCATCACTATCATTGTCAGACTTTTCCTTAGATGCATCGTCAGTTTCGTCTAAGTCTTCATCATCCTCCTCAGGATTTTCAGTGAACGCATCTATTTCATCTTCAATCTCTTTCATCATCTTTCTTTTAGTTAGCCATTCCTGATGTTTAGCAGATAGATTTGACATATCAATATCTACATCCTTTGGATTTCCGACCAACACAAACTTTTTTGTCTGCTCATACACCGCTATCTCTGAAGATACTGGCACAGATTCAGCTTCTGGCTCAGTTATATCAATCACAGGTTCCTCACCAACCTTCTCTTTTTCCTTTGCCATAAGCATATGATAATTATTTAGCAATACGTTCCCGCTCAGCAACTCTTTTTCTAGCCTCTGCGCTCTCAATCTCATCGATTTCTGTGGCTCAATTAATCCTGAGTTTCTTTGTAAGAATTTTCTCGAATAAGCTCATTTGCCGTTGATTTCTGTGGCGTTCTTCATTATATTCTTCCACACCGTTCCTCAGCCTTTCATTCTCCGACACAATACTTGCTAGGATAGCCTCAAGATGTTGTTTTCCTTCTTTCAGCCCCTTAATTTGCTCTTGTAATTCAGCAATTTCACACTGTTTAGCCTAACAAGGTTTTCATACTCTTCGATTCGTGTGTCATTGAACATGTCAGCAGAAAATTCTTCTCCCCTGGAATACCAACAAAATCAAAGTCAAACTGATCTTCAAGTCTGGATCTTTTTGAGAACTGGGGTTGAGATTCAGTAGCTTGAGGTTGAGGTGTAGGTTGTGGTGGTGGAGATGGTGGTGGTTGAGGAGTAGGTTGAGCAGGTGGTGATAGTGGTGGTTGTGGTATAGACTCAACATTCTGTGCAAACTCAACTTTTTTCTGCACCTTTCTCTTTGATCTGTCTTTCGGAGAGTCTAAAAATCTAACTACTGGCCTCTTTAAACGTTTCGATGGCCTCTTCGTAGTTTTGAGAAGAGGAGTGTCACTGTCAGAGTTAGATGGTACATATGTAGAATCATCTTCTCCTGTCTCCTTCCTTCTTCTCTCTTCAGCTTTACGTTGTATTTCAGCCAATCGTTCTAATTCTCTTTCTTTGGCCCTCTCTCTTTCTCCGGCGATCCTATCCTCTTCATCGGTGCTAGAGGAGCATGCCTCTTCAACTATACCTTCTTTAGCACCAAACGCTTCTCTTTCTGTATCAGTAGCCAAAGTCTCGACATTTTCTTCAATCTCAGGCTTGTCGACCAAACTCGTGCCGGCAGATGCACGTTTCTTCTTTTGAGGGGTAGTGGAGGAAGATGTAGCCGTTTTCTTTCGTTTTGTCCCCTTACCCCTTCTTATCTTCCTTGGTAGACCACACGCTTCTTTTTGCAACAAAACAATGTAATGTTTTATCTCCTCAGCATCATCCCCACTTTCATCCTTTCGCCACTTTCCCCTGGGCGGCGCCACATAGTCTTTATCAATAATAGCCCCAAAAACAGGCTTGGCTTTTGGGAAGGCTTTTAGGTGCAGATTCATCTTCTTTAATGTAGACACATCCATATGCTCAAGTCTCAGAATATCGTCCTTCTTCTTTTTCAGATTTGGATGTAGATGGTCTAGCAGCATTTGCACGAATCTCGGGTACTGAAGAAACTTTTCACGTTGAATGTTCTGTACCATCTGTAAAAATATGAGTCTAGAGAAGTTGTACGGCAGATTGAGAAGAAGTGTCATAATCATACACATACGATAATCTATCAAGTCATCGAAGTCACCCTTTCTATGACTTAGGGCGTGAATAATGCAGTGAGCGATGTATCGAAATGGAGCACTGAGATTTCCCTTCTTAAACAGTGTGGCGTTTACTAATCCAGGATAGCCCGTTCTAAAAAAGCACCCTTTTACCATGTGTTTCGGATAACCGGTCGGATTTTCTTCACTGTCATTGAACTCCAACACTGTTCGAATCGGATCTTCAGTGATCCTGACTTCAATATCTTCGTTATCAATGCGTACTTTAGACAGGATAGCATTCTCTTCCTTACTATATTCAGCCGCATTCCAGAAGTATTCAACCTGAGATTGGTATGCTGTATGACGATCTGTAAGGGCCTTTGTAATAGGCAGCCTACTCATAAAATCTAAACTTCTCTGTATGCTGCTATCTCTGGAATAGTCTCATCCAAAAGACAACAAACGTTGTAGAACGGAGAAAATGTAGACTTCTTGATCTTCAACATAAAGATTACAAACACTTAGAAAAATTTTCAAACATTTCAAATCTTATATACTCGTACGATTCACCATTCGTACGAGTCAGATACTTAGACAAAGAATTAAGTTCTGAACAAAACCCACTCGTACGAGTTGAAGTTTATACTTAACATTTTTAAGGGTTTGAACAAACTTACTCGTACGAGTGGTGCTTTGTACGAGACAAGGAGATTTAAAAGTTTAAGAGCATACTTGTACGAACGATCACTCGTACGAGTGAATATGATCTGTTGGAGTTGGAAACAGGTTTTGGATTTCTTTGAGAACATTGTCATGCAATATGCCCAACATTGTTACACTTGTAGCACGTCCTGCTGTCTTTTCTAACAGAGGAATCCAAATCCCGTTTTCTACTCTCTTTTTCCTCCTTGAATTCATCATTGGATTGTCTACCAATGACCTCTTTTTCTTTGTCAGTAGTTGTCCCATAGACAAAATTGATTTTCTTTGCAAAATTTGGCTTTTGAGACTTGGTATTCGTTCTTTGCTTTTGAAAACCCAACCCTGCTCTCCTATTTTCAGGATAATCTTTGTCCCTCTGATGGTAGGGTTTGTTGACACATTTTGATTTAGAATAAAATGATGCATTCCTTTTTCTAAATCAGAATGGCTCACCTCAAAAAGGTTGAACAACTTATCAACTCGATCCAGCTTGACATTCTAAATTGGGAAATCCTCATCGGAATATAGTTTATCAGATCTGTGCATTTTGTATAGGATGACATTTGGACCATTGTTTAAACTATTTTGTGATGATTCAACATCCAATTCGGATTCGTCACACTCATTCTTCAGAATATTTTCAACCACAGTTTTAACAACGTCAGAATCACATTCCTTTTCTGGTTTGGTGTATGTTGCATCAATGTTCGTATGCATCTCGTTTGTCTTTTCAATTTTCAACTTTAAATTGAGCGCCTTTTCCACCCCCAGTGGTTTGGCATAGCTATTCCACATGGGTGGTGGAACACGATCGTAACTTGCACCTTTGTTTTCATCAATTTTATTATCTTCCTTGCTTTCAATTTTTGGAAGAATGTGATCAATGACATATGAACTTATAGAATAACTGATTAACAACTTGTTAACCCGTTCTGTTTCGATTTTCATTTTTTCAAGTTCACTTTTTAGGTCGGAAAATGTATTTAAATGAATATTAATGGCCATTTGTTTGTCCATTACAGTCGCCTTGAGCATTGAAAGTGTTTGGTCATTTTCTCTGATCACTTTTTCAAATTGTTTAATTGTTTTTCTTAATTTGTCATAAGCTTCTTTTATTGAATTATAATCACATGACAAATTATCTGTATGACATTTCAACTCCTTGTATCGTGTTTCTTTTTCAACACACTTAATGCATGGCTCTTTGCACTTCATGCAAGGTTTCCTTTAACCGACTGATTCATTGACATGTTTACCTCTTTCACATTTGCCATAAGAGCTTTGTCGGCTTTGTCAGTCAGATTTTCCAATGTCACATCAATTCTATCCTCTACTTCAGGCATCTTCTCTTCTTCACAAGGCGATCGATAGCTGGAATCGAAATAACCTGCAAAAGTTTTAAGAATGTCATTAGGCAATAGATGTTTAAATGCACTATCTAAAATTCCTCTTCTTCTGACAATGTGTTGTAATATTCTTAAGGAGCTTCGTCATAATATGCCTCAGTACATTCTTCTTCTGCTTGTTTTGGTTCTTTGAAGGTCTCCGCTACCAAAGCAAGGCTTTCATTCTTTGAAATGTATTTGTTCCAGTTGAACCCTTCATCTTCTTGGGTTACAACCAAAGCCTTATCCTTAGAATTGGATGGACCATCTTCAATCTGAACTAGCCTTGTCTTAGGTGGTTGGGGTCGATGATAGATGGCTCTCTTGTAATAATCATCTAAGAATAGATTCTGGTTGCCATTGACTTCTCTTTTCGGGCACTCCCTCTTGAAATGTCCTTTTTCCCTGCATTTGAAACATGTAACTTTAGATTTATCAAAACCAAGTTTCCCATCCAGACCTCCCAAACTATCTCTTTCGGTGATTTCCATAAAGCGTTGAGCTCTACGGACTATCGACGCCATGCACCATTTGATATCAATCAGCTCCAACTCAATTGGATCTTTTTTATCATAATCTTCTTTCATCATCTCAGGATTTCCAGTTCTACCCGCTACTAGACTTTCGTAGGATTCAAGAACTGATGCCAGCAAAGCCATATGTTGTTTGGCTGTGCGTTCATTGAAATCCTGTGCGTTCTCGAGATTCACAGCGATGTTGCATTGAAGAATTCGTTGGTTTGGATTAGGTGAAGGATTACTTGAGCTTTGTGCAGATTGAGGAGAATGAGGAGAAAAGATTGAAACCCGCTGGACTGATTTGAAAGCGGTTTGAACCTTAGGACTCTATATATGACCAGCAGAACTATTTTTGTAGTGCAGGTTCACAGCTTGCTGCACATGAGTGCCTTTGTTCCTCACTATTTTTTGCATTTCAAGCTCGTGACCTTCTATTCTTTCAATAGATCTTGGTAACGTGAAGTTACTATATTCAGTTCCATTCTTTAGAATTGTCAGATAGGTCGTCCACTCACCTTCTGGCAAAGAATCAGCCAGTTTATCTACCAGTTCTTCATTAGTCTTGAAGATCTCCATTCTTTTCATTTGAACCACCAAATGACAATAACGTTCGATCAGCTGCTTAATAGTTTCACCTTTCATCAAATTAAAAAAATCAAACTCTTTGCTTTGCTTAGCAATGCTTTTCTCCCTTTCCGAAGCTGAGAACTTCCTTGAAATTTGAGGCTTATAGCATTCCACAGTGACTGAGCGTCATCATCATGTTGAAGCAATGCCAGGATATCTTCTTTAATGCCTATTGTAGTATGTTCATCATTTTCTTCTCGTTGATAAACTTCTCTCTTTCCATATCCGTCAGCTGAGTCAATGATTTCTAGGGACCATTCTCACCAGTAGGTGCAATGTACTTTGGATCGATTGCAAACCAACACGTGAAATGATTTGCTTGAACCCAATTTATGAATCTTTCACTCCAACCGTCGTAATCTTCTAAATTCATGAGCTTTGGAGGCTTTGTCATGGTACCCATTTCGTTTTCAAGATTCATATTTTGTGCTGCAGTGGTCGTAACTGCTAAAGCAGCAAATGCATTGTAAAATTCTTCTTCCATTTTTTCTACAAAAATTTCGGAAACACACACTTTTGAAAAACACTTGATTAGAATGACAAAAGATACAAAATTAAGAAAAATTTCTTAAAATGTTCTTCGTGCGAATGACCAGCTGCTCGTGCGACTTAGATGATTTATGTGAATAAGATACTCGTGCGAATCAAGGATTCGTGCGAGCAAAATGCTCATACGAATGAAAGAGTTATTCGTGCGAGTGACAACTTCGTGCAAATCACTTACTCATGCGAATGACAATTTTGTAACTTATATATTTTAATAAAACTTGTTTACTTGTTCGTACGAGTTTCTAATTCGACGGATGATCGTTCGTACGAGTTGTCCCTCAACTCGTACAGGTCAGCTCAGGTCACCAAACGGATGATTTTTGCAATTTTCGACATGATTTAGTTTAATTTTAGATCTTAAAGTTTCAGGGACTAGTTAGAGTTTATTTAACGTGATATACTAAAATCCTAGTCCAATTCGTCCATGAATTCGTCTATATCTGAAACTTGTATGAGAAAGAGTAGATGTAGAAAAACTTCAATGGTTGAATCTGGATCTGCAACTGCTGAAACTGTTGGTTGTCTAGTGCAACTTGATGTTTGTCCTCAAATCATGCCTCAAGGCTATGATACCACTTGTGAGAGGGGATCGGCTCTCCTCTTATGAGCACCGGACTAATCTGACTCAGCTAACAGAGGCGGAATTCATCGTTAGCGAGTTGGACAAACAAACAAGAAAGATATAATGCTTAAATGCCTTGATTCGTATTAATAAATATAAAGGTTAAAGACGAGTAAACACTTTGACAGGGCTTCGCCATAGTCACACAGCAACAGATATCTAACACAACACTCAAGCTCCACTATTAGGTCAACATGACTCGCACAGGAGAGAGGTGTGTTTGACTCGTGCGAGTGGTGCCTCATACGAGTGACAAGGTGTCACTCATACGAGCCACTAAGCTCACTCGTACGAGCCATTTACAAAACATATAAATCATATAAAAACATACAATATCTGACATTCGAAGCCTTATATACATAACCGATATATCCTAGACGTAGGCGATAGACATTATGCACCAACAATTTTCATGGGAAAACAAGTAAAATTAAATATCTAGAAACCCAAAGGACAAACTTTAAGCCTTCAAAAACAGGTTATCATCATAAGGAGTAATCTTTTCATTTAACATATCAAAAATTTTAAACACTATAAAAGCCTCATGATTAGCTTAGTTGAAAAGATCAACAATTCACTTTTAGAAATTTGTTCATCCAAAAACAAACCATCCAAAAACACTCACACTATTTCTAAATGGAAAATAGATCCTTCTACCACTAGGCAGACACTAACGTTGTTAAAATAGAATTTTCAAGACGGTCACTCCAAGAACAGAGGACAAATGAAGAAGTCAACCAAAACGTTGCTATGCTGAGTGACAATTATTATAAGCGAACCTGGAGTACCATTGCACTACTGGATGAAGTTGTCCATTCTCCTCCATCAGAGTTCAAAGATAAAGCAGAAGAGTTTATCACACAGCTGCTTAAACAGGATCAGAAGACTTGTGATATGCTAGCTGATCTTCAAACTAAAAGAAAAATGAAATTGCTTGGAAGAAGGCGAGAGCAATAGATATCCTAGGAAGTGTTAATTGTAGCTTGTAATTTTTTTTATATTATCAAACTCAAAATTTTTTAATACTATTTAATATCGAATAAAGAAAATCAGATTTTACCCTTAAATTCCTGATGTAACTTATTAGTAGTCAAAATTAGCAAACAAAGTATAACATACGCAAATAACGTATTGATTTCAAACATTCCATCTATCAAATGTTAAAATTTAAACAAACTAACATGCAAACATCGTACCGTTACTCCAAAATGAAGAATCCGTCTGGTAAATGAAAGAAGACAAATCATCTGTGCACGTGTAAACTCTGTGGAGTAATGGATGATAGTTGTTTGGTAACCTCAGCAGTGGTTGTCCAGCATTGGTTTTGAACAGAGGAATGAACAGTGGATTCAGAAAACAGTGGTTTCACCAACAGTGGAAGTAGGAACAGGGGATACACTTTCAGCAACGGATATATTTTCAAGGAGTAATAACATCAAATGTTAGGCAAACACGGTTGGTGGTAGACAACCACTGCTGGACAACCACTAGTGAGTATAACATCAGTGGTTAGTGAGTCAGTGGTTGCATTAGTGGTTTAGCTATACAACTATTGTTGGTGTGTTAGCAGTGGTTTACCATCAGTGGTTTGCATCAGTGGATAGGATTGCAAGTTGCAGATTTAACAAATAAAGCTGAACAAACAGTAACTTAATGATGGGAAGTGCCATCTTTATTACTGAACGAACAGTAACTTATAGATAATTCCCGCCCAAACTACACGCCAAAAACATCTTATATAAACAACCACAGGCCCTTCCATTGATTACCACAAAAGCAAACGCCATAGTTTACTAACTACCATATGGCAAACCTCGTTTCTTATAACATCAGTTTTGTTCTCCATAAAGTTTCACTGAATGAGGTGGACAACATTCTTAGGTCATTATTAAGTGAGCTTAACAATGTTGTCCATCTCATTCAGCAAAATTTTATTGAGATAAACCTCACCTTGTTCAAATTAAAACGAAAAAAAGATCAAAATAACAAATGGCAAACCTATAAGCTGTGTGTTCTAAAAGATTTTGCTGAATGAGATGGACAAATCCTCAAGACCAAGAGACTGATGACAGTCATATGTCATATTATCTGCTTTGTTCTTGAGGAAGTTTTGGATGAGATGGAGATACCTATGCTAGTGTAAACGCTATTTTGTACTCCATTTGAAATGATGGGGGTGGGATGCGCATGATGATGATGGCCAAGTATCATCAAAACCAAAAACCCACTCACAATCACACCAAAAACAATAGCGTCAACAAAACCAGCATCGGTGTCACCACCATCCACGCAACCACTTCACCAATCAACAAGAACAGATCTTCACTACCATGTTTAAACGACATATTTCTTGTTGATTGATTGATCAGCTTCGCCTAGAGCAGGGCGTTTCAGCTGTGTAGGGAAATCAGCTCCTATCTAAGGAATTCAAAGGTTCATGGGCAAAAACTTCAAGAATAAGAGACTGATGGCAGTGAAGATTTGGATGAGAAATTGGATTAGTATTTTTAATTTTTTTTCTTTTCTATATCTTTTTTGGTGTCATTTTGTGTGGTTTGTTATCTAATTTTCAGCTAATAAAATACATTATTTCTCTTATTGCTCATAAAATGCCAAAATGCCCCAAACGCCAAACGCCAAAACTATAATATAATTCCTTTGATCACATATTATTATTAACTCCAAATAATTAATGAAATGTTTAAAACAAGGTGCAAGAGAATAACATAAGATGTTAGGCAAACACTGATGATGTTAGACAAACACTGATGATGTTGCTGACCTCTGATGGAGTAGTAACATCGGATGTTAGGCAAACACTGTTGGTGGTAGCCAACCACTGCTGAGTATAACATCAGTGGTTAGGCTATACAACTGTTGTTGGTGTGTTAGCTTTATCTTACAAAATTTTAATTTTGCCATGTTTATCTATAAAGATGGATTAAAATACAAAACGCCGAACTTAAAAAGATGGGACGTGTTCTAGCCTTAATTGATAAAGGTGAACACACTGTAACTGCAAATAGTAACTGACACGACGGAACATTCATTATTAACATTTATTATATTAAAAACCACACTTTGGCAATTGATTTTTTTACATTTTCAAAACCCCATAATTACAATTGACATTATAGGTCCGCTTCCTACATCACACGACAAGAGATACAAAACGCACACATAAAAAATTACTATTGTGGTTGAATCACTGCTGAGTATAACATCAGTGGTTAGCAAGTCAGTGGTTGAATCAGTGGTTTTGCTATACAACTACTGTTAGTGTGTTAGCAATAGTTTGCATCAGTGGTTTTTGATCAGTGGATAGGATTACAAGGACTGATACCTATTTTCTTATAAGTTTAGGAGGCATTTATGTCAAGTTTGCATTTATGTCAGTTTCGTGATATATTGTATAGTATTTAAGTTAGTTTTCTTATTCGTGATATGTTGGCACTTGTTTTTTTGTTAGTTTATCAATTCTTTGGTGATATACTTTTCATGGAAATAAACACCAACGTGCGGAATTGTTTGACCTTGAGCTTTATTAAACATCATGGAAAAGCTCAGTCGAATTGGAAACTATTTTCTTTTCAACTTGAATGGGAACATGTCATCTTCAGAAAGGGTTAGAGGGATTCTTGGCAAAAATACTCATTTACCGGCATGCTGGCCAACTGCAATTTCTGCATCAATAACATTTCGCATGAAGCCTTTACATATCAACAACGTGCCATTACACATGCCATGTGATGGATCGATATCCCGTAACAATATTATTGGGCATCCAATTTGTAAATGAAGGTTATGAGGCGGCAAACCACTAACATTTAGCGTGTTTAAGAACTCGATCAGATAGAAGTT
Source organism: Scalesia atractyloides (assembly GCA_947069175.1). Taxonomy (NCBI): domain Eukaryota; kingdom Viridiplantae; phylum Streptophyta; class Magnoliopsida; order Asterales; family Asteraceae; genus Scalesia; species Scalesia atractyloides. The sequence continues at coordinate 36,060,811 of CAMTDV010000001.1, forward strand.
GTGCTAATCGTCTTCAGGTTATGAGGCGGCAAACCTCCCTTGAAAAATGCAATCATTTGATTGTTAGTCTCGTCAACACTCTCATTTTTAGTGGACAATATATAGAAGAGTATACTATCTTCAATTGATGGAAAGATGGCATTGATCAACTCTTTTATAGAGTTTTCTCTATTGTTGCACTGAATTGTCATGTCCTTAGGTATGTGGATATAGTTTCCTTTGATTGGTTCTTCAGTTCCATCGCCGACTGTTAAAAGAAATTCAGAATACCATTTATCTTTCAACGCTATCATATTTATGGTCGACCGCATCTGTTTAGTCAAAGACCAAGGTGACATTCGTAGGCTGGAGTCTACGATCTGTGCTCGAATGCAACGTTTAATAACTGGCGACACCTGTCTGAAGTCACCTCCCATAACCATTATCTTCCCACCAAATGGGAGACTAATACCTATAATGTCCTGCAGTGTACGATCAACTGCCTCTATCGCCTGTCGTTTAGCTATCGATGCTTTATCCCATATGATTATTTTGGTAGGCCAGATTAGTTTAGCGGCCCCAATATGTTTTTTGATACTGCACATTGAATTATTTTCAAGATTGATAGGAGTCTTGAATCTCGAGTGAGCCGTCATACCTCCTGGCATATTATTAGCTGCAGCACCCGAGGAAGCTATTGCGAGATGTAACACCTCGTAAAAATCGTGTCCAATAGTATAGTGACACGTGTTGTATTTTAAATTTAGCTATTAAAGACTAATAAGGACTAAAGGTGTCAACATGCTCAAACTGAGCCTCTGAGTGATAGTCCGATGTCAACATGCATAAAAACAGTCTCTAAGTGACTGATATGTCAACATGCTTAAATCATTAGCCTCTGAGTGACTGACATTGTCAACATGATTAAAACTTGGCCTCTGAGTGACTGATATGTCAACATGCCCAGCCTCTGAATGACATCGGAGTCAACATGCTTATAATGGGCCTCTGAGTGATCCTTTACGAAGTCCTAACTCTCATACATGCCATTTGATGGACGAGAAGGTTCAATTCTGTAAAAATGTGAAAGTTGGATAATGGAGGGATTAAAAGTGTCAACATGTTAATTTACACCTCTGAGTGACCTTTTAACAAACCGAGAGCTCGACAATGTCTGGGCATAATCCCGGGTATGCCTAATGTTGGCTACGGAGGGCTAAATATGCTAAAAGGGTATTTTAGAAGGTTTTAAGGGTATTTATTAAGTTGAGGCGCTAAAAGTGACAAACTTCAAAACTGCCTATGGGGTGCTCGCGGGGCGCGAGAGGCCTTTGTTTGCAGAAAGTTTGTTTGGCCTCCACACATATTGCCAAAAACCAATTAACTCAAAACTATGGATTCCCAAACTGCTATGTCATGTTTTGGGACACTTGTAAGCTCCCTCTTACACCCATAAACACCTAGCATCACCTCCTTTGAGTTCTCCAACTATAAATACGTGTCCAAGTTCACCATTTGAACTTGCACCTTTCTTCTTCATAACCCTTCTCCCTCCTCTGGAAGTTCCTAACTGAAGGAGCATCCAACTTAGTTCTCTTGCATTCTAGGAACCTCTTGTAAGTGTTCCTTCCTTGTGCATTTCCGTTTATAGGCTTTTATTACCAAAAAAAGCGTTTTACAGAAAACACTTTGACTTTCGTTTAAGACCATTATGGTCTAGCCATTGTTCGTAATGAACACGGCTAAGTGATCATAATAATGTAGGTGTTAGTCCCTATAAAGGGCACCTCTTGAAGATCACGTTTGCTAGCCCAATTGACGGGTCAAAGTTATGATATTAAAAAGTCAAACATGCCATTTTTTAGAAAAAAAATTATCAATTGATCTCATATATGTTATGAAACCTATTTTTGACACTTAAAAAGGTTGGTAATAATTATTAGAACATGTAAGAACATATTCGGCTTGTCAATTTCAGTTCTAGGGTTGGTTCGTAACTGAAAGTCGCAAAGTTTGACTTTTGCTTTGACTTTCGATTCTGACCCGATTTAGATCGGTTACCTACTGATCTAAAAATGTAATGTAGCATAACCCTCTGAGGTTATATTACATGATCATAATCAGAATCTGAGTTTATGCGCAAGTTCCGCAATTATGCCATTTTTGACTAAAATGCCTTTTTTTTTGCATAAAACAAGGTTTTAAATGATAATGAACTTGAAAATGAGTTTCCTACTGATGTAATAATATAAGTATGATTATTTGGAATGTTAAATCAGATTATAAACTGAGTTTTCAAGCAGGTCCTTGAATTATGTCGATAAATGAAGATTTAGCCCTTGTGGCTCATAAAATGGTTTTAATCAAATCTTTCCAAGGTAAATCTTTTATCTACTGATATGTTATATTAAATAACATATCTAAGACATTTTAATATGACCTTAACATCAGTTTTCATAAAACATCGCATAAAACGTCATTTTACGACATAAATGTCGTTTCGGCGCATAGTATGGTTTTAAACCATATTAATTGACCAAGACTTGTTACCTACTGGTTTTAAAACTTTTTTAAACATTTTTACAGTAGGAACATGTTATAAACTCAGAATCCCAAATAATTTATAAACTATGTGTAAATGACCAAAATGCGCTTTTGGTGCATAGTTTGGTCATAAAAGATAAATTACACATACAATTAACATCCTACTGATATTATATCATAAGTAAATTATTTTTCCAGAATACTTATAGTTATAACATTAAATTATATTCAAGTTCCTTTTATACGGTATGAAATTACCGAAACGCCCTTATGAGGCATAGTTTCATTTTATAACCATAACGGGCATAAAAAGTTGATATCCTGCTGATATTACAACTTATTTAAAATATAATGGCATATAGAACTTGTCCATGACTTATCCGGTTACCCGATATCGCTGATATGTGTACAGTTAAGTATATGTAACTAGTTTACGGAAAGTAATCGAAACAGGTTTAACCTTATCATTTAAGTCTAAAATCCAGAATGTTTATAGTTTATCCATATTACACAAGTCAAGGTACTTGTTTGATTTAAACTACATTCTATCCAATCACCGTTTAATCAAGCGTTACACGCCTTGATCTTGTACACTACACGGTCTAAGTCTATGACTTAAATAAGACCGTTAGTATTTAATTGGTTAGTTTATGCCATAATCCAGACTAGAGACTTACCGGTAAATGCTATCTGCACTTAGTACTTTTGTGTACGGCTGAGTTATTAAATTAAAAGAAGACTAGCTCAGATAAATACTCTCGGCTTATTTCCCCTATGCGGGCTTAGGTTACGGTAAATTATTACCGCTTGGTCGGAAATGGGATCAATCGAATGCCGGGTGCGGCTAGTAAATCAGCATATTCTGTTTTAATCAGTTTTGTTTGATAACTTAAACATCGGGGGTTAACTACCGTATCCTGGATATCCTCGGCTCATTACAATAGAGTGGCCATGACCTTAGCGCGGGTGTAGGCATACACCCGATAGACGCTCAATAATGCATTCCCACAAGGTTGGGAAGAATTGACTCCTTCGTGAGTCCAAAGTGGTGTGTACGTTAATCATGTCTCGGTCTCTGTACTGGGCCCTGTATATATGGACAAACATGTAAATCTATTAACAAGGTTGACTTTCCCAAGTGATAAAAAGATTTTGTGCTGATACGCATGTAAAAATTTTTGAAATGTTTTCAAAATGAGTCAGTTGGGTGTATTTACCAGTGAAAGCTGACGTATTTTCAAAAGACTGAGCTTGCAGGTACAATATGAAAATAGGCTGGAAGTGCTCGGTAGTGATAGAGGATCATGTAAATCCTAGATCTGCACAAAGTCTATTTTATATTCTTTCCATGTAAAAATTTATGATCCGCTTGTGGATCTTCTATTACGAGCGTGTATATTATTTTGTATTTCGAACATTCGGTTTGTAATAGTAATTTTATTCCAAGACTTCCGCTGTACCGTGTTTAATTGACTATGATGTTATCAACTGACATCACGATACTCCCCACCCGGGCCCACCGGTGTATGGATTTGGGTTGGAAATCCGGGGTGTGACACAAGAGCAATAAGACCACGTGACCGAATTTCAGCAAGCAAGGCATTGTACAAAAATGTTTTTCCAGTTCCACCCGTACCATCAATAAAGAAGACACGTGGAAGATCATTATCAACATGCATCATGATCTCATCAAACACGTTTTTTGGTCCTGATTAAGTTTATCTTTGGCACACAAGTGTTCAGGTTCCAAAACCATCCCATACTCCTCTTGTAACTCAGTGTAACCTACATCCCGCAAGTTAACATCATCTATTATCTTAGGAAGGTCGAATTCATTGATATTTTTACCCATGGATTGTAGAAAGACACTAATTTTGGTAAGAACCATATTCTGAACTCCTTCGATACTTTGATAGTGTAACCGATGATCTTCAGAAAGTGCATCAAAGTGGTCATTCCATAACTTTCGAATATCTCAAGGTTGGAAAAAATCATTATGGTCTCAAATAACCTTCTAAGAGCATTGGGAAACTAGAATATAGAGGCTTCTTCGAGACATTGTGATAGATATTCATCGTCTTCTATTAAACCTAACTCAAGAGCTGCTTTTCGAAATGTCTCACACCTTTGACCATTAACCGTGCAAAGATGTTCAAAAGAAGTAGGCCCTCTGACATTTGACAAAAGTAGGCGTAAGTAGTACCCTTTCTCCTTTGGCTGGATTAGCGGAAATGATACAACGTCTCTGTGTTTTACCCAAACGAACATTCCAGCGGCGTGTGCTTCCATTCCACATGAAGTGTTTTGGAAAATCTTTATACAGGTATACCCTTGCTGTTTCATCGATTCTATTTTTCTCAAAAAATGCTATTAGCATGGTTCTCTTATCTTTTTCCCTATCAACAATATTATACATTATCTCATCATCTCTAAATCTAACCATCTGATTATTTGGTAGATGAAGTTGTAAGGCTAGAACAGAAGGAAAGATTTGAGAAAGAGAGAAGGAAATAATGTGCCACATAGCCTCTTGGGCCGTTATGTAGCATGCGTCCTGAAATTTCTTTATTTCATTAATAATAACCCCTTGCTCACTTTGATCAATTTGAATAGCCTGTTTGTCATGTCCTTAATAAACATATTTGAAAAGATATTTCACAGATTTTATACTTCAGCAAACTTCAACATTGATGTGGCAATTAAACATCATCAAAACCGTTGGTTATATGGGACCACTCATCTATTATCAAGTGTTTTTCCTCGTATGTCCACTTCTATTCCGGTGTCTCTCCTTCGATACAACAGATGCACATCTTCTCCTTGTGTTGTCTCTTCATTAAATTGTCTAGAGTAGTGAAAACGACAAATTTTAGGATCACCCTGCATACAAGGACTGCTTAATCGTAAACCGCCGCAAGGGCCGTGAATCATGTGCTTCACAACAATCTCATGCAGCTTGGGAGTTTTAGTTTGTTGGGAATCTCAGCGCAAACAACCTTATCATAATGGTCCGCATTATTTATTTTGTGTTGCACATGATAAGGAGAAAATGTGTGTGCGGCAAACCACACTTTTGAAATTCGATGACATAAATGTATGCCTTAACTTCCCCGAGGATATGTTTCTTGAAGAATTGTTCCTTAAGATCTTCTAATTTAGCCCGAAACACTCTTGAAACAAGGTCCGGAGGATCTTGTACAGTTTAACCAACATGTAAATTATCACATATCTCAGGCCGCTTAGGATTACACGTCATTATAAGGAATATATCAGGCTTGCCGTCATCCTGAACTAAAGTCATCTCATCCAGAAACCGACGTCGCTTGTCGCGAGGCCCTCTGATGAAAGATGCAGGCAACACAATTTTTTTCCCACTCTGTTTGCATGAACCTCACCACCATTGATGCAATCCACAATACCTTGGTACAAGTCGGCCCGTATCTTAGCCTGGTTTCTCTCACAAAATTGTAACACCTCGTAAAATCGTGTCCAATAATATAGTGACACGTGCCATTACTTTTTATATTAAGTCTATTAAAGACTAATAAGGACTAAAGGTGTCAACAAGCTCAAACTAAGCCTCTGAGTGACCCTCTGATGTCAACATACATAAACTGAGCCTCTGAGTGACCATTAGTGTCAACATGCTTAAATCAAGCCTCTGAGTGACCATTAGTGTCAACATGCTTAAATCGAGTCTCTGAGTGACCATTAGTATAAACATGCTTAAACTTAGCCTCTGAGTGCCATTAGTGTCAACATGCTTAGCCTCTGAGTGACAATAAAAGTCAACATGGTTATACTGAGCCCCTGAGTGATCCTTTACGAAGTCCGAACTCTCATATGAGCCACTTGTTGGACGAGAGAGATTAATTCTGTATATATATATTAAAGTTGGACAATGGAGGAGTTAAAAGTATCAACATGTTAATTTATACCTCTGAGTGACCTTTTAACGAGCCGAGAGCTCGACAATGTCTGGGCATACTTCCGGGTATGCCAAATGTTGGCTACAGAGGGCTAATGATGCTATTAAAGGTGTTTTAGAGGTTTTATAAGTTGAGGGGCTAAATGTGACAAAGTTTGAAAGTTCCCATAAGGCGCTCGCGGGGCGCGAGAGACACTAGCCATGTCTCTCACGGGGCGCGAGAGGGTTGTGTCTGCAGAAAATTTGCTTGGCCTCCACACAAGTTGCCAAAAACCATTTGATTTGAAACTAGGGACTTCCAAACTGTTATGCCACTTTTTAGGACACCTCCCTCTAACACTCCCTAACACCTGGTATCACCTCCTTCAGGCTTCCCAACTATAAATAGGTGCAAAGCTTCACCACTTGAACTTGCACCATTCTCATTTATCACTCTATCTCCCTCCTCTAGAAGTTCCTAACTGAAAGGAGCATCCAACTTAGTTCTATTTCATCCTAAGAATCACTTGTAAGTGTTCTTTTCTTTTGCATTTTCGTTTATAGGCTTTTATAGCCAAAAGTCAAGGGTTTTACGGAAAACGCCTTGAATTTCGATTAAGACCATTATGGCCCAGTCATTGTTCTTAACGACATGGCTAAGTGATCGTAACAACGTAGGTCTTAATCCCTATTAAGGGCACATCCTAAAGATCACATTTGCTAAACCAATCGACAGGTCAAAGTTTTAATATTAAAAAGTCAAACAAGCCATTTTTTAGAAATATTATAATCTGAGTTTATATACATTATGAAACATGTTTTGATACTTTAAAAAGTTGGTAATAACTATTAGAACATGTGAGAACATGTTCAGCTCGTCAATTTCAGTTCTAGGGTCGGTTCGCAATGGAAAGTCGCAAAGTTTGACTTCTACTTTGACTTTCGATTCTGACCCGATTTAGATTTGTTAGCTACTGATCTAAGGTTCCAATATGATCGTAATATCATGTAGCATAACCCCCTGACGTTATATTACACGATCATAATCAGAATCTGAGTTTATGCACAAGTTCCATTATTAGGCCATTTTAACAAAAAATGCCCTTTTTACATAAAATAAGGTTTAAACAATAACGAACTTGAAAATAAACTACCTACTGATGTAATATCATTAGTAGGATTATTTGGGATGTCAAATCAGATTGTATACTGAGTTTACGTACAAGTTCTTGTATTATGACGATAACGTCCTTGTGGCACATAAAACGGTTTTAATCATACCTTTTCATAACCAATCTTTTACCTACTAATATGTTATATTAAATAACGTATCTAAAATAATTAAACTTGATCTTAACATCAGTTTTTACTAAACTTCGCACAAATCGTCATTTTACGACATAAGCGCCGGTTCGGCGCATAGTATGGTTTTAAACCATATTTATCAACCAAGACTAGTTACCTACTGATTTTTAAAACTTATTTAAAATTTTTTTACAGTAGTTATATGAAATAAACTCAGAATCCCAAATAAGTTATCATATTATGTGTAAAATGACAAAAATGCCCATACGTTGCATAGTTCGGTCATAAAGGATAAATATACATATAATCAATATCTTACTGATATTATATCATAAATAAATTATTTTTCCAGAATAAATATGATTATGACATTATAATACATTCAAGTTCCTTTTATACGGTATATAATTTCCAAAACGCCCTTATGAGGCATACTTCATTTTAAAACCTTAACGGGCATGTAAGTTGATATCCCACTGATATTACAACTTATTTAAAGTATAATGGCATATAGAACTTGTCCATGACTTATCCGGTTACCCGATATCGCTTATGTGCGCATGTTTAAGTATATGTAATTAGTTTACGGAAATTAACCGTAATGGGTTTAACCTCATCATTTTAGTCTCAAAATCTAGAATGCTTATGGTTTACCCATATTATACAAGTCATAGTATTTGTTGGGTTTAAACTACATTCCCTTCGGTCATCGCTTAATCTAGCGTATCTAACCGTTATTTGTCACACCCCGACCCGCAGCGGAAAAGGTGATCGGGGCATGATTGGGTTATCATCAAAGCTCATGACATTTATTATAACGTTTCATATTCATTAATACAATTTAATGGGAAATTTACAATCATAATTACATCATGTCCTAAACATCATTCTAGACTTCATTGTTTTCTTCTAAGGCATTTCCTATGTTTCCCTTGCTTCATCCTGTTCACCGTATCATGTGTAAAAACGGTTTTTGGATCAACAAAAAGTTGGCGAGTGAATCCTATGAAAAACATTTGAACAAGTTTATTTAATTGATTATAAAATAAAGTGCACAACCACACATGAGTAAAAATAGATGTAAAATTATTCACCAATCATTTAATATTAAATAATGCATACATGAACAATAATGGATCGTTTTGAGGCACGCGTTGCTCAACTCGTCTCCCACGAGGAACTGATGGGCCTAATGAATGATTGCATATACTTGACCATATGAAATACATAACTACAAACAAAATATACAATCTAAGTTTAGATCACAATATGGTATGGCACAAGTTTAAATAAACGAGTTAATTTTAGTGACACATGACACACCCCAAAACGTGTAATTAAAAAGGGGAGTTGTAAGATTCACTCACATTGGGTGCGTTCGGTTGATGATGTTGAATGCGCACGAAGTTGGTTTTAACCACGAGTGAAACTAACCTAGATAATGGCATAATGGTTCGGTAAGTATGCGGATTTTATTAATCAATTTTAGTAGGATTGTTGGGTGTATTTTTGTGAGTTTAAGGCTATTTTCTAACCTTAAAAATGTTATTTTTAAGTATTTTTAATTGATTTTTAATTTAAATAAATAAATAAAAGAAATAAAAAAATTGTTTATTTTTGACTGTTGACCATTGACTTGTTTGACCGTTGACTTGTTGACTTGTTGACCGGTTCGGTCTGTAATAAGTGTGCGCCGGGTGAGGCTCGAACCCGAGACCTCCCGTACGCGTGCACGCAGCTCTACCAACTGAGCTACGTGTCTAACCCGAAATATTTCTGTTTTTAATTATATTTATATACTAATTGAATTAATTCGAAAATCATTAATTTCAAAAACAATTTAAATGACTCGCTCGGTGCTCTCCACAGGTCTCGAACCCGGGACCTGTGGGTTAGGTTAACACACAGTCCACCGCTGGACTGTGTGTCTAACTTGTTAAATAATCTGATTTTTATTATACTTATATACAAACTAAATAATTTCGTTTCTGCTTTAAATAAAAAGTTTGATAATTGTCTGGACCGGTGCGGTAGTCCGGACTCGAACTCGTGACGTGTGATTAAACGTTCACACAGTCCACCACTGGACTGTGTGTCTATCTTGGTTATTATTCCGGTTTTTGTTAAACTTAACATCTATTGCAGTGAATCCGGTTCGGTTAAAAAAAAGGAACATTTTTATTAGGTGAGTGTGCGTGGGACAAGAATCGAACTCGGAACGTATGCGTGTTTATTTGCACACAGTCCACCGCTGGACTGTGTGTCTAACCCGAGATATATCTTGATTTTAATTAAACATATACAATACTGAAACTTCATCTTCTTCGTTGGACTCAACCAGAAACGGAGTCTGACTGGTTCGACGACTTAATCATGTTCTTTAGTGTGTGGTGAGTAATTACGTGTGAGATAAATAAAAAGAATGAGAGTTTAAGTGTTAGATATACCGAACAGTGGCTCCTCTGTTTTGCTGGCGAAACTCCGGTGATAGTAAGTTATTCCGGCGACGTGTGTCCTGCGGCAGAGGGTCTTCAGGGAGCTTGAGATGAGTGTAGGTGGCTTCGGTATGAGCTCTGGGTGTTCAGTAAGGCTCAGAGGTGAAAGGCTCGGTTTTCCGGCGAGTTGCAGAAATTCTCCGGCGAGTGAATTTACGTCGGGAAAGAGTGTGATTGTGAGCGAAAAAGCTAACAGAGATTAGAGGGGGTATTTATAGGGCAGGACATCGACGAATTTAGTCCGATTTCCGTCTTGATTCGTTGGTCAATAAGTTTTCCGGCGGTTATGACTTGCGTCGCGGGTTCAGACGTCGGTTATAACCGATGTAATAGTTAAGGCTTCGGTTAAAACAGAAGAAACCGTCCAATCTCGGCGAAATCGTCGGGATTTCCGACGACTGCGATTTGGGCGCGTTGAGTGACTGGATTTGACTTCCAGTATTATTATATGTATTAAATGTTTTAATAAATCAACAAACATCACAAGTGGCGGAGTGGTTGAGCGTGTGTGTGTTAAGTCATTGTTGACCAGATTGACCCGGCTGACCCGGGTTCGAAACCCGGCAGCGTTGTTTTATTTTTAAACCACTATTTTTAATACTTTTTCAAATATAAATTATATATTCCAATATACTTATTAATTATGTATCGTTTAAAATTGATTTGGGCATTAAATACGCAATGAAATTTTTAACTGATTGTTCGGTTAATAAACGGAGCGGGTTTGGTAAATCCGGTTTTAGACGGATGTTACAGTATCCCCTGCTTTTTAGAAATTTCGTCCCGAAATTTAAGTAGTGACATATTTGTCTAAAAAGGATGGTGTTTAGTTTGACAGTTACATGCTTAGAAAAAAAGAGTAAGAGTTTAAGTTTTTTGTTTGAGGCGGTAACGTCCCTTGTAAGGGTTAAGTACCCTGTTACAGGAATCGCTTTTTGTTGCCTACGGTAAAAATATTGATAAGCGGAGTTGATTAACTAAGTATGATATCATGCGTAAGAGTTTTGATATGTTTAGGAAGATATGGTTATATCCTAAAGCAAAACTTCTAATACTACAACCTACATGGAACTTCTCATAACCGTCTAACAATGCCTCTGATCCTTTGACAAGAATACTTATATATAGGAAGTACCAGTGGCGTATCCACCATATTCTTGTCAAATTTTCATTTACTTTATCCACAAGTTATGATTAGTTCTATGTGACTCTAAAACAAACACAACAACCAAAACTTGAGTCTAAATTCTGATAGTATCCATGTTTGAATGATGACAATACCTCTCTCGTTTGTTGTGATGGAGAGGACAACCAATGTACCAAGAAATTACTAAATCCTACATAGAACTTCTCATAACCGCCTGAAAATGCCTCTGATCCTTTGACAAGAATACTTATATATAGGAAGTACCAGCGGCGTATCCACCATATACTTGTCAAGTTTTCATTGGTTTTATTAGTAAGTTATGATTGGTTCTATGATGTAACTCTATAACATAAATAAACACAACAACCAATATCTGAGTCCAAATTCTGATAGCATACATGTTTGAATGGTGACAGTTCCTCTCTCGTTTGTTACGATGGAGAGGTTAGTTTATGTAGAAATAGAACACAATCCAATTTCTTTAAATGGCGAGATGATATGAATGTAACACAAATTTCAACCAAGACAATACTAAATCCTACATGGAACTTCTCATAACCGCTTGATAATGCCTCTGATCATTTGGCAAGAATACTTATATATAGGAAGTACCAGCGGCGTATCCACCATATTCTTGTCAAATTTTCATTGACTTTATCCGCAAGTTATGATTAGTTCTATGTGACTCTACAACAAACAAAACAACCAAAACTTGAGTCTTAATTCTGATAGTATCCATGTTTGAATGATGACAATACCTCTCTCGTTTGTTGTGATGGAGAGGTTAGTCATTGTGGAAGTGAGACATAGCTCAACTTCTTTAAATGATGAAATTGAAATACGCTGAAATGTATGATGAACAAACTTTGACCAAAACATACTAAATCCTACATGGAACCTCTCATAACCGCCTAATAATGCCTCCGATCCTTGACAAGAATACTTATATATAGGAAGTACCAGCGGCGTATCCACCATATTCTTGTCAAATTTTCATTTACTTTATCCACAAGTTATGATTAGTTCTATGTGACTCTAAAACAAACACAACAACCAAAACTTGAGTCTAAATTCTGATAGTATCCATGTTTGAATGATGACAATACCTCTCTCGTTTGTTGTGATGGAGAGGTTAGTCATTGTGGAAGTGAGACATAGCTCAACTTCTTTAAATGATGAAATTGAAATATGCTGAAATGTATGATGAACAAACTTTGACCAAAACATACTAAATCCTACATGGAACCTCTCATAACCGCCTGATAATGCCTCCGATCCTTTGACAAGAATACTTATATATAGGAAGTACCAGCGGCGTATCCACCATATTCTTGTCAAATTTTCATTGACTTTATCCGCGAGTTATGATTAGTTCTATGTGACTCTAAAACAACACAACAACCAAAACTTGAGTCTAAATTCTGATAGTATACATGTTGGAATGATGACAATACCTCTCTCGTTTGTTGTGATGGAGAGATTAGTCTATGTAGAAATGGAATACAATCCAATTTCTTTAAATGATAAGATGCCATAAATGCTAAATCAGTAAATACAAAACAAACTTCAATCAAGACAATGCTAAATTCCACGTGGAACTTCTCATAACCGCCAGATAATGCCTCTGATCCTTTGGCAAGAATACTTATATATAGGAAGTACCAGCGGCGTATCCACCATATTCTTGTCAATTTTCATTGGCTTTATCCTTAAGTTATGATTGGTTCTATGTGATTCTAAAACATAAAGAAAAACATAAAACTAAACGATTGGAGTTGAATCTTGATTTTCGGTGAAGAGGACTAGTTGGGTGGTTTCGTTTGGGCCGTCATTATCTTCGACAGGATTGGCGTTGATGTTGAAAACTCTTCCTCTTGCTGGTGGCCTAGTGATTGGGTTTTCTTGATTTACTTGGTTAACTGGGTTTGATTGAGCTTGAGCGTTTATGATGTTAACCAATCGAGGGCACGTGTTTCTAAAGTGGGTAGGGTCGCCACAATTGAAACAAGCTCGAACATATGGGAACATGGGGTATTGGGGTTGTTGATAGGTTTGGATCATGTTTTGAGTAGGTGGAGAGATTTGGTTTTGAGGGGTGCGGCAAACCTTGCTCAAATGACCATAGCGTCCACAATTTGCACATAGTCGACAAGGTAAGGTAAGGGGATGGTGATAAAAACAGGTGTTACATCGAGGGTGAGGTCCAAGGTATGGTTTCTTATTTGGGTAAGTTGAGTTGGGTGCTATTTGCGTGATTGGGATAGCTTGGATGGGTATGGCTTGTGAAATTGGTTGATTACGTTGTGTGACAGCGAAAAGTTGCCCATCTCGTTTTCTCTTAAAAGTGGGTTGAGAAGGGGATTCGGTTTGGGTGGAGTTTGAAGTTTCAGTCGATGCCTTATCCTTCTTCTTCTCCTCCTTGAAGTCTTTGTTCCGGATTCGGTTTTCGGTGAGCTCTGTAGCTAACTCCATTGCTGCTTCCAAAGTTGCAGGCGTGGTACTTATTACAGAGTCCTGAATCTTTGACGGAAGACCTCGAATGTAGTGCTCGATCAAACGGTAGAGGGGAGTGAACAAGTTGGGAACCATTTGATTTAACTCGAGGAATCTTTTGTTGTACGTGGTGTGGTCCCTTCCTTTTGCTTCAACGAATAGAACTCATCTTCTAATTTCTTGATTTCGCTCCTTGGGCAAAACCGTCTTGTCATGATTTCCTTCAACTCTTCCCAAGTCAAAGTCATAGCATCGTCAACGCCTCATTTGGCCTTCTCTGTATTCCACCAAGTAAGTGCTATTCCATATAAACGACCGGTAGCATATCGCACTTTGCGATCATTGGGGCAATCGCAATTTAGAAAAGTGTTCTCCATTTCTTCAAACCAATGGAGGAGAGCGGTGACACCTTCAGTCCCTTCGTATTTTGGAGGGTCGCATGATTTGAAATGCTTGTAGGTGCATTTAGTGGTATTTGGGGGAGGGTTGATAACATTTTGATCTTCTTGGTTGACAGGATTAGCGGTAAGGGCTTGTTGGACTTGAATTACAATGTTGGGTATTACGGCAGCCATTTGTTGAGTGATTAGGGTAGCCATGCGCTCGCGGGCTTTTCCTGCTCTCATCTTTTTACGGGCGAGGCTAGAAGACATCTACAAGGAATACGTATCATGAGTATGAGTTGGATGTTTTTGGGATCATGGGTCGTATTTAGGAATGAACATTCATAAAATAAATATAGAAAAATAAATCTACTACATCCATAGGATGTCTTGGGCTTTGCTCGTAATTGGGCCTTGCATGCCGCCATACTTCACCTTCGTAATCATGTGGGCCCCCATGAATACCGGGTTTTTCATATGGTTCGCATGTGTTAGCCTGGTTACGTACACTAAAACCCGGAGAAAATCGAGAAATATGTATATAACGTATGATATTCGGAATGTGTCCAGGTGTGGACACGGTGACACCTCAAAGTGGGGTTAGTTCGAACGACGTTTGGTGTGGCATGCTTTGGCCTAATAGGTCCTTCGTACTCTCATCGTTAGTCCCTAGGTAGGCAAACTGGTCCGTTATATTGGATTTATACGAATGCCAACCTAGACAGGACGTTTCGACTACCGGTACTTGTACCCTTCCAGTTACTACATGCCCGTCGCAGAACTCACTTTGATGGGATTTGAAAATTGCGACAAAATCTTTGAATAACAAAAGTATGAAGATGATTTGAATATATGAACATTGAAATATGTATGATGAATGTGTATGTAAGTATGTATGTTTGACTGTAAGTATAAACAAATATGAAACAAATAAACATCATAAGTTTGTATGTAACCACCTAAACAATTAAATTTAGGAAACTATAGTATAGGCTCTAAGGGTCTAATAAACCTATCCTATATCCCTATAGTCATGGCTCTGATACCAATCTGTCACACCCCGACCCGCAGCGGAAAAGGTGATCGGGCATGATTGGGTTATCATCAAAGCTCATGACATTTATTATAACGTTTCATATTCATTAATACAATTTAATGGGAAATTTACAATCATAATTACATCATGTCCTAAACATCATTCTAGACTTCATTGTTTTCTTCTAAGGCATTTCCTATGTTTTCCTTGCTTCATCCTGTTCACCTGTATCATGTGTAAAAATGGTTTTTGGATCAACAAAAAGTTGGCGAGTGAATCCTATGAAAAACATTTGAACAAGTTTATTTAATTGATTATAAAATAAAGTGCACAACCACACATGAGTAAAAATAGATGTAAAATTATTCACCAATCATTTAATATTAAATAATGCATACATGAACAATAATGGATCGTTTTAAGGCACGCGTTGCTCAACTCGTCTCCCACGAGGAACTGATGGGCCTAATGAATGATTGCATATACTTGACAATATGAAATACATAACTACAAACAAAATATACAATCTAAGTTTAGATCACAATATGGTATGGCACAAGTTTAAATAAACGAGTTAATTTTAGTGACACATGACACACCCCAAAACGTGTAATTAAAAAGGGGAGTTGTAAGATTCACTCACATTGGGTGCGTTCGGTTGATGATGTTGAATGCGCACGAAGTTGGTTTTAACCACGAGTGAAACTAACCTAGATAATGGCATAATGGTTCGGTAAGTATGCGGATTTTATTAATCAATTTTAGTAGGATTGTTGGGTGTATTTTTGTGAGTTTAAGGCTATTTTCTAACCTTAAAAATTTTATTTTTAAGTATTTTTAATTGATTTTTAATTTAAATAAATAAATAAAAGAAATAAAAAAATTGTTTATTTTTGACTGTTGACCATTGACTTGTTTGACCGTTGACTTGTTGACTTGTTGACCGGTTCGGTCTGTAATAAGTGTGCGCCGGGTGAGGCTCGAACCCGAGACCTCCCGTACGCGTGCACGCAGCTCTACCAACTGAGCTACGTGTCTAACCCGAAATATTTCTGTTTTTAATTATATTTATATACTAATTGAATTAATTCGAAAATCATTAATTTCAAAAACAATTTAAATGACTCGCTCGGTGCTCTCCACAGGTCTAGAACCCGGGACCTGTGGGTTAGGTTAACACACAGTCCACCGCTGGACTGTGTGTCTAACTTGTTAAATAATCTGATTTTTATTATACTTATATACAAACTAAATAATTTCGTTTCTGCTTTAAATAAAAAGTTTGATAATTGTCCGGACCGGTGCGGTCGGACTCGAACTCGTGACGTGTGATTAAACGTTCACACAGTCCACCACTGGACTGTGTGTCTATCTTGGTTATTATTCCGGTTTTTGTTAAACTTAACATCTATTGCAATGAATCCGGTTCGGTTAAAAAAAAGGAACATTTTTATTAAGGTGAGTGTGCGTGGGACAAGAATCGAACTCGGAACGTATGCGTGTTTATTTACACACAGTCCACCGCTGGACTGTGTGTCTAACCCGAGATATATCTTGATTTTAATTAAACATATACAATACTGAAACTTCATCTTCTTCGTTGGACTCAACCAGAAACGGAGTCTGACTGGTTCGACGACTTAATCATGTTCTTTAGTGTGTGGTGAGTAATTACGTGTGAGATAAATAAAAAGAATGAGAGATTAAGTGTTAGATATACCGAACAGTGGCTCCTCTGTTTCGCCGGCGAAACTCCGGTGATAGCAAGTTATTCCGGCGACGTGTGTCCTGCGGCAGAGGGTCTTCAGGGAGCTTGAGATGAGTGTGGGTGGCTTCGGTATGAGCTCTGGGTGTTCAGTAAGGCTCAGAGGTGAAAGGCTCGGTTTTCCGGCGAGTGAATTTACGTCGGGAAAGAGTGTGATTGTGAGCGAAAAAGCTAACAGAGATTAGAGGGGGTATTTATAGGGCAGGACATCGACGAATTTAGTCCGATTTCGTCTTGATTCGTCGGTCAAAAAGTTTTCCGGCGGTTATGACTTGCGTCGCGGGTTCAGACGTCGGTTATAACCGATGTAATAGTTAAGGCTTCGGTTAAAACAGAAGAAACCGTCCAATCTCGGCGAAATCGTCGGGATTTCCGACGACTGCGATTTGGGCGTGTTGAGTGACTGGATTTGACTTCCAGTATTATTATATGTATTAATTGTTTTAATAAATCAACAAACATCACAAGTGGCGAAGTGGTTTAGCGTGTGTGTGTTAAGTCATTGTTGACCAGATTGACCCGGCTGACCCGGGTTCGAAACCCGGCAACCTTGTTTTATTTTTAAACCACTATTTTTAATACTTTTTCAAATATAAATTATATATTCCAATATACTTATTAATTATGTATCGTTTAAAATTGATTTGGGCATTAAATACGCAACGAAATTTTTAACTGATTGTTCGGTTAATAAACGGAGCGGGTTTGGTAAATCCGGTTTTTGACGGATGTTACATTATTGATCCTGTACGCTAGTCGGTCTAAGTCTATGACTTAATTACGATTGTTAGCATTTAATTGGTTAGCTTATTCCATAACCGAGACTAGAGCCTTCCGGTAAATGCTATCTGCACTTAGTTCATTTTGGATACTACTGAGATATTAAAACTTGCATTTTTAATCAATACTAGCTCAGGTAAATACTCTATACTTATTTTCCCTATACGGGCTTGGGTTACTGTAAATTATTACTACTTGGTCGGAAATGAGATCATTCGAATACCGGACTGTGGCTAGTTAATCCGCATACTCCGTTTTAATCAGTTTTGTTTGATAACTTAAACATCGGGGGTTAATGACCGTGTCCAGG
Source organism: Scalesia atractyloides (assembly GCA_947069175.1). Lineage (NCBI taxonomy): Eukaryota > Viridiplantae > Streptophyta > Magnoliopsida > Asterales > Asteraceae > Scalesia > Scalesia atractyloides. Next base: position 36,078,955 of record CAMTDV010000001.1, read on the forward strand.
ATATCCTTGACTCATTACATTAGTTAATGGCCACAACCAAAGCGCGGGGTGTAGGCATACACCTGACTGTCACACCCCGGATTTCCAACCCAAATCCATACACCGGTGGGCCCGGGTGGGGGTATCGTGACCAGTTGATAATAATCATAGTCCATTAAACATGGCACAACAGAAGTCTTGGAGTAAAATTACTATTACAAACCGAATGTATGGAAGGAATATAAAACAGACTTTGGGCAGATTTAGGATTTGCAAGATCCTCTATCACTACCGGGCACCTCCGGGCTATTTTCGTATTGTAGCTAAAGTTTAGTCTTTTGAAAATACGTCAGCTTTCGCTGGTAAATACACCCAACTGACTCATTTTGAAAACATTTCAAAAATGTTTCAAGTGCGTATCAACACAAAAAATCTTTTTATAACTTGGGTTAATTGACCGTCCAACCTTGTTAACAGATTTACATGTTTGTTCATTCATACGGGGCCCGGTATGAAGACCGAGACACAATTAACGTACACACCACTTTGGACTCACGAAGGAGTCTATTCCTCCCAACCTTGTGGGAATGCATAATTGAGCGTCTATCGGGTGTATGCCTACACCCGCGCTAAGGTCGTGGCCATTTATATTGTAATGAACCGAGGATATCCAGGACACGGTAGTTAACCCCCGATGTTTAAGTTATCAAACAAAACTAATTAAAACATAATATGCGGATTTACTAGCCGCATCCGGCAATTGATTGATCCCATTTCCGACCAAGCGGTAATAATTTACCGTAACCCAAGCCCGTATAGGGGAAATAAGTCGAGATAATTTACCTGAGCTAGTCTTCTTTTAATTGTTTAATAACTCAGCCGTACACAAAAGGACTAAGTGTAGATAGCATTTACCGGCAAGTCTCTAGTCTGGATTATGGCATAAACTAACCAATTAAATACTAACGGTCTTATTTAAGTCATTGACTTAGACCGACTAGTGTACTTGATCAAAACGTATGACGCTAGATTAAATAATGATTGGATAGAATGAAGTTTAATCCCAACAAGTACCTTGACTTGTATAATATGGATAAACTATAAACATTCTGGATTTTGAGACTCAAATGACAAGGTTAAACCCGTTTCGGTTAATTTCCGTAAACTAGTTACATATACTTAACCATACGCATGTCAGCGATATCGGGCAACCAGATAAGTCATGAACAAGTTCTATATGCCATTATATTTTAAATAAGTTGTAATATCGGTAGGATATCAACTTTTATGCCCGTTATGGTTTTAAAATGAAATTATGCCTCATAAGGGCATTTTGGTAACTCTATACCGTATAAAAGGGACTTGAATATAATTTAATGTTATAGTTATAAGTATTCTGGAAAAATACTTTATTTATATATAATATCAGCAGGATACCAATTATTTGTGTAATTTATCTTTTATGACCAAACTATGCACCGAAGGGGCATTCTGGTCATTTTACACAAAGTTTATAAATTATTTGGGATTCTGAGTTTATAACATGTACCTACTGTAAATATGTTTAAAATAAGTTTTAAAATAAGTAGATAACAAGTCTTGGTCAATAATATGGTTTAAAACCATACTATCCGCTGAAACGACGCTTATGTCGTAAAATGACGTTTTTTTGCGATGTTTATGAAAACTGATGTTAGGGTCAGATCAAAATGTTTTAAATATGTTATTTAATATAACATATCAGTAAGTAAATGATTTACCTTGAAAAGATTTGACTGGAACTATTTTATAAGCCACAAGGGCTAAAATCGCCATTTATCGACATAGTTTAAGGACTTGTTTGAAAACTCAGTTTATAACTTGGTTTAATATCCCAAATAATCCTACTTATAATATTACATCAGTAGAAAACTTATTTTCTATTTCATTACCATTTAAAACTTTGTTTTATGCAAAAAGGGCATTTTGGTTAAAGTTGGCATAATTATGGAACTTGCGCATAAACTTGGATTCTGATTATGATAATGTAATATAACCTCAGAGGGTTATGCTACATTATATTATGATCATAATGCAACTTTAGATCAGTAGGTAACCTATCTAAATCGGGTCAGAATCGAAAGTCAAAGCAGAAGTTAAACTTCGCGACTTTTGGTTGCGATCCGACCCTAGAACTGAAATTGACTAGCCGAATATGTTCTTACATGTTCTAATAATTATTATCAACTTTTTTAAGTGTCAAAAACAGGTTTCATAACATATATGAGATCAATTTATAATTTTTTTTCTAAAAAATGGCATGTTTGACTTTTTAATATCATAACTTTGACCCGTCAATTGGTCTAGCAAACGTGATCTTCAGGAGGTGCCCTTTATAGGGACTAACACCTACCTTATTACGATCACTTAGCCATGTTCATTTTGAACAATGGCTGGACCATAATGGTCTTAACCGAAATTCAAAGCGTTTTTCCGTAAAACGCTTGACTTTTGGCTATAAAAACCTATAAACGAAAATGCACAAGGAAGGAACACTTACCAGTGATTCCTAGGGTGCAAAAGAACTATGTTGGATGCTCCTTTTAGCTAAGAACTTCCAGAGGAGGGAGAAGAGTGTGAATCAGAAAGGTGCAAGTTTAAATGGTGAACTTGATCACCTATTTATAGTTGGAGAACTCAAATGAGGTGAAGCCAGGTGTTTAGGAGTGTAAGAGGGAGCTTACAAGTGTCCCAAAACGTGGCATAGCTGATTAAAAGTCCATAGTTTCAATCAAATGGTTTTTTGGAGTTTTGTTTGGAGACCAAGCAAAACTTTCTGCAGCAGAGAGCTTCTCGCGCCCCGCGAGAGACCCGGCCGGGTCTTTTGCGGCCCGCGACCGCCATATGGCCAGTTTCAAGTTTTGACACTTTTAACCACTTAACTCTATAAAGCTTCTAAAAACCTTTTTAAACACCTTTTTTGCACTTTTAGCCCTCCGTTGCCAATACTTGGCATACCCGGGATTATGCCCGGACATTGTCAAGCTGTCAGTTCGTTAAAAGGTCACTCAGAGGTATAAATTAACATGTTGACACTTTTAATCCCTCCATCATCCAACTTTAACATATTTACAAAATTGAACTCTCTCGTCCAATATTTGGCATGCATGAGAGTTAGGAATTCACAAAGGATCACTTAGAGGCTTATTATAAGCACGTTGATTCTGATGTCACTCAGAGGCTGGGCATGTTGACATATCAGTCACTCAGAGGCCAAATTTCAAGCATGTTGACATATTAGTCACTCAGAGGCTAATGATTTAAGCATGTTGACATATCACTCACTCAGAGGCTGTTATTCAGGCATGTTGACATCGGACCGTCACCTAGAGGCTCAGTTTGAGCATGTTGACGACGCCTTTAGTCCTTATTGGTCTTTAACATACTATATTTAAAATACAACACGTGTCACTATACTATTGGACACGATTTTATAGGGTGTTACATCCTCACTCCCTTACAAGAAATCTCGACCGCGAGATTTTATTAAAAAAGATGTGGGTACTTTTGTCGCATAGTGGACTCAACCTCCCATGTATACTCGGGACCTCTAAAAGCATCCCATTTAACCTTTACTATAGGTATCATCTTTCTTCAGAGTTTCTTGACCTGTCGATCCTCGATCGAAATTGGTTACTCAACAAACCTCAGGTTTTCATCGATTTGCACATCTTTGTGCGACATTGCTAGCGACTCATCGGCAAGAAATTTCTTAAGGTTAGATATGTGCAATACATCATGGATTCCACTAAGCTCTTCTAGCAATCTGAGCTTATAAGCCACAGTGCCGACACATTCGACTATCTCGAATGGTCCTATATATCTTGGGCTCAACTTGCCCTTCTTTTCGATACACCTTTCCAAGGTGATACCTTCAACATGACTTTGTCCCTTACTTGGAACTTAAGAGGTTTACGCCTCTTATCAGCATAGCTCTTCTGCCTATCCCTGGCAGCTTTGAGACGATCACGGATTTGCACAATCTTTTCCGTGGTTTCCAGGACAATCTCTGGTCCTGATAGTTGGGCTTCCCCAACTTCATCCCAGCATACGGGCGTTATACATTTTCTCCCATACAAGGCCTCAAAAGGAGTAGCCTTGATGCTAGTATGATAGTTGTTATTGTAGGAGAATTCTATTAGGGGTAAGTGGCCATCCCAACTTCCACCTAAATCAATTACACATGCCAGGAGCATGTCTTCCAGTGTTTGAATAGTACGCTCACTTTGAACATCAGTCTGCGGGTGGTAAGCCGTACTAAAGTTTAATCGTGTGCCTACAGATTGTTGGAAACTTTTCCAAAAGTGGGATGTGTATCTAGTATCTCTGTCAGATACAATAGACACTGGCACACCGTGTAGGGACAAAATCTTGTCTAAATACAATTTAGCCAATTTGTCTGAATTATACGTTTCCTTTATTGGCAAGAAATGTGCTGACTTAGTCAACTATCCACAATGACCCAAATAGTGGCATTTCCACTTTTGGTCTTGGGTAACTTGGTAATCAAGTCCATAGTTACCATTTCCCATTTCCATGTGGGAATTTCCAATTGTTGTAGAAGTCCTGACGACTTTTGATGTTCAACTTTAACCTGTGAACACGTCAGACACTTAGCTACATAAGTGGCTATGGATTTCTTCAAACCTATCCACCAATAATTCTTCTTTAGATCTTGATACATCTTGTCACCTCCAGGGTGAACTGAGTATCTCGAACTATGCGCTTCTTGGAGTATTAGATCTCTAAGTCCTCCAAAGCCTGGAACCCAGATCCTATCATTAAATCGAAGGATTCCATCTTTTCCAGGCACTAACTGATCAACAGTTCCGCCTAATCCCTCATTAGGGATATTAGCCTCTAATAGAGCTTGCTTCTGCGCATCTAGTAGCTTGTCACTTAAGCTATTTCTGAGCTCAATGCTCTTAGCGTTAATCCTTATAGGTTTAACTTGTTCTTTGTGACTTAAGTCATCAGCAACTACATTTGCTTTGCCTGGGTGGTAGCGAATCTCGCAATCATAGTCATTAAGTGTTTCCATCCATCGGCGTTGTCGCATGTTCAATTCTTTCTGACTGAACAAATGTTGGAGACTTTTATGTTCTGTGTGTATAATACACTTTGTGCCATACAAGTAATGTCTCCATAGTTTTAGTGCAAATACAACGGCACCCAATTCCAAATCGTGGGTGGTGTAATTTCTTTCGTGCACCTTTAACTGTCGTGATGCATAGGCAATCACTTTGCCTTTTGGCATTAGCCCACAGCCCATGCCAGTGTGTGATGCATCACAGTAGACTACAAAATCTTCAACACCCTCTGGTAGGATAACATAGGAGCATTGCTCAACTTGTGTTTAAGAACCTCAAAGGATTCTTGTTGCTTTGGACCCCAATTATACTTAACATTCTTACGGGGTAGTTAAAGGAGTGGCTATTCTTGAAAAGTTCTCAATGAACCTCCTGTAGTAACCAGCCAATCCAAGAAAACTATGAATCTCCGATGGGGTTTTGGGTACTTCCCAATTCACGATGGCTTCAATTTTGGCGGGATCCACTTGGATACCACGCTCACTTACCATATGTCTAGGAAATTGGACCTGTCTGAGCCAAAACTCACACTTAGAGAATTTAGCGTAAAGCTTCTCTTGCCTTAGCAGTTCTAAGATGCACCGAAGATGTTTCTCGTGATCAACCCGATTACGATAATAGATAAGTATGTCGTCTATGAAGACAATGACAAATTTATCCAGATACGGTTTACAGACTCTATTAATGAGATCCATAAATGCTGCAGGTGCATTTGTGAGCCCAAAAGGCATCACTATGAATTCAACATGACCATATCAGGTCCTGAAGGCAGTTTTAGGAATATCTTCATTTCTAACCTTCAGCTGGTGATATCCAGATCTCATATCAATCTTGGAGAAGTAACTAGCCCCTTGAAGTTGGTCAAATAAATCGTCGATCCTAGGCAGAGGATATATATTTTTGATTGTTAACTTGTTTAGCTCTCGGTAGTCAATGCACATCTGCATTGAACCGTCTTTCTTTTTAACGAAAAGGATAGGAGCTCCCCAAGGTGAGGAACTAGGCTGTATAAATCCTTTCTCCAAGAGTTCGTCTAGATGCGTCCTCAATTCCTTCATCTCCGTTGGTGCTAGCCTATATGGAGCTCTAGCCACTGGTGCTGATCCTTGTAGGATATCTATTATAAACTCCACTTGCCTTTCTGGAGGTAGGCCTGGTAATTCTTCTGGGAATACACCAGGATACTTTGAGATGACTGTGTGGTCTTCCATATTTGGCTTAGGCTCGTTTATAGTGACTTGTGCCATGTAGATGACACAACCTTTTCTCAAACACTTGGATGCCTTAAATAATGACACATTGTCTGGCAATCCGAACTGTGAGTCTCCAAGGATGGTGAGCATTTCACTAGAGGGGGTTTTGATTTCGATAAGTTTCTTATCGCAGGCAATGTAGGCTTGGTTATGAGATAACCAATCATGCCTAAGACAACATCGAACCCCGCCAATTTCATTGACAGAAGAGAGATAGGGATGGAATGATTCTTAATGGATATAGAGCATCCATCAAGAATGGAAGATGTTGTTTCTATCATTCCATCAGCAAGTTCTATCTCATAAGTTTTATCTAGAGTTCTTATGGGCAGGTTCAATAGTTTACTAAATTTATGGTCAACAAATGATTTATCCGCACCTGAATCGAAAAGAACTCTAGCATAAATATTGTTAATGAGGAATGTCATGTTATGACGTTGTTGTCATTAACGGCCTCCCTAGCATTCATTTAAAAGGCATGGGCATTCCCTTTCTTGGCCTCTCCAGGCTTTGCATCATTACTTTTGGGTTTCTTAGGGCAATTGTACGTTATATGCCCTTTTTCATTGTAGTTGTAGCAAACTGCATCCTTAAGATCCTTGTAATCTAGGGTCTTATGCCCTCTTTTTTTGCAGATACCACAGGGTTTGGTTTGTGGATTTACGCTACACTATCCCCAATGCCTATATTTACAGTTCTTGCACAGAGGTTTGTCATTAGACGCGTGTTGGTTCTTCTTGAACCTGAAATTTCCTTTCTTTTTAAATCTTTGGGTGTTATTATCCTCCCATTTCCTCTTTCCATCAGTTTCAGTTCTAACTGACCTTTGTCTTACCAGATCTAGGGTGAGGGAAAGAGATAGGTCAACATTGGACCTATAGGTACTAGGCTGAGCAGCCTTTACCATGCCCTTTATTTCGGGCGCCAACCCATTTATAAAGCGCGCAATGCGTTTGGATTTGGGGGTGATCAAATAAGAAACTAACCGAGATAGGGAGTTAAAGTCAGATACGTACTTCCGACAATCTAGGTTTTTCATTGAAAGAGACAAAAAGTCTGTATCTAATTTCTCCACCTCATGGGGAGGGCAGTAAGTTTCCTTAACAAGGTCCACAAATTTGGACCATCCTAAATTATACAGGTGTATCTTACCTGTAGATTGAATCATGGCTTTCCACCATATTAGGGCATCGCTCTTGAAGGATTGTGATACGTACTTGACCACATCCTTATCAGCACCGTTGCTGATATCTACAATCGTTTCCATCTCGTCTAGCCACTTTAGGGCCTCTACAGCTCCCTTCTGCCTGTTAAAGTCTCGAGGCTTACAGGAGACAAAGTACTTATAGGTACATCCGTCATTAACAGAAAGGGGCTTTTCATTAAAATCTATTTTCTTTGGTTCACTCTTCGCATTTGAAGAGTGAACGAAGCTCTCCTTATGAGCTGAAGATGGTGGAATAGATAAGGGTCTAGAGCGAGTGGCACTCGATTCTCATAGCCTTTCTATGGTCTTTCCCATGGCCTTTTCAACAGCCGCAAAAATGCGAACTTGAAAATTATCGTCATCAATATTTTTGTTTTCAGCTTTATTAGATTCAACATTCCTGTGGCTACTTTGTGCTTCATTTGAGTTAGCCATCTGTAAGTCTTGGGTTCTATATACCAATAAAACTTCATTTAGCCATGGTATATCAACCATATCGGCTTTCAACATTGGATATAACAACCCATTGCCTATACTAGTGTGAATAACATCACAACTCTTAGGCTTAACATAACTATATTTGGCCTAGGTCTTAATAGGACCATCATAGGCAAATTAAAAATTGGAAATAGTCCATATATTATTGGACAGTGGATCGCAATGTCACAACTGCCATTGTCATCATTGACAATTATATAGCTCATGTGCCTGTCCCTAATAGACACAATAATTGGGCACATTGGCCGGTCATATTTGTCAATATATATATATATATATATATGCACATCAGCCTGTCACTTAGGACATAATACATATGGCATATCAGCCTGTCCCATTGGACATAAATTGGGCACATTGGCCTACATGTATATGGCATATCAGCCTGTCCCATTGGATATAAATTAGGCACATTGGCCTACATCATATCAGATGTATATGGCATATCAGCCTGTCCCATTAAACATAAATTGGGCACATTGGCCTACATCATATCAGATGTATATGGCATATCAGCATGTCCCATTGGACATATATTGGGCACATTGGCCTACATCATATCAGATGTATATGGCATATCAGCCTGTCCCATTGGACAGTTAGTGTGGTTCCTCAAGCCACACTACCAACAGTATGAACATTCTTTAATGTTACATAAGAGTACCTTAGTGATTGATTAATGGTCTCGGTCACCTTCGACCTTAACGACCTTGGAGGTTTGGACCTAGTCCCTTACCTCTGGATAGAAGGATAACTTCCCTTAACTATCCTGATAGAAGAACCCTTCGTACTTAACTATCATTTCTTGGCCAATATGTGATCTACGCCACTTGGCATAATCAAATCTATTAAGGTCCTTTGGAATTATATAGCAGAGCATAAATTTCGAATAACATGGAGACGCTCATTTTCAAGAGGATAAATACATATATATATATATATACATATATATATATACATATATATATATATATATATATATATATCCTTTGGAATTATATTTGCAGAGCATAAATTTCGAATAAAATGGAGACGCTCATTTTCAAGAGGATGAATACATATATATATATATATATAATTCCAAAATACTACATTAAATTTCAAATAGAAATTACAATACTAGAGACATTGAAATAAATTGTCCATGCAAGGACTTAAAGGAAATAAAAATGTCCACGCAGGGACTAAACAAACAACAATGTCCTCACAGGGACTACATATAATTAGAAGAGACTTCACTCGTCCTTCTTTCCCTTGACCAACTTGGAGAGTTTCTTGAAGAATTTGTCCGTTTTCTTGTCCGTTTTCTCCGCTTGCTACTGCATTTCTTTCATCCTTTCTAAGGCCTCATTAATGGCCTCGAGTGGCGGCGGAGGTTGTGGTTGTAGCATAACCGGATATCGGTACCCATAAGTTGAATATCCAGTTGGTGGATAAGTAAGTGTGAAAGGAGACGGGTAAGGTGCGTTGTGCATAACCGCCTGCATGTAGGGGTCTTGCGACCATGCTTGATAGTCTACCGGTGTAGATGGGTTAAATGGATCATATCCAGACGTGTCTGGATACGTGGGGATTGGGTTAGTATAACCTGATGGTGGTGGTTGAACAGCAGGTGTTGGTGTTGGTTTCACCACGGGTGAGGTGTTAGAGGGTCCACCCATTTGTGGGTCCTCTTGAATTGTGGAGTAGAAATTAGGCAAAGGTGGCAGCGATCCCGACCTTTGTCTGGCACGTACCGACATATGTGCTCCACGCCTTCTCCTTGGTGGTTCAGGTGGTGTTTGAGGTTGGTCCACCGGTTCCATGTGGACATCTCTTGAACAGGAGGTGGTTGAGAGTGATGAGAAGGACCTTGGTAGGGCGATCCGGCATAAGAGTTCGAATCGCTTGAAATTTCAATGGGATGCGTATTCGATCCCGACGGCGGCACCTCCGGGTCGGAGTCCTCATCCATAGGGTTTGGCTGGTCCAACTGATTTTGATCGGCTGGAGGTGTGTTAAAGTAATGGTTAGGGTTAAATTCTTCATGGTAAAAGTGTGAATGGGAGTGGTGAGAATGGTGAGAATGATAGGACTGGTGAGAGTGGTAAGAATTTTGGGAATGTGGGGGCGAGTGTCTATGAGAGACAGAGCGTCTCGCTGGTTGCCAAGGAGATAAATCTCCTGATTCTTGGTAAGCATCTTAGTTGTGAGGTTGAGGGGGAATGCGTCCCGATGGTCCTCCCCTCATTGGACCTTTTCCTCTCCCACTTTGTCCTCGTACACGTGGCGGCATTTTCCTATCAAAAATTAATTCAGGAACAATACTAATAACTTAATAATGAAATGAGTAATCCTAGGTTAATGCCTAGACTCGGAAGTCTAAGGAATGTGCTCGTGTAAGTTAGAGAGTAAACACAAAAGGCTAGTGTTTAATTCTCTCAAACGTTGGCTCTGATATCAACCTGTCACACCCCAGATTTCCAACCCAAATCCATACACCGGTGGGCCCGGGTGGGGAGTATCATGATGTCAGTTGATAATCATCATAGTCAATTAAACACGGCACAACGGAAGTCTTGGAGTAAAATTACTATTACAAACTGAATGTTCGAAAATACAAAATAATATACAGGCTCGTAATAGAAGATCCACAGGCGGATCATAAATTGTACATGGAAAGAATATAAAACAGACTTTGGGCAGATTTAGGATTTGCAAGATCCTCTATCACTATCGAGCACCTCCGACCTATTTTCGTATTGTACCTGCAGTTTAGTCTTTTGAATATACGTCAGCTTTCGCTGGTAAATACACCCAACTGACTCATTTTGAAAACATTTCAAAAATGTTTTAAGTACGTATCAGCACAAAAAATCTTTTTATAACTTGGGTTAACTGACCGTCCAACCTTATTAATAAATTTACATGTTTGTTCATACATACGGGGCCCGGTACGGAGACCGAGACACAATTAACGTACACACCACTTTGGACTCAAGAAGGAGTCTATTCCTCCCAACCTTGTGGGAATGCATAATTAAGCGTCTATCGGGTGTATGCCAACACCCGTGCTAAGGTCGTGGCCATTTCTATTGTAATGAGCCGAGGATATCCAGGACACTGTAGTTAAACCCTGATGTTTAAGCTATCAAACAAAACTAATTAAAAGAGAATATGCGGATTTACTAGCGGCACCCGGCAATTGATTGATCCCATTTCCGACCAAGCGGTAATAATTTACCGTAACCCAAGCCCATATAGGGGAAATAAGTCGAGAGTATTTACTTGAGCTAGTCTTCTTTTAATTTTTTAATAACTCAGCCATACACAAAAGGACTAAGTGCAGATAGCATTTACCGGCAAGTCTCTAGTCTGGATTATGGCATAAACTAACCAATTAAATACTAACGGTCTTATTTAAGTCATTGACTTAGACCGACTAGCGTACTTGATCAAAAAGTATGACGCTATATTAAACGATGTTTGGATAGAATGTAGTTTAATCCCAACAAGTACATACTTGTATGATATGGATAAACTATAAACATTCTGGATTTTGAGACTTAAATGAGAAGGTTAAACCCGTTTCGGTTAATTTCCATAAACTAGTTACATATACTTAACCGTACGCATGTCAGTGATATCGTGCAACTGGATAAGTCACGGACAAGTTCTATATGCCATTATATTTTAAATAAGTTGTACTATCAGTAGGATATCAACTTTTATGCCCGTTATGGTTTTAAAATGAAATTATGCCTCATAAGGGCATTTTGGTAATTCTATACCGTATAAAAGGGACTTGAATATAATTTAATGTTATAGTTATAAGTATTCTAGAAAAATACTTTATTTATAATATAATATCAGTAGGATACCAATTATTTGTGTAATTTATCTTTTATGACCAAACTATGCACAGAAGGGGCATTCTGGTCATTTTACACAAAGTTTATAAATTATTTGGGATTCTGAGTGTATAATATGTACCTACTGTAAATATGTTTAAAATTAAGTTTTAAAATCAGTAGATAACAAGTCTTGGTCAATAATATGGTTTAAAACCGTACTATGCGCCAAAACGGCGCTTATGTCGTAAAATGATGTTTTTTTGCAATGTTTATGAAAACTAATGTTAGGGTCTAAAAATGTTTTAAATATGTTATTTAATATAACATATCAGTAGGTAAATGATTTGCCTTGAAAAGATTTGATTGGAACTATTTTATACGCCATAAGGGCTAAAATCGTCATTTATCGACATAGTTTAAGGATTTGTTTGAAAACTCAGTTTATAACTTGGTTTAACATCCCAAATAATCCTATTTATAATATTACATAAGTAGAAAACTTATTTTTAAGGGCATTTTGGTCAAAGATGGCATAATTATGGAACTTGCGCATAAACTTTGATTCTGATTATGATCATGTAATATAATCTCAGAGGGTTATGCTACATTATATTATGATCATAATGCAACTTTAGATCAGTAGGTAACTAATCTAAATCGGGTCAGAATCAAAAGTCAAAGCAGAAGTCAAACTTCGCGACTTTTGGTTGCGATCCAAACTTAGAACTGAAATTGACGAGCCGAACATGTTCTAATAATTATTACCAACTTGTTTAGTGTCAAAACAAGTTTCATAACATATATGAGATCAATTTATAATTTTTTCCAAAAAATGGCATGTTTGACTTTTTAATATCATAACTTTGACCCGTCAATCGGTCTAGCAAACGTGATTTTCAGGAGGTGCCCTTTATAGGGACTAACACCTACCTTATAACGATCACTTAGCCAGGTTCATTTCAAAGAATGGCTAGAACATAATGGTCTTAACCGAAAGTCAAAGCGTTTTTTCTGTAAAATGCTTGACTTTTGGCTATAAAAACCTATAAATGAAAATGCACAAGGAAGGAACACTTACCAGTGATTCTTAGGGTGCAAAAGAACTATTTGGATGCTCCTTTTAGCTAGGAAATTCCAGAGGAGGGAGAAGAGTGTGAATAAGAAATGTGCTAGTTCAAATGATGAACTTGATCAAAGGAGGTGAAGCCAGATGTTTAGGGGTGTAAGAGGGAGCTTACAAGTGTCCCAAAACGTGGCATTGTTGATTACAAGTCCATAGTTTCGATCAAATGGTTTTTTGGAGTTAATGTTTGGAGACCAAGCAAAACTTTCTGCAGTAGAGAGCTTCTCGCACCCCGCGAGAGACCCAGGCCAGGTCTCTCGCGGCCCGCGACCGCCATATGGCCAGTTTCAAGTTTTGACACTTTTAACCCCTTAACTTTATAAAGCTTCTAAAAACCTTTTTAAACACCTTTTGGCACTTTTAGCCCTCCGTAGCCAATACTTGGCATACCCGGGATTAAGCCCGGACATTGTCGAGCTCTCGGTTCGTTAATAGGTCACTCAGAGGTATAAATTAACATGTTGACACTTTTAACCCCTCCATCATCCAATTTTCACATATTTACAAAATTGAACTCTCTCGTCTAATATTTGGCACGTATGAGAGTTAGGACTTCACAAAGGATCACTTAGCGGCTTATTATAAACATGTTGATTCCGATGTCACTCAGAGGCTGGGCATGTTGGCATATCAGTAACTCAAAGGCCAAATTTCAAGCATGTTGACATATCTGTCACTCAGAGGCTAATGATTTAAGCATGTTGACATATCAGTCACTCAGAGGTTGTATTTAGGGATGTTGACATAGGACCATCCCTCTGAGGCTCAGTTTGAGCATGTTGACGCCTTTAGTCCTTATTGGTCTTTAACATACTATATTTAAAATACAACATGTGTCACTATACTATTGGACACGATTTTACAGGGTGTTACACTGACAGAAGCTCATGCTAAATTATTTTTACCCAATTATTGGGGATAACTCACTCGTGAGTTCATAAGTGGTGTGTACGTTAATCATGTTGTAGGTCCACTTGGAGGATCAAGATTAACCTACTTCCCTATTTATGTAACACACATACGAGTGCGGAATCCACGTAAGTATGCAAACCAAAGCAAAGTAAGAAACACAAGATAACCAAAGATTTACTATCTTGATTAACAGAAGAAGAAGTAGTATAAACACATACAAACAATGTTCATACAGACTCAGGATATACTTTTTGTGCTCTTGTGCATCAGTCTCTCTCTCTAGTGTCTAGCATTCACTACTAGTGTCCTCTTTACACTGAGAAGTGCATGTCTGTTTATATAGTGTCCACACCTAGCAATAGTACGAAGAATGTTGTTGGTCGTATGAAACACTATTAGTCACGAAGAACATTCTCCAAAGGATGCTCGTACGAACGACCCATGGTTCGTACGAACATGAACTAGCTCGTACGGATCAAGCAAGATGCCTGTTAAAAATGAGCCACTTGTACGATTGGATAATCACTCTTACGAATGGTATATGGCAAACACTTCTCACTCGTACTTGAAAGTGTTCTTCGAAGAACGTGCCAACAAACATGACGTACACAAGACTCAACAGTATGCATACATGCAACTGTTTTACAACACAAACAAACTATCGTCGTATTAAATCAAGATAGGAGGACATCTTGATTTGGTCGACATGACCAAACTATACAGACACAATAAACAAAGATCGTATAATTACAGACGTAATTAAGAATAAGTGACAGACACAAAAGTGTATCAACAAACTCCCCCTTGGATGTTGCTTGGTCTTCGGTCTTCATTCTGAATTGCCTGTTGTATCAACAAACTCTCCCTAAAAATCTTCAATCCAACGTTGATTGATAATCAGGTCTTTAATATTTTCCAGAAACATTAACCCTTTCCTGTTTCCTCTTGAGTGTCACAGGAGGTAACTGGATCGGTCACGATTTGCTATACTTTAGACTAACCACTGGAGTTGAAGTAGAAACTTTTGGTTGCGAGGATAAGGCTGAAGCATCAGGATTGCCAGGGTCTTCACTATCCTAATCACGTTTATGTTTGATCTCCTGTGCTCTGCATCTTTCATTCCACAGAGCGTTCACTCGCTTTCTGCTCATTTCAAACACGTCTTTAATACTATTAAAGCCTTCAACCAGTGTAGCATTACGAGAATGATACCATTCTCTCAAGTCCTTATGTTTAGGAGTTAATGTTTCGGCAGATCGTTGTACAGCCGTACTACGTTCTTTCAACCTATTCAACTCAATCCCCCGAGAGTTATCAACTGCTCTCATCTATTGTAGCTGAGTTGCCCTTTCAACATCTGTAGCCTTCAGCTGCTCATTTTCTTTTCTTAACTGTGCAATTTCAGAATCCTGTTTTCTAATAGTCTCTTTCAAAGAATTTATCTCCAACTGTTGTTTGACAACTGTGTTCCGATTTAAAGACATAAACTCCGAATGCTTGTTAATCTGAATTGCTACAGCTTGCAACTAAGAGAACAGAAAATTCACTTTCTCATGTTGTTCCATTTTAGAAAATAAACGGCTGCTTCGTTTTGCTTTTTGTTGATGAGATGTGGACTGGGATTGTTGAAATGAAGAAGTAGTAGGTTGTGACTGAACTAGAGTAGCTTTAGCCGAAAGTGTTTCAGCTGCTGTGGTATTTGAAGGTTGTGGTTCAGATATTGTAGTGGGTTCCGTTATTACAGGTTCAGTCTCCTTCGTTGTAAAGGTAGACTGGGTTTCTACAACTGGTTCCAGTACAATTTCTTGATGTGAGGATGTAGGTTGTGTGATTTCTGGTTGTGTTGATGATATTCCCATAGACTTTTTACTTTGTTTCTTTTGACCCTTATCACCACCTGTAGTACCTACATTACTTGCACCACCATTACCATCATTATCACCGTCATCATCATCATCACGTTTTCCCTTTTGATGACCAAACTTACCTTCAATCATCCTTTTCAAAGTTGGTTCTTCATTATCTGACTCACTGTCATGATGGCGCCACTTATCATTTTCTAGTGCAACATATTCATCATTTGCCAGAAAACCAAACAATTTACGAGGAGGTGTGCTTTCCTTGTAACGTTTTGCTGCTACACCTCTAAAAATCTTCAACGAGTGTTCCATCATAATCTCAACTTTCAAAACATCGTTGTCGTTTTTTGGAAGATTCGGATGTTGCGCATTTAAGATCATTTGGAGAAAACGAGGATTCATCCAAAATTTGTTTCCACCATATCCAGTTCTTTTCAGTTTTCCTTCATGTTTGCAAAAATATACTTTGAAACAATTAACAGTTTGTTTAGTGTCAAAGCTATCATCATTCCAACTAAGTCCTTATCCGCCATGTCATAACCATTTCGTCTGTTGCTAAAACACTGAATTAGAACATGTAGAAAGAACTTGTATCGGAGTGGCAACCATGCTTTGTTTAGTTGTCCTACGAGAAAATCTCCAACACATTTCATTTGAAGCAAACATCCAGATTGACATTTCAATGGTACTGAGAAGGAGCTTCAGGATCATCTGCAAGTTGTAATACTGAGTTAATGATCTCAATAGAGATATCTACGTCCAAGTCATTTACTCTTCCGTGGATAAGTTCCTGTCCATTTACTTTAACAACTTTAGCTGAATCCCAAAATTCTTTGATCAACATCTTTGTATATTGTAGTCTTGTGCAAGATAGCATAATGTATCCTTGAGTTGCGCAAAAACTTCATTATACCGTTGTACTCAGCAAATTTATCTTCCGGATCTAAGTAGGCCACCATGTTGTGTCTTGGCTCTAACATGATTTCCACTTCTGATTTGTCAGTTCTCTTTGTTGCGGGTTTTCTTTTATGTTCCTTTTGTTCCATTCTGTACACAAAAGACGACTAAAATAAGAACATAAATTTATTAGGGAATATACACAAAAAGTTTTATTGCAACTTTCTGTATGTATGTATTCCCTGGACGAAGAACTACTGACTCATACGAATAACACTTTATTCGTACGAAGAACAACTGATTTGTACGAACACCTTACTTAGTTAAACAAGTGATTTACTCGTACGAGTAACTGGCTCATACGAGCGCCAGGTTATCGTGCGAGTGATCATTCACTCGTTCGAAGCAAAGTTAACTGTTCGCACACAGAACTTCAAGTGAAGATTATGCATGAAGAACTTGTTTTTCATTAAAAGGTTCTTCTCTTAAAGTTTGTTGTTCATGTCAGGCAAAGTCACATAGTCAGATAATGTTCAAATTGTTCATCTTTAAGGTATGCCAACATTGTCAAATATACCTTAAAGATATCAGAAACAACTTAAGGAGAGGTGAAAGGATGACATGAGCAATGTGAATGTAAAGTTCCACCAAAGAGCTTCATCACCCTTTATACCACATCATGATACTCATATGAAGAACCTTAGCTCGTACGAAGAACTGCCATTCGTACAAGACACCAGTGGTCATTCGTACAAGGCATAATCACTCGTACGAGTGACCTTTGATTCGTACAAGTCCAAGTTTTTCAAAACTGGACTTTGAGTTCTTCATGGACCTTAGGTTTTTTGTTGACCTGTTTAGATCTTTGCACATATCCACACTAATCACAAGTTAAGTTAGGAAAAGTGCTTGTTAAACAAATTTTGTTCTTTGAGATGAGTTTACCCATTGTAAGAAAGTACAATAATAGCAAGAGAAATGATTTTTAGGGCGTATCTTGGTAGAAAACTTTTGAGTTTTCATCTTTGGCTAAATAAAAAATACTTTAATTTAACAAAAGAGTAAACTAAAATAAAATAACTACTAAAAGATAAGAATAAACTGTATATTTACTAGACAATCTTTTTCAGAGTTTCAAGTTAAGAAAATCATACCAGCTTTTAATCTTGCCAAAAATGAGTTTTGTTTAAAACATCAAATTAAATAAATAAGTATTCTACTAGGATTATCGTTATTGTTATCCACGTAAGCTCAACTTATCAGATGTAACCATGATTAGGAGATATGCTTAATGTATGAATTATACTTACTAGCCGGTGTTCAACCACTTCACGACACATTCCCGTATCAAGATATGCACGAGAGAAAATCTTACCGGTGAGTATACTGCTTATCATCTATTTTGACGTTATGATGTAAGATACTCACTTATTTTTATTGAAAACAAGCCCTATGTGATTAAATCACTTATTGATGAGGAACTTGATTTTCAGATGCATGTAGGGCACAGGAGTAAGTCCGTGAACAGATTAGTACCATCGTACCGACAAAGAGACGCACTTAGCTCCCCCATAAAGCTTTGATATATTATCACTTATTGATGGTCATATGCAGTATTTACACGTATGTATGGTATCATGGAAGTTCTAGACTTGCGTCACCGTTATTTTTCGGTAAAAGATTCAACCATGATACCTAGATGATAAGCAAGCATAAAGACCGCATATCTCAGAACCTAGGCATACTATCAAACAAAATTTCAATACCAAGACCATATGCCAATGAATGGTTCCCACCTGGCTTTCAGTCCGTTATGTTTATATCAATCTACACATTTTAATCTGATTGTGAGCTAATCGCTACATCATTAGTAAAACTACTTATCAATTCTCGTTTAATGCCTTTGACCGTTCTTGACAAATTACCGGTGTATCGTCATCTTCTCTTATCTTTCCAAGAAACTCATTTTTTATTTTTGAATTTTCTATTGTTTTTGTATTTTTCTAAATTTTCTCCCCCTTAAATATAGAAGGTAAATAAATAAATAAAAAATTAACTAAATAAAAGACATATTTTTGTATTTTTGTATTTTTGTATTTTCTCATGTTTTTGTATTTTTATATTTTCTCATGTTTTGTATTTTTCTTGAAATTTTCTCCCCCTAAAATATAAAACTAAGAGAAAATGGAAAATCTTTTTGTTATTTTAGATTTTAAGAAAATATTTACGAAAATGATTAGCCAATGATGATTTATCGGGTTTCACCCTGATGCCATTGACCTAAAGAAGATAATCAAAACGTGATTTGTCAAAAGCTTTGTAAACAGGTCGGCACGTTGGTGATCGGTGTGGATTTTAACAACATTGATAAGTTTCTTTTCATAACAATCTCGTATGAAATGATACTTAATCTCAATGTGTTTGGTTTTTGAGTGTTGTACAGGATTACGAGTGATCTGTAAGCAGCTTCGTTGTCAACATAAATAGGAGTCGTTAGAAATTCAAAACCGTAGTCGCACATTTGCTATTGGATCCATAGAACCTGAGAGTAGCAACTAGAAGCTGAAATATACTTAGCCTCATAGGATAACATAGCTACACAAGTCTGCTTCTTGCACTACCACGTGACTAGGCGATTTCCCAAGAACTGACATCCTGTTGATGTGGATTTTGCATCAATCTTGCAGCCACCATGATTAGAGTCACTGAATGCTGTCTAATCAAACTTATCATCCTTAGGGTACCAGAGACCAATGTCCGGGCGACCCTTCAAATAACGAAAGATTCTTTTCACAGCCATCAAATGAGAAACCTTTGGACTTGACTGGTAGCGAGCTAGAAGACATGTTGGGTACATTATATCGGGTCTTGAAGCAGTAAGATACATGAGATCCGATCATAGCACGATAAAGAGATGGTTCTACATGTTCACCCATTCCATCAGGAGTAATCCCATGATTTTGAGCTAATGGAGTTCCCAAAGGCTTTGAGTCTTCCATCTGAAATCGTTTGAGAATATCCCCGACTTACTTGGTTTGATGAATGAAAATCCCTTCCTTAGATTGATGAACCTGCAAACCTAAAGAGAAAGTCATTTCTCCCATGGCGCTCATCTCGAACTTCTCTTGCATCACCTGCTCGAATTCTTTGCACATTCTCTCGTTTGTAGACCCAAAAATAATATCATCAACATATACTTGTACCAGCAATAAGTCCTCATTTTCTTCATTGATGAAGAGAGTACAGTCGAACAAACCACGTTGAAAACATACTTGAGAAGATAGGAAGCCAACGTTTCATACCAAGCCCTGGGAGCTTGATGAAGACCATATAATGCCTTATTGAGAAGCCAAACCTTGTCAGGATGGATTGGATCTTCAAAACCAGGCAGTTGTTCAACATATACTTCTTCTTCAACCACACCATGAAGAAATGCACTCTTCACGTCCATTTGGTAAACTGTAAATTTCTTGTAGGACGCATAAGCCAAGAAAATTCTTATGGCCTCAAGACGTGCTACCGGTGCATAAACTTCATTGTAATCAATGGCTTCTACCTGATTAAAGCCCTGGACAACGAATCTTGCTATGTTTCTCACAACAACACCTCGGTCATCCTTCTTACACTTGTAAACCCATCTTGTACCAATCTTCTTGTAGTTGTCAGGCCTGTCAACCAATTTCCACATGCCTAACTTCCGAAACTACTGAAGTTCTTCTTGCATCGCTTTAACCCATGAGTCTTCTTTCATTGCCTCCTTCCAAGATTTCGGTTCTACTTGGCAGACATAGTAAGCAAAAGACCAATCATTCTGTTCCCCAGATTCCTAATAGCCGAATACAATCCAGCATTCTGGTTGTTCCTTAGCTGATTACGAGTCTGCACACCACTCTAGACATCTCCTATAATATTCTGCTAACGATGGGTATTATGGATTCGAGTTTCAAGAACATCAGGAACTCGAGAATTTATACCCAAATTGTTGATATTCAGATCAACAGCTAAATCGATTGCTGGATTAGACGAAGACGTAGATGCATGACCCTCAATTGTCCCTTGATTTTGTACATTTAATGTGACATCCGAAATTCCAGGAACCAGAGCAGAGGTAGCTTAATGTGCATCATGGAACTCATCATCTTCTGACGAAACATTATAATCAGCAACATCTTCGAATTCCTCATTTTGAACAAGATTGTTAACCAAAGTAGACACTTGAGGGTTAACAATAATTGGTCGTATTAATGATGAGTCAACTGCAGTATCACTTTCCAGTAGCATTTGAGCGGCTGCAGATGCATCATCAAAAGTTGGCAGATTAAAGGAGTCAAACAGTCCATCGTAGTCAAACATCCAAGGAGAATCCGGAGCTCTTACTTATTCAGTGTATCTTTGAACCTTAACTTCACCCCATTCCTCAATCCTTTTAGATGACAAATTCCACATTCTGAAATTAGGAGTAGCATATCTAATGAAGAAACCTCCGATAGCCTTAGGACAAATTTACCATGTGGATCAATCATAGTGCACGGAGCTCCAAAAGGTTCTAAGAAAGACAAATCCGGTTTCCTTTTATGGAGCATCTCGAAAAATGTTATCCCATGCCTCTTCACCGTAAAAATTGTGTTCATCGTATAACATGCAGTAGCCACAGCCTCCCCCCCAGAATTGAACAGGAAGTTCTGATTCTACTAACATAGTTCTTGTAGTTTCAATCAGAGTTCTATTTTTCCTCTTAGTGACACCATTTTGTTGTGGAGTGTAACGAGAACTGTATTCATGCAAAATACCCTTAGATGAACAGAACTCATCCATAACATAATTCTTGAATTCGGTGCCATTGTTGCTTCTGATTCTCCTTATCTTCAAATTGTACAAATTTTCAAGTAGCGTCAGGAGATTCTTGAGGATTTCAGGAACTTCACTCTTGTGTGCCAACATATTCACCCATGAAAATTTTGAGTAGTCATAACTAACTACTAAGCAATATGAATCACCAAAGGTAGTCTTGTGTTTCATAGGTCCAAAGAGGTCCATATGAAAACGTTCCAAAGGCATATTCACCATGTTAATCTTCTTCACAGGATGAGGTTTTCTAGCTTGCTTTCCCTTTTGGCACGATACACAAACGTCTTATAAATGAAAGTTCTTCACTAGTACACCCTCATAATATTATTTTTCACCAAATATTTCATTTTACTCAAGTGAATGTGTCCCATTCATCTATGCCAAGAGATTGATTCCTTTTCGGTGGCTTTTGAGACAAAACATGTAACTTGTGCAGACGTGGTAATAGCTTGGCTCATGTCAAGAATATACAAGTCATTAATTCTTGGAGCCGACAGGAGAATCCATTCTTTGGTAATCTTGAAACCAGGTTTCAGCACATAACATCCGGCATCATCAAAATGAACCGTGAACTTCTTGTCCCAGATTTGAGAAACACTCAGAAGATTGTGATCAATTTGACGAATAATTGATCTTATTAAAACTAACAACACCATTGGAAACCATTCCTTCTCCAGTGATGTATCCGCCCTTATCTCCAGCAAAGGCAACATAACATCCTCTAATGCTTTTCACATCATAAAGGAGCCTTAAGTCGCCTGTCATGTGCCTTGATGTGTCACACCTCGACCCGCAGCGGAATAAGAGTCGGGGTATAATTGGGTTATCACCAAAGCTCATGATGTTTACTAATATGTTTCATATTTATTAAATTCAAAATTACATCCTCAATATTCCAAACATGTTCATACAATTACAAAGAAAATAACTAACTAAACAATCCAAAGTCTAAACCGGTTTATTCTTCTAAGCCATCCTATATGTTTCTTGCTACATCTGGATCACCTGTATCATGTGTAAAAATGGGGGTTTTTGGGTCAACATAAGTTGGCGAGTGAACCTTGTTAGAAAACATTTATTATTGATTTCTTGTTATATTTATTATGGAAAATTGTGCAATAATCATATGTGAGCAAACGTAAATAAACATACAATAACAATAACAATAACAATAACAAACAATAACATACAATAACAAACCACCTTGCATGAATATATAACATGAATGATACTGTATATGTTGGCAACGTCACGTTCACGCTCATAGGTAATGGGGAACGGACGGCCTATGATAAATGTATGTGCGATCAAGGCTCAATCAAACGGAGCCGATCGTATGTTGGCAACGCCTCGTTCACGCTCATAGGTAATGGGGAACAGCTCAACGCTCATAGGTAATGGGGAGCGGCGGCCTATGATAATGTATGTACTGAAAATGATAAATTTAATCTAAACATTAACCACACAAACAGTTGATACATATTGAATACACATTTGATCATGGATATGATGGATGCACAATTGTTAAAATGTAATAAATAATAAGACACATGATACACCCCAAAAACGTGATTAAAACGGGGAATTTGTAGAGATTCACTCACATTGGGTGCGTTCGATTGAAGATGTTGAATGCGCACGAGTTTAGAGGGTTGATCGACGAGGATTAACTAACCTAAATAATAATAATGAAAAGGTACGGTAAATAAGTGGATTTTATTAACAATTTTAATAAGGTTTTTAGGTTTATTTTTGTGAGTTTAAGGTTATTTTCTAACTTTAAAAACATTATTTTTAAGTATTTTTAATTGATTTTTAAATTAAATAAATAAATAAAAATAAAAAAAATGTTGACTTTTTTTGGGTTTGACCGTTGACCATTGACTTTGACTTGTTGACCGGTTCTTTCGTGTATATTGTTTGCACTGAGTGAGGTTCGAACTCGTGACCTCCCGTACGCGTGCGCGCAGCTCTACCAACTGAGCTACGTGTCTAACCTGAAATATTTATGTTTTTAATTATATTTATATACTATTTAATTTATTCCAAAATTCATTTCTTAAAAAGGATTTAAATTCTATTGAACCGGCGTGCGTATCAGGTCTCGAACCCGGGACCTGTTGATTAACGTTGCACACAGTCCACCGCTGGACTGTGTGTCTAACCTGGTTAAAACACTTGTTTTTATTTCTCTTATATATACTAACTGGAGGTTTTCATATTTGGGTTTTATAAAAAGTCTGAATATTGTGACGAATTGGAATAAGGACGGACTCGAACCCGGTATCGCTGTGTTTCAATTGCACACAGTCCACCGCTGGACTGTGTGTATAACCCGAGATATAATCCAATTTATATTAAATTTAAATACAGACTAACTTCATCTTCTTCGTTACAATCACCCAGACAACTGATTTTCGACTGAACTTGTTCAATTCAATTAACAGGCATATAAGTGATTAAAATGTAACGGATAGGAAATGTTTTGGGAATGAACATACCGGAAGATAATCTTTCTCAGAACTCCGGCGAAGTCGTCGGCTCTGTTTTTATGAACTCCGTCTGAGCGGACCAATCAACAGTTTTTGATTAACTAATTGTGGAATTGAAGGACTAAACAAGAGTTATCAGAAGGTTTAAATGATAATACCGTTTCACAGCGCGATTTAGGAAATTTTCAGAAGTTTTCTGCCGACTGCAGATTATCCGATATCGTCGTCTGGGACCGATTCTGATTGGAGGGTTTGAGTTAGTAAAAGTCTAACAACAGATAGAAGATGAAAGAATTTAGAAATTTACCGTTTTGATGAAAGACACGGTTTTTCGGCAAAAGTCCGGCGAGTTCAATTGGAATACGATTGGAGGGTTTGAGTCTTCACGTTCCCAAGTAAACTCAGGTCCCCGTTTCGACTCCCAGCGTACCCTTACAATTGGAATACGACTCCATCTTAAACGTTTTTCTCGGAAGTCCATGATCTCTACTGGTCTTTCAATGAAATGCATAGATTCATCGATCTGAATATCTTCCATGGGAATATGGAGGTTTTCATCGGCGAGGCACTTCTTCAAGTTTGATACGTGGAATGTGGGGTGAATTCTGTTGAGTTCTTCTGGTAGATCAAGCTTGTATGCTACCTGTATGGAAGTGGGAAAACATAACCATGGACTTCATTACCGGGTTACCTCGCACTTCTGGTGGGTATGACACTATATGGGTAATCATTGATCATCTTACAAAATCAGCTCACTTCATTCCGATCCGCGAAGATTTCAAGAACAAGAAGTTAGCTCGTATCTACATTAGCGAAATCGTAAGCCGTCATGGTGTACCGTTAAGCATTACTTCAGATCGTGATGGTCGTTTCACTTCACGAACATGGCAAGCCGTACAAGCCGCTTTGGGTACACGATTAGACCTCAGTACCGCTTATCATCCTCAAACTGATGGACAATCTGAACGCACCATCCAAACTCTTGAAGATATACTTCGAGCATGTGACATAGACTTCAAGGGAAATTGGGACGCTCATCTACCATTAGTTGAATTTTCGTACAACAACAACTATCATTCAAGTATCGGCATGGCACCTTTTGAAGCTTTATATGGTCGTAAGTGCCGATCTCTAGTATGTTGGCACGAAATTGGAGAAGCTCAAATCACCGGTCCAGAATTGATTCTAGAAACCACAGACAAGATCCATCAAATTCGAAACAATCTTCTAGCGGCTCAAAGTCGTCAAAAGAGTTATGCGGATAAACGACGAAAGCCTTTGGAATTTAACATTGGTGATCATGTACTTTTAAAAGTATCACCGTGGAAGGGAGTAGTTCGTTTTGGCCAGAAGGGCAAGCTAGCACCACGCTACGTAGGACCTTTCAAGATACTCGAAAGAGTAATTTCAGGTTGGACCAGAAGTCCTGAGGGTCTTTGATGTTCAGCTTTTACCTTGGAACATGTAAGGCACTTGGAAACAAAAACAGCAATATCCTTTTTCATTCCAGGCCACCAGTAGGTGTATCGAAGGTCTTGATACATCTTGTCGGCTCCTGAGTGTATAGAGTATCGTGTTTTGTGTGCCTCATTCATAAGGAATTCACGAAGGTTGTTGTGGTCAGGAATCCATATGCGATCTAGATAGTACAAAATACCGTCGGATTTAGTTTCAATTTTAAGTTCAGCTCCACAGGACAGCTCCTTTCGTACGTCGTCTTCCGTTACTGAAACATGTTGGGCTTCTCGAATTTGATCTTTGATGTTGGTTATGATTTGCAAACATAGAAGACGAATGGAGTTCGCATAACCCTTTCGACTGAGTGCATCGGCCACCACGTTTGCCTTGCCAGGATGATACCGAATTTCACAGTCGTAGTCATTAAGAAGTTCAACCCATCTCCGTTGCCTCATGTTTAACTCCTTTTGGTTGAAGATATGTTGGAGGCTCTTATGGTCAGTGTATATTTCACACTTAGTACCGTAGAGGTAATGTCTCCATATCTTAGAACACAGCCTAGTCCTTGCCCTGACGCGTCGCAATAAACCACGAAGTCATCACAACCTTCAGGAATAGTGAGGATAGGTGCGTCACAGAGTTTTTGTTTAAGGGTTTGGAAGGCTTCTTCTTGTTTGGGTCCCCATATGAAGGGTTTTCCTTTATGAGTTAAACCCGTGAGTGGTACCGCAATACGAGAGAAATTTGCAATGAAACGGCGATAATAACCAGCCCAAACCAAGAAATGATCTTACTTCGGTAGGTATACGTGGTGCTTGCCATTCTTGTACTGCCTTGATCTTTGAGGGGTCGACATGTATTCCCTTGTCATTGACGACATGTCCAAGGAATTGTACCTCTTTTAACCAGAATTCGCATTTGGAGAATTTGGCGTAGAGCTTTTCATTCCCTAAGAGTGTAAGGATGAGTCGAAGGTGTCGTTCATGATCAGACTTAGACTTTGAGTAAATGAGAATGTCGTCGATGAAGACTATAACAAAGCGATCGAGATAGGGTTTGCAGACTCTGTTCATTAGATCCATGAAGACAGCTGGAGCATTGGTTAGACCAAATGGCATGACCATGAATTCATAATGACCATAACGAGTTCGGAAGGCGGTCTTTGGGACGTCTTCTTCATGTACTCTGAGTTGATGATAACCAGAACGAAGGTCGATTTTTGAAAAACAGCTGGCGCCTTGAAGTTGGTCAAGAAGATCATCAATGCGAGGTAATGGGTAGCGGTTCTTGACCGTTAACTTGTTGAGTTCTCTGTAGTCAATACACATGCGAAATGTTCCATCTTTCTTCTTCACAAAAAGGACAGGTGCACCCCAAGGCGATGAGCTAGGACGTATGAATCCTTTGTCAGTCAGCTCTTGTAATTGACTGGCTAGCTCTTGCATTTCGGATGGGGCTAACCTATAAGGAGATTTTGCAACTGGTATAGCTCCAGGTATAAGATCAATGCGGAATTCGACTTCTCTCACGGGAGGAAGTCCTGAAATGTCGTCGGGGAAAACTTGTGGAAAATCTTTTACTACTGGGATGCTTCGAGTTTCTTCTCCTTGGTTCACTTTTTGACGACATGAGTTAGAAATGCGACATAATTCTTGCGGAGATATTTTCGGGCTTGAAGACAGGACATTAATTTGAGCCCTTTCGATGGGGTTTCTCCAAAGATTCGTAGAGTCTGACCGTTTGTAAGAGGAATGCGCATAAACTTTTCGCGGCATACAACTTCAGCATGATGTTGGCTGAGCCAGTCCATACCAATTATAATGTCAAAGCTTCCCAACTTCATAGGTATGAGGTCAACTGGAAAATCGTGATCGTTTAGAGTGAGAGTACAATTGCGTATAATAGAGTTTAATGAGACCGATTTTCCGTCAGCAACTTCTACCGTTATGGATTCCATGAGTTTATCACGAGTCTGGTTGAGGATGGGTTCAAATTCTAAGGACACAAAACTTTTATCTGCGCCAGTATCAAATAACATGGATGCATAACTACCATTGATGAGAAACGTACCGTTAACCACATTGTTGTCAGCCCTAGCTTGATTGGCGTTGATGTTAAAAGCTCTTCCTCTTGCAGGTGGAGGAGCTTGGTTAGCCTGATTTACTGGATTAGCTTGAGCTTGGGCATGGATGATATTCACCAGACGTGGACAGGTGTTCCTGAAATGGTTCGGGTCTCCACAGTTGTAACAAGCCCGCATAGGTTGCACCATGGGATAGTTGGGTTGGTAGTAGGATTGGGCTACATGTTGGGTAGGTGGTAGTAGTAAAGGTTGTTGGGCTTGACCCACTATCTGATGGTGGGTTTGGGTTGAGGGCTGATGGCGGTTCGTTCGCTGAGGTACGCGATAGGTTTGAATGGTGTGACCTGCGCGACCACAGCCGGTGCAATGTTGGCAGGGATGATCAGGAAAGTGATGGTATTGGCAACGGTTGCATTTTGGGTATGGGCCGGAGTATGGCCTTTTATATGGTGCAAGTGAGGGGGCAACTTGGGTAATGGGTGCAGCAGGGATGGGGAAATTTGTTTGTGTGACAGCAAAGTTTCTGGTGTTTCGTTTCCTCTTATTAGCAAACTTTGAGGAGGAGGTGGAATGGTTTGAAGTTTGGCCCTCAACAGGGGCTTTCTTTTTCTCGTCCTTAAATTTGCCATTGCGAATACGATTCTCGGTAAGCTCGGTAGCTAGTTCCATAGCAGCTTCAAGTGTTGCAGGCGAAGTGCTGAGAACTGAGTCTTGAATTTTCGAGGGGAGGCCTCGAATATAGTGTTCGACTAAGCGGTAAACTGGGGTGAACAAGTTAGGGACCATTTGGTTCAACTCTAAAAACCTCTTGTTGTAGGAAGTATGATCTCCCTCCTTTTGCTTCAACGAATGAAATTCAACCTCTTGTCTCGTCATGATTTCCCTTAACTCCTCCCACGTTAAGGCCATTGCATCTTCGACTCCTCTCTTCCCCTTTTCAGTATTCCACCAGGTAAGAGCTACCCCAAATAGCCTCCCGGTTGCGTAACGTACCTTGCGATCCTCGGTACAATCGCAGTTGAGGAAAGTGTTTTCCATTTCCTCAAACCAGTGGAGGAGGGCAGTGACACCTTCGGTCCCTTCAAATTTCGGGGGATCGCAAGACTTGAAATGTTTGTATGAGCACTTTTTGGAGGGAGGGTTGTCAACATTCTGGTCTTCTTGTTGGGGAGGGTTGATGGGATTTGCGGCGAGAGCTTGTTGGACTTGAACTACGATGTCAGGAAGCACCGCGGCCATTTGTTTTGCGATTTGGGTGGCCAAGCGTTCGTTTGACCTTCCTGACCTTCTACCCCCTCGTTGCTGCCTAGCCGACATCTACAGGAATATACATAAGAAGATTGTGAGTTTAAGGAATCTTTTTAGGTGTCATGTGTCTAAAAAAATAAAAATAACATAAACATCAATAATGCAACTACATCCATAGGATGTCTTGGGTTTGCTCATGTTTGGGCCTCAAATGTCCCCCATACCATTGCCTGTATAGTCATGTGTGCCCCCATGTCTATTGGCTTAGTAGGATTCACATTGGTATTGGCGGTTTAACACTCGCATCACCCGAATGAAAACCATGAAATATGTTTACGAGATGTATGGTCGGAAGGTGTCCAGGTGTAGACACAATGACAACTCAAAGTGGGTTAGCTCACACGACGTTTGGTATAGCATGCTTTGGCCTAATAGGTCCTTGTACTCTCATCGTTAGATCCCCAGGTAGGCAAACTGGTCCTTTATTTTGGATTTATACGAATGCCAAGCCTAGACAGGACGTTCCGACTACCGGTACTTGTACCCTTCCAGTTACTACATGCCCGTCATGAGAACTCACTTTGATGTGATTTGAAAATACAAAAATCGTTGCAAAAATCATGGAAATGATGTGGGTGTGCTCTCATGAATATGATATGTTATGAGAATATGATTCATGATAGGCATTGTATAATAATATGTACTTATGAACATGCTTGCATAACATTGAATGTAACCATAAACATAAAGCATATAAACATCATGAATTTTGCATGTAACACATAAATTTTTTTTTAAAAATTCTAATCAACTATAGTATAGGCTCTAAGGGTCTAATAACCTATCCTATATCCCTATAGTCATGGCTCTGATACCAATCTGTCACACCCCGACCCACAGCGGAATAAGAGTCGGGGCATAATTGGGTTATCACCAAAGCTCATGATGTTTACTAATATGTTTCATATTTATTAAATTCAAAATTACATCCTCAATATTCCAAACATGTTCATACAATTACAAAGAAAATAACTAACTAAACAATCAAAAGTCTAAACCGGTTTATTCTTCTAAGCCATATTATATGTTTCTTGCTACATCTGGATCACCTGTATCATGTGTAAAAATGGGGGTTTTTGGGTCAACATAAGTTGGCGAGTGAACCTTGTTAGAAAACATTTATTATTGATTTCTTGTTATATTTATTATGGAAAATTGTGCAATAATCATATGTGAGCAAACGTAAATAAACATACAATAACAATAACAATAACATACAATAACAAACCACCTGCATGAATATATAACATGAATGATACTGTATATGTTGGCAACGTCATGTTCACGCTCATAGGTAATGGGGAACGGACGGCCTATGATAAATGTATGTGCGATCAAGGCTCAATCAAACGGAGCCGATCGTATGTTGGCAACGCCTCGTTCACGCTCATAGGTAATGGGGAACAGCTCAACGCTCATAGGTAATGGGGAGCGGCGGCCTATGATAATGTATGTACTGAAAATGATAAATTTAATCTAAACATTAACCACACAAACAGTTGATACATATTGAATACACATTTGATCATGGATATGATGGATGCACAATTGTTAAAATGTAATAAATAATAAGACACATGATACACCCCGAAAACGTGATTAAAACGGGGAATTTGTAGAGATTCACTCACATTGGGTGCGTTCGGTTGAAGATGTTGAATGCGCACGAGTTTAGAGGGTTGATCGACGAGGATTAACTAACCTAAATAATAATAACGAAAAGGTACGGTAAATAAGTGGATTTTATTAACAATTTTAATCAGGTTTTTAGGTTTATTTTTGTGAGTTTAAGGTTATTTTCTAACTTTAAAAACATTATTTTTAAGTATTTTTAATTGATTTTTAAATTAAATAAATAAATAAAAATAAAAAAATGTTGACTTTTTTGCGTTTGACCGTTGACCATTGACTTTGACTTGTTGACCGGTTCGGTCGTGTATATTGTTTGCACTGAGTGAGGTTCGAACTCGTGACCTCCCGTACGCGTGCACGCAGCTCTACCAACTGAGCTACGTGCCTAACCCGAAATATTTCTGTTTTTAATTATATTTATATACTATTTAATTTATTCCAAAATTCATTTCTTAAAAAGGATTTAAATTCTATTGAACCGGCGTGCGTATCAGGTCTCGAACCCGGGACCTATTGATTAACGTAGCACACAGTCCACCGCTGGACTGTGTGTCTAACCTGGTTAAAACACTTGTTTTTATTTCTCTTATATACTAACTGGAGGTTTTCATATTTGGGTTTTATAAAAAGTCTGAATATTGTGACGAATTGGAATAAGGACGGACTCGAACCCGGTATCGCTGTGTTTCAATTGCACACAGTCCACCGCTGGACTGTGTGCCTAACCCGAGATATAATCCAATTTATATTAAATTTATATATAGACTAACTTCATCTTCTTCGTTACAATCACCCAGACATCTGATTTTCGACTAAACTTGTTCAATTCAATTAACAGGCATATAAGTGATTAAAATGTAACGGATAGGAAATGTTTTGGGAATGAACATACCGGAAGATGATCTTTCTCAGAACTCCGGCGAAGTCGTCGGCTCTGTTTTTATGAACTCCGTCTGAGCGGACCAATCAACAGTTTTTGATTAACTAATTGTGGAATTGAAGGACTAAACAAGAGTTATCAGAAGGTTTAAATGATAATACCGTTTCACAGCGCGATTTAGGAAATTTTCAGAAGTTTTCCGGCGACTGCAGATTATCCGATATCGTCGTCTGGGACCGATTCTGATTGGAGGGTTTGAGTTAGTAAAAGTCTAACAACAGATAGAAGATGAAAGAGTTTAGAAATTTACCGTTTTGATGAAAGACACGGTTTTCCGGCGAAAGTCCGG
The DNA here is from genome assembly GCA_947069175.1 of Scalesia atractyloides. Classification (NCBI taxonomy): domain Eukaryota; kingdom Viridiplantae; phylum Streptophyta; class Magnoliopsida; order Asterales; family Asteraceae; genus Scalesia; species Scalesia atractyloides. Next base: position 36,110,695 of record CAMTDV010000001.1, read on the forward strand.
CGAGTTCAAAAAGCGATTCCGACTATCAGAAATTAGAGTAAAAGTGAAATTAGAGGTTCTGTGATGAGTCGTGAGATGATGATATTGTTGGAGTAATTCAGGAAGTGAATTTTTTCGGTTTCTAAACCCGAATATCATATGAATTCAAGTTCATTTAAGGCTGAATTGATTAAGAATGTCGGTTTATCGATTATAATCAAGAATCCGCGATCACTCAAAAGTCCCTGGACGTTTGGAAGCCGATATCGGTTTCAGTTTGGCGCAAACAGGTTGATTCACGGTTGAACTTATGTTTTAATAGTTTCCTAGAATTCACAAAGACATCAAGTGGCGGAGTGGTTATGTGTTTGGTGTTAAGGTTCTCCGGCTGACCCGGGTTCGAAACCCGGCAGCCCCTTTTCATTTTTAATTGTTTTAATTTTATTTTTTAACAATTTTAATTTCCATAATCTAAAATGTTTATTAGTTATGTTTTGTTTAAAATTAAAATAAGCATTAAATGAGCAACAAGAATTAAAACTGATTATTCGATTAATAAACGAAGCGGGTTTGGAAAACCCGTTTTTCGACAAATGTTACATGATGCTCCGCTATCAACAATCCAATGACTATTCACAGTTCCTCCTGGAACATCCTGCACATTTCAATACCTGATCAGTTTGAGATGGGGACCCAAGCCTTAGTGGTCTTGGGTCGACCCTTATCATCAAGAAATGTTATTTCTATTTCTTGATGATTTGGAAACTTTGTGCCTCCCCCTGAAACATTACCGGTTTTAGGTTTCCAAGATTGTTGAAATTTACTAGAATGACTATTTTAAATACTTCTGGTTTTATCAAACTTGATGAACTTGGTTTCCTTTTTGAAAAATCCGTTTTTTATGCTTTTTCAATTATTTTTACTTGTTTACGTCTCTGTTTTTCTTCTTGTTCCTTAACAATTCGTTTCTCTTGTTTAGGTGACATAGATCGACGTTGGCAAGTTGTTTCAAAGGGGGCTTTTTCAACAAACTTCGGTTTTGCTGGATTGGTACAGTTTTTGATAATGTGGCCAAACTCTCCACACTTAAAACATGTTCTCCTTTCAACAAATTTAAGAGATCCTATTTTATGACTTGATTTTGAACTTGTGGGTCTAGAGGTACTTGGTACATCTTCACACCCATTTGTGTGTTGAGTGTAATTGTTTTGACTGTTACGCTTTAAAATCTTGACTTGATTTATAAAATCAATATTAGACATGCTTTCAAAGGTCTCGATTTTATCAGTACCATTTGAACCCACAAATTTAACATTCTTCAATTTCTTCTTGTAGCGAGCTCCTTTAGCTTCAACATTTGATTGTGATATCTTAGGTTTTTCAACTCGCTTTTCTTGTTGTTTTTCTTTTGAAATGAATAATGGTTGAGTCTTGATTGGATTCTTCTTTTCCAAAAATTTGGTTGTTGAATTTTCAAAAACTTGATCAATTGAAGTTGGATTTAAATTTTTGATCGGCAAGTCTTTGTTTGAGTAAATTTTCTTATCCCCAATCAAAGTATACAACACATTATCATTTTCAGATGTAGATGTTGTTGTCTTGACAGTTTTGATAGGATCATTCTCTTGATTTGCAACAGATTTCACATCAGGAGTTTCTACCACTTTTTCTTCATCAAAAGATTGATCCTGATCGGTTTTCTCTAACTCATCATCTGATGAATCATCCTCCTCTATTGTAGAAGGATTCTGATCAACAACTGATGATGAGTTCTCTGATTTTCTTGATTCAACTGAGGAATTGTCCAGCTTAAACCCTAATCCTGCTACAAACTCTTCAGGATTAAGAGGTACAGATGGTTCAATGCGTGGCATTTCCTCTTCATCAGGCAATTTGGTATACTTGGGTTTCAACAGAGGTGGACACGATTTATACCCAATGCATTTGACATCTCCCTTAAGCTTTTGAATGTCAATGATGTGATCAAGCACATATCGGGAGTTAGAATAACTTTCCAATTTTAGCTTAATTGCATCATGTTCGCATTTGGTAATGGCTAACTCCTTTTTCGTTTCTTAAAGGATATTAATGTAGTTATTAATTCCTGTTTGCTTTTTCAAAACTGTTTTAGTTAATTCAGAAACGTTTTATCTTAAGAGTTTCAATTACAGATTTGAATTCTTTTTCGTTTTGAGTTAAAGCCAGATTTGCCTCTTTGATTTTGACAGTTCAACTACTAGGCTTTGATTGTGACTGTTTATTGTTTCAAATTTCATTTATAATTCAGCACAATCACTGCATATCTTAGGGAGTCAGATTTTATCTGACTTGTTGAACCTGAAATGTTAGCCATGAAAGCGGTATGATGAGAAAAGGACGCATTATTGGCAAAGATTTTCTCCATCTCCTTTGATGCAACTTCTGCTTTCCTTATCAAACCAGCCTTTTAACTTATAAACTTTTCTGCTTCTTCCAGCAACTCATTGACCTCAGTATCAATCCTTTCCCTGACATTTGGATCAGATCCATAACCACCTACACTCGAGCTTTCCTCGTCAAAACTCCCATTTTACCCACAACTATCATCATCATCAGAAGTGTCAATGTTGTGAACATGTTTAATCCGATTGATAATCTTGGCATAACATGCAGTTCCTCCTTGATTTCTCGTTTCCCAATTGTACTGACCAATCACATCCTTCATCTGCTTGAACTACTAGTGCTCTGTTTGTGTTGTTTGAGGTCCAGACTGGTTAGAGTTGTTTGGGTTGTTAACAGCAACTATTCTTCGTTCATTGTTAACTTTAGTTGTGTGGAATGGTTGTGATTGATTTCGGAAAGGGTACTGATTTCCTTGTTTGCTAGGTCGAGTACATTCACGCTTGAAGTGACCTTTTTCACCACAGTTGAAGCAAGTAACAACATCTTTATCAAAACCATATTTCATATCTTTCTTGCTTTGCAAACTCGTTCTCACAGTTCTGCTCATGTAATCCTTAGCTCTTCTAACCGCACTTGCAAACGCCCATGTAATATCCATCAACTCCATCTGTCTATTGTTGATAGTCTTCATTAGTCAAATTGATATTTCCAATTTGACCAGCGACTAGTCCACAGTAAGCACTAACCTTAATGTTCAGGAGTTCCATGTGTTCCCGAGCAACTTCTACACTGACCTTGGAAAGATGTGATGTATCAAGTCTGACGGTATTAAGATCTGTGATGGGTGGTCTATTGGACAACCCGAAAGTGCATTAAAATGATTATTATTCCACGTTTAAATGGGTTAATTATTACGATTTGATGTCTACGGTGTGTATGACTTTGCAGGTACCGAAGAGCATAACAATGGAGTTTAAACGTGTTTTGTCAGGGATTTGCAAGTGGCTAGACGAAGATGAAGACACAAGAGAATGAACAAAGGGTAAAATGAGAAAACCTGCTGACCACCGTAAGCTACAGTGGGCGCCGTAGCTTACGGTGGAGTCCTCCTTCAAGAAGCACCGTGAGACAGTGGCTTACCACCGTAAGAAGAATTTTGCCCACCGTAAGCTACGGTGGGCATCGTAGCTTACGGTGGCGAGCTATGGAAAAGTTGTAACTGCCCATTTTAACTTGAATTGGAAGAGTCGTTTCATATCTCAATCATTTTTGAGGGTGAATTTGGGGTGATCTTAGTGTTTAAAACAATCTCTAAACATAATTTTGGTGTATGTTGATTCATATGATCAAAACAATTGAAGTATGTTGGATTGCAAGAACATGAGTGGCTAGAGCTCTTTGTGATCATCTTGAGTGGAATGTTTGTTTGAACAATTGTGTTTTGAATTCTCATTTCTAGAATAATAACTTGCTATATGTGTGGTTGTTATGGTGTTTGGATTCTTGTTAGTAAATTGTTGATTGATGTTTGAATCATTGCCTTAATCGTACGTTCTTGGTGTCATTGACAATCGAGATATCACAGGGAGGTTTACGGGTTGGATATTAGTCAATTGATTATCGAGTAACAACCTCGCATTGTAATAATCCGAGTACTTAGTTCCCTGTTATCACAAACAAGTAATCAAACACGAGTCATGTCTATGTGACTCTTTCTAGTTGAATTTGAAACACATGCGTTAATTTAAACCAGAAACGTGAGATGGTCACTCTCTTTTAATCTGTTAAACAACCAACTTTGACTTGCTATTAGTTAAAATCTAAAACCACAATCCAAAAACTCTGAATTTAATTTCTTGCAATTTAGGTAAATTAGTCAAGGTATTACAAACTTTAGATAGCACATATTCCACAAACTCCCTGTGTTCGATACCCACTTACCGCTATATTTTAGTAGTATTTGGATTAAATTTACATGAGACTACGACAATCACGTCAAAATTTTGGCAAAAAAATTTGAAAAATGCCCAGATACCACCGTAGCTTACGGTGCCCACCGTAAGCTACAGTGGTCCTAAATTTCATTACGGTGTCAAGCTACTGTCTTACGTTCCTGTATATAACCCTGGCCACCATAGCTTATGGTGGCCACTGGGCGTAAGGGGTCCGCAAAACAGTTTTTGAACATGGGAATTAACCCTAAATCACCCATATTCTGCATCTCTTTCAGCCACAATCTCCATTCTTTTTCCTCTTTATTCACTCTCAAGAACACCCACTTTAACCTACACCAATCCTTAAATTTCTCACCAAATCGAGTGATTTTTGGGTCAATCTTGACTAGAATTTCACAAGGATTCCGATTTTGTGCTTGCATTTGGTCGAATCAAATGTTTTGGTGGTCAATTTGGAACTTTTTGATCCGAAATTTTTAGGGTTCTTGTTGGATTTTTGTTAATCTCCAAGTTTTTAGGGTTCTTCTTTTCTACAAAGCTAAGGTATGCAATTTCTTACACTATTGTTATTGCGTTGTAGAATTGTAAGTACTAGGTTATCATGATCCCATACTTGCTTATAGTTGATGATATTGAGATGAATTTGATGGGTAGTTAGGTGATAAAAATATGATTTTTGAACAAAATTTTTCTAACTTGGGGAATTGTTATTCAAATTTGTTCCGAATGATGGACTTATGTGTTAACTAGTTTCCATGACCATAGTAATAAGCAAGTGTGGGGATACTGTGGATGTTGAGAAGATGAAGATTAACCTACTTCCCAGTTTATGTAACACACATACGAGTGCGGAATCCACGTAAGCATGCAAAAAAAAAGCAAAGTAAGAAACACAAGATAACCAAAGATTCACTATCTTGATTAACAGAAGAGAACTAGTATAAACACATACAAACAACATTCATACAGACTCAGGATATACTTTTTGTGCTCTTGTACATCAGTGTCTCTCTCTTGTGTATAACATTCACTACTAGTGTCCTCTTTACACTGAGAAGTGCATGTCTGTTTATATAGTGTCCACACCTAGCAACCGTACGAAGAATGTTGCTGGTTGTACGAACACTATTAGTCACAAAGAACATTCTCCAAAGGATGCTCGTACGAACATGAACTAGCTTGTACGAATCAAGCAAGATGCTTGTTAAAAATGAGCCACTCGTACATTGGATAATCACCCTTACGAATGGTATGTGGCTCGTATGAGCAACAACTTGCTCGTACAAAGCACTTCTCACTCGTACTTGAAAGTGTTCTTCGGAGAACGTGCCAATAGACATGACGTACACAAGACTCAACAGTATGCATACATGCAACTGTTTTACAACACAGACAAACTAATTATCGTACTAAATCAAGATAGGAGGATATCTTGATTTGGTCGACACGACCAAACTATACAGACACAATAAACAAAGACCGTACAATTACAGACGTAATTAAGAACAAGCAATAGACACAAAAGTGTATCAACACATGTCTCGGTCTTTGTACTGGGCCTGTATGTATGGACAAACATGTGAATCTGTTAACAAGGTTACAAGGCTTGTCACACCCAAACCGATGGCGGAAACATCGGAGTGAGACGATAAAGAGATTGCTCATTGCTCACAACGCTAATAATGACAATATTTAAATAAAGTCAAACTTCATTTCAAAAACACTTGTCAAATACAACATGGAAACAAATACAATAATAACACAATACAACAAAATTAACCTAAACGTCTAAATATGTTTATCTAAGTCCTTGCTATTTGATTTCATAGCATCCTCTTCATCAACCTGTAACATATTTTAAAATACAATTCAATGCAAAAGCAAAGGCGAGTACACAAGTTTAAGCATAGCATACGTATACGAATAAAGTTTAAACAAATCCTCATGGCAACTATGATTCTACGAGAGCATATACAAAAGGCATGCAATACTACTAGTCAAACCCTTAACGCAATCACGATGTTTTAACATGGCATATACAAAAAGTTAATGACTAAAGTATCACATAAAGAATGTCCAAGATATAAACATCAACTAATCGTATCAAGTGTTCATGTGAATAGGATTGTTTGTACATTTAATAAAGTTTAAGTGTTGTGTTTTTGGTATAAGTAAACATGTTACACCTAAAAGTGTTGTAAACAAAAAGTGGGTCGAGTGTACTCACGGTTTTGCTGAGTCTTCAAACTTGACAAGTTCGTGAAGGTGGTTGGTGGATGGGATTAGCGCCGATTTACCCTACAAGAGGAAGACGTAGGTTGGTAAGTATATGAACGATAGCGGAAGATTACGAACTTAAATACGATAAAGTATGTATACGAGAAAATAATCATCTAGACTTAATACTCGTTTTTTACACTATAATACCCATTCGGGTTGATGTGTTTTCATGGGTTAGGATACCCATTAGAATCATAACGAGAGATTAAGTACTTAGGTGATGTAACCTAGTACCATAACGAATAATCATTTGATTGCCATCAAGAGTTCGGTTAGTATTCATATATACATATATATTATATAGTATAACAATAAGTAAATCATAAATGTCATGTAATCATAGAAGTCATGCATGGAGGTAGGAGGATAACCCCTCCTTTTAAAACCTCGTTCGTATAGTTTACCAATGCACAAGTCGTCACAAGGACGTCAAGGATGGTCATGAGTAAGTTATAACATAAAAGTAAAAGACAAAAGTAAACGAAAACATCAAGTGAGGTGGTGGATCGAAGGTAGGATAGCCAAGGCTTCCATGTGATCACACACTACCAACTCAAGGCTTGTTTCGAGAATAAGCTTGGAAGGATACAACACTTGTGGGTAAAACCCTATTCAAACCAAACGATTCTTACACTTGGGACCTTAGACATGGTGATGTTCCAAGTTGGTCTTCCATGGAAGACTTATCGAGACATTCCAAAGGTATTGCAAGTGGTAAGAACGAAGAAAGATCAAAAGGAGAGAGGTGAGTTAGAACTCACTTTTGAAGCCTTAATATTTGAGAGAAGAGAGAGCTCTCAAAGCTTAGAGAGAATAGAAGAGAATGATTTGAGGTGTGATTTGAGAGGAGATGGAGTGGGGTATTTATAGGTAAACTTGGGAGGGTGTTAGTTGGGGGTATTAAATGGAAAAAACAAAAAATTGGCCAATCCAAGAGCTTGAAACCAACTTCTCCGGATTATGCCCCTCTCGCGGGCCGTGAGAGGGTGAAGGAGTCTCGGTCGTGGCCGCTAGAGACCTGGCGGCCTGTGAGAGTGTATCAAGGTTCTGGTCGCGGGGAGCGAGATGTGTTATTCCAGAAGTTTCTTTGATTTGTATTACTTTTAGTCCTTGAACTTAGTTTAGGTTACCATTTTTGCATGATTTAAGCATATAACGCGTATAAGTGTCGAGTGTGAATGCGTATAATAAGTATCAGTTATGTAATAAACGTTTGAATGCATGTAAGACAATATATATCAACTATAAGTTTCATTATGATTCAAGTCTCGAATTACAAAGTTGAGAAAAGGAACATGAATACAAATTTCCAAAAATAGAAATACGATTACACTTTCTAATTAAGGAATGTACGAAAAAGCGAGGCGTTACCGTCTCCCCTCCTTTAGGAAATTTCGTCCCGAAAGTTATTCAGAGGAAGGTGTAACGAATAGGTGCGGATACTTATTCTTCATATCACTTTCGAGTTCCCAAGTAAATTCGACGCCACGTTTACGTTCCCATCGAACCTTGACTATGGGAATTCGACTGCGCCTCAATCGCTTGGTTCCTCGGTCCATGATTTCGACAAGTTTCTCCACGAAGTGCAATGATTCGTTGACTCGAAGATCTTCAAGTGGAACTTGAAGTCCTTCTTCAGCTAGACATTTCTTTAAGTTTGAAAGATGAAATACAAGATGAACATTGTTGAGTGCTTGAGGTAGATCCAGTCTATACGCTACCTTGCCAACCCTTTCGAGAATCTTGAAAGGACCTACATAGCTAGAAGCGAGTTTGCCTTTCTTACCAAAACGAACAACGCCCTTCCAAGGGGACACCTTGAGAAGCACAAGATCACCTACGCTGAATTCCAAAGGCTTGCGTCTTTTATCAGCATAACTCTTTTGTCGGCTTCGAGCTTTAAGGATATTATTATGTATTTGTAGAATCTTGTCCGTCGTCTCCGATCTCGTGCCAACAAATAGGTGAACGGCACTTACGACCATACAATGCTTCAAATGGAGCCATTTGAATACTTGCGTGATAGCTGTTGTTGTACGAGAATTCTACCAAGGGTAAGTGCGAATCCCAGTTGCCCCCAAAATCGATTACGCATGATCAAAGCATATCCTCTAGAGTTTGGATAGTACGCTCGGTCTGACCGTCAGATTGAGGATGAAAAGCAGTACTAAGGTTCAAACGAGTGCCAAGGGCGGATTGAAAAGTTTGCCAAAGGCGGGAAGTGAAACGAGCGTCACGATCGGAAATGATGTCAATGGGCATACCATGATGACTGATGATCTCACTTGTGTAGATATGAGCCAATTTCAACTTTGTAATCTTCACGAATGGCTAGGAAGTCAGCGGATTTGGTCAGATGATCGATGATAACCCAAATGCTATCATGACCTGAAGGAGTACGAGGCAATTTCGTAATGAAATCCATGGCAATACTCTCCCTTTTCCAGACAGGGATTTCAGGTTGTTCGAGTAGGCCAGAGGGACTTTGATGTTCTGCTTTGACTTTAGAACAGGTCAAACAGTTCGATACATAAAGAGCGATATCACGTTTCATTCCAGGCCACCAATAAGACGTACGAAGATCATGGTACATCTTGTCAGCGCTAGGGTGCACGGAATATTGGGATTTATGAGCTTCATCCAGCAAAGTGGTTCGAAGAGTACCACAGTCAGGAATCCACATACGGCCATGATAATATAGAATACCATTGTTCTTCTGCTCAAGTGGTGTTTCGTCACCGGTATTCAATTGTTAATGGTTGAATATTGCGCATCTCGAATCAGATGGTGGAAATTTTCCATGGTTTTGTGACAATAAACACTCTTCACATGAGTCTTACGACTAAGTGCATCGGCCACAACATTCACTTTGCCAGGATGGTAGCGAATATCACAGTCATAGTCGTTTAACAATTCCACCCAACGGTGTTGCCGCATGTTGAGGTCCTTTTGGTCAAAGATATGTTGTAGGCTCTTATGATCGGTGAAGATCGTACACTTTGTACCATAAAGGTAGTGTCGCCAAATCTTTAACGCAAAAACGACCGCACCAAGTTCAAGGTCGTGCGTAATATAGTTTTTCTCATGTATCTTGAGTTGTCTCGACGCCTAAGCAATAACCTTGTCTCATTGCATGATAACGCAACCGAGACCTTGGTTAGAAGCATCGCAATACACGACGAAGTCGTCATTTCCATCTGGAAGAGTAAGGATAGGAGCATTACAAAGCATGTCCTTGAGTGTTTGGAAAGACTCCTCATGTTTGGAACCCTAAACAAAAGGTTTATCTTTTTGTGTCAAGGAGGTCAGAGGAACATCAATTTTTGAGAAGTTCGAAATGAAACGACGATAATACGCAGCTAGACCAAGAAATGAACGAATCTCAGAAGGTGATTTAGGTGCAACCCAATTCTCAACAGCTTCTATATTTGCGGGGTCAACATTAATACCGAGTTCGTTGACGGTGCGACCCAAGAATTGAACCTCTTTTAGCCAAAATTCACACTTGGAGAATTTGGCATAAAGACGCTCGGTGTGCAAAAGCGTAAGAATGAGAAGCAAATTTCGCCCATGTTCTTCTTTCTTCTTAGAGTAGATTAGAATATCGTCAATGAAGACAATAACAAAACGATCAAGGAACAGCTTACACACGTGGTTCATTAAATCCATGCATACGGCAGGTGCGTTAGTCAAACCAAAAGGCATGACCACGAACTTGTAGTGACCATAACGTGTGCGGAATGCGGTTTTGGGTATATCTTCTTGGAGAATTCGAAGTTGATGATAACCAGAGTGGAGATCTTTGAAAAGCACATTGCGCCTTATAATTGATCGAAGAGATCGTCAATGCGAGGGATTGGATAGCGGTTCTTGACTATGAGTTTGTTGAGCTCGCGATAGTCAATACACATGCGGAATGATCCATTCTTCTTCCTAACGAAGAGTACGGGAGCGCCCCAAGGAGAAGTACTAGGAGGTATAAAGCCTTTATCAAGAAGTTCTTGAAGTTGGCTTGATAGCTCTTGCATCTCTGAAGGTGCTAATCGATAAGGAGCCTTCGCGACAAGAGTTGCGCCGGGAATGAGGTCAATACGAAAGTCTACAGAACGAGGAGGAGGAAGACCAGGAAGGTCATCCGGAAAGACACCAGGGAACTCACAAACGACGGGGACATCACTTAGGCTTGGGCCTTTGTCTTTCTTTTCCACCACGTGGGCCAGAAAGGCAAAGTATTCCTTACGCAAGTATTTGTTCGCTTGAATGCACGACATCAGATTGAGACCTTTGGAAGGTTTCTCACCATAGACGTGTAAGGAATCACCGCTAGGGAGAGGAAGGTGAAGGAATTTTTCTGAGCAAACAACTTCAGCAGGAACTTGCCGAAGCCAGTCCATGCCTACTATGACGTCAAAACTACCCATTTTCATAGGTATGAGATCAATTGAAAACGTATGACCATTAAGATCCAAGGAACAATGAGAGAGGATGGAGTTAACAGGAGCGGTCTTACCGTTAGCGACTTCAACAGCGAAGGGATCAGGCAACTTAGATCGTTCGCACTTAAGCAAGGGTTCAAATTCAAAAGATACAGAACTTCTATCTGCGCCAGTATCAAACAAACAAGAAGCATAGACATGGTTCACAAGGAACGTACCAGTAATAACATCGTTGGAGCTTTGGGCTTGAGCGGAGGTGAGCACGAAAGCTCGACCTTTAGCAGGCTTAGGTTGTTGCTGCGGACGTTGCTGCTAGTAGTTGGCGCGCTTGGGGCAAACATTGGCGAAATGGTTAGGATCACCACAGTTGTAACATTCCCGGGCGGGAGTGGTTTGGGTTTGAGGGTTAGGGTTAGGTGTAATGGCTAAGGATTGCTGATTTTGGGGTGGAGGAAAGCTTCGACAACGGTTAGACAAGTGAGGGTGAGAAATAGTGTAACCACATTTCAGCTGGTCGGTGCTTTGGCTAGTGGCTATGGCGTTTAGTGGTGTAGGGGTAGGCGTAGTAACAACCGCTTTGTTTTGGACAGAAGCCTTCCGCTTCTTGTTTCGGTTCTGGCTTTTATTGGCTTGGGAGGGAGGAGTTTCGGTAGAGGTGGTGTCGGTGATGGCTTGGTGTGCATGCTTCGTAGAGACCTTTTCATAGGCCCCCTGAAGGATGCAGTTGTGGTTAAGCTGAATGGTTAGGCTATAAGCTTCATCAAGGGTCTTGGGGTTGGCGCCGGCGAAGTGGTTCATGATCACAGGCGAAAGTGAACAAATTAGCTTGGCAATTGCCTTGGGAACAGTATCCACCTGTCCAGGACAGATGATACTCAACTGTTTGAAGCGCGCGATCAAACCTTCGGCGTCGCTCCGCTGTTGGGTAAGATTCCAGAATTCGTTCTTGAGCTTCTGGGTCTCGTGGGGAGGACAGAATTGATCGTTCATGAGCTCCTTAAGCTCTTCCCAAGTTAATGCGTGAGCCACTTCGTTGCCACGCTTGTTGCGCTCGGTAGTCCACCACTCGAGGGTTCTCTGGCGAAAGACCCCGGTAGCGTTGAGGGTTCGAAGGTCATCAGGGCACCCGCCCTGAAGAAAGGTAAGCTCCTTGCGTCAAACCGGTTGATCATGGCCGTTACACCGTCCATGCCGGTGAACTCAACGGGTTTGCAAGCCATGAAGTGCTTGAACTAGTAAGACGTTTTGGGTGCATCAGTTTTTGAATCGGCGGAGGACTTAGGGGTGCCTTCAGTATGGATGGTTTGGAGTTGGCTAACAATATCAGGGATAACACGGGTCATTTGGTCAACCATTTGCTCAGCCACTAGACCGACGAGGTCTTCTTTCGACATAGAGTCGCCGTTGTTGTTGTTGGACCCCTTGTTGGACCTTTTTTGACTTCTTGGAAGAATTAGGAGAAGACATCTAAAGGTTCGAAATAGAGCAGGGATGAGACTTGATTATAATGTAAAACTAATAAGTTTTGCACGTATAAGTATGTATAAGGTTCACATAAGTTCACATAAGTTGCATGAGTTTAACAAGTATAACATGTATAATCACATATGTATGCGAATAAAAGAGTACAAATTTAGTTTGTTCGCGAGGATTACCATTGTTTTGGATTGCGATAAACATGCGAATAGTGTAACGGTTTGAAATGAACGAAGTACCAAGTATTAAAACGCATAGAAATTGAATCACATAAAAAAGAATAGGCTCATAAAACGTAGGAATGTTTCGGGTAGAGAAACGTTGACAATTCCAAAGTGAATCGACGATCCTTTCAAATTAGAGGGACATGTTTTGGCCTATAGGTGAAATGCTCTCGTTGAGAAGCGATTAACAGCATTTCACCCTTCCAGTTACTACACGTATTTAATCGATCGAAAAATCAAAACTTTGGCGAGATTGAAAATCGAGGAGTGGGACTAGTTGACAAGGTGCGGGTTTCACCCTTAACTTGGCAACATCGTACCCTAAGTGTGGTTGGTACTTACCAAACGAAGAGCAAATTCCGATTCCTTGGTAAGGGTCCACTAGAGTTTTGAATTGGCAATTTTCCATCAAGATGTGGATTTCACTCCTAACTTGATGATGAAATTTCGTGCAAAATAATAAGAATAGTGGAATGAGAGTTGTTCACCAAATTGTGGGTTTCACGCCTATTTTAGTGAACTCGTCTCATTTTTGTTACGAGTATCTTCAAGTCTCCAAGTGTGTATTGTGTAAAAATGTCTTAGGAAAGACATCATGTATATGTATTAAGACCAAAAGAAAAGAGGAGAAGCAAAGTAGGGAGCATAAAGTTTTAAGCATAGCAGGAATGGTCAAACGGGTACTTAGAACTATAGACGAGGTCGAACATGGCAATTCTACCTAATTCCCTATAGTTATGGCTCTGATACCAATCTGTCACACCCCAACCGGTGGCGGAAACATCGGAGTGAGACGATAACGAGATTGCTCATCGCTCACAACGCTAATAATGACAATATTTAAATAAAGTCGAATTTCATTTCAAGAACAACTGTCAAATACAACATGGAAACAAATACAATAATAACACAATACAACAAAATTGATACAACAAAATTAACCTAAACGTCTAAATATGTGTATCTAAGTCCTTGCTATTTGATTTCATAGCATCCTCTTCATCAACCTGTAACATATTTTAAAATACAATTCAATGCAAAAGCAAATGCGAGTACACAAGTTTAAGCATAGCATACGTATACGAATAAAGTTTAAACAAATCCTCATGGCAACTATGATTCTACGAGAGCATATACAAAAGGTATGCAATACTACTAGTCAAACCCTTAACGCAATCACGATGTTTTAACATGGCCTCAAGTTTACACGATGGAGGGGGATGCGTTACTTCCTAAAGCGCTTATACATGTCAAATGAAGGCTTAAAAAAAGTTAATGACTAAAGTATCACATAAAGAATGTCCAAGATATAAACATCAACTAATCGTATCAAGTGTTCATGTGAATAGGATTGTTTGTGCATTTAATAAAGTTTAAGTGTTGTGTTTTTGGTATAAGTAAACATGTTACACCTAAAAGTGTTGTAAACAAAAAGTGGGTCGAGTGTACTCACGGTTTTGCTAAGTCTTCAAACTTGACAAGTTCGTGAAGGTGGTTGGTGGATGGGATTAGCGCCGAGTTACCCTACAAGAGGAAGACGTAGGTTGGTAAGTATATGAACGATAGCGGAAGATTACGAACTTAAATACGATAAAGTATGTATACGGGAAAATAATCATCTAGACTTAATACTCGTTTTTTACACTATAATACCCATTCGGGTTGATGTGTTTTCATGGGTTAGGATACCCATTAGAATCATAACGAGAGATTAAGTACTTAGGTGATGTAACCTAGTACCACAACGAATAATCATTTGATTGCCATCAAGAGTTCGGTTAGTATTCATATATACATATATATTATATAGTATAACAATAAGTAAATCATAAATGTCATGTAATCATAGAAGTCATGCATGGAGGTAGGAGGATAAACCCTCCTTTTAAAACCTCGTTCGTATAGTTTACCAATGCACAAGTCGTCACAAGGACGTCAAGGATGGTCATGAGTAAGTTATAACATAAAAGTAAAAGACAAAAGTAAACGAAAACATCAAGTGAGGTGGTGGATCGAAGGTAGGATAGCCAAGGCTTCCATGTGATCACACACTACCAACTCAAGGCTTGTTTCGAGAATAAGCTTGGAAGGATACAACACTTGTGGGTAAAACCCTATTCAAACCAAACGATTCTTACACTTGGGACCTTAGACATGGTGATGTTCCAAGTTGGTCTTCCATGGAAGACTTATCGAGACATTCCAAAGGTATTGCAAGTGGTAAGAACGAAGAAAGATCAAAAGGAGAGAGGTGAGTTAGAACTCACTTTTGAAGCCTTAATATTTGAGAGAAGAGAGAGCTCTCAAAGCTTAGAGAGAATAGAAGAGAATGATTTGAGGTGTGATTTGAGAGGAGATGGAGTGGGGTATTTATAGGTAAACTTGGGAGGGTGTTAGTTGGGGGTATTAAATGAAGAAAACACAAAATTGGCCTATCCATGAGCTTGAAACCAACTTCTCCGGATTATGCCCCTCTCGCGGGTCGCGAGAGGGTGAAGGAGTCTCGGTCGCGGGCTGCTAGAGACATGGCGGGCCGCGAGAGTGTATCAAGGTTCCGGTCGCGGGGCGCGAGATGTGTTATTCCAGAAGTTTCTTTGATTTTTATTACTTTTAGTCCTTGAACTTAGTTTAGGTTACCATTTTTGCATGATTTAAGCATATAACACGTATAAGTGTCGAGTGTGAATGCGTATAACAAGTATCAGTTATGTAATAAACGTTTGAATGCATGTAAGACAATATATATCAAGTATAAGTTTCATTATGATTCAAGTCTCGAATTACAAAGTTGAGAAAAGGAACATGAATACAAGTTTCCAAAAATAGAAATACGATTACACTTTCTAATTAAGGAACGTATGAAAAAGCGAGGCGTTACAAGGCTGACTTTCCCAAGTTATAAAAGATTTTGTGCCATGTGCACTTAAAACCATTTTCAAATGTTTTCAAAATAAGTCCGTTGGGTGTATTTACCAGCGAAAGCTTGCAGGTACAATATGAAATAGGCTGGAAGCTGCTCGGTAGTGATATAAGAGGATTTGCAAATACTTGGATCTGCCCAAAGTCTGTTATACACTTTTGTACATGTTATGATCCGCCCGTGGATCTTCTGTTATAAGCCGTATATATATTGTTTTCGTACTTGAACTTTTGGTTTGTAATAATAATTTAAACTCCAAGACTTCTGTTGTGTTGTGTTTAATTGACTATGCGATATCAACTTACCGTCACGATATTCCCTACCCGGGCCCACCAGTGTTTGATTGGATATACGGGGTGTGGCAGGTTGGTATCAGAGCCAACATTTGAGAGAATTAAACACTAGCCTTCTTTCTTTTAATCTCAAACTTACACAAAAGCACATTCCTTAGACTTCTGAGTCTAGGCTTTGACCTAGGATTACTCATCTCATTATTAAGTTATTAGTATTGTTTTTTATTTGATTTTTAACAGGATAATGCAGCCAAGAGTACGAGGAAGGGGTAAAGGACCTATGAGGGGAGGACCATCTAGACATATCCCTTCACAACCCCATCACTCGAATCCTTATGAGGATTCGGGGGATTCCTAGCCACTAGCACAACATTCACCTACCTACACACAAAACTCGTACCACTCATATCATTCTCACAAATCACACCACTCTCATCACTCTCATCATTCATATCATGATGAGTTTAACCCTAACCACTACAGTAACACACCCCCAGCTGATCAAAATCAGTTGGATCAACCCAACCCAATGGACGAGGACTCCAACCCAGAGATGCCGCCGTCGGGATCGCACGTACATCCCATCGAAATCTCTAGCGATTAAAACTCTTACGCTAGATCACCATATCAAGGTCCTAACAAATGGGACCAATATTGGAACCAATTCACTTTCGCTAACACTCCTTCCCATCACTCCCAAAAACCTCTTGTACAAGAAGATGTTCAAATGGAACCAGTGGAACAACCTCAGCCGCCACTTGAGCCACTAAGGAGGGAAACATGGAGCACGTATGTCGGTACGTGCAGGTCAACAGTCGGGATCGCTGCCACTATTGGCTAAACCTTACCCTACCATCCACGAGGACCCACAAATAGGTGGACCCTCCAATGCTTCACCTGTGGTGGAACCAACACCATCACATGTGGTTCAACCACCACCATCGGGTTTTAATAATCATATCCCTTCATATCCAGATACATCTGGATATGATCCTTTTAACCCATCTACGCCAGTTAATTAGAAGGCACTATCGCATGACCCTTATATGTATGCGGTCATGCATAACGCACTTTACCCATCTCCTTTCCCACCTGCTTATCCACCTACTGGATATCCAAATTATAGGTACTAGTATCCTGTTATGCCTCAACCACAACCACAACCTCCGCTGCCACTTGAGGCCTTAGAACGAATGAAGGAATGCAACAACAAGCGGATAAGACGGAGAAGAAGACAAATAAGTTCTTCAAGAAGCTCTCCAAGTTGGTTAAGGGAAAGAAGGACGAGTGAAGTCTCTTCTATTATTATGTTTCGTCCCTGCGAGGACATTGTTATTTCTTTAGTCCCTGCGTGGACAAATTATTTCTTTTTAGTCCTTGCATGGACAATTAGTCTTATTTCTTATTTCTAGTATTGTAATTTCTTATTGACATTTAATGAAATATTTTGGAATTATATATATATATATATATATATATATATATATATATATATAATCCTGTTCAAGCGAACGTCTCGATTTTTCTCGTAATTTATGTTCTGCTATATAATTCCAAAAAGGTCTTAATGGTTTTGATTAGCCAAGTGACGCATACCACATTAATTGGCCAGCTTATAAACGATAGTTAAGGATGAATAGCCTTCTATCATGATAGTTAAGGAGAGTTATCCTTCTATCTAGAGGTGGTGGACTATGTTCAAGCCTCCAAGTCGTTAAGCTTAATGCGATCGTGACTATTGATCAACCATTAAGATACTCCTATGTTGACATTCACGAATGTTCATACTCTTGGTAGTGTGACTTGAGGAACCACGATAACCGTCTAGGTGATGGACTATGTCCTAAAACCTATTATATAGCCTATGTGATCAATATGATCCCGGCAAATATCATCAATGCGATGATAATAATTGACATCCATTAGTGATGTAGGGCCTACGGGCCATAATTTAACATCCATTAGTGATGTAGTGTCTACGGACCATGATTTAACATCCATTAGTGATGATTTGCCTTTGAGCAATATTATATTGTCAAATAAGACAATGACAGTTGTGGTTAATATAACCCTCTGTCCAAAATAATGTCCATTAGTGACAGGCCAATGTTCCTTATTTTATGTCCATTAGTGACAGGCCTGTGTGCCGTATTTTATGTCCATTAGTGACAGGCCTATGTGCCGTATTTTTATGTCCATTAGTGAAAGGCCTATGTGCCGTATTTTATGTCCATTAGTGATAGGCCTATGTGTCGTGTTTTATGTCCATTAATGACATGCCTATGTGCCGTAATTTTTTATGTCCATTAGCGACAGGCCAATGTGCCATATTTTTAATGTCCTTCATGACAAGCCTATGAGCTATATATAATTGTCTAATGTCAATGACAGTCGTGACATTACAATCCACTATCTAATGTATATGGACTATGTCCGAATTGTAATTTCCCTATAATGGTCCTTTTTAGACCTAGGCCAAATATAGATACAATTTATAGAAATGTTAAGCCTAAGAGTTATGATTATATTCACACTAGTTTGAATACGCAATGAATTTATATACTCAAATTTAAAGCCAATATGGTTATTAATACCATGGCTAAGAAAAGTTTAATTTGGTGTTTAGAACCAAAACTTCAAGAATGGCTAACTCGGATGAGGCGCAAAGTAGCCACCAAGATATTAACTCTAACAAAGCCGAAAACATAGCCATTAATAATGATGTTTTCCAAGCTCGCATAGATGCAGTTGTCGGAAACGCCATGGAAAAGGCCATGGAAAAATTTAAAGAAGTGAGCTACTCGCTCCAAACCTTTATCAATTCCACCATCATCAGCTCATAAGGAGAGCTCTGTTCACTCATCAAATACGAATAGTGAACCAAAGAAATTAGAATTCAACGATAGGTCCCTTTCTTCTAAAGACGGATGTACCTACAAATACTTCGTCTCCTGTGAGCCCCGAGATTCTAATGGAGAAAGGGGAGCAGTAGATGCCTTCAAATGTCTTGATGAAATGGAGACGATAGTAGATATCAGAGGTTGTGCTGATAAGGATGTGGTAAAGTATGTATCACAGTCCTTCAAGGGTGATGCCCTGATTTGGTGGAAGGCAATGGTCCAATCTACAGGTAAGGTACACCTGTACAACTTTGGATGGTCCAAGTTTGTTGACCTTGTCAAGAAAACATAATGCCCACCTCATGAGGTGGAGAAGATAGAGTCAGACTTTCGGACTCTTACAATGAAAAATCTAGATGTCGGAAGTATGTTTCTGACTTCAATTCCCTATCTAGGTGAGTTTCCTATCGAATCACCCCTGAACCTAAGTGCATTGTGCATTTTATTAATGGGTTAGCGCTTAAGATTAAAGGCATGGTAAAGGCTGCCCAGCCTAGTACTTATAGGTCTACTATTGACCTATCTCTCTCTCTCTCTCTCACCTTAGACTTGGTGAGGCAAAAGTCAGTCAGAACTGAGACTGACAGGAAAAGGAAACGGGAGGACGATAACTCGCAAAGATTTAAAAAGAAAGGAAATTTTGGATTCAAGAAGAACCAGCACAGGTCTGATGATAGACCTCTGTGCAAGACTTGTAACCACAGGCATTGGGGGCAATGTAATGCTGACCCACAAATTAAACCCTGTGGTATTTGCAAAAGAAAAGGGCATAAGACCCACGAGTGCAAAAATCTTAAGATGCAGCCTTTTATGGTTATAATGAGAAAGGGCATATTAAGCCTAATTTCCCTAAGAACCCCAGAGGTAATGATGCAAAGCCTGCAGAGGCTAAGAAAGGAAATGCACGAGCCTTCCAGATGAATACTAGAGAGACTGTTAATGACAACAACGTCATAACATGTACATTCCTCATCAATGACATATATGCTAGAGTACTTTTCGATTCGAGTGCAGATAGTCTTTTGTAGACCATAAGTTTAGCAACCTATTAAACATAACCTATGAGGTAGAACTTGCTGATGGGACTTTAGAAACAACATCTTCCATTCTTGATGGATGTTTTATGTCCATTAAAAATCATTTTATTCCTATCTCTCTTCTGCCAATGAAATTGGCGGGGTTCGATGTAGTCTTAGGCATGGATTGGTTATCTCATAACCAAGCCCGCATTGCCTGTGATAAGAAACTCATTGAAATTAAAAACCCCATCTAGTAAATGATCACCATCCTTGGAGATTCACACTATGGATTGCTGGACAAGGTGTCGTTACGCAAGGCATCCAGGTGTCTGAGAAGAGGTTGTGTCATTTACCTGGCACAAGTAACTATCAACGAGCCAAAACCAAATATTAAAGACCTTCCAGTTATCTCGGAGTATTCCGATGTTTTCCGTGAAGAATTACCAGGTTTACCTCCAGATAGGTAAGTGGAGTTTAGGATCGACATCCTACCAGGATCAGCACCTGTTGCTAGAGCTCCCTATCGGTTAGCACCGATGGAAATGAAGGAATTAAGAATTCAATTAGATAAACTTTTGGAGAAAGGTTTCACACAACCTAGTTCCTCACCTTGGGGAGCTCTTATCCTCTTCGTTAAGAAAACGGACAGTTCAATGCGAATGTGCATTGATTACCGTGAGTTAAACAAAATAACGATCAAGAATCTTTATCCTCTACCCAGCATCGATCACTTATCCGACCAACTTCAAGGGGCTAGTTACTTCTCTAAGATTGATTTGAGATCAGGATACCATCAACTCAAGGTTAGAAATGAGGATGTTCCTAAGACTGCCTTTAGGGCCCATTATAGTCATTATGAATTCCTAGTGATGTCTTTTGGCCTCACAAATGCACCTGCAGCATTCATGGATCTCATGAATAGAGTCTGCAAGCCGTATTTAGAAGTTTTCGAAGATAGCCACTCCTTTAACTACTTTGACCCATAAGAATGTCAAGTTTGACTGGGGTCCAAAACAAAAAGAATCCTTTGAAATTCTAAAACACAAGTTGAGCAACACTCCTGTGTTATCTCTACTTGAGGATATTGAGGATTTTGTTGTTTATTGTGATGCCTCACACACTTGATGGGCTGTGTGCTAATACAAAAGGGCAAAGTAATTGCTTATGCATCACGACAATTAAAGGTGCACGAAAGGAATTACACCACCCATGATTTGGAATTGGGTGCTGTTGTATTTGCACTTAAGTTTGGGAGACATTACTTATATGGCACGAAGTGTATTATATACACTGACCATAAGAGTCTCCAACATTTATTCAATCAAAAGGAATTGAACATGCGACAACGCCATTGGATGGAAACACTTAATGATTATGATTGTGAAATTCCCTATCATCCCGGCAAGGCAAATGTCATTGCTGACGCCTTAAGTCGTAATGAAGGGTTAAGCCTATAAGGATTAACTCCAACAGCATTGAGCTCAGAAATAGCTTGAATGAGAAGCAATTACACATTCAAAGACAAGCCCTATTAGAGACTAATGTTCCTAATGAAGGATTAGGCGGAACTGTTGATCAGTTAATGCCTTGAAAGGACGGAATTCTTAGATTTAATGACAGAATCTGGGTTCCAATCTTTGGAGGACTTGGAGATCTAATTCTCCAGGAAGTGCATAATTCAAGATACTTAGTTCACCCCGGTGGTGACAAGATGTATCAGAATTTTAAAAAGAATTATTGGTGGATGGGTTTGAAGAAATCCATAGCCACTTATGTAGCTAAGTGTCTGACATGTTCGCAAGTTAAAGCTGAACATCAGAGATCGCCAAGACTTCTACAACAGCTTGAAATTCCCACTTGGAAATGGGAATGGTAACTATGGACTTGATTACCAAGTTACCTAAAACTAAACGTAGTAATGATACGATTTGGGTCATTGTGGATAGGCTGACTAAGTCAGTGCATTTCTTACCAGTTAAAGAGACCTATAATTCTGACAAATTGGCTAAGTTGTATGTGTACAAGATCGTGTCCCTACATGATGTGCCGGTATCTATTGTATCCGATAGAGATACTAGATATACATCTCATTTCTGGAAAAGTTTCCAAAAATCTTTAGGCACAAGATTAAATTTTAGTATGGCTTACAATCCTCAGACCGATGGTCAGAGTGAGCGTACTATTCAAACTTTGGAAGACATGCTTATAGCATGTATGATTGATTTAGGTGGAAGTTAGGATGACCACTTACCCCTCATAGAATTCTCCTATAATAATAGTTATCATACAAGCATCAAGGCCGCTCCTTTTGAGGCCTTGTATGGGAGAAAGTGTCGAACGCCCGTGTGTTAGGCAGAAATTGGGGAAGCCCAACTATTAGGACCGGAGATTGTCCTGGAGACCACGGATAAGATTGAGCAAATCCGTGATCGTCTCAAAGCTGGCCGTGATAGGTAGAAGAGCTATGCTGACAAGAGGCGTAAACCTCTTAAGTTCCAAATAGGGGACAAAGTCATGCTGAAAGTATCACCTTTGAAAGGTGTAATGAGATTTAGAAAGAAGGGCAAGTTAAGCCCAAGATATATAGGACCATTCGAGATAATCGAATGTATCGGCACTGTAACTTATAAGCTTAAGCTGCCACAGGAGCTTAGTGGAATTCCTGATGTATTTCAAATCTGTAATATTAAGAAATGTCTAGCCGATGAGTCGCTAGCAATGTCACATCATGATGTGCAAATTGATGAAAACCTGAGGTTCGTTGGAAACCGATTTGGATCGAGGATCAACAGGTTAAGAAGCACCGAAAGAAAACTATATCTATAGTAAAGGTTAAGTGGGATGCCCTATAAGGCCCCGAATATACATGGAAGGTTGAGTCCACTATGCGACAAAAATACCCCTATATTTTTTAATAAAATCTCAAGGTCGAGATTTCTTATAAGGGGGTGAGGATGTAACACCTCGTAAAACGTGTCCAATAATATAGTGACACGTTATATTAAGTCTATTAAAGACTAATAGGGACTAAAGGTGTCAACATGCTCAAACTAAGCCTCTGAGTGACCCTTTGATGTCAACATGCATAAACTGAGCCTCTGAGTGACCTTTAGTGTCAACATGCTTAAATCAAGCCTCTGAGTGACCATTAGTGTTAACATGCTTAAATCGAGCCTCTAAGTGACCATTAGTGTCAACATGCTTAAACTTAGCCTCTGAGTGACCATAAGTGTCAAGATGCTTAGACTCTGAGTGACCATAAGAGTCAACATGCTTATACTGAGCCTCTGAATGATCCTTTATGAAGTCCTAACTCTCACACGAACCACTTGTTGGACGAGACAGACTAATTCTGTAAATATGTAAAAGTTGAACATGGAGGGGTCAAAAGTGTCAACATGTTAATTTATACCTCTGAGTGACCTTTTAACAAGCCGAGAACTTGACAATGTCAGGGCATAGTCCCGGGTATGCCAAATGTTTGCTACAGAGGGCTATTGATGCTATTAAAGGTGTTTTAGAAGTTTAATAAGTTGAGGGGCTAAATGTGACAAAGTTTGAAAGTTCCCATGAGGCGCTAGTGGGGCGCGAGAGACATTGGCCATGTCTCTCGCAGGGCGCGAGAGGGCTGTGTCTGCAGAAAATTTGCTTCGCCTCCACACAAGTTGCCAAAAACCATTTGATTCGAAACTAAGGACTTCCAAACTGCTATGCCACATTTTAGGACACTTGTAAGCTCCCTCTAACACTCCCTATAGGCTACGGTCACCGGACCGTAGCTTACGTTAGTTATAATTTCTAACCTGAAAGCCTGGACCGTAGCTTATGGTCCGGGACCATAAGCTACGATCAGGTTTAATTTTTTTTAGATTTTTTGAAATGTTTGAGGAGTTGAGTGGCTAACTCATTTGAGGTATTATTTGAGGGCATTTACACGTGTCAGTTTAATATCGAACATGAATTTTACGAGGTGTTACATCCTCACCCCCTTAAAAGAAATCTCGACCTTGAGATTTTATTCAAAAAGATGGGGGTACTTTTTTCGCATAGTGGACTCAACCTCCCATGTATACTCGGGGCCGCGAAGGGCATTCCACTTAACCTTTACAATAGGTATAAATTTCCTTCGGAGCTTTTTAACCTGTCGATCCTTGATTGAAATTGGTTTCTCAATAAACCTTAGGTTTTTATCAATTTGCACATCTTGATGTGACATTGCTAGCGATTCATCGGTAAGACATTTCTTTAGATTAGATATGTGGAACACATCATGGATTCCACTGAGCTCCTCAGGCAGCTTGAGCTTATAAGCTACAGAACTGACACATTCGATTACCTCGAATGGTCCAATATATCTCGGGCTCAACTTGACCTTCTTTCCAAAGCGCATCACACCTTTCCAGGGTGACACCTTTAATAATACTTTGTCCCCTATTTGGAACTTAAGAGGTTTTCGCCTCTTGTCTGCATAACTTTTCTGCCTATCACGGGCAGCTTTGAGACGATCATGGATTTGTATTATATTATCCCTGGTCTCTAGGACAATCTCAGGTCCAGACAGTTGGGCTTCCCCAACTTCAGCCCAACACACAGGCGTTCGACATTTTCTCCCATACAAGGCCTCATAAGTAGCAGCCTTGATGCTTGTATGATAATTATTATTATAGAAGAATTCTATTAGGGGTAAGTGGTCGTCCCAACTTCCACCTAAATAAATCACACATGCTCTAAGCATGTATTCCAAAGTTTGGATAGTACGCGCACTTTGTCCATCTGTCTGTGGGTGGTAAGCCGTACTAAAGTTCAATCTTGTGCCTAAAGATTGTTGGAAATTTTTCCAAAAGTAAGATGTATATCTAGTATCTCTATCGGATATAATAGTACCGGCACACCATGTAGGGACACAATGTTGTCCACATATAGCTTAGCCCACTTATCAGAATTGTAAGTCTCTTTAATTGGCAAGAAATATGCTGACTTAGTTAGTCTGTCCATAATGACCCAAATCGTGTCATTGCCATGTTTGGTCTTCGGTAACTTGGTAATTAAATCCATAGTTACCATTTCCAATTTCCAAGTGGAATCTCAAGCTGTTGTAGGAGTCCTGACGGTTTCTGATGTTCAGCTTTAACTTGCAAACACATCAGACATTTAGCTACATAAGTGGCTGTGGCTTCAAACCCATCCACCAATAATTCTTTTCAAATCTTGATACATTTTGTCACCACCTGGGTGAACTGAGTATTTCGAATTATGTGCTTCTTGGAGTATTAGTGTAGGTCCACTTGAGGATCAAGTTAAACCTATTCCTTGTTCATGCAACACACATACGAGTGCGGAATCCAAGTATGCATGCAAACCAAAGCAAAGTAAGAACACGAGGTAACTAAAGATCACATTTTGATTAAGAGATGAGAACAAGTACAAACATATACAAACAATGCTCATACGACTCAACAAACTGCCTGTGTTCTTGTGTCTTCGTCTGCTCCAGAGATGCTAACTGCTCAGCTCACCAACAAGTTGAACAACCAACAGCTCCAACCAACCAACAGAGAGATCCCACCAAAAGATCAGTTTGCTAGCCAGTTTGACCAACCAATGGTATTCTGACTGAGAGGTGCATGTCTGCTTATATAATGTCCATGTTGGTCATTCGTAGCACGTTACCAGACATACGGAACATTCTATTACCCACGAAGCACTGCTCCAAAGAGGCTTGTACGAAGCAATTGGTTCGTACAAAGCGAATGGTTCGTACGGACCATGTAAACCAACTTGCTTACAATGATTCCTTCGTACGAAGAATGTGGTTCGTACGGAGCAACTGGCTCATATGGAGCAACTGGTTCGTACGGAGCATGACGTACACAACACTCAACGGTATGCACACATGCACCCGTTTAACACAGACTGACTAAGATGTCGTACGAAACCAAGATAGAAGGATATCTTGATTTAGTCGACACGACCAAACTTATACAGACACTTGAGCAAAGACTGTACAATTACAAATGTAACTAAGAACAAGCGACAGACACAAAACTGTATCAACAAACTCCCCCTTGGATGTTGCTTGGTCTTCGATCTTTGATCTTTTGTCCTCACACTGGAATGGCTTGGAGTATCAACAAACTCCCCCTGAAGATCTGCTATCCACTGATAGAGCATCAGGTCTTCAAACTAGCTTAGACACAATACTAAGCTTGGTTTTGAACAAGGAAGAGAGCCAAAGCTCTGATACCACTTGATATCTATTAGCTCCATCTCATCTCGGTCTTTTTGTTGGTTGTCTTCATTTGTCAAATTGATGTTTCCTATTTGACCTGCAACTAAACCACAATAAGCACTGACCATTGTGTTGAGAAGTTCCATATGTTCTTGTGAAACTTCTACGCTGACTTTAGAGAGATTGGACATGTCAAGTTTGACAGTGTTGGGATTTGCAGATTGACAATTGTTTCCATAGAATGCTTGTTGAGGAGCTTGCTGTGGAGCTTGATGTGCTAAATCTCTTGGCTGTGGAAGGAAGGCTTCGGATCAAATGCGTGTCCATAAGCTTAAGTACTGGAGCCCGCAGACTAACTTGATGGAACAGGTTGTGGTAGGAAGGGGTTCACGTTTGACACAAACACGGTTTACAGCTTCGGTTGCTGGCTTGAGTTTGTACCTGCATTAATACCTCCGAAGTACATCTCAGGGTTTTGTGGAGGAGTTCTTCTTCATTCTTGTTCACCAGTTTCTGCACAAATTCATAAATACTAATTGAGTCCAAAACACCTGTATGTTTTAATAAGTCAATAAATTGACCCCATTACGGTGGTAAAGCATCAGCAAATCGCATCACAATTTCTTGTGGTGTTGCTAACACTTTGTAAGAGTACCTCTCGCTGAGCAGATGATAAAACCGTGTGGTCATATCATTCAACGTTTCATTTTCCATAAACATGAAACTTTCAAACTCCTTCTTGAGTAAATCACGCCGAATTTTCATGGTAGCAACATTACCCTCTCCTCTTGCTTCCAAAGTATCCCACAGATTTTTTGTGGTTGTACAGTACACAAACTGATGATAAATGTCTTTATGAAGAGCTTGTGTGAGGATAGCAAATGCCTTCTTCTCTAGATCATATGCCTTCTTGTCACTCTCGTCTAGATTGGCTAAGGAGGTTGGATTTGATCCGGCTTCTTCAAATGATTCTTTATAGGGTGTAGTAAAACACGTCCACAATTCTGTGTTATGTCCAAGAACATACGTATGAAAATGACTTTTCCACGAAGGATAATCGTTCATGTGGTTTAGCTTCGGCGGACGGTTATTACTCCCTGTTTCACTTTCGCTCATTAATAGAGTTTCGATGCTTTGGTTCTGATTCGCAACAGATGCCCACTAATTGCAGAGATCATAGCTGTATGTTGTGGCATCAAAGACTTAACCCATGATGTTGCGGAGCTTTGCGAAGACTCCTGATTTGAGCTTGAACTACCCCAATCCCACGGATTATAACTCATTATATTTTCTTGATTATGAAAAATTGAAAGGTTTAAAGTTTGAAAATAACAGTTTCCTCTTAAAAATTCACAATTTTGAAAATATTTGAAAAGCACACAACTTTGAAAATCTGAAATATGAAAAACAAACAATAACGTAGATTATTCGTACGAACCAATGTTTCGTACGGATATGTTCTTCGTACGAGCAACTTGCTTCGTACGGATAAGTGTTCTTCGTACGAGCAACTTGCTTCGTACGGATGAGCTCCTTCGTGCAAACCAACTTGTTCGTGCGGATGAGTTTTGTTTCGCATGAGCAGCTTGGTTCTTCGAACGAATGGGTTATTCGCACAGTCTGTTTTTCTCAGTGTTTTTCAGATGAACAGATTTTAACCAAGTTTTAAGTTAGTTATCTATTCAAAACTTAAGTTTTCTGCTGGGAGTTCAAGAACACTTCAAGAAACCTTCAAACTAGCTCAAACACAACACTAAGCTTGGTTTGGAACAAGGAAAAGAGCCAAAGCTCTGATACCACTTGTAGGTACACCTGAGGATCAAGTTAAACCTATTCCTCGTTCATGCAATACACATACGAGTGTGGAATCCAAGTATGCATGCAAACCAAAGCAAAGTAAGAACACGAGGTAACCAAAGATTCACTATCTTGATTAAGAGATGAGAACAAGTACAAACATATACAAAAAATGCTCATACGACTCAAGAAACTGCCTGTGTTCTTGTGTCTTCGTCTGCTCCAGAGATGCTAACTACTCAGCTTACCAACAAGTTGAACAACCAACAGCTCCAACCAACCAACAGAGAGATACCACCAAAAGATCAGTTTGCTAGCCAGTTTGACCAACCAATAGTACTCTGACTGAGAGGTGCATGTCTGCTTATATAGTGTCCATGCTGGTCATTCGTATGAAGCACGTTACCAGACATACGGAACATTCTATTACCCATGAAGCACTGCTCCAAAGAGGCTTGTACGAAGCAAATGGTTCGTACGGACCATGTAAACCAACTTGTTTACAATGATTCCTTCGTACGTAGCATGTGGCCCGTATAGAGCATGTGGTTCGTACAGAGCAACTGGCTCGTACGGAGCATGTGGTTCATACGGAGCAACTGGCTCGTATGGAGCAACTGGTTCGTACGGAGCATGACGTACACAAGACTCAAGGGTATGCACACATGCACCCATTTAACACAGACTGACTAAGATGTCGTACGAAACCAAGATAGAAGGATATCTCGATTTGGTCGACACGAACAAACTTATACAGACACTTGAGCAAAGATGGTACAATTACAAATGTAACTAAGAACAAGCGACAGACACAAAAGTGTATCAACAAACTCCCCTTGGATGTTGATTGGTCTTCGGTCTTCGATCTTTGGTCTTCATACATTGGTCTTCACACTGGAATGGCTTGGAGTATCAACAAACTCCCCCTGAAGATCTGCTATCCACTGATAGAGCATCAGGTCTTCAAACTAGCTCACACACAGTACTAAGCTTGGTTTTGAACAAGGAAGAAAGCCAAAGCTCTGATACCATTTGTAGGTCCACCTTAGGATCAAGTTAAACCTATTCCTTGTTCATGCAACACACATACGAGTGTGGAATCCATGTATGCATGCAAACCAAAGCAAAGTAAGAACATGAGGTAACCAAGCTTCACTATCTTGATTAAGAGATGAGAACAAGTACAAACATATACAAACAATGCTCATACGACTCAACAAACTGCCTGTGTTCTTGTCTCTTCGTCTGCTCCAGAGATGCTAACTGCTCAGCTCACCAACTAGTTGAACAACCAACAGCTCCAACCAACCAACAGAGAGATCCCACCAAAAGATCAGTTTGCTAGCCAGTTTGACCAACCAATGGTACTCTGACTGAGAGGTGCATGTCTGCTTATATAGTGTCCATGCTGGTCATTCGTACGAAGCATGTTACCAGACATATAGAACATTCTATTACCCACGAAGCACTGCTCCAAAGAGGCTTATACGAAGCAACTGGTTCGTACGAAGCATATGGTTCGTACGAACCATGTAAACCAACTTATTTACAATGATTCCTTCGTACGGAGAATGTGGCTCGTACGGAGCATGTGGTTCGTACGGAGCAACTGGCTCATACGGAGCAACTGGTTCGTACGGAGCATGACATACACAAGACTCAATGGTATGCACACATGCCCCCGTTTAACACAGACTGACTAAGATGTCGTACGAAACCAAGATAGAAGGATATCTTGATTTGGTCGACACGACCAAACTTATACAAACACTTGAGCAAAGACCGTACAATTACAAATGTAACTAAGAACAAGCAACAGACACAAAAGTGTATCAACAGATTCTTTGTATGATAGGATGGAGACTGGGTTTAGGGACCTGCGAGGCTATGTCGACCAGCAGTTTGGTGGTGTTCGCCAGACCATGATGGAGAGTAGGCGTATGCATGAGGCTAGCAAGCGAAGGATGGAAGATGGGATGGGGTATTTGATGCAAAATTTGAATTTGGGGGTTCCATCCTACTTTCAGCATCAAGGTGGTCAGTCGGGGTCAAGTCAGTTTGCTGGTATGGAGGACGTTCAACCGTACCAAGTCTTCGAGGCGTCGGAAGAGTCGGAGGAGGATGATTAAAGCAGCAGTGGAGCTCTATCTTTATTTTTCTTTTATGTTGTTTTGATTTCTTAATGGTCTGTATGTTATACAATTTACTTTGTGGGGGTGTTGAAGGGTTTGGGTATCATGGTGGACAATCTTCAAAACAATTTATTTATTTGCTTTATCATATTATGTTTTGGAAGTGTATGTTGCTAGGTCGATGTTATCTGCTGCTTCCATTCACATGTGAGTTTTGAGAGTGGTACGCTGAGCGCGTTCGGATTGGATGGCATGAGTGGACTGACTGGCACATTGACAGTCTTGCATTACCAGCTAAGTCGTTTCACTTTTGTATTGTGTTTTTCTTTTTTTTGTTTTGTTTTATTTTGAGTGGTAGGTTGTCTCATCCTTGCATTGGGGAATGCAAAATTTAAGTGTGGGGATGAGATAATAGAGTAGAGTAGAGTAGAGTTGTTTGAATTTTGAGAAAAAAACAAAAAAATCCAAAAATGTCTTTTGAAAAAGAAGTTTGCATGAAATTAAACGAAAAATGATAGAAAAATTAAATTTTTATTCAGTTTCAAATAATAATAGTATGAGAAATAAAAGGGTGAGTTTGTGTCTAACTTGGGATATGTGAGTAGGCTCAATTCGGTTCTTATGTTCTTTGAGATTAATATACCTTAATTGTCGGTCTACTATTGGGTACTCATCTAGGAGAAATGGGAAACTGAAACCGCCAAAAATAGTATAAGGAATGCCGTTATAAGCTAAAATCTTTAGAATATTTAATCTTGTAAAAGAAAAGAAAGAAAATAGAAAAATATGAGCTTGATTGAAAAGTAGACGAGGCCTATGGAATCTCCCTTGGGGATGGTGACTCTAATTGAGAATCCCTCTAGGATTAGTTGAAATTTTAAGTATCGAAGCCCACGTTGTCGCTCTCGGGGATGGTGACTCTAGTTGAGACAGCCTCTAGGTTAGATATCCAAAAAGAAATCAAATGCTCGAATGAAAAAGAAAAAGAAAAAGAAAATTACTGGGTTTTAAATTCTTTATATTTTGGTATAAAACGGTTAGGAAATGGATTAAATAATTCGTTCCTTTTGTTCCATAAGCTTGAGGCGGGATTAGATGTACTGTGGATTCTAGTGTAAGACCCTAGGTAGATTGGCCGCACTTGAATTAAATTCGCATGATAAGAAGTTTGAACCAAATTTTGAGTCTAAGTGGATCTAATATTTGCAATCGCAGTTAACATAAATCTCATTCCCTAATGAAAATAACCTTAATCTTTGAAATCGAGTAATTATTTGGTTATGATTCCGTTTGTGCACAATTCTTTTTCGAGGGCGAAAAAAAGAGCAAGTGTGGGGATATTTGATGTATTGAATAATATATACATTTATCATGCAGAGTTTATAAAGTTTTAACACGTTTTCGTTTTGGTTTGTCAAGAATTTATCTACTTTTAATCCAAATGCGTTTTGCAGGTCTTAGTTCGTGAAAACGGTTCGAAGGATGGGAAAAAACGAGCTAAATTGATAAATAGAACCGAGCAAGAACGTGATTGGATCGAAAAAGACGAAACAAATCGAAATTAGGGGTTTTTGACCCTCTGGCGGGCCGCGACCGCATTGCCTTAAGCCTCTCGCGGGGCGCGAGAGGCTGATATTTATCTCCGGAGTTTTAACTCGGTCGTGGGGCGCGACCGACCACCTAAATCCCTCTCGCGGCAGGCGAGAGGGTGTTTTATCCAGAAAGTTTTGAAACTCAGCTGATTTAGGATTGTTTTGTTATTTATTGAGTCATATTATGATTGAAACACATCTTGGATCAAACTTCGACGAACTTAGACCTTTTGGAGGAGATTTTCTGGAGAATCTGAGCTGAAAGAAGAAGATCTAGGCTGCAGGAATCATTCGGGCTATCAATGAGTTTCGAGGCAGGAGCATTAACGGTTTTATTGCAACATTCTTGATCCCTATACTTCCTTGTTTAACTTGATTATGAATTCTTTTTCTAATCCTTGTTTATTTAGTTTTAAAAACATGATACTTGGCTAGATTTATTTCAGTTAC
The DNA here is from genome assembly GCA_947069175.1 of Scalesia atractyloides. Lineage (NCBI taxonomy): Eukaryota > Viridiplantae > Streptophyta > Magnoliopsida > Asterales > Asteraceae > Scalesia > Scalesia atractyloides. The sequence goes on from CAMTDV010000001.1 coordinate 36,142,759, forward strand.
CTAGGTTTGGATGTCTGATTTTATGAAAGTTTGATTTATTTTAGTTTAATTATGGTTTGCACGTGTATTTGGTAAAGTTCATAACTTTAATTTTCTAGTTTAGTGTATTTGTATGATCTTAATTGATTTGTGATTGTTTAATTGTTTTACATGAATCTAGGTGGATGTCTTTCATAGAATAGGTTTGTGTTTATTTTTCATGTCTTTAGGGATTCAGGAAGCTATCGGTAAATTGGCCAATAAAACCAGAAAAACAATTACTTGAAATATAAAATCAGTTTTGTCATTATACCTAAATAGTTATTGAGAAATAATAATTAGTTAACTAAATTAATTAGATAAATTGTTAGGTTTAGGTTTTGAGAAATTCTCAAATCTAATTTACTTGTCATAATTGAGTCAGTTAAGCTAAATTAGAAGTTGTAGTTGGTCTACGTTAATTATTAAGAAGTAGTTAACTAATTAGACACTTTACTAAATTAAAAGATAACTGAGAAGGAATCTTTAAAACCGGTGAACAAAAAAATAATTTTAGGTTATCATAGGTGTCTTCCTGAGAAGGGTCGGAGGTCCTGTTCGGTAAACCTAGAATTTAATATTTTAAGAATCCGGGTAAATTATTCAACCTAATAAGTTATTATCAAATCAAATGAGTAGTAATCTGAAAAATCAACCTAGGTAACCAGTTCATTATTCTGATTTAATTCCCAAATTTCTAAAAAGTCAAAGTTTGATTTGTTCCAATTAAATAGTTTTAGTTTAATTAATAATTTAGAATTAGTAGACCCCCCCCCCCCCCGCCGCTTTAAAATATATAAAATTGTTTTAATCGAGTCTAAATTAAGTAGTCTTTGTAATTAGAGAGTCTCGTGCGTTCAATAATCCGGACTTACTTATGCTATTCTACAATTAATCGGTCCACTTGCCGGTTAGTAGTTTAGTATAACTTAGGAGTCTGGAGTTTAATTTGACTCTAGAATTAGGGTAATTTGATTTGTTTTTAATTAAATACTTTTAGAACATCACCATTGTTCTTGGTTCTGGGGACTTCCAACTGGCTCAGAGAATACAACTGTAGCCTCAACAGTTGTTGCCATCAAGGAAGTCTTAATTATGTAACCACTATCAAACTGAGCCACTGTTGTAGCAGCAGTTGTAGTAGTTGCTTCACTTGACCTACCACCAAGAGTTACATGTAACTCTTGGGGTGTAACCTCCTCAATTGCCTGTGGGCTAGCAAATAGAGTTGTCTCAGACTTAGTCAAATGTGGAGGTTGACTCTCTTTAATGGGTGAGTGAGAGGGACTGTTGAGTGACTGGGTTTTCTATATTGCCTCAAGCAAAGGTATAAATGTGGGTGGAATTGGAGTAGTGGGTACGGGAGTAGAAAGAGACATAGCCCTAGGAGAGGGGCTGGAGAACAAATGCTCAAGTGAAACATCTGCCTCATAATGTGGTGTCCAAGTGCTTACAACTTGTTCCTTTTGTGAGGAAACAAGAGGAGATTGTGATGGGGGAGATCTTTGAACCATCTCCTGTGAGGAAGTAGCAGTAGTGGTTGTAAGTGACTTTTGTGATGTCACAGCTAAGACATCTGGGATCTCATCTTCCAGAGCTACCTTTTTGGGGTGTTTGGTGGGCTTGGTGGATTTGGTTGGTTTCTTTTTGGGTTAAACTGGTGGGGGTTGCACAACTCTGGTTGTAGTGTTGTGGTCACCAGGAGCAGTGGGCTCAGCAACAGAGGAAGGAGCAGTGGTTGTAGTAGTTGTCAAAATCTGCTCAGTCTCTGTTGCCTTAGTTTTCAACACCATAGGTTTTTGAGTTGAGAGTCTAGTAAAAGTTTCAAGTTTGAGGCTGCCAACTTCACAGGTGACACCTTGTTTAAAATCAGACTCATAAACTTGTTTTTGTAAACAGAAACTCAACAACCCTAGGGTGTATCAGAAAAGCTTACCCTTTTAAGATTATTAAAATTAGCAACCAGATCAGAAAACAATACCTGAGAAAAGTTAAAATTTTGATTTGGTTAAAATAGCATAACCCATGTATTGAATACTCAAAGGTATTTCGTTGAAACCGGTTGTTTTTGCTGACAGGCACAGTACAAGGCTGTGGAAAAAGAATTTCATTTCAACGGGAAATTCCGGTTTGAAAATCGTAATACCTGAAAGCTGACCTTCATATCCACGCTCTATGAATTCTGCATTTAAATCTTTCTTTGAGAAAGATGTGGGGTCATCAAGGTCATTAAGACCGAAAGTGGTGGAGATAGTAGAAGGAGAGATTTGGACCAGTGACTGTCCAATCTTTGATGTGATGGCAACGACCTTTTTGTTCTAAATTTGGAGTTCAGCGTTTGCCCAGAACTTGCGGAGGGTGTCGATGTAGATGGGGGCTTTTGAAAGTAACACATCTTTGTATGATGATGTTTGTAGAACATCAATCATGGAGTGAAACGCAGTATTATTGTTTGTTTTCTCGAATATTGGAAGATAGTTATGGGGAGTTTTGAGGATAAGATTCATGGTGAATTTAGTGTTTGAAAGTAGAAGAGAGTAATGGAGAAATTTATGGGAGATTTTTGTTTTTGAAATTGAAACGGCAAGTGGAAACTCTGTTGAGATGAAACAGGGTTTATAATGGGAAAATTGAATGTTGACGTGGCAGCGGTTTCCAAAACATCACATGGCTATACAACTACTGTTGGTGTGTTAGCAGTTGTTTGTCATCAATGGTTTACATCAGTGGTTTCTGATCAGTGGATATGATAAGTTTAGGGGGCATTTATATCAAGTTTACATTTATGTCAGCGGATAGGATTACAAGGACTTATACTTATTGTCTTAAGTAATGAAGGTTGTTAAAGACAGGTGTAAGAAAAGTTGACTATATTGACAATGGTTCATATGACAGGTGTAAGAAAAGTTGACTATATTGAGAATGGTTCAAATGAAGTTATTTGTATATTGTTAGGATCTGAGTTTGAAACTACTTATGTAAGTTCTAAAAATGGTAAATGAAAGAAGATAAATCAGTTGTTAGTGAGTCAGTGGATTACATCGATGGGCATTTATGTCAAGTTTGCTTTAATTCATAACAGTTGAGATCACTGATTTGTTCATACAGAATAGTAAGGAAGATAGCTTAGATTGATAATCGATGAAAGTGATCAAATAGAACAGCACATGCACTGTTCTTTTATACTATAATCCTAACCACTGAGCATCTATTATGATGTCAGCATGAAAGTGACACTTAACAAAAATAACAAACTAATAACATCTGCTAAGCTAACCACTACTATACCCTAAACATTACAAGGATTGATTAGAAACACTGATGATGCATCCTCTGTTGATCTTCAGCAGAGTTTTACCTTGACATACCTTTAGCTTTGATCTTCAGCAAAGCTTTGTCTTGGCAGACCTTTTACCTTTAGTCTTTAGCAGCGCTTTACCTTGGCAGGCCTTCAGATTTAGACTTCAGCAGAGCTTTGTCTTCAACAGAGTTTAGCTAGGGCAGACCTTGGACATTTAGTGTTCAGCACAGCTTGACTTGGGTAGATGTTACAATATTGTTTGGATCAGAGGTTGCAGTATATTTTGGCTTTCTATCTCTGTTATTTTGTAGGGTTCAATTCCAACATATATTTTATATCCAACACATATTTTTACTAAATTTAGTGTAGTTTGACATATTACATATATAAATTTTCTTTGCCTTTTAAGGGGAAGATGGGTGGTTCTCTCCACAGGGCTTACAAAACACAGGTTATGTGAAGCAGTCCGCCATATTTAACATATAAAGTTTTTTTATATGTTAAATAAGGCGGGCTGGCGCCAATAACCTTTGTTTTGTAAGCCCTAGGAGAGAACCACCTATCTTCCCCCTAAAAAGCAAAGAAAACATATCATGCAATTTAAACCTTCTTTCAATTTCTCTTCATCATAATCAGACGTGCTACACTCAGTTATTGATCTAATCTAACAAACAATAACGATTAATATTAATGTTATTTCTTGAGATATAGTTTACGAAATCATATTAGTAGAATTGCACCTATCGCTTACCGTATAAACTTGTTGCGGCTGCGCTGGCTACAGCATTGCATCTAGCTGTAAACAAAGACGGATCAAGATTTAGGTTTTCTTTTACCATAAAGTTCATAGTTCTAACTTGAATTAATAAATGGTTTTATTTAGCTTACCTTAATTTTCACCATTCAACTTCTAGGCGAGTGACCTGATCTTCAGATGAGCTATAAAGCATTATATTAAGAACATTTAAAACTATGTCTACAAATTGAAAAAGAAACAATATAATTACCGTATGAGAGAGGAAATATTGGTACTCACCAAGATCTAGATCTTGAATGGATGAAGAAATAGAGAGAATGAGATGAAAATGAGAGCTCTGAACCTGAGATGAGATGAAAATGAGAGATGGTCACTGAAGATCTCAAATCGTTTAGATCTATCTATTGATTGGATCTTGTGAAACCTTGAACATCTTGTGAAATCGCCATCTCTTAAATCGCTAGAGAGACAAAGGGGCCAAAGGATTTTGAAAATGAAGAATGAATCTAGAAAATCCTTGATATATATATATATATATATATATCCGTGACAGGGGTGTATGAGAAACTGGGATGAGTAGGAATTGAAAATTTGATGCAAAATATGGCCGCTCAAACATGTTGTGCTTAAAGAAGTTGTATGTCATGCATTAAAGGAGTTTTAAGAGAAGTGACAAATTATCTTAAGTTACCATTTGAATATGTTTATTAATATAGTATAGATGAGATTTTTATAACAACACAGTGGTGTTATCCAAATTTCACAAATCACCTTGACTACTTAATAATAAATAAACAAACCACATAATATTAAGTCAAACAAATTTCATCAACTTATAAGGATTGTAGTTTGGCTACTTTAACTTATTTCCAAATCATAATATTGCGCAACTATTAATTAAATCAGAATTTTATGTGTTAGCAGCTTTAAAAAATCTTTTTGTACTCCTCGTTACAAAATCCAAATAATTCCTAGAAAATGTTATGTCAAATCCTCATAAGTTTAAACAAGTATTTCATAAGATTCATTTTATTATTGATTATAAGTTTAAATAAGTATTTTGATAAAATACATTTTATTATTGATAGCTGAAACCAAATCATGGTTTATCAAACTAAATTGCCATATATTAACCCCATAGACTAAGATGTGTTTGGGATAGTTTAAGGCAATATCGACTGATAAAAATTTCACCATTTGGCCTTTAACAGATGTTCTTTCTTCTTAAATAGTGTTTTCTAGTCTTCAATAGTGCTTATCTTTAAACAGATGTTTAGTTAGTGTTCAAGATTTACTATCTTTGGGGAGAGCTGTAGATCATTACTTGTTTAGTTCTTGATCAGGATAGTACGTTTTGGCTTTTGATATCATATGTTCTATTTTGGTCCAACAATCCCCCCCCCCCCCCCCCCCCCAGAATAGATGATGCCAAAACTCATTAACTTCTCTGTTATTTTCCCTTTGAAATTGAGTTCAAACTTCAGAGAGTACTAATCTTATGGGTCTCTTTCAAGTTCAAGGCCTAATAGATCTTTTAGATCTTCATTTTTTAGTCTAAAAGTGTCGTTCATGAAGATCTTTTCAATTTCTCCATTAGCCTTAAGCAATGTTAATTCATGGCTCGTCTTAGCATACTTTTATTTTAGAATTTTGAGACTATATGGATTTCCTAGGCCAAAAGTTATTGGTGGTGATGGTCTGCCCAAGAATCTCCCAATGAGGTGTTCTGGATTTACATCTCAGTGACCCTTAATGAGCTCATTCTTAATCCCTTCCTTCTTATATTCATCTTGAAATATCTTTATGTCTTCTGCAGACATTTCATTTTGTCTTTTGAAATAGCTTCTTATAGTTGAGAAGATGTTCTTTGCAGTTGGAAGTTCTAAGGGACCAACTAGAGTTTGGATAGGGAAATCCACATGATCATAGTCTGGTTTTCTTGAGAGTGAGGGATATTTTTCTCTTAAATTTTCTAGCTTTTTGTAGTTCTCCAAGATTGTTGACTCATCCCATTTTTTCCATAGATCTAAGTGACCCAAAATTTGCAGTAACCATTTATTCCTTCATCTTCTCAATTGTAGGGCCCTTTTATCAATAGGCCTTTTGCCTGCTCTCTAGTTTGGAGATGTATGTTTGAGCTCTGGTTTGAATTTCAACTTTTCAGTCCTTAGAATTTCATCTAATAAGGATTTAGTTGACCATTTTGAGAATCAACCCCTGGTTGCTTTGTATGGTTTGTTTTTCATAATTTGGATCAGATAATCTTCTCTTAATGTCCTTTTGAGGTCAAAGTACCTGTAGTCTCATTTTTAGAGTGTAAAAAATAAGTCCATGCAAATCTAGAAAAATCATCATCTATAAGACAATATCTCTTTTTTCTTAAGCTCGTGATTTTTACAATGTCAAACAAATCCATGTGTAGCATTTGAAAACACTAGGTTATTTTGGACTCATCAATGGATTTGTGTGAACCTTTATGTTGCTTTCCTTTTAAACAGGAAATGTAGTGTTCATCACAGTTGATTCTTTTGTTGGCAAACCTCTAACAAGGCTTTTTTTTCAAAGAGGGTTAATAGTTTGTAAATTATCATGTCCCAACCTCATATGCCATAATTTTGTTTCTTTTGTTGAAGCAACTGAAAATAGACATACATTTGACGTAGGGTTATCTTTCAACACGTCCACTACATAAACATTGCCACTTTTGTGAGCAACAAGTTGTGAAGTGTAGTCAGCTATAATTTTATCAATCATTTTAACTACTTCTAGTCCAATAATTTTATAAGTTTTCTTGGTAAAAAATGAGCCATAGCCTTTGTCACTCATTTGTGAAATGCTAAGTAGATTGAATTTTAGATTACCAATAAAATTGACATTTTAAAATTTTTGCTTACCAGCTTAGACAGTTCCTGAACCAAGTATATAAATTTAGAAGATGGATTAATTTTACTAAATTAATGGATAAAATATTGTTATGAAGTCATATAAAAAAGTGTACTTTCTTGTCTTAATATTTTTATTACATAATTAGTAATTTATAAATATAAGTGTTGCTTGGATCAAGTTACATATGTAGACGTTGATTTTAGACTTAATATACATTTCTATAATGACTAAATTGATTAATATATTTGTTATGGTTAATAGGATTAACATGTCACCTAAATTAACTAGATATATGCATTTATTAATTAATAGTTATGATGTTAGTATAAATTGGTAATTTTTAGTTAGATAAAAGCCCAAGTATAGTATGTATTTATTTTTATATACTTTTGGAATTTTTGATTGTTTAGTATTTTTAGTGTTATATATTTAGGGTGATTTTTTGCTTTTTGAAATTGTTCCTTGTGGTTTTACTTAAGGATTCAACAGAATCCAAATTGTGAGTAGATCTTTACTTTTCTTAATGTTTCTTATTACCAATATGAAAATCGAAGTGTCATTACGTGATTCGTTATTTGTGTCTTATGTTTCATAAACTTGTTTCTTATGCATGTATTTACTTGTTACTCACTTTGTGTCATATTGTTTCTTGTGGATCCACCAGGATGACCGGTTCCTCATGGCCCTGGGTTGAACTCGGTATCGCCATCATTGTTTCATAGATTTGCTCTTTGGGGCTTGTATCCCATTGTTTTATACTTTCGTTATGTCTTCTTAGATTATTGAATGTGATTGTGTTGAATTGTTGGAAGATGTGGTGATTGTGGAAATGTTGGATTGTTGGATAATTATTGATGTCAGATATATACTTAGAATTGCATGTTACATATTTTATAAAAAAGTAATAAATTAAATTATTTAATTTTTCTAAAAACTAAGATCTATTCACCAACTTATTGTTGACCCAAAATCTTTTTACGCGTGATACATGTACACTAGCATAAGGATTTGAAGTTGAAGACACCTAGGATGTGCCTTAGTAATAAAATGGATTATTATTACTGAATTATGTCTCATGAATTTTATTTGAATTTTCTGAATATTTCTATGATCATGTGTGACAATTTAATTAGGATGCTATAAATTTTTAAACTTATAATAGTGTCATAAACTATGAACAATCATCATGCTCCGTACCAAACCCGTTGCACGATCAGGGTGTGACACCAATATCCAGTATTCTCTGGAGCTAGCAAATGAACCATTCGATGTTGCTACATGTTGCATTCTGACCTAACAAGCATTGAATGCTTGTTGCTGAAACAAGTGTTATGGGGATCATAATTTCTAGGAGCCAGTCCTTTTGATCTATGTGAAAAACAGAATACATACAAAAAGTATTTGCATTTGATACTTTAAACTCTTAATTTCGATACAATGAATAATTAATTATCAATTTGTGAGCTCATCTTTTTGTATTAATCTGATTGTGAAATCAAGTTTAAAGACACCAAGCTCTCATACCAATTGTTAGGATATGAGTTTCACTTGTGTTTGTTCTATGATATGGATTAATGAAATGTAGATAAAGTTGATATGACTTATGGAAAGTAATAATGAATGCAGCGAGAATTAAAGTCAATAAAAGAGTGGAAAGTTTATCAAACTATTTTTAATTGAAATCAAAGATTACAATTAGAAGAACAATTATACAAACTCCCCCTAATCCCGATCACTCACAATCTGTTCATACTAAGGGAATGTGTGAGAAGTGATAAAATATATCTCTAACAGGTGAGATCTATTTATACTAAGTACAAACATCTGCTTGTAATCAGAGTTGACATCACCCTGATATCGACATCTAACATTTCCAATAGAAAAGATTCCACAGATGTTATGGAATTAACAACTGATTAAATATACTTAAGATTTGCTTAAGCAATCACTGTTACATTAAAACAATTGCTCTTCAAACTGCTGTTGACTTGTTACAAACATCTCGTTAGGCCAAACAGATGTTCGGTCTTCACCATCAGTGTTTTGTCTTCAACAGGGCTTTGGCTTTTGAACAAATGTTCTTTCTTCTTCAATAATGTTTTCTAGTCTTCAAAAGTGCTTGGTAATCTTCAAACAAATGTTCTGTTAGTATTCAAAATTCACTATCTTTGAAGAGAATTGTAGATCATTACTTATTTATTTTTTATTAGAATTATATATTTTAGATTTTGATATCATCTTTTTTTTCTTTAGTTCCAACAACCCCTTTCAAATAAAATCTCCTAACATTCATTGGTTATAAACTTACTAGATTGCCAAAACTAAACATGTTTAACTGAGTTCTAAACATCATTTGTAACATCTCTAAGCTGATATAAGTTTATAATTTGGTCTACCATCAAATTTAGCATAGTTCATTAAAACTACGTGTTAGAAACTTAAACCATTGCAAGGTATGAAATTTGTCTCACATTGATTGTATGGGCAAAGCAAATTTGAGGTTTATAGACCAAATGAGCCTTCTCACCCACCATTCTAGTCTTTTTGGCAGAGTTCTCCTGTTTGGGCTATAACATTAGTAGAAGAGCCAAACTCAGAGTGATGGCATAGAAAAAAGAAACCATTGCAAGGTATGAGACTTATCCTACATCAATTATATGGGAAACAAATGTTGTAACACTACACAAAGCATTTAACATGATGAGTGAAACATAGCAAAGTAACTCACGTAATTTTCTTTCTTTTATTTCTTGTTCGGTGCATTTCTTCCCAAACACTCGTATGCATATTTTATGAGTTTGCTAATTTACTCCTTTGCTCTCCGACTTTGCATACTGTATTATCTACACCTACTCCAAATTCTCTCTACATTTAAACCTAGTTAAAAATATATTAATGCATGAAGAAAATCCCAAATTCCATAACACATAGCAATATTTTAAAGTGCATTTTTATATATTTATCTTCTTTCTTTCGTAAGTCCAAATAAAATATTGGAATATTGGAAAATTGTATATGTGGTGTTAAGTGTTAAAGGTTGCACAAAGTTGAAACGGGTAGATTATTAATGTATTAAATCACAATTGTATATAGTAATAGAGTAAACTGTCAAAATGGTCTTTGAGATTTGATCATTTTTGCCACTTTAGTTTAAAACTCAAATCTTTTGAATCTTGGTTCTTTTGGTTTTAATTTTGTTGTTATTTTCATCCAAAATCAAAATTTGGTCATATTTTTCAGTAAAAAATCATACTTTTTTCGTCTTTTTTTTCCTCCCTTTAATAAAGGGAAAAATGGTCGTTTAACGTTTTATTATAACAAATTAAAAAAATTTGACCATTTTTCCTTTCGTTAAAAGGGAGGAAAAAGACAAAAAAGTTGGATGTTAACTAATCTGATCAAATTTTGTTTTTGGATTAAAATAGCAACGAAGTTGAAACCACAGGGACCCAGATTCAAAAGGTTTGAGTTTTGTACTAAAGTGGCAAAAGTGACCAAACCTCAGGAACCATTTTGGCAGTTTACTCTCAGTAATATTAGAGGGTAATTAATGTAAATATGGATATTATATATATATCCGTCTCTTATAACCATTATTTTACAAAATATATACTACAACAATCATAATTAAACACATATAATGGTGTTTTAGCTTGGTATCTGAGCTAACCATAGTTGTCGGTGATACTCAATTCATTGAGATTGCTAACACTCACGAAGATCTGGTGACACTCACATGAAGATCTGATGACATTTTAGGCAACTTTCAAGTGACACTCTAAGCAACAATCTTCTTTTGAACGCAAGTTCAACTTGCAGGACATTGCTATTGACACTCTCAGCAATAGCGACACTCATTGAACCTAAGTTCACACTCGCGAAACTTTCCCTAGCAATATTTCTAGGCGACCAATTGAGACACTCACCTTAGCAACATTGCTAGCGACACTACCAGTGACACTTACATAATGGCCACAATTGCCTTGTTCTCTCCATAAGAGAAAGCTTCACAAAATTCTCACAAATTTGTGTTCACCCTGTCACCAACCAACTAGGGTTACTAGAAAACCATGCTTGAACCTTTTCTCATTACCAACAACTTGTATGGGGCATATTGCCAAATCCATTGTATGCCCATAACGATCCTATGCAACAGAAACAAACAAAATTCCTATAGTTATGGTTAATATAAACTATCCTACATGGATCCACAATGATGCTCATGTCAGGATGATTATCACCTCCACAATTTCAAAGACCTCCTTCTCCCACTTTCAAGAAAGAACCATTGTTCATGACCTATGGCTCTCGAGCGAGCGAGCTTATGCTCCACATATAAGTTCTTGGTAATTCACCCTTAAGACTTAACTTCTTAAACTACAGATGAAGGGAGATGAAACCCCTTTGAATTATCTCAGCTGATATTAGAGAACATGTCAAAGACAAGGATCTTATTCTTCATGTAATCTTAGGGCTTTGTGATGAACATAGTGACCTAAAATCCACATATTTTCCCATCATCACCCTGCCTTTCAAGTATCTTTATGGTCTCCTAAGCGACAATGACTATATGGTAAGAAAGCCACCTAACGATCCTTTGCAACAGAAACAAACAAAATTCCTATAGTTATGGTTAATATAAACTATCCTACATGGATCCACAATGATGCTCATGTCAGGATGATTATCACCTCCACAATTTCAAAGACCTCCTTCTCCCACTTTCAAGAAAGAACCATTGTTCATGACCTATGGCTCTAGAGCGAGCGAGCGAGCTTATGCTCCACATATAAGTTCTTGCTAATTCACCCTCAAGACTTAACTTCTTAAACTACAGATGAAGGGAGATGAAACCCCTTTGAATTATCTCAGCTCATATTAGAGAACCTGTCAAAGACAAGGATATTATTCTTCATGTAATCTTAGGTCTTTGTGATGAACATAGTGACCTAAAATCCACATTTTTTCTCATCACCACCCTGCCTTTCAGTGATCTTTATGGTCTCCTAAGCGACAATGACTATATGGTAAGAAAGCCACCTAACGACCCTTTGCAACAGAAACAAACAAAATTCCTATAGTTATGGTTAATATAAGCTATCCTACATGGATCCACAATGATGCTCATGTCAGGATGATTATCACCTCCACAATTTCAAAGACCTCCTTCTCCCACTTTCAAGAAAGAACCATTGTTTATGACCTATGGCTCTCGAGCGAGCGAGCTTACGCTCCACATATAAGTTCTTGGTAATTCACCCTCAAGACTTAACTTCTTAAACTACAGATGAAGGGAGATGAAACCCCTTTGAATTATCTCAGTTGATATTAGAGATCTTGTCAAAGACAAGGATCTTATTCTTCATGTAATCTTAGGGCTTTGTGATGAACATAGTGACCTAAAATCCACATTTTTCCCATCATCACCCTGCCTTTCAGTGATCTTTATGGTCTCCTAAGCGACAATGACTATATGGTAAGAAAGCCACCTAACGATCCTTTGCAACAGAAACAAACAAAATTCCTATAGTTATGGTTAATATAAACTATCCTACATGGATCCACAATGATGCTCATGTCAGGATGATTATCACCTCCACAATTTCAAAGACCTCCTTCTCCCACTTTCAAGAAAGAACCATTGTTCATGACCTATGGCTCTCAAGCGAGCGAGCTTATGCTCCACATATAACTTTTTGGTAATTCACCCCCAAGACTTAACTTCGTAAACTACAGATGAAGGGAAATGAAACCCCTTTGAATTATCTCAGCTGATATTAGAGAACCTGTCAAAGACAAGGATCTTATTCTTCATGTAATCTTAGGGCTTTGTGATGAACATAGTGACCTAAAATCCACATTTTTCCCATCATCACCCTGCCTTTCAAGTATCTTTATGGTCTCCTAAGCGACAATGACTATATGGTAAGAAAGCCACCAGAACCAGTTGTTCCAACAGTTTTCACTACTTTTACAAGTCACACTCAGTCTCCCTAACAACTACTTGCTCTTTAGCCAATGGCTTCTCAACTTGGCTATCAACTGCTGCCACGAGTGATAGTGAAGACTCCCCAAGCCAGTTATTGCTCTCATTCCTTCAACAACTAAGAAGATTACACACGATAAGGTCACACCATCAACTACAACAACTACACAGGGATCACAATTGGGCCTCTACTTATAACAATATTTATGGATCCTTCATCTAGTGTGGAATTGGACATATTTCAAATAATTGCCCTCGTTCTGATCCATCCATATTTCATGTTTATCCTTTTGCTAGTTTTGCAGATTCACGTACTACTTCTGGAAACACATAGTCTGCTAGACCCTTCTACCTTTCCATGTATACATCTATTTCATCAAACTTCTTCACGTGAAGGGCCAAAACCATGATATCCCCTGCACCAGATAATGCATACAGTCCATAGTCTAGGTTCAATACTGAGACCTTATAATATACTCCAAACTTGTCAAACGATACCCAAGAGAGGTGACCATTTGGGTGACTACTTAATACTAAAGACGTCATTGTTAATGCAGTCGACATAATCAACACGGCCTCCAACACGTAATCCTGACTGGGTATCTTTATAAACATGCCCTAGATGGACTTAGAGTGTAAAAAACCTCTGATTGTGCCCTAAAACTGAATACTAATATCGAAAAATTAATATTTAGCTGATACAACAGATTGAAGATGATTGAGATTTTACTTATATCATACTTTTGAGTTGCATCGCCGGCTGATCGTATTCTCCACGCTTCCATGATCGAGGTTTTTCGGGGAAGTAGAAATGTATGTAGCTGGGAAGACGTCGTTCTGATTGTAGTTAGGGATTCATATAAAACTTCTAGATCTTTACGATAATGTGGTCGTAGCTAGGGAAGACAAACAAGCATTTTGGTCTTCTAGTTCAATTTGGCAGGAAAGTGGAAATGATCGATCACACATAAAAACTTTTACCGTATCCATTTATTAACTTTAGCCACACAAACACGTTTTACCATGACCATTTCTAACTATTAGCCACACATAAAGTAAAACAAATACCATGGCAGTTGGTTACATTTGGCCCCACATTTTTAGCGTGGCTACAAAATCTCACGGTTTATTCTTAAAGTGTCACTAAAGGTTTAGAAAAGATCTATTTTTGGTCACATGTAGGACTTGCAAACAGGTTGGGTCGGGTCAGAATAGATCATGGGATCAGAACGGGTTATGTGATAACCCGCAATTTCAGGTTAATACTTTAACCTAACCACAGTTAATTTAGACGTACATTCTTAACACTACATTTAACTAGGGTTAGTTAAATGAGTCTACGTTGGTAATTCGGGGAATCACCGGAACACACACACAAGTTAACTCTCGAACGTTAGTGATTAACATGAATAATTAATATTAACAGACGATTTATACGAAACTTATGCGTTGCATGACAAATACGTGAATTATATGTTTTAATTGCAAACTACGTGATGATTATGTGGCTTGTGTAAAAGTTTTATAGTTAGGGGTGTTTAGAGTTATTAGTGAACTAATGTAACCCTAAAATTGCTCATAATCTCAAATCCATTATATGGCAGTTCTCTAATCATTCTCTAATCATTTTGGCTACACAACACAAATCTCAAATCATCTAGTCTTTGATCTTTCAATTCATCAAGAACAAACCCTAGATCGAATCTAAAGTAAGTGTTTATGTTCTATGTTGTTATGTTTGTTTCCTTGATTCATGCAAACCCTAGACATCCAAATATTCATATGTGATTAATTGATTATGCTTGATGAATGCGTAATTGTTTGTAGTGAATGTGTAAACTGTTTATCAGAGATTAGTGATGCTATTGATATATTAGAACTTCTAATGCGTGATTGTTGATGGTTGAAATTAGGGTTTTGATCGTAGAACTGTTATATTGAGAAACTGTTGTGATTCTTTCTTATCATGTGTTTATATGCGATTGATAACTGGTCCGACTTTGTGAAGTCACAAAGTCCAGGGTTACCATATATATCATGTCCGAATTTACTTGAGTGTGTTGATGTTCGAATTTAAGAAGGACACAAGGGAGGGTTCTGAATTTGTTTAAATATTTAAGGGTATGGATTTGTTTAAATGATTAAGAGTTCAAATTTGTTAAGTTAAATGAAATCTAAATTTGTATGTTATGATGAAGTCCGAATTTATTATAAGTAAAGGGTGTTAGAGTTTAACTTGGGTTGCTTGTTAGAGTATAATAGTGGATGTTTGAAATCCGGGTTTCATTATATGTATGCATGATAATGGCTAGAATCCTAGTTTAGTTATGTGTTCTCGTTCCGAGTTAAATGATATATGGACTGATGGTTGGGGTGAGGCAATGATGGTTTGAGTTTATTAATACTTTATACAAGTGCGAGTTTATCACCATGTATATTATATTCCGAGTTATTAATTAAACTGTATACCCAAGTTTCTCAATATTTCACAACATGTCCCCAACTAAATAGAGAATCCATTGTGTGTTACTATATGCTAAAACATGTTAACTTGATTACCTAAACATTGGGTTGTTTGAACACTTAGGGTGTTGCAAACCCTACTCGTATGCATACTTACATTTATTGGGCATTAGGTCGCGTGTAACAGACCTAACATTCATTTAACGCGTAGAGGCACGTTAATACTTACCGAGCTAACTAAGGTGAGATCACTACTCTTTTACAAGCATGCGTCCAGGGGGGGATAAACTGATATTCCTGGGAGGAATACTTTTAAATGTTGTAGTCCAAATTCGATGTTAGTTAATAAACTCAAACTCTATCACAAAAGTTTCTACTTACTACCGAGTTAGTTGCCTAGGAGGTAACGGGGTATTAGTTGATAGCGTTATTAGGTTTGACAAAACTCACACCGTGCTGGAAGCTGGGCGTGAACTAAGGACCTTAAACACTTTGATTAATGCTGATAGACAATGATGAGGACACAACAAACATAATAGTCATATTGGTATCGAGTTTATTATTCTTAACATGTTTTTACTCTAAACACTTACATTACTTGCGTTGAACCCAAACTGTGAACTCGACAACTTTATGCTGATATACTTTTCTGCATGCTTGCAGGTCGTAAGATACATCAATGGATTGGAACTTGTAGTCTGAGGAGCTAGAGAAGTTGTGGGACGTGCTACTTGATAAAACAATTACTATTATGCATTTTAAAGATGACTTGGTTTTGATTATACAGAAACAATTACATTTGCTTCTGCTGAACATATGTTTTGATGAAATGTTATTTGAAATTGCACTATTCATGTTGGACATGACATTGGTGCTTAATATTATTTACTATGAGCTCAACATGATTAGTGGATGTATCCTGGTACGTCACACGTCCTGCGATAAAACCCCGCAGGTGGTAATTTGGGGGGTGTCACAGGTTAGGGTCGAAGTAGGTTAGGATCAAAATGGGTCAAATGAAAAAGGAATTTTTTTGGGCCGGGTCAGAACGGGTTTGGGTCCAAATGGGTTTGGGTTAGATCGGGTACGGTTCGAAATGGTTGGGTTTTTTGCCACTTCTAAAAACATGGATTCATCATTAGGATATCTTTTGTTCGAGTCGAACAAAAACCAACAAAATCCGACCAAAATTAAACATAAAAAACTAAAACCAAAACTAAACTAACCAAACCATACAAAAACTGAAAAAATCGAAACCAAACAAAAAAAGCGAAAAAACCATGCAAAAAAATGGAATTGGCTAAAATGAAACAAAAAACTGGAAAAATCGAAACCAAAACGAAACAAAAAAAAATTTGAAAACATCAAAACCGACCTGAAACCGAAAAAACCAATCAAAACGAAAGACAAAATCAAAACCAAACCGCAACGAAAAAATCGACCAAAAACTGAATTGAAACAAAACTAAAAAACTCGAAACCTATCCGTAACAAAATCAAAAAAACCAACCAAATCGAAACCCAAACGAAACCCGTCTAGACCTGAAACTAGTCTTGTGAGGAAACTCGTGTCGGCCCGAAACCTGTCACATGTGAAAACTCGTGTCAACCGGAAACCTGATCCGAATCGACCCCGTTCCGATCCAAAACCCGTCCCATGCCGAAACCCTTCCCGGGCCATTTCTGATCCAAAACTCGTTTGTGTTATAACCAGTCTCGTGCGGATACTTGTGCCGACCCGAAACCCATTCTGATCCAAAACCTGTCTCGTTTCCTTAAGGGAATATCCCACATCAATCCATTTCTTTAAAGTTGTCGACCCGCTTTGACCTGAAAATAACAAGATGGAATTTCAAATGATCCATTTAGTTAAAAGATCTTACCAAACCAACCCAAGTAATTCTAAATGCAACCCAAACTGACCCACTTAAAAGGCTTTAGGTCAAGATTTCCCCCTCTAGTCACATGAATAAAAAAATACCATGGTAGTTGGTAACATTAGGCCACATAAAGCTATTTAAGTGTGACTGTAGAATAGTTATATGTTTATTGTAGCGATCACTATTGAATACTTTTAACTACAAATAAAACTATAACCATGACCATAAAATACTTATAGTTATTGATTTTTTCCTTTTAGTAAGTGGCTAATAAGAATACTCTTTGGTCTCCCAAACTCATAAGTGGCCACATGTATTAGTTTTTAGCCACATTATTAAAAACCTATTGTGGTAGTTGGTTGGCCACACTTTTCTACTATGGGTAGTAAGTGTCGCTTTTTTAATAAAAGTGCGGCCAAAGTTTTTGAAAAAATGTGCCTTTCGTCACATAAATCAAAAATCAAACAAATACCATGGTAGTAGGTCTCATTTAGCCATAGTTTTCGAGTGTGGCTAGTAACTGTCACATTATTTTCTTAAAGTGTGGCTAAAGGTTTTCAATTTTTTGTACAATGGTCACATAAAATAATAAAATGTGTGGCTAAAAGTGTTTTACAATATTATTAATGACCTTAAGCCACACATTTAATCTAAAGTGTGGTAGGGAGGTTTTTGAAAAATTGTGGTCATAGGCCTATTTTGGCGTAGGGTAATATTTGTCTTGTATACAAGTTGATACAACGAAACATTTAATAACATGTCCAAGCTAAGGTCTGATTTTCCAACATAGTTACTAAAGTGAATTACTCAAGTTCTAAATCAACCCAAATCAAAATAAACACACACACACAAAATTGGATGCCTCCCAACCTTTTTATCGGTAACTAGAAAAATAACTCAAAACTTGAAAACCAATACACACACATCATAGACTCGATGAATATACAGACTAACCCTAACTTGCTAGTCAAGATATTACCGTATCATTAAAACATAATTAGGAAACTTAACAAATTTAACCAACTTGTCAAATGTGGTCGTTTGCTGAGTTGTGATTTGTTTAAACTCGACCTAACCCTAACCAGCTAGTTAGAGTCAAGAATTATGCCCAACAATCACCCCTAATTTTTCCGACTTGAAACAAGTAGGTTGGTCTTTAACATCTTCTCCTCTAAGTTAAATCCTAAACCTCTTAACCCCGGATTTCCAATTTCGGTAAAACAGTAATTGCCTGTGTAGTTTCTCAGTTTCCGTCTTGAAATTGAGTCTCGAACTTGCGCTGATCACAATCCTTTGAATCAATTGTCCCAACTTCCGGCTTGAAGTCAATCTCTAGATCTTTGATTAAGACTAGAATGATCAGCAGTTTCTTATCACATATCACAGCAAGAAACGAATCATTATACTTCTAATCGCTTGCACCTTTGATCAATGATTTCTTGGTATCAAATTCTGGTTTCTTGAAATTGGCTCAAATACAAATCGAAGTCCTGAATCACAAATATTAGTAGGGTGATTGATTTGAGGCATTCCACGTACCATTCTTTGTTCTTCACAGACTCGATGTTAAGATGCCCTAGACGGGCATGCCTAAGCCAGACTAGACCATCAATCATCAATAATAGGAAACTAGATAACAAATCCATAGTTTGATCTTGTACAATTAGTTGCTAGAGCAAAAAAAAATCCTCATCATCAGCACCATAGCCTTATCGCATACTAAGAAGACATCATCTTCTATCACAACTTTACACCCTCTGACTTTGTGACTTGCCCCCAAACTAATTATGTTGCTTTACATGCTTGGAATGTAGTACATGCATACCAGGTCTATGTTCACCTAGTTTGCTTGTGAACAAGATCGAACCCTGAAATATATATTTCGAAAATCATGAGAACCAATGTGAAAACAACCAAAACTACTTAAAAACTTAAAAAACGCACTTTATTTTAGTAATATATATTTTTTTTAAAAGTCGCGATTTAGGTGTTAGCATTTAGTTTTGGGGTTTAGTTTTAGGATTTAGTTTTTATCATTTATCTTGGGTGGGGTGGGTGGGGGGTTTTGGTTATTTTGGGGGGTTTTGGTGGGGTATAGTTTTATTTTTTGGGTGGGGGTGGGTGTTTAGGTTTTTCGGGGTGGTGGTGGGGTGGGTTTATTTTGGTTGTGTTCACACTGGCTCTCGTGGTCCTCGCGATAAAGGTGGTTCTCACATGAACCCTACCACGAGTTTTAACATATAAAACTAGTAAAACTTGTATGGTTACTGTACAAATGAGTTTTAACATATAAAACTAGTAGTTTACCCGTCCGCTGGGACGGGTATCTACGATAAGAACATTCAAACTCTGTGTATATTTAAGATTATGATGACATCTTATCCAACCGGGATTAGTAACTATAGCAATTGCTCAAGTGTGATAGTTGTTAACTTAAATTTTGTTATTTGGTTGGTACAATTTAATATCTTTAATTAATTCTTTGTAATTTGCTTAATGTAGGAGTTGTTATCACCATAAAATTAACAAAAAAGATCTATAAATATTACATGTCTATGAAAATAATAGAAATAATAAAAACTATGAATCACAATCAAACATATAATATGTATAGTATTGCACTAAATTTTACAATATCATTTTATAAGTTGTATAGCTCATGAAAATAATTTTATAATCGTTCACTCACTTAATGCAATCAACACTATACAAGTATTCTAAACAAAGTAAACCCAATTAAAGTACCACATTAGTAGGCACAGAAGTTGGTTAATTTCCATACGTGTTAACTCAAATTTTGTTATTTAGTAGTAGCCATTTAACATCTTTGTTTCTGTGTTTAACCCGAAAATTTTTAAGGAGGACAACAAACGATAAAGAAATAGCAAAAATATAATGTAAACACAACTAAAACTAGTTGCATAAAACACAATAGAAATAGCATAAAAACAACGAGTATCATACTAAAAATTCAATGGAAAGTAAATTAAAAACACAATTAACATTAGATAAAAAACATAATGTACAACAGACTAAAAGCACAAAGAACAACAGAGTAAAAAACAAATTTAGAAATACATAACTAAATAAATACCAACACCAAATACACTTACAAGAAAGTACACAAGAAAATATAATAAACTATATATGTACTTATATACATACACCCACAAGGGTACTTGTACAAATATACAAGAAGTATATATATTTATTTTTTACCCTTGACACTTACAATGGATGATCGGACGAAGAGACAAGTGTATATATATATGCTAAAAAGACTCGGTAAGAATATACAAGATATATATTTTACCGACATATATGAATATACTTACCGACAACTCTTAAGAATAGATTATTTTTAACGACCAACCAATATATATATATATTTCACTAAAATAAATCCGAAAAACGTATAAAAGACTAAGTGTAGAAATATAAGTATACAAGTGCACTTATATGTATGAATACATACACTACAACACAGTAAAATATAAATTTTCAAGTATTATACATGTATATACTTATATGTAAAAATACGACACACATACCTAATCTAAAAAGTATACACATAATTATACACACATGGGTATACGTACACGTTATAAATATAACAAGTACATAAGTATATACATATATATATTTGTGATACAAACAAACCGAACGTACTTCTACATATGAACAAGGTTCACTATCCTTAATATATACTTGAAGAATATATATATATATATATATATATATATATATATATATATATATATATATATATATATATATATAATAGGAATGGGTTAAAATGAGAACCACCTTGAGTTGTGAGAACCATGAGAACTAGGTCGTCCAAAGGTTTTTCCAAATTTTTTTTCTCAAAAGTCAAAAAAAAAGTTACTTGTTTCAACAAAAACAGAATTTTAAAATGCCGCATACCCACATTTCCATTAGGCGTAAAAAAATATTTATCTTCGTACAAAATTTACACAAGCGCGCATAAAAAAATACATTAGTCAAAGCTATCTACTTGACAATTTTTTTTTTACTTTTTTACAGATGTGTTTATAATATTTTTATCTATGTTTGTGCAAAAACAAAATTTTGGCCCAACTCACGCGAGAAGAAAAAGTTCTCACGGTTCTCACAACTCGTGGTGGTTCTCATTTGAACCGGGCCCTAATATTATATATATAGGGGAGGGTTATCTTGAGAACGCTAAATATTCGAGAACCGTAAGAACGAATGAGAAAACCAATCAAAACCATTTTTTAATACAATCATCATTTTAATTAAAATACAACATCAAAAAAGAAATTAGAATATCAAATAATTCTTTTCTCCTCTTAAAATCACTCTTATTTGATTTTTTACACATGTGTAAATATAACAAATTTACACATGTGTAAATAGCAAACTTACACATGTGTAAATTTTCTTTATTTCCGAATTCACGTAAATTTAAATGTGCAAATTAAATTTCTAGAATTGTATTCAAATAATAATGACAAGTGTAAAAAGAAATTTTGAATTTCACTTGTTTTTGACCAAGTTCTAGTGGTTTTTTTCATTCGTTCTCACGGTTCTCGCGATATTACATGAACAATATACAAAAAAAATCATGCTAGACACGAAGACGTACAAGGGCTAGGCTCGTTCATAGATGACAAGAATACACAAATATATATATGAAATATATATTAACAACGTAACTAATATTCAAGTTACCAACGTGTTTAATCAAACAAGGGTTCCGAAGAAACAAAACAAAGACAAGTCCTAACAAAGATTCAAGATGAAAGACTTGTACATGGTCAACCAAAGTTCCTTAACGAATAAGGACACTTGTAGGTCAGAACACAAACGAGGAACCACCCGAGATTGCTAGCATCTTAGCACAGAACGCAAACTGTGAGCTCATGTCCCCTCTTTCAAATACATTTTTATGTTTCCAAAACTAGGGGAGATATATCTTACTAATGGTATGATTATCTAGCGAATGAAATAACTACAGATCATGTGCACATTGGTAGAATACACAAGAAGCCATTAATCACATATATAGACTAAGGAACAAAAGTGGTAGATCTATTGAGTTTGGCGAGCTCCATTCCTAGTCGTGAGACCCCATAAGAGTGCTTTTGCATCCAAGCCGAGGAGAGCCGACATACATCGTCTAGGTTTGGTTGCTTTCTATGTCGGCACACATATTATGTGATAAGGATATGTTAAAACGAGCAATGTAAACATGTCGGGCGTACAAGGTTCTGATCCAAGCTTCCGGGACTTAACCCAAACCCAGGTTACTATCCTACAGATTCTCATATATTAACGACATAATCCGACTACGGGTAGGTAGTCCTAGCACACGGTCTGTGTGGGTTTGTAGATTCATTATTACTCGTTCGCATCTAGTGACCATTATGGCAAACCTGGGTGATTTAATGCCTTTCCTGTTTGTATGAGAACCCTCTGAACGAATAACAATGGGGGAGACTATATCTGGAATCTTTACAAACATGTTCATCATCCCTGTATGGGTATACTGAGCATTGTGCTCACCATTGTTACCTTCGCGGCTAACCATTTGAGCTTATCCATATCCCTTCTTTAGCAGGTTGATCTAAAAGTGTTAGACAACAATTCCAAACAAAGGATGCTAGGGATATCATTCCAAAGTATTGGAGGTTAGTGGAGTCGGAACGAACGTCGTTATTACAACTAGCTGCAAGCTAACAACATACATGACTCTTATCATATCGCGAGTCCAACAAAACTCTCTCATGTGATAGCAAACTCCACTCATAACAGTATTACAGGAATTGTGGATGGACAGATCAAAAAGCTACTATGTAGCAGGAACATAATCATTGTATTGTGATGATACTAAACGAAGAGCTGTATACTTGTTAGCTAGATGACTAACCCAAGCATGTGTATTGAGCTGTCCATTTGATTGCAAAATTAAATTTAGACGACGAGATTATTTTAACCGGCGGAGACTGTGACAACTGTGAAAATCCCCTAAACCCAAATTGTTGCTAGTTCGCGATAACAGAACACCATGTGCAAACACATTGAGTTGTGATGATTTTGATAATAGAAACATGTTAACCAATGATTTCTAGACCGTACTATACGGACCAGTAGTTATGATGTGTACGAAGATTCACAGTAAACCCAAAATTATTGTAGTACGTTACATGTGTAACAGTACGTAATTGTGAATGTTTGGACGACTCTGGAAACACGAATTGGCTTATACATGAAATATCCCGTATAACAGAGATGAATTAGCAGACAGATATGAATTATGATGCTTCTAATGAAGCCTGAGTAATTACGATGAACTAAATCCCGATTGTCGAAGCATGAATTAGCGAATGTAATAAAACGATCCTGATCATGCCTCGAATGAATTGGAGGGTACTTTATAGTTAATATGTGAACAATATTGACCAACAGTATGATATTGATGCCTAAGTGTGCTGAAAATAGCTTAAACGGGATTTCCGTTTCAGAGTGCGTAAACTTTATAATAATGATTATGATACAAACGAAAGTACGGTGAACGATTCTAAGAATACGGAATTGCTTAGACATACTACATAGACCATAACCTATGATTTGAGGCCCTGACAAATAGGGGCACGCTAAACGAGGCAGTTTCTGGTTACCGAAACGCCTTTGATTTAACGCACACAGTAATAATCAAACATGCATTGTACAGTCAGTCAACCCTAAAAACACTTATATAATACTAATATAATGTTTTCTAAGCCAACACATAAAAGCGTTCGGGTTTTCGTGGTTGGTGGGTTTCGGTTTTCAAAAAGATAAAAAACAACGTGAAAAGCGCGCAAAAAAGAATAACCCGGGACACATTTAGGACTCAAAAACAAACCTAAACATGAAAATATAATGGATAATCATCCTCAAGCCTTCAAAACCACCTTTGACCAGTCAAAGGGTCCCATGTGGGACCCCCTATTTCCGATCGGACCATATAGTTAGTATAAACATCCTTTTTCGAACTTTTAACCCATTTCACTTGATTTCTCACCTTTTTACACACACACACACTTATTCCAACAGAAAACAAGCAAGATCCATCCATAATTTGAAGGTATAACATGAATTTACAAGTGTTTTCATATCCTTTTCATGATTAAAAGTTTACTTTTAACAAAAAAAGTAATTAATCCATGAACACTTGATGTTCTTGAGATTTAAGGGCTGGTATGGATGGTTTATAATGTAACAAGATGATACATGATGATTCATGGTGGGAAAGCTCAGATTATGATACAAAAACATGTTATATTCGACAACTTTCGGATAATCAAAACCCTAGTCGAATAATATTCGTTGTAAGGCTTGATTGAGATGAGTTGTTGCATATTTGGTTTTGAATGATGTATAGGTACTAAACATAAGGATCTTCAGCTTCTGAAAGCACAAGGGTTGCTTGAAAACGCAAGAATCGCTAGGTATAATTTCCGAAAACCGAATTTAATGAGTGTAGAATTGATTTTAGCATAACTTTGTCCGTGGATAATGTATGCACTTGAAATTTGGCAAACCTATCACACATGGTGAAAAATAAGCTCCTTGTAAAACTTTATAATTTTCTAAAGTTTTTCGTGATTTTTAGTGAATATTTCAATGTTTAAAAGAAATAAATTCCGGAACTATAAAAAACGAGCTTGATAAATCACTAAAAATTACAAGGATCCTTAGTTTGACTTGGGAAAAATTCTGGGAAAATTCGTAGACCATTGACAGAATTTGAACATGCCTTTAAAAATCGTGTTTTTTAAAAGTTTCGTTAGCTGAAAACTCAGTTTACTCGGAAAAAACTAAAACTTTTCCTATAAAGTTCTACAAAACGAGCTTGATAAATCACTAAAAATTACAAGGATGCTTAGTTTGACATGGAAAACATTCTTGGAAAATTCGGAGACCATTGGAAGAGTTTCAACATGTTGTTTAAAAATCGTGTTTTCAAAAGTTTCGGCAGCCGGAAACCCATTTAAGAAAACTCGAAAAAAACTAAAAATTTTCCTACAAATTTCTAGATACATCAGAAGGTTTCTTTAAAATTTTCAGAAATTATAGAAATCGTATCGTCACGATCGCCAATTTATCGGTTAAATACAATTTTAGAGCGAATTTAATAAAATAAATAAATCAATTTATAAATTATGAGTAGAATATTCCTAAAATATACAGATTTTTTACAAGTTTACATTCATTTTTCAAAATTTTATTAAATACACACAATTGTTTACAAAAATGTGGAAGTTAAAATATAATTATCGACAAAACCGGCAAATTAACCGCTTAACGAAACTATCGGAACTTATAAATTGACCGACGACTAAATTGGTGATAATTGGAAAGTTGGAATAATTCCGGACTATTCTTGGGTAAATCAGGTAACTGGGGGACATTACACGATAGTTTGGGAAAATACCCGAAGGAAAAAAGGAAACTAAAATTTGAACGAGTTATGCTCGGTAACGCCAGAAATTTCCTTAACGGACAACAAATCAATTTTAAAATCTGAACAATATGGGACATCTGGCATGATCAGTCACTTGCCTGAACATCTAGAGCAACTAATCGTGACCGACACGCAAAACGTTGCATGGAAGCTAAACACAATTTTGACACTAAGGCAATACTCACCGCCTTACTGTTATGCTATGAGTTCATTCTCAGATGAATATTCCCATCCGAGCCTAAAATATGTATATTACTGACTCGATAACTATTTTTGGTAATTAACCGTTCAGACTGATAATAGGATCGGATTAGTGCAACGATTACATGATTGTTTTGCTATTACATTGTGAACACACTTGGGTTACGCTATCAAGTGAGTTTTCACTACCCCGTTTTCAAACTGTTTTCCTGTTTACATGGGGTGAATTGCATGTTACATACAACTTGCACATACAAACGTGTTTTGATGTAAATTATTTGAGTTAGACTAACACATGAAAAGTCCCCACAAAACACGAGTGATCAACTATATGTCGGTGGATATGTGAATAGTACTGTTGGTTTGACAAACCCAATTGAGCTAGCACGAATGCCATGGGTTCTACTGGAATTGTACTTGTCCATGCACTCTACACACCATGTGGTGTTAGACATAGCTACTTAGGGTGGAAAAGTGTTGAGGTGTCAGATGTGGGACACAACACTTGTGAACAATCAAGGTTTCACTTGTGGGCTTAGTATAATTACATCAAATGTGCATAATCATTATGTTCAAACTTAATTATTGTAGGTCCACTTGGAGGATCAAGATTAACCTACTTCCTTGTTTATCTAACACACATACGAGTGCAGAATCAATGTAAGTATGCAAACCAAAGCAAAGTAACAAACACAAGATAACCAAGATTTAATATCTTGATTAAATGAAGAGAGCTAGTACAAACACATACAAACAATGCTCGTACAAACTCAGGATATTCCCTCTGTGCTCTCTCTCTTGTGCCTCAGTGTCTCTCTCTAGTGTCACACTGAACTGAGAAGTGCATGTCTGTTTATATAGTACCAACACCCAGCAACAGTACAAAGAATGTTAGAGGTCGTACGAACCACTACAAGCCACGAAGAACAATCAGCAATGGTTGCACGTACAAATAACCTATGGCTCGTATGAATAGAAACTGGTTCGTACGAACAAGCAAAATGCTTGTTGAAAGGGCCATTCATACAATCATGTGATTTACTCAAACCAACAAGATAATGGCTCGTACGAGCAAGCTACTTGCTTGTATGAAGCACTTTCACTCGCACGAAGAAGTATTCTTCGGAGAACTTCCTAACAGACATGTCGTACACAAGACTTAACAGTATGCACACATGCAACTATTTTACAACACCGACAAACTAAACGTCATACTAAATCAAGATAGGAGGATATCTTGATTTGGTCGACACGACCAAACTATACAGACACAATAAACAAAGACCGTACAATTATAGACGTAACTAAGAAAAGCGACAGACACAAAAGTGCATCAACAAACTTCCCCTTGGCTGTTGCTTGGTCTTCCGTCTTCATTTCTAGTGGACAACTGCACCCACATTCACTTAACACTTTCAACCAACGTTGACTGAGGATCAAAGTCTTCAACATTCTCCCAAAACATCAAACGTTTCATGTTTCCTCTTGAGTACCACCAGAAGCAACTGAATCAGTTACGATCTGCTGTGCATTAGACTCTACCACTGGAGTTGCAGCAGAAAGTGCAGATGAAGCTGAAGCATCAGGATTACGAAGGTCTTCACTATCGTGATTATGTTTACGTTGGATCTCTTGTGCTTTATATCTTTCATTCCACAGAATGTTCACTCGCTTTCTGCTCATTTCAAATACATCTTTAATACCATTAAAGCCTTCAACCAGTGTAGAATTACGAGAATGATACCATTCTCTCAAGTCGTCATGTTTAGCAGTTAATGTTTTGGCAGATCGTTGTACAGCAGCACTACATTCTTTAAAGCCTATTCAATTCAATCCCACGTGCGTTATCAGCTGCTCTCATTTGCTGTAGCTGAGCTGTCCTTTCAACATCCGCAACCCTCAACCGCTCCTTTCTTAATTGCGCAATCTCAGTAGCCTGCTTTCCAACAGTTTCCTTAAAAGAATTTATCTCCAGCTGTTGCTTAATAACTGTATTCTGATTTGAAGACATAAATTCTGAGTGCTTGTTAATCTGAGCTGCCGTAGCTTGTAGCTGAGAGAAAAGAAAATCCACTTTCTCATCCTGTTCCATTTCAGAGAATAACCGACTGCTTCGTTTTGTACTTTGTTGATGAATTACGGACGGGGATTGTTAAACTGAAGAAGTAGTGGGTTGTTGTTGAACTGGAGTAGTCTCAAATGAAGGTGTATTAGCTGCTGTGGTAGATGCAGTTTGTGGTTAAGAGGTTGTTGTGGGTTCCGATATTAGAGTTTCAGCCTCCTCCGATGTGATGGCAGACTGAGTTTCTTCAATTGGTTCCAGTACGGTTTCTTGTTGCATGGTTGTAGGTTGTGTGATTTCAGTTGAGCTGATGAGGTTTCCATAGACTTTTTACTCTGTTTCTTTCTACGAACTGCAAGTTTCTTTTTGCAAGCTCGTTCAGTATCAGCCTCGGATGGAACATAGTCAACATCTGAATCTGTTGGAATCTTTCTAATCTGCCTAACCCAACGCTTATCAACATAGCGTTCATAACCGAGTTCAAGAGGATTATCATCAGAATCCGATTCTTCATCCAGTTGTTTACCCTTATCACCACCTGTAGTACCTACACCACTCGCACCACCATTACCATTAGAAAGAACTTGTATCGGAGTGGCAGCCATGCTTTGTTTAGTTGTCCTACGAGAAAATCTCCAACACATTTCATTCAAGGCAAACATCCACGTTGACACTTCAACGGAACTGAGTATGGAGCTTCATGATCATTGCCAAGCTGCAATGTTGAGTTAATTATTTCAACGGAAACATCTACACCTAAGTCATTCACTTTTCTGTGGATAAATTCCTTTCCATTCACTTCAACAACTTTAGCTAAATCCCAAAATTCCTTGATCAATGTCTTGTATACTGTAATTTTATGCATGATATCATAGTGTATTCTTGAGTCGCACAAAAACTTCATTATACCGTTGTACTCAGTAAATTTATCTTCCGGATCTAAGTAGGCTTCCATGTTGTGTCTTAGCTCTAACATGATTTCCACTTCTGACTTGTTAGTTCTCTTTGTTGCGGGCTTTCTTTTATGTTCTTTTTGTGCCATCCTATACACCAAAGATAACCAGAATAAGAAGAACATAAATACACTAGGAAACATACACAAAAAGTTTTTATTGCGAACTTTCTGTATGTATGTATTCCCTAGATGAAGAACTATCGACTCACACGAATAACAATTTATTCGTATGAAGAACAACTGATTTGTACGAACAACAACTGACTTGGTTAAACAAGCGATTTACTCGTACGAGTAACTGGCTTGTACGAACGGCAGGTTACTCGTGCGAGTAATAATTCTCTCGTACGAAGCAAAGTTAACTTGTTCGCACAAAGAACGTCAAGTGAAGATTATGCATGTAGAACTCATTTTTCATCAACAGGTTCTTCGCTTAGAGTTTGTTGTTCGTGTCTGGCAATGTCAACCAGTCAGGTAATGTTCAAACCGTTCATCTTCAAGGTATACCAACATTGTCAAACATACCTTAAAGATATCAGAAACAACATAAAAAGGGTGAAAAGATGAAGTAAGAAAGGTGAAAGTAAAGTCGTATCGAAGAAACTTCATCACTCTTTATACCACATTCTTATACTCGCACGAAAAACACTTAGTTCGCACGAAGAACACCCAGTTCGTACGAAGGGCTGTCTTGAACAACAAGTGAAGGGCTCATTCGTACGAAGCAAACACATTCGTACGAGTGATCTTGATTCATTCGTACGAAGAGCTGCCATTCGCACGAGGAACCTCTGATTCGTACAAGTCCAAGTTCTTCCAAACGGAAACATCAATTCTTCATGGACCTGAGGTTTCTCGTTGACCTGTTTAGATCTTTGCACATATCCACACAAATCACAAGTTAGAAAATGTGCACATTAAACAGATTTTGTTCTTTGTAATGAGTTTACCCCATTGTAAGAAAATACTTTATGAAGTTATGATATCAAACAAAGCAAATGACTTTTTGTGCGTATCTTGGTGGAAAACATTTGAGCTTCAACTTTGGCTAAATCAAAGATAATTTAATTTAAAAACAGAGTAAACTAAAATAACTACTAATAGATAAGAACAGACAGTACATGAACGAACAATCTTTTTTCTGAGTTTCAAGGTAAGAGAATCATACCAGCTTTTAATCTTGTCAAAAACGAGTTTTTGTTTAAAACATCAAATTAAATAAATAAGTATTCTATTATGATTATCGGTATTGTTGTCCACATAAGCTCAGCTTATCAGATGTAATCATAATTAGGAGATATGATTAATGTATGAGTTATACTTACTAGCCGGTGTTCAACCACTTCACGACACATTCCCGTATCAAGACATGCACGAGAGAAAATCTTACCGGTAAGTATACTGTTTATCATCTGTTTTGGCATATATGATGTGAGATACTCACTTATTTTGATTGAAAACAAGCCCTATGTGATTAAATCACTTATTGATGAGGAACTTGATTTTCAGATGCATGCAGGGCACAAGAGTAAGTCCGTGAACAGGTTAGTACCATCGTACCGACAAAGAGACGAACTTAGCTCCTGCATAAAGTTGTGATATATTATCACTTTTTGTTGGGTGAATGTGATATTATTATTACTTATTAATGGTCGTATGCAGTATTTACACGTCTGTATGGTATCATGGAAGTTCTAGACTTGCGTCCCCGTTATTTTTCGGTAAAAGATTCAACCATGATACCCAGATGATAAGCAAGCATAAAGACCGCATATCTCAGAACCTTGGCATACTATCAAACAAAATTTCAGTACCAAGACCATATGCCAATGAATGGTTCCCACCTGGCTTTCAGTACTGTTATGTTTATATCAACCTACACATTTTTATCTGATTGTGAGCCTACAAATACATCATTAGTAAAGCTACTTATCAATTTTTGTTTTATGTTTTTGGCCGTTTTTGACAGATCACCGGTGTATCATCATATTCTCTTATCTTTCCAAGAAACTCATTTTTGATTTTTGGGTTTTCTATTGTTTTTGTATTTTTCTAAAATTTTCTCCCCCTCAAATGTAGAAAGTAAATAAATAAAGACATAACTAAATAAAAGACATATTTTTGTATTTTTTGCATATTCTTATGTTTTTGTATTTTCTAGAAATTTTCTCCCCCTAAAATATAAAAATATAAAAATAAATGAAAAAGAAAAATCTTTTTGTATTTTTAGTTTTGAAGAAATTATTTATGAAAATGATTAGCCAAGGATGATTTACTCGGGTTTCACCTTGATGCCATTGACCAAAAGAAGATAATCAAAACGTGATTTATCAAAAGCTTTTGCAAATAGGTCGGCACGTTGGTGATCAGTGTGGATTTTAACAACATTGATAAGTTTCTTTTCATAACAATCTTGTATGAAATGATATTTAATCTCAATGTGTTTGGTTTTTTAGTGCTGTACAGGATTACGAGTAATCTGTAAAGTAGCTTCGTTATCAACATAAATAAGAGTAGTTAGAAATTCAAAACCATAGTCGCATATTTGCTGTTGGATCCATAAAACCTGAGAGCAGCAACTAGAAGCCGAAATACTCTCAACCTCACAAGTTGAAGTAGCTACACAAGTCTGCTTTTTGCACTGCCATGTGACTAGGTGATTTCCCAAGAACTGACATCCTGCTGATGTTGACTTTGCATCAATCTTGCAGCCGCCATGATCAGAATCACTGAATCCTGTCAAATCAAACTTATCATCCTTAGGGTACCAGAGACCAGTGTCCGGGCGACCCTTAAAATAACGAAAGATTCTTTTCACAGCCATCAAATGAGAAACATTTGGACTTGACTGGTAGCGAGCTAGAAGACATGTTGGGTACATTATATCGGGTCTTGAAGCAGTAAGATACATAAGAGATCCGATCATAGCACGATAAAGAGACGGTTCTACATGTTCACCCATTCCATCAAGAGTAATCCCATGATTTTGAGCTAATGGAGTTACCAAAGGCATTGAGTCTTCCATCTGAAATCGTTTGAGAATATCCCCGACTTACTTGGTTTGATGAATGAAAATCCCTTCCTTAGATTGATGAACCTGCAAATCTAAAAAGAAAGTCATTTCTCCCATGGCGCTCATCTCGAACTTCTCTTGCATCACCTGCTTGAATTCTTTGCACATTCTCTCGTTTGTATACCCAAAAATAATATCATCAACATATACTTGTACCAGCAATAAGTCCTCATTTTCTTCATTGATGAAGAGAGTACAGTCGATCAAACCATGTCGAAAACATGCTTGAGAAGATAGGAAGACAACGTGTCATACCAAGCCCGTGGAGCTTGATGAAGACCATATAATGCCTTGTTGAGAAGCCAAACCTTGTCAGGATGGATTGGATCTTCAAAACCAGGCGGTTGCTCAACATGTACTTCTTCTTCAATCACACCATGAGGAAATGCACTCTTCACATCCATTTGATAAACTGTAAACTTCTTATACGACGTATAAGCCAAGATAATTCTTATGGCCTCAAGACGTGCTACAGGTGCATAAACCTCATTATAATCAATGCCTTCTACCTGATTAAAGCCCTGGACAACCAATCTTGCTTTGTTTCTCACAACAACACCTCGGTCATCCTTCTTACACTTGTAAAGCCATCTAGTACCAATCTTCTTGTTGTTGTCGGGTCTGTCAACCAATTTCAACACGCCCAACTTCTGAAACTGCTGAAGTTCTTCTTGCATTCCTTCAACCCATGAGTCTTCTTTCATAGCCTCCTTCCAAGATTTTGGTTCAACCTGGCAAACATAGCAAGCAAAAGACCAATCATTATGTTCCCTAGATTCTCTAATTTCTGAATACAAACCAGCTTGTTTCTTAGCTGATTACGTATCTGCACTCCACTCTGGACATCTCCTATAATAATCTGCTGGGGATGGGTATTATGAGTTCGAGTTTCAGGAACATTGGGAACTCGAGAATTTATACCCTAATTGTTAATATTGAAATCAACAGCTAATTCGATGGCAGGAATCGATGAAGATGTAGAAGCATGACCTTCAGTCGTCCCTTGATTTTGCACATTTGATGTGACATCAGAAATTCCAGGAACCGGAGTAGAAGTAGCTTCATTTGCATTATGGAACTCATCATCTTCTGACAAAACATTATAATCAGAAGCATCTTCAAATTCCTCATTCTGAACAAGATTGTTAACCAAAGTAGACACTTGAGGGTTAACAATAATTGGTCGTACTAATGATGAGTCAACTGCAGTATCACTTTCCAGTAGCATTTGAGCAGCTGCAGATGCATCATCAAAAGTTGGCAGATTGAATGAGTAAAAAAGTCCATGGTAGTCAAACATCCAAGGAGCACCCGGAGCTCTTACTGATTCAGTGTATCTTTGAACCTTAACTTCACCCAATTCCTCAATCTTTTTCATTGATAAATTCCACACTCTGAAATTTGGAGTAGCATATCCAAGAAAGAAACCTTCAATAGACTTTGGACCGAATTTACCATGTGGATCAATCATAGTGCATGGAGCTCCAAAAGGTTCTAAGAAAGACACATCCGGTTTCCTTTTATGTAACAATTCAAAACATGTTTTCCTATGCCGTTTTACCGTAAGAACTCTATTCATTGTATAGCAAGCAGTAGCCACAGCCTCCCCCCAAAACTGAACAGGAAGTTCTGACTCTACTAACATAGTTCTTGCAGTTTCGATAAGAGTTCTATTTTTCCTCTCAGCGAAACCATTTTGTTGTGGAGTGTAACGAGAACTGTATTCATGTAAAATGCTCTTAGAAGAACAGAACTCATCCACAACATGATTCTTAAATTTGGTGCCATTGTCGCTTCTGATTCTCCTTGTCTTCAAATTGTATAGATTTTCAAGTAGCGTGAGGAGATTCTTGAGGATTTCAGGAACTTCACTCTTGTGTGCCATCATATTCACCCATGAAAATCTTGAATAGTCATCAGTAACAACTAAACAATATGCATCGCCAAAGGTAGTCTTGTGTTTCATAGGTCCAAAAAGGTTCATATGAAGACATTCCAGAGGCATATTCACAGTTCTTCACAGGATGAGACTTTCGAGCTTGCTTTCCCTTTTGGCACGAAACACAGACGTCTTGCAGATGAAAATTCTTTACTGGTACACCATTCACAAGATTATTTTTCACCAAATAGTTCATTTTCCTCAAGTGAATGTGTCCCATTCGTCTATGCCAAGAGATTGATTCCTTTTCAGTGGCTTTTGAGATAAAATATGTAACTTGTGCAGATGTAGTAATCGCTTGGCTCATGTCAAGAATATACAAGTCATTTATTCTTGGAGCCGACAAGAGAATCCATTCCTTGGGAATCTTGAACCCAGGTTTCAGCACATAACAACTGGCATCATCAAAATGAACCGTGAACTTCTTGTCGCAGATTTGAGAAACACTCAGAAGATTGTGATCAATTTGACAAACATAATTGATCTTGTCAAAACTAACAACACCATTGGAAACCATTCCTTCTCCAGTGATGTATCCGCCCTTATCCCCAGCAAAAGCAACATAACCTCCCCTAATGCTTTTCACATCATAAAGGAGCCTTAAGTCACCTGTCATGTGCCGTGATGCTCCACTGTCAACAATCCGATGACTATTCACAGTTCCTCCTGGAACACCCTACACATTGCATTACCCGATTTGTTTGAGATGGGGACCCAAACCTTAGTGGTCTTGGGTCGACCCTTATCATCAAGAAATGTGATCTCTATTTCTTGATAATTTGGAAACTTTGTGCCTCCCCCGGAAACATTACCGGTTTTAGGTTTCCAAGATTGTTGATGTTTACTAGATTGACTATTATTTACAGATTTATACATTCCTGGTTTTAACGATCTTGAAGTACTTGGTTTCTTTTCTAAAAAATCTGGTTTTAATGCCTTCTCAATTATCTTAACTTGTTTACGTCGTTGTTTTTCTTCTTGTTCCTAACAACACGTTTGTCTTGTTTAGGTGACACAGATCGACGTTGGCAATTTGTTTCAGGAGGGGCTTTTTCAACAAACATGAGTTTTGCTGGGTTGGTACAATTTTTGATTATGTGGCCAAATTCCCCACACTTAAAACATGTTCTCCTTTCAACAAATTTAGGAGATCCCGTTTGATGACTTGATGTTGAACTTGTAGGCCTAGAGGTACTTGGTCTATCTTCACACCCATTTTTGTGTTGAGTGTAATTGTTTTTTACTATTGTGTTTTAAAAGCTTGACTTAATTTACAAAATCAATATTTGACATGTTTTCAAAAGTCTCGATTTTATCAGTACCAGTTGAGCTCACAAAGTTAATATTCTTCCCCTTTTTCTTGCTGTGAGTACCTTTAGCTTCAACCTTTGGTTGTGACACCTTATGGTTTTTTAGCTTGCTTTTCTTGTTATCTATCTTTGGAAGCGATTAATGGTTATGGTTTGATTGGTTTATTCTTTCCCAAAAATTTGGTTGTTGAATTTTCAAAAACTTGATCAATTGAAGTTGGATTTACATTTTTGATCGGAAAGTTCTTGTTTGAGTTAATTTTCTCATCACCAATCAACGTATACAACACATTATCATTTTCAAATGTAGAAGCGGTTGTCTTGACAGATATGATAGGATCATTCCCTTGATTTGCAACAGATTGCACATCGGGAGTAGCAGAAATTTCTACCCCTTTCTTTTCATCAAGATATTGATCTTGATCGATCTTGTCTGACTCATCATCTGATGAATCATCCTCCTCTATTATAGATGGATTATGATCATCAACTGATAATGAGTTCGCGGGTTTTCTTGATTCATCTAAGGATTGTCCAGCGTAAACCCTAATCCTGCTGCAAACTCTTTAGGATTAAGAGGTACATATGGTTCAAAGCGTGGCATTTCCTTTTCATCAGGCAATTTGGTATAATTGTGTTTTAATGGGGTGGGAACGATTTATACCCAATTCATTTGACATCTCCCTTAAGTTTTTGAACGTCAATGATGTGATCAAACACATATCGGGAGTTAGAATAACTCTCCAATTTTAGCTTGATTGCATCATGCTCACATTTGGCAATGGCTAACT
Source organism: Scalesia atractyloides (assembly GCA_947069175.1). Classification (NCBI taxonomy): domain Eukaryota; kingdom Viridiplantae; phylum Streptophyta; class Magnoliopsida; order Asterales; family Asteraceae; genus Scalesia; species Scalesia atractyloides. The sequence continues at coordinate 36,178,874 of CAMTDV010000001.1, forward strand.
CCTTTTTTGTTTCTTCAAGGATATTAATGTAGTTATTAATACCTGTTTGCTTGTTCAAAAATGTTTTTGTTAGCTCAGATACGCTTTTCTTAGGAGTTTCAATTACATATTTGAATTCTTTTTCATTTCGAGTTAAAGCCAGATTTGCCTCTTTGCATTTTGACAATTCAACTACTAGGCTTTGATTGTGACTGTTAATTGTTTCAAATTTTGTTTTTAAGTTAGCACAATCATTGTATATTTTAGGAGAGTCGGATTTTACCCGACTTGTTGAACCTGCAACATTAGCCATGAAAGCAGTATGATGAGAAAATGATGCATTGTTGGCAAAGATTTTTTCCATTTCCTTTGATGCAATTTCTACTTTCCTTATCAAACCAGCCTCTTGACTTTTCAACTTCTCTGCTTCTTTCAGCAACTCATTGACCTCAGTATCAATCCTTTCCCCGACATCTGAATCAGATCAATAACCACCTACACTCGATCTTTCCTCGCCAGTTTTCCAATTATACCCAGAACTATCATCATCATCAGAAGTGTCAATACTGTGAACATGTTTGATCTAATTAATTATCTTGGCATAACACACGGTTCCTCCTTGATTTTCACTTCCCAAATTAACTGACAAATCACATCCTTCACCTGCTTGAACAACTAATACTCTGTTTGTATTGTTTGAAGGCCCAAACTGGTTGGAGTTGTTTGGGTTGTTTCAGCTACTATATTCGTTTATTGTTAACTTGAGTTGTGTTGGATGGCCGTGATTGATTTCAAAAAGGGTTGTGATTTCCTTGCTTGCTAGGTCAAGTACATTCACGCTTGAAGTGACCTTTTCACCATAGTTAAAGCAAGTAACAGCATCTTTATCAAATCTATACTTTGTATCTTTCTTGCTTTCTAAACTTGTTCTTCTAGTTCTACTCATTAGTCCTTTGCTCTTCTAATCGCACTAGCAAATGCCCATTTAATATCCATCAACTCCATCTCATCTCTAGGTATTTGTTGATAGTCTTCATTAGTCAAATTGATGTTTCCAATTTGACCACAGTATGCACTAACCATGGTGTTCAGAAGTTCCATGTGTTCCCGAGCAACTTCTACGCTGACCTTGGAAAGATGTGATGTATCAAGTCTAATGGTATTAGGATTTGCAAGGTGAAAGTTGTTACTATAGAAAGATTGTTGAGAAGCTTGTTGTGGAACTTGAGGTGTAACAACTTGTGGTTATGGTAGAAAGGCTTTAGGATCAAATACTTAACCATAGGTTTGAGTACTTTAACCAGCAGATTGATCTGTTTGAACTGGTTGTGGTAGAAAGGGATTAACGTTTGACACAAACGCTGTTTGCAGCTTTGGTTACTGAGGTGTACTAACGCCTGTGTTAATACCTCCAAAATACATTTCAGGATTTTGTGGAACAATAATTCTTTTTGCTTTTCGAATTTCCCCTTTGTTTTTTGTTCTCCAGCTTCTGAACAAATTCATAAATACTGATCTCCAAAACCCCTGTGTGCTTTAGCAAGTCAATGAATTGACTCCATTTTGGTGGTAAGGCATCAGCAAAACGCATTACAATCTCTTGTGGAGATGCAATCACTTTGCATGAATACATTTCACTAAGCAGATAATAGAAACCGGTTGTCATATCGCTTAGTGTTTCTTTTTCCATAAACAGAAAACCTTCAAACTCTTTCTTCAGCAGATCATGTCGTATTTTTCTTGTTGCAGCATTTCCTTCCCCTCTTGCTTCCAAAGTATCCCACAAATATTTGGTGGTGGTATAGTACACGAATTGATGATAAATGTCCTTATGAAGTGCTTGTGTAAGGATAGCGAACACTTTCTTTTCTAAATCATAAGCCTTTTTATCATTTTCATCTAAGTTGTCTAAAGAGGTTGGATTTGATCTTGCTTCTTCGAGAGATTCTTTATACGGTGTAGTAAATCATGTCCATAATTCTGTATTCTGACCAAGAACATATGTATGGAAACGACTTTTCCATGAAGGATAATCGTTCATATGGTTCAACTTCGGTTGACGGTTATTACTTCCTGTCTCACTCTTGCTAATAAGAAGAGTCTGAATGCTTTGATTTTGATTTGCCACGCATGCCCATTGATTAGCGGTAATCATGGCCGTCTGCTGAGGCATCAATGATTTAACCCATGAGGTTGCGGAGCTAGATTGTGGTGAGTCTTGGTTTGTGCTTGAACTACACCCCAATCCCAAGGATTTGTACCCATTTGTTTGTTTGTTTATTTATAAAAAATTTCTTTTTTAAAAAAAATTTAAGAATTTCAAGGGTTAATCTTGAAATAAAAATTTTCTTTGAACAGTTTTCAATTTCAAAGACCTTAAGATATCAGTTCTCACGAAAAACTATCACAAAAACTAAGTTCTTCGTACGAGTAGGTGATTCGTGCGAATTATAGTTCTTCGTACAAACTAGGTTGTTCGTACAAACTACTGTCTTTCGTGCGAGCAGCTGATGCTTCGTGCGAACAAGGTTCTTCGTGCGAGTCAGTTGATACTTCGCACGAACAATTTTTTCTTCACGTGGATGGGTTATTCACACGGAGATCTTTCGCTGATGTTTTGGTTTTTCACAGGGAGGGATCTTTTTGCAGGGTTGGTTGGTGAAAATTTTCCTTTTGTAACAGAAACTTATTTCTGAGTTTGTTAGAAAGTTGTCAGTTCTCTACACAGTTTTGGTTAAAAAGACAAACATTCCAATATCAGCTTTTCAGTCAAAACACTCAAGTCTCAAGATCTGGTCAACCCTAAAGGAATATTCTGGTGAATTTTCTGGCAAGTGCTTCACCGGAAAATGTGTCCAACTAAACTTTGATAGAAAATTTTAAGAAAAACCGTATCCTAACATGTCTCCACGCATTCTAACAAGGTTTTTATGAAAATTTTCAGGATACAACAAGTTTTATCTAAGTTTTAAGCTAGTTATCTTTTAAAAACTTAAGTTTCTTGTTAGAAGTTCAAGAACACTTCCAAGAATCCTCACAACTTGCTCAGACACAACACTAAGCTTGGTTTTTAAACAATGAAGAGAGCCAAAGCGCTGATACCACTTGTAGGTCCACTTGGAGGATCAAGATTAACCTACTTCCTTGTTTATCTAACACACATACGAGTGCGGCATCCATGTAAGTATGCAAAACAAAGCAAAGTAACAACCATAAGATAACCAAAGATTCAATATCTTGATTAAATGAAGAGAGCTAGTACAAACACATACAAACAATGCTCATACAGACTCAGGATATTCTCTATGTGCTCTCTCTCTTGTGTCTAAGTGTCTCTCTCTAGTGTCACACTGAACTGAGAAGTGCATGTCTGTTTATATAGTACTAACACCCAGCAATAGTACAAAGAATGTTGCTGGTCGTACAAACCACTACAAGCCACGAAGAACAATTAGCAATGGTTGCTCGTATGAACAACCTATGGCTCGTACGAATAGAAACTGGTTCGTACGAACAAGCAAAATGCTTGTTGAAAGGGCCATTCATAAGATTATGTGAATGACTCGTACGAACAAGATAATGGCTCGTACGAGCAAGCTACTTGCTCGTACGAAGCACCTTTCACTCTCTTCGGAGAACTTCCTAACAGACATGCCGTATACAAGACTTAACAGTATGCACACATGCAACTGTTTTATGACACAAAGAAACTAAACGTCGTACTAAATCAAGATAGGAGGATATCTTGATTTGGTCGACATGACCAAACTATGCAGACACAATAACAAAGACCGTAAAATTACATACGTAACTAAGAACAAGCGTCAGACACAAAAGTGCATAAACAATTATGAAACAAACTAAAACAGTGAAACTCACCAACTACTTGTAATTGACTTGTTCTAAACTTTAACATGCTTTTTAGGAAAGGCGAAGATGGAATAAAAGATTCGTGTGCGTGCTGATACCAGTTTTGACGCTAGGATATTACTGTGATTAGATGCATATTTAGTAAAATAGACTGCTTTCGGAAGTTGTACATGTACTTTATAAATAAGTGTGTAACTAAAAGATGTAAGCGATGCTTGAGAATGTATAATACAATGTTTTCATGAAAAAATGTGTTTGCACCATGTGTATGTTGCATCCTGCATGTGCTTTCGCTGTTAGTCGGGGTGTGACAAGTCATTTGCAGACATTTGAACTTGGGACCTCTGGGATGTAAACCAGATTCTTAATTAGCTGGGCTGGCCAAGTCCTTGTGAACAAACACAGTCTTTATTTATTTATTCATTACTCAGTTTATGAGTTCATTTTCTTCCTCATCATCGCTTATTCAAAAACTGGCTAAGTCCTTGTGAACAAACACAGTCTTTATTTATTACTAAGTTCATGAGCTCATCTTCTTCCTTATCATCGTTTACACAAAAACTAAAGTTTACATATTCAGTTATATATGTCATTTTCATTCTAGATTAACATTCTAAGCTTCAAAATAAGTATTTAAAAGGTTCATAAATTGGTCACTTTAAGTCGGAGTGGTGTTTCCAGTCACGATGGTCTTACTTAAAAAACGTGAAGGATGTCGGAGCTTCATGAAAATGGTTCCTTTGGTAGCTTGGGTTCGCGCCTAAAGCATCAGGTAGGTCATCAAAAGGTTAGAGGAGTTAGTTCAGGTGGTCATGGTACACCGAGGTTGGTTTATGTTGTTATGGTGGTGGTTAGTACGGTGTTCGATTTCCATAACAGTTACAAGAATCCGGTTTTCTTTCCCGGATAGTTTTGAAAAGAGAGCTATTAGGTGAGATATGAGAATGTGAAGGAGATGGGATGATGAAGATGATTGATCGCGGTTCTATTTATATGGGAAAAATAAGGATTCTAGATGTGCAAGTTCACAACTTGCTCTGAGGCTTTTGCAGAACTTGACTAATATCTATTATACATAAATATATGTTTATGTTAGGTTAAATCTCAACCATACGAATGCATTCAAAATGAGATTTTTTCTTGACCTTCAAGTAGTATAATAATACCATCGTATTATTGGTCTTCTTCATCTTCAATTTCTCATATGCTAATATCCATTGGCAAGTGATTGTCATTTTACACGGATAAAATTTGGGTATGTATATGTATTAATATAGTCTAAGAACTCATAACCAGTTGGTTTAAATCTTATAAAGTATCGAATTTTTGGGTTGTTTCAGCTAAAGTCGTCATTAAAATAAAATTAAGACGAAAATGTATATATTTTGCTTGGAGAAAATTTTCTCTAGCCTTTCTATCCAAAAACATTCTCTATCAACATGAATGATTCATATCCTGTGCAGGAATGCAAAAGGTAAGTTATCTAAACTTGTGAATACAACGGGTGGTAGTTCCTTGGCAAAGACAAAGCCTTTAACACCTTGGAAGGGAGAGGTCTTGGGTTCAAGTCCCACAAACGATAGAAATAAAAGAAATTTGTTGTTAACAAAAATCTAAACTTGTGAATTGAAGTGTAAGTCCTGAATAACCGGATCAAACAACAATATCAAATAATCACCAAGGATTGGTGGAATCCAAACTTGGTGAGATTCAAGAAAACCGAAAAATAAGAAGAACGAGATGAACAAGAATAACACACGAATCACATCAAACTTGCATACAATTCTATTACTAACAATTAGCAAAACCGTCTGATACAAGTTCTTCTACCTCATTCTAACTCTATCTAGTCTAGGTTTTCTCTAACATGGAGGCTCCAACTCTGGCCCTAGAAATAACATAAACTAGTTTATATACCTAGGTAAGCCCATTCCCCACATGGGCTCCCCTTGGGCTTGCCTAGCCCACATGGCCTTAAGCATGTCCGAATTACCTATTATAGGTCCAAAACCTTATATAAACTAACCTAGTTAAACCTAGTTCACAAACATAGCCCATTGCGCATATTTGATGCGTCAGTCTCACACTTCTAGGACCTAACAATCTCCCCATAGACTGATGCATCAAATTATCTTCATAGCATGAATTCAGCAACGTCTTCAATAGAGTCTATGGTTGTTGCTATGCTGTAAGTGTTGTGGAAGTTCTTGACTTCTGAAATCAGCACTGGGTCTCTTTCTTCTTCTCTTGTGGTTAGCTTCATATTAGGATCTTGATCGGGATCTGCTTGAGCATATTGTCTAAAAGAATGCGAGAGAAGGATTCTCAACAACTCTTTTCTTAATCGATCTTTCACTTTCAAGCAGGTTCACGGGTACTTCTTCAAGTGTACTATCATTGTCAGATGATAACTCGTATCTGGTTTTTCTGACTCATGTACATCTTGTTGTTGTGATGCTTCATGCTTTGTCAGCAACCAATGGTATCTCAATTTTCATCAACCCCTGTTTCTTGATTTATATCAAGTTCTGCAAAAATTCTCATAAATTCAAAAGCAAACATTTCTATGCAATAGGGAGTGTACCGTATGAACACTTGGTACATCCAAGTACTTGTACTCAAATCTCACGATTCAAATTTCTTTCACCTTTTGATGATCAGTCAAACCTTTAAGAACGGTTAATAATTTTTAATTTGAAAAACAAATAAAACACTCTATTTTTGGATTTTTGATTTTTCTATTTTTTTATTTTTTTTAAATATAAGATATAAACCGAAATGCAACTAAACAAAGAAACTGACTCAAAAGTTACAATTACAATTGCAATGGGATCAAAATCGTTTTCAGACGGACCAAAGAACACTTTTCAGTGCAAACTTATTCAAACTGGTCTAAATGATTGCCAATATGTTTGTCCACTTAAACTTTAACGCTCAAGTTTCAATTTTTCAACTTCTTGTACCATGACATACCCCCGCGATCAAGGGAAGCACAATGATTCATCGTAGCAGGTGAGTATACCAAGTTCATCCATTTGTTTTACAACATCATACTATTAGTGAATAGGTCAGTACATTCGTACAGCAGAGTAACCAATAGAATGTCCAACGAGGGTTAGGCAAATACTTTTCGGTACGAATTTAGCTTTTTAGCTTAATACTTGCAGTCTAAGCAATACAAGGTTTTGGCTCATTTAAGATATTCTGACTGTGCCCAAGTCTGCATATAGTCTGAATGCAACAGAAGGACAGCCATGATATCCTTGGATGAATCAACAACATAAAGACCAGAAACCTCAGATGTTTGTTATCTATCAACGCAAGATTTAAGATCTTAAAATCATACGCTGATGGTATGTTACCCACATGATACATAGTTCGTTATATTTATATCACTTTGTATCTTTTATCTTTTGAGCGCTAAGCCTACCGACATATCACATTAGATCCTAGTCTTTTCAGCTATGACACCTTACATGTGCCAGTCAAGCCCTTTAACACGAACATTTATTTCATTTCCTATTTGATACAATAAAATCTTTTTGGATTTTTCTGTTTTTGAAATGTTTTTGTATTTTTCTTATTTTCTCCCCCTAAAACAATGTAGATGTACATATATTTCCCTCCCCCCCCTAAATTTGTGCATCACACTTTATATGCAAATTTACCTAATAATGGAAACTTATGTACAAAGATATAAACGGAAGAGAATGAAAATATTTTTGTTGTTTTTGCTTAACCATTCCGTCATTAGATTGAAGACTAATCAATATAAAAACTAAAGCACACAATTTAAATTGTACATTTTCACTGATCTTGTCTTACCTCCCTTATCTCCTCCAAAGGATAAATATCAACTGTAAAAAAAATTGAACTTTTGTAACAGTGAAATGTTACCTGTTATATCTCTAGCACAACCGCTATCAACATTCCAGATATTGTCAACAACTCATCATTGGTTGTCCCTAAAAATAAGGAGATTAGTAAAACATTGGTACCCAGGCCATCGTGGTCTTGGGATTTCCTAAAGCATCAAAATAAGACACTTCCTTAAACACAAGCCCCATTTCGTTTCAAGGATTGGAGATGTTGCTGCTTTTTGTTTTGCTTTCCAAATTTGTTTAGGCATTTATAATTTCTTAGATGCCTTTGGCAAAGCAGTTGGCTTTTCAACCTTGTTATTTTTCAAAACTTGTGTAGGTTTCAAAGCTTGTTTTCTTTTAGCATTAGCAGCATTCCAATCCCCATCAGATGGTTTAACCTTGGGATTCACATTCTTCATTGCCTTGATGATATCTTCATCGGCTTGGAATGATAGTTATCCTTTGGTGTAACCCTTTGATTTTGAGCATTATAGGGTACGTAGGGACGATGTGTACAGTTTCGAGCAATGTGACCATGAATGCCGCAATTGAAGATTATTTGTCTCTTCACGTAGAAAGAATTCTGATCAGCTTAATTTGCTCTTGCTGGCCCTGAAGGATAAACTGATCCTTTCTGTGCTTGATTTCCTTGCACATTTCTTGCAAACGAGGATGAATTTGGATGTCTATACTTGTTGTGCAGGGGCCATTTGCTGTGAAGATTTTTTTTATTCTTGTTGTGTTGCTTAGACTGCAAGTCTTGCTCAAAAATAGCACCAATTTTTGGAAAAGCTTTGTTAACACAGTCAAATGCATACTTCTCACATTTGCCACTACTAATTGGCTTAACAAAATCATTTTTCACATCTCGAGCCTTTTTAGGACTATTGTTGCCCGTTGAGGACCTTGGAGAGTGTGATTGTCTTTGATGTTTAGACCTTTTCTTTCCTTGTCTCTGATCTGCTCGTTTCGGCTCCTTTGGCTTGCTTTGAACCTTTTCATCACTAGCAGAAGGTTAAGATTGTTCGGTTTGCGCACTTGGAGCCTTGTTCACGTCAGTCTTCACTTCATCGGCTTTGATTTAGTTAGAGAGTTGGTTTTTCAGATGACAGACAAGAACCTTCACCAGAATCATCAGAAGAATCATCAGCACAATACGGTTCATCATATTCTTCTTATTCTGTCCAATATGCAATTGACACTTTTTCTGCACATGAAATAGAAGCATCAGTATTGTTCACACATTTTGCTTCATTTTAGCATTTACAGGTTTAATGGACTCCCGTGTGTCGGATGTATAATCACTAGGTTTGCCATACACCATATGCTCTTCGTTCTCAAGATCTTCCTCGGCGTCAGGCTTTCTCGTGTAATTGTGATTCTATGGTGGGGCAACCTGATTGTATCCCAAACCATTTCCTTTGTTCTTTTTGTACGCAGTTGTACATCACATACATCTTGAACTACCTTGCTGGATGTATCAAACTTCTTTATGTTTACTTCATTTTGTTGATACTTGCCAGTCAGGATTTCTAGCTCAGCTCTCATAGACTCAAGTTCCATGTTTTTCACATTGAGTTTGTTTTTGTAATCATGAACCCAACACTGTTGTTGGTTAAGATCTCTACGAAGTTGAGCTATGTCTTGCTTTTGCGCCTCAACCTTTTCAGTAAGCAACTTGTTGCTTTGTCTAAGGCTGATGAATTGAGTCATTGCACTGTTATAATTAGTAACCATTTGAGAGTTGAGTGCCCTGAGTTGTGCAACCTTATTTCTGCAATTTTTAGAACACAAAAGATGGTTGACCGTGTTAATGAGCGATTTTGGTTCAACAGTCTGATTCATCATGCAGTGATTTGTTGGTGCCACTTTAGAGTATTTGAGTGCTTCCACTTGTGAAAATGAATGGGTTACAGGGCTATAAACCACGTTCAGGTATTGAGTTTCAGCCTGGGGTGCAGTCTTGTTAATAGAAGTTTTGGTAAGTAGGCTAAAGACAATCTTCGTATTTGCATTCGGGTTTGGATTACATACTAGGCTAAAAACCACGTTCCGGTACTGAGTTTGGGCTGTAGACATCTTTGAATCAAAGGATGAGAATAGGAGCTTGCAAAATCTTTACTAGTTTGTTCCTTGCCCTTGATAAAAAAACAAGAAACATGAGCCAAAACAAGAACCAGGGGACTCGCTAACCCAAACCCTTTGCACTCGTACGAACCCGCTTCCTATGCCGCACCTCAGAAGCTGACAAAACCGTTATCACATACAAACTCCCTCTTTTTTATAATTAGTTATATATATATATATATATATATATATATACACACTTAGTTATTTATTTATAAAAGTATAGTAATTATTATTATTAGTAGTATTAATTATTGTTAACTATTAATTATTATTAAACCTTAAATAAAAGGAGAATACTAAACGTCTTATCAAAGTTACCCCTAAAATCCCTTTCACTCTTACACTTTTTAGCCGCCTACCAAAAACTTGTCGCTAAAATTTTCTTTTGATATTTCCCGACAAATAAACATCACAAAAGGAATCAGCTTCTTCTTCGTCTTGACTTCACAACACCCTTAACTCATTGTATACCACAAGATCACAGAAAAACTAAAACCAACCGGAGATACAGAAATATAAATCGACCGTGATATAAATAATATGATTAGATGTGTGCGGTGATACAAGTTGTCGGAGATGGAGATGATAGAACAGCGGTGGTGAAGGACATAAGGTGCGGTTGATCGTGAAGGTATGAAGTAGTGGTTGTGCGGTTAAACAACGTCATAGTGAGGGTGGTAAAGGACTGAAGGTGTTGTGGAGGTAACACGGTGATGATAATAATGAAATATGATGGTGATGAAATAGGTGACTGGCAACATGATATTGCATTTTAAATATATTTTCAAAAGATTGCTAAGTAGAATAAAACAATTAGTAAAGCAAAATGTTTTCTTAAAGACTAGATCTATTCACCAACATTTTGTACCCAAAATCTTTTTACGCAGGATATAGGTACATGACTTGAGAGAGTTTGAAGTTGAAGACACATAGGATGTGCCTTAGTAATAAATGGGATTATTTATGTTGTGGATATTGTATGAAAGTTATGTTGAATGTAGGATCGGCTCATCCAAATAAGCATAGGACCTAACTTGAAATCTAGTCAATATATGCAGATTTTTACGATTAACTAGTGACAATATGATTGTTACTGTTTAAATGCTCAGTTTCATTAATATTGTTCAACATTTACAATCCTGAAACTAACTGGACAGGGCTTCGCCTTCACAGTTCACAAAACAACTAGCTAATCAAGATCACCACAACTCGCCTATTTGTAGACTTTGAGACTTTGTGCAAGTTGGCCTTTGCCACTTCGTACGAGTTGGACACTTCTTACGAAGTGAACTTCACTTCATACGAGGTGGCTATCAGTTCGTGCAAAGTGGCCCTATTACATACATTTAAACACAAAATCTAACATCGAAGCCCTATTACATCGACATGACATGACCCTAGACATAGGCTATAAACACCTGCATCAACAAACTCCTCCTTGGATATTGCCGCAGCCTTGGTGAGTCTTCAAAATCTTTATCACCCGCACCATCATCATCATCATCTTCATTAAATGCATCAACTTCAACATCAATTTTTACATCTCTTTTCTTTTTCTCTAAATATGTTGGTGCCTTGCAGAAAGTTACAACTACATCAACAAGTCCACCTATCATTACATAGTTGATCGGCTCCGGTTCAGTTTCAACTTCAACTTCTTTCTCAAGCTCTATTTGTATAATCTCCTCAGCTTCCGTTTCAACAACAACTGTTTCAGCTTCTGTCGCTGGCATAGATTCAGCTTCTGGCTCAGATGGAACAATGACAGGAATTTCATCTAACTTTTCTTTCGCTTTTCCCAATGTTGCAGCCTCTTCTTCAGCTTTTCGAGCTCTTTCAACATCTTTTTGTTTAGCTTATTCAATCTCTATTAACTCTTATTCAGCTTCAAACTCTATGCCCAACTTCTTAAATAAGATCTTCTCATCTTTTTATTGCTTCGAATACATTCTGCTTCATAATCAACAATCAACCTTCCCAATCTTTCATTCTCAGACAAAAAACTTGATAACACTTCTTACGATCATCTTCCAAATACATGATCCTGCTTTCTAATTCTACAATTTTAGTATCACTGAAGAAATCAGCGTCTAACCCTCCTTCATACTGAGTATCAGGAATATCACCAAACATATCTGATGCGAAAGATTGACGTTTTTATGCAGCTTGTGGCATTCTCTGTTGTACTTCAAGTGTTGGTTGTTTTGGTGTTGAAGCTGGTTATGATAGTGGTGTAATTTGTTATGGCGATGTCGGTGGTTATTATGGTGGTGGTTGTTGTAGTGGTGATGTGGGAAATGGTGGTGTAATTGCCGGTTGTTGTTGTTTTGGAGGTGGTTGTTGTGGTGGTAATGGTGGTACAACAGATTCGACATTTTCAACATTAGATACTATCACCTCAGGCATCTTCTTGGCTCTCTTATACTTTGGTCGTGACTTTCTAGCTGTAGGAGACCCTGTCATTTTCTTTTGAACATCATATGCTTTACTCTTTGCTCTCATTGTCTTTCTAACTAGCATCTTAGTTTCCTCTTGAAGGCTTTGAAGGAACATATGTAACATCATCATCACCAACTTCTTTGTGCTTTCGTTGTTGTAATCTCTGTTCCTCTCGTTCTTTCGCTGCTGCGATCTCTAAATCAATACTGTCATCTAAGCTTTCCTCATCATCACCTTCGACAACTTCTTTCTCAGCATCAGCAGCAACCTTAATCACATTCACATCATCTCTATCATTATCATACGTTGCAGAGAAAACATTATCATGAGCAGTTTCAGCCACCGGTTCATTAACAGGCTCATTCACCAGTGTCTCTTCTGGTTCATCAACTAGCAAAGTTCATATTGTTGCACATTGGCGAACTTGTGTAGGCTTCTTCTTTGGAGTCGCCCTTTTTCTTTTCTTCTTTTTCATACTAACTGCTACGTCTTGGAATAAGATCCTCAAGACACTCTGCTTCATCCTTCTCAGATCCACTAGTATCCTTTCTCCATTTTCCTTTAGGAGGTACCACATATATCTTATCTAGAATAGCTCCAAAAACTTGCGTTGCAACAGGCTCAGATTTCTGCTTCAAGTATAAATTCAATCTAACTAATGTCTCTTTATCCATGTGATTCAATACCAGCTCATCATCCTCTTTCTTTTGTTGATTCAGAAATAAATCATCCAACATTATCTGTAAGAACCTTGGGTACTGGAGAAACTTCTTTCTTGTAAGATTTACCATCTGATCAAAGATAACCTTAGTGAAGTTATATGGCGGATTAAGCGTTAAAGCAACAACCATACACATTTGATAGTCTAGAATATCATCATAACCGCCCTTCCATGACTGAAAGCATGAATGATAGAATGTACAAAGAACTTATACCGTCTGCCAAGATTTTCTTTCTTGAAATTTGGAGAATTAACATGACCTTTATAGCCCATACGGTAAAAACAACCTTTAACAATCCTCTTCGGATAACCTGTTGGATCATCATCTTTATTTCAGATCCAAAACTCTACGAATCAGCTCTTCAGTGATTATAACTTCATACTCTTTATCATCAATCTTTACAGTAGAATGAATTGCTCTCGGCTCAAGAACAAACTTCGCCGCATTCCAGAAACACTCTATATGTGATCGATAGACATGCGTAAGAGCCTTTGTTACTGAAAGAGGTCCCATAAATTCAAGTATTTCTATAAAAGCAGCTATCTCGGGAATCGTTTCATCCAAAACACAACAAGTATTGTGCTTTTTCTCAAACAATGACTTCTTTTCCTACAAAAACTAATCAACAAACACTTATTCCAACACTTAGGAAATTTAGACGAAAAATGTACTAACACTTCGTGCGAAGTGGTCATATCCACTTCGTACGAAGTGGGCATATACAAAAATTTACAGACCATTACACTTCATGCGAAGTGGTATCAAACAATTTTACCAATTTTAACTTAGTACCAACTGTTTTGTACATCATTCTTAAAACTTGACAGTTTTAACAAATTGATGGTTCTAATGTATACTATACACGCCGATATACACAAATATATGTTCAATTTTGAAATTTGGGAGCACTTCATCTTAATTTGCACAAAATCTCCAAATCGCATTAACAGACACTTAGATCGTATGAAGCAGATAATGGTCACATCGTGCGAGTTGAGTTCTATTTATAGGGCAAGGTCCACTTCGTATGAAGTGAACTCTTCGTGCGAGTTGAAAACCTCTTCGTGCAAAGTGGTTTGCAATTTTTCAAACATTTTATCAGTTATAACAACCCACTCAGTTGACCAAGTCCAAGTTAATGAAACTGGATAACGTATTTGTCTACCAAGTCCAAGTTAATGACCTTGGTTGAACATTTTGTGAACAAACTGATGTTTTCAGGCAGTTTTAAGTTTCAACTTAATGAACTTTTGATCGTTTCAAAACATTTTCTCATTTTAGATAAGCTCCTAACCCGTTGTCCTCTAGATTTTCCTCAGCATACAGCATCTTTGGACTTTGAAGATCCGCTTTCCATCATCGGCAGTCGCAACTAAGATAGAAATAAAATCTTTTTGATTTTTCCAAAGTTTATGCTAAAACACACTGAAAATCTTTTTGGGTTTTCTAAAATGAAATACAATAGCTATGTACAAACATATTTACAGACATATTTTTGTGAGTTTGTGTTAGAGAATCATATAAGTTTTTGAGACAAATCACCAGTATCGTTGACCTTGATTAGACTTTAAGTTCTAAACAGATTCATTTAGATTGTTAGTATACTTGTCCACTTACACCTCTACACATTTCTCAACTGTTCCAAGATATGTAGGTAATATTAGAAACTTGACTTAACCGTGTTTCCCACCTCAGAATATACTCTCGTATCAAGATTCCCTAGATTTCAACTTACAGGTGAATATATCTAACTGATATCTGTATCAGGGTTATGCGAGGCCTTGAAAGCTCAAGTTAGTACCACCGTACAGACAAAAAGATGAATGCTCGACTTAAAAGTGATGTTCCAATTTGGAATCTTTTGACTGCAATTGTTAGATCTTTCGATACTTTCAATATGCTACAGTTTTAAAAGCAAAAGTATTCTACAAGTTCTAGGCTATTGCTGATGCAAAATCAGAAAAACTTGTATAATACCCCCAGATATCAATTATCTATAATGACCTAGTATCTCAGAATTCGGCAATCTCTCAAATGAACTTTCAGTGTACTAAGACCATATATCCGAGAGATGTTAAACCTCGAATTAAGAAGTTTTTCTGTATGTTGATATCTTAGAAACAATCTACTGAATGTGTAAAGCCTACTGGCACATCATCAGTGAGACCCATTTAAACTTTTTGACACTACATTTCTTTAGCATACTATGATAGTCCACGGATGTACTATCATTTTGTCTTTTCACACGAAAACTCTTTTTGTGTTTTTCATGTTTTTGTACATTTTTTAAATTTTTATATGTTTTTTTATTTTCCATGACATTTCTCCCCTAAAATCAAAAATATAATTTTGGATTTTTGTTTTTAAAGAAAGAAATTCTAAAACACTAAAACATGACTAAACCGATGAGGATCAAGTCAACTCATCGTCCCCCTCAAATTCAACATTCTCCAAAATCCCCTTGATGTCAGATTTTTTAACCCATTAAGTTTCAAAAGATATCTGAATGTAGCTTTATTAAAAGCCTTGGTGTAAGAATATGCCTTTTGTTCATCACTATGGGTTTTTTCAATTCTAACCAACTTTTCTCGTGACAATCACGGATTAAGTGGTGTCGTTGAACCGGGTTATTAGTTATATCAATGGCCGCCTTTTTATCTACATATATAGGCATCTCAAGAAACTGCAAGCCGTAGTCTCTCATTTGTTGTTGTATCCACAAGATTTGGGAACAACTGGAAGCTTAAATGTATTCTGCTTCGCAAATAGAGAGAGTGACCATGGTTTGCTTCTTGCATTGCCACATTACTAATCGTGTTTCGAAGAACTGGCAACCGACCATTGTAGATTTAACATTTAATTTGCAGCATCCAAAATCAGAGTCAGAATATCCAACGAGGTTAAAATCATTGTTTCATAGATACCACAAGCCGGTGCTTGGGCAACCCTTCAAATATCTGAAAATCCGCTTGACGATATCCAAGTGTGACACTTGTGGATTCGATTGATATCGGGTGCAAAGGCATGTTGGATCATGATATCCGGCCTTGATGTTGTAAGGTACATTAATGACCCAATCATTGATCTGTATAAGGTCTCGTCAATCTTCACTCCATGAATATCTGGTTCTATACCATGATTAAGTACCAAGGGAGTAGATAATGGTGACAATCCCGACATGTTGAATTTCTCCAAAACATCATGAACGTACTTCGTCTGATGGATGAAGATACCATTAAGCAATTGATCGACCAGAAGTCCCAAGAAGAACTTCATTTCTCCCATTGAATTCATTTCAAATTTCTTTTTCATGACCTCTTCAAATTCTTTGCAAAGCTTATGTTTGTAGAACCAAATATGATATCATCCACATAGATTTGTACGATCAGTAAGTGTCCATTCACATCCCGTGTGAAGAGAGTGTTATCAATAGTGCCTCTGATAAAACCGTTGCTCAACAGGTGTTGAGAGAGAGTCTTGTACCAGGCTCTTAGGGCTTGGTGCAGACCATACGACGCCTTATCTAGTAAGTAAACCTTTTCTTTATTCACTGGATCGACAAACCCAGGTGGTTGGCCGACATACACTTCCTCTTTCACCTTGTCGTATAGGAAAGCAGAGTTAACATCAAGCTGGTACACCTTAAAACCTTTCCATGATGCAAAAGCCAGGAATATGCAGATGGCTTCTAGTCGAGCGACAAGAGCGTAGACCTCTATGTAATCAATACCCTCCTGCTGATGAAAACCTTGGACAACCAATTGCGTACGATAACACCTTTGTCGTCTCTCTTACATTTGAAGACCCACCTAGTACTGACTAACTTGTGATTATCAGGTAGATCTATAAGCTTCTAGACTCCAAGTTTCTCGAATTGTTGTAGCTCTTCCTACATTGCGTTTACCCAGAATTCTTCGGTAAGCACTTCTTTGTAAGTTTTAGGCTCAACCTGTGAAATGAAACAACTATATAAGAATTTTTCTTGAATAAGTGCAATTTTAGTATAAAAACAACTTAGATCCTTATTGATCTGATTTCTCGTTTTTACTCCAGCCTGCAATTCTCCAATAATCTTGTCTGAAGGGTGGTAAGACAACATCCTCGGCATCACCTCATTAGAAATGCTCACTTCATTCTCCGAATTCGTAATGTTCTGTTCAGCAACCTGATTACTCGTTGAAGCTTCATTCTGATTGCTAGGACCTTCAGATTGATTAAGTAAACTTGTTATCTGTTCGGAAACTTCAACGGAACTAGATCCTCCATTATCATATGTTGGCTCGCTATCAGAATCAAAACCATCGAATTGATTAAAAGTGGGTGCTATGTTGTCCACATTTGGTTCGACTACGGGTTCTTCTTGAGTATTGCTCAAAACCTGCTTCAGAATCGTTTGTGCCAACTTGTGATTGTGAAATCATTATTGGTCTCGGAATTTGTTCTTGAGTAGACGATTGTTGATGTTGATATAGCAATACCAGCTCCTCTTTAGTAGGTTCTTCTGGTAGTTCAAAAGAATTCCACAAACTCTCATAGTTAAACAACCAAGGAACACCAGGCTTCTATGTTGGTAACGTATATCTCTGGCAGTCAACATGTTGAGCTAGAATAACCTGGTTTATGCTATGTAAAAATACTCTTCTCAAAGGACTAGCATACCTCACGAAAAACCCCTCTAGAGACTTAGCTCCGAATTTACCATCCGGGTCAATGACTGTGCACAGAGATCCAAACGGTTCTAAAAACTCCAAATTTGGTTTTCGCTGATTAAGCAACTCAAAGCATGTCTTATTATGAGCCTTGACTATTAATACTCGATTAAGCGTGCAACAAGCAGATGCAACTGCTTCGCTCTAAAAACTGACAGGTAATTTAGAATCTGCTAGCATTGTGTGTGCTGTTTCAATAAGAGTTCGGTTCTTTCGTTCAGCAACTCCATTTTGTTGCGGAGTATAGGGCGCACTGAATTCATGAAGTACTCCTTTTGCGTTGCAAAACTCTTCCATTCTTTTGTTTTTAAACTTAGTACCATTGTCGCTGCGAATTCTTCTTATCGGTAGATGGTACAAGTTCTCCAACTTTCTGAAAAGAATCATCTAATTTTCAAACGTCTCGTCTTTGCTTTCTAGAAATAGAACCCATAAAAATCTTGAGTAGTCGTCAGTCACAACAAGTCAATATAAATCACCAGATATACTTTTCACATTAACTGGCCCAAATGGATCCATATGTAACCTCTCCAGTGGCAACTTGATAGAGTTCAGGAGATTTCTTGGGTGAGATATCTTGTACTGCTTGCCCTTTTTACATCTGATACAATCTTCACTCAAGTGGAAACTCTTAAGATTCACACCATCCACCAGATTATTGTGCACCAGAACTCATCTTTCGTAAATATATATGCCCCATCTTTCGATGCCATAAGATCGAATCCTTTTTTGTAGCGTTTGATATAAAACATTAAGCCGATTTTGTAGTAGTGGATGCGACGCTCATGTCAAGGACATAAATATCATTTTCTCGAGGAGCACGCATGAGGATTCACTCCTCAGGAATTTTGAATCCCGGCTTCAGAATGAGACATTCTATGTCCGTAAAGTGAGTTGTAAACTTCTTATCGTAAATCTATGAAATGCTTAGCTAGTTGTTTTCCAATTCAGCAATGTAGTTGACTTTGTCAAAAGATACAACACCATCCGTGAGTATTCCCTCTCCAACTATTCGTCCTCCTTGAGTAACCGCAAACACTACATAATTTCCACGTATTGATTTCACATCGTAAAACATTGAAACCCAAGCCTTCTCGGTCTTGTTTCACATCTTCTGTAGACTTCTTCACACTATAAGCAGGTTTTGGGTTGGTTTGAGGACATCATCGTGCAATGTGGCCAACTTTGTGACATTTGTAGCATGTCCTGCTGTCATTCTCATCAGATGAACCCAAAGCCTGTTCACGGTGTTTTTTCTCTGCATAAAATTCATAATTTGATTGTTGTTTAGTCAGACTTTCTTTCTCATTAACCGTGCTTGTTCCAAAAACAAATTCAATTTTCTTTTTGTAATTTGGTTTTCAAAACCTTTTGTTATTTTTCTTCTTATCTAAACCCAAACCATTCCTTTTGTTCTTAGGATAATCCCTTCCCTTTCGATGGTAATTATTATAAACTTTCTTTGGTTTTGAATAGTAAGCTGAATTTTGCTTTTCAAGATCAGAAAGACTAGCTTCAACCAATTTGAACAATTTATCCACTTTATCAAATTTACGTTCTGAATCGAAAATTCCTCATCAGAATACAGTTTGTCTGATCCATTCATTTTGCAAACTACCACATTAGGATCAGTATTTAGACTGTTTTCCAATGTTGAGAGGTAATTCTTTTGAAAACTTTCATCATTTTCAGAACGAGAGCTTGATTTAGATTTTTCTAAATTTGACTCAGCACTTTCAAAATCAGTGCTACCAGATTCATTTCCTAAAACATTTTCGACAACGTTTTTCACAACATCTAATTTACATTCATAAGTCAATCAATGTTTTCTAGTAGCTTGTCTTCTTTTTGTTTAGTTTTTAACTTTATATTGAGCGCCTTTTCCACCCCATCTGGATATTTTTTAGCATAATTGTTCCACATTGGGGGTGGACATTTATTGTAACCCAGACCTTTGTTTTGGTTTTTTAGAATCATTTTCTTCCAGTTTGGTTTTCTCAAGTTGTTGTGGAAGAATACGATAAATCACGTAAGAGGATGTTGAGTAACTAATCAACAATTTGTTGACTCGTTCAGACTCAATCTTTATGGCTTCAAGTTCAGTTTTAAGCTTAGCAATGGTGTCTATGTGATGATTAATTGCTATTTGTTTATTCATTATAGTAGTTTTTAGCATTGATTTTATTTCCATGTCTTCTTTACTGACTTCTTGAAATTGCTTGATTGATTTACTCAATTTATCATAAGATACTTTGGTGTCTCTTAACTCACTTGACAAGTTATCAGTCTGTTTTTAGTTCTTTATATTTTACATCCTTTTCTGAGCATTCCTTGCACGGCTCCAAGCACTTCGTGCATGGTTTCTCTACTTCTTTGAGTACAACCGTAACCTCTTTTTTAATCAACTCATTGACTGACTCTTTCACTTCATAAGCAACTTTAGTGTCTCTTAAGTCATTGACAAGTTATTAGTCTGTTTTTTTTTTAGTTCTTTGAGTTTTAAAACCTATTCTGAGCATTCCTTGCACGGCTCAAGACATTTCGTGCATGGTTTCTCAACTTTTTTTATTACAACCTTAACCTCTTCTTTAATCAACTCATTAACTGACTCTTTCACTTCTTGACTCTCCTCAGGAACTACCTCTTGTAACTGAGCCATCATGGCTTTGTTAACTATTTCTTTCAAATGTTCACCGTTCATCTTCTTTGTGACATCAATAATTTCTTCAACTGGCTTCTTGGATTCTTTTGTCTTTGGCGCGCAATGATATTGACTTGATCCTCCAAAGGCACCTACAAAAGAATTATAAACATCAGGAGGAATCACGGATTTAAAAGCATGGTGAAATATGTCTTTCTCAGCATAACGTACATAATAAATTGCTTCAGTCAGCTCAAACACAACTTCTCATTCTTCATTCGAACTTTCCTTGATAACCTCATCAAATACTGGTTCTTCTATTATCTCAGCAAGCAATGCCAAACTCTCTTTTCTCAGAATATAATCATTCCAGTTAAATCCCTCATCCTCTTGAGTCACCACGAGTGTTTTGTTAGCTTTTGCCGAACCATCTTCAATGGCGATCAGCTTTGATGTGTTTTAAGGAGGATAAGTCTTGTGATAGATCGCTTTCTTGTAGTAATCATCCGCAAATGGATTATGATAACGCTGGACTTCTCTGTTCAAGCACTCATGCTTAAAGTGACCCTTCTCTAAGCATTTAAAATATATCACATTCGCTTTATCAAATCCCAGTTTACCATCTAGACCTCCCAAACTGTTACACCTGGTTATTTCCATAAATCGCTAAGCTCATCTAACCATACTGGTCATACACCATTTGATGTCTATTATTCGAGTTCTTCAGAGTCGATTTGATCATAATCCTCTTTTGTCATGTTAGGATTCCCGATCTTACCGTCTACAAGGCTCTTATAAGTTTCAAGCACGGATACGGGTAGAGCCATATGTTGCTTAGCTGTATTTTTAGTGAAATCTTATGCATTTGTCAAGTTCATAGCTATGTTACACTAAAGAACCCTCTGATTTGGATTTGATTGGTAGTTCTGTTTACTAGTTGTAGTTGTTAGAGCTCTGGGATGATTGTAGAGTACTAGGAGTATCCGGATCATAACTTGGGAATAAAGTAAATCCAGTACTACTGCTTGACAAATGTCAAGTATTTGAAGAGTTATTAGCACTGAAATCCGTTTAAATCTTCGGGCTTTGGTTATTGGCAATTGCACTTCCTTTATAGTACATATTAACGTCTTGCTATGCATGTGCACTTTTGGATTTTGCCATCTTTTGTAAATCCAATTCATGGCCTTCAAGCTTCTCAATAAACTTTGCAAGACTCAACGTCTGTTGTAGTCAGGACTGTTCTTTAAAACCATGAGATAGGTTGACCATTCGCCCTCTGGCAGTGCATCAGCTAACTTATCTACTAGCTATTCGTTATCTTTGTTCACCCCTAACTGTCTCAATTCGACTACAAGGTGATAGTACCTCTCAATCATCTGTTTCATTGTTTCGCCTTTTAATAAGTGAAAATTTTTTAATTCTTTCTTCAACACTGATTGCCTGCTCTTGATCATCAGTGCTTTCTTGAAATTTAAACTTGAGTGCATTCCATATTGATTGAGCGTAGTTTTCGTGCTGTAACATCATAAAAATATCTTCTTTAATGGCCTGTTATAAGATATTCATCATCTTTTTGTCACTAGTAAACAACAATTTTTCTTGATCATTCAATTGCATCATCCCTTTCAACAAACCATTCACATCTATCGGAATCTTATAACCTTCCTCAATCGCGTACCAACTACCAAGATGATTCACCTATACCCAATTCGTAAATCTTTCTTGCCAACCTTTATAATCCTCAAGATACATCAATTTGGGTGGTTTAGCCATCGTGCCATCTCGTTATCTAAGTTTAAGGTTTGAGGAGCTGTGTTCGTAACTATTGATGAAGCGAACGCATTAAAGAACTCGTTCCCATTTCTACAAAAAAAAGTTCAAAAATCAGTTCGTGCGGAGAAGGTTTTGTGCGAAGTGGGGTTTTCGAGCGATCGGACACTTCGTGCGAAGTGGAAATTTAAGTTTTTGAAAAATACTCACTTCGTGGAAAGTGAAGTTACAGATCGTGCAAAGTGTGTTACTTTTTCACAAATTTTGCAATTTCCGACATGAATTCGATTGATTTTAG
The DNA here is from genome assembly GCA_947069175.1 of Scalesia atractyloides. Taxonomy (NCBI): domain Eukaryota; kingdom Viridiplantae; phylum Streptophyta; class Magnoliopsida; order Asterales; family Asteraceae; genus Scalesia; species Scalesia atractyloides. Next base: position 36,201,298 of record CAMTDV010000001.1, read on the forward strand.
CTTTAGTTCTTTCAAGGGTTTGTCTAAACTAGTTTTTACGTGTTATACTGAAAAATCAGTCTCCATGAATTTGTTTTAAAAGTGAAAAAATAAGAAGAATGAGTAGAATAAGAAGTCTTCAAAGGTTGAATCTTGATCAAATGTGTCACACCCCGACTCACACCAAAGCGCACGTGGGGAGCAACAGATACATGGTATGAATACATTATTAAAAAGATATTGTATTACACAACACAAGCATCAGTTACAACGTTTGATTACACACTAAGTTTTAATGTACAGGCACTAATGTCCCAAAAGCGGTTGTCTTTGCTAAGCATGCTTCTATGTACAGTAGTATCCGATCAATAAAACTTGAAACCCATATACACTTCACTTTATTCTTCATTAGCTTTACCTGAAAAGCATGTTAAGTTTGAACGGTCAACTACAAATAGCTGGTGAATTTCATTGTTTTAGGGTGTTTCATATTTTTGTTTAAACCAGTTGATTTTGCATGTTTGACATGAAGTTATACTAAGCCCACAAGTGAAACCTTGACTGTTCTCAAGTGTCGTATCCCACAACCGACACCTCAGCACTTTACCATCCCAAGTAGCTATGTCTAACACCACATAGTGTGTTCACAGAATTGCATGGGCATGTGCAATTCAAGTAGAACCCATGGCATTTGTGCCAGATCAATTGGGTTCGTCAGACCAATATTCACACATCCACCGGCATATAGTTGATCACTCGTGTTTGTGGGGATTTTCCGTGTGTTAGTGTAACTCAGATAATTCACATCACAACATATATGTATGTGCAAGTATATCCGTATGTAACATGCATTTCACCCCAAGTAAAACAGTAAAACAGTTTGAAAGTGGGGTAGTGAAACTCACTTAGTATATGGCACGACTATCACAGGATAGGTAAGGTCCTGATATCAGTTCGTATTTGGTTAATTTCCGAATACAGTTTTCAATTTGGTAATTGCATTAACTAGGGCTCAGATGAGGATAATCATCTGAGACTCGACCTATATCATAACAGTAGAGCTGTGGGTATTATCTTAGTGTCAGATTTCAGTTTGGCTTCCGGGCACCGTTTTGCGTGCCAGTCAAAGTCGCTTGTTTTAGATGTTCGGAAAGTGGTATGATCATATGGATTGTACTAATGAGTTGGTCATTAGAAACGATTAACTTTATATTAGGGAGTTCATTCGTTGGGGATCCCAGGTTGCCCGATTTTAAGTTTTCGTTTTAGCCGTCGGGGAATCTCCCAAACTGACGTGTAATGTACCCCAAGTACCCATTTTTCCCCAGAACAGTCCAGAATGACTCTGGTGTTCCACTTATTGCCAATTTAGTCGTTGGTCAGTTCGCGGTTCCGACAGGTTCGTTATACCTTTACAACTGCCGGTTTTGTATAAAATAATAAGATTTTTAATTCCAAAAATCATTACTCAATCAATATATTTTATAAAATTCTGAAAATTTTTATATAACTTGATAAAAATATACAGAGTTCAGGAAAATATTTTCAGAATTTATAAAATCACTCTATTAGTTTTATTAAATTCGTGAAAAACTGCATTTTTACCAAACAATTCCCGTTCAAAATGATCTGACCTTCAAAAATTCCAAAAACAAATTACAGAAGTGTCTCAATATTTCCAGGAACTTCTTGGAAAAATATGAGATTTTTCTGGATTCGTTATACAGCTTTTCCGGCTACCGAAACTTCGCGACAACATGATTTTTGAAACCCATGTCAAACTCAGTCAACAATCCCCAAACTTTTCCAGAATGTTGTCCATATTAAACTCAACATTCTTGTAATCTTTGGTGATTTATTGAGCTTGTTTATTATTTTATCCGAATTTACTCTTTTAAACAGTTAAAATTCACTAAAAATTTAGAAAATTCTAAAATTTCAATTGAGTCTCACTGTCACTATGTGTGATCAGTCTGTCACTAAGTTTACAGCTACTAGTTTCAGTTTTTGGGTGTTATACCTCGCGTTTCTCGATCGTTTGAGCGATCTCTGATCTTTCAAAGACTGAGCTAGACTAGGGTCAGTACCTATACACCATGTACAACACAAATATGCATTTAACTTTATCTATCAAGCCTCTTATCAAGTCTTTTTCGCTTATGGTTTGAATTGTCTGTTTAGTGTCGAATAAGTAGAAGTTTTGATCCATAATCCGAGTTTTTGTATCACCAAACAACATGTATAATCTTGCTATATATTTATCACATTTCAAGAGCCTTCACGACCCAAGATATCAAATATTTACGGATCAAATTAAGTTATTTTTGTTTATTAGTAGTTTTAACACAAAAAGTAACTACAATATATAGAGATTAGACTTTGTACCTCAAATTTATGGTTGGTTATTATTGTGAGATTGCATGGACAGAAGTTATAACAGTTGAGAGTGTTTCATCTTTGAATAGTGTTGAAGAAAAAGAATTAAGGGATGTGTATTGTGTTCGATCAAAACAAACGCAAAAGGCGGTTCACATTTTTATTTTTATTTTATTTATTTATTTATTTTATTATTTTAACTTTATAATCAATTAAGCTGTTTCACTCATTTTACTCGTATAACTTTCAAAATATAGCGTATTATAAAATTATGAATATCCCATTGAGACGAGCTTATTTTTCTTCACATTTTGACCAAAGTTTAGTTTAAAACGGAGTAGGATAAAATATAATATATTTGGTTATTATTATTATTATGAAACATATTCTTATTCTACTTAATATCCATTAAGGTATCCCATGGTTCAAATCATCATTTGACCCGTCACTTACTCGTTTGACAATACGTGAAATGTAAGGCATCATCATCATCTTCATCATCAATAATAATAATAATAATCATCATGATGCTTCTACAAATGATACACGGGGTGTGGACTATCACAAAATTCTCATCAACCCTCACCAAGTCCATCGTCACCGGATTCACTCAACATTAATAAAACTGATGAGGACCATGCATCTGAACCGTTGGATCGAAGGTGCCCTTTATTTCTTTTACAATTTTGACTCATTAGATAGAAGTGACAGTTTTAATTCATTTGCTTAGAAATATGTAGTTTATGATGAATTCACTTGTGTTATGTATTCTTATAGCAACAGGAAGAGACAGAGACTTCAAAGGTATTCGGCACTGGAGTTTGTAGAAGCAGTTTCGGATAATCATGCTGAGATGAACAGTGATGATGATATTACTGGTGAAGCTGTATACGATGAAGAATATATGAAACAACAAAAAGGAAGGAGGAACATGTCTAGTAGCTCTGAAGATGATGATGAAGAAGATGAATATCATTTGGAAGAAGAACACGCTAAAGATGAATACGACGAAGAAGAAGATGGAGACGATTCAATGAGTGCAAGTGAAGACAGTGATGTGCCACCAAGGTATAAGAAATTTCCGGCCTGAACAAGCCGGGGAAAAATTGAGGCCGGTTGGTGAGCTGCAGTCGGGTCTAAGACACAGTAACCGTATTGATTACACACCCTATGAGTTTTCTGACTCTGAACCCGAGTTGACTAATAAGTCAATTGGTTTAGAGAAAAAACTCGGAAGCAAGTGATACCCCAGGGTTTTCAATGGAAAGTGATGATAATGAGGTGAAGGTTGACCGGTCAATCGTTGGAAAGGAAGAACAGGGTGAACCTGTGAAAGTTGATGACCCGGTTGAAGATGAAGTTGAAAAAAGAGGGGTTTTGGATCTAAATGAGCTGGCACCAGGTTTAGGCATAGAAGACATGAAGGATGAAGATAGAGATAATATGTAGAGAGCCATCATGAATTAATATAATGCTAGTTAGTTGTGTATGATATATAAATATAAGATTTGATATTATGTTGAGCCAAGAAAGATATGAAAAGGTTCCTTCGTTGGTGAAATTTTATGCAACCCATCTCCAACAAGATATGAATTCTAGTTCTAGTTGTATTTTATGTAGTTACTTGGAAAAAATCTCTTAAATAGGTGCAACTAATATACCTAATTATCTATAAGTGCAAAAAATATTGACCAAACCCATTGTTTTGAATAACATTTTAGTTCAAATCGCTAAGTATGTGTAACCATTGAATGATAATCATTAATTCCGACCATCCCTAATTACGTTTAACCATCGTTAATTTTGTTGAGGTTTGTTGGGTTATGAGAATTTCACCTGATTTGCTTACTATATTCCCTTGTGATTTGGGAGATTAGACTGAGGTTACTCTTGGAGTATTACGTTTGGTATGGTGGGTGCCCTGAAAGTGCTCGGAATTGATTATGTTGGCCGTTAAAAAAAATCTTAATGACTTTTTCATATTTACTTAATGACCTTCCTTATTTACTTGTGTCTTTAGATTCTATTAACTATACTAAAACAAAACAAACTTATGACACTTGTCATGAACTTAGGTCTATTATTGCCACTTGGCAGTGTAATATCACTCATTTATGTGTTTTGAACGACAAAACCATTCACATCATATTTTTCTTCTCAATCACAAATTCCCTTCCATTGTTAGATTTAAATAAGTTGTCAATTTTATATTCAAACCAAGATAGAAACATTATTTATGGTATACAAACTTAATTTCTTTTGTTGATTTTACCATTTACCATATATTTATTCTTCATAACTTATTCATAATTCATAATAAGTTTATTCTTCATAACTTATTCGTAATTCATAATAAGTAAATAATATACGTATAGAAAAACCGCTTATTGATTTTTACGTTCGAAATATATATATCTTCTAATGAACAACAATAGTATATATGTGTAATGTTATATATTCCTGATACATGTTGACGAATAAGTTTTTATGTTATTTTTGCTTTATTTTACTCTGAATTAATGTTTTCTTTTTTACTTCATGGTAGTTACCTTCAAAGTTGTATTAATTAAATGAACATTTGAAGGTTAGTAAAACATATAATTATTTATTTCTTTTATCATTAAAATCAAGACAATTTGATGTGTGTCAATTAATTTCAATTGACGAATAACGTTTTTATGTTAGTTTTGCTTTATTTTACTCTGAATTAATGTTTTATTTTTTACTTTATGTTGGTAGTTACGATCAAAGTTGTATTAATTAAATGAATATTTGAAGGTTAGTAAAACATATAATTATTTATTTCTTTTATCATTAAATTCAAAACATTTGATATATGTCAATTAATTTCAATTATATACAATTTGAATTTCATTCTCATAATATTTTTTTAATGTCAAAACAATTTTCAAAAAAATTTGTGTTATATAACAATTTCTAAATTTTGACACAATCAGTAAATAAACTTTTAACATAAAAGATTCCATTAACAATAAATGGATCAACATTGTTTGACGTTTTTCAATTTTTAGTATAAAGACATGAATTTGTTATTTGTTAATTTTTATTTACATTTTTGCTTGACATTTTTTAACTTTCATATCTATGAATAACTTTATTTTATAATACATCTATTGTTTGTTTATGTTACTAAATATTGTCTAATACGTATTTATATGAAAACACTAACGAAAAGGATGACGTAAGTTCCAATTCTACTTTAAACCTTTGTCAATGAAATAATATATTTCATTTCTATAATATCTATATTTCTTAAGCCTACATTACTAATGACTAAAGATATATATTATGAATATGTGTTTATATATATCTCATATTGATGATTTAAATACCAATTATAGAATAATAGGTTATATATCTATATTTTTTATACTTCATAATTTGTATTAGTATTAATTAATTTTGTTCCGATGTGTTACAATTTAAATATTCTTTGTTTATTCTGTATTTAATTAATTTATTAATTCTAAAATCATCATAATCATAATGAAGAATAGAACTAAATATCTAATTTCGAATGTGATTAAAATAAAGTTTAAAAAATGATTAGATAATCAATCCAGACATAATTTTTTTTCATAAGTATCTAAATATCTAATTTCGAATGTATTAAAATCAACTATCAAATATCAAGTTTAGTTAGTAGTGATATATAACATACCATAAATAAATAAATAAAATTATCATTGGTAACTATGATAATTGAGGTGATTTTAAAATTGAAATATTGTTTACACTATAGGAAACTTTTTTCCCTCTAATATAACTTATCTAAACCCTCAACATTTTCATACTGCATGTTATTGTTAAATGTCAAACAAACACATTCTTTACAAGTTATCAAGAACATGTATGATGCTTACAATCGGCTCAATTTAATTGTTAGTCAATCATAGAAGGAGGTTAGTTACTTCCTATATTTTTATTATTTGTTTATATTGTTACAAGTGTGTGTTGTTTTATCCTTGTATACTATTGTACTTATTAGTTAACGATGTATATGTTATACTTTGATTGAACAATGAATCTTCTTCTTTATTCAGTTACCTAATCACATTTTTAGTGATGACTAAGTTGGAGATAGATACTATTCATGTATATTTTGATTTTTCGTCATAAAAATTTGTACTTTAATCTTCTTATTGGCTTGGATCAAACAACTAGTTATATACGTACAGTTTGACGGTATAAATCATCTCTATTACTATATTGGACACTAGATATGAGGATAACTTGACTTATGAAGTCACTTATAGTGCAGTGATGATTTGAAAAGTCCGCCACTCTATTAAAGATTCAATATGTCAACAATTTGACTTCTTTGGTCAAAATAAAGCATTATGATGTCTTAAAAAGTCACTGTGTCTATTATAAACTCAATATGGGTACTGTTTGATTACGAAATTCAAACATAATGGTATTTTGACGTTTTCATATACTACTTGCCGAGAATTGATGATGTACTTAAGCAAGCTTTTGAAGGTTGTTGCCACTTAAAATATCATTCAAAGTTATAAGATCTAACATTGAAAAATGAGCAAGTAAATCTGTTATATTTGGACTAGTCAACTTCTAGACTTGGAAGCAACGGTCCCACATGACGATTATTCCATGTTTTCTTTATTAGTAAAAAGTATCCTTGGTAAACGTTCCTCAAGCTCATCACTCAAAACATGACAATTATCAATAGATTTGTAAGAAGTATTTTCTTTATACAACCCGTGTAACACACAGGAACTTAAACTAGTACTATACTATTTAAAAGATATCTACGAGATATGATATTGATGGAAAGAATAAAATTAGAGTTGAATATGCTTATTAATTATTCCCCTTATGAAAAGATGAGATTTATTAATATTTTACTCTATAGTTTAATAAAAAAGCACATTATTTTCGGATCGCGATTTTGGCATATAGACTTTTGATGATTATTGTAGCAATTGTTCCTTTAGTATTATAGTAAGATGGCTTCCAAGGTAACAAAAAAAAAATTAATCACGTATACCTATTTTTTAAGGGTTATTGGATTTTATCACCCCAACTATTGGCTATTGGCCACTGCCACATCCAACTATCACTTTGACACCCACCACCCCCAACTTAACACTTAGTGTGTTGTGTCACCACGTCGTTAACTAATCCCTAACTCAGTTATGTTTTTCTCCTATGTGACACTCCTTTTCCTACATGACATGATGAGGTGGATTAAAAAATTCTTTTTTTGCAAAACCTACCTCCCCCTCATTTCATCACCCCTTTCTCTACCATCACTTCCACCAACCACCTGCCACCATCACCTCCATCAACCACCACCACATCACCCCCACCACCAAATTAGATGACCCATACACAAATTATAAACCCTAATAACCCATAAAAATATTAATTTATAACATAAAAAACTATTTCAATACCTGCTAGTAGTAGTTAATACATGAAATTAATCAAAGCATTTTCATAATACATTCTAAATTTTATGTCTAGCAAGGTTAACCCAAATCAGGCATCAAATATCATCCTACGACACAATCGTAAACAAAACCCTAGCACGACTGTTCTAATCAAACACTTACATAATAAATTTCACTCGACAACATAATATGGACAAGACAACAAGAAAAAAATGGATTACCACATCATACCACTCCTGTGAAATCGGAATCGATAAACATCCAACGTTGCTCAACAGGTGCGGAATTTTGTTATCGAACCTGCTGTTCTTGGCATCGAATCTGAAAATTTCTACTGTTTTTTCCGAAGATATTGTGCTTTGTGGCCGTTGTCACACCCGCTCATAGGCGGGAGTGCAAGGTGTGAACTTGATTAGCTTCCATTGCATACGATGTAAGTAAACAAACTATATGAATAAAATATGTATGATGTTCATCCATTCATCAACAAGAAATAGTTTACAAGTCGTAAGTTGTTCTCAAAAGACATCACAAGTTATATTGTTTCAAAAAAGACTTATACCAAAAATAAAGTTTTAGCAGTTCGAGGTTTTGCATTCCATCTTTCGCACAAGGGCGAGAGATGTGAACCAAATCATCCAAAAGGATGACATCCATCTGACGTGGGCGGAGTGTGTGTATAATTTTTAGATATATTTTAGGTACTTTTTCACTCATTTCTTCAAGCTTTAAATTTATAAAACACGATATAACACTATCACTCTCTACAACACCTTAGGCCAGTGCACCCATCGTTTGGGTAGTATAGTGATGGTAAGATACCGAGGTCTTCCAAGGACACAAGAGCTTTTAATACCAGTTTATCGTAAACGTCTAATCGACCCAAACTTTGAGAAAATATTTTTAATAAGTAAACTAAAGAAATAAACTAAAGTACTAAAAGAAAAACAAGATAGAATCACGTTGTTCCGAATCATCTTTTATGTATCCTTTGATGAATTCCGCACTTTGGGTTTCTTAAAAGATTATCTTAGTTAAAGTGGTATGTCCCTCTTTTGGAGACAACGTCATCCTCAGCCATATTGGTCTGAGTCAGCAGGGATACAGTCCCGCAAGGCCGGAATATTGAAAGACAATTAAATGAGTTATTAATGCAAAATGTGGCATGTCCCTCTTTTGGAGGCAACGCTACCCTCGGCCATATTGGTATGAGTCAGTAGGGATACAGTCCCGCAAGACCAGTTTAAAGTTTTAATAGTAGTTTATTTATATGTGATTCAAGTCATTCTTACTTCCCCTTATTTGATGTTATCTGCCTCAAAGAAAGTCCTAATATCCTTGAACCAAGTCCTCACATGATCTATACACTGAACGATGCAAGAACTTTACCCAAACCACCCTTCTAACCCCCTTCTAGGCAGTTAACGCGCTTTATATAGACCGTAAAGATACGAATGAATGAACCAACAAAACATGAAGAAACGATAGGATAAAGTTCACTTTCAATATAAAAAACAAGTTATTAAAGTTATTAATACAAACCCAATTAAAAAGTTAACCAAAGATTGGAAATCAAAAGTAACACATAAAAGACTTTCTTTTCACCAAGTGATGTAAGAGATTAGCCAAGCATGGCCATAGTTTGACGAAGACTTTTACAATCAATCTTGGATCCCGATACTACTACACACTCTAAACTCTAATGATTATGGTGGATGATGATGGTGGAGTGGTGGCAAGTGTGAGAGAAATAGTTTGCCAATGGATGATTTAGAATTGAACCAATCACCCCTATTTATAGCTGGAAATTGAAGCATCACACGACCATGTGCCTGGTGGGCATGACACCATGTCTTCCACCTTCTCCGTCTTCATTTATTGATCATGTTAGTTTAGATGCTTACACAGCCCCGTGTGTTAACGACACGACTCTGTGGCCAATGTACTTGTTGTACTATCCAAGATTTGCATATATGGAAGTTGACCACGGCCCGTGTCCATAGGACACGGCCATGTGTCTCTTGTCTGCTTTTGTTTGTCTTTTTCTTTCTGGAACCTTGAGGAGCACGACCCCATGCCGAGCAGGCACGACCCCGTGCTTGACTTCTGATTCGTTGTTTTTTTGGTCTTGAGGTGAAGCTCTGAGGGTTGGTATAATGTATCATCTTTCCTTCTTTTGTACTTACACTGGTTTTTGTTGATAATTTGTTCCTTTTGTACATTTAAGCTTTTTTAAACCTGTAAATCAAAAGTGTACAAAGAAACACACTTTTTCCAACATTAGTGTTAAAAAGAGTTGGTTTTATACCTTATTTGATATAATTTATATGTTGCATTTAGCGCATATCAAATACCCCTACACTTGAATCTTTGCTTGTCCTAAAGCAAAACTTCTAATATTGGTTACACACCCAAATGGAATTGGTAGAGAAGAAGTTTTTGGGTATTGGTTTCAGAGTGTCGGGACTCCAAGTTCTTTTTATTCTTGTTTTTATTTTTTTTACAATCCTATTCGACATGATTATTGAGAATCTTTTTAAGAAAAATAAATATTTTTGGGCATACCATGCCTTTATAAAATTTATTTAGCTATATGTAAATTCACACACATCACAAGTGATCACTCAACACTCGGCCGAATATGTATAAGTGAAACGCTATATGCCGGTATGGAACTTACTCCTACCATATGCTTGACAAGTATTCAAACCTCCTCCTTGTTAACGTAGTATTTGTAAATATCAAGAGTACTTTTAAAATGATCGGTTTTAGCTAGGGGTAGGGTAGTTTTATTTAAAAAGTGGCTAAAAGCGTAAAATGTCGTTTTTCTTTTGAATTTTTATTTATTTTTGACTTAGGTATAAATTGAAGGCTTATAAACAATAACTTTGCTTATTACTAGAGATTTTAGTTATTTATTTATTTTTTGATAAAGGATAATCTAAGTCACCTCTTTTGATATAAATTCTAAAAGAACCGAATTTTACTAAAATAAAGATGTCTAAAAATAAAAATTGGTTTTGGATGATGGGCCATTTGTGCAAAATGATATTTTGCGGGTTTTAAAATGAAAGGTTTAGGCTCAAAGGGGTTAACTAAGGGAAATTTTTGTTTTTGGTGGGGAGATAATTAGAAAATAAGGTTGAAAATGAAAAAAAGTTTAAAATCCTAATGCCTCGATCATATACTTACTTGGATTAGTTGGTAAGAACCGGGAACGGATTGTCTTGTCAAGTTATAGATTCGTAAGAACCATACAACTATTCACACAAGAAGTGAAAAGTGTGCATTTAGTAAAGATATGATATTGAATGCTCGGTAAAGGCTCAAAATTCCCATTTTCTGGGAAAAGAGTAAAAGTGTGAAATTTTATATACAATCAAATTTTAAAAAGAATTGTCATACCTTTTTATAAAATTTTCTTATAAGGTTCTTTTTATCACGGAGCGCTTCTAAACTCATTAAATTTTGAACTTTTTAGAACTTGATTTTTAACTTAAATTATAAACAAGACAAAACAAACTAAAACAATTCTGAAAAAAAGTTGGGGTGTTTTAGTGGTTCCAAGTAGAGTTTTGTGTAAGGCTTGATTTAGGACAAACAAATTCAAATTCAATTCAAGTTCCCCCCATATATAAATTACACATTGTCCTCAATGTGTCCAAAATTGGTTAAAATTGATTAAATATGTAAATGTGGGTTAAAAACAAAATAAAATTCCAATGATCAGACACTGGACACGGGGGCATGTTTGAATGACACAGACCCATGTTAAAAGTGCCAATACTAGTGTTCTTGGAAAAACTTACAGAAGGTTGACACGGGGGCGTGTCGAGAAGGCACGAACCCGTGTGGCAGGTTCAAAAGAAAAAAGTTTCAACGACAAGAAGGGCACAGGGGCGTGTCTGGGAGACACGGCGATGCGTAAGGTTACTGTTAGTTTTAGAAAAAGGTGGTAGGGTATCGGGCTTCCTGTTTCGGGTTCGAGTTGTCGTATGCTTGGGGATCCAAGTATCTCAAGGTACCTGTAAGTTCATACATACAACAACAACAACAATCTAACAAGAAAATACAATTCCTAAGTCACAATTGTTCAAAGTTAAACCTTCCATCACACCAACATAAAAAGAAAATAAATGCAGAAAAGTAAATTGTTCAAAGGGTAAATTGTTCAAATCGGGTCGCAGCCCGAAAACCATTACAATTGTTTAAAAAGGAGGAAAAATTAACCTGTTACGTTGCCTCCTTTCCACCGTCCTTGCCACCATCACCTAGTCCAAGTCCATCTCCTCGTCACTGTGACATTTACAATATTTGAACATTATACAATTTTGATCATTTTCGTATTCAATAAAATGTTATATTTTATTTACGAGATACGTAATTGTATGATTGAGCGAAACGATATTTGCGACATATTTAGAACAAGATTCAAGTTTCATATGCCTTAATACCCTTCATATAGCTTAATTTACAAGTTAGAAGGGTTAAAAATGACAATCAAGTGATAATACAACTCCAGGGGCTGAAACTGCCTAAAAGTGAAACATTTGCTTTCAGAGGGTCTTACCGTAAGACCCTAACCCTTACGATCCGTAAGGGACACCCAGCACAGTAGATGGTAGCTGTCTATTATAGCTGTATTCCTTGGCCCCCAAGCTCGTGAATTTGCCACTAATTCACCTCCTTTGGACATGTGTGATGACACTCATTAGTCCATAACACCTCATTGGACACTTGGCTTGATTTGGTCATCCTTTAATCACTATAAATAGCCTTGATCATGTCCATTCCAAACTTACACCTTTCAATTTCTTTCTCTCTTCCCTTTGGAGGTTGTTTCCAGCAAATGTAAGCCTCCTACTGAGTTCTAAAAGTGTTCTTCAACAAAAATAAGTGCTCTCTCGAGTTCTTTCATTATTTTGACTAGTTATGAGCCAAAAGTCAAGCAGTTTGACTTTTTGTTTGACTTTCGGTCCTGGCCATTTTGGTCAAGTCAAAGTTCAAATTGATCTTTGCTATGTGATTATAATAATAAAGGTGTATCCCTTGTGAATACACCTATTAGTCATCACGTGTAGTAATAAAAGTCGAAAGTGCACAAAAATGCATTTTTCGACGAAAGTGTTTTCGAGTATTAAAACTTAAAGTTTTGACACCAAATCAGTTTTATAACATTATTAGACATGTTCTTACATGTCTAACTCGTCATTTCTAGTTTAACGCTTTTTCTTTAGTCGAAAGTCGAGCGGTTTGACTTCCACTTTGACTTTCGAATCTGACCCATTTGGTCAACTTTAGGATCCGACCAAGCCCATTTGTATGACCATAGTAATATAGGGAATAACCCTCTGAGGTTGTACCTTATGGTCATGTCGTTTGGTTAGTCAAATGACGAGTCAACTATATATACTTTTAAAATGTCGGAAATGCCCTTTCAGCACAAAAATAGTTTTAAACATGTATGGTCATTATCTTTAACTTATAAACTGATCATACAACATAATTAAATTAGTTTTGATATGTTAGACTCGTCATAGGACTTATTCAACCATACGAAACCGTAGTTACGCATACGACCCGTTAAAGTGGCGTTAACCACTTTAACAAGTCGTAACAAGTCAAAACACTCCTAGATACTTCCAAATCAGAATGTAAGGTATTATGAACCATATTACATGAGATCCTCTACTCATTTGGTTTATGAACCTTATTCTATCCATTCCTCCGATTAAGTCACATTATACACTAACCTTAGTTATCCGACATATTAGGAAACACTTGACACTTGAGCTTTGTTTACACAAGACAACTACGCAATCCAAGTGAGTACATAGCTCCCCTCTTTTACGTTTTCTAAATGTTTTGGGGTGACTCACATGTGCTAAACTATTTTCAAGGTTTCAAAACGAGTATATGGTTTATATATAACAATATGTTTTCAATAATGTGGGAAACTTGTTGGTGTGTTATCCATAACACGAATGAAATTCATTAACTATGACAAAGCCGACCAGTAGTATGTTATGGTGCCAAAGACTGACAATCCCCTTCCCAAAATTCCGGGTGCTTGTGGGGAAGTTTAGGGAACGACAGAAACTGTATTTTAATAAACCCTTTGGTGGTTTGTTAGTCGAATATTTTAATAGACCCTTTGGTGGTCTGTTAGTTGAGACGAGTCAACACAGGCTTGAATGTATTCTTCAAAATGACCACAGTTTACACAACTAAAACAAGGACGAATGATTTATACAAAACAAGGACGATTGGTTTATGACATGGACGATTGGCTTATACATAGCAAGTGATTTAGAAAATGAGACGAGTGTAATATGATAAGAGAATGGTGGATACACCGCGGGTACTTCCTATATATAAATGATCTTATTGTATTACTCATCCTAGCGTTATCCAAATTACTTCAATCAAGGATAAATGGTTTTAGACAAGTTTTTGGTGCACTTTATGTTCATCACTGTACGAATAGGCTAGATAGAGCGTGTGTTGAATATTGTATAGATTAGATACGAACACACGACCCAAGTGCGAACTTGAGAGGAGCTTATGTGTTCACTTCATACGATGTGGTCACTTTGTACGAAGAGAACTCACGTCATACGAAGTGAAGCCACTTCGTGCGAAGTCAGATGCTCACTTCGAACGAGGTGAGTCAGGTTCTATAATAGTGGTGTGTGTTCAGAATTTTGTAAGTTTTTGAGTTCCCAAAGGGGAAACGCTGGTGAAATTTCTCCAGGATTTCGCTAGCTTGACAAGATGTATACTCTTTCAATGAATGAAACTTATCGCTTCCGCTGCTTCTACTCGTTTCTTAAGAACTATCTACCGAACTAGTTCTATTTTCTACCCAAATGGTCTAGAACCGCCGGATCACGGACCTGCACAAGTCATGAACGACTTTTCAATTAAAGATATATAAACCATACAAAGATTTCTTTTAAATCGATTTCTTATATGGTTTTACAAAAGAAACACTTTTGTCAAGATTATGACTACAAGGTTTTATAACTCATACCCACTTTTATAGTTGGTTAAACATATTGTAATAACAAACATTTTAATACAAGTTGGGATACAAGGTTTTCATTCATTGACTCTCGTAGTCGGATGAGGTATTGCAAATACTAAATACAAAGCCATGAATTTGACACACAAAACCTATGTTACTCACCGGCATTCTTTGTTGACCGTCTTTTTCACATATGTTTCAGGTGCTAATGTGTGACGATTATGAATGCATGCTACACGTAGGATAGAATCGGGCCTTAGTTTACTTTAAAACTTAAAGACAATTGTTTATATTAATTAAATAAAACAAAACCTTGAATACCATGTGTTTGAAACAATTCCTGTAACGTGACTCCCCAACGTTGCCACCGTGGTTTGTTGTTTTACGTGGTCGGGGTGTTATAGAGATTGGTATCAGAGCCATGGTTATAGGGAATTAGTAATACTTTTGACCTAGACTATAACCTGCCTAGGACCCTAACGTGAAGTAACTTGCGTATAGATTCTTAATACGGTACCATCACCTATCCTTAGGTGATTACAAAACAATGCAAAACCATTAATCAATCTTAAAAGTCAAATTTTTCCAAGACTTTTTACAAGAAATCATCATCTATCCTTAGATGATTTGATTTTAGGCTTTTAAGCTTTTAAGCCTTTGATGTTTTCAAAATCTCGTCAAAGTTTGGGTTTTAATAATGTGAACAGGTGCAATCTGGAAAGGTGGATGCTTGTATCCTGAGTTTTCTGTCTAAGGCTAGAGTGTTCGTACAAATCCACTTAATCGAACCAGTCACTCTTGCCTAGAAACTCTTCGAGTGAGTGTCCACTTATAGGCTAAAGCATGTCTTCACGATACATTATCAAGACCCATTTACTTTGATCAATCACCGTGTCGTTTGCTCGTTTTAAGTAACGAATAAATGATCACAATCCTTATGTTTCGTCGATTCTTTCAAACATTTATTTTTTACTATCCAATATCAATCTCACTCGTTTCCTCTCATAATTTCCTCTCTTTTAGAATGCCTCCTCGTTGCAACGCTACCCAAGACGCCGAAATGCCGGCTATGATCGCTCAGCAAATGGCTGCGATATTACCAAACCTTATGACCCAACTTAATCAAGCCAACAATAACAATAACAACAATAATGCACCTACTCCTTCTAACTACAAACAATTCAATTCGGCTAAACCACTCAAGTTCAATGGGTCTGAGGGAGCTGTTGGGCTCCTACAATGGTTTGAGAGCATCGAGAGCACTTTTCGCCATGTGTAGTGTCCTAATGAACGCAAGGTAGAGTTCGCTTCGAGTGTTTTCCAAAAGAGAGCACCCACATGGTGGAACGGAATTATGAGAGATAGAGGTGTAGACGTATCAACGACACAAACGTGGGAAGAACTTAGAACTCTAATGATGAAATAGTTCTGCCAACACAATGAACAAAGGGCACTCGAGAATGAATTCCACGATCTTAAGAAAGATAGTGGAGAACATCCTGCTTACACAGATTGTTGGAAATTGAACCTTACAAAAGAACAGATGATAGAAAGCCAAAATATTCTACAATCTCTAATCCTTATAATAATAGAACATCTGCTGAAGCCAAGCTCTGTTGAAGACTAAAGCTAAGGTCTGCCAAGGCAAAGCTCTGCTGAAGACTAGATCTAAGGTCGGCTAAGGCAAAGCTCTGCTGAAGACTAAAGCAAAGGTATACCAAGTCAAAGCTATGCTGAAGCCCAACAGAGGATCTCTCATCAGTGTTTTCTATCAGACTTTGTATTGTATAGTTTATAGCAGTGTTTAGCTTAGCAGATGTTGTAGTTTGTTTTTGTTTGTTACATGTCACTTTCATTGTGACATTACCATAAGATGCTCAGTGGTTTGCTCTGTACTATAAATAGAACAGTGCGTGTACTGTTCTATTCATCACTTCACCTTGATATTTTGTGTACAAGCAAATCAGAGTGATCTTAGGCTGAGGGGGAGTTTGTAATCGTTCATGCATACGTAAATTCATAATTTATAAAAGCATGTTTGTGAAATCAATCTTCCTATTGTTGTGAATTCAAAGTTTATTATTTCCGCTGCACTATTCATACATGTTTATCCATTTCCATTGATTTCATCTTAAACATTCACAACAACATCAAACTCATATCCTAACAATTGGAATCAGAGCTTGGTCAATCGAATTTGATAAAACAATCAATTTTATTTGAACAGATCAGCTCTCACTGCTAATTCGTTTGCTCATTGGATTGAAAACAAAGTAAAAGTTTATTTACGTTCAAAGTAGTTTAAACAAAAACTTGTTTTACAAACAATCGAAAATGTCTCAAATTCACAAGATCCTCACAACAACGGCAACATGTTTAAACCACCGATTCTTGTTAGATCAAAGTACAATATATGGCAGAGACGAACGGGTCATGTTCTTGCTCAGCAAAACACCGATTGCTAGAAGTCGGTTATCTTTGGAACTCATGTTCCAATGAAGCAAAATACCGTGGACCCTAAAGTCCAAGTACCAAAGAATCCTGAAAATTACTCCGAGCAAGATTTCCAAAATATCAAGTTAGATGCAAAGGCATTTAGCATTATGGCCTCTGCATTGCTAAAAGATATCTATGCTAGTCTGTTGCATTGCAATAGTGCAAAGGGGTTATGGGATGCTTTGAAAGAGTAATTCAGTGGGACTGAGGAAGTAATTGAAAACAACAGAGAGGTTTTGAATCAACAATATAAAACGTTTTGTCATGTGAAAGGAGAGTTAGTAACCCAACAATTTGAAAGAGTTAGCTGTCTCATTAGTGATCTTAAATTGGTTCATGATGTGCAAATTCGATTGTAAATAGTCGTTTTCTTAGATCATTACCAGAAAAGTGGGACACTATAGCTTTTGTAACTAGAAATTCAGTTGGGTTCAAAGAAATGAGTCTTACTCAGCTTCATGGTTGGCTCCTCACTTATGAGAGAAAGCTGACTAGAAAAAGAAGCTACAAGAGTCTAGCAAAGTGGCTGATGACTATGCATTTGGTAGTACAACACTTTTTGGCCAAGAAGAAACCTCTGGCGGCTGTAAGGATCAGACTTATGATCATTTCATTGACATAACCTCTAGTGGTAGTTTCAGCTCTGATTCTTACACACCCAATTCTGCTTTTAATGCTAATGGGAAAAGCCAAACTTTTGATAACTTATCTTTTGAGTTGAATGGCCTTCAACATTTTGATCCTACGTATTTGGAAGAGATGGATATTTTGCACCAGCTTGCTTTGTTGAGTATTAGGGCTAGCAAGTATTACAAGAGAACTGGTAGAAAGTTTCCAGGGTTGCATGGGGGGCTAAAAGTTGGGCTGGATAAGTCAAAGATTAAATGTTTCAAGTGTAATAGGCTAGGTCACTTTGCTAGAGAATGTAGGTCTCAAACATCTGGACCAATTATCACACATCCTAGCCCTATACCTCAAAACACTCAAAACAATGTCCATTATTCCCAATATACTCCTGCTCCTCATATGCAAAACACTGCTCATTTTGCACACCCTGCTACCACTGTTCCTGTGCAATATGTTCAAAACAATGTTCCTCAATTCAATATGTTCAAGCATCAGTTCCTCAGTTTTAAATGCAACCTACACAACAAGTTAAAAGTTAATCAAGAGCTTCTTTACTCAAGGCTTTGTTGATTGGAGTAGCTTGCCTGAGGATCTGAATGATGAAAACTTTGCTATAATTTCTAACACTGAAAAGAAACAAAATGAATTTTGCTTTATGGCATTAGAGTATATAATTGAGGGTGTTGGATTTGAGGAAGTGGAGCCTAAGTGTCACACCCCCATAAAACCATCGGAGCCGGGTGTGAACTAAACTGGTATCTTCATTGCACAGCGGAAGTAACGTGAGTGCTAAGACTTCTAATAAATGAACGCCCGCTAACTACTCGAATCCCCATGGGTTCCACTATTCCAACCGGGCCATACTTGTAATCATAACCTGAGAAAGAAAATGCGAAAAATCAACATAAAGTTGGCGAGTTCAGAGTTTGTTTGTTTTGTTTCAATGAGTCATAAAATGTTTGAGCATTTTGTATTCGAAAACCGGTTTGTGGGATCATAGTATCCCAAAGCATTTGAAATGTCATGATTGTATAACAGTATTGAAATGTTTTCTCATGTTGTTTGCAAATCCATGCATATAACTGTTATGTTTACAAACCGGTAATAAAATGTTTTCTGTTATCTTTATAAACCGGTGTTGAAACTGTAGTATGTAGTTTTCCTATGGAATCTAATGATCTGTCAGTGTGTAGCTAATACGCTGACCTATGTGCCATAAGTAAGTAAATAACCAAACCGAGACAACTTTGTCATCATTTTGGGATCACAAAAGCACTCCTAACTGATTAACATACCAGGAGTGGAGCGTGTCTCAAACTTGATAGATCTATACCTTTTGGACCTTGGTCACTACGTGATTAGTGGTTACTATTGTCATAATCCTACTTACGCACAGTGATCTGTTATAACCTGATCCCATAGCTACATACCAATTGTCATAAATCTGTGTTCTTGGGCCTAGCCCATGTTTTCTTGTCATTGGGCCTAGCCCATGTTTTCTTGTTATTGGACCTAGCCCATGTTTTCTTGTCATTGGGCCTAGCCCATGTTATAAATAAAATTGGGGCCTTGCCCCTAGTTGTGACTATGACAATCCCGTCACTAGTCATAAAACTCATGCATGTTTCGAAAAGCTTTGTATAGTTGTGAAAACCGGTAAGTTTAGCATAAATCTTTCATAAACCATTTGAGTTTATTGAAATATGTTTGCAACATGGTTTAGAAATATATGATTTTCATTCATCCAAACATTGCGTACTTTTGCAAAACTTGCATGTCTTTCCACCCTCGAAAACATTTATAAAAATATAGAATGGTAAAAAGTGGGTATTATGAACTCACCTGGATAATCCAGTGCAAAGCTAGCTTAATGTGATTTCCATAGTGTTGTCTCGACAACTTGACTTGCTAGCATGCAATCTAAGACATTCCTAAAACGGAATAACTTGTAAGTTTCTAAGAATATAACGTAGCTATACTACGTGATACCGAGCTCTACCGAATCGTTACTCATACGATTCTATGAATGTGTTATTAACTTAACTCGGTTAACCAACCTATGGTTTTCTTAGAAACGATTCTGTTTTCGGACGACTTGAAATGTATGTTTACTTAAAACATAACTATATTTCATGAAATCATATTTAGTCGTTATGTACGTTGACGAATAATATTACGACTCTTCGTAGTTTTCGTAGATATAATGTATATAAACTCGAAAATATATCCGTATAAATAATACATTTCGTATTTGCGCAATAGTCTGGCGTATCGATTAAAATAAATAACTGTGTCATCGTACACGCTTGTTATAGTCTTGCGGAGTTGCGTCGTACTTCGTTTGGCGTTTGAAATCGAATATAACCAATATATATTATTGTTATAGAAATCCTTCGAAAGTATTCGTACGTATTCGTGTCATCGACGTTAGAAATAAATATATCTATATTTATTTTATAAAAGTATTCAACGCCACGACATTCGAATATATACAATATTCTTGTAATACGATTTCCGAATGTCTGTCGTTTGAAATAATACGCGCCTCGTATTGGTCTTGTAAAAGCGTGCCGGAAATAGTGGCGTTTCGAAATAAATATAATCAATATACTTATTTTTTTACATCGTTCGAATAATTTATCAACATTTGAAATATAGTTTCCGAATTCGGCGTTTGAATTAAACATAAATAATTATTTTCGATTGTAACGGATTGCCGAAACTTGTTGTCTTGTAGTCGCGCGCGTTGAAATGTTATCGGATCGATTCGTAAGTGTCGCTAAAATAAATATATATGTTAATATTTATTTTATGACAATCGCTTGAAATCAGACGTTAAATCTTTGAAATTTGTCGCGTTTTCGTGTTACTTATTTTTACAAAAATCGGGCAGAGTTTCCTTTGTTTTTGGACGATCCCTACAACACAAGTTGTCGATTTATTTATCAAAACACAACCTGCAACGTACGCAAACAAACGATATATATATTTTCTCGACGTGTTTCGAATGTAGTTTTTCGTCAAATGTTATTTCCGGTTTATATTTTTAACTATTGTCGGTTCGATTTTAACTAATGATTATCCGAAGGTAGCGCACGTCGACTTAATTATTTACTTTTAGTTGTGGCGATAATTAATCGTTTACGGGTCGGCTCGAGCTCGGTTTCGTGATAATTAAATATTAATAATAATTATAAACTAATATAATTAAATTTCGCGTCGTAATTAATTTTACTCAGCCTCGTGTTGACTCATTGACCGACAGTTGACCAGTTGACCTAGTTTGACCCGCGTTTGACCGCATTGACCAGGTTTGACCCGGTGACTTTTGTTGACCGGACCGAACCGAACGCCGAACCTTAAACAAACAGTTGGACCTTTAAACTAAACCGAAAATGAACTCGAATCAAAACAAAACTAGAATACCGAAACTCTTTCGAACTTGAACCGGGTCGAACCTAGTCGAACCCGAAACCTGAACCGGAAATCTGAACTGAACCGGAGATGAACTGTGTTGTACTGAGATCCGAGACCCGAGCCGTTGACTGAACCCGAGTCGAACCAAATCTGAACCGGGGATGAACTCAACCAAAGTTGTTGCGACTCTTTTCAAACCCAAACTGAGACCTGAGTTGAACTGGACCGGAGATCCAAACACCGCCGCCGCTACTGCCGCCGGTAATACCAACACCGGAACAAGAGCTTCCGTCGAAATCCCTCAACCCGACAAACCCAAACTGGACAATCCATCTCGAAAACAACAGACGAATAACCACCATCGTCACCATCGGCGGCGACGCACAAAAGCCGCGCCGCTGAAACGCGGCGGCTGCCGCCGTCGATCGAAACCCCACCATCGCCGGTCGCGCCACCGCCTCCATCTCACTATCTCGTCTCTCTCTCTCCCCTCACAGCTCTCTCTCTCTCTCTCTCTCTCTGACTAAACATATGCGTGTGCGGTGTGTGTGTGTGTGTATGAAGATACGGGAGATGGAGAGGGTCGGTGTGGTGGTGTGCGCCGGAGAAAGGACCGGAGTCGCCGCCGGTCGCGGCCGGCTTCCGGCGACCGGGAAAGAGGAAAGGAGAGCAGAGGGTTGTGAGTGTGGTGTGCTAGGGTTTGAGGTTTCAAATGAAGAAGATGGTGTAGGGTTAGCTTTATTTACATACTTAGGGTTTTCGTTTAGTGGGTTGGGCCCGAGGCCCGTTAATGTTTGTGTAAGCCTAAACACGTCTCTACGGCCCGATTTTTACTCCTGAACCTCGTGAAATATCGTAACACGTTTATTTAGCATTCAAAATACTTAAAATTCTGTCGGAGGTCGGTGTTTGACGCGATTGTTTTTTCGTTGCGTAAAAGTTTGCGTGTTTTGCTACGATCACCGTTTTTCGATCCGGTTTCTACCGTGAGCGTTAAAATCTGAAGACGAAGCCAAATATATCGTAATATATTAATATTTAGATGTAACTCTAGTCCGTGCCTTCAATTTCGTCGTTGGTGCATTCCGGTTTTCCGCGTAACCTCCGCTTTGTGCTTTGCGACGTTCAACGATCCAAATTTATCGCATAATTATAACTGTAGGATAAATATAAGTATAAAATTTGTATTTTTGGGCGTTGTTAGTATTTGTTTGGCATCAGTTCGCTTAACGTTTAATTTCGCGTTTAATGTCTTCGATTATCGCCAAACCGCGTAATGTGAAGCAAGTAGACGTTCCTAGGCTTTCCAAAGGCCTGATCAAGTTAATTTGCGTCTAATTACGTTATTTATGATGATAATACTGTTTGTTATGCGCTTAATTATGACCGGAAACTGCCGGTTGTCACACTAAGTCTATTGTATCTGATGTTCATGATGAAACAGTTGTTACACAAGAAAATGTTGATGAAGAATTGAAACCTCTGTTTGGCCCATGGGATGCCAATTTTGGTGAAGGTGAATGTGATTGTGCCATGACGGCTATTACTAAGGTATCTCCTTGGTCTTAAAAGATTTATGTTCATATAAATGAATTGGTAAACTGCTCTGTCTGAGTCGTTACCAACAACCGAGAAGCCAGTCTCTCAGCTGATAGCTCATCGGATCATGCAGCTCCTGATATGGTCATAGAAAGAAGGAAGTCCGAACTCAAAGCCAGTGTCTGAGCCAGCTGTCCTTAGTAGACTGGAAGCCAGATAAGGAAGTCTGGTCTAGCTCTCGAAAGTGGAAGGCAGAAAAAAAAGGATAGTTGAAAGTGGGGAAAGTAAGGCTACTCACATTGATTTACAACCAAAAATCCTATCTTGAAAATGACATCTTCGTGAAATAGAGAAAGCTGCCCCGTCTCCAACTGAGGTCTTCTCGCCCGCTGCCAGGAAGAGTCGATCCCAACGACCGCCTCGCAAGACCCCTGTACTTTTTTATTATTATTGCCTTTCCTTATTTAATAAGGAAATCACTTCTTTACTAGAGAGAACTCGATTTGAAGCTTTCATTCCTCTTCGGGTAGTTTGGTTTATCTTTATTTAGCTATTGAGCAAAAAGAGTTCGCTACCTTTCTGCGTAAATCTTGTTTTCGGGGGAAAGGCTGGGTTCGTAAGCTGCAAGAAAGGGGAGAGAGGCAGGCTATTTATTTTTGTCAGTGCTTGTATTTGGTCGTCCAGTTCTTCCTACGGACTAAGGGGAGGAAAGGGGCATTCTTCACTCCTTTGCGACGCCTCTATGTACTATATAAGGGGCAGACTAAGGGCCCATTGGTTCTACCTTCTTTTCTTTGTCGGTGAAAAGGGATCTCTCAACCCCCGCTAAGCATCTATAGCTAAATGGTTACACATTTGAAGTTCTATCCTTGGTCTTCATTAAGTGAAAGGAGTGATGCTTTCCGCAGCTGGAAAGCGGAGACCCACGAAGGCGAGATGATCCCAAAGCGAGAATGAAGCTAGAGCCATTACTTGACCAGAACGTGAGAGGATTTCACACACCTTCCCTGGACCGGGTGGATACACTTTTTGACCCTTCCCAGGATTGAACTACGGGATCGATCTCTTATTTACCAAGATATGAAAGCCACGAGCCGCTTTCTTTCGATGTGCTGTCATGATCACATTCTCAGTTTCGTACGAGATTCCCAGTTTAGCTTACGGGGTCAAAGTCTTCTTTGGACTTTTCCAATTCTATTTCTTTTTCATCAATCAGGGCGAGAGGGAGCTGCTTCAAGGAGGCGACACCCACTAGTTTTGTCCGGATCAAACTCTCACCAAAGCAGGTAGGTGAGAAGGGCTCGGCTCCATGCAGGTCTTTCACCAACGGTTGGCACTGAATTAGCGTGATGCGAAAGAGTCCGGGCTTAGTCGGCGGGGATAAGATTCTATTCTCGGAGTCAGAACTACTCCTATGCAAGGCTGTCGTCTCATGCTACGGGCACGCTCCCTTCCCTAAAAGAGGACAGCCCGAAAAGCAGGAAACTCAAAACAGCAACTCACAATTGCATAAGTGATCACTGAAACTTTCCACTTTGAAAAGACCCGCATCTGAGAGGGCTCCTGGACTAACTTTGAAGGGTGCAGCTAATTTGAAGTGCTAAGACAAGAAAACATGGATGTGCCTTGCTCAGTTTCTAGTATGTGCCCATATTAAAAATGAAGACTAGGACATAAATACTAGGCTATGATATTGTTTTATCAAGAAGGAATCGATAATCATAGTGGGCATATTTCTCCCTTCTTTCTTTTCGGGTTCAATAAGTCTCTCGGGCGGGCGAAGGAGATGCATTTCTGGTACTGGTGGTATTGGACAAGAAAAAAGGGAATCATTTCTTTCTTCTTTCTGCCTTTCTTTCCCATGACGACTAGGAACAGGCAAATCTAAAATTTCACTTCGAATTTCGGACCTCAACATCCTGCTGCTCATGGTGTTTCATGATCAGTATTGGAAATGAACAGAGAAGTGGTGGAACGTGCGGAAACACATATTGGATCACTCCAGTGCGGCACGAAGCCGCTGATGCCGAGTCGACTCCTATGCCGCTAGCTATGCCCTGCTTGGTCCCCCGACACGGTGGAGGTTCCGTAGCGCGTCACGAGCACCAGGCTAAGGGGCGGTTGAGCAACTCAAGTGAACCGCCCTACCTTACTACAACATAAAGACAGAAGGGAGAAGGTTGTGAAGGTGGCCTCGTTATCCATACCTCCGGTCGGATGAATGGAGGACTGACCGACCCGGGTTTTCACGAGCGTTGGCGGGTTCTGGAGTGCCTGTGAAGGGCAATAGTGCATACCCCGGGGTGATCATCACAACCTGCACCTCAATTTACCAGCTTCTCTAAGATATCAATCACTAAACTAAACAAAGTAGCAAAAATCATAAGAGAAGAAAAGTTCACAGAAGGTTGAGAAGTAGTACACCCGGTTCACCAGGTTCTACCATTGTAGGGCCAAATCATAGTCAAAAGAAGAGTTTGATCCTGGCTCAGAAGGAACTCTAGCTATATGCTTAACACATGCAAGTCGAACATTGTTTTCGGGGAGCTGGGCAGAAGGAAAAGAGGCTCCTAGCTAAAGGTAGCTTGTCTCGCCCAGGAGGTGAGAAGAGTTGAGAACAAAGTGGCGAACGGGTGCGTAACACGTGGGAATCTGCCGAACAGTTCGTGCCAAATCCTGAAGAAAGCGAAAAAGCACTGTTTGATGAGCCTGCGTAGTATTAGGTAGTTGGTCAGGTAAAGGCTGACCAAGCCAATGATGCTTAGCTGGTCTTTTTGGATGATCAGCCACACTGGGACTGAGACACGGCCCGGACTCCCGCGGGGGGCAGTAGTGGGGAATCTTGGACAATGGACGAAAGCCCGATCCAGCAATATCGCGTGAGTGAAGAAGGGCAATGCCGCTTGTAAAGCTCTTTCGTCGAGTGCGCGATCATGACAAGACTCGAGGAAGAAGCCCCGGCTAACTCCGTGCCAGCAGCCGCGGTAAGACGGGGGGCAAGTGTTCTTCGCAATGACTGGGCATAAAGGGCACGTAGGCGGTGAATCGGGTTGAAAGTGAAAGTCACCAAAAAGTGGCGGAATGCTCTCGAAACCAATTCACTTGAGTGAGACAGAGGAGAGTGGAATTTTGTGTGTAGGGGTGAAATCCGTAAATATACGAAGGAACGCCAAAAGCGAAGGCAACTCTCTGGGTCCCTACCGACGCTGGGGAGCGAACAGGATTAGATACCCTGGTAGTCCATGCCGTAAACGATGAGTGTTCGCCCTTGGTCAACGCGGATCAGGGGCCCAGCTAACGCGTGAAACACTCCGCCTAGGGAGTACGGTCGCAACACCGAAACTCAAAGGAATTGACAGGGGCCTGCACAAGTGGTGGAGCATGTGGTTTAATTCGATACAACACGCAAAACCTTACCAGCCCTTGACATATGAACAAGAAAACATGTCCTTAACGGGATGGTACTTACTTTCATACAGGTGCTGCATGGCTAATTACAGTTTGAAAAGCTTTCAAAAGAGCTAAAAACTAAACTATTTGATAAAGAATCTGAAATCAGCAACTTAATACATGAAGCTAGCTTAACCAAGGACCAACTCTAAACTATGATAGATAAATATCAAGTTTGCAAAAAGGAGTTGGAATCCACCCAAATCACTTGTGATAAATGGGTGGAATCCTTTAAAGGTTATGAGATTATGTTAGAAAACCAGGTCAAGAGTATCATAAAATTTGGCATTGGTTTCAAAGAAAATGACCAAGTTTCTGAAAATGTTACTGGAAATGATTCTTGTGTGGTTGAAATTGTTCCAACAAACTTGGCTAGTCAAGAAATCAAAGTCACTGATAAAAATGGAAATAAAATTGTTTTAGAAAGACATGAGGGATCCTCAGCTTTTAAGGAGATTGAGAAGTAGCAATTTAAACCCACATGGTCTGATGAATGTGACATTCTTGAAAATTTCAAGCCAATGGATTTTTCAACCATTGAAGATGTCAAAGCACCAAAGGCAAGAATCATTCCCATAACAGATTTACCAGCAGATGTTACAACATCTTCTGATAAAAAGTCTGAAAAAGGGAAAAAGAAAGAAAAGATTAAAAACCTGTTTTGTGATTGCTATGAAAACAAGAACCATGTTACTAAAAAATATTTTTCTTCTAAAAGCTTATGACATTAACAAAACAAGTGTGATCATTGATTCTCCAAATGCACAATTTGTAATATTACAAACGATAAAACTCAAGAGTGTGTTTATCTCAAAAACTTTGACGTGAAAAAAGAATGAGTATAAATCCAAAAAAATGGAGAGTTCAAAGACTACTACTTCAAAAGGAAAGTCTAAACAGACCTTTGTGCCTATTGAAACATCTGTTACCAAAGCACTGCACAACCCAGAGAGGTGCAGGTAACAGATGCACCACCTGCCAACCAGTACCCAAGAGGATATGGCCAACCAATTTACCAAAAGGTACCTTTTAGTTATGAAGGTTACAAAAGGCTCTCAAAACCTAGAGTAAATAGGCATCCTCATGGTTACTATCATCTAGTAGGAGATGGGTCTCAACAAATGTTACAAAGATCTGTTCAAACCACTGATCATTCTTCTAAATTTGAGATTGACATGTCTATGACCCCTTCCAAAGCCATTTTGGCTTTGGAAACCCACCTAAACTAATTAATTACCACTGTACAGGGAGCTTCTACTTCCTTGATAGTTTATGATATGTAGATACTGGAGGCTCCAGGCACATGACAGGATGTAGAACCCTTCTCAAAGACTTCATGGCTCATGGAGGGGGTGATATATCCTTTGGTAATAATTCAACAGGGAAGGTGCTTGGGTCAGGAACTGTTCAGGCTGGGAAATGCAAATTTGAATCAATCTTATTGACAATCTGAAATTTAATCTTCTTGGTGTTTCACAAATGAGTGACAAGGGCTATGAGTCATTCTTCACTAAGAAAACTTGTCAGATTATTGGGCCAGAAGTGGTTAAAGAAAATGATCAAATCATAGCTGAGAGTAACGCACAACTTGTTGCTCATAGGAGTGACAATGTGTATGTGGTTAATATGTTGAAGGATAATCCAATGGCTGATGCCTGTCTGTTCTCAGCTACCTCTAAACAATCTAACAACTATCACCACACTCTCTAAACAACGCCTTGTAACAGGTTTACCACAAAACTTTTCACAAGAGATGAACATTGTGTTTCCTGTTTAAAAGGCAAACAACATAAAAGTTCATACAAGCCCATTGGTGAGTCCAAAACAAGTCAATGCTTACATTTGTTGCATATGGACTTGTTTGGCCCTGTAAAAATCACGAGTCTTAAACAAAAAAGGTATTGCCTTGTTATTGTTGATGATTTTTCTAGGTTTACTTGGACTTACTTCTTGTACTCCAAGGATGAGACTGTAGGCATTTTGCAGGGATTTGTGAAACAAGTTGAAAAACAATTTGACCTGCCAGTAACAGTTTTTAGGAGTGACAATGGCACAGAGTTCAAAAACAAAGAGTTGGATGATTTATGTGTGTCAAAATAAATTGTAAGGCAATACAGCCTTCCAAGAACACCAGAACAAAATGGGGTGGTTGAAAGGAAAAAACAAAACTTTGATTGAAGCTTCCAGAACAATGCTTGCAGACTCATGTTTGCCCTTAACCTTTTGGGCAGAGGCTGTAAACACTGCTTGCTATGTGAAGAACAGAATCTTGATAAACCTCAGGCATCAAACAACCGCTTATGAAACTCTATATAAAATCAAACCACTGATCTCAAACTACAAAATCTTTGGCTGCCCATGTTTTATTTTGAACTTAAAAGATTCAATTTCAAAATTTGAAGCCAAAGTAGATTGTGGTTATCTTTTGGGATACTCAACCACTGCTAAAGCCTATAGAGTCTTTAATTCAAGGACTAGGTGTGTGGAAGAGACCTTGAATGTAAACTTCAATGAACTTTCTTCATTAAAAATCCCTGCAAACCCTGCAGAATTGTTTGATCTAAATAAATTTACATTTGATGATGTGTCTGTCAAGACTAACCCTGCAGGTACACCACAGTCTTCACCACAAGACTATGGATATGACATTGTGATTCCACAATATAAAGTCACTTCCACAATCAGAGGAACAGATATTATTAATTACTATGAAAACTCCAGCACTACTGGATCAACCACTGTTGATCCTCAATCCTCTGCCAGCTCATCAAATATAACCTCTGTTGATCAAAGTCCAACCACTGTGGATAAAAGTCAACGTGTTTTCACACCTCTCCCTCCAATACCTCCACCTCCATTTCAAACAGATGTTAGCTCTTCAAAACTGCCAACAGATGGTAGCTCAGATGATTCCCATCTGTAGCCTTCACCTCATAATGCCATTATTCCATATAGGGGAGATCTAATCTACCTTAAAAGTCATCCATCTGATCAAATCATTAGCAACATCAATGAAGGGATGCTCACTAGAAGTCAATCCCAAAACATTTGGCTTTTTGCTGGTTTTCTATCTCTCACACAACCTGTCAAGTACCAAGAGGCACTAAAAGACAATAGTTGGGTAGAAGCCATACAAGAAGAGCTCCTTCATTTTAAAAGACAACAAGTATGGGAACTTGTACCATTGCCAAAGGATGTATGTCCAATTGGCACAAAATGGGTCTTTAGAAACAAAACTGAAGAAAGGGGTATTGTTGTCAAGAATAAAGCTTGACTTGTGGTTCAAGGTTACAGACAGGAAGAAGGCATTGACTATGATGAAACATTTGCTCCTATAGCAAGATCAGAAGCCATCAGACTGCTCTTAGCCTTTGCTACCAACCACAACGTCAAGGTGTTTCAAATGGATATCGAAAGTGCATTCTTGTATGGTAAGATCAAAGAAGAGGTATATGTTTGTCAACCTCCTGGTTTTGAAGATGCATTTTATCCAGATCATGTCTACAAGCTTAATAAAGCTTCGTATGGATTGAAACAAGCACCAAGAGCCTGGTATGAAACTTTATCCACTTTTCTCTTATCCATAGGTTTTACAGGAGGTAAAATTGATAAACCTTGTTTTTAAAATGGAGAGGAAAGGATTTGATGCTTGTCCAAATTTATATGGATGACATCATTTTTGAATCCACATGCTCTGCCATGTGTGAAGAGTTCAGACAACTCATGGCAGCAGAGTTTGAAATGAGTGCTATAGGTGAGCTCCAATGCTTTCTTGGTCTTCAAGTAAAGCAATTGCAAAATGGTACTTTCATTCATCAAGTAAGTATGTGAAAGAACTACTTAAAAATTTTGATATTAATGATTGTAAACCATGTAGCACACCCATGGCAACCACAAAGCTTGTCATTGTTGATGACAAAGATGATCTGGTTGATCAAACTCTATATAGAAGCATGATAGGTTCTTTATTGTACGTAACTGCATCAAGGCCAGACATCATGTTTGCAACATGTGTTTGTGCCAGATCCTAGTCGGCACCTAGGAAGTCCAATCTCATTGCTATAAAAAGGATATTCAGATACATAAAAGATGCTCCCACACTTGGTATCTGGTATCCAGCTAATGGAAATATTGAGCTTTCAGGTTTTTCAGACAGTGATTTTGTTGGATGCCACACCACAAGGAAGTCAACTTCAAGAGGCTATCAATTCCTAGGAAATTGCTTAGTGTCTTGGTAAAAAAAAAAAGCAAGCTGCAATATCAACATCCACAGCAGAGGCTGAGTATATTGCTGCTGCAAGCTACACTGCTCAACTCCTATAGCTTCAAAATCAATTGCTGGATTTTGGTGTAACTGCTCTAAAGACTTCTCTTATGTTGGATAGTCAAGCAGCTGAAAACACCATAAAAAATTAAGTCTCTCATTCTACCACTAAACACATTGACATCAGACATCACTTTGTGAGAGATTGCTATGAAAAATGTTTGATTTCTCTGCATCATGTTCCCACTAAAGATCAATTTGCAGATGTTCTAACCAAAGCATTAGATACATCTACCTTTGAAAGTCTGATCTATAGGATTGGTATGCTAAACATGGAATAAAAACAAAATTTTATTTTCTGTGTGTAAATAGCATCAAAATGTTTTTAGAAAGTTAAAAATCCATCCTTAAAAAAGCTGAAATTGAAAATTTTCAATAAATCTCTAAAGTCTGCTCATAACCACTATTTCTCTAAACCTTTGCTTGGCGTGAAAATCTATCCGTTGCTAAAGTGTATCCTTTGTTCTACATCCACTGTTGGTGAAACCACTGTTTTCCCAATCCACTGATAATATATCCTCTTATAGTGTAAAATCACTACTGTTCATTCCACTGTTCAGAACCAATGCTGGTATCCAGCAGAGGTTTCCAAACAACTGTCTTCCATTATCCAACAAAGTTTACACGTGGACACATGTTAGCCACCAGATCTTTTGAAAACCGCTGCCACGTCAGCTTTCATATTTTCCTTTAGAAACCATGCTCTATCCAAACAGAGTTTTTCACTACCGTGTTGAATTCAAAAATTCTCCAAAGCGGTTATCTTTTTCACTAACCCTCATTCATTCTTCAATCATGACTCTGAACATCAAAAATCCCCATAACTACCTTCCTATCCTAGAGAAAACAAATAATAATGTTGCTTTTCATGCAATGATCGATGTTCTACAAACATCATCATATAAGGATATTCTACTAGCAAAGGCTCCAATCTATGTGGACACACTTCGACAATTTTTGGCAAATGCTAAGATTGAGATCCAAAACAAAAAGTCATTTACTATTACATCAAAGATTGAACAGTCTCTTGTCCAAATTTCTCCATCCAACATTTCAACCACATTTGGTCTAAATGACCTAAATGACCCCACTTCCTTCTCAAAGAAGGACTTACACGATGAATTCATTGAGTGTGGTTATGAAGGTCAAATGACAGGCATTACCATCTTTAAACCTTAATTTCCTACTGACATGAAATTCTTTTTCCATACTATACTGTTGTGTTTGTCACCCAAGACAACTGATTTAATGAAATACCTTTAAACATTCAGTATCTGGGTTATGCTATTTTAACAAAATCAAAATTTAATTTTTCCAAGGTAAT
The DNA here is from genome assembly GCA_947069175.1 of Scalesia atractyloides. Lineage (NCBI taxonomy): Eukaryota > Viridiplantae > Streptophyta > Magnoliopsida > Asterales > Asteraceae > Scalesia > Scalesia atractyloides. Next base: position 36,233,292 of record CAMTDV010000001.1, read on the forward strand.
GTTTTCTGACTTGGTTGCAAACTATAACAACATTTCCAAAAATAAAGGTTTTCTTATACACCCTAGGCTGTTGAGTTATTATCTTCAAAAACAAGTTTCTGAAACTGATTTTCAACAAGGTGTCATTTGTGAAATTGGCAACCTTAAACATGAAACTTTTACAAGACTCTAACCAAAGAAAAGGGGAATGAGCCAATTTTAGATACTAACACAGCCACTTCTCAAACCTCTGTTGCTGAGCCCACTGCTCCTAGTGAACATGGCACTATAACCAGTGCTATGCAACCCCCACCAGAATCTACCAAAAGAAAACCTTCCAAATCCAAAAATCCCTCCAAAAAGAAAATCAAAAAGGTAACTCTGGAAGATTAGATCCTAAAGGATATACCTGTGACAACACCAAAGTCACTTGAAACCACTACTGCTACTTCCTCACAGCAGATGGACCAAAGATCTCCACCTAGCCAAACTCTTCTTTATTCCTCACAAAAGGAACAAGTTGTATCCATAGTGTTGATACATATTTGTGTGGATGCGACTCAGTTCAGTTCGGTTCGACTCAATTCGGTTTTCACGCTAGAAGCTCATAGTCTGACGCAGGCCTTTAGAAATGAAGACCGAAGACCAAGCAACATCCAAGGGGGAGTTCTTTGATACACTTTTATGTCTGTCGCTTGTTCTTAGATACGTCAATAATTGTATGGTCTTTGTTTGTTGTGTCTGTAAAGTTTGGTCATGTTGACCAAATCAAGATATCCTCCTATCTTGATTTGGTACGATGTTTAGTTTGTTCGTGCGAGTGAAAGGTGATTCATACGAGCAAGGTGCTTGCTCATACGAGCCATTACATGCTCGTACGAGTCATTGTATGCTCATACGAGTGACTATGTTAACAAGAAAATTGCTTGTCGTATGGATGAGTTACTCATTCGTACGAGCCATAACCTGTTCGTACGAGCAACCATCTCTGAATGTTCTTTCTGTCTTTGTAGTGCTTCGTACACCAATGAGATTCTTCGTATTGTTGCTAGGTGTTAGTACTATATAAACAGACATGCACTGTGAAGAGAGTAGAGCGTGTAGCAGACTCTAAGAGACACAGAGCACAGAGTGAGAACACTGAGAGTGTATAGAGAGATAAGCAGTTTATTCAAGATTGTATGTACTGGGTATCTCTACAAATCAATATAGTGAACATTTGAATATATATCTATTGTTATATTGGTTGTGCTCTTGCTTTGGTTTGCATACACAATTGGATTCCGCACTCGTATGTGTGTTACATAAACAAGGAAGCAGGTTTATCTTGATCCTACAAGTGGCAACTGAGCTTTGGCTCTCTTCCTTGTTCAAAACCAAGCTTAGTGTTGAATCTGAGCTAGTTGTGAGGGTTTCTGGAAGTGTTTTTGAACTTTCACAGGAGACTTAAGTTTTTAAAAGATAACCAACTTAAAACTTAGTTAAAACTTGTATCCACAAAATTTTCATAAAGAAACCTTGTTAGAATACATGGAGACATGTTAGGATCTGGTTTTACTTAAAATTTTCTATCAAAGTTCAGTTGGACATATTTTTAGGTGAAACACTGCCGGAAAACTCACCGGAATATTCTTGTAGGGTTGACCAAATCTCTGCACTTGACTGTTTTGACTGAAAAGCTGATATGGAATGTTTGTCTTTTTAACAAAAATTGTGTAGACAACTGACCACTTTCGAACAAAGTCAGAAAGAAGTCTCTGTTAGAAAAGGAAATTTTCACCAACCAACCCTGCAAAAAGATTCCTCTCTGTGAAAAACAATTTGCATGAAGAACAAGACTGTTCATGCGAAAGACCAAGTCATCCGCACGAAGGACCTTGTTCGCACGAAGCACAGGTTGCGCGCACGATAGACTGCTGCTCGTACAAAAAACCTGGTTCGTACGAAAGAGAGTGGTTCGTACGAACCATTGATTCATACTAAGAACCCACCTTCTTCGATTGTTTTTCGCATTTCAGTTTTCCAAATCTTTGAGGTTTTTAAAATTGTGAACTTTAAAAGGAGAGTGTTATTTTCAAAAATTAATCTTTAAACCTTATGGGTACAAATCCTTGGGATTGGGGGTGTAGTTCAAGTGCAAGCCAAGATTCATCACAATCTAGCTCCGCAACTGTCACACCCCGGGTTTCCTATCCAAATCCATACACCGGTGGGCCCGGGTGGGGAGTATTGTGACGTCAGTTGATAACATCATTGTCAATTAAACATGGCACAGCGGAAGTCTTGGAGTAAAATTACTATTACAAACCAAATGTTCGAAAATAAAATAATATACAGGCTCGTAATAGAAGATCCATAGGCGGATCATTAAAATGTACAAGAAAGAATATAAAACAGACTTTAGGGCAAATCTAAGGATTTGCAAGATCCTCTTATTCACTACCGAGCAGCTTCCGGCCTATTTCGTATTGTACCTGCAGTTTAGCCTTTGGACGATACGTTCGCTTACGCTGGTAAATACACCCAACTGACTCATTTTGAAAATTTTAAATGGTTTTAAGTGCAAAACGACACAAAATCATTTATTAACTTGGGAAAGTTGACCTTGCAACCTTGTATCAGATTCACATGTTTGTCAATACATACAGGGCCCGGGACAGAAACCAAGACATGATTAAATACACCCCACTCAGGACTCACGAAGGAGTCATCCCCAACGTCTTGGGCATATTGCATATGAGCATCAAAGGGTGTATGCCTACACCCCGTGCTAAGGTCGTGGCCAATATCTATTGTATTGAGCCGAGGATATCCAGGACACGGTAATTTAACCCCGGATGTTTAAGTTATCAAACAAAACTGATTAAAACGAAATATGCGGGTTTACTAGCCATAAGCGGGCATTCGATTGACCCCATTTTGGACCAAGCGGTAATAATTTACCGTATCCCAAGCCCATATAGGGAAAATAAGTCGAGAGTATTTACCTGAGCTAGTCTTCTTCTTTTTATTTTTAAATAACTCAGCCGTATACAAAAGTACCAAGTGCAGATAGCATTTACCGGCAAGGTTCTAGTCTGGATTATGGCATAAGCTAGCTAATTAAATACTAACGGTCTTATAAACCGAATAGTGTACATGATCATTACGCATAACGCTTGATTAAACGATGATCGGATAGAATGTAGTTTAATTCTAACAAGTACTTGACTTGTATAATATGGGTAAATTGTATACATTCTGGATTTTGAAACTAAAATGACAAGGTTACACCCGTTCCGGTTAAATCTGTAAACTAGTTACGTATAATCAACCGTACGCTCATAAGCGATAATAGGTAACCGGATAAGTCATGGACAAGTTCTATATGCCATTATAATTTAAGTAAGTTAAGATATCAGTAGGATATCAACTTGTATGCCTGTTAAGGTTTTAAAACGAAATTATGCCTCATAAGGGCGTTTTGGAAATTTTATACCATATAAAAGGAACTTGAATATAATTTAATGTTATGATTATAAGTATTCTGGAAAAATACTTTATTTTTGATATAATATCAGTAGGATATCAATTATATGTGTATTTTACCTTTTATGACCAAACTATGCACCGAATGGGCATTTTGGTCATATTACACATAGTTTATAATTTATTTGGGATTCTAAGTTTATAAGATGTTCCTACTGTAAATATGTTTAAAATAAGTTTTAAAATCAGTAGGTAACAAGTCTTGGTCCATTAATATGGTTTAAAACCATACTATGCGCTTAAATGGCGCTTATGTCGTAAAATGGCGTCCTTATATGATTTTCATGAAATTGATGTTAAGTTCAGATTAAAATGTCTTAGATATATTATTTAATATAATATACCAGTAGGTAAATGATTTACCTTGAAAAGATTTGATTAAAACTATTTTATGAGCCACAAGGGCTAAAATCGCCGTTTATTGATATAGTTTAAGGACTTGCTTGAAAACTCAGTTTATAACTTGGTTTATCATCCCAAATAATCCTTCTTATAATATTACATCAGTAGAAAACTCATTTGAAGTTCATCCATTTAAAACCTTGTTTTAAGCAAAAAAGGCATTTTGGTCAAAGATGGCATAATTATGGAAGCTGCGCATAAACTTGGATTCTGTTTATGATCATGTAATATAACCTCAGAGGGTTATGCTACAATATATTATGATCATAATGCAACTTTAGATTAGTAGGTAATTAATCTAGATCGGGTCAGAATCGAAAGTCAAAGCAGAAGTTAAACTTCACGACTTCTGGTTGCGAACCCATCCTAGAACTGAAATGACGAGCCGAACATGTTCTTACATGTTAGTAATTATTACCAACTTGTTTAAGTGTCAAAACAGGTTTCATGTCATATATAAGATCAATTTATGATTTTTCTGAAAAATGGCATGTTTGACTTTTTAATGTCATAACTTTGACCCGTCAATTGGTCTAGCAAACGTGATCTTCAGGAGGTGCCCTTTATATGGATTAACACCTACAATATTACGATCACTTAGCCATGTTCGTTACGAACAATGGCTGGACCATAATGGTCTTAACCGAAAGTCAAAGCGTTTTACAAAAACGCTTGACTTTTGGCTATAAAAGCCTATAAACGAAAATACAAGAGCAAGGAACATTTACAAGAGGTTCCTACAATACAAGAGAACTAAGTTGGATGCTCCTTTCAGCTAGGAACTTCCAGAGGAGGGAGAAGAGTTATGATTTAGAAAGGTGCAAGTTCAAATGGTGAACTTGATCACCTATTTATAGTTGGAGAACTCAAAGGAGGTGAAGCCAGGTGTTTAGGGGTGTAAGAAGAAGCTTACAAGTGTCCCAAAACGTGGCATAGCAGTTTAGAGAAGCCATGGTTTCGAATTAATGGTTTTGGAGTTTTGCTTGAAGACCAAACAATTTTCTGCAGCAGAGGGCTTCTCACGCCCCGCGAGAGACCCAGGCCTGGTCTCTCGCGGCCTGCGACCCCCCTTGGCTACTTTCAAAGTTTGACACTTTTAACCCCTTAACTTATTAAAGCTTCTAAAAACCTTTTTAAACACTTTTTGGCACTTTTAGCCCTCCGTAGCCAATACTTGGCATAACCGGGATTATGCCCGGACATTGTCAAGCTCTCGGTTTGTTAAAAGGTCACTTAGAGGTATAAATTAACATGTTGACACTTTTAATCCCTCCATCATCCAAATTTCATATATTTACAAAATTGAACTCTCTTGTCCAACAAATGACACGTATGAGAGTTAGGACTTCACAACGGATCACTCAGAGGCTTATTAAAGCATGTTGATTCCGATGTCACTCAGAGGCTGCGCATGTTGACATCGGACCGTCACTCAGAGGCTCAGTTTGAGCATGTTGACTCCTTTAGTCCTTATTGGTCTTTAATAGACTATATTTAAAATACGACGCGTGTCACTATACTATTGGACACGATTTCACAGGGTGTTACATCTTCACCCCCTTAAAAGAAATCTCGACCTCAAGATTTTATTCAAAAAGATGGGGGTACTTTTGTCGCATAGTGGGCTCAACCTCCCATGTAGATTCAGGACCTCTAAAAGCGTCCCACTTAACCTTTACTATAGGTATCATTTTTCTTTAGAGCTTCTTAACCTGTCGATCCTCGATCGAAATTCGTTTCTCAATGAACCTCAGGTTTTCATCAATTTGCACATCCTCGTGCGATATTGCTAGCGACTCATCGGCTAGACATTTCTTAAGGTTAGATATGTGGAATACGTCATGAATTCCATTAAGCTCCTCTAGCAACCTGAGCTTATAAGCTACAGTGCTGACACATTCGACTATCTCGTATGGTCCTATATATCTTGGGCTCAACTTGCCCTTCTTTCCAAATCGCATCACACCTTTCTAGGGTGATACTTTTAGCATGACTTTGTCCCCTACATGGAACTTAAGAGGTTTATGCCTCTTGTCAGCGTAGCTCTTCTGCCTATCCCTGGCAGCTTTGAGACGATCACGGATTTGCACAATCTTTTTCGTAGTCTCCAGGACAATCTCTGGTCCTGATAGTTGGGTTCCCCAACTTCTACCCAACACACGGGCGTTCTACATTTTCTCCCATATAAGGCCTCAAAAGGAGCAGCCTTGATGCTAGTATGATAACTATTATTATAGGAGAATTCTATTAGGGGTAAGTGGTCATCCCAACTTCTACCTAAATCAATCACACATGCCCTAAGCATGTCTTCTAGTGTCTGGATAGTATGCTTACTTTGGCCATCAGTCTATGGATGGTAAGCCATACTAAAATTTAATCGTGTGCCTAACGATTGTTGGAAACTTTTCCAAAAGTGAGATGTGTATCTAGTATCTCTGTCAGATACAATAGATACTGGCACACCGTGTAGGGACACACTCTTGTCCACGTACAACTTAGCCAATTTGTCAGAACTATAAGTCTCTTTAATTGGCAAGATATGCGTTGACTTAGTCAGCCTATCTACGATGACCCAAATCGTGTCATTACCACATTTGGTCTTATGTAACTTGGTAATTAAGTCCATAGTTACCATTTCCCATTTCCAGGTGGGAATCTCAAGTTGTTGTAGAAGTCCTGACGGCTTCTGATGTTCGGCCTTAACTTGCGAACACGTCAGACACTTAGCTACATAAGTGGCTATGGATTTCTTCAAACCCATCCACCAATAATTCTTCTTTAAATCTTGATACATCTTGTCACCACCTGGGTGAACTGAGTATCTTGAATTATGCGCTTCTTGGAGGATTAGATCTCTAAGTCCTCCAAAGATCGAAACCCAAATTCTATCATTAAATCTTAGGATTCCATCTTTTCCACGCGTTAATTTATCAACAGTTCCGCCTAATCCCTCATTAGGAATATTAGCCTCTAATAAGGCTTGCTTTTGCGCATCTAATAGCTTCTTACTTAAGCTATTTCTGAGCTCAATGCTCTTGCATTAATCCTAATAGGTTTAACTCTTTCTTTGCAACTTAAGGCATCGGCAACTACATTTGCCTTGCCCGGATGGTAGCGAATCTCGCAATCATAATCATTAAGTGTTTCCATCCATCGGCGTTGTCGCATGTTCAATTCCTTTTGATTGAACAGGTGTTGAAGACTTTTATGGTCAGTGTATATAATACACTTCGTGCCATACAAGTAATGTCTCCATAGTTTTAGTGCAAATACAACGGCACCCAGTTCCAAATCATGGGTGGTGTAATTCTTTTCATGCACCTTTAATTGTCGTGATGCGTAGGCAATTAACTTACTATTTTGCATTAGCGTTGCTCAACTTGTGTTTTAGAATCTCAAAAGCTTCTTGTTGCTTTGGACCCCAATGAAATTTAACATTCTTACGGGTCAAGGTAGTTAGAGGAGTGGCTATTCTTGAAAAGTTCTCAATGAACCTCCTATAGTATCCAGCCAATCCTAAGAAACTATGAACCTCCGTTGCGGTCTTGGGCACTTTCCAATTCATGATGGCTTCAATCTTGGCAGGATCCACTTGGATGCCACGCTCACTTACCATATGTCTGAGAAATTGGACTTCTCTAAGCCAAAACTAACATTTAGAGAACTTCGCATAAAGTTTCTCTTGCCTTAGGAGTTCTAAGATGCACCGAAGATGTTTCTCGTGATCAGATTGATTACGAGAATAAATAAGTATGTCATCTATAAAGACAATGACAAACTTATCCAAATACGATTTGCAGACTCTGTTCATGAGGTCCATGAATGCTGCAGGTGCATTTGTGAGCCCAAAAGGCATCACCAAAAATTCAAAGTGACCATAGAGGGTCCTAAAGGCTGTCTTAGGAACATCTTCGTTCCTAACCTTCAATTGATGATATCTGGATCTCAAATCAATCTTGGAGAAGTAGCTAGCCCCTTGAAGTTGGTCAAATAAATCATTGATCCTGGGCAGAGGATATCTATTCTTGATTGTTAATGTTCAGCTCACGATAGTCGATGCACATTCGCATCAAACCGTCTTTCTTCTTTACAAATAGGATAGGAGCTCCCCAAGGTGAGGAACTAAGCTGAATAAAGCCTTTCTCCAAGAGTTCGTCCAATTGAACTCTTAAGTCATTCATTTAAGTTGGAGCTAGCCTATATGGAGCTCTAGCTACGGGTGCTGATCCTGGTATGATATCTATTCTGAACTCCACTTGCCTATCTGGAGGTAGGCCTGGTAATTCTTCAGGGAAAACATCGGGATATTCCAAGGTAACTGGTTGATCTTCAAGGTTTGGCTTAGGTTCATTTATGGTGACTTGTGCCATGTAGATGACACAACCTTTTCTCAAACACTTGGATGCCTTAAATAATGACACCTTGTCTGGCAGTCCATGGTGTGAGTCTCCGGGGATGGTGATCGTTTCACCATATGGAGTTTTAATTTCGATGAGCTTTTTATCGCAGGCAATACGGGCTTGGTTATGAGATAACCAATCCATGCCTAAGATAACATTGAACCCTGCCAATTTCATTGGCAGGAGAGAGATAGGGATGGAATGATTCTTAATGGATATAGAGCATCCATCAAGAATGGAAGAAGCAGTTTCTAAGGTACCATTGGCAAGTTCTATCTCATAAATTTTATCTAGAGTTCTTATGGGTAGATTTAATAGTTCACTAAATTTATGACTAACAAAAGATCTATCTGCACCCGAATCAAAAAGAACTCTAGCATAAATATCATTAATAGGGAAAGTACCTGTTATGACATTGTCGTCATTAACAGCTTCTCTTGCATTTATTTGAAAGGCACGGGCATTCCCCTTGCTAGCCTCTCCAGGCTTTGCATTATTATTCTTACGAAGCTTAGGGCAGTTAGTCTTTATATGCCCTTTTTCATTGCAGATGTAGCAAACGACATCCTTAAGATCTTTACGATCTAGGGTCTTATGCCCTCTCCTTTTACAAATACCACACGGCCTAGCTTGTGAATCAGGACTACATTGTCCCCAGTGTTTGTGGTTGCAAGTCTTACAAAATGGCATCACAGCCGACTTTCCTTGGTTCCCTTTGAACCCAAATCTCCCTTTATTTTACTTATTAAACTTATGGGAGTTTTCATCGTCCCTCTTCCTTTTTTCGTCAGTTTCAGACTTAACTGACTTTTGTCTTACAAGATCAAGGGTGATAGAGAGAGATAGGTCTACAGCAGACCTAATGGTATTAGGCTGAGCGGCCTTTACCATGCCCTTTATCTCGGGCGCTAACCCATTAATAAAACGTGCAATGCGTTTGGATTCAGGGGTAATTAAATAGGAAACTAACCTAGATAGGGAATTGAAATCGGAAACATACTTCCGACAGTTAAGATTTTCCATTGATAGAGACAAGAAGTATGTCTCTATTTTCTCCACCTCATGTGGTGGGCAGTAGGTTTCCTTAATAAGGTCCACAAACCTGGACCATCCCAGATTATACAGGTATACTTTACTTGTTGATTGAATCATGGCCTTCCACCATGTTAGGGCATCGCCCTTGAAGGATTGTGATACATACTTGACCACATCCCTTTCAGCACAGCCGCTGATGTCTACTATGGTCTCCATCTCGTCCAGCCACTTTAGGGCTTCTACGGCTCCTTTTTCCCCATTAAAGTCTCGGGGTTTACAGGAGACAAAGTACTTGTAGGTGCATCCGTCCTTAGAAGAACGGGACCTATCAGCGTAGTCTATCCTCTTAGGTTCACTCTTCGCATTTGATGAGTGAACAGAGCTCTCCTTATGAGCTGAGGATGGTGGAATTGATAATGGCTTAGGGCGAGTAGCACTCGACTCTCTTAACTTCTCTATGGCCTTTCCCATGGCCTTTTCTACAACCACATCAATGCATGCTTGGAAGTCATTATTATCTATGGCTATATTTTCAGCGTCTTTGACGTTCCGATGGCTACTTTGTGCCTCATTAGAATTAGCCATTCTTCAAAGCTTTGTTTCTATATACCAAATAAAATTTCTCTTAGCCATGGTATAATAACCATATCGGCTTTTAAACATTGGATATAAAAAGATCCATTGCCCATACTAGTGTGAATAACATCACAACTCTTAGGCTTAATATAACTATATTTGGCCTAGGTCTTAATAGGACCATCATAGGCATTTTACAATCTGGACATAGTCCATTTATTACTAGACAGGGGATCGCAATGTCACAACTGTCATTGTCATATTTGAAAATTTTATAGCACATAGGCTTGTCACAAAGGACACTAAATATGGCACATTGGCCTGTCACAAATGGACATAAAATATGGCACAAGGGTATGTCACTAATGGACATAAAATATGGCACAAGGGTCTGTCACTAATGGACATAAAATATGGCACATAGACCTGTCACTAATGGACATATAATAGGGCACATAGGCACTACACCACTAATGGATGTTTAGTCACCGCACTGGTGGTATTAGCCGGGATCAGAATAGATCAATAGGCTATATAGAATAGATCATAACCCGAAAGGGTAATACATCACTTAATGGATGTTTTATTTATCATCGCATTGATGATGTTAGCCGGGATCAAACAGATCACAAGGGCTATATAAAATACATCTCTAACCGCACTGGTGATGTTTAGCCGAAATCAAACAGATTACAAGGGCTATTTAGCCGGGATCAAAATAGATCACAAGGGCTATTTAGCCGGGATCAAATAGATCACAAGGGATATATAAAATACATCTCTAATGGATGTTTTATTCATCACTGCACTGGTGATATTTAGCCAAAAACAGATTACAAGGGCTATTTAGCCGGGATCAAAATAGATCACAAGGGCTATTTTAGCCGGGATCAAACATATCACAAGGGCTATTTAGCCGGGATCAAATAGATCACAAGGGCTATATAAAATACATCTCTAATGGATGTTTTATTCATCACTGCACTGGTGATATTTAGCCGGAATCAAAAAGATTACAAGGGCTATTTAGCCGGGATCAAAATAGATCACAAGGGTTATTTTTGCCGGTATCAAACAGATCACAAGGGCTATTTAGCCGGGATCAAAATAGATCACAAGGGCTATTTTAGCCGGGATCAAACAGATCACAAGGGCTATATAAGGTTAGGACATAGTCCATTACCTTGAAGGCTAGCGTGATTTCTCAAGTCACACTACCAAGAGTATGTACATTTCTTAATGTTAACATAAGAGTACCTTAATGTTTGATTAATGGTCACGGTCACCTTCGACCTTAACGACCTTGGAGGTTTGGACCTAGTCCCTTACCTCTTGATAGAAAGATAACTTCCCTTAACTATCCTGATAGAAGACCCCTTCGTACTTAACTATCATTTCTTGGCCAATATGTGGTCTACGCCACTTGGCAAAATTAATCCATTAAGATCTTCTGGAATTATATAGCAGAGCATAAATTTCGAATAATATCGAGATGCTCGTTTTCAAGAGGATGAATACATACATATATATATATATATATAATTCCAAAGTACTTCATTAGATTTCCATAAGAAATTACAAAACTAGGAAAATGAAATAAACTTTTCCATGCAAGGACTTTTAAAGAAATAAACATGTCCACGCAGGGACTAAAGAAACAACAATGTCCTCGTAGGACTACTTATTATTAGAAGAGACTTCACTCGTCCTTCTTTCCCTTGACCAACTTGGAGAGTTTCTTGAAGAACTTATTTGTCTTCTTCTCCATTTTCTCCACTTGCTGCTGCATTTCTTTCATTCTTTCTAAGGCCTCATTGATAGCCTCAAGTGGCAGTGGAGGTTGTGGTTGTGGTTGTGGCATAACCGGATATTGGTACCCATAAGTTGGATATCCAGTCAGTGGATAAGCAGGAGGGAAAGGAGACGGGTAAAGTGCATTGTGCATAACTGCTTGCATATAGGGGTCTTGCGACCATGCTTGATAGTCTACCGGTGTAGACGGGTTATAAGGATCATATCCAGACGTGTCTGGATATGTGGGGATTGGGTTAGTATAACCCGTTGGTGATGGTTGAACAGCAGGTGTTGGTGTTGATTCCACTATAGGTGAAACATTAGAGGGTCCACCCATTTGTGGGTCCTCTTGAATTGTGGGGTAGGAGTTAGGCAAAGGTGGCAGCGATCCCGACCTTTGTCTGGCACGTACCGACATACGTGCTCCAGGCTTCCTTCTTGGTGGTTCAGATGGTGGTTGAGGTTGGTCCACTGGTTCCATGTGGACATCTTCTTAAACAGGAGTTGGTTGAGAGTGATGAGAAGGAGTTTGGGCGAAGGTAAATTGGTTCTAGTATTAGTGCCACTCATTAGGACCTTGGTAGGGTGATCCAGCATAAGAGTTTGAATCGCTCAAAATTTCAATGGGATGCATATTTGATCCCGACGGTGGCATCTCTGGGTCGGAGTCCTCGTCCATAGGGTGTGGTTGGTCCATGATTTTGATCGGCAGGAGGTGTGTTGAAATAATGGTTGGGGTTAAATTCTTCATGGTAAGAGTGTGTATGGGAATGGTGGGTATGGTGTGAATGGTAGGAATGGTAAGAATTTTGGGAATGTGAGGGCGAGTGTCTATTAGAGACAAAACGTCTCGCTGCTTGCTAAGGAGACGAATCTCCTGATTCTTGGTAGGCATCTGGGTTATGAGGTTGAGGGGGTATGTGCCCCGATGGTCCTCCCCTCATTGGACCTTTTCCTCTTCCACTTTGTCCTCTCACACGTGGCGGCATTTTCCTGTTAAAAATCAATTCAAAAACAATACTAGTAACTTAATAATGAAATGAGTAAATCCTAGGTCAATGCCTAGACTCGGAAGTCTAAGGAATGTGCTCGTGTAAGTTTTGAGATTAAACACAAGAAGGATAGTGTTTAATTCTCTCAAACGTTGGCTCTGATACCAACCTGTCACACCCCGAATTTCCTATCCAAATCCATACACCAGTGGGCTCGGGTGGGGAGTATTGTGACGTCAGTTGATAACATCATTGTCAATTAAACATGGCACAGCGGAAGTCTTGGAGTAAAATTACTATTACAAACCAAATGTTCGAAAATAAAATAATATACAGGCTCGTAATAGAAGATCCACAGGCGGATCATTAAAATGTACAAGAAAGAATATAAAACAGACTTTAGGGCAGATCTAAGGATTTGCAAGATCCTCTTATTCACTACCGAGCAGCTTCCGGCCTATTTCGTATTGTACCTGCAGTTTAGCCTTTGGACGATACATCTGCTTACGCTGGTAAATACACCCAACTGACTCATTTTGAAAACTTTAAAATGGTTTTAAGTGCAAAACGACACAAAATCATTTATTAACTTGGGAAATTGCAACCTTGTATCAGATTCACATGTTTGTCAACACATACAGAGCTCGGGACAGAAACCAAGACATGATTAAATATACCCCACTCAGGACTCACGAAGGAGTCATCCCCAACGTCTTGGGCATATTGCATATGAGCATCAAAGGGTGTATGCCTACACCCCGTGCTAAGGTCGTGGCCAATATCTATTGTATTGAGCCGAGGATATCCAGGAGACGGTAATTTAACCCCTGATGTTTAAGTTATCAAAAAAAACTGATTAAAATGAAATATGCGGGTTTACTAGCCACAAGCGGGCATTCGATTGACCCCATTTTGGACCAAGCGGTAATAATTTACCGTATCCCAAGCCCGTATAGGGAAAATAAGTCGAGAGTATTTACATGAGCTAGTCTTCTTCTTTTTATTTTTAAATAACTCAGCCCTATTCAAAAGTACCAAGTGCAGGTAGCATTTACCAGCAAGGCTCTAGTCTGGATTATGGCATAAGCTAACCAATTAAATACTAACGGTCTTATAAACCGAATAGTGTACATGATCATTACGTATAACGCTTGATTAAACGATGATAAGATAGAATGTAGTTTAATCCCGACAAGTACTTGACTTGTATAATATGGGTAAACTGTATACATTCTGGATTTTGAAACTAAAATGACAAGGTTAAACCCGTTCCGGTTAAATTCCGTAAATTAGTTACGTATAATCAACCGTACGCTCATAAGCGATAATGGGTAACTGGATAAGTCATGGACAAGTTCTATATGCCATTATATTCTAAGTAAGTTAAGATATCAGTAGGATATCAACTTGTATGCCCGTTAAGGTTATAAAACGAAATTATGCCTCATAAGGGTGTTTTGGACATTTTATACCATATAAAAGGAACTTGAATATAATTTAATGTTATGATTATAAGTATTCTAGAAAAATACTTTATTTATGATATAATATCAGTAGGATATCAATTATATGTGTATTTTACCTTTTATGACCAAACTATACACCGAAGGGGCATTTTGGTCATATTACACATAGTTTATAATTATTTGGGATTCTGAGTTTATAACATGTTCCTACTATAAATATGTTTAAAATAAGTTTTAAAATCAGTAGGTAACAAGTCTTGGTCCATTAATATGGTTTAAACCATACTATGCGCTTAAATGGCGCTTATGTCGTAAAATGGCGTCCTTATATGATTTTCACGAAAACTGATGTTAAATTCAGATTAAAATGTCTTAGATATGTTATTTAATATAATATACCAGTAGGTAAATGATTTACCTTGAAAAGATTTGATTAAAACTATTTTATGAGCCACAAGGGCTAAAATCGTCGTTTATCGACATAGTTCAAGAACTTGCTTGAAAACTCAGTTTATAACTTGGTTTATCATCCCAAATAATCCTACTTATAATATTACATCAGTAGAAAACCCATTTTCAAGTTCATCACCATTTAAAACCTTGTTTTAAGAAAAAAGGACATTTTGGTCAAAGATGGCATAACTATGGAACCTACGCATAAACTTGGATTCTGTTTATGATCACGTAATATAACCTCAGAGGGTTATGCTACATTATATTATGATCATAATGCAACTTTAGATCTGTAGGTAATTAATCTAGATCAGGTCAGAATCGAAAGTCAAAGTAGAAGTCAAACTTCGCGACTTCCGGTTGCGAACCCATCCTAGAACTGAAATTGACGAGCCGAACATGTTCTTACATGTTCTAATAATTATTACCAACCTGTTTAAGTGTCAAAACAGGTTTCATAACATATATAAGATCAATTTATGATTTTCCAAAAAATGGCCCGTTTGACTTTTTAATATCATAACTTTGACCCGTCAATTAGTCTAGCAAACTTGATCTTCAGGAGGTGCCCTTTATAGGGATTAACACCTACAATATTACGATCACTTAGCCATGTTCGTTACGAACAATGGCTAGACCATAATGATCTTAACCAAAAGTCATAGCGTTTTACGAAAGCGCTTGACTTTTGGCTATAAAAGCCTATAAACGAAAATGCAAGAGCAAGGAACACTTACAAGAGGTTCCTACAATGCAAGAGAACTAAGTTGGGTGCTCCTTTCAGCTAGGAACTTCCAGAGGAGGGAGAAGAGTTATGATTTAGAAAGGTGCAAGTTCAAATGGTGAACTTGATCACCTATTTATAGTTGGAGAACTCAAAGGAGGTGAAGCCAGGTGTTTAGGGGTGTAAGAAGAAGCTTACAAGCGTCCCAAAACGTGGCATAGCAGTTTAGAGAAGCCATGGTTTCGAATTAATGGTTTTGGAGTTTTGCTTGAAGACCAAACAAATTTTCTGCAGCAGAGGGCTTCTCGCACCCCGCGAGAGACCCAGGCCTGGTCTCTCGCGGCCCGCGACCGCCCCCTGGCTACTTTCAAAGTTTGACACTTTTAACCTCTTATCTGATTAAAGCTTCTAAAAACCTTTTTAAACACCTTTTTGGCACTTTTAGCCCTCGTAGCCAATACTTGGCATACCCGGGATTATGCCCGGACATTGTCAAGCTCTCGGTTCATTAAAAGGTCACTCAGAGGTATAAATTAACATGTTGACGCTTTTAATCCCTCCATCATCCAAATTTCACATATTTACAAAATTGAACTCTCTTGTCCAACAAATGGCATGTATGAGAGTTAGGACTTCACAAAGGATCACTCAGAGGCTTATTAAAAGCATGTTGATTCCGATGTCACTCAGAGGCTGGGCATGTTGACATCGGACCGTCACTCAGAGGCTGGGCATGTTGACATCGGACCGTCACTTAGAGGCTCAGTTTGAGCATGTTGACGCCTTTAGTCCTTATTGGTCTTTAATAGACTATATTTAAAATACAACACGTGTCACTATACTATTGGACACGATTTCACAGGGTGTTACAGCAACCTCATGGGTAAAATCTTTAATACCTCCACAAACCATTACCGCTGGTCAATGGGCTTTTGTTACAAATCAAAATCAAAGCGTTCAAACGCTTCTCCTTAGCGAAAGTGAAACTGGAAGTAACAACCGTCCACCAAAGTTAAATCATATGAACGATTATTCTTCATGGAAAAGTCATTTTCGTACATATGTTCTTGGTTAGAATACCGAGTTGTGGACATGTTTTACTTCTCCGTATAAAAAATATCTCGAAGAAGTTGTATCAAATTCAGCCTCTTTAGCCGAATTGTATGAGAATGATAAAAGGGCCTATGATCTAGAAAAGAAGGCCTTTGCCATTCTTACGCAAGCTCTTCACAAAGATATTTATCATCAATTTATGTATTGTACAACTAAAAAGAGCTTGTGGGACTCGTTAAAAACAAGAGGAGAAGGAAATGCAGCAACGAGAAAAATTCAACATGATCTTTTAAAGAAAGAGTTTGAAGGGTTTCTATTTATGGAAAGTGAAACACTAAATGACATGACAACTCATTTCTATCATTTGCTTAGTGAGATGTACTCATACAAGGTTATCGCATCACAACAGGAGATTGTTATACGTTTTGCTGATGCCTTACCACCTAAGTGGAGTCAATTTATTGAATTGCTAAAACATACAGGTGTGATGGATGTGATCAGCATTTACGAATTTGTTCAGAAACTTGAAAACAAAAAGGAATAAGAAATTCGCAAAGCAAAACGATTTCCAGTTCTACAAAACCCAGAAATGAATTTTGGAGGCATTAACTCATGTATAAGTACAATTCAACAACCGAAGCGACAAACAGCATTCATGTCAAATTCAAATCCTTTTCTGCCACATGTTAAACCAGATCAGTCTGTCGGTTCAAGTGCTCAAGTTTATGAACAAGCTTTTGTTTCAAAAGCCTTTCTTCCTCTACCTCAAGATATTAGTTCAACTCCTCAAGCTTATGAACAAGCATTTGATCCAAAAGCATATCTTCCTCAACCACAAGTTGTTACACCACAAGTTCAACAATAAGCTTTCTATGGTAAAAACTTTCAACCCTCAAATTCCAACACTGTCAGACTTGATACATCAAACCTTTCTAAGGTGAGTGTGGAAGTTGCACGGGAACACATGGAGCTTCTAAACACTTTGGTAAGCTCCTACTGTGGATTAATAGCTGGACAAATTGGTAATATCAATTTAACAAGGAAAGACTATGCACAAATTGATAAGGAGGAGATGGAATTAATTGATCTCAAATGGGCGTTTGCAAGTGTAGTGAGAAGGGCAAAAGATTTTATGGAGAAAACAGCAAGAACTAATCTAGAAAACAATAAGGATACTCCATACGACTTTGACAAAAGGAAAGTTACTTGATTCAACTGTAGAGAAAAAGGGCATTTTAAAAGAGAATGCACGAAGCCTCCACAGCAAGGGAATCAATATCCTTTCAACAGAAATCAAGTTACTAGTAATGAAAGAGCAATGGTTCCTGCAAACATTTTCAACCGAGCGTTAGTAGTTCAAGCAGATGAGGGCTGTGATTGGTCTGTTCAATTAGGAAACAATGGTGGAGGAGGAACTGCATACTATGTTGAAATTACAAAAAATAATATCGAAGGAGAATCATCCAGAAATAATGACAGTTCATGGGATAGCGGCAATTTAAATGAAGCTGAATCGACTTCTAGTGAAGAACAATCTGAAGATGTTAATGCTAAAGTAGATGAGATGATCACTGAAATGTAATCGACGGATAATGGCGAAGAGGATTTAGGGCATGAAACTGAAGGACCATCTGATGAGTTTTCCAAGCATCTCTCATCAATCGGATCTTCCACTCTTCATGCAACATTCATGACCCGTTTATATTGCCAATCTAGTCAGTTAAGTTTCAATAAACCTATTATGTCCAAGTGTTTTGAATGTACAGCTTTAAAAGGTAAATACTTAGAACTCGAAAGAAAATTTGATCACACAAAGAAGCATCATCAGAGTTTGATTGTAGATCTGACGAAGTGCACTGAGGCAAACACTGCTCTTAAGAAAAATGAAAAAGAATTTAAAACAACAATTGAAACGTTAAAGAAAGATGTTTCTGAATTAACAAAGAATGTTTTGAGAAAACAAACATCCATTAACAATTATATTAACATGCTTGAAGAAACAAAAAAGGAGTTAGCCTGTGCAAAGTGTGACCATAATGCTATCAAACTCAAGTTGGACAGTTACTCAACTCAAGATATGTTTTGGATCACATCATTGATGTTCAAAAGAAGAAAGGTGATGTGAAATGCATAGGTTATCAGGCTTGTCCCCTCCGGTTAGGCACAATTACACCAAAATGCCAAATGATGAAGATATGCCACAATTTGAACCCACTGTTCCATTGGATCTAGATGAATTTACAGCTGGTCTAGGGTAACTAAGGGCACATCTTCAAGTCAAGGTCAATCGGATGCCATCAATGACTCAAAGTCTATGAACGATTAAAATTCTCCAATTATTGAGGATTATCATAGTTCTTATGATGAGTCAGATGAGGACAAACCTAAGCAATCAGATGCGATAACAAAAGAGGAAAATGTATCTCACAAGAATCACATTATTTGTGATTCTTTAGCGAAACCATGTGTGACTGCCAATGTCAAGCTTACTGAAGCTCATGTTGAAACCTGTGAAAGCATGAACTTGCTTTATAGGTTGATTGGTTCTGACAAAGTTTACTCAAACAAAGATTTTCCCATAAAAGATGTCACTCAATCCTTGATTGATAAAGTTTTCAAGGATTCTACTAGTAAGTTTTGGGTAATTCGAGCTCAAGAGTTGTAGTAACTCAGTGTGCTCCTCTCCTAAAAACCGAAGTTAGAAAAAAAACGGAAATCAAAAATTGAAACCTCAAAACAATCAATGAAAGCAAAATCACACTAACCAAGGAAATGGAAAAAGCAAACAGAGCCAGCACAAGAAGAAAATTAGAAATGTGAACTTTTTAAAATCCTGAGGGACTGATAGAATTGAATCTTTTGAAAACAAATCCAACAGGAATTTTGTTAAACAAAATAAAATTTTAAAGAAAACAGTCAAAACAACTACACACAACACACAAATTGTTGTGATGCGGGACCAAGTACCTCAAGACCACGAAGTTCATCATCAAGCTATCACATTTGTAATACTCCGAGGTTTGTTGAGCGGAGATTATGCTTTGAGTGTGGTAAGTATGGGCACATTGTCAAAAATTGTCCATAGCTCACAAAGGGAAAAGCAAAAATTCATGCGCCCCGTGGTAAACCATTACCATGTTAAATCTGTTTCGCCAAAATAGGACCCTTGTCTTGTTAAACAACGAGAAATGAAACAGAGAAAGAAACAACAAAAGGCTGTTGAAAAAGCTTTAAAACTGGAAGTTGTCCAAACCAAATCAAATGTTAAAATTGAGAAATAAAAACAGATTTGGAAACCAAAACCGGTAATTGTTTCAGGGGGAGCACAATCTATTCCGAATAATCAGGAAAATGAAGTTCAAATTCTCCAACTAATCTTTAATGAGTGTGCAGGATGTTCCAGGAGGAACTATTGATAATCATAGAATTGTTGATAGTGGAGCATCCAGGCACAAGATCGGCGACATGCGGCTCCAAAACATCATTATATCCAGGAGTTGTTGCCTTTGTTGGAGAGAAAGAGAAGATAATGTCCGATGATGAAGAAAGTTTGGAGAATGAAGTTGATAACTTCGACAAGATGAAAAACAACCAACAATTTGTTTGTTTAAGGCTTGGATTGAATCCACATGATAGATTCAATTGAAATTGTACATTTCGCCACGGGTGTGATTGAAGAAAATGTGTTTGGATAAACAAACCAACCGGGTGTGCGGATGCCTTTGAATGGTTTGAACAACCGCACACTACTTCTGAAGGAGAAAGACGAAGACCTTTGCTGGTGCAAAAATATGTGGACAACCTCATGAATGGACCGTCCAAAGATGATGTGTACAAGCTTCTCCACATGCTCTCTTGCTTCTTACCAGTCGGACCCAGAGGTTTATAATCTTGTTGCTGTGAAGAGATTTCTTAGTTATAGGAAGTAGCTGCAAAATCGACCTTGAAATCCACACCAGGTGGATGCCCAGTTGGGAGAGAACACAGATTCCTGGCAATGCACGGAGAAATTGCAGGATTATGGTTTAAATTTTCTAATCTCTTCTATCTATGTCGATATTTAAGCTGCTTTACATATTTCTAAAATCTTATACAACACTCTAGGCCAAACACATTGATCTCGAATATCACCTCACACATGATTGTTTCAATATGAAACTCATCAATGTTGTTTTGATCCACACCGATTACCAACGTGCCAACTCATTTTTCAAAATTTTGGTAAATCATTTTTATTAAATTTATTTTGGTGAACGACATCGAGGTAAAATATGAGTAAATCCACATCGGAAAATCGTTTTTTGTAAATATTTTTCTTGAAGACAATCCAAAAAGATGTATTTAATAGATTAAATTAACTTTTTGCATTGTAAGGGGAGTAAATTCCAATCCGAAAAATACAAAAAACATTGTAAAATGTCAAAAAGGACAAAAAAACACGAGAAAACCAAAAATGAGTTTACTGGCAAGAAAAAGAGAAAATGATAGCAAATTAGTGGTCTGTCAAAACCTCTTTTAACCTAAAATGAAAAATGATAAGTAGCTCTATATTCAATGTATCGGTAGGCTCACAATCATTTCAAAGTGTGCACATGGCGATATAAACATAATCGACTGAAGACCAGGTGGGAACAATTCATTGGCATATGGTCTTGGTACCGAAATTTCGTTTGATAGTATGCCGAGGTTCTGAGATATGCGGCCTTTATGCTTGCTTATCATCTGGGTATCATGGTTGAATCTTTTACTAGAAAAATAATAATGACGCAAGTCTAGATTTCCATGATACCATACATATGTGTACATACTACATATGACCATCAATAAGTGATAAACATATCACATCCACCCAAACAATAAGTGATAATATATCACAGCTTTATGAGGGAGCTAAGTTCGTCTCTTTGACGGTACGATGGTACTAACCTGTTCACGGATTTACTCCTGTGTCCTGCATGTATTTGAAAATCAAGTTCCTCATTAATAAGTGATTTTATCACATAGGGCTTGTTTTCAATCAAAATAAGTGAGTATCTCACATCATATACGTCAAAAACAAATGATAAACAATATACTCACCGGTAAGATTTTCTCTCGTGCATGTCTTGATACGGGAATGTGTCGTGAATTGATGAACACCGGTCGGTAAGTATAAATCATACATAAAAATCGTATCCCCTAACCACGAGTACATCTGATAAATTGAGCTTATGTTGACAACAATACAGATAATTTTTATAGAATACTTATCTAAATGCTAATTAATTGAACAACAAGCGTGTTTTGGCATGACCGTATACTAATATGATTCTCTTACCCTCGAAATTCGCAAAAAGAATGTCTGTAAATATTTATTTATTTATTTATTGCTTTCCGTCCTTACATTTAAAAATTGAAAAATGTCAAAAATATTTTAGGTGAGTTTTAATATAAATTTTATAAAAGCCAATTTTGCTTCTAATTTATTTTTGATTGACCGATGTTGGAACTCGAGTCTACCCTATCTAAAATCCTGATTGTAAGCCGGAAAACAATTGCATCTTCATAAATGGTCGAAGTTGACAAGCTTTTAAGTTAAATGGATTAAAATTGAACAATCTTAAAACTCTTAAAGTATTGTCAGTTGGTAGTTGAATGAAAGTTTGTCTCGTATGTGTCATGTGCTAATTATGGCTAAAATCAATCCGTCACGAAATTTTTAAATGAAAATCTTCGACGGTTGACTAAATCCCTACAGTTATTCTCATTACGTGTTTCGCTTTGGTGTGTGTGCAGATGTGCCATCCAAGCAAACTAAAGGCAAAGAGAACGAGTTTGAAGGAAAGGTTATGGGAGAAAAGACACAACATGAATGCAAGCCGTGAATCAAGAATCAATTCATGACTGACCACTTATCAACACCACAAGATATATTCAAGGGGGAGTTTGCTGATGCACCTTCTGACTATGACACGTGAAGACATCTGAAGCTCCGACAGTGTGAAGAACGAACCATCACGAGTAGCATCCAAGGGGGAGTTTGTTGATGCATATTTGTGTGGATGCGACTCAGTTCGGTTCGACTCAATTCGGTTTTCACGCTATAAGCTCATAGTCCGAAGCAGGCCATTAGAAATGAAGACCAAAGACCAAGCAGCATTCAAGGGGGAGTTTGTTGATACACTTTTGTGTCTGTCGCTTGTTCTTAGTTACGTCAGTAATTTTACGGTCTTTGTTTGTTGTGTCTGTAAAGTTTGGTCATGTTGACCAAATCAAGATATCCTCCTATCTTGATTTGGTACGAAGTTTAGTTTGTTCGTGCGAGTGAAAGGTGATTCATAAGAGCAAGGTGCTTGCTCATATGAGCCATTACATGCTCGTACGAGTCATTGTATGCTCGTACGAATGACTATGTTAACAAGAACATTGCTTGGTCGTACGAATGATTACGCATTCGTACGAGCCATAACCTGTTCGTACGAGCAACCAAGTCTGAATGTTCTTCGTGTCTTTGCAGTGCTTCGTACACCAGTGACATTCTTTGTATTGTTGCTAGGAATTAACACTATATAAACAGGCATGCACTATGAAGAGAGTAGAGCGTGTAACAGACTCTAAGAGACACAGAGCACAGAGTGAGAACAGTGAGAGTGTATAGAGAGATAAGCAGTTTATTCAAGATTGTATGTACTGGGTCTCTCTACAAATCAATATAGTGAACATTTGAAGATATATCTCTTGTTATATTGGTTGTGCTCTTGCTTTGGTATGCATACACACTTGGATTCCACACTCGTGTGTGTGTTACATAAACAAGGAAGCAAGTTTATCTTGATCCTACAAGTGGACGTACACACAGGGACACCACATTATGAAGCTCTTGATTCACTTGAATCAATCTTCCACAACCCCTCTCCCAGGGAAATGTCTCTTTCTACACCACAACCTACTCCCACTTCTCCAATACCACCCACATTTATACCTTTGCTTGATGCAATAGAGAAAACTCAGACAGACATCAGTCCCTCTCACTCATCCATTAACGAGAGTTAACTTCTACATTTGACTGAGTCTGAGAAAACTCTATCTGCTAGCCCACAAGCATTGAGGAGGCTACACCCCTTGAGTTACAAGTAACTCTTGGTGGTATTACAAGTGAAGCAGCAACTACAACTAATGACACAACAGTGTTACAGTTGGACAGTGGTTACATTAGTAAGATTTCCTTGAAGGAAACAACTGCTGAGGCTACAACATTAACCTCTGTCCCAGTTGGAAGTTCCCATTACCAAGACAAAGGGGCATTTGGTTATGAAAACATTGAAATTCCTCATGTTGCTGATCCAAATACAACTACCTCTGGTAGGAATTTAGATGATCCTGTTAACTTAGGTGATAAATTAAAATACCAAGAATTGACGGAGAGAATCACTACCATGGAATCATCCATTGATGGAATCAAACCCATGATGAAACAAGTGCTACAAAATTCTAAACCTCAACCATCACCAACTCAATATGCTGATGAGCTATGGAAAGTTGTGCAACCAATTATCCTAGCTCCGAGACAATTGGTGGATATTCAGCATGAGACACACATGAAGTTAATCAGAAATATGGTCAAGGCTAGATACAAAGATACACAAGCAGATATTAAAGCCATCAAAGATCATTTACTGAAAACAACTGGCTCTGCCCCGGCTAAAATTTATGTTGAAGAAACAAAAGAATTTAGAGAAAACTCAGACAGACATCAGTCCCTCTCACTCACCCATTAAAGAGAGTCATCTTCTACATTTGACTGTCTGAGAAAACTCTATCTGCTAGCCCACAAGCATTTGAGGACGCAACACCCCTTGGGTTACAAGTAACTCTAGGTGGTGTTTCAAGTGAAGCAACAACTACGACTGATGACACAACAATGTTACAGTTGGACAGTGGTTATATTAGTAAGACTTCCTTGAAGGAAACAACTGTTGAGGCTACAACAGTAACCTATGTCCCAGTTGGAAGTCCCCAGTACCAAGAACAGGGGCATTTGGTTCTGAAAACATTGAGATTCCTCATGTTGATGATCCAAATACAACTACCTCTTGTAGAAATTTAGATGATCCTATTAACTTAGGTGATAAAATAAAATACCAAGATTTGACGAAGAGAATTAGTACCGTGGAATCATCCATTGATGAAATCAAATCCATGATGAAACAAGTGCTACAAAATTCTAAACCTCAACCATCACCAACTCAATATGCTGATGAGCTATGGAAAGATGTGCAACCAATTATCCTAGCTCAGAGACAATTGGTGGATATTCAGCATGAGACACACATGAAGTTAATCAGAAATATGTTCAAGGCTAGATACAAAGATACACAAGAAGATATTAAAGCCATCAAAGATCATTTATTGAAAAAAAACTAGCTCTGCCCCGGCTACAATTTATGTTGAAGAAACAGAAGAATTTATAGAAAACTCAGACAGACATCAGTCCCTCTCACTCACCCATTAAAGAGAGTCAACTTCTATATTTGACTGAGTCTGAGAAAACTCTATCTGCTAGCCCACAAGCATTTGAGGAGGCTACACCCCTTGAGTTACAAGTAACTCATGGTGGTGTTTCAAGTGAAGCAACAACTACAACTAATGACACAACAGTGTTACAGTTGGACAGTGGTTACATTAGTAAGACTTCCTTGAAGGAAACAACTGCTGAGGCTAAAACAGTAACCTCTGTCCCAGTTAGAAGTTCCCATTACCAAGACAAATGGGCATTTGGTTCTGAAAACATTGTGATTCCTCATGTTGCTGATCCAAATACAACTACCTCTGGTAGGAATTTAGATGATCATATTAACTTAGGTGATAAATTAAATATCAAGAATTGACGGAGAGAATCACTACCATGGAATCATCCATTGATGAAATCAAATCCATGATGAAACAAGTGCTACAAAATTCTAAACCTCAACCATCACCAACTCAATATGCTGATAAGCTATGGAAAGTTGTGCAACCAATTATCCTAGCTCAGAGACAATTGGTGGATATTCAGCATGAGACACACATGAAGTTAATCAGAAATATTGTCAAGGCTAGATACAAAGATACACAAGCAGATATTAAAGCCATCAAAGATCATTTATCGAAAACAACTGGCTCTGTCCCGGCTACAATTTATGTTGAAGAAACAGAAGATGATGACAAAAGGGGGGAGAACGATTCACTAAGAAAGTTGCAGCCTGATTCAAGTGCTATATCAAAGGTGCAACAACAGCCAGAAACCGCTGCTACAGTATCTGATGCAACTTTGGGAAAAGGGATTGATGAGACCATAAACAAAGAAGCTAAAAAGATTGCTGATGATAAGCAGAAAAGACAAGATACAATGGAAGCTAAAGCCTTAATGCTGATTAAAGAAGAAAAAGCCAAACTTATGGAAAAAGAAGATGTTGGTACTTCAAGAAAAAGGAAATCTACAAGAAAAGATAGACAACCAACTGTTACCACTTCTAAAACCACTGTTGAGGCTAATCTTGTTGTATCCTTTGTCCTAACACCACAAAACAACCCAACAGATGTTTGGGCAGATGTTGTGATAGCAGATGCTGGAACAACCGATGTTCCCCAAACCACTGCTCCTATCACATTTCCCACTTTAACACAGCCTGCTTCCACTCCACCAAGAATTCCTTCACATCAACTATCACCAAAGATCAAATTCCAATGCAAAAGAAAAACTTTTGTTGTTGATGAAGGTGATGAAGAGATTCCATCACCAATCTCTTTGTTATCACAACCTACTTCCACTCCACCCTCATCATCTCCACATACAGACACTTCACCGCCACCCATGCATCTATCATCATCATTCCTTCCACTAGGTGCTCTATACCCCCTTGAACTGTATGTAGTAAGAGGGGAGATAGAGTCTTTCTACAAGATAGTGGATCCTAAACAAAGAACTTTCCATCTCTTCTTGGGTATCGAAAGCCTAGAAACCTTGAGGAGTATCTGAAACTAAAGGCTAGACAAGTAGAAACTATTGCAAAGAGGATGTCAAAGGGTAAGGATGACAGGGCTCTACAAAGATCCACGCAATTTCAATTTAGCAAAATGAGAAACATTAAAGATTTTGCTAAGGATTTGAGTAAGTCCATGTCTGAATGATGATCCTGAATTAAAGCAAGACTATCTTGATCACATCATGAAGCACAAACCTTATAAAGCAACCAGAGCACAGTTCAAGGATTGGTCTGCAAATCAGCTTAAGGAAGATATTGATAGAATTACAGTTATGGCCAAAGATTCTTCATTAAAGCCTACTCCTCCTGATTGGAAAAGGTAAAAAAAGATTGATCAAAACCAGACTTTAAAGCTCAAAAGAATGAAGGAAGAACTTGTTGATGCTAACTATGGCTCTGCTAGGTCTGTTGCAAGATGGTCTGAGCCTAAGGTTGTTGATACCTATAGTGGAAGAGCTTAGAAAGAAAGATCATTCTATCCCAAGATAGCCAGACTATTCACCAACTACCACTGCCCCTCAACAGACCCATGTCTCTAAAAGACCATCTTCAACCTTTATCTTACCCATAACTTCTTTGAATCAAGCAAAAAGGCAAAAGCAGATGGAAGAGGAAGATCAACAGAGGTATGAAGAACAAAGAAAAGTGGGAATTAAATGTCAACTTCTTTATCATACCTATGCTGCAAGTGATAAACTCAGAGAATCTATATCAATACTAGTTAGTAGACCCTCTTCACCAAACTCATCATAAATAACTCTTCTCCCAAGAAAACCATCTAACTCAAAAATTCTAAAATGGACGTCATCCATAGACACCAATGAGTTGACTTTGCTCAGGTCAGATGGTAGAGCTCAAAAGATAAGAATGGAGGATGTATATGGTCTGGATGCAGCTGACCTCTAAGATCTAATGAATCTTGAGCTTGAAAGGGATATTGAAGACATCATCTCCCTGGACTTTGAACTTCAATTCAAAGGACAATAAGGGAATCATTGATGAGGATTAAAGATCAAGAATAAAGACAAGTTTTAGCATCATCTGTTCTAGGGGAGATTGTTGGAAATTGAATCTTACAAAAGAACAGATGATAGAAAGCCAAAATATTCTACAACCTCTAATCCTTATAATAATAGAACATCGCTGAAGCCAAGCTCTGTTGAAGACTAAAGATAAGGTCTGTCAAGGCAAAGCTCTGCTGAAGACTAAAGTAAAGATCTACCAAGGCAAAGCTCTGCTGAAGCCCAACAGAGGATCTCTCATCAGTGTTTTCTATTCCCAAAACTGCTTTTCGCACTCGATACGACCATTACGAGTTCACTATCATGCCTTTTGGGTTGACAAATGCTCTTGCCGTCTTCATGACCTTAATGAATAGGTTTTGTAAACCTTATTTAGATAAGTTCATCATTGTTTTCAATGACGACATCTTGATTTATTCAAAATCTCGAGCTGACCACGAATGTCATCTCCGTCTAACAATGGAACTTCTAAAGAAAGAACAACTTTATGCCAAATTCTCCAAGTGTGAATTTTGCTAAAGGAAGTTCGATTCTTGGGTCACATTGTCAACAAACAAGGTATACATGTAGATTCTTCAAAAATCACTATGATTGAGGATTGGAGTACACCCACTACTCCTATCGAAGTTCGCTCATTTCTTGGTCTTGTCGGTTATTACCGCCACTTCATCGCAAACTTCTCCAAGATTGTGACTCCCCTTACTTTTTTTACTCAAAAGAATAAACCATTTGAGTGGGGACCCAAACAAGAAGAAGCTTTCCAAATCTTGAAACAAAAGCTTTATGATGCTCCTATTTTATCCCTACCGGATAGCAACAAACACTTTGTTGTATATTGTGATGCCTCAAATCTAGGCCTTGACTGTGTTCTCATGCAAAGAGACAAAGTTATAGCCTACGCATCGAGACAAATGAAAATCCACGAAAAGAACTACACAACTCATGATCTTGAGTTAGGTGATGTTGTTTCACTCTCAAAACTTGGAGACACTACCTCTATGGTACAAAATGTGTGGTTTTCACAGACCACAAAAGTCTCCAACATATATTTAATCAGAAAGAACTAAATATGAGGCAATGACGTTAGGTCGAACTTCTGAACAACTACGACTGCGAGATTCATTACCATCCTAGTAAAGCAAATGTCGTAGCTGATGCACTCAGTCGTAAAGAACGTGTCAAGCTCCATTGTGTTCGAGTTCTATCTGATATCCAAACATGCATTTCAAAGCCCAACATACTTGTGTACCCAAGGAAAGATGTGTAATGAATTATCGCATCATCTTGAGCTTCAATTTGAAACTAAAGATAATGGGTTACTCTATTTCTTAAATCGATTGTGGATTCCAAACCAAGACAATCTTCATACAATATTGATGAATGAGGCCCATAAGTCTCGTTACTCTATCCATCCTGGTGCAGACAAAATGTACATGGATCTTCGTACAAAGTATTGATGGCCGAGTACGAAGAAGGACATAGCCTTGTACATTTCTAAATGCCTAACTTGTCTTAAAGTCAAGGCAGCACATCAACGTCCCTCCGATTTACTTGAACAACCGGAAATGTCAGTATGGAAATGGGAGAACATTGCTATGGATCTCATCACCAAATTACCACACACTTCTAAAGGTCATGATGCCATTTAGGTAATCATTGACCGTCTGATTAAATCAGCACACTTTTTGCCGATTTGTGAGGATTTATTTGCTGACAAACTTGCTAAAATCTATGTTGATGAGATTGTATCTCGTCATCGTGTTCCTTTGAACATCCTATCAGATCTCGATGCTCGTTTCTGATCCCATTTTTAGAAGACCATTCAATCACCATGGGAACCAAATTAAATCTGAGCACTACATATCATCCTCAAACGGATGGATAGACTGAAAGGACAATCTAAAAACGTGAGGATATCCTTAGAGCTTGTGTGATTGACTTTGGTGGTAGTTGGGATTCGCATCTGCCTTTGATCGAATTCTCCTACAAGAACAGTTATCACTCTAGCATCAACATGGCTCCAGTCGAGGCTCTCTATGGTCGAAAATGTCGTTCACCTGTCTATTGGAATGAAGTTGGTGAAAGTCAATTCACCAGGCCTGAACTCTTTCTAAAAAAACAGATAAAATTAAGATAATTTGAGATAACCTTTTGACAGCTAGAAGTCATCAAAAGAGTTATGCTGACAAACGACACAAGCCTTTGGAATTCCAAATTGGTGATCGCGTCCTTCTCAAGGTATCCCCTTGGAAAGGTGTGGTTAGATTTGGAAAGAAAGGAAAACTTGCATCTCGATATGTGGGACCTTTTAAGATCATTGAAAGGATCGGAGAGCTAAACTCAAACTACCTCCTGATCTTGGGAACGTTAATCCAACTTTCCACATGTCCAACTTAAAAAAGTGTTTAATCGATGAAAATCTCCACAGTCCTCTTGACGAAATCCGCATTGATGACACTATTCACTTTGTCGAGAAACCTGTGGAGATTATGGACCGTGAAGTCAAGAAACTCAAGCGTAGATGAATATTGATTATTAAAGTTCGTTGGGAATCCAAATGAATATTGAAATACGTAATTGTATAATCAAACAAGATGATATTCACAACATATTCATAACAAGATCCAAGTTTCATATGGCTTAATACCCTTCATATAGCTTAATTTACAAGTTAGAAGGGTTAAAATGACAATCAAGTGATAATACAAGTCCAGGGGCTGAAAATACCTAAAAGTGAAACATTTTCTTTTAGAGTGTCTTATGGACCATAAGACCCTAAACCTTACGGTCCGTGAGGGACACCCTACACAGCAGATGGCAGCTGTCCATTACAGTTGTATTCCTTGGCCTCCAAGCTCGCGAATTTGCCACAATTCACCTCCTTTGGACATGTGTGATGACACTCATTAGTCCATAACACCTCATTGGACACTTGGCTTGATTTGGTGATCCTGTGATCACTATAAATAGCCTTGATCATGTCCATTCCAAAGTTGCACCTTTCAATTTCTTTCTCTCTTCTCTTTGGAGCTTATTTCCAGCAAATGCAAGCCTCCTACTGAGTTCTGAAAGTGTTCTTCAACACAAGTAAGTGCTCTCTCTAGTTCTTTCATTATTTTTACTAGTTATGAGCCAAAAGTCAAGAAGTTTGACTTATTGTCTGACTTTTGGTTCTGACCATTTTGGTCAAGTCAAAGTTCAAATTGAACTTTGCTACGTGATTGCAATAACAAAAGTGTTAGTCCCTTGTGACTACACTTTCTGATCATCACGTTTAGTAGGCGAAATGACGAGTCAAACTTTTAAGAAATAAAAGTCAAAAGTGAACAAAAATAGATTTTACGACGAAAGTGTTTTCGAGTATTAGAACTTAAAGTTTTGACACCAAATCAGTTTTATAACATTATTAGGCATGTTCTAACATGTTTAACTCATCATTTCTAGTTTAACACTTTTTCCTTAGTCGAAAGTTGAGTGGTGTGACTTCCGCTTCAACTTTCGAACCTGACACGTTTGGTCAACTTTAGGATCCTACCAAGCCCGTTTATATGACCATAGTAATATAGGGAATAACCCTCTGAGGTTGTACCTTATGGTTAGTAATTTCGTTTGGTTAGTTAAATGACCAATCAACTATATATACTTTTAAAATGTCAAAAATGCCCATTCGGCACAAAAATAGTTTTAAACATGTATGGTCATTATGTTTCACTTATAAACTGATCATACAACATAATCAAATTAGTTTTGACATGTTAGACTCGTCATAGGACTTATTCAACCATACGAAACCGCGGTTACGCATACGACCCGTTAAAGTGGCGTTAACCACTTTAACAAGTCGTAACAAGTCAAAACACTCCTAGATACTTCCAAATCAGAATGTAAGGTATTATGAACCATATTACACGAGATCCTCTACTCATTTGATGTATGAACCTTATTCTATCCATTCCTCCGATTAAGTCACATTATACACTAACCTTAGTTATATAACATATTAGGAAACACTTGACACTTGAGCTTTGTTTACACAAGACAACTACGCAATCCAAGTGAGTACATAGCTCCCATCTTTTACGTTTTCTAAATATTTTGGGGTGACTCATATGTGCTAAACTATTTTCAAGTTTTCAAAACGAGTATATGGTTTATATATAACAATATGTTTTCAATAATGTGGGAAACTTGTTGGTGTGTTATCCATAACATGAATGACATTCATTAACTTTGGCCAAGCCGACTAGTAGTATGTTATGGTGCCATAGGACTGACAATCCCCTAACCAAAATTCCAGGTGTTTGTGGGGAAGTTTAGGGAATGACAGAAACTGTATTTTAATAAACTCTTTGGTGGTTTGTTATTCGAATATTTTAATAGACCCTTTGGTGGTTCGTTAGTCGAGACGAGTCAATATAGGCTTGAATGTATTCACCAAAACAACCATAGTTTACACAATTAAAACAAGGACGAATGGTTTATACAAAACAAGGATGATTGGTTTATGACACGGACGATTGGTTTATACATAGCAAGTGATTTACATAACGAGACAAGTGTAATATGATAAGAGCAAGGTAGATATGACGCTGGTACATCCTATATATAAATGCTCTTATTGTATTATTTATCGTAGCGTTATCCAAATTACTTTAAATAAGGAAAAATGGTTTTAGACAAGTCAAAAAGGT
The DNA here is from genome assembly GCA_947069175.1 of Scalesia atractyloides. Lineage (NCBI taxonomy): Eukaryota > Viridiplantae > Streptophyta > Magnoliopsida > Asterales > Asteraceae > Scalesia > Scalesia atractyloides. The sequence goes on from CAMTDV010000001.1 coordinate 36,265,411, forward strand.
TTTTCAATTAATGATATATAAACCATACAAAGATTTCTTTTAAATTGATTTCTTATACGATTTTACAAAGAAAAAGACTTTTGTCAAGATTCATGGCTACAAGGTTTTATAACTCATACTAACTTTTATAGTTGGTTAAAGATATTGCAATACCAAACGTTATAATACAAGTTAGGATACAAGGTTTTCACTTATCAACTCTTGTAGTCGGACGAGGTATTGCTAATACTAAATACAAAGCCATGAATTTGATGTACCGAACCTATGTTACTCATCGACATTCTTTGTTGACCGTCTTTTTCACATATGTTTCAGATGCTAATGTGTGACGATTATGAACGCATGCTACACTTAGGATGGACTCGGGCCTTAGTTTACTTTAAAACTTAAAGACAATTGTTTGTATTTTGTTGTGTTATCCAAAGACAATGTAAATTATTAATTAAATAAAACAAAACCTTGAATACCATGTGTTTGAAACAATTCCTGTACCGTGACTCCCTAACGTTTCAGCATGGTTTGTTGTTTTACATAGTCGGGGTGTTACAGTCACCCTCCTCATTTTGGTACGCCATGTGCTACCGAATGTAGGTAATGTCGGAGCGCATGGAGGCCACGTTCCTCTTAATCCCACTAACACGGGTGTTGATGCCTTGTCCCTTAGGGAGGGTGTTTCGGGAGATGTGGATGTTTGCTGAATAAGATTATATAGATTGTGCATGTTAGGAAAATCACCACCACCTTAAGAGGAGGATCCTAGGGTGTAGCTGTTGGAGTACTATCGAGGATGGTTGGCGTCGTCTTCGATTGCGAGGACTTGGTAGGGGTCATTTGGGTTCCAAAACCTTCCCTTATTATCTTTGAAGCGTAGGAGACTATCGTTGCACTCGGCGATGAGGTTCAAGCTGTAGCAAAGTGAGATGTCGGCCCGGGTGATGCTAACCCCTTTTGAGAATCTTTGTGGGATGTGTCCAACATAGGTCCCGTAGACTTGGGCGATCCAGCCACTGAAGAATATGGGTGTTGGATATGTGGCTCTAACATTTGAAGCCATATTCTTCAATAGCATTAAGGCAACGTTAAGGGATGTCGATTCAGGATGCAATAAAGGCAAGTGAGCTCCTTAAGATTAACGACACCTCCGTTATCTCTGCTCTGGCACAAAGTACTGCTTAGGACCTGACGTATGTAGCGAAGGAGTGGGTCCAGTATTTTATTACTTTTGGTGTTGCTCAGATTGTAGATCCCATCTCCTATGTTTGTCCAAAGTGTGTTTCTTATGTTGTCGGGTAACTCAATGATGTTGTCGTTGAAGATAGGTTCGGCAACCTCATCCTCGGTATAGAGCCCCACATCTACACCGAACTTGGCTACCGAAATCCTGTACCAAGTACCACCACACCAGAACGTCACTACTTCATTATCGAACATATCCTCAAGGTCTTTCTGGAGGGCAAAAGTGCTTAAGAATTCAAGATTAAATTAAAAACCGGTTGAAGCGGTGCCTCAAGTAAGAGTCGAAGAGGTCCTATCACGAGACTACCGTATCGGTCTCTTTGCCCCACAGTCTCCAAGGTGTCATAGAAGAACTGCCTTGGTGACTCTTCGTTGCGGGTCTTGAGTATCTCCATTCGTGCCTCGCATTGAGAGTGTTCTGTTTTAAACCTGAGCCATTTCTGTGGTGCTATTTTTCTTCAAAGACCAAACAATTAAGAAGTCAAGCGCGGTAAAAATAGTGAAAAATCCAGAAACAGAGGTCTTGGCACGGCCCATGTCCAATAAAAATGACCCCGTGCTGCAAATCTTCAGGGGACACAACACTGTGCCTTGAAGGCACGACCCCGTGTTCGACTATTGTTTTGATAAAATTCTCCACTTTTCAAGTCGGGCTTCAAAAAATCCAAAATATTTGGTCCCCTATATGCGGTCCCAAGTATCAATTTCCACTTGCCAGCCCATTTCGCCCTTCTATTTTTAGTTTTTTCGGTTATGAACAAGGGTTTGATAAAATGGGTTTAAAATGTCTGATTTTTCGACCATGGTTTGATCATTTACTCTTTAAAACACTAATACTAACTACTACTAACAAGATCTAAGAAAATTTTCGCATTCTTTGAATCGACATGGGTCTAGTTCAAGAACCCTAGATTTTCCCCAAATCTTGATGTTATTTAACATGCAAAACATAAATCGAACAGATTTAGATGTTAGGAACATACCTCATTGGTAGATTGGGGAAGGAAATCGTGAAAAAGTTGCAGGAGTGGCCAGGGAACCGGTGGTTGTAGAGAAACGGGTCTTGGGAGTTATGAAAAGAAGAGTCTGAACAAAAGGGTTTTATCCCGTCTGTAGATGGGCACGGCCCCGTGCCTGATAGGCACGACCCATTGTCTAGCTATATTTTTTTCGTTTCTCTGTCCACTTGGTTCCTTGGCTCGTTTTACCTAGTATGTAGACTTTTTCCATGTGTCATGTTCTTCCAAAATATACCTACAAGATGGATTATTAAGACAAAACAAATATATACAAGGGTGTTAGTATTTTTCTCGCTACTTATCTACCTCCTCCAAGGTCATTTTCGTTTCCTTATCCTCGAGGAATCCTTCATATAATTTAAGCCTTTGTCCATTTACCTTAAATGGTTCTCTGTTTGGAGGCTTAATATCTATTGCAACATGGGAGTAAACTTTGGTGATGGTAACAGGTTCGGACCATCGAGGCTTAAGTTTTCCCGGAAAAAGACATAGCCTTGAGATAAAGAAAAGCACTTGATCTCCTTCCTTTAATTCTTTAGGTCTACTTATATATTTATCATGTATACTTTTGAGCGTTCCTTATAGATTTCTGAGTTGGAATATGCTTGATTCTCATTTCGTCTAACTCATTTAACTGTTGTAGGTGATCTTTTCCTAAAATTTCTTGGTCTAAGTTTACATTTTTTAATCCCCAATATGCTCTGCGTTCAATTTCTAATGGGATGTGACAGTTTTTTCCATAGACTAACATATATGGTGTGGTACCTATCGGTGTTTTATAAGCTATTAGAAATGCCCATAAAGCATCGTCTAATTTATCTGCCCATTCTTTTTGATTTTGACCCACATGTTTTTTCTCGATTCTTTTTAAACCTCAATTTGTTATTTTAGCTTGACCATTGGTTTGAGAGTGATAAGCGGTCGAGAGGCGGTGATAACTGTCACACCCTGATTTCCCGGTGGGCCCGGACTTGGGGTATATTTGTGACAAATTGATACAGATATTCACCTTAACACAGCGGAAGTCTGGGAGTATAAAATACTATTAAAAATTATAAATGTCCGAATGTTCAAAAATAATATACAAACGAAAATGTATAAAAGATCCACAAGTGGATTAAAATAACAAAATGAATATGTAACAGACTACTAGGCTTCATACATGGAGTTGCAAATTCCACTTAAGCATTTACCGGGCAGCTTCCAGCCTATTTACGTACTTTGCAACCTACACTTAGTCTTTTGAAGATATGTCAGTTTACACTGGTAAATAAAAATAACTGACACATTTTGAACATATTTCAAAATCATTTTATGTACACAATGGTACATACATTTTCATAAATAACTTGGGATAAACTATTTCTCATGTTATCTGTTCTACATGCTTGTCAATATATATAGGGCCCGGAAACTATGTCGGTATCATGATTAACCGACACACCACTTTAATACCCTTATTGGGTAAACCTGTATTGGGTTATAAAAATATTTTATTATAGCATTAGCATCTATCAGGTGTATGCCTACACCCCGTGCTTAGGTCATGGCCATTTGCAATTAAATGAGCCGAGGATATCCAGGACACGGTCGTATTAACCCCCAACATTTAAGTTATCAAGCAATACGAATTAAAACGGGTTATTTGGATTCCCAACACATAGGTCATTGATCACATACCCGACCATGCGGTAATAATATATCGAATCCCAAGCTCGTATAAGGAAAATAGGTTAAGAGTATTTACCTTGCTTAAATCTTTCAAAACCCAAAGATATATATAAGCACAGTCGTTCAAATAAAACAACTAACAAGGTTACAATTTACTGTACGCCCTTAGTCTTGAACAAATGGTATAATAACCCATTAGAATGTTAATGGTCCTTATTCAAGTCATATGACTTGAACCGGTTAACTTATAATATAAAGAAAACGGTACAGTACGCTAGATTAAGCGGTGATCGGATAGAATGTAGTTTAAACCCTCAAGTACTAAGACTTGTATAATATGGGTAAACAATAATACATTCTGATTATCAATGAAATTGAAGGAGTTTAACCCAATTCAGTTAACTTACATAAACTAAGTTACATAAGCTAACCGTTCGCGCATAGTCGGCATCGGGTGATCGGATGAGTCAAGGTTAAATTCATTATGCCAAAACATGATTATTAAGTTATCACATCAGTAGGTATTACATTTTATATGTCCATTATGATTTGAAACCAATTTTTGCACAAAAGGGTAAAATCAGCATTTTTATGGCATAATATAAGAACTTGCATAAAACCCGACAACTGATTATGATCAAATGTTATAACCTCAGAGGGTTATTCCATACATAGATATAATCATAATGTAACTTCAATCAGTAGCTAACTTGGCTAATTCAGGTCAGAATCAAAAGTCAAAGTATAAGTCAAACTGCTAGACTTTCGATTGCGAACCGGGATACAAATTGGAAATGACGGGTTGAACATGCTTAGACATGTTCTAATATTATTACTAACTGATATAGTGTCAAAAATATGTGTTTAAATATTTATATGTTCATTTTATATGTTTTCCGCGTTTTGACTTTTAATTAAACATATCTTTGACCCGTTATTTGACCAACTTAACGTGATCTTCAGAAGGTGCCCTCTCAGTGGATTATCACCTACCTTATTATGACCACGTAGCCATGTTCAATTCGAACATAGGCTGGACCATAATGCTCTTAACCGAAAGTCTAAGCAAAAGTCAATTTGCTTGCCTTTTGGCTAAATACTTATCCTATAGATGAAACGAACTATGAAAGAACACTTACAAGTGTTCTAGGAGAAGATTAAACTTAGTGGGAGGCCTCTTTATGATCAGAAGCAACTCCAAGAGTGAGTATAGATAAAGAAGTGAAATGAGCAAGTTGAAATGGTGGATTTATGGTGCTATTTATAGTTACACAAGGTTCTTAAGATCATGCCAAGTGTTCATAAGGTTCTCTTGGTGTAGATTAGTGTTTAATTAGGTGTAAGAAGCATGAGGATAGTGGCAATTTCCGAGCAAGGTGTCCATAGTAGCAGGTTGCCATGCCAGCTGGACATTCTTCCAGCTATACCCCTTACAGACCGTAAAGGTCATGGCTTACGGTCCGTAAGGACCTTAGCGCGACCATGGTTTTTAAATTCCTTACAGTCTGTAAGACATAGGTCTTGTTGTCCATAAGGGACTGCCAGTACCATATTTTATTAACTTTACGGACCGTAAGCTTTTAAGTTTTATGGTCTGTAAGAGTCACACAGAGGCCAAACTTTGACATGTTTACATATTTAGTCACTCCACATCCAATCTTCCACTATTTTACACAATTAGTCCCTCTCAATCAACATTGTGGCATATTTGAGAGTTAACTGGACATGTGTCATCATATAATTCGACACAAATTTCCGAGGTGTTACATCCTCACCTCCTTAAAAAAATCTCGTCCTCGAGATTTATTATATTCAAATAGATAGGGGTACTTTTGTCTCATATTGGACTCAACCTCCCATGTATATTTGGGGCCACGATGAGCATCCCATTTAACTTTCACGATGGGGATTATTTTCTTTCGGAGATTTTTAACCTGTCGATCCTCGATCGAAATCGATATCTCAATAAACCTCAAGTTTTCACCAATCTGCACATTATGGTGTGACATTGCTAGCGACTCATCGGCTAGACATTTCTTTTAATTGCATATGTGGAACACATCATGGATTCCACTGACTTCCTCAGGCAGCTTAAGTCTATAAGCCACGGAACCGACACATTCGATTATCTCGAATGGTCCTATGTATCTCGGGCTCAGCTTGCCCTTCTTTCCAAATCTCATCACACCTTTCTAGGGTGATACTTTTAATAAAACTTTGTCCCTAATTTGGAACTTAAGATGTTTACGCCTCTTATCAGCATAGCTCTTCTACCTATCACGGGCAGCTTTAAGCGTATCATGGATCTGAACAATCTTTTTCGTGGTCTCCAGGACTATCTCACGTCCTAATAGTTGGGCTTCCCCAACTTTCAGCCCAACAAATGGGCGTTCTTCACTTTCTCCCATACAAGGCTTCAAATGGAGTAGCCTTGATGCTAGTATGATAACTATTATTGTAGGAGAATTCAATTAAGGGTAGATGATCATCCCAACTACCTCCTAAATTAAGTGTCTTCCAATGTCTGAATTGTACGTTCACTTTGTCCATCAGTCTATGGGTGGTAAGCCGTACTGAAATTTAATCTTGTGCCTAATGATTGTTGTAAACTTTTCCAAAAATGAGATGATATCTAGTACTGTGACAACCGTGACGAAAACAGTTAAACTCTAATCTATACGTATGACTTATACGGATAACGAAATGATACTAAGTATGACTCGGAGGAATCCGAGGGTACGTTATGAGAAACATGCAAACAATAATACCTAACAGTGCGATGTGGATGCCTCATTGTGCTAAAAATAGGTTAAACAGAAGCTTTCTGTTTAACAGTTTACAAACCGTACAATAATGATTTAGATGCAAACATAAGTGCCGGAGACTATTCTAAGAGTACAAAACTACCTAGACACAGTACTTAGACAATAATATAAGATTTGAGACCTTAACATGTAGTTGGCACGTTTAATGAGGCGGTCTCGGTTAATGAAACGCCTTTGTTTTTAACGCACACAGAAACAACCAAACATGTATTGTATGGTCAGTCAAGCCTAAAAAATTTCTTACTGAACACTAATATAATGTATTTTAAGCAAATACGTGAAAGCGTTCAACTTTTTGTTAAAGACGGGTTAGTATTTTTAAAACTGCGCATGGTACGATCATTTACCAAACAAACGGGTCGAATGACAATTTGAACTATGAGTTACCTTACCCGGAAGATAGTAGTATAAGAGCCTTTTTAATAATAATCATAAAATATATTATATTTGGCCCTACTCTGGTTTAAACAAAACTTAGATCAAAATGTGAAGAAAAATAAGCTCGTCTCAATGGCATATTCATAATTTTATAATACGCTATATTTTGAAAGTTATACAAGTAAAATGAGTGAAGCTGCTGAATTAATTATAAAGTTAAAATAATAAAAATATGAACCGCCTTTGCATTTGATCTGATCGAATACATATCCTTTAATTCCTTTCTTCAATATTACCCCAAAGATGAAACTAGAACTTTTCTAACTTCTGCCTTACAAATTCAAAAAGAACCAACCATAAATTTGAGGTACAAAGTCTAATCTCTATGTATTTTAGTTACGTTTTGTGCTAAAACTAGTAATAAACAAAAATAATTTAATTTGATCCATGAATTTTTGATGTCTAGGGCCATGAAGGTGGCGAAACGCGATAACCATATAACAAGATTATACATGTTGTTTGATGATACAAAAACTCGGATTATGGATCAAAAATCCTACTTATTCAACACTAAACGGACAAGTCAAACCATAATTGAAATAGACTTGATAAGAGGCTTGATTGATAAGGTTTGTTGGTGCATAATCTCTATTGCCTACGTCTAGGATATGTTAATCGTTATATAGGGCTTAGAACGTCAGTTTGTAAATGTTAATGTATATGTTATTTGTTTAGAACATGACTCGTATGAGTGAGTCACATGACTCATACGAGTGACTCTTTTTCACTCATACGAGGCAACCACTCGCACGAGTCACACACTCTGTTACACACTCTCATGTGCGAGTCATGTCGACCTATAAATAGAGGAGTGTTGTGTCAGAGTTAGTCATCCTGTTGGTGTAGCGAAGCCCTACTGAACTATTTACTTGCACAGTACTTTTTTCACTTCTATCAATACATTCAAGGCATTTAAGCAGTAGATCTCACTTGTTTGTTTGTTAACCTCACAAACAATGAATTCTGCCTCTGTTAGTTGAGTTAGATCAGTCTGGTGCTCATCGGAGGAGTCGATCCCCCATTCACAAGTGGTATCAGAGCCTTGAGGCCTGATCTGCTGACAAACATCAAGTTTCTACCAACAGTTTCAGATTCAGATTTACCCTTGGGGCTTTCTACTTCTACACTTTCCCATACTGATCTCAGAGTTGGATGAATTCATAGACAAAATTGACTAGAATTCTAGGATATCACGTTAAAATCAATTCTAATTAATCCTTGACAATTTCATATCTAAAATCGAACATAATCATGTCAAATTTGGTAAAATTCATCAGTTAGATGACCTAAGTTGCTTTGTACGGGTAGATAGACCACTCGCACGAACAACTGTCAGTACAATTTAAGTCATTCATACGAACGAGTAAACAGAAGTTCTTAATTACAATTTAGAAATTTGAAACTGTGATTCGCACTAAAGAAGTCATTCGTACGAGCAACTTACTCGTACGAAGCAAATATTTTCACTCGTACGAACATCTTGTTCGCATGAGTATATACTTTGTACGAATCATCTTGTTCGCACAAATCTCTATGTCATACGAATTCATCTTGGTCGCACGAACTGATCTGTCATCTGCACGAAGAAATTTTATCATACTAAGCAAGTTTTTCGAAAGTGGTGTTTCGAAAATCTTTGAAGAAAAATGGTAGAAGAGTTTTATAATGCATTTGCTTCATCAATTGTTACAACTACTGCAGCTAAAAACATGAACCTTGTGAATGAGATGGGTACGATGACCAAGCCGCCAAAGTTGATGAACCTTGAAGACTTTGACAGTTGAAGCGAACGTTTCATGAATTGGGTTCAGGCGAATCATTTTATGTCACACCCCAACCGATGGGGGAAACATCAGAGTGAGACGGACTAGATTGCTCGAGACGTCATAACACTATTTGTGACAATATTTAATTAAACAACTCATTTCATTTCAAAGCATCAAATTGTCAAATTACAACATAATTGAAATACAAAGTAACAATAACAACATAAGTTCAACAAAACATAATAATCAACTTAGCATTCTACGCGTATTTCTAAGCCGATCCTACTAAGTTTCTTCATGCCACTTCATCAACCTGCAACATGATAAAAAGTATAGTTCAATAACAAAGTATTGGCGAGTACACAAGTTTGATATCATAGCATAAGTATTAAAAACCGTTTAAACAAATCCACATGAATAGCTAGCATACGAGATAAATGTAAACAAGGCATGTGAACTACAAGTCAATCCTCTAGTGTACCGCATAATAGATTAAAACTTAACATTGACCACAAGAATACATGTGGTGCGTTACTCCTATAGCGCTATACATGTTAAGGGAGGCTTGATCGAAGTTAATGACATTTAGATCACATAAGAATATACCAAGTAACAAGTCAAGTAGCACATAACTAAAGCATGTTTGATGGATTGTTTGTGTGATTTCATAGAATAAAAGTTTGATTTAGTGTAGTTTGATAAGTTAACATATTGCACCCAAAAAGTGTAAAGCATAAAAAGGGGTCGAGTGTACTCATGGTTTTGCAAAGTAAATTCCGTGAAAGCGGTTAGGTTGTTTTTAGGGGGATGAAGACCAAGTTATCCTACACAAGGAAACGTAGGTGTGTGAGTATAAGATTGACGGTGGAGTTTGATAAGTTTAGGAATTAAAGTATGCAAAAAGTATGTATAGTCAAAGTATTTATCTAGACGTTAACGCTCGTTTTTTACACAATAAGCCCCGAAGGGTGTTTGTGTTTTTATGGGTCATGCCCAATAGAATCGTAATGATGGTTAGGTCTAAGATAAAATAACTTAATATTAGGACAAATAACCATATGGTCATTGTCAAAGGTTCGGTTATATTAAGTATTACATATATAGTTTTCATATAATATTACTAATTAATCATAGAGTTCATGTATTTCATAGATATCATGTAAGTCATATAAGTCATGCATGGAGGTAGGAGGTTAACCGTCCTAAACTTCTTTCGTAAGATTCACCAATACACAAGATTGTCATAAGGACAATCCGGATGGTCAAGAATTATAGAAATCATCAAGTAAGGGGTGGATTGAAAAGTTGAATGGCCAAGGCCTTCATGTAATCACACCTACACCAACACAAGCTTGTAAGCTTGGATGGCTCAACAGTTGTGGGTTTGAAACCCTTGTAAAAACCACAAGTTTAGAGACATGTTATGCCTCTTGATTGTGTATGAACAAGTCTAGCTAACACACTAACCATAAACTTGGTTAGAGGCATAAGTAGCATAGAGTTGTTATATTTAAAAACAAGTTCGAAAAGGTTTTATAAGTTATCTTCCAAAACAGAAAGTTTGGCCCCAAAAATGGTGTGATTCCACCTTGGTTTTCCATGAAAACCTATGGTAACATCCATAGGGCTTAGAAAACAATGTTGAGGAAGAAAACATTGAAAATTTTGAAGTTTAAAAAGATAAAATTTGGGCAGAAAGTTAGTACACTTTTGGGCCTCAAAATAGTGGGGTTTCACCTTAGTTTGCCCAAGCAAACTTGTGAGAACTTTCCTAGAGGTTATCCAAGAGTGTTAGAAGGAAAAACAAGGCTAGAAGAAGAAGTGAAGTGAGTTGAAACTCACTTGCAACCTGTTGTGTTTAGCAGAGAATTTCTGAAGTTTAGAGGGTTGTTTGAGGTGTTTGGAGGCTTGTAAAAGTGGGGAAGTGATGGAGGAACACTTTCTTATATAGAGGGGGAATTAGGGTTAGGGTTAGGATTAGGGTTGTATTTAATTCAATTAGGTGAGATTTTGAATCAAAAAAGAAGATGGAAACAAACAGCTTGCGGCCGCAAGCTGTTTGATTCTTTTCTTTTTTTTCAATTATTTAATTGTTGCATCTTGGGTTTTAAGTATTGTACATGATATATATTACAAGTATGGGTCTTATAATGGTCCTAGGTCATGTGTAAGGTCGTTTGAAAACCCTATAAAAAGACTTCTTGAAAGCATAATTTAAACATAAGTTGTGACATGATTATTGTGATGATGGAAGCTTGAATAATTTGCATTAAGTCACTAATTGTCTTGCTTGACTTTGGTATTAAGATTTATAAACGTTCAACAAGCATTTACAAGTCGTTTCAAATTGATTGATTAAGTAATAAAGTAACGTATGATCATAAGTTTAAACATGAATAAAGTTTGCGCATTTCGCATAATTGATCAATCTTGATTACAATCAAAGCCTTAGATTACAATGAGTTGGAAATAGAAATACGATTACAAGGTTTGGACTTTCCAAAAATAGAAACACGAAGCGATCTTGCCAAAAACAGAAAGTTACAATTGCGAAGCGTTACATTTTACCTGCTGGTTTGCCATCGAAGAAAAGTATCAATCTCCTATTGGAGAAAACGGTCTAGAAAAGACATTGGCTCAACTTTCGGATTTTGAAAGAGAGAAGTTCATCAATGAGAAGAAAATGATGAACATTTTACAACAATCCATCAAGGAAGACATACTAGCGTTGTTGCAACATGATGATGACGCACAATCATTATGGAATGCTCTTCAATTGAAATTCCAGGGAAGTGCACAGTTACGTAAAGGGAAGCGGGCGTTGTTGAGTAAAGAATTTGACATCTTTACTTTGATCAAAGGAGAGACAATAAAACAACTGATTGAACGATATTGTCATCTGGTTGTGCAAATGAAGCGAATAGGAATCATAAAGACGAACAAAGAATTAGTTGACAAACTCGAAGATTCCTTACCACAAGGCGAATGGTCTACCTATCTGACCATTTTGAGGAATGGAACAGAGTATGGTAATTTCTCATTACCACGATTCATTAAGAGATTGGAGGGACATGAACTTGAAATGCAGAAAATGGCGAAGAACAAAGGCGCCCAAATGCAACAAGATGTTAATCTGTATTACAAAGGAAGTTATGCCGCTTAGATACAGTCTCCAAAGATCCAAACGGCCTTCAGCACTTACAACACACCGAGCCCATCGTTAAATCAACACATTGGCTTTCAATCATTTCCTACGGTCAACCCGAACACGTCTTCAAGCTCACAGTCATCACATGGATCGAGCAATCCCCATATCAACCCGAACAGTCAATCTCATCCTACTCAGAGGGTTTTACAGTGCAATATCGGTGTTGACTTCCAAAACGCTCAGAACTTTGACGAGAAGACCACAAAGCAACATATGTCACTATTAGCTTCGGTTCTTGAATCTTATGATAGTCTTGCAGCGGGCAAAATTGGAAACTCAGAGATGACCAGAGAGGACTATGATCAGATTGATCCAATCGAGATGGAGTTGATCGACATCAAATGGTGTATGGCATCTATTGTTAGACGAGCACAACACTTCATGGAAATCACTGGAAAGAAAACATAGGAGGTTTGGATGGAAAACTTGGCTTCGACATGTCTAAAGTTACTTGTTTCAAGTGTCGGGAGAAGGGGCATTTTAAACACGAATGTCCAAACAGAGAAGCTCAGGGTACTCAAAACTCATTTGCCGACGACTACTACAAGAAATCCATCTATCACCGTCCTCAGCCAAGAACCAGAATGGTGCAAATCAAAGATAGACAGCCAGAAACCAAAGACAAAGTGCTTGTCGTAACTCAAGAAGACGAAGGCTTTAACTGGAATAAGCACATTTCCAAAAATGAGAGTTTGGCGTTGGTTGCAGAGATAATCGAAGAACCTGAAGAAGAATCAGAGGCATCTTTTTAACGAGGCTCCTGAAGAAGAATATTATCAGACATCGTCAGAAGAGGAGGAACTATTAAATAGTGCTTTTAAACATCTCCTGCCTAATGATATTTTGAAAACTTTTGCAGGTTACTTTGAACCAAGCCATCGATCATTTTGTGCAGAAAAGAAGAAGCCGGAAGTTGAAGCAAAGAACGTTGATGAAGAGTTGGAAAAACCGAATGTTGAGACCAACAAAGCGTGTATGGTAAATGTAAATGAGGTAAATGAGTCTAAAAGTGAGTTTGTGATAGAAAAACCATGTTTGAAATGTGCTGAGCCATGCAGGGAATGTGTTGTAAAAGACACACGATATAATGAGCTCAAAAGTTCAACAGATAATTTGTCATGTGACTATAAAGCCACAAAAGAAGCTTATGACAAATTGAGCAAAACTGTTAAACAATATGAAAAAAGCTCTCAGAGGAAGTGACGGAACACTTTCTATGCTTAAAGCGACAATAATGGACAAGCAAATGGCCATTAATATTCATTCAAACACTATCGCTGAGCTAAAAAGTAAGCTTGAGAAAATAAAAATAGAAACAGAATGGGTTAACAAATTGTTAATCAATTATTCCACAAGCTCGTACGCCATTGATCAAATTTTACCAAAAATCAAAAAAAAAAGAAGAATCTAAAAAGGATGATAACAAGAGTGCAAGTTACGATCGTGTTCCACCACCCATGTGGAATAGCTATGCTTGTAAAAAGTCATAAGGGGTGGAAAAGGCGCTCAACTTAAAATTGAAAACCGAACAATAGAAACGAGCTACCTATGAAATCTGACAATGAATGTGATTCTGAGGTAGTTAAAACAGTGGTTGAGAGTGTTTTAAAAGGTGAATCTGAAAAATCTGAATGTGATGTTGAAACATCGGAAAATAGTTTAAATATTAATACAAACATCATTGTTTACAATTTGCATGGATCTGATAAACTATATTCTGATGAAGATTTTCCGATCCAAAATGTCAATCTAGATCGAGTCGAAAAGTTGTTCAAGCTTATCGAGGTAAGCCATTCTGATTTAGATAAACATAATGCATCATATTACTCTAAATCAAAATGTGTCAACAAACCCTACCATCAGCGAAACAGAGATTATCCAAAGAATAGGAAGGCTGGTTTGGGTTTTAAAAAGCGAAGAACGAACACCAAGTCCCAAAAGCTAAACTTTACAAAGAAAATTAATTTTGTTTTTGGGACAACAACAGAAAAAGAAAAGGAGATCACTGGAACACAATCCAATGATCAGTTTAAGAAAGAAAAAGAGAGTAGAAAACAAGTTTTGGATTCCTCTGTCCGAAAAGACAGCAGGACGTGTTATAAATGTAAAAAGGTTGGGCATATTGCACGATATTGCTCACAAACACATCAAAAACTTGTTTCTAACTCTAACAGATCTACCAAGGATGAAAAACAAAAGGCACCTATGGTTGTACCAAAGCAAATTTTGAAAAGAAACGTTAAATTCCAAAAAAATGCTAAACCAACAATTCGATCTAATTCTAAATTTGAAATTGGTGAAACATCAACTAAGTATCGTCAAATGGATTCAAAGTTTTATTCAAAAGGGCTAATTTGAAAACGCATACATGGGTTGCAAAAGTCAAACAAACAAAGGTAGAACTTAAACCATCTGTTCCAAACAAAACCGAGCCTAAAGAGAAAGTAAAAAACAAAGTTGGTCTGAAATTTGACATTTCAAACCCACCCAAGACCAAACAGGCTTGGGTTTTTTTTTTAAATAGTTTCTTCCTCATGTGTGCAGGGGCTCCCGCGATTGATCATGTCAAAATGGATAATGGATAATGGAGCTTCTAGACACATGATCGGTATGCTTTCGTTGTTACACGACGTCAAGGCTATCCGAGGATGTTACGTTGGTTTCGCTGTAACACAAGGTGGTAGAATCGTTGGAGAGGGTATTCTAACGAATGGAGTAGTTTCGTTTAACAAAGTGAACTACATTGCGGAGCTAGAGAACAATCTGCTGAGTATTTCGCAAATTTGTGATAAAAAGTTTACGACACACTTCAACGACAAAGAATGCTTTATCTTAAAGTCGGGATTCAAGATTCCTGAGGAATGGATTCCTATGCGTGCTCCAAGAGAGAATGATCTTTATGTTCTTGATATGAGTATCACATCTTCAACATCAAAGAAAGTTCAGTGCTTTGCTTCTAAAGCTACCGAGAAGGAGTCTATTCTATGGCATAGGAAGATGGGGCACATTCATCTGCGAAAGATGAATTATCTTGTGCACAACGACCTAGTGGAGGGTGTTAATCTGAACATTTTTCAATTATCTGATGATTGTGTGAGCTGTAAGAAGGGGAAACAGCACAAGAAATCACACCCAAGAAAGCTTCTAAATTCTATCAAGCTACCACTAGAGAGGCTACACATGGATCTATTCGGGCCAGTAAACGTCAAAAGCATTTCTGGAAATCTATATTGCCTGGTCGTTACAGATGATTTTTCAAGATTCTCATGGGTTTTCTTTTTGGAGAGTAAATATGAAACGTTTGAAATTCTAATGATTCTCTTCAGGAAGCTTGAAAACCTTTATCACTTGCCAATCAAGAGAATTTGCAGTGACAACGGTACAGAGTTCAAGAACAAATGGATGCTCGAGTTCTGCAACGAAAAGGGGACTCTTCATGACTTCAGTGCTCCTTATACTCCACAACAAAATCGAGTAGCTGAACGAAAGAATCACGCGTTGATCGAGACTGCCAAAACCATGCTCGCCGATTCGAAATTGCCAATTAGTTTCTGGAGCGAAGCAGTCGCATCAGCGTGTTACACCCTCAATCGTGTGTTAATAGTCAAGCCTCACAACAAGATGTGTTTTGAGTTGCTAAATCAACGGAAGCCTAACCTTGCGTTTCTGGAGCCTTTTGGATCACCGTGTACGGTATTGGACCCGGATGGTAAATTTGAAGCCAAATCCTTGGAAGGATTTTTCGTCGACTATGCTACTCCACAAAAACGTGTCTTTTTTCGGAGTTTGAACCAGGTCATTCTAGCTCAGAATGTTGATTGTCAACGTTATACTACGCCTACGCAGAAACTTGGCGATCCATGGCTGTTTAACTACGATGGTCTGTGGAATTCTTTCGACCTACCAGACGTGCCATCTGAAGAAGAACTTGCTATGCTCTTTCAACAGCATCAAATCTCTAATCAAGAGCAAGTTACCAGACCGTTAGTGATTTCCCCGTCACTTCCTGTGTCTAACGCTTCTGATGTAGGTCCGAGCACTACTCTTCAAGACTCTGTCTCTATACCATTCATGAACACTGCTGAATCATCTGCACAACAACCGCCCAATGCCGACTCCAATCAAGAACCAAGTGGATGTTCCTAGTGAAGTGATGCCGAGAACACTTTCATATCATCCATCGGAGAATATCATAGGCAGCTTACAAACAGGAGAGCAAACTCGCAATTGGATCAACAAGGATCTAAGCTGTTTTTATACCCGTATTGCTCCATTACAAACCCGAATTTCTTACAGTTGTTTTGTTTCACAGGTTGAACCTGGGAACTGGAGAGCTACGTTAAAAGAAGAAAGTTGAGTGGAGGCAATGCAGGAGGAATTGCTTCAATTCCAGAAGTTAGGAGTCTAGAAGCTTGTTGACCTACCAGATCATCACAAAAAGATAAACACTAGATGGGTCTTCAAGTGCAAACGTGATGATAGAGGGATCGTAGTGCGCAACAAAGCTCGACTCGTGGTACAAGGCTTTCATCAGTAGGAAGGGATAGACTACACCGAAGTCTATGCCCCAGTCGCTCGTCTCGAAGCAATCCGCATATTCTTGGCCTTTGCCTCTTGGAAAGGGTTCAAGGTGTACCAGTTGGATGTCAAATCTGCTTTCCTATACGGAAAAGTGAAAGAGGAGGTGTATGTCGGACAACCACCAGGTTTTGTCGATCCCATACACAAAGGCAAAGTCTACCTTCTGAACAAAGCCTTATATGGTCTTCATCAAGCCCCGAGAGCTTGGTATGAAACGTTGTCACGACATCTTCTAGACAATGGCTTTCTCAGAGGAACTATAGATTCTACCCTCTTTACCAAGGAAGTGGATGGGCATTTGATTATTGTGCAGATATATGTGGATGATATCATCTTCGGATCGACAAATGATAAGCTGTGTAAAGACTTCGAAGAAGTCATGAAGCGCAAATTTGAAATGAGTGCGATGGGGGAGATGAAGTTCTTTTTAGGACTTCAGGTTGATCAATTGCCTGATGGTATCTTCATCCATCAGACGAAGTACGTTCAAGACGTATTGGAGAAATTTGAAATGACAGGATCTAAACCAGCATCTACCCTGTAAGCACCTAATCACGGCATTTGTTTAGACGTTCATGGAGTCAAAGTTGATGAAACATTATATCGCTCCATGATCAGATCCTTGATGTATCTAACTGCTTCTCGACCTGATATCATGTATCCTACATGCTCGTGCGCCCGTTTTCGGTCCAGTCCAAGCGATTCGCACTTGCTAGCCGTCAAACGTATTATGATATATTTGAAGGGATTTCCAAGCACCTGCTTGTGGTATCCTCGACACGACGACTTCAATCTTGCAGGTTACTTGGATTCTGATTTCGGTTGCTGCAAACTTAACACCAAATCTACTATGGCTGGTCGCCAGTTCTTCAGAACCCTTTTGGTAATGTGGCAATGCAAGAAACAGACCGCGGTCGCTCTCTCTACCTGTGAAGCTGAATATGTTTCAGCATCCAGTTGTTCCCAGATTCTCTGGATTCAACAGCAGATGATAGACTTCAGACTGCAATTTCTTAACACGCCCATATATGTAGATAATCATGCTGCTATTGATATCACTAAAAACTCATGTCAACAATCACGTATTAAACATATTGAGATTCGACACCACTTTATCCGTGACTGCTACGAGAAAAAGTTGGTTAGAATTGAAAACATCCACACTGATGACCAACAAGTAGATTTTTATCCCAAAGCATTTGATCATTCAAGATTTAAAAATCTTTTGAAATTAAATGGTTTAAGAAATCTGGCATCAGGGGATATTCATGAGGTTGAGTTTGAGGTGACGAGGACTTGACATGATTCTTATCTGTATGACATGTTTCTGTAAATACTTTCTTAAAATTCTAAAAATCCAAAAGTATGTTTTTAATTTTATGGGGAGAAAGTTTGGGAAAATATAAAAACATATAAAAAGTCAAAAAGATTTTTGGTAAAAAGAGAGATCATATTTTATTAATATGACAGTCACAGTATGATAAAGATATGGAATGTTTATATAAGTACTTAAACAGGTTTTACTGAGGATGTGCCAATAAATGTTTTTCAAGATATAAACCTAAAAGAAAAACTGAGTAACTTGTGGGTCGACATCTCCCGGATATAAGGACTTAGTACTCTGAAATTTCGTTTGAGAGAATGCCAGATTCCGCGATACTAGGTCTTTATATTTAATCGATATATGGGGTATTATATGAGTTCTTCTGATTTTGCGTCAGCAATGGCCTAGAACTTGTATAATACTTTACGCATTTTTCACCTACAAAAGCTGCATTAAAAATGATTATGTCATAAACTTTGTGACATTTGCAATTCAAAACATTCCTTAATGGAACACCACCTAAAGACGAGCCTTCATCTCTTTGTCTGTACGGTAGTACTAACCTAAGCTCTCAAGGTCTCGCAATTCACCCTATTTACAGATATGAATTGGATATATTCACCTGTGAAATGATATTCTAGGAATCTCGATGCGGGAGTATATTCTGAGATGGGAAACACAGTTATTTCATGTTCCTTAATATTACCTAACATATCTTGAAACAGTTGAGAATTGAGAAGAATTTTAAGTGGATAAGTATATTGGCAATCTAAGTAAATTTGTTTAAAAACTTACAGTTACTATCAAGATCAATGGTACTGGTGATTTGTTTAAATATTTGATATGATTCTCTTAACATAAAACTCACAAAAATATGTTTGTGTATATATCTTTACTTGTTATTTCTTTTCAGAAAAATCCTAAAAAGAATTTCAGCTTTTAGCAATTTATCTTAGTTTTTAAGTCTACTGATGATTAAAACACCAATAGTTCAAGTCATGGCGACACTTGCTGAAGGAATGCTGAAGACCACGGGTTGGGAGCTAATCATGAGAAGAAATTACCTGAACGTCAACAAAGTTCATTAATTTGAAACTTTACATTTTTAAATAAATACGTTTTGGTCAAACAATGGTCAACCAAGGTCATTAACTTGGACTTGGTAGGCAAATCAGATAACCAGGGTCATTAACTTGGATTTGGTTAACTGAGTGGGTTTTTAAACAGATAAAATTTCATAAAAAAATCAAAAAGTTTTACAAGTATCGGAATTGACTCGTACGAGTGGCACTGACTCGTATGAGTGACATTTGTATTCATTCGCACGAGCCATTGACTTGTACAAAAGACTACTAAATGAGTATAAAAGGCTCCTTTATTCGCACGAGTCAGCGCAATGTCACTGTGCGATTGAGAGAGAACTTTGTGCGAACCAATTCTATACTTCATCTTTCTTGACATATACTACTTACTAATATATTGGGGAGGTCGATTCGCACACCTCTTACAATGGGAAAGGTACTAATGCTTGATTTTAGCTGTTATAACGTCGGATTTGAACCAAATGGACATAAAACGTAGATTTAGGGAAATTGGACCGGTAAAACATAAAATTGAACTTAAAAACGTTAAAATTGGCCCCAGTAACCTATAAATCAACCTTCAATTTGTTAAAATTAACAAGTTTTAAGTTTGGTTTAACTTGGTGTTATTTGGTACGGTTTACAACTTATAGGAATGTCCACTCGTACGAGCGGAGTTTTGTCAAAATGTTCCAAGTATCTTTTTCACTCGTACGAGTGAGTGTTCATACGAATAAGATTTTTAATTCAGATCTTAATGTTTAGTTATTATATGTGACTCGTACGAATGAATGGGTCGTACGAGTGACTCTGAAAATTGAAATGTCTGAAAATTTTTCTACCGGTTTGAAATGTCTATGTGTGCACGTCAAGAAATCATCTTTTTCTCCGTTCCACAATGTTTGTTGTCTTCTTGATGAGTCTATTCCAGAGATTGCTGCCTACCAGGAAGTTTTACATTTTTTTAGGCAGAATTCCTGTTACGAAGGCTCTGACGGATCGTCATGTTGCTTATAGATCACATCTAGAGTTCTTCTGGAATGCAGCAGAGTTTGATACTAAGGAGAATGCAATTGTCTCTGCTGTGAGGATTGGAGATGAAGATATTCAGGTGAAAATCACAGAATAGTTGATCAGAAAGGTGCTGGATTTTAAAGACCATGAAAATGCTCCGACGGGTTTTTCAGAATATATGGTGAAGGGATGTTTTTATCGCATGGGTTACGCCGGGTTTGTGAATGTTGCTCCTTTCAAGAAGGATGACCTAAGAGCGCCTTTTCGTTAAATCGCACATTGTGTTATACATGCAGTAAGTCACCGAAAAGGAGGTTTTCATGATTTAGTTAACTACCAGATGTGCATGATCACCGTGCTTGTTCTTAATCTTCCATACAATTTTTCGAAGGTGATATTCTCTCAGATGGTCCAAAATATTCAGAGAGAGAAATTTCTGCAGTACCCACGTTTCATCCAGATGCTACTAGATCATCTACATCCAAATTTGAAGAAAAAGAAAGATGATGTGTTGAAACTAGAACACATGGATGTCTCGACTTTGAAGAAGATGAATTTACATCTTAAGACATTCCCTAATGCAAAGCTTGTGTTTGGCGCAATCATTGACAAATGTCGCTCCAACACCAGGAAAGTGGAGAAGGGAAGATAGTGGTCATGAGAGTGAGGAGCTTACAGCACTTGATGGTTTTATTGCGAAGCGTAGCGCCTGGTTTGTGAAAGAAGGGGTTAAGGGAACCAAGAGAAAGGCAACGTCAACATCTTCCTCTTCTACTCCTCTGAAGAAACAAAAAGCGTCAGGAAGTTCAAGATTAATCGATGCTGCTGATATTGAACGACAAGCATTTGGAGAGAAAGAGACAGTGGTTGGAGAAGTATCCTCTTCTAGTACCAATTCGGAAGATAGGATTGCTGGAGAAAAGAAAGGGCGAAAGAAAGAGAAACTGAACGTCAGGCTGAAATAAGGCGTAAAGCTAAAGAGAAAAAGAGAAAAGCGACAGGTGAAGACGATTCGACTCATATACCTTCGGGTTCTGATTATGATACTCCTGTGCGCAAGCCTGCCAAGAAGAAATCTTGACGTCTGAAACAATCAGCAGAAAGAAGCACTGATTCTCCTAAAGTCAAATCAAAAGAAAAAGTGCAAAAGCAGACTGTCGAAGAGGTACATCGTGAGCCAACTCGACCAACACCACCATCACTGGCTCATCAACAAATACCTCAGCCAGCACCATCTCAACCACAGCAGGAAGCACCACAACCAACACCGCAGCCTCCGCCTCAACCCTCACAGTCTCATTCCCATTTTGATTTTAACTTTGACTTTGGTGACATGCCAGGGGGTGAAGATTTTACTACTGACATATTTAATGACCCACGTGTTGAAGAATTACAGAAACATGTCATGTTAAACACATTCAAGATTGCAAAATTGCAAGAACAGCTCAATGTTTTGAATGAAGACAAACAGCAGCTTGAAGCCATGTTAGCCAGCATAATATCCGAGAACGAACTTTTTCGGATTCGTATGGCTGAATATGAAGCAGAACGTCTCAGGAGCGACAACAAGATGAATTTATTTGAGAAGATACTGACTAAAAAGCTAGGTATTAATATTGCTGCTGAGATTGACGAAATAGAAAGAGCTGAAGCGAGAGAGTGGGTTACTAAGAGAGAACACCTTGCTAAAGAATTATCTGACGCGCAAGGCAAAGGCAAAGAGAAAGTCAGTGAGGATCCTGTGAATGTTTCAACTGAGCCAGAAGCTGAATCTACGCTAATTATTACTGATATTGTGGTGATATGATGAAGAAGAAGTTTGTGCTAGTAGGCAAGCCAAAAGATGTTGATATCAATATGTCTAATCTTTCATAAATACATTGGGAATGGCTAATCAAGAAGAAGTTAGAGAAAGAGATTGACGCCAAGGTTGATGAGTTTGTTGAGGATGTTGAAAAAGAGAATGAGGACTTAGATGCTTTTGATGATCTATTCTCAGACAAGTCTGACGATGATGATAATGGTGGTGATGATGATGATATGGGAGGATCTGGTGTTTGGGTAACAGAAACTGATGAGACTGATGATGTTGATTATTCTGCTTACTTGGATGATTCCGCGAATCAGGTAAATGAAGATAGAGATCAGGGAAGATCTGGAGGTCCGAAAGGTGCTCAGCAGGTAGGAATTCTCACGGTAACTGATACATCTACCGTTCCTATCGTGCCAATGCCAAAAAATTTATATCTTGAGCACGATGTTGAAGAAGGAGAGTTCGTTCACAGCTACACCAAAGAAGAGATTGCTGAAATGCTGGGAATGAACGAAGAAGAATTTGTGTTTGATTTTGAAGACGAACTGAATGATATTAGTGCTTTTGAGCCAGTAGATTATATCTTCGAGCATCTTGATCATGTGAATGATTATGATAGAGTTGTCGTGGAGGATGATTCTGATGAAGATGTTACTAATCTTGTCGATAAGGGTACAGATGACTCCCCAACTTTTAGTGAGTTGTTTGCAGCTGAAAGTGATGATCTTCTGAAACGTAAAGTCAAAGAAGCTGCTAAACAAGGAACGATTCCTCAACAGATGTCTAGAGCTGAAGTTGCTGAAATGAGGAAGAAATTGTTTAAAGAAACACCAGCGGAGCGCAACTTTAAACGTCCTTTAGCTTTCTTTACGCGTAATGTAGATATTTCACTAGGGGATATAATTAGCAGGGGTTGGATCGAGGAACTTAATGTTTATGCTATTAAGAGGGAGTTTGGGATCCAGTATTTCAGATACTTAAGCGATATCAAGTCCTTGCCGTATTGGGATATAAAATAGCTCGTGCAAACAAAGATGATTAATCTGAAGATGAAGTTTCACGACCAACGGTTATGGAAATTGATCAAGCTTGAAGCTACGCACGGATTCACACACTAGAAGCCTCATTTAAAGCGAATTATGAAGATTGGTCCGATAACCAAAGAGAAAGATGTAACGTTAATCCGTTAAGAGGCCGAAAGTGATGAAGAATATGCCTCTGATAAAGATGGAGCAAGATTTCTTCAAGATCTTCAAATGGTGTCACTATGATTCGATTACAGGAGAAGCTGTCATATGTGTGCACCCAGATGATGAGTCTTGGAAGATTACTGAGGAGTTGACCGAAGCCGTCATAGCACATAAACGTATATATGGGCTGTGGCGTGGCATTTGAGTACTAGACCCAATGTGGCTAGTCAACTATTCGAAGAAAGATATCGAATGTTTTTTCTACAGTAAGATCAGTTTTGAAGAGAGAGATAAAGAATAAGCACTCCAATTTCAGAAGATAGTTAATGTCTGTTTTGCCAACGATATACATTTTGGATCGACATGGAACACTTCATGGATGAAACTGGAGGAGACAGAGCAAAGGAAGAAAGATAAGAAGGAAGAGATTATTGCAGAGCGAGCACGTATTGCGTCGCTAAGAAGTTTTCGGTTTGGCAATACAGTGAACCGACCTCCTCCTACAGATCAAACGTCGATAGCTTTTGAGGAGCGTCGCAAGCCGCCAAAGCGTTTCTTTGGTCGATAAACGTCAGATCTTATGAAGATTTTTTGAAGACTATCCAAGACTGCGGCAACATCCAAGGGAGAGTTTGTTGGTGCATAATGTCTATTTCTTACGTCTAGGATATGTTGATTGTATATGTAGGGCTTAGAACATCAGTTTGTAAATGTTAATGTATATGTTATTTGTTTAGAACATGACTCGTATGAGTGAGTCACATGACTCATACGAGTGACTCTTTTTCACTCGTACGAGGAAACCACTCGCACGAGTCACACAATCTGTTACACACTCTCCTGTGCGAGTCATGTCGGTCTATAAATAGAGGAGTGTTGTGTCAGAGTTAGTCATCCTGTTGGTGTGGCGAAGCCCTGCTGAATTGTTTACTTGCACTATACTTTGTTCACGTCTATCAATACATTCAAGGCATTTAAGCAGTAGATCTCACTTGTTTGTTTGTCAACCTCACTAACAATGAATTTCACCTCTGTTAGTTGAGTTAGATCGGTCCGGTGCTAATCGAAGGAGTCGATCCCCCATTTACAAGGTTAAATGCATATTTGTGTTGTGCATGGTGTATAGGTACTGATCCTAGCTTAGAACAGCCTTTGGAAGGGTAGAGACCGCTCATTTGATCGAGAAACGCGAGATATAACACCCGAAAACTCAAACTAGTAGCCGTAAACTTAGTTTTTGTATAACGTTTTGCGTGGGTATTGTTAGGACTTGAAAATTTACAGGATGGTCACCCATGGTGACAGTAAGACGCGAATAAAAGTTTAGAATTTTCTGAATTTTTGGTGACTTTTGGTGATTTTTGGTGAATTTTTAACTATTTTAAAGGAATAAATTCAAATAAAATACTAAACAAGCTCAATAAATCACCAAAATTTTTAGGGATGTTGAGTTTAATATGTACAAATTCTAGAAAAGTTTGGGGATCATTGACTGAGTATGACTTGGGTTTCAAAAAATCGCGTTGTCGCAAAGTTTCGGTAGCCGGAAAAGTTGTATAACGAATTCAGAAAAATCTCAAATTTTTCCAGGAGGTCCCAGAAATATTGGGACACTTCTTTCAATTTTTGAGAATTTTTGAAAGTCGGATCATTCTGGATGTAAATTGTTCGGTTAAAATACAGTTCTCGTAAATTAATTAAAATTAATAAATTAGTTTTATAATTCTGAAAATATTTTTCCAGAATTCTATATATTTTTACCAACTTATATAAAAAATTTCAGAAATTTATAAAATATATCGATTGAGTTATTTTATACAAAATCGGCAATTGTAAACGTATAACAAACCTGTCGGGACCGCGAACTGACCAACGACTAAATTGAAAATAAGTGGAACACCTGAGTCATTCTGGACTGATCCGAGGAAAAATGGATACTTGGGGTACATTACACGCCAGTTTAGGAAACTTCCCAACGACGAAAAAGGAAACTAAAAATCAGGCAACCTGGGATCCCCAAACGACTGAACTCCCTTAATATAAAGTTAATCATTTCTAGTAAACAACTCATTAGTACAATCCATATGATCATACCACTTTCCAAACATCTAAAACAAATGAATTTGACTGGCACGCAAAACGGTGCCCGGAACCCAAACTGAAATCTGACACTAAGATAATACCCACAGCTCTACTGTTAGGATATAGGTCAAGTCTCAGATGATTATCCTCATCCGAGCCATAGTTATTGCAATTACCGAATTGAAAACTGTATTCGGTAATAACCAACTGATATCAGGACCGAAGGGATAGAGCATTGATACTTACCCATCCTGTGATAGTCGCGCTATATACTAGGTGAGTTTCACTACCCCGCTTTCAAACTATTTTATTGCTTTACTTGGGGTGAAATGCATGTTACATACGGACATACTTGCACATACATACATGTTGTGATGTGAATTATCTGAGTTATACTAACACACGAAAAGTCCCCACAAACACGAGTGATCAACTATATGTAGGTGGATGTGTGAATAGTACTATTGGTCTGACGAACCCAATTGATCTGGCACAAATGCCATGGATTCTACTGCAATTGTACATGTCCATGCAATTCTGTGAAAACACGCTATGTGGTGTTAGACATAGCTACATGGGGTGGTAAAGTGCTGAGGTGTCGGTTGTGGGACACGACAATTTAGAACAGTCAAGGTTTCACTTGTGGGCTTAGTATAGTTTCATGTCGAACATGCAAAATCAACCGGTTCAAACTAAATTGTGAAACACCCTAAAACAGTGAAATTCACCAGCTATTTGTAGTTGACCGTTCAAACTTAACATGCTTTTCAGGTAAAGCTAAAGAAGAATAAAGTGAAGTGCGTATGGGTTTCAAGTTTTGTTGATCGAATACTACTGTACATAGAAGCATGCTTAGCAAAGACAATCGTTTTTGGAACATTAGTGCCTGTACAGTGAACCTTAGTGTGTAATCAGACGTTGTAACCGATGCTTGTGTTGTGTAATATAGTATCTTTTTTAAATAACGTATTCATACCATGTATCTGTTGCTCCTCGCATGCGCTTCCGCTGCGAGTCAGGGTGTAACAAGTATCTATATCAAATACAATAGATAAGGGCACTCCATGCAAAGACACTATCTCTTCCACAGGGTTGATTTAGTCTCCCATAGTTGGTGGGGAGAGCTTCAGCCTCAGCCCATTTAGAAACGTAGTCGACAGCCACTAAGATGTATTTGTTTCCTCTTGAAGGTGGGAATGGTCCCAATCAATCGAATCCCCATACGTCGAAGATTTCACATATAAGAATGCTATTTTGTGGAATTTCGTTTCTTCTTGATATGTTGCCTGCTTGTTGGCATGCATCACATGTTTTGACCAATACGTAAGCATCCTTATGTATTGTGGGCCAGTAAAATCATGCGTCATACACATTTCGTGTGATGCTGGCTATTTCATGATGTCCTCCACATGGTCCTTCATGGCAATGGTGAAGAATTTGTCTTGCTTCACGACCATGGACGCACCGTCGAACAAGTTGGTATGTGTATATTCTGAAAAGATATAGGTCTTTCCAAAAATAGTGTTTTACATCTGCAAAGAATGTATTTCACTGATGATAAGACAAACCTTTGATAATAGTGCCACTAGCTAAGTAGTTAGCAAAATCTGCGTACCAAGGTTCTTCTTTAAATTCACCATTTCTAACGATTCTGTGGGGAATTTTTCGTTGATGAGTTCTTCTCGAGTTCCTTCCAAGGCAGGGTCTTCAAGACAAGACAGGTGGTTAGCAACAGTGTTTTCTGCTCTTCTTTTGTCTTTTATTTCTATGTCAAATTCTTGAAGAAGAAGAAGAAGAATCCATCTTATGAGACGTTGCTTTGTGTCTTGCTTTCTGAAAAGGTATCGAATGACAGCGTGGTCTGTATAGACTATAGTTTTGGGGAGCACAAGATAGGAACAGAATTTATCAAATGTAAACACTACACCTAGTAACTCTTTTTCAATGGTTATGTAATTTTCTTGAGCGTCATAAGAGTTTTGCTAGCGTAATATATAGGATGAAAATGTTTTTCTTTTCTTTGTCCCAAAACTGCTCCAACAGCATAATCGCTTGCATCGCACATGATTTCAAATGATAGTTTCCAGTTTGGTGCAATCATGATTGGTGCTTTGACTAGCATATCCTTAAGGGCAAGAAATGCTATCATGCAATCCTTATCAAAGATGAATGGGGCATCTTTTTCAAGTAGCTTAGTTAGAGGTCAAGATATTTTAGAACATTATTTTATAAATCACCTATAGAATCCGGCATGTCCTAGGAAACTTCGAATGGCTCGAACGGATGATGGAGAAGGAAGTCGAGAGATAGTATCAATTTTTGCGCGATCGACTTTCATTCCTGCATTGGAGATTTTGTGAATGAGTACTATCCCTCAGTGACCATAAATGTAATTTTTCCCAATTAAGGGCGAGGTTAGGCTCTTCACATATAGATAACATTCATTCAAGGTTGTCGAGGCATTGGTCAAATGAATCACCAAAGATAGAAAATCTTCCATGAAGACTTCTATGGTTTTTTTCTATCACATCGTGAAAAATGGCTACAATGCATCGTCGGAATGTTGCAAGTGCATTGCATAGACCTAATGGCATGCATCGATATGCGAAGGTTCCGTAGGGACAAATGAAGGTAGTTTTCTCCATGTATTCTAGGGAAATGATAATTTGGATATACACCGAAAAACCATCTAGAAAACAATAAAATTTATGACCAGATAATCGCTTTAACATTTGATCAATGAAGGGTAAAGGAAAATGGTCTTTTCTTGTGGCTTCATGGAGTCTCCTATAGTTGATGCAAACTCTCCATCAGGTGACGGTTCTTGTTGGTATGAGTTCGTTCTTTTTGTTGGTCACAACCGTCATTCCACCTTTCTTTGGTATAACTTGGACGGGACTTACCCATGGACTATTGGAAATTGGGTAGATAAGTCTGGCATCTAAGAGTTTTATTACTTTTTTTACAACTTCTTGAACGTTAGGATTAACTCTTCTTTGTGGTCGGATTACCACTTTGTAGTTATCTTCCATTAAAATTTTGTGTGTACACGTGGAAGGATTATTCCTTTTATGTCCATCAATTTCCATGCAATTTTCGTTTTATGTTTTTTAAGCAAGTTAAGTAATTTTTCTTTTTCTTAAGAAGTGAGATACGAGGAAATGATGACGGGAAGTTTACCTTAGTTTTCTAACAATGCGTATTCTAAGCCTTTTGGAAGTTCTTTAAGTTCTAAAGAAGGCGGTTCTTCAATAGATGGCTTAGTTTTTGGTTCATCATCACGGTCGATGGACGAAACGATTTGGTTGGTAGCGACTTCCTCTTCAACGAATTGGTCATTTTGTTCCTCTGTATCGGGCGGCTCAACTTCATCTTCCAACAAGGGGTCGTCATTTCCGATTGGGAATATCATTGATTTATTTATCTTAAAATTTTGCATATCGGCCCCAAGTTTAGTGGAAAGATTGTGATGTTTTTGTTTGAGCAAAGCTTGACGGGTTTAAGAAAAGGTTGTCCCAATATGAGGGGAGCATCATCTAAGATGACGAAGTAGGTTGGTACAATCGTTTGATTTGTTTGAGCGAGAATGTCTTCAATCACTCCCAAAGCATGATTGATTTTTCGATTTGCCAAGAGGATAGGAATTTTGATCGGAAGAAAATCATCAATGCTTATTCTTTCGAAAACGTAGCTTGGCGTTATGTTAATGCAAAGATCTTTGCTATTGAATGTTACTAATATAGATGTTTTGAATAAAACATGTTCGGTTTTATGTTTAATACATTTCGTTCATCTTGTATTAGTGAGGTCTAACCTTTTATTAAGTTAAAGCTTGCTATTTCTTTGATGTTAGGGTTAGCGGTTAATTCTATTAGAAAAACTTAGCATAAGATGGATCCAGACTATGATTTTCGAAAGAAGGTTGTAGGATGTGTATTTCTTGGAGGTCTTTTTGTTCCTCTTCGAAATTTACCTTTAATAACTTACCTTCTGAATGGCTTAGTTCGGGTTTTCATCTTCATGTGTTGGTTTTTCTTTGAGTAGTTCCTCTTTTATCTGCTCTTGAGGTTTTACCTCTTTTATGATTACCTTCTTGGTACAAATGGTCTCTTCTTTTGCACGAGATTGCTTGATAAAGAATTCTAAGTTCTTGAGACTTTGTATGAGGCTTTCGGCTACGGGTACGATTGTAGGTGGTGTCTCGTACATTTCAAACGCTGGAGTGTCCCAATCAAAGCTTGATTTTGGAAGCTCAAACTTTGGTTCCTCATATGGTGTGTATAAGGTTGATGGTTGAAAAAGGTAACAACTTTGTCCCGAATGGGATTCACCACATATGGTACAGTATGGTTCCTCATAATCATCATCATAGTAGTAGTCATAATCTTCCATGTAATTATCCATTGTTTGGATAGTACAGATAAGATTACGGCTCTTGGAAACAGAAATTTTTTTGTGAATACAGAAGGTTAACACGGCCCCGTGTCGGATAAACATAGCCCCGTGTGAGCCTTCAGTGGAAAAGTTTTGTTTGGTTTTCAGTTACTACAGATTAGGCATGGCCTGTGTTAAGCTACTGTAGCTGAAATTTTTTAAAACTGAACAGAAATTTGAACAGAGAAACTAAACAAAATGATTAGGTCGTTGAGCTGAAATTTCTTAAAATCCTTGTGTCCCTGGCAACGGTGCCAAAAACTTGACATGGGCGGAGTGTGTGTATAATTGTTAGATATATTTTAGGTACTTCTTCACTCATTTCTTCAAGCTTTACATTTATATAACACAATATAACACTATCACTCTCTACAACACGTTAGGGCAGTGCACCCATCGTTTGGGTAGTATAGTGATGGTAAGGTACCGAGGTCGTCCAAGGACACAAGAGCTTTTAATACTGGATTATCGTAAACGTCTAATCGACCCAAACTTTGAGAAAATATTTTAATAAGTAAACTAAAGAAATAAACTAAAGTACTAAAAGAAACAATTAAACAAGATAGAATCACGTTGTTCTAACTCATCTTTTATGTATCCTTTGATGATTTTCGCACTTTGGGTTTCTTAAAAGATTATCTTAGTTAAAGTGGTAAGTCCCTCTTTTGGAGACAACGTTACCCTCAGCCATATTGGTCTGAGTCAACAGGGATACAGTCCCGCAAGGCCGGAATATTGAAAGATAATTAAGTGAGTTGTTAATGCAAAATGTGGCATGTCCCTCTTTTGGAGGCAACGCTACCCTCGGCCATATTGGTCTGAGTCAGCAGGGATACAATCCCGCAAGGCCGGTGAATGTTTTAATAGTAGTTTATTTATATGGGATTCAAACCGGTCTTACTTCCCCCGATTTGATGCTATTTATCTCAAAGGAAGTCCTAATAGCTTGAACAAAGACCTCGCAGGATCCATACATTGAACGAGGCAAGTGTGAGAGAAATGATTTGCCAAGGGATGATTTGGAATGGAACCAAGCACCCCTATTTATAGCTAGAAAAAGAAGCATTACACGGCTCTGTGCCTGGTGTACACGGCTCCGTGCCTGTGGGCACGGTCCCATGTCTTCCACCTTCTCTGTCTTCATTTAATTATCTTTTAATTTCACATGCTTACACGGCCCCGTGTGTCAATGGCACGGCCCCTTGTCTCTTGTCTGCTTCTATTTGTCTTTTTCTTTCTAGAATCTGCGGCCCCTTGCCGAGCAGGCATAGCCCCGTGCTTGACTTCTGATTCGTTGTTGTTTTGGTCTTGGAATGAAGCTCGGAGGGTTGGTATAGTGTATCATCTTTCCTTCTTTTGTACTTATGCCAGTTATTGTTGTTAATTTGTTCCTTTTGTACATTTAAGCTCTTTTAATCCTGAAAATCAAAAGTATATAAAAGAAACGTACATTTTCCAACATTAATACTAAAAGGAGATGATTTTATACCTTATTTGATATAATTTATATATTGCATTTGGTGCACATCAACATCTCTTTATTGACATGTTCATTCATGTTTCATGAAGTGCAAGAATCCACTAGTTTCCTGAAATACATGTATGTTTGAAAAGTCAACATAATGTTGGTGAAATCATGCGTTTGAGTTCATATCAAATTAATCTTCAAAATATTTGAAAGTTATTGTACCGAAAACTAGTGTGTTAAAGTGTGGTATGTAAAGCGTCTATGAAATCGTTGATTATTAATGTTTTGCAAGGACATTAATATGTGTGCGGACATAGGAAGCACTCAACCCTTGACGATTTAGTGTCGATTAATCTCGACTGTGACACGAAAGCACTTCATGCGGCCACATGGACCCGAAAGTGGGGCTTGCTAGTACACAATAGATCTACCCCTTTGGTTACTCAGTCTAAATGATTATTGGTACTTAAGTTCAACCCTATTCGCACATGATCTAGGTGTTTCATTCCTTAGCTTAACCATACCAAAATAGCATGTATGTCCCCCCGATAGTTGTAAAACCAAAAAGCGTTTAAAAGAAAGGGGGACATGAACTCACTGTATTGCGTTCGTCATAAGTGTGGTAGCGACAGGTATCCAAACGCGCGGTGCAACCTACAAGTGTTTTAACTCATTAGACACTTAAGTCTCTACTAGATCGGGTACACGTTGTTCATCTTGAACGTTGTTAAGTTTGTATTTGTTTTTTATTTGGAACCCTTATGCATTATTAATACGTTGGCATTTGTTTTGTATGTTTGTTATTAATATATATATATATATATATATATATCTTCGTGCCTCGCACGAGTGGTAATGGGCCTAGCCCATAAGTGCTTCCATTCTCGCACGGTATAAGTGGGCATAGCCCATATGCGTCTCCATGCCTCGCACAGGTGGTTTATCATTATAAATTGTATATATATTTTTCAAATATATATATTTATGGGTGGTGAACCTCGTTCACTCGTATATGTACATTTGTTTCGTTTTTATATATTGTTTCTCAAATATATATATATGTATATCATTAATATAGTTAAAAATATTCATTGTTAGCATCATATTTACGTTGGTGTACATGAATGGTATTTCTTGTATGTATACAATTCAACCAATGTATTTGTGTACATTCCTATGTACTTGCGTATTTGTACGTATACGTATACCATGTATATGCTTTATTTGTATATTTTATTGTTGGTATTTATGTCGTATTTATATGCATTTGTGTACAAGTACGTTACTTGTACTCTTGCAATTTCACTACGTATTTTATATGTATGGGTATACTTATATACTTATGCATTTCACTTGGTGTTTATTTGTGTTATACTTTCTAGAATTTAGGAGTGTTGAAAATATATATTTCAAAATGTCCAAAAACATATTATTTTTAGAGTTCGCCGTGGTAGTCATTAATATATATTTTCGTGATGAAAAGCCCAAGTGTCGTCGGTGAGTGTTGATACACTTTTGTGTCTGTCGCTTGTTCTTGGTTATGTGTGTAATTGTACGGTCTTTGTTACAGTGTCGGTATAGTTTGGTCATGTCAACCAAATCAAGATATCCTCCTATCTTGGTTTAGTACGACGATTAGAATGTGTGTGTAAAACAGTTGCATGTGTGCATACTGTTGAGTCTTGTGTACGTCATGTCTGTGACATGTTTTCCGAAGAAGACTTCCATGTGCGAATGGGAATACTTCATACAAGCAAGATATTGCTCGTACGAGCCACCTACCATTCGTACGAATGAGTTAATCTAAACAAGCATCATGCTTGTTTTGTACGAGCTAGTTTATGCTCGTACGAACCAGCTTGTTTGTACGAGTATCTTTGGAGTATGTTCTCCGTGTCCTTTGATGTTTCGTATGACCAGAATCATACTTCGTATTGTTGCTAGGTATAGTCACTATATAAGCAGACATGCACTTCTTAGTGAGTTGTTGAGATGAGAGATACTAAAGCTATACTAGAGAGAGAGACACAAGAGCATAGAGTGTGTTGCATGAGAGTGTATGAACATTGTTTGTATATGTTTGTATCAGTTCTCTTCAGTTAATCAAGATATTGAATCTTTGGTTATCCTGTGTTCTTACTTTGTTTTGGTTTGCATACTTACGAGGGTTCCGCACTCGTATTTGTGTTGTATAAACAGGGAAGTAGGTTAATTTTGATCCTCAAGTAGACCTACAAGTGGTATCAGAGCTTTGGCTCTCTTCCTTGTTTGAAAACCAAGCTTAGTGTTGTGTCTGAGCTAGTTTTGAGGGTTTCTTGAAGTGTTCTTGAACTTTCAGCAGGAAACTTAAGTTTTTGAAAGATAACAAACTTAAAACTTAATTAAAACTTGTTGTACCCAGAAAATTTTCATTAAAACCTAGTTAGAACACATGGAGACATGTTAAAATCTAGTTTTTCTTAAAATTTTCATCTGTTCAAGTTGAACACATTTGCAGGAGAAACTCACCAGAAAAACTCACCGGAATATTGTTGTAGGGTTGACCAAATCTCTGACATTCTAGACTTGACTGTTAAAACTGAAAAAGCTGGTATAGAATGTTTGTCTTTTTAACCAAATTTGTGTAGACAACAGACCACTTTCGAAAACCAGTATGTGCTAGAAAAGGAAAGTTTTCACCAACCAGCCCCTGCAAAAAGATTCCTCCGCGAAAAACATATGTGCGAATAACCCATCCGCACGAAGAACAAGACTGTTTGTGCGAAAGACCAGTTATCCGCACGAAGAATCTTGTTCGCACGAAAGACAAGTTAGTCCGCACGAAGAAGTGCCTTTCGTACAAAACAGCAGGTTTGCACGAAGGATCCTCATTCGTACGAATCATTAATTCGTATGAAGCTCCTCTTCATTGAGTGTTTTTCGTGTTTCAGTTTTTCAAGTCTTAGTGAGTTTAATTGTGAACTTTAAAAGGAGACTGTTATTTTCAAAATTTAAACTTTAAACCTTTTAAATTTCATAATCAAGAAAAACATAATGAGTACTAATCCGTGGGATTGGAGAGTTCAAGCACAAATCAAGACTCTTCGCAAAGATCTGCAACCTCATGGGTAAAATCATTGATGCCTCAACATACAGCAATGATTACTACAAATCAATAGGTGTGTGTTGCAAACCAGAACCAGAGCATTCAGACTCTTCTGATGAGTGAGAGTGAAACCGGGAGTAATAACCGTCCACCTAAACTGAACCATATGAACGATTATCCATCCTGGAAAAGTCGTTTCCACACATATGTTCTCGGATAGAACACAGAATTATGGACATGTTTTACTACACCCTATAAATAATCACTCAAAGAGGCAGGATCAAATCCAACCTCCTTAGCCAATCTAGATGAAGGCGATAAAAAGGCTTACGATCTAGACAAAAAGGCGTTTGCTATCCTAACACAGGCACTCCATAAAGATATATATCATCAGTTTGTGTACTGTACGACCACCAAAAATCTGTGGGATACCCTGGAAGCAAGAGGAGTGGGTAATGCTGCAACCAGAAAAATATGGATGATCTGCTAAAGAAGGAGTTTGAAGGTTTCATGTTCATGGAAAATGAAACGCTGAATGATATGACAACACGTTTCTACCATTTGGTCAGTGAAATGTACTCGTACAAAGTGTTAGCATCTCCACAAGAAATCATGATGCGCTTTGCTGATGCATTACCTCTAAAATGGGGTCAATTATTGACTTATTGAAACATACAGGTGTTTTGGATTCAATCAGTATTTATGAATTTGTGTAGATATTGGAGAACAAAAATGAATAAGAACTTCGAAAGGCACAAAGAATTACTGTTCCACAAAATCCTGAGATGTACTTTGGATGTATTAATACAGGTATTAGTGCAAGTCAGCAACCAAAGCTTCAAATCGTGTTTGTGTTAAATGTGAATCCCTTTCTACCACAACTTGTTCAATCAAACCAGTCTGCAAGCTCAAGTACTCAAGCCTATGGACAAGTTTTTGATCCGAAAGCCTTTCTACCACAACCACGAGATCTCACCTCAAGTTCCACAGCAAGCTCCTCAACAAGCTTTCTGTGGTAACAACTTTCAACCTGCAAGCCCCAACACAATCAGACTTGACACGTCACATCTTTCCAAAGTCAGTGTAGAAGTTGCTCAGGAACATATGGAACTTCTAAACACAACGGTTAGTGCTTATTGTGGATTAGTCGCTGGTCAAATAGGAAACATCAATTTGACTAATGAAGAGTACCAACAAATAGACCGAGATGAGATGGAGCTGATGGATATCAAGTGGGCATTTGCAAGTGAGGTAAGAAGAGCTAAGGATTACATGAGCAAAACAGGAAGAAAAAGTTTGGAGAGCAAGAAAGATACAAAATATGGTTTTGACAAAAATGTTGTTACTTACTTCAACTGTGGTGAAAGAGGTGACTTCTAGCATGAGTGCACGAGACCCAGCAAACAAGGAAATCACAACCCCTTCCGAAATCAATCACAACCATCCAACACAGCTCAAGTAACAATGATCAAAGAATAGTAGCTGTTAACAACCCAAACAACACCAACCAGTCAGGACCTTCAAACAACATAAACAAAGCTTTAGTAGTTCAAGCAGATGAAGGATGCGATTGGTCAGTACAACTAGGAAATGACAATCACGAAGGAACTGCATGTTATGCAAAAATCATCAATCGAATCAAACATGTTCACAGCATTGATAGTTCAGATGATGATGATACTTCGGGGTATAATGGTGGTTACGATGAAGAATGCTCAAGTTCATGTGATTATGGATCTGATTCAGATATTAGAGAAGGAAGTGATGCTAAGGTCAGAAAGTTGTTGAAAGAAGTAGAAAAGCTGAGAAGTAAAAAGGTTGGTTTGATGATAAAGGCAGAAGCTGCATCGAAGGAAACAGAAACATTCTTTACAAATAGTGCAGCTTTTCCTCATAATACTGCCTTCATGGCTAATGTTACTGGTTCAACAAGTCAGGTAAATTCCGACTCTCCTAAAATTTGCAGTGACTGTGCAGAATTAAAAACAAAATTTGAAATAATAAACAGTCACAATCAAAACCTAGTTGTTAAACTGTCAAAATGCAAAGAGGCTAACTTGGCTTTAACTCGAAATGAAAAAGAATTCAAATCTGTAATAAAAACCCTTAAGAAAAGCGTTTCTGAATTAACAAAGACAGTTTTGAACAAACAAACAGGAATTAATAACTACATTAATCTCCTTGAGGAAACAAAGAAAGAGTTAGCCATCGCCAAATGCCAACATGATGCGATCAAGCTAAAATTGGAAAGTTATTCTAACTCTCGATATGTGTTTGATCATATCATTGACGTTCAAAAACTAAAAGGAGATGTTAAATGCATTGGGTATAAGTCATGTCCACTTCCGTTGAAACACAACTATACCAAATTGCCTGATGAAGAGGAAATGCCACGCTTTGAACCCTCAGTACCTCTTAATCCTGAAGAATTTGCAGCAGGATTAGGGTTCAAGCTAGACAATTCCTCTGTTGAATCAAGAAAATCCGAGAACTCATCATCAGTTGTTGATCAGAATCCCTCTACTGTAGAGAGGATGATTCGTCAGATGTGGGGTCCGAGAAAAATGATCAGGATCAATCTCTTGATGAGGAGATAGAAATGTCTGCTACTCCCAGTGTGAAAATTGTTGAAAATCAAGAGAATAATCCTATGAAATTTGTCAAGACAAATGTGTCTACAAATGAAAATGATAATGTGTTATATACCTTGGTTGGAGACAAGAAAATATATTCTAACAAAGACTTGCCAATCAAAAATGTACATCCAACCTCTATTGATCAAGTTTTTGAAAATTCAACAACCAAATTTTTGGAGAAGAAAAACCCAATCAAGTCACAACCATTATCAAGTTCAAAAGAGAAACAACGAGAACAGCAAGCTGAAAAACCTAAGGTATCACAACCAAAGGTTGAAGCCAAAGGCGCTCGTTACAAAAAGAAGTTTAAGAATGTTAAATTTTTGAGTTCTACTGGTACTGATAAAGTCGAGACTTTTGAGGCATGTCTAATATAGATTTTGTAAACAAAGTCAAGATTTTAAAGCGTAACAATGAAAATAATTACACTCAACATACAAATGAGTGTGAAAATGAAACAAGTACCTCAAGACCCATAAGTTCAACATCAAGTCATAAAACAGGATCTCCTAAATTTGTTGAAAGGAGAACTTGTTTTAAATGTGGAGAATTTGGCCACATAATTAAGAATTACTCAAACCCAGCAAAACCTAGCTTTGTTGAGAAAGCCCCTCTTGAACCAACTTGCCAACGTCGATCTGTTTCTCCAAAACAAGACAAAAGTATTGTTAAAGAACAAGAAGAAAAACAGAGACTTAAACAAGTAAAAATAACTGAAAAAGCATTGAAACCGGATCCTTCAGATAGGAAACCAAGTTCTTTAAATTTAATAAAACGAGAAGGTGTTAAAAATGTAAATAATAATCATTCTAGTCAATTTCAAAAAACTTGGAAACCTAAGACCGGTGACGGTTCAAGAGGAGGCAAACAATTTCCAAAACATCAAGAAAAAAAAATCACATTTCTTGATGATAAGGGTCGACCCAAGACCAATAAGGCTTGGGTCCCCATCTCAAACTGATCGGGTTTTTGAAATGTGCAGGGTGTTCCTGGAGGAACTGTGAATAGTCATCGGATTGTTGACAGTGGAGCATCGAGGCACATGATAGGCGACTTAAGGCTCCTTTATGATGTGAAAAGCATTCGAGGAGGCTATGTTGCTTTTGCTAGAGACAAAGGCGGATACATCACTAGAGAAGGCATGGTATCCAATGGTGTGGTTAGCTTTGATAAGATCAATTATGTTCGACAAATTGATCACAATCTTCTTAGCATTTCTCAAATTTGCAACAAGAAGTTCACGGTTCATTTTGATGATGCCGGATGTTATGTGCTGAAACCTAGTTTCAAGATTCCTAAAGAATGGATTCTCCTGTCGGCTCCAAGAGTTAATGACTTGTATATTCTTGACATGAGCCAAGCTATTACCATGTCTGCACAAGTTATATGTTTTGTCTCAAAAGCCACCGAAAAGGAATCAATCTCTTGGCACAGACAAATGGGACACATTCACTTGAGGAAAATGAACTATTTGGTGAAAAACAATCTTGTGAATGGTGTGCCAGTGAAAATTTTTCATCTACAAGACGTCTGTGTATCATGCCAAAAGGGAAAGCAAGCGAGAAAATCTCATCGTGTGAAGAAGATTAACACGGTGAATATGCCTTTGGAACGTCTTCATATGGACCTCTTTGGACCTATGAAACATAAGACTACCTTTGGTGATCCATATTGTTTAGTAGTTACTGATGACTACTCAAGATTTTCATGGGTGAATATGTTGTCTCACAAGAGTGAAGTTCCTGAAATCCTCAAGAATCTCCTAACTCTGCTTGAAAGTTTATACAATTTGAAGATAAGGATAATCATAAGCGACAACGGAACCGAATTCAAGAATCAAGTTATAGATGAGTTATGTTCTTCTAAAGGCATACTGCCTGAGTACTTGATACACTCCACAACAAAATGGTGTCGTTGAGAGGAAAAAAGAGAACTCTAATTGAAACAGCAAGAACTATGCTAGTAGAATCAGAACTTCCTGTTCAATTTTGGGGAGAAGTTGTTGCTACTGCATGTTATATGATGAATAGAGTTCTTACGGTGAAGAGGCACTGGAAAACATGTTTCGAGTTGTTACATAAAAGGAAACCGGATGTTTCTTTCTTAGAACCTTTTGGAGCTCCATGCACTATGATTGATCCACATGGTAAATTTGGTCCGAAAGCTATCGAAGGTTTCTTTCTTGGATATGCTACTTCTAATTTCAGAGTGTGGAATATGTCAACAAAGAAGATTAAAGAATGGGGTGAAGTCAAGGTTCAAAGATACACTGAATCAATAAGATCTCCAGGTGCTCCTTGGATGTTTGACTACGACGGGCTGTTTAACTCCTTTAATCTGCCAACTTTTGATGATGCTTCTGCAGCTGCTCAAATGCTACTAGAAAGTGATACTGCAAACAAATTAGCTATTGATTTAAATATCAATAATTTGGGTAGAAATTCTTGAGTTCCTGATGTTCTCGAAACTCGAATTCATAATACCATCCTCAGCAAAATATTATAGGAGATGTCCAAAGTGGTGTGCAGACTCGTAATCGGCTCAAGAATAATTAGAATGTTGGTTTGTATTCTGTTATTAGGGAATCTGGGGAACCATATGATTGGTCTTTTGCCTGCTATGTCTGCCAAGTTGAACCAAAATCTTGGAAGGAGGCTATGAAAGAAGACTCATGGGTTGAAGCAATGCACGAAGAACTTCAGCAGTTTCACAAGTTAGGCGTGTGGAAATTGGATAACAGGCCTGACAATTATAAGAAGATTGGTACAAGATGGGTTTACAAATATAAGAAGGATGACCGAGGTGTTGTTGTGAGAAACAAAGCAAGATTGGTTGTCGAGGGCTTTAATCAGGTAGAAGGCATTGATTACAATGACGTTTATGCATCGGTAGCTCGTCTTGAGGCTATAAGAATTTTCTTGGCTTATGCGTCCTACAAGAAGTTTACTG
Organism: Scalesia atractyloides; assembly: GCA_947069175.1. Taxonomy (NCBI): domain Eukaryota; kingdom Viridiplantae; phylum Streptophyta; class Magnoliopsida; order Asterales; family Asteraceae; genus Scalesia; species Scalesia atractyloides. The sequence goes on from CAMTDV010000001.1 coordinate 36,305,232, forward strand.
TCTACCAAATGGATGTGAAGAGTGCATTTCTTCATGGTGTGGTTGAAGAAGAGGTATATGTTGAGCAATCGCCTGGTTTTGAAGACCCAGTCCATTCTGACAAGGTTTGGCTTCTCAATAAGGCGCTATATGGTCTTCATCAAGCTCCACGGGCTTGGTATGAAACGTTGTCTTCCTATCTCCTGAAGAATGGTTTTCGACGTGGATTGATCGACTGTACTCTCTTCATCGAGGAACAGAATGAGGACTTATTGCTTGTACAAGTGTATGTTGATGATATTATTTTTGGATCGACCAACGATAAAATGTGCAAAGAATTTGAGCAGGTCATGTAGGAGAAGTTCGAGATGAGCGCTATGGGAGAAATGACTTTCTTTTTAGGTTTGCAGGTTCAACAATCTAAGGAAGGGATTTTCATCCATCAAACCAAGTACGTCGGGGATATTCTCAAATGATTTCAGATGGAAGACTCAAAACCCTTGGGAACTCCATTAGCTCAGAATCATGGGATTACTCCTGACGGAATGGGTGAACATGTGGAACCATCTCTTTATCGTGCTATGATCGGATCTCTCATGTATCTTACTGCTTCAAGAACCGATATAATGTACCCAACATGTCTTCTAGATTGCTACCAGTCCAGTCCGAAGGTTTCTCATTTGATAGCTGTGAAAAGAATCTTTCATTATTTGAAGGGTCGCCCGGACACTGGTCTACGGTACCCTAAGGATGATAACTTTGATTTGACAGCATTCAGTGATTCTGATCATGGTGGCTGCAAGATCGATGCAAAATCAATATCAGTAGGATGTCAGTTCTTGGGAAATCACCTAGTCACGTGGCAGTGCAAAAAGCAGACTTGTGTAGCTACGTCAACCTGTGAGGCTGAGTATATTTCGGCTTCTAGTTGCTGCTCTCAGGTTCTATGGATCCAACAGCAAATGCGCGACTATGGTTTTGAATTTCTAGCTACTCCTATTTTTGTTGATAACGAAGGTGCTTTACAGATCATTCGTAATCCTGTACAGCACTCAAAAACCAAACACATTGAGATTAAGTATCATTTCATACGAGATTGTTATGAAAAGAAACTTATCAATGTTGTTAAAATCCACATCGATCACCAACGTGCCGACTTGTTTACAATAGCTTTTGATGAATCTCGTTTTGAATATCTACTTTTGGTCAATGGCATCAAGGTGAAACCCGAGTAATTCATCTTTGGCTAATCATTTTTCATAAATATTTTCTTCAAAATCTAAAATTACAAAAATATTTTCTATTAGTTTTATATTTTAGGGGGAGAATATTTCAAGAAAATCAAAAACATGAGAAAATACAAAAATATATCTTTTATTTAGTTTAAGTTTTTATTACCTTCTTTATTTAAAGGGGAGAAAAATTTAGAAAAATAAAAAATAATAGAAAAAACAAAAATCAAAAATGAGTTTCTTGGATAGATAATTGAAGATGATGAAATACACCAGTGATCTGTCATAAACAGTCAAAAACACAAAATGAAAATTGATAAGTAGCTTTACTAATGATGTATCGGTAGGCTCACAATCAGATTAAAATGTACAGGTTGATATAAACATAACGGACTGCTAGCCAGGTGGGAACCATTCATTGGCATATGGTCTTGGTACCGAAATTTTGTTTGATAGTATGCCAAGGATCTGAGATATGCGGTCTTTATGTTGACTTATCATCTGGGAATCATGGTTGAATCTTTTGCTGAAAAATAATGGTGACGCAAGTCTAGAACTTCCATGATACCATACATACGTGTAAATACTGCATACGACCTTCAATAAGTGATAAACATAACACATCCACCCAAAACAAATAAGTGATAAAATGTCACAGCTTTATGCGGGAGCTAAGTTCGTCTCTTTGTCGGTACGATGGTACTAACCTGTTCACGGACTTACTCATGTGCCCTGCATGCATCTGAAAATCAAGTTCCTCATCAATAAGTGAGTTATTCACATAGTGCTTGTTTTCAATCAAAACAAGTGAGTATCTCACATCATATACGTCAAAACAGATGATAAGCAGTATACTCACCGGTAAGATTTTCTCTCATGCATATCTGGATACGGGAATGTGTCGTGAAGTGGTTGAATACCAGCTAGTAAGTATAATTCATACCTTAATCATATCTTCTAATCATGATTACATCTGATAAGCTGAGCTTACGTGGACAACAATACCGAGAATCATATTAGATTATTTATTTATTTAATTTGATGTTGTAAACAAAACTCGTTTTTGACAAAATTAAAAGCTAGTATGATTCTCTTACCTTGAAACTCTGAAAAAGATTATCTAGTAAATATATAGTTTACTCTTATCTGTTACTGATTATTTTAGTTCAGTTTACTTTGTTGTTTAATTAAGTTCTTTTTGAATTAGCCAAAATTGAAGCTCAAAAGTTCTCTAGCAAGATACACCTTAAAAGCCATTCGCTTTGATATCATAACTTCATAAAAGTATTTTCTTACAACAGGTAAACATCATCTCAAAAGAACAAAATCTGTTTAACAAGCACTTTTCCTAACTTAACTTGTGATTAGTGTGGATCTGTGCAAAGTTCTAAACAGGTCAGCGAAAAACCTAAAGACGTTGAAGAACTGAAAGTCCAGTTTTGAAAAACTTGAACTCGTACGAATCATATCATTCGTACGAGCCATTGTGCTTCGTACGAATGAGCATTGGGTTTTGTATGATTGAAGTTCTTCATATGAGCTTGGTAATTCGCACGAGTGTCTTGATGTGGTATAAAAGGTGATGAAGTTCTTTGACAGAACTTCACTTTCACCTTGCTCACATCATCTTCACACCTCTCCTTAAGTTGTTTTTGATTTCTTTAAGGTATACTTGACTATGATGGCATGCTTTGAAGTTGAACAACTTAAACATTATCTGACCAAGTGACTTTGACTGACTTGAACAACAAAATTTAAGCGAAGAATCATTTTAACCAAAAAACAAGTTACTTCTCTTGAAGTTTTTCGTACGAACTAGATTCGCACGAATGACACTTCGTTCGTATGAGTCAGCTATTAGTACGAATGAAACAGTTGTTTGACTTAATCAAGAGTTCGTAAAAATGAGTTGTTCTTCGTATGAATAAATTGTTATTCATATGAGTCAGTAGTTCTTTGTTCAGGGAATATATACATACAAAAGGTTTGGAATAAAACTTTTTGTGTATATTCCCTAATGAATTTGTGTTCTTATCCTAGTTGTTATATGTGTACAGAATGGAACAAAAGGAACATAAGAAAACTCGCAACAAAGAGAACTGACAAGTCAGAAGTGGAAATTATGTCTAAACCAAGACATAACATGGTGGCCTACTTGGATCCGGAAGACAAATTTGCTGAGTACAACGGTATAATGAAGTTTTTGCGCGACTCAAGGATACATTATGCTATCACGCACAAGACTACAGTATACAAGACGTTGATCAAGGAATTTTGGGATACAGCTAAAGTTATTGAAGTGAATGGGCAGGAACTTATCCGTGGGAAAGTAAATGACTAGAACGTAGATGTCTCTGTTGAAATCATTAACTCAGTATTACAGCTTGGTGATGATCCTGAAGCTCCACACTCTGTACCGTTGAAGTGTCAACGTGTGTTTGCTTAGATTGAAATGTGTTGGAGATTTCCTCGTGGGACAACTAAACAAAGCATGGTTGCCACTCCGATACAAGTTCTTTCTACATGTTTTAATTCAGTGTTTGAGCAACAGACGAAGTGGTTATGACATGGCAAATAATGACTTGGTTGGAATGATGATAGCTTTGGCATTGAACAAACCATTTAGTGTTTCAAAGAATATTTTTGCAAACATGAAGGAAAACCTGAGAAGAACCAGATATGGTGGAAACAAGTTTTGGATGTATCCTCGTTTTCTCTAAATGATCCTGAATGTGCAACATCTGAATCTTCCAAAGAACGACAACGATGTTTTAAAAGTTGAATTTATGATGGAACATTCATTGAAGATCTTTAGGGGTGTGGCAGCAAAACGATACAAGGAAAGCACACCTCCTCGTAAGTTGATCGGTTTTCTGGCAAATGATCAATATTGCACCAGAAAACGACAAGTGGCGCCATGATGACAGTGATTCAGATAATGAAGAACCAACCTTGAAAAATATAATCGAAGATAAGTTTGGTCATAAAAAGGGAAAGGGTAACGATGATGATGGAGATAATGTTGGTAATGATGGTGCAAGAGAACCAGTTGCAGAAGTCCAGCCTACCTTTACAACGGAGGAGACTGAACCTGCAATGACGGAACCCACTACAACTTCTGAACCACAACCTTCAAATACCACAGCAGCTATTACATCTTCAGCTGAAGATACTCCAGTTCGATCGCAACCTACTACTTCTTCAGTTCAACAATCCCAGTCTACATCTCATCAACAAAATGCAAAACGAAGCAGTCATTTGTTCTCAGAAATGGAAAAGGATGAGAAAGTGGATTTTCTATTCTCTCAGTTGCAAGCTGCGGCAATCTAGATAACAAGCATTCGGAGTTTATATCTTCAAATCGGAACACAGTTGTCAAACAACAATTGGAGATAAAGTCTTTGAAAGAGACTGTTAGAAAACAGGATTCTGATATTGTGCAATTAAGAAAAGAAAATGAGCTACTGAAGGCTACAGATGCTGAAAGAGCAACTCAGCTACAACAGGTGAGGGCATCTGATAACTCTCGGGGGATTGAGATAAATAGACTGAAAGAACGTAGTGCGGCTGTACAACGATCTGTCGAAACATTAACTGCTAAGCATAACGACTTGAAGGAATGGCTGCTACACTGGTTGAAAGCTTTAATGGTATTAAAGACGTGTTTGAAATGAGCAGAAAGCGGGTGAACATTCTATGGAATGATAGATGCAAAGCGCAGGAAATCAAGCGTAAACGTGATCAGGTTAGTGAAAACACTGGCAATCCTGATGCTTCGGCCTCATCCTCGTAATCAAAAGTTTCTGCTTCAACTCCAGTGGTAGAGTCTAATGCACAGCAGATCGTGACCGATCCAGTTACCTCCAGTGGTACTCAAGAGGAAACAGGAAAGGTTTGATGTTACTGGAAAGTTTTAAAGACCTGATGTTCTATCAATGTTGGATAGCAGATCTTTAAGGGGAGTTTGTTGATACTCCAGGCCATTCAGTACGAAGACCAAAGATCGAAGACCAAGCAACAGCCAGGGGGAGTTTGTTGATACACTTTTGTGTCTGTCGCTTGTTCTTAACTACGTCTGTAATTGTACGGTCTTTGTTTACAGTGTCGGTATAGTTTGGTCATGTCGACCAAATCAAGATATCCTCCTATCTTGGTTTAGTACGACGATTAGATTGTCTGTGTAAAACAGTTGCATGTGTGAATATTGTTGAGTCTTGTGTACGTCATGTCTGCGACATGTTCTCCAAAGAAGACTTCCATGTGCGAATGGGAATACTTTGTATGAGCAAGATATTGCTCGTACGAGCCACCTACCATTTGTACAAACGAGTTAATCTAAACAAGCATCATGCTTGTTTCGTACGAGCTAGTTGATGCTCGTACGAACCAGCTTGTTCTTACGAGTATCTTTGGAGTATGTTCTTCGTGACTTTTGGTGTTTCGTATGACCAGCAACATACTTCATACTATTGCTAGGTATAGACACTATATAAGCAGACATGCACTTCTCAGTGAGTTGTTGAGACGAGAGATACTAAAGCTATACTAGAGAGAGAGACACAAGAGCACAGAGTGTGTTGCATGAGAGTGTATGAACATTGTTTTTATATGTTTATATCAGTTCTCTTCAGTTAATCAAGATATTGAATCTTTGGTTGTCCTGTGTTCTTACTTTGTTTTGGTTTGCATACTTACAACGATTCCGCACTCGTATTTGCGTTGTATAAACAGGGAAGTAGGTTAATTTTGATCCTCCAAGTGGACCTACAGTGAGATGTACACGTTCTTCATCGTGGCGATATGGCGATCGTTGTGGGTGACGATGTATTTAACTTATTACCGAACTTGTATTATATATTTAGTGTCGGTTACGGATATATATTATATCTTCAATATATATATGTATGTACGTACCTACGTACGTACATGTCTTCAATATATATATGTATGTACGTACGTACGTATGTAGGTATGTATGTATGTATGTGTGTATGTATGTGTGTATGTATGTGTGTATGTATGTGTGTATGTGTTATGTATGTATGTATGTATGTATGTATGTATGTATGTATGTATGTATGTATGTATGTATGTATGTATGTATGTATGTATGTGTGTGTGTGTGTATGTATGTGTATCTATGTATGTATGTATGTATGTATGTATGTATGTATGTATGTATGTATGTATGTGTGTATGTATGTATGTGTGTATGTATGTATGTGTGTATGTATGTATGTGTGTATGTATGTATGTGTGTGTGTATGTGTGTGTGTATGTATGTATGTATGTATGTATGTATGTATGTGTGTATGTATGTATGTATGTATGTATGTATGTATGTATGTATGTATGTATGTATGTATGTATGTATGTATGTATGTATGTATGTATGTATGTATGTATGTATGTATGTATGTATGTATGTATGTATATGTGTGTGTGTGTGTCTGTGTGTGTCTGTATGTATGTATGTATGTATGTATGTATGTATGTATGTATGTATGTATGTATGTATGTATGTATGTATGTATGTATGTATGTATGTATGTATGTATGTATGTATGTATGTATGTATGTATTTGTTTTTTAGATGTCCGATTTGTCCATTGCCCGCATCCATATTTAGGAATATAATATAAGTATGCTTATATATATATATATATATATATATATATATATATATATATATATATATATATATTGGTAGAGGATCATGAGAAGACTACATATAAATGAGAAAACTAAAAACTAATGAAGAAAGCATAAAAAACATACCAAAATTTTTTTTGACATTTTTTATAAAATAGCTACTTTTATGTATAAAAAAACTTTATTTTAAAAAAAAACTTGTAATGCACATGTGCATTTGTACTACACATGTGCATTATATGCTTATATTTAGCTTTTGAGTTTGTTTAGTTTTGGGGTTTTTTTAAGAGTAGGGGTGGGGGTTTAGGTTTTTTGGTGGGGGTTTAGACTTTTGGTGCGAGGGTGGCTTTATTTTTTATTTTTTTTTGGGTGGTGGTGGTTTAGGTTTTTGGGTATGTCAATGGGGGGTGGGTTAGGTGGTTTAGGCTTTTTCATATTAATGTATATGTGCAGTAAAACTTTTTTTTGAAAAAAAAAATTATATATTATATATAGCAAATTTTATTGAAAAAAATTCAAAAAATAATTATATGTTTTTTAGACTTTTTTTAGTTAGTTTTTTGGTTTTCTCATTCTAACTAGTTTTCTAATGATCCATCCCACATATATATATATATATATATATATATATATATAATTATGTTAACCTTCCAAGTATCAAATCCTCTAGGATATATGTGTATGCGTATATAATCGTCCATATATATTGTTATACTTTTTTAACTTCAAGTATTTGGGGGTTTCCATGTGTTGTGTATTTGTATTTAGTTAGCAAATCCCTAACTTCTAATACATACACATAAGTACACATACAAGTATACATACACATAAGTTGTGTTTTTCTAAGTTTATATATATATATATATATATATATATATATATATATATATATATATATATACATATACATATATATACATATATATATCATATATATATATCATATATATATATGTATATGTATATATATATATATATATAATTTTAAGTTTTGACATGTATTGAAATGTGAAATTAGATTTTCAAGTCATAAATGGAAGTCTTGCATCATTAAGAGGTTAATGATAGTTTAATGTAGTAACTAGTCTTAACTAATTCACTAGGTTAGTATTTTAGGTGCCCGGATGGTAAATTTGTCGCTAGTTGCCTTGTCGGATTGAAACAGGATAATATGTGAGGCGTGCACGATAATTCCGGTAATAATACCTTTGAATTTTAATTGATATCCCTGGGATTAATAAAGATGATTAGCATAGTTTAGAAGCTTCATTGACGCTGAAAAATGCTGAATTTTATGTTGCGTACAAGTTGTAGTTGTTAAATTATAATTCGGATCGGACAATTTGTTAGTTTAGGAATTTTTTGGAAAGATAAAGTATAGTAGCAAATGATGCCCATAATTAGGGTTGTGACACCTCGCGAAGACGCTTAACCATACTAGCTTCTTCAGTGACTGTTCGCAAATTTCGGAACAAAATTTCTTTCAATTTGGGAATGATGTGACAACCTGTGTTTACGAGGTTAGTATCGTCGTTCACGTTTATACACTACGTTTTGTTACATGTTGCGTTTCCAAGTCATATATTTATCATGACTCATCATATTTATTTTATTTTATTAGTCGAACGTGCCATGTATATATATTACTGTGTATATATAAACCGAACGAATCGAAACCAAAACTTGTTCGCTTAGCCCGACCTAAAAACCTGTTTTACCCAACCCTAAACCCCCACTCTCGGCCCAAAAATCTTAAACTGCCACCCCATGCCCTCCTTTCAAACCTCTTTCACTTGCGGCACACTTCAGCCCACTTCAGGTGTGGCCCAAGTCAATTAAACCCAACTGCCCCCAAACCCACCATTCCCCTTTATACGTATATGCATACAGTTCCTAGAACCCACAACCCTAATGTGCGATCTTTAACTCTCTGCTCCTCTCCTCCTCTCTAGTCGACAAAGCAAGAGCCGGCAGGCCCCAGATCCGTTCGGTTCAAGTTTTTAGAGATCCACATCACCATCTCTTTAATTCGGTAATTTTCATAGATTTGATTAATCTTTGTTATCTTGGCTGCGTTTATGGAATTATTGATAATTCTTGATGTTCTTTGATGATTACTTGTAATCTAGGTAGTTAGGATTCATGCTTGATTTGGTTATGAGTGTTAATGGGTTGTTTGGTTACTAGGGTTTGAAATCTTGTATGATTGTGTTGAATCTTGATTGCTCTTGAGGAATTAGGTGTTAGATAATCTTAATTATGATGAAAACCTACTATAAATGATGTACAGATGTCATGTATCCAATGTGCATGTGCTCCCGTTATCAGTCTAATCCAAAAGAGTCACACCTGCTTGCTGTTAAACGCATAATGAGATATCGGAAGAGTTTTCCAAGCACCGGCTTGTGGTACCCTAGACATGATGATTTTCATCTTGCAAGATACTCGGATTCTGATTTCGGATGCTGCAAACTGAATACAAAGTCTCAACGGCCGGCTGCCAGTTCTTCGGAACTCGTTTGGTAACGTGGCAATGCAAGAAACAAACCGCAGTCGCTCTCTCTACTTGTGAGGCTGAATACGTTTCGGCATCTAGTTGTTGTGCTCGAATTCTCCGGATACAGCAACAGATGAGAGATTTTGGTTTGCAATTTCTTGATACGCCTATATATGTAGATAATCAGGCTGCGATCGATATCACTAAAAACTCATGTTAACACTCACGTACTAAACATATCAAGATTCGACATCACTTTATCCATGATTGCTACGAGAAAAGGTTGGTGCGAATTGAGAAAATCCACACTGATGACCAAAAAGCAGATTTTTATACCAAAGCTTTTGATAAAACAAAGTTTAATAATTTGTTAAAGCTAAATGTTTTAAAAAATATGATCTCAGGGGATGTGTTTGAGGTTGAGTTTGAGGATGATGACGACTTAATGTGAATTTGTCATCGGTTAAACGTTTTCTGTACATTCTTTCTTATAACTTCTTAAAGAATCCAAAAATATGTTTTTGATTTTAGGGGGAGAATGTTTGAGAAAAATACAAAAACATTAAAAAAGGCAAAAAGAATTTTGTGTAAAAAGAGTGATCATAGTAAATCAAAAATGATAGTCACAGTATGCTAAAGAATTGTATTGTTTTTAAAAGTAATTAAGCAAGTCTTACTATGGATATGCCAATAGACTTCACTCATTCAGTAAATTGTGTTCAAGATATAAAGCTAAAAAAACAAAACTGATTAATTTGTGGGTTAACATCTCTCGGATATATGGACTTAGTAATCCGAAATTTCGTTTGAGAGAATGTCAGATTCTGCAATACTAGGTCTTATATTTGATTGATATCTGGGGTATTATTCGAGTTCTTCTGATTTTGCGGAAGCAATGGCCTAGAACTCATATAATACTTTCGCATTATTTCTTCAAAACTGCATGAAAATATGGTGATGTCTTAAGCAATTATGACATTTTAGTACAAAAGATTCCTTGATGGAACATCACCTAAAGACAAGCCTTCATCTCTCTGTCTGTACGGTAGAACTAATCTGAGCTCTCAAGGTCTCGCACTCACCCTATATACAGATATCAATTCGATATATTCACCTGTAAAATGACCTTCTTGGAATCTCAATACGGGAGTATATTCTGAGATGAGAAACACAGTTATTTCATGTTTCTAATATTACACTAACATATCTTGAAGCAGTTGAGAAACGAGAAGAGGTTTAAATGGACAAATATATTGGCAATCTAGGTAAATTTGTTTAAAAGCTTAAAGGGTGTTTCTAGATCAACGGTACTGATGACTTATATATATACTTGAAGTGATCCTCTAAAAACGCAAAATTCACAAAAACAATGTTATTACTTTTTGAAAAATATCTCAAAACTCAAAAAGATTTTCAGTTTTCTTAGCTTGATAGTCTTCTTTTTGTTTACCAATGATAAAAACACCGACGGTTGGATTCATCGCAACATCTTGCTGAGGAAAATTTGAAATCATGGGTTGGGAGCTAATTTTTAGCAAAAAATATTACTTGAATGTAAAAAAAATTCATTAATTTGAAACTTTACATGTTAAAATAAATCTATTGGTCAAACAAGGCGAGGATGATACAACTTATGTTCCATCTGAGTCTGATACTGAATCTGCTTTTCGAACTCCCATCAAGAAAAAACAAAGAAGAATGAAGCGTCCTGCACTCGAGTATCTCCGAATGTTATTCTAACAGAAACTGGTGCTGAACCTATTATTGAAGAAAATGTGGAGGAACCATCACAGAAATTCCGTCTCCACCACAACATGTGCAGCGAGAACCAGCTCAGCAGCAATCTCAACCAGAGATAGCTCCTCAACAACAATTAATTCCTGAGCCAGAACCAGGTCAACAACAGTCAGCACAGCAACAACCTCAATCGGAGCCAGTTCAGCAACAATCGCAACAATCAAAGCCAGCTCAGCAACCTCCGCAACAACAGTCTGCTCAACAACAATCACAACCATCTCATGCGCAACAATCTCATCCAACACAGCAGCCATTTGAGTCACAATCATTTTTTGATGAAATTGGTTTAGATGATTTACCTGGAGGAGATGAATTTCGATTTGATGATCCAAGGGTTGACGACTTGCAAAAACAGGTTACGATGAATGTGGTACGTATAGCTGAGTTACAAGAGCACATAAATGAGTTAACTGGTGAAAAGCTTGAAATGGTGGAAAGGATCGGAGGATTGATTGTTGACAAACAGCAGTTAGAAGTGATGTTAGCAAGTATTGTTTCTGAAAACGAAAGATTGCATTTACGAATGGCAGAATACGAAGCAGAACGTTTGAGAAACAATAGAAGAATGGATGTGTTTGAAAAGATTTTGGAAAAGAAGTTGGGTATAAATATTTTTGTTGCAATAGATGAGATAGAACGAGCAGAAGCGAGAGAGAGTTGCGGAAAGAGAACGCTTATCTAAATAACAATCTGATGTACAAGGGAAAGGAAAGGGAAAGATAGTGGAGGAATCTGTGATTGACAAAACAGTGCCAGAAGCTGAGTCTGAGCCAGTAACATGTTGGGATATTGTGGTTTATGAAGAACCGAAAAAGTTTATATGGATAGGAAAGCCAACAGATGTGGATATAGCATTGCTTGATATTACTAAAGGCATCGGGATTGGTTGTTAAAGAAAAAGATGGAAAAAGAAAGTAAAGAAACTGTTGAAGAGACTGAAAAGGAAGCAGAAGTAGAGGATGCTGATGTTGATGTTAAGTATTCTAGTAGTTCGGATGATGATAATAATAATGATGATAATGTTGGAGGGTTTGGAATTCGTGTAATTGATTCGAAGTTAATGAATTAGTAGATCTTTCTGAGTACTTTGATGATTCCACGAACCAAATTTTTGAAGAAGAAAAGACGAACAAAGCTGATGAGTCAGTTGATGCTCAGCAGGCAGGAATTTTCACAGAAAATGTTATATTTTCTGTTCCTGTTGTGCCAAAGCCGTTTGTGTTATATCTTGAGCATGGTGTTGAAGAAGGGGAGTTTGTTCACATTTACTCGAAAGAAGAAATAGCAGCAATGCTTGGTATTAGTGAAGAGAAGTTTGATTTTGATTTTGAAGACGAACTTAATGAGATAGAAGTTTTTGAACCGAATGCTTATGTATTTGAAGACACAGAAGATGCAAACATGTATGATAACGTTATCGTGGAAAGTGATTCTGATGATGATGCTTATGATGCCAATCAGGGTACAGATGATTTCTCAACGTTTACTGATCTGTTTGCAGCAGAAAGTTCCGAGATGTTGCAAAGAAAAGTATCTGAAGCTGCAAAAGAAGGAACAATTCCTCATAAAATGTCTAAAGCTGAAATTGTTGAACAAAAGAAGAAATGGTTTCGCGTGAATTCAGATGAGTGTAAGTTTAAAAGACCCCTAGCATTCTTTACCAGAGATGCTGATATTTCTCTAGGGGACATTCTGAGTTGCGGATGGATTGAAGAGCTTAATGTGTATGCGATAAAGAGGGAATTTGGTATCCAATACTTTCGATATTTGAGAGACATTCAAACATTGCCATATTGGGATATAAAGGAGCATGTTCAAACAAAGATGATAAATCTAAAGATGAAGTTTCATGACCAAAGGCTTTGGAGATTGATTAAGTTTGAAGCTATGCACGGTTTTGTACATTGGAAACCTCATTATCCTCGTCGCATTATTAAAGTTGATCCAGTAACGAAGGTGAAAGATGTTACTTTGATTGTGAAGAAACCGCGGGTGATGAAGAACATGCCTCTGATTAAAATGGAGCAAGATTTCTTCAAGATGTTCAAATGGTGGCACTATGATTCGAGTTCAGGAGAAGCTGTTATTTATGTGCATCCAGATGATGACTCTTGGAAAATCACTGAGGAATTAATCGAAGCCGTCATAGCGCACAAACGAATATATGGTTTATGGCGAGGCATTCGAGTACTAGACCCAATGTGGCTAGTCAACTGTTCAAAGAAAGATATAGAATGTTTATTCTATAGTAAGATAAGTTTTGAAGAGAAGGATCAAGAACAAGCGCTTCAGTTTCAAAAGATCGTTAATGTGTGCTTTGCAAATGATATTCATTCTAGTTCGGATTGGAAAACAACTTGGAGGAAGCTTGAGAAGAAAGAGAAAGAAAAAGGAAGAAAAAGAAGCTCGAATTGCAGAATGTACAAGAATAGCATCTTTAAGGAGCTTTCAGATTATGAAACGACCTCCTCCGACTGATCAAACGCCAATTGTTTTTGAGGAGCGTCGAAAGCCTGTAAAGAGATTCTTTGGGCGTTAGAGTCAACTCTAATTGAAGTTTTTTTGAAGATTATCCAGAATGTGGCAACATCCAAGGGGGAGTTGTTGGTGCATAATGTCTATTGCCTACGTCTAGGATGTATCTGTAATGTTTATAAATATTGTCGACGCGTTTGTTAAGCCGAATGGCATACCAAGAAACTCGTAGTGACCGTAACGAGTTCGAAAGGTCGTCTTAGGTATGCTTTCTTCTTGTATCTGTCAATGATGATAGCCGGATCTTAAATCGATTTTGGAGTAGAAGCTTGAGCCTTGCAATTGATCGAATAAATTGTCAATCCTTGGTAGAGGTAATCGTTTCTCAATGGTGAGTTTATTCAACTCTCTGTAATCTAGGCACATCCGAAAGCTCCCGCCCTTCTTCTTGACATATAACGTCGGAGCTCCCCAAAGTGAGAAACTCGGTCTAATGAATCCCTTGTCTAACAACTCTTGAAGTTGTGTAGATAGCTATTGCATCCCAGACGGAGCTAATTGGTATGGGGATTTAGCTTTTAGTGCAGCTCTCGGCACCAAATCAATGCGAACTCAACTTTTCATTGTAGAGGCAGTCCTGCCAAGTCTTCTGGGGAGGCTTCGGAAAACTCCTTCACAACGGGTATTTCTTCCATCTTTGGCTCCTCAGTTTTCTTGTCGACCACATAAATTAAAAAGGCTATACAACCTTTTCTTAGGCACTTCTGGGTATCCATGTAGTTAATGATTCGTAATAGCGTTTCGCGCTTCTTTCCGTGTACTACAAGTTTTTCTTCGTTAGGCAGGGGATTGCAAATAGTTTTCTCAGAACAAACTACTTCCGCTCGGTTGTCGGTCAACCAGTCTATGCCAAAAGCTATGTTGTAACAACCTAATTGAATGGGCATAAGGTCGATATTAAATTTCCATTCTCCAAGTTCGAGTGTGCATCCTTTAATGACTTCTCCTGACTCAACTAATTTGCCATCGGCCAATCCTATAGAATGAGGGGATGTCCAGCTTACTCGACTCTAGGTCAAGTATATTTTGAATTCTATGGAGATGAAATTAAAATCAGCACCGGTATCAATCCAAATGGATACGAAGTGTTGGTTGATAGGAAACGTGTAGGTGACCCTTAATGATTCCACATGACTCGGTTAATTCCCAATTGCTAACTTGATAGCGTGTCTAACTTACATGACTTAATTCGATTATATGCTTAACACCTAAAGACACTAGCTAAGCTCGGCGTTGGTTTCAAAAGAATTGATACATGATGATTGTAGAATAGAGCGTACTCATGACAATATTGGGATTTTGTGAGGTATTCATAGTTCTAACCACACACACACTTATTCACTAGCTTGATTCATTCTTAAGACATTTATGCTTGTAGTGGCCTCTACGGCACACTTAAACATACGTGTTCTTCCTTGCGTACTACTAACTTATTAGTTTATGTTTTGTGCCCGGCCTCACCCTTGGCACTTTTTCAAGTGCCCTCAAGATGAAAGTTTCACTTATCACATTTAGGATTTTAGCAAGTTACCAGCATACTTCTTGGTGCGAGCATCGATTATAGTAGCAATTGCCTTTGTTTCGCTCATCGCAGGGGTTTCCTTCCATTTATTACTCACTCTCGAACCTTTCTTAAGGTGTGAGAACTTTCTCTTCCCGTGTCCAGTAGATTTCACATGCATTTCCTTTCTCTTGGAAACTCTCTTCGACAATTTTCCAATTCTCACCGCATCTTTGGTGAGACTGACTGCGAGAGTTCTACTTGAGTGATCGAGGTAGGGTGGGATGATGTGACCATGTTTCGCATCTCAAGGCTAACCCCAGATGTAGCGCTTGATGTGTTTAAATTCGGGTGTTACCCACAATGGACCAACCTTTGAGAGATCGTGAAAGCGTTGAGGGTAACCAACAACATCGGCTCCAATCCTGGTCAAGTTCTAGAATTCTGTTTCCATCATTTGAATTCTAGTCAAGGAGCAATACAATTCTCGCATAAGATCCTTGAGTTCTTTCCAGGACAACATCTTCGTTATATCACTCCTTGAAGTTTGTACTTGGAGATTCCACCAAGTTAGTGTTGCATTTAGTAAGAGGCTCTTCGTTTACCTGTTCGTTTACTCAGGAGTACATTTACTAGTAAGGCTTACAGACTCCATCTTTTCTAATTTGCGTACAAAACCTACCGTACCTCTCATACCAACTAGGTCTCGCGGCTAACAATCCGGGAAAGCCTTAGAATTAAAAACTTGTGTGATCGCATCTTCGGATGTGGCATTGCCACTCGTCCCCGATCCATCGGGATTTGAACCACTTGAACTACTGGTACCACCAATACCGTCACTAGTGTCGACTCAATTATGCTCATGTTGTGCGATTTTGGTAACCCCATGTTGTTCCATAAGAACTCTAGTTCGGCTTTAATAGTAGGGCGTTGATTAACTGACCCCTATTGGCCGTAGATTTTCTTTTTGACACCTTTTTATTTTTTATACATAATATCAAGGAATTTAGACTTATATTTGGACAGATATAGTCTACCATGCACCTAAGAATAAAGAATGCAATCGGTCATGGACACCTCAAGAACACCTTGTTTATACATGTCAGAAACAATGATAACACGAATAACCGCAACTAAACTGCGTAGTGCCTCATGCATGTATTGTTCATATGTCTAAGCGGGACAACAATTTGTTGAGGAGGATAACCAAACAGTCGTCTCCATCCATACAACATGTATTCCATACTCCATGGACCTCGATCATCCAAAGTAGGGAAAATCCTCCACCGTACTTGCCCATGTGACTAATATAGTAATGACGCTTGAGCTTCATGAGCTCCAAAAATATCATTAGAATCTCCATAGATGTTTAATAGAATGCAACGAGGGAGTTGTAGCATGGCTCATGCCATACCGTCCCTTGTAACAAAACAAATGTCAAACGACAGAGTTTAATGTAACCATTTCCAAGAACCAAGATAAGGTGCCATAGACACCAAGGAACCGACCCATGTGCAAGAATCCTAGAATGTCGAGGAAAAATCCTCTCTTGGTGGCTAAGCAGTTTTGTTTGTTTAGATGACGAGTCCCAACCGACTCGTGATATAGATCGAATGTTAGGTGCGAACAAATACGTGTGGTCTTCCTATATTGTAGGGTGTTATAGTAACCATCCCAGTTAGTGTTGTACTTGCTAGAAACTTGAACAACTTAAGATTTCGAATGGATAGTGTCATTAGCTTGACCCGCAAAGTCCACCAAGATTCTCATGCACTACAAGTTGTTATTACGTGGGCCCCCATAATAATAAATTGCCTTGCATGGTCACCCTAGCATTCTCTCGTTCAAAGCAGACGATCAGTCAAAGAGGGGACACTACTATCCGCATACCTTCAATATAAAAGGGACTTTCATGATGGTCCACGTGCTAACGTCCCTTGTCATTACTCTTGAAAGGGCACAGCGTTAGACGAAATAGAAATACAGAGAATCTATAACAATAATAGCTGGAGGGGCACCTTCAAGATGAGTACTTCATCTTCCTTCTCTGGACAAGAGTGTCATCAATCATGATTCGTATAAGCCACACGGACCTCGTCCCACTAATAGAGTTGTTGTCCAAGGTTGCCTCCTTCGCCTCGTCGTCACTACCAAAGTCAGCATCCGCGAGAAAAGAAACCATCTTCTACGGAATCGAGCTTAAGGTCTCACTTAGGAACCACGTTCGCCATGAGCTCCCCAATAGACGCGAGGTCGACATTCTCATCGTGCGAGTCAAGAATAATAATAGAATTCAAAGTCAAAGGTATTTCGTTCTTGGCAATATATTCCGCACAACACACATATAGATAAATTATATATATAATCACTTAAAATCCCAACCAACCAGGATTTCTATCTTGTATAAGCTAAACCTATAAATTGTTCATAAAATGCAGACTGGTAATGTAATGTGCCTATAACACATAGTTTGTTAATGTAATGTGTCTATAACACATATACTAATAACGTAATATGTCTATCACACATAGACTAATAATGAAAAGTGTCTATTTCTTATAGACTTCACCAATGAAAATGTCCTTGCTTGTTGTTTCGAAATGAGTTTGTGTAGTAATCCTTGCGTTTGTGTATGTGATGAAAACTCTTTGTTTCTGTAAAACCGCTTTCATGAAAGGATCCTAGTGATTGTAGACTAGAATCGAGAATGAATCCTGGTTCACTTCAAATGAAGCTCTGATACCAATATGTCACACCCGCTCATAAGCGGAAGCGCAAGGTGTGAACTTGATTGGTTTCCATTGCATACGATGCAAGTAAACAAACTATATAAATAAAATACGTATGATTTTCATCCATTCATCAACAAGAAATAGTTTACAAGTCGTAAGTTGTTCTCAAAAGACATCACAAGTCATATTGTTTCAAAAAAGACTTGTACCAAAAATAAAGTTTTAACAGATCAAGATTTTGCATTCCATCTTCGCACAAGAGCGGGAGATATGAACCAAATCCTCCAAAAGAGTGACATCGCTTTCTAAACATGCTTATTCTTGTTTCATGAAGTGCAAGGATAATATATTAATACATTAATATTTATATATAATATAACAATAAGGAATATATTTGATTTATTAGTTTTACAAACCATATTATCTTTTAATTCAAAATTGATGACATACATTTATCCTCTATGCCGAAAAAATTTCTATCAATATTTGACTTCCTCTTTATATTTAATTTATAGTTTATTTATCCTATGTATAATACTAATAGTAATTTATATTTTTTAAATAAATAAATCTAACTTGTGTGCTATTTAAGTAATAATTTATCTTATTATTATTATATTGTAGAAGTGAGCATTTAGCACTAGGAGTCGATATCAAATTGGTACCGTACTAAAAGTACTGGTATCGAAAACGTCATATTTGGTTTCTTAAGAAATTATTTTTAAAATAGATTCTAATTACAATTACCTTCATAACAACCCTTTTTACTTTGATTTATTCCTTTAATTTGAGGTATTAATAGATATTTTTCCTGTTGATTATTTATTAAACAAAAAATGAACACGAAGAGTTGCAAAATTATTTATGTTATCTGAATTCATCAATCTTCATCATAAAAACATTTATCCTTGTTCTATATTATTACATAAATAATCTTATAAAAAATAATCTTTGAAACGTATTGAGCTGCTAAGTGGTTATATGAATTGCAATACAATTTATTGTTTTGCAATCTTATTATATAAAGAAATGTAAAAAAGTTCGAACACTCAAATTCGTTGTTCTTCTAAAAAATCTACCAATGCCAATACATTAAATTGTCAGTTTTTTCTACTATGCACGAGTTTTGTTTTTAAAATATAATGTAAAATATCAAAAATACAATACATGACCAACTCTTTTTTAGGTGATGAGGAAATAACTTTTTATCTAACATTTCAGATGGTATAATATATATTACCTATTACATATATACATTATTAATGTGTTTTCTAACTTTAATTTTCAATAGAAAATATTTATTTCCTATAGTTTGAATCCCAGCAATGCTTATATCAACGCTGTCGAATGGTCTAAATTTTAAAAGTTGTTGGATTATATAGATTTAATATGATACCTTTTTTTAAGTATTTAATATGATACCTAAAACAACAAAATCTAACAAGATAACATCGTTACATTTTTCGAAATTTGTTACGTATGATCTACAAAATAGAACACGAGCAACACCATTTACCAATAAAATAATATTTACAAATTTATGAATTTTTTTGTATATTTTCTTAGTACATTTATTTTCTTACTAAGACCGTGCCTTAATTCTAATAACTTTTATGTATCTTGGTTATTTAAATTCATGTGTAATCTCAGTAACTTATAGCTTTCTAGTTTATATAAGTTTTATTTTTTACACCCATTTGTTACACGAGATTTATCCTAGTATTTTTATATGTCAATTTATTTTTGTTTGTTAGATTTTTTATGAATTTAATCATCCAAAAAGAATCTACCATTTAACTTATTTAGGAAAAATGTAGAAAAAAAGTGTAAAAGTTCATTACCATATCCTATATATAGACACTTCTGATTTTGTATCTCACTTTCGATTTTCATATATGACATTCAATTTTACATAATTTCTTAAAGAATTATTCCTATTTTTTCAATCTCTCATTCATCCACACCAATGGCATATACCCTTCATGGGCTACATTTGTCAGGTCAATAAGTTCTCCACAACTTCGGAAACACAACTTGTTTGCTGACATCAAAAGGTTGTTGGAAAAGATGTTGAACGAACATTTGGAGTTCTACAAACTAGTTTTGTACTTGTTTGACACCTATGCCTTGTGTGGGAGAAGGATATGATGAATAAAACTATAATCACATGTATAATCATTCATAATATTATTATCGAGATGAATGAGACACATACCTCACTATTATGATCCATTCGAGTTTCTAGGTGACAGGTCTAGAAACAAGAAACGAAGAAACTCTGCTGAAGATAATGAACTACTTTTTCAATACTCTACTAAACGAATTGCAAGCCTATCAAATTATATGGCCAATGGGGAACAACTTCGCAATAGAGAAGATCGTAACACTCTAAAAACTGACTTGATTGAGCATATATGGCAAAACTTTCCCCTTATAATAATTAGATATTTTGTACCTTACTACCTGTAATTACTTAGACATATCTCCTATATACAGTGTAAACCTCTATATATCGATCATCAGTTTGACCAATGAATACACAATTGCTTTTATGGTATCAATGGTCAAATTGATGATCGATTCATACAGAGGATTACACCATATATAGGAGATATGCCTAACTACTTCCTCTAAATAGTGGCGAGGTTTTAGATTTCACCGGGAGGTCGGAAATCACAGGACCTAAAATTATACCTTAAAATTTATAAAACCGGAGAGTCGAAAACGTATATACCTAAAAAATTCTATACGAAAACTACATACCGAACGCTATTAATAAAAAAGTTCGAGGAGTCAGACGCCCCCAACCACCCCCCCCCCCCCCCCCTCTAAGCTACGCCCTTGCCTCTAAACAAGGACACCCAATCTTCTAATATATACAAAATACTGAATATTCTGTATTCTAATATAATAATATGTGTTTGTATTTCTAACGTTTTTCATTTATCGGAACGTTATTCACTTGTAAAATATTTATTTGTTTTATATCTAATATAAATAATTTACTCGTTTCAAAATAAAACGATCATTTTTAGTATTTTTTATAACTTTTATATAATAAACAATAATTATAAATCACATTTATTTAATAAAATATTGGTTTCCGCTGGGTTGTGAATGGGTGTGAAAAGTTAAATATGAGGTTTAGGTGGAAGAGAAAGAAATTAATTTTTAATAAAAGGTTGGATTAAGTTATATCATGATAGTGGATAGTCTTACAAGCTTATTATCTATTTATTTCTTTTATATTTTTTTGCTTTTCACTAAATTACATTTCCATCTTAGTGTTATAGATTTGTTTAATCAAATTTGACCCTAAACTTTTTCTAATTTTTTTTTCTTGTTTCTTGAGTTTTGTATATTGTACCTAGTGTTTAGTCCTACATATTTATCTGTTTTTATATCTATATAAATAATTTATTCGTTTCAAAATAAAAGGATCATTAATAAACAATAATTATAAATCATGTTTATTTAATAAAATATTGGTTTACGCTAGATGGTGAATGGGTGTGAAAAGTTGGATATGGTTAGGTTTTAAGCTCGTGTAGGTGAAAGAGATAGAAATTAGTCTTTAATAAAAGGTTGAGTTAAGTTATATCATGATAAGGGATAGTATTACAAGCTTAGACCCACTATTTATTATCTATATATTTCTTTTGTATTTTTTTCTTTTTACTAAATTACATTTCCATCTTATTGTTATAGATTTTTTTAATCAAATTTGACCCTAAACTTTTTCTAAATTTTTTTCTTGTTTCTTGAGTTTTATATATTGTACCTAGTGTCTAGTCCTACATTAAGTGTACAGATAGATTTAGTTTGCATATATGCATTTAGGTTGTATATACAGGTTATCAAATCATATATAGTGATGGTGCGCCACATGCACTTGAAATAGTGCACTTTTGTGTTTCACGCCTCGACTAAAGACTCTTATCTATCGTCATGGGGTACTTTTTAAAACCAAGACAAGAATCGTGGCCATCACATCATAGGAGGGTGGCCATTACAATGAAGGCTCTACAAACAGTCGTTTAACTATTGGGACTGTCCTTTTGAAGGTAATTTGACTCCCAGAAGAAGTAAGAAGCAAAATGTTTCACGCTGTGTTAAATCCAAATATAGGGCCATCGCTACTTGTGAACTTATTTCTCTACAAAATCGACGCGATGCCCAAACTAAACATATGAACTTATGGTTTGATAGCAAGACATCTATTCCCATTCCAAACAATCATGTATTTCATGATAGAACTAATTATGTTGAAGAGGATTGTGATTTCACTTGGAAAAGCTTAAAGATTGAACTCCTCATGTTAGAACCGGGAACCAACTAGATGATGTTACTTTTCACTACAGCATTATCTGTGAGTCAAATTAGTTTTATTCATAACAAGTTGGACATAATCAATATCTATGCTCCAGCTTGAAAGGGAGTGTTAGATTATATAATACATATTAGTTCATGTTGGAGCCTAATCTGTTACCTAATGGACCTTAGGGTTTAGCTTAGTGGCAGTTCCCTTCTCTGTATACAGATAAGGGATGTAAAGTGACATGAAATTTACTGTAAGTGATCACTTTGTTTCTCTTACAGATGTAAAGAAGCATATATGTTGCATTAGAAACTTATCTGCACGTAAAATGTACATGAAACACATACGACAGTTGTTCTTTAACTCCTCTTAAGGTTGTTAAAACACAGGTGACAGATGTCAGAAAAACGAAAGATGTCAGAAAAACTCTGTTGGTCAGCCGTTTGTACACACAGATGAAGCTAGGAACTGAAATTGGGGGGTGTTATCTCATGTTGCAGCACTCGATACGACCATGAAGCTGTAACTTATTCCACATGCACAGCATTTGTCTGGGTGATTGATAATGTGCTGTATATGAATCTTCAATGCACCCAAACTGGCAAAACTTCAAACTGTGCACATACTCCACACCTTTAGTCTTGTTGAACTGCTCTACCCACATTCCCATGCTCACATCTTCCATCTTGAACAACTGTATTTATCATAAAATAAACTTACTTAGCATCATGCATTACGATTCGGGTTATGTTCCATTTCAAACAAACAACTAGCTGAAAAGGAAACAGATCAAATGGGCTGCAACTCTGAAAGTTGCCCAAGTGCTACTAAATTAGCTCACTATACTGTCATTTGAAAATATATTTTTTTGTAATCATATATAACAGACAAATTGTTTTATAATATTTGGACAGGGGCACTTAAAATAACGTAATCAAACCTTCAACTTATGCTGCTCAAACTCAGAAGCAATGTACTCGGCAATATCAGATGATAGAATGTACCCTGGACCATTTGCATAAGGTGGGTAATCTTCCTCTGGCCATTCCTACAAATATAAAAAGGATTAACTATTTTGTAAAGGGTATTTTAGATATTTTACGAATAGTCATCAATCCCGGACATATGTGATTAGGGTCATGTTCATTACTGAACCATTTTTAAGTAGAATGCAATAAACAACTATGCTTAGTGTTGCGAAGATATAGTGAGAGAGAAACGGTTATGCGGTTACATAAACACCTGTTGTATCACTTTTAAAGCAACATGTAAGTTTCCATGCGGTTCTCAAAAGTCTCTACTTAAACTAGATCTGTACACGGTCCTCTGTATGTTTAAAATAAAGTGATGAAAAGAATGATAGATTTACCTCATACGATACAGCCCATTTGCCATATCGCAAGGGTTTATGATAGTAGTTGATATTTCCCAAGTACAAACTCTTGCCATCGTCTATTTTATTTGCTTCTTTAAGAACCATATCAACTCTAACGAATGTGTCATCATCACACTTCATGATATACTTAGCAGAAGCTGTACGAACCTAATCCACATTATTCACAACAGAAATTGAGAACTTAACAAAAGCAAACAATCTAATTAAAAACCACTTTCTGAAAGCTGATACTGACCCCGTATTCACATATTGCAATAGTTTTTAGAACAACTAGGTCGTAATTATCCATGTATGGCACAATCACGATATCACCAAAGAAATCTGCTTCTTTCTTTAACTCGGCATTGACTTCCTTTCTTGCATGCTGTTGACATATTGGATTGATTTCAAATGAAATGTGATATATGAGTAATGGGTCAAATTTGCCACCTCTGCATAAAAAGGAATGAGAACTATTACTTACAAGTGCCACAAAGAAACGAGCAACAGCCCATGAAGACCTGACAAACTCATACTGCATCCATGACTTGTGGACAGCCATTCGTTCGGCAAAATGGTTTCCTGCTGAAAGAACACCGATAAACAGATCGACAGGAGCATCTAGAAGTGGCGGCGTCTTCCATTTGTTCGACATTTCCAGGGTTCTTTGGGGGTCAAAACTAGGGTGTGTTGAGGGTAATGAACCTGCAAATATGGATTTCACATCAACGTCTCCTTTCAAAGACAAACCTGTGGCATCCTCCAATGCAAATCCCTAAACGCATTAACAACAAAAAAAACATTAAATGAGTATCTTGTGTCCATTCTTACAAATAATTAATGCGTAAATTATGATTGTAAAAACAAATAGACTCTAGACGACTTTCAACCCTTTTCACTGCCTTTTCGTTATATTTTATTATTTGACCCATTTAAGATGAAACATCGACCATTCATAGGTTAAAGTTTTATACAAGATAATGCTATGGATGAAGAAGAATGAAAAAACTCACAGTTCGATAAGGAAATGAAGTTATGTGTCTACCATCAACATTGACATGATAACCCTCCAAGCCTGCACTTAGAGTAAGCACAAACAATTTTCCTTGGGCAAAAGGAAAAGGCCAATCATATCTCACCTTCTTTGCTCTACTAATCATCTTGTTTAACCACCAAGTCGTTTTTGATTCCTCAGACGTGCTATCATCGTCGCGTTTCCATTTCTCACATTTCACTTGACCATCGACTACAAAACGCCACAAGATCAACAAATCAAAGCTCAAAATCTATTCATGATATCAAGTTTCAAACTTTATCATATGTAGTTAAAAAGAATCAGGCAACTAAAATCTTGATAAATCAACTAATAGTTGGCAAGTAATCAAACTCTATGAAACCATGGAAAACAACACTAATTACGGTCTTTTTCACAAACTTCAAACTCAACTGCAACCTGACTCAAAAAAGTGAAATGAATTCGAGTTTGACTCACCATTCTCTTCATCAATTCTAGAGCTCCACCCCTCGCAGCGATGCGCAAGGCCCCATTGCATCCTATAACAAGTATTCATTTCAATGACTGGGGTCCCGCTCCAATCCCCCTTCAACCTAGGATTAAAATGAAAGATCCTTGGTGGGTCTTCTCCATCAACTGTTTTCAAACCCTGCAACTCCATCATAAACTGGGAGACCATCAAATTCTCACCCGGTTTCAACAACGAAATCTTCGGGTCTTGCTCAAGATGAGCCGGTCTCGGTTTCCCCACAAGTGTGACATATGATCCTAAGGTCATCCCACAGGGAAGCACAATAAGACTCCCCATTTTGTTAAACCGAGACCCTGATAATGTCAGGGCATTAGGGCAAACCTCTCTGGTATGATCACTGATGGGTAACTGAAATTCAAGCAATTGAATTTGTTCCCAATACTTGTTCCCTACTGAAAATGCTTCCATTGCGGACTTCTGGATCTCTTTAGATGTGAAATTGAAAGTGGATAAGTCTGCGATTTTGCGGATGTTTCTGGAATTAGGGGATGATTTTTGTTGTAATTGGCGTTCACTGGTATGGGGGATTAGTGATGGAATATCGTCATCTTGTTGAGAGGGTGATTTGAAAGTGAAGGGGAGGATGAGCATACAGAAGAACGTTAGGGCGATTAGGAATTGAAGTCGTCTGAGGGAGATGAACCACTCTGCTTTTGCTTTAGCTCTTTTCATGTTGATCAAAATCTGAAAGAAGAGTACAGAAGAAGAAGAAGAAGAAGAAGAAGAAGAAGAAGAAATTGTATTGTATCGTAATAAATTAAAGGAGATGAAACATGCAGAGGTGAAGTTATAGAGAGACTTGAGGAGGTGGAAGAGCTTTGGCACCACCGCCGGGAATCAAACAGAATTCAACACCTGACGCATGCATAAACCTTTTTTTATATTGCAGGCTTGGCTTTATTTTTATTTTTTATTTTTCCCTTTCTCTTCTAAAGTTACGTAAAATTATTTTAATTTACGGTAGATCCAATACCTTCTTATTTTATATTTTTTTATTTTAAAATCTAATTATTTTTTTACGGCAATAGATCAAATACCTTCTTACTTTATATTTTTCTTATTCTAAAATCTTAACTTTTTTTAACGGCAAACTTCTTTTATTCCTGTCGTCAAACCTCTTCTACCTGTCGTCTTTGATACTTAAACCCAAGACCTCCTCTTCTCAAAAAAGTTTAAACTTTAAAGGCTTTACCTTTGCCAATGGATCATCACCCCATTAGTTCTTAAATCTAAACTACCCACATATTTAGTGATATTTATGCCAGGGGTGTGGTATACTGCCCCTGGCCAAATCAGCGAGATTAGTGCCCTTTAGCATCCCTCACCCACTTTCTGGATGCTAAAGGGGGCGCCACTGAGTCTTCACCAGCATAGTAATGAACGCCAACGGCTAGTTTTTTTTGGTCCCCGTCTTTTTGACCATTGCAAACAATAAGAAAATAAAAAAATAACTTTTAATTTTTAAATTTCACATTATATATGTCCAACCTATTTTACTCATATTTCCATTTATTCTACATTTATTGTCCATCTATTCTACATAAATTTTATAAACTTTATCATACTCAAACAATGTTTCCCAACAATCAAAACGAGTAGGACCCCAACAATCCGTTTTGGAATAATTTAGCAAACAACGAGCAAGAAAAACGATACCAAGGAGACCCGCGAACGGGTGAGATTGGGAATTATCCGATTTACCACCCCAACCTCCCCTCATCCGACAACGCCACCACCGCTTCCCGGTTTTTTTGATACTATTCCGCACCGCCATTTTTTCCCCAAACCCAAAACATACCCGAAACCCAAAAACATATCCCAAACCCAAAAACATATCCCAAACCCAAAACATACCCCAAACCCAACCCATTTCCAAAAAAGGTAGACGATCTAGAAGGCACTGTAAGAAAGGCGAGATTGAAGAACGTGCTGCTAAAAGATCGAGAGGTGGACTGTAACACCCTAACCTGGATGGGTTGACGTGTCATAATAACAGTGGATTAGAACAAAAGTCATAATTCTATTGATATTAACGTTAGAGTTACATTTCAAAAGATAGTTCATAGCCCTAAGGCACAAAAATACATATTTGTTTTATAAAAGTGATAATCTTCGGTTAGCATCATAGGGTTTATTCTTCACTATTAACCCTACCCAAAGTTACCTGTGAACCTGTGTTGAAATAAAATATACGGAATAAGCCAAATGCCCAATACGGAATAATAGGCTCAAATAGCAAATAAATAAACAACCGAAATGGTACCACTATATCTCGTAATGTAAATTGATAAGAAACGAAACAATACAAAGCAAAGCATAACATATATTTGAAATGAATCATATCATACGGATGTACCCAAAACCTAAACAGAGGTGACAACCACAAAGTCTGACACATGAGACGGTGCGGGTTGGCCTACCCGCCATCCATCTCCATAAATATTCCAAGGATAATCCATACGCCTCCTAGTCGTTATGTACCACACTTGTACCTAGGGACACCGTGAACTAATAACTCTGTCAAGGGAGGAGCCAGAGAGCTTAGGGTAACAGATCTCAGACAGTCAGGAATAAATATAGTACTAACCTTAACATGTATTATAAGTATCAGAACTTGCAATAATGAGCACAATATAATCATAAACTTATCGCCTGTTGTCAAGCTGAATAATAATTGTAATCGGAGTAAGAAACGAACAGACGGTCAATTGAATCGAAGCTCAAAGACGTTGGACTTTCCATATAATATGAATAAGGGTTTGTAGCAAACGAACCAGATAACAAAAGGAGAATGGTTAAGGATCCATACCTTGTTTCTTGATTTGTTGTCTTAAAATATATATACTTGTCAAAGCGTGTTCGTATAAACCTACATCATGTCCATATATTTCGTAAGGTTGTTGTTGATGCACATTTGTGTCTGTCGCTTGTTCTTAGTTACGTCAGTAATTGTACGCTCTTTGTTTGTTGTGTCTGTAAAGTTTGGTTAATGTCGACCAAATCAATATATCCTCATATCTTGATTAAGTACGACGTTTGGCTTGTTCGAACGAATGAAAGATGCTCCGTACGAGCAAACTGCTTGCTCATACGAGCCATTACACATTCGTACGAGTCATTGTATGCTCGTACGAGTGACCTTGTTATCAAGATCATTGCTTGGTCGTACGAGTGAGTTTCTATTTCGTACGAGCCATAACATTTCGTACGAGCATCCATTTGAGAATGTTCTTCGTGTCTGTATAGTGCTTCGTACGACCAGCAACATTGTCTGTATAGTGCTTCGTACGACCAGCAACATTCTTCGTACTGTTGCTAGGTGTTGGTACTATATAAACAGACATGCAGTTCTCAGTGCTTAGAGAACACACGAAGCTAGAAACGAATAGACACACTAGAGAGAGAATACTAAGAGTGTTTAGAGAGATAAGCAGTGTATTCAAGAGTCTATGTACTGAGTCTCTCTACAAATCAATATAGTGAACATTTGAATATATATCTTTTGTTATATTGATTGTGCTCTTGCTTTGGTTTGCATACACACTTGGATTCCGCACTCGTGTGTGTGTTACATAAACAAGGAAGCATGTTTATCTTGATCCTCCAAGTGGACCTACAAGTGGTATCAGAGCCTTGGCTCTCTTCCTTGTTCAAAACCTAACTTAGTGTTGTGTCTGAGCTAGTTTGTGAGGTTTCTTGAAGTGTTCTTGAACTTTCAGCAGGAAACTTAAGTTTTAAAAAGGATAACTTGTTTAAAACTTAGGAAAACTTGTTGTATCTAGAAAGTTTTTATAAAAACCTTGTTAGAATACATGGAGACATGTTAGGATAGGGTTTTTCTTAAAATTTTCCATCAAAGTTTAGTTGCACATATTTTCCGGTGAAACACCTATCGGAAAACTTATCAGAATATTCTTGAAGGGTTGATCAAATCTCTGGACTTGACTGTTTTTTATTGAAAAGCTGATATGGAATGTTTGTCTTTTTAACCAAACTGGGTAAGATAGGTGATAACTTTCGAACAAACTCAGAAACAAGTCTCTATTTAAAAAGGAAATTTTTACCAACCAACCCTGCAAAAAGATTCCCCTCTGTGAAAAACCAAACTTCAGCGAAAAACATCAGTGCGAATAACCCATCCGCACGAAGAACAGGACCATTCGTGGGAAAGACCTGTCATCCGCACGAAAGACCTTGTTCTTGCGAAGCATATTAGGCTCGGACGAAAGACTCTTGTTCGTGCGAACAATCTGATTTGTACGAATCACTTATTCGTGCGAAGAACCAAATTTCGTTATAGTTTGTTTTTCGTGTCTGCGTTTTCCAAAACTTTGTGGTTTTTAAAATTGTTAACTTTAAAAGGAAACTGTTATTTTTCAAAAATTAAACCTTAAACCTTTTATTTTTCATAAAACAAAATGAGTACAAATCCTTGGAATTGGGAGTGTAGTACGAGTACAAGTCAAGACGCAACCTCAAGGGCAAAATCTTTAATACCTCCAAATGTGATTACTGCTAGGCAATGGGCTTTTGTTACGAATCAAAATCAAAGCGTTCAAACTCTTCTTCTTAGCGAAAGTGAGACTGGAAGTAACAACCGTTCACCAAAGTTGAATCATATGAACGATTATCGATCATGGAACAATCACTTTCATACATATATTCTTGGTTAGAATACCGAATTGTGGACATGTTTTATTTTCCATACAAAGAATCTCTCGAAGAAGTCGTATCAAACTCAGCCTCTTTAGCCGAATTGGACGAGAATTATAAAAGGGCTTATGATCTAGAAAAGAAGACATTTGTTATTCTTATGCAAGCTCTTCACAAAGACATTTATCATCAATTCATCATTTGTACATCTACGAAGAGCTTGTGGGACGCGTTAAAAACAAGAGGAGAAGGAAACACAGCAACAAGAAAAGTTCGACATGATCATTTAAAGAAAGAGTTTGAGGGTTTCATTTTATGGAAAATGAAACACTAAATGATATGACAACTCCTTTCTATCATTTGATGAGTGAGATGTACTCATACAAGGTTCTTGCATCATAACAGGAGATTGTTATGCATTTTGCTGATGCCTTACCACCTAAGTGGGGTCAATTTATTGAATTGCTAAAACATACATGTGCGATGGATGTGCTCAGCATTTACGAATTTATTCAGAAACTTGAAAATAAAAATAAAGAAGAAATTCGTAAAGCAAAACGATTTCCAGTTCCACAAAATCCAGAAATGTATTTTGGAGGCATCAACCCAGATATAAGTAGAGTTCAACAACCAAAGCTTCAAACATCATTCATATCAAATACAATTCCTTTTTGGTCTCAAGTTAAACCAGATCAGTCTATTGGTACAAGTGCTCAAGCTTGTGAACGAACTTTTGATCCAAAGCTTTTCTTCCTCAACCTCGAGATATTAGTTCAGCTCCTCAAGCTTATGAACTAGCATTTGATCCAAAAGGATATCTTCCTCAACCACAAGTTGCTACACCAAAAGTTAAACAACAAGCTTTCTATGGTAAAAACTTTCAACCTTCAAATTCAAACACCATCAGACTTGATACATCAAACATTTCCAAGGTAAGTGTGGAAGTTGCACGGGAACATATGGAGCTTCTGAATACGTTGGTGAATTCTTACTGTGGATAGTAGCTGGACAGATTGGTAATATCAATTTAACCAATGAAGACTATGCACAAATCGATAAGGAGGAGATGGAGCTAATTGATATCAAATGGGCGTTTGCAAGTGCAGTGAGAAGAGCAAAAGATTTTATAGAGAAAACAGGAAGAACTAATCTAGAAAGTAACAAGGATACTCAATACGGTTTTGACAAAAGGAAAGTTACTTGTTTCAACCGTAGAGAAAAGAGGCATTTTAAAAGAGAATGCACGAAGCCTCCACAGCAAGGGAATCAATATCCTTTCAACAGAAATCAGGCTACTAACAGCGAAAGAGCAATTGTTCTCGCAAACAATTCCAACCGAGCATTAGTAGTTCAAGTAGATGAGGGCTGTGATTGGTCTGTTCAATTAGGAAACAATGACGGAGGAGGAACTGCATACTATGCTGAAACCACAAAAGGTAACAACAAAGGTGAATCGTCCAGAAATGATGACAGCTCATTGGATAGCAGCAGTTCAGATGAAGCAGAATCGACATCGAGTGAAGAACAATCTGAAGATGAGGTAATCACAGAAACTGAATCGACAGACAACAGTGAAGAAGACTTGGAGCATGAAACTGAAGGACCATCTGATAAGTTTTCCACGCATCTCTCATCTATCGGATCTTCCACTCTTCGTGCAGCATTCATGACTCGTTTGGATTGCCAATCCAGTCAGGTAAGTTTCGATAAAGCTTCTATGTCTAAGTGTTTTAAATTTATAGCTTTAAAAGGTAAATACTTAAAACTTGAAGGTAAATTTGATCACATGAAAAAACATCATCAGAGCTTAATTATAGATCTAACAAAGTGCACTGAGGCGAACACAGCTCTTAAGAAAAACGAAAAAGAATTTAAATTAACAATTGAAACTTTAAAGAAGGATGTTTCTGAATTGTCAAAGAATGTTTTAAGAAAACAAACATCCATTAACAATTATATTAACATGCTTAAAGAAACAAAAAAAGGAGTTAGCCTGTGCAAAGTGTGAACATGATGTAATCAAACTCAAGTTGGACAGTTACTCCAACTCAAGATATGTTTTGGATCACATCATCGATGTTCAGAAGAAAAAAGGTGATGTGAAATGCATAGGTTATCAGGCTTGTCCTCCTCCGATTAGGCACAATTACACCAAAATACCAGATGATGAAGATATGCCACATTTGGAACCCACTGTTCCATTAGATCTAGATGAGTTTACAGCTGGTCTAGGGTTCACTAAGGGCACATCTTCAAGTCAAGGTCAACCGGATGACATCAATGACTCAAAATCTAAGGATGATCAAAATCCTCCCATTATTGAGGATTATGATAGTTCAGATGATGAGTCAGATGAGGACAAACCTAAGCAGTCAGACACTGTAACAAAAGAAGAAAATGTACCTCAAGAAAATCATATTTTATGTGATCCTTCAACGAAACCATGTGTGACTACCAATGTCAAGAATGTTGAAGCTCATGTTGAAACCTTTGAAAGCAAGAACTTGCTTTATACGTTGATTGGTTCTGATAAAGTCTACTCAAACAAAGATTTTCCCATCAAAAATGTCAATCAATCTTTGATTGATAAAGTTTTCGAGGATTCTACTAGTAAGTTTTTAGGAAATTCGAGCCCAAGAGTTGCATTAACCCAGCATGCTCCTCTCCTAAAAACTGAAGTTAGAAAGAAATACGGAAATCAAAAATTAAAATCTCAGAACAATTAACGACAGCAAAATCACGCTAATCAAGGAAATGGAGAAGGCAAACATAGCCAAAACAAGAAGAAAATTCAAAAGGTGAACTTCGTGCAATCTAAAGGGACTGATAAAATTGAATCTTTTGTAAACAAATCCAACACGGATTTTGTTAAACAAAGTAAAATTTTGATCAAAACAGTCAGAACAACTACACAAACACACAAATTGTTGTGATAAAGGACCAAGTGCCTCAAGATCACGAAGTTCATCATCAAGATATCACTTTCATCATACTCCGAGGATTGTTGAGCGGAGATCATGTTTTGAGTATGGTAAGTATGGACACATTATCAAAAATTGTCCATATCTCACAAAGGGAAAGGCAAAAATTGATGCACCCCATGGTAAACATTACCATACAAAATTTGTTTCACCAAAACAGGACCCTCATCTTGTTAAACAACGAGAAATGAAACAGAGAAAGAAACAACAAAAGGTGGTTAAAAAGGCTTTAAAACAGAAGATTGTCCAAACACAATCAGATTTTAAAAGTGAAAAACAAAAATAGATT
Organism: Scalesia atractyloides; assembly: GCA_947069175.1. Classification (NCBI taxonomy): domain Eukaryota; kingdom Viridiplantae; phylum Streptophyta; class Magnoliopsida; order Asterales; family Asteraceae; genus Scalesia; species Scalesia atractyloides. The sequence continues at coordinate 36,338,320 of CAMTDV010000001.1, forward strand.
TGGAAACCAAAACCAGAAATTATTTCGGGGGGAGCACAATCCATGCCAAACAATCGGGAAAACGAAGTTTCAATTCTTGATGTTGTCGGACGACCCAAGTCAATGAAGGCTTGGGTCCCCACCTCCAACTAATCCTTCATGAGTGTGCAGGATGTTCCAGGAGGAATTATTAATAATCATAGAAGTATTAATAGTGGAGCATCCAGGCACAAGATAGGTGACAAGAAGCTCCAAAACATTGTTATATTCAGGAGTGGTTGCCTTTGTTGGAGAGAAGAAAGAAAATATTGGTGAATGAAGTTGATAACTTCAACAAAGATGGAAAACGACCAACAATCTGTTTGTTTAAGGCTTAGATCGGATCCACATGATAGATTTAATCGAAATGTACGTACCTGCAGCACAACAGAAGAGTATCAAAAATCATGTCTTATGACTTCCACAAGAAGCTCAAAGCTACAAGATGATAGTGCAGAGTACATTTCTCCATGTGTGTGATTGAAGAAAAAGTGTTTGTTTGAACAAACCAACTAGGTGTGCGGATGCCTTGGCATGGTTTGAACAACCGCACACTACTTCTCAAGGAGAAAGACGAAGACCTTTGCTGGTGCAAAAACATGTGGATAACATCATGAATGACCATTCAAAGATGAAGTGTACAATCTTCTCAACATCCTTTCTTGCTTCTTACCAGTCAGACTCGGAGGTCTATGTTCTTGTTGTTGTGAAGAGATTTCTCAGTTAAATGAAATGAAGTAGCTGCAAAATCGACCTTGAAATCCACACCGGGTGGATATCCAGTTGGGAGAGCTCACAAATTCCTGGCAATGCACGAAGAAAGTGCAGGATTATGGTTTTTAAATTTCTAATCTCTCCTATCTCTGTCGATATTTATGTTGCTTTACCAAGTTTCTAAAAATCTCGTACAGCACTCCAGACCAAACACATTGATCTCAAATATCACCTCACACGTGGTGGTTTCAATATGAGACTCATCAATGCTGTTGTGGTCCACACCAATTCCAACGTGCCAACTCATTTCTTCAAAATTTTGATAAATCATTTTTATTAAAATTAATTTTGGTACATGGCATCGAGGTAAAACATGAGTTAATCCACATCGGAAAATCGTTTTTGTGAATATTTTTCGTAAAGACAATCCAAAAAGATATATTTCACTGTTAAAATTTACTTTTTGCATTGTAGGGGGAGTAAATTCCAATCTGAAAAATAAAAAAACATGAGAAAAATAAAAATTAATTTTCTAGCAAGAAAAAGAGAAAATGATAGTAACTTAGTGGTCTGTCAAAACCTCTTTGAACTTAAAATTGAAATTGATAAGTAGCTCTATATTCAATATATCGGTAGGCTCACAATCTTGTAAAGTGTGCACAGGGTGATGTAAATATAATCGACTGAAGACAGGTGGGAAGCATTCATTGGCATATGGTCTTGGTACCGAAATTTCATTTGATAGTATGCCGAGGATCTGAGATATGCGGTCTTTATGCTTGTTTATCATCTGGGTATCATGGTTGAATCTTTTACCAAAAAATAACGGTGACGCAAGTCTAGAACTTCCATGATACCATACATACGTGTAAAAACTGCATACGACCATCAATAAGTGATAAAAATATCACATCCACCCAAAAATAAGTGATAAAATATCACAGCTTTATGCAGGGGCTAAGTTCATCTCTTTGTCGGTACGATGGTATTAACATGTTCACGGACTTACTCTTGTGCCCTGCATGCATCTGAAAATCAAGTTCCTCATCAATAAGTGATTTAATCACATAGGGCTTGTTTTCAATCTAAATAAGTGAGTATCTCACATCATACGATCAGATGATAAGCAGTATACTCACCGGTAAGATTTTCTCTCGTGCATATCTTGATACGGGAATGTGTCGTGAAGTGGATGAACACCAGTCGGTAAGTATAAATCATACATTAATCGTATCCCCTAACCGCGAATACATCTGATAAGTTGAGTTTATGTTGACAACAATACTGATAATTGTTATAGGATACTTATCTAAATGTTATCTAATCAAACTATAAGTGTGTTTTTGACAGGACCGTATACTAATATGATTCTCTTATCCTTGAAATTTGCAAAAAGAATATCTGTAAATATTTATTTATTGCTTTCCGTTCTTACATTTAAAATTTGAAAAATACCAAAAAGATTTTAGGTGAGTTTTAACATAAACTTTATAAAAGCCAAAAAGATTTTGCTTCTAGTTTATTTTTGATTGACCAATGTTGGAACTCAAGTCTATCCTACCTAACATTCTGATTATAAGCCGGAAAACAATTGCATCTTCATAAATGGTCGAAGTTTGATAAGCGTTGAAGATTAATGGTTTAAATTTGAACAACCTTAAAACTTTTCAAGCATTGTTAGTTGGTAGTTGAATGAGAGTTTGGTCTCATGTGTGTCTTTTGCTAATTCTGATTAAAATCAATCCTTTGTGAAATTTTCAAATGAAAATTCCCTAAGGATGATTAAATCCCTACAGTTGTTATCATTACGCGTTTAGCTTGTTGTGTGTACAGATGAAATATCCAAGCAAGCTAAAGGGAAAGAGAACGAGTTTGAAGAAAACAAGTTACGGGAAAAAAGACACAACATGAATGCAAGCTGTGAATCAAGAAGATCAATTTTTATCTGACCACTTTTCAACACCTCAAGATATATTTAAGGGGGAGTTTGCCGATGCACCTCCTGACTGTGACCTGTGAAGACATCTGAAGATTCAACAGTGAAAGAACGAACCATCACGAGCAACATCCAAAGGGAGTTTGACTCAGTTCGGTTCAGTACAGCTCAGATCGGTTTGACGCTGGAAGCTCATAGTCTGAAGCAGACCATTAGAAATAAAGATCGAAGAACAAGCAACATCCAAGGGGGAGTTTGTTGATGCACTTTTGTGTCTGTCGCTTGTTCTTAGTTACGTTAGTAATTGTACGTCTTTGTTTGTTGTGTCTGTAAAGTTTGGTTAATGTCGACCAAATCAAGATATCCTCCTATCTTGATTAAGTACAACGTTTGGCTTGTTCGAACGAATGAAAGATGCTCCGTACGAGCAAACTGCTTGCTCGTACGAGCCATTACACATTCGTACGAATCATTGTATGCTCGTACGAGTGACCTTGTTATCAAGATCATTGCTTGGTCGTACGAGTGAGTTTCTCATTCGTACGAGCCATAACATGTTCGTACAAGCATCCATCTGAGAATGTTCTTTGTGTCTGTATAGTGCTTCGTACGACGAGCAACATTCTTCGTACTGGTTGCTAGGTGTTGGCACTATATAAACAGACATGCAGTTCTCAGTGCTTTGAGAACACACAAAGCTAGAAACGAATAGACAAACTAGAGAGAGAACACTGAGAGTGTTTAGAGAGATAAGCAGTGTATTCAAGAGTCTATGTACTGAGTCTCTCTACAAATCAATATATTGAACATTTGAAGATATCTTTTGTTATATTAATTGTGCTCTTGCTTTGGTTTGCATACAAACTTGGATTCCGTACTCGTGTGTGTGTTACATAAACAAGGAAGAAGGTTTATCTTGATCCTCCAAGTGGACCTACAGTTGTGTTCGTACATAAAAAGTATATATATATATGTTTGTTGAGAGATCTTGTCTAACCCATGACTAGTTTAAATGTCTAAATTTGTTAAGAAACCATATATATATATATATACATATATATATATATATATATATATATATATATATATATATATAGTGTGACGTTATTGTAAGAAAATATAAAAGTGTGAGAAGGATAAGAATAATCTAAACCATAAGATATTTAATCTAATGGTTGAGATATTGATGGCAATCTTGTAAATAGTGTTGACTATTAAACTAATTAATTTTCTAGATTAAGTGTATAAGGTAAATTCAACATTTTTAAATTAAGAAAACTAACATTAATGCACATGCAAGTTTCCCCCTTCTTTTTTAAACGTTAATAACTTTTTATACTTAACTCTTTTTTAAAAAAAATTACACCATAATAACGAGTGTTTTTTATCTTTAATATGAGTACCATATTGATATACTTATGTAGAGAAAAAAATTTACGTCTCGCTTGGATGTTTTAGTCCATGGTGTTTTTTCTATGTTCATACAGTGGTGTTTTTATTGTAGGGTGTTATTTTCTGTTATGTTTCTGTTCTTCATAAGATGTATGCCTTCAATAAATATGTTGTGGTGTTTTTATGAGTTAGGGTGTTATTCCTGTTATATTTAATGTGAGGACAAAGGTCCTTGCATTGCTGTGATTTTTGGTGTCTTTAGTAGGTTTCTGTTGCCTTCAAAGAGTTAGAGTGTTATTTCTGTTTTTATATATTTAGGGTGTTATTTCTGTTATATTTCTGTTCTTTATAAGACGTATGTCTTTAGTATACATGTTGTGGTGTTTTTATGAGTTAGGGTGTTGTTTCTGTTATATTTATGTTCTTTATAAGATGTATGCCTTCAATATACATGTTGTGGTGTTTTTATAAGTTAGGGTGTTGTTTTTGTTATATTTATGTTCTTTATAAGATGTATGCATTCAATATACATGCTTTAGTGTTTTTATGAGTTAGAGTGTTATTTCTGTTTTTATGAAATATATATATATATATAAATTTTGCTTAAACTAAAAGAAATAATTATTATCTATATATAATATGTGTATTTATATTTACTAATGAAACAAATGTTATTTTTAGTTGCATAATTGTAATCATTAAAATATAATAAGTGAATAAGCATTAAATCTAGGTTTAAATAAAATAAACATTAATTAAAAATAAACATTAGTCACAATATTTGAACTTGTTACCATAGGTTGTGATTTTTTGATTTTATTTCTTTATTACGAGGAAAGAAATTGATATTGTCTTAACATCGGTAGCAGTAGCGTATTCGTTTTTATGTTTTCTAATATGGAGGTAAAATGTTGGTTGAAAGTTACGCAATATAGTATTTATTGGTACGTAAAGAAACCTCTGAAAATTGTTAGGCGTGGCAAAACACTTGGTGGGTCTTGGACCCAACCGACCCGATGGTTGTGAAATATATGAGAACTAGGAAACAGCCCCGCCGTGTTGCAACGGATTCGGTAGCAATTGCCGTTAATTTGTAACGTGCCTAGGGCACGTTTATTTAGTTTGAAACTCGGCTTGTTTTTACCGTTGCGTCGGGGTACATATTGTCATATTGTAAAAGAGACAATCTTAAATTGTCAGTACCATATTATTCATCCGTAATAATATTCAATGTAGGATATAACTAATAATTTTATCCTGCTTTGTTCACACTTCACATTTGCAGAAGAAAATCACATCGGGTTGTGGAACATGGTCTAGTAGTCCACATGTTAAATTTCACTTTTGAAAAACAATCATTATTTGCTTCTTTCCCTTTTAGATACCACATTCACATAACAAAAACTTGTAATTATTTTCTGTTTCTAAAGATCACCACCACAACCAAGAAACATCGCCACCAAAAAATCACATTTTGAAAAGAAAATTTAAGAAAAATGAGGATCAGATCAGTAAGTGTAAGAAAACAAAGATGCTTTAAACTGCCATGGTTGCGTACTTCTCCATAGAAATCAAAATATCCGTTCAACTTCCGCCTAAAAACGCCCTGCCCAAGATGCGGCAAATTTCAACCATTACAAACTTCCTTAGACATTTTCTACAACTAGTGAGAATACCCGCACGTTGTAGCGGGTGTCCGAACTAATATCATAGTTAATTATCTATTACCAACCACAACCCATTTAAGGTTTTTAACATTTTATTCTATTTAACAAAAATTAGCCGTACAACCTATAAGGTCACAAACATGTAAAGTATGTCTTGGATTGGGCAGTTTTTTCAAAACACACACATGTGGAACGATTTAAACATATTGTTTCAATCATTCCAATCAAAAAATATTTATCTTCTACACACATACACATATGAACACAAATACACACACGAACATACATGCGTACATAATTACGTATACATACACAAATGCTTGCATACATTGGTAACATGAATAGCATATAATAATCTGGCCACCAGAGCAAGCATACAAACGTAACAATCATAGACGCCAGCACACCGCTCTTCTTGTGGATCACATTTGAAACATCAACTTCTCCATAATATGCATAGCTTTACTTAACTTATGCAACCTGTAAAACTGCATAATAACATTCAAGATTACTAAAATCCACCGTTATGAAATAAATCAATATCCATAAACGGCAACCAACTTACAAACCTTAAAAAGAATAGGGAAGCGAGGCCATGTTAATAAACATATGGTGCCCAGGTTGACTTGTTTAATCATGTCGATGAACATGTTGATTTGACATTTTTAACATGTTCAATTAAAACATGTCGATTTGTTAGCCCGTTTAAAAGTAAATTAGAAAAGTATTGTACAAGGCGAATCTTTATGACATGTTTAACCCATTTATTATGATACATTGACACGTTAACTTGTTTTCATTTTGATCGCAAATTGTCAATGTGTAACGTTTTTCAGAACCCTTTTCAAATATAAACTAAACCCAACCACCTGTTAAGTAAGACCAAACAATTTACCCATAAAAAAGTGAAGCCCATCAGAAACCATGCCTGATAAGCCTAGCAAGAGCCATTTTAACTAAATAGGATGAAATGTATAAGTACTAAATTAGCTATTCAAAAAGAAATTTCTCAACTATGTTAAGCAAGTACCAATTTACATGTATCAACATATTCAACTATATAGGATGGATCAACATATAATTTAAACACATATATGAAGCTAAAATACCTACATAAAATAAAACAAATCAACTCTATGATGCACCAAGAAGTAAAAATTGGCAGAACTTGCTTGATTTAATCTGAACATACATTGACCACCAAAAAGTAAAAAAATAGCATATAAATTAAGAATTATAAAGTATTAATATACAAATATAATTACTTTTTTTGAGTTAAACGGATTGAGTTATTGTTCATGTGTGGCATGATTTTCAGGTCATTGGCATGTTATGGTCAGGTTGACCCGTCAGCCCGCGCACACCACCTACTTAGCATCCTAAAAATAACTATTATTTTATTCATTTCTATAGATGCTTTATTATTGAAAGAAAAAACAGATAAATTTTATTTTTTTCTATTTTATGAAAAACTTTTACAAAAAATAAATAAATAGATAAATGATTCATATGGATGTTTACCTGATGAGAGAGCGCTTATGCCTTAGCACGTGCGCTTCTTCTCTCTATAGTATGCCTGCTGTCTGCACATAAATAGCAAAATATAAGATCAATGCTGTATACGAAGGTAGTAGTAATTGATGATTGGTGTTCAAAATGGTCATACAACAGAGCAAGTTAGATACAACAATACGTCACTTAATTTCTTTCATTACAAAGACATGATCTATAGAAGGAAAAAAAAGCTACCAATGTGTCAAGAAAACAACAGCATTATGCGTTACTTTACCCAAGAAAATGTTAAATTAATAAGATAGGATATAAGTTGTCCCCATGTAATGAGTAGACCATTTGTTCTTACAATCCGCCCATTTTGACATGTCTTCTATTTGATACACATTATTACAAAAAAAAACCAATAATAATAATAGAGCTGGCTTACCTGGCGTTTCTACTAAAACGCGAGACAACATCCCAGTAAGTATGTCTCTCTTCATTGCTTCACCGTCGCTGCTTTTCGGAGTTAAACCCTATCAAATCGAGCAATTGTAACCCTAGAGGTTCCCCCGTAGTCGATTAATATACCCTAATAATTTGTCTTCACCACCGCTTCAGGTGACTTTTGCAATGCCATCACCATCCTTTGAGTCGTCGTCTAAATCCCCAATCGACATTAATGTCGTCGTCTCCGGCTGGAGAGCAATTGAAAAGACGATTTGTCATCAGCCTTAAAAGGGGGTGGGATGGAAACGGATGGGGGATTGAAAAGACGATTTGAGGGAGAGACGATTCAATGCATCATCCAATCGCAAAGAAGGAGCCATTGATTTTCGCATTTAATAGCAGGGTCGATGAGGACGATCAGAGTCTCTGGGAAGTAGATGGAATTGAATATCTGATTGCAAAAGAGGACTCTAATAAAATTACTATTTTATCCCTTTAGTGTAGACGTGTTCAAAAAAATCGGTTTCGCAACCGAAACCGGAAAAAAAAATTGAAACCGGTTTTTTTTAACCGGTTATTTTGAAACCGGTTCGAGTAGTAACCGGTTAGCCACCGGTTCGGATTTTATCAACCAAACCGGTTAAAAACCGGTTATTGTAAAAAACCGGTTTTATAACCGATTAACCGGTAACGGTATAAAAAAACCGGTTTTTAAAACCGGTTAAAAACGGCCAAATTCTAGCAACGGTCATATGACCGTTTGGGAGGCTCCTAGCCGTTTTTTTGGACTTATTTTGGCCTAAAAATCATCCCCAATAGTATATAAGGGTTGTGGGTGTTTGGGTTCAAGCACACCACTCTCTAAACCTCCAAAAACGCTCAAAATCTTGTTCGATATTTCTTGAAAAAGCATGGCAAGCTCTAGTGCTCATGATTCAGTCCACATTGGCGAGTCTACAACGGACACGGTGGTTCGTGTTATTCCAACGAAGCGCAACCCCGAAGTTTGGGCACATTTCGATTTGTGCGAGATGGCCAACGGGAGAAAAAAAGCGCGTTGTCACCATTGTAATGGTTTCTACGCCGAAACCGCAAACACCACCTTGAGACAACACATAGAAAAACCGTTTTGTAGGGCGTTGAAACGACATCCCGCTAGTGGTCAAACCTCCATGGCAAGTGAATGCGCTTCTTTGTTCGCCTACAATTACGAAATGGCTAGGGAGGAAATGGCGAAGTTTGTAATCCAAGAAAGTTTGTCGTTCAACACTTTCGACAAACAACGCTACACAAAGATGGTTCAAAGAACTCTCCAACCACGATACACCCATATAAGTCGTGCTACTCTTAGGAGATATTGTTTGAAATTGTGGAAAAATGCTAAACAAGAATTAAATTTCTTATTTTGAAAAATTAGAAACCGGTGTTAACTTGACTAGCGATGTTTGGTCCGTACCGCACGGTTCACCCGACTCATATATTTGTGTCACCGCCCATTGGATTGAACCGTTGACGTGGCAAATGATAAAACGCACAATTTTTTTAAGTTATTTGATTACCCTCACACTGGTGAAGCTATTTATAAAGCAATCGACAAATGTATTACAACATACAAATTGGAAAACAAGATTTTTTCAATATCTTTTGACAACGCCTCAAACAATACGGTTTCAGTAATGCATTTAAAATTAAAATACAAACCGATTTGTGAAGGTATTTTTTTCCATAATCGATGTATTGCACACATTATTAATTTGGCCGTTCAAGACAGTTTAAAGGTTATTGAACCACAAAATGAAGCTTTCAAAAAAATGTTACGTCATATATATAGTAACACACGTAGACATTCAAAATATAAAAAAAATGTGTAAGGAAGCGGGTCGAATATGCTTAGGACCCAATTGGGACGTTGCTCATAGATGGAACTCGACTTGTACCATGTTTGAAAAGGCTATTTTGCAAAAAGAAAGTTTAATAGAATTTCATAACTCTTTGTCTAGTCGTAGGAAGGTTTCGCCTTACCACCCATCGGGTTGGGCTACTATTGAAACGGTTACACAATTGTTTCAAGTTTTCAAAACATCAACAAAAACTTTATCGGGTGTCTATTATCCTACAAGTTCTTTGGTGCTTCACAATTTGTTTAAAATGTGTTTAAAATTAAACGAGATGGCGGTTAGAGGTAGGCCATATTGTGATATGGCGGAAACAATGAAGGAAAAACTAAGAAAATATTTTAGCGAACTACCGGCGGTTTTCACTTGTGCCGCCGCTTTAAACCCTTGCTTTAACGTTTTTGGTACCGGGTCTTTGATTGAAAAAATTGCAAACGAGTTGAATTTAAACACCGATCGAGACCCTAACTTTGGTGAAGCCGCAAAAATTCGTTTCAACGATCAACTTTCAAGAATGTATGACGTTTATGTAACAAAATATGGTGCAACCACGTCACACATTCACGAGTCGATGAGAAATGCCTTTTTCGGCTAAGGTACTTAGTATGGAAGACCAACATTTGTATGTTTATAACCAATTGTTTGATGAGTCAAGTCAAATGTACCGTGGTAACACTACTAGTACCGAACTTGGTCGGTATGGTGGGTCGAACTTTCTAATAAACGAAGCTCAAGATATATTATTTCTATTGTAGTCCCACTAAAAAAATATATATATAAGTGTGGACGTTCTTGCGGATTAATATTTTAAGTTGACGCCCTTAATTTTTTTCGTTTATCGTTCGTACTTCCACGGTTCAACGTTATGTAACAATCGTTAAAGGTTAATCATATTATAATTTAAATTTTTAGATTTTCGTAGTTAACTTTTTATATTACAATACTTCATTTTCGGCCATAAAAAAATAAACCAAGAAAATAAAAAAAAATCAGCCCATCGGTTTTTTAACCGGTTCTTTTACCGGTTTTTAAACCGGTTTTTTAGCAAATTAACCGGTCTTATATAAAACTGGTTATTACCGGTTAGTATATTTAAAAAAACCGGTTATAACCGAAACCGGTTATTGAATAACCGGTTTTAAAAAAAAAAACATAAAAACCGGAACCGGTTTAAGAAAAACCGATTTGTACATGTCTACTTTAGTGTCTTAAAAATTGGTGCAATTTACTTTTCTACCCCTCTCAAATGGCTTATATCATTTATACATTTTGCTTTAAAAGTTATACGGACATTTGCTTTATCTATATAACCATAACTATATCGATAACTCATCATCGCCTATAAAGCGCGATGAATAACAGCCACCAACATCAACAACACAAAAACAAATAACTAAACCAACAAACACGGATCTAAAAGATCGTCATCGTCTTCACGGCTCAGTGCCGCCACGGTTGCAACCGGAATTGCCACGCCAAGAAGGACACCATCATCTCCGGAAATTAAAAAAAAAAACTTCAAAAAAGAAGGAACAAACTGACAACAACGTTGGTACAAAAATTATATATGCGATGGTTACAACAAAATCACCGACTAACCCACAAGTCATCAAACAAAAGGCACAATAGCTTCTTGCAACAAAAACCAACAAAGCACAATTTACAACACCCATCAGCCTACAAATGTTTTTAATCAGTAGTGTATAAATTTCCGGCGACAAAACCTCCAACCACCCAGTTCAACTTTGTCAGATCTAACGATACAACCATAAAATCAAACAATCAACCTCATGATGTCGTCATGAAGCATCTCCGGTAACATAACCGGATTAGAAGCGTAACAGAGTAGTAGATAGTATATAGAGAGAACAACCATCAACCACCTCGTTCAACTCCGTTAGATCTAACGATCCAACCGTAAAATCAACCTCATGACGTCGACACGAAGCATCGCCAGAACGGAACCAGATTTCAACGGTAAAAGTATATCAGACGGTAGAGAGAGAAAACAAAGAAAATGTGTGGTGGTGCAAGTTTCTAGAGGGATTATAGTTGTAGATTGTATAGAAAAAAGGCAAATGGTTTTGACTGGATTTTATACCTAGAAAAGGTACAAGTCATTAAACATAAGGGACAACCCATGGCTGCGTGAAACACCAACAAAGCACAACTTACAACACCCATAAGCATAGAAATGTTATAAATATAATATAATATAATATAATATAACTAGTGGGTTACACCGCGCTCTACGGCGGGGCGACTCAATTTTTAGTGGAAACGTAGACGCAATAGTAAAAAAACATTAATGACAGGGATTCGTTTGATATTGGTTCGGTTCATTAAGATGGCGACACTTACCGAAAGAGAAACGAAAAACAGTCATGATACGACAAAAAAATACCAAGATGTGTTTACATCGATCGAAACTAATAAAAACGAATATCAATTTCGGTATTGAAGTTCTTCGGTCATTATTAGAACGTTTTTTGTTACATATACCACACTAGGTTCGATTGAAACTTAAAAAAGAAAAGTAAAACAAAAATATAAAAGAGAAAGGAAATATGAAAAAATTAACAAAAGACAAAAATTACTATAGCTAAAAAGTTCATAAATTATATATATAATCATAAATTACAAAAATCGTCCTTTTTGTATGTATGTTATTGCAAATCATGTCCTTTGTCTTCAATAATTACATTAATCGTACCTAATGTTTACAAATCCTTACATGTTATGTCCTTTACCCCAAACCCAATTAATTTTCTCAGTTAATTGTAGTCACGTGGGGGGCATGTGAGGGCATTAATGCCTTTTAACCTACCCATTTGTTTCCTCCATTTAAAACCCCAAATAGCCCTAATCTACCCTCATTCGTTCCCCTCAACCCCAACCCGTCCATTAGGTTTATCAACGACGATCAATTGCAATGTCTCAATCGGAGGGAGGTACATATGCGAAGGGATTGATCACGAACAAGTGTTGCTTCTATACGGTAATGTACCCTGAATTTGTTGTTTTATTATGTGTTCATCAGTGTATTCATTGTAATAATACTGGTGATGATCAAAACCCGTTGAACAATGTAGATGCTTTCCCAAATCTTTTCACACTCAGGATTCATCATTGTGGAAGGTTAACAAAATCTCCAGGTCGAAGTTATGTAGGTGGTAAGATTAACTACGTTGACCTTATTGACATCGACTTGTTCTCTGTGCACAAGGTTTCATTAATGATTAACATGTTAGGTTATGCCAATAATGAACATATAATATACCATTATTGTCATCCTAAAAAAGATTTGGACAATGGTCTTGAAGACCTAAGTTGTGACTAGGATGTTTTAAGGTTAGTTGGACATATAGATGAGCATAAGGTCATTCATATGTATACAACCCATGGGATAAACAACATAAAGGAACACTTCTCCTCACCAACCAAAATACAAAGACAAGTCACTATTGAGGAGATTGATGACGATGGACCTTATGCTCTTGTCCCAACAAGATTAGTCTTTAAAAATGTGGGTGGATCTAGTGGGTTTGGTCAGTTAAGTAGTGGGGGGTTTGGTCATTCAGGTGAGGCTGGGCAGCCAAGTACAGTTAATGTTTAATCTAGTGCAAGGGAAAAAGTAGACACTGCTGAGTTGGACTTTGATAAAATGTTTTCATATGAGTTGGATAATGGCTTAGGTGATAATTTGGTTGATGATGGCATGTGTAACATCCGTAAAAAAAGAATCTCTGAGTCCGACCCATTTTGAAAATTTAAACGGAACCATTGTAAACCAGAAACTTTTGCGTATTTAAAATAATGATCAAATCATTTATTAAATTAGTTATTAACTTATCATATTAAAGCTGAATATATTTTTAAAGAAAATTAAATAATAATGATATTTTTATTTTTATAAAACTTTGTTAAAGTAGGCTAGGAATATAATTAACCAGGTTGGTATGAGTTGAGATAATGTACGAAGTTAAGGGACCTTTATGTAATTAAATGGAACTTGTATAAAAAGGGAAAACAAATTAAAAGGGGCAGACACCAAGGATCGAACCTAGTTCTGTTCCCTCCGAACACACAACACTAGCCATTCTAACACAGTTTCATTTATTGATATTGGCCAACTTGTTTACTTGTTAAACAAATAGCAAACATGTGTTTCAAATTAGAACTTGGCGCCCAAATGACAGTCGGTGTTCAATCACCGAGAAATTTGCGAGTTTCCTTTCTTGTTCACGTGGTTACAACTATGCTGACAACCCTTCACCTTAGAACTGAAACCCTAATCTAAATCCCTATATAACCGAAACCTTGATCCTCCGTGGATGTTTTTGCTCACTCGCTCTCTCCCTCATTGTTGTCAAGAAATAACAAAGCCACCTTCCCGCGATCACTTCAAACCTGCTGCCGAAACCTGGAGGGTAGCGCCAGAACTGTTTGGCATACCGGAGATCTTAAAGCGCAGTCGGAAATTTAGAAGGGCCGCTGAAAAACTGAAGTAACATTTCGGTATACTATCCTTACCCTCTCGTTTGCTTTCCTTTATGCTTGTTTTGTCACGTTTAACATATCTTGATCAATCTTTAAAACACATGGTCAGGGCTAGGGATTTACAGGTTCGATTAGTATTAATGAAGAAGACACAGTTGAAAACCTGTTTAAATTTAATATAGTTCATAAAATAACAAAACTCACCAGTATATCTGTTGATTGGGGGCAGGGTTGTTAAAGCATACGAAAGCTGGAGGTCAGGGGTTCGAACCCTGCCTCCCGTGTTTTTCACTTTGCTTTGTTCCTTCAAATTAAATCAAGTTCAAACATGTGCAGTGTATAAATATTTTTGAGTTGACAATTAAACATCAATTGAGCACATATTCCAATGGTTTGTGTGAAGGCTTGTAACTCGGAAGTCTCGGGTTCGAGCCCGACTTCCGTGGTTTTCGGAATTTATTTTTGTAATTTTCAGTTAAAATGTAAACTTAAGCAATTAATTAATAATTGATTTATTATTGTTAAAAGTATTTTAATCATGATATTTACAAAACCATCATTTTAAAACTAAACTTAATATAAAATTTATACAAATAATATATATGTGTAATATTTTAATAATGTAAACTAGTTTATAAATCTTACAACTTGTAAACCGAACCGGTCCGATATGTTTATACATTTTTACTATTCGAAATGGTATAAGGTCGGGAAAGCTTTTAACCTTCCAAGAGGTGATGTTCTACGATCTCACCCGGATCTTTCGGGATCTAGGATGCCATGGTGACATAAGACGTACTTGTGGATAGTAAAAGTTAGAATAATTAAATGATCAACGTATTTAGTTGTGTTTGTTTATGTGATATTTAGTGCCTCGTATTTCATATTTTAGGATAACTCACATCGTTTCAAGTTTCCTAAGCTCATTCATGCGCATAGTTATACAAGGAATCACAAACGTAAACACTGTGAGTGAATCTTACAACTCCCCTTTTTATTACACGTTTTTGGGGTGTATCATGTGCCGCATTTTGTTATTACATTTACAATATTTAAATTCGTGCAATCTCCATTATGTGAAGTATATTAGTTATGTGTTATTGTTTGTTGTTTATTTGGTGCATTACATTCATTTTAGACGTATCACTTAGTGCATTTCATTCACGTTAGACATCATATCATCATAGGCTCATCTGTTCCCCATTACATATGAGTGGAACGTGACGTTGCCACCATACGAGGCCAGCTCCGTTTATTGATCTTAGACCTTGCAGCACACCATAATAGCGTGCAACATGCATACATTCATTGGAATCACTACATTTGTTGGTTTATTGTTTGAGGTTGTTTTTATGAGGTTTGACTTATGGCATGCAACATATTTACTTGCATTGGTTAACGCATGTTTTCTCAATAAACCAAATTTAAACATATTATTTTTCTAATAACAATAAGGTTCACTCACCAACCTTTGTTGACCTAAAAACTATTTTTACACATGATACAGGTTAACAGGTATGAAGAGAAGATTGAACGGATGGGCTTTAGTTAACAAGAAATGAATTAGTGAAATTTTATTGTTATGAACAATGCCTCATATGTAATTGTTTATTTGGACTAATTGTTATGTGTAACATTCAGTTTATATTAATGACTATTTAAAACAAGTAATAGCAAGTCATAAGCTTTGGATCAACCAATCATGCTCCGGTCACCTATTCCGATGTCGGTCGGGGTGTGGCAGCATTGATAAGGGCTTAGTGATAATATGGTAGATGTACAGGATAATGAGCAGGTGAATGTAAAGGATAATATGGTTAATG
Source organism: Scalesia atractyloides (assembly GCA_947069175.1). NCBI lineage: Eukaryota > Viridiplantae > Streptophyta > Magnoliopsida > Asterales > Asteraceae > Scalesia > Scalesia atractyloides. The sequence goes on from CAMTDV010000001.1 coordinate 36,354,209, forward strand.
ATGGCATAGATAATGATCATGAAGAAGAGCAGGAAGATGATCATGAAGAGGAGCAGGAAGATGACAATGAATTCATGGTTGATGAAGATAATGCTATGGATGATCATGAAGTTGATATGACTGATTATATGTTAAATATTGACTTAGAAATAGAAGACAATAGCACTAATCACCAAGATATAGATGTGGGGGAAGAAGTGTTAGACAATGACAACTTTCAAAGTGGGACAAACTTTGATGATATGGAGATAGCATTAGGAGACACAACTTAAGAAGCATTAGAAGAGCAAATGAGAATTATGCAATTTTTTTACTTAGGCCAGGTTTTTGGTACTCAACAAGAAGAGAAGAAGCTCATTAAGAAGCATTATGTGGAAACTTGAAGGTGTATTTAAAATTGTGAAGGATGATACCACGAGGCTTTGGGCAGAGTGTCACACCCCGACCCGCAGCGGAATAAGAGTCGGGGCATAATTGGGTTATCACCAAAGCTCATGATATTTACTAATATGTTTCATATTTATTTAAGTCAAAATTACATTCTCAATAATCCAAACATGTTCATACAAATACAAAGAAAAATAATCAACTAAACAATCCAAGCTCTAAACCACTTTATTCTTCTAAGCCAATCCTATGTGTTTCTTGCTGCGGCTGGATCACCTGTATCATGTGTAAAAATAGGGGTTTTTGGGTCAACATAAGTTGGCGAGTGAACCTTGTTATATAAACAGTTATTATTGCATTTTTTTTGTTATCTTTATCAAGGAAAAATTATGCAATAGTCATATGTGAGCAAATGTAAATAATCAAACAGTAACAATAACAAACCACAAACAATAACATACAATAGCATACAATAACATACAATAACATATGAACTTGCATGAATATATAACATGAATGAAACTGTATATGTTGGCAACGTCACGTTCACGCTCATAATGTAATGGGGAACTGACGGCCTATGATGAATGTCTGTGCGATCAAGGCTCAATCAAACGGAGCCGATCGTATGTTGGCAACGCCCGGTTCACGCTCATAATGTAATGGGGAACTGCTCAACGCTCATAATGTAATGGGGAGCGGCGGCCTATGATATTGCATGTACTGAAAATAATAAATTAATTCTAAACAATAACCACACAAACAGTTGATACAAGCTGAATACACATTTGTTCATGATATGATGTATGCACAATGATTTAAATATAATAAATGGTAAGACACATGATACATCCAAAAACGTGATTAAAACGGGGAATTTGTAGAGATTCACTCACATTGGGTGCGTTCGGTTGTAGATGATGAGATGCGCACGAGTTTGAGGGATTGATCAACGAGGATTAACTAACCTAAATAATAACGGAAATTATAGTAAATGAGTGGATTTTATTAATAATTTTAATAGGATTTTTAGATATATTTTTGTGAGTTTAAGTCTATTTCCTATCTTTAAAAACATTATTTTAAGTATTTTTAATTGATTTTTAAATTAAATTAAATAAATAAAAATATAAAAAAATGTTGACTTTTGCGTTGACCATTGACCGTTGACTGTTTGACTGTGACTGTTGACTGTTTGACCGGTTCTATTGTGTGCATGTATGCGCTGGGCAGGACTCGAACCCGAGACCTCCCCTACGCGTGCACGCAGCTCTACCAACTGAGCTACATGTCTAACCCGAAATAATTCTGTTTTTAATTATATTTATATACTATTTTAGTTTATTCAAAATTCTTTTATTTCCAAAAAGGGTTTTAATTATCGAACCGGTGCCGTCAACAGGTCTCGAACCCGGGACCTGTGATTTAATGTTGCACACAGTCCACCGCTGGACTGTGTATCTAACTTGGTTAATATACTGATTTTTATTATACTTAACATCTAATTGCGAATGGATCCGGTTCAGTTTAAAAAGGAACATTTTAATTACAGAGAATGTGTGTGTGTCAAGGATCGAACTCGGGACGTAAGCGTATTGTTTGCACACAGTCCACCGCTGGACTGTGTGTCTAACCCGTTTATAATACCGATTTTAATTAATCTTATAATCATAATAGACTTCATCTTCTTCGTTAAATTCACAGACAATGATTAATCAACTGTTTCTTGCTTAATTCGATTAACAGACGTACTAATGATTTTATATGTAACGGATAGGAAAAGTTTTGGGAATGAACATACCGGAATGGTGATCTTTCTCAGAACTCCGGCGAAGTCGTCGGCTCTGTTTTTATGAACTTCGACTGAGCGAACAAATTAACAGTTTTGATTAGCTAAATGTAGAATTGAAGTACTAAACAAAAGTTATCAGAAGGTTTGAATGACTATACCGTTTCACAGCGGAAAATAGGAATTTTCAGAAGTTTTCCGGCGGGAGTTGATTATCCGATAACGTCGCCTGGGATTGATTCTGGGTGATGGATTGATGTTAGTAATGGTCTATCAATGGAATGGAACAGAAAGAGTCGAGTTATTTACCGTTTTGAGGTGAGTCTCGGTTTTCCGGCGACTTGCAGAGAATTCCGGCGATGATCAGAAAGTAATTCCGACGACCAGAAAATAGAGTAAACGTGAAATTAGAAGCTCTGGGAATGTAAGTGAATCGCGAGATAAGAGTTTTGTTGGAGTAATTCCAGAAATGAATGTTTTCGGTTATAAAAACCAAACATCACCTGAATTCAAGTTTATTAACGACTGAATTGATTTAAGATGTCGGTTTATCGGTTATGATCAAGATTCCGCGAGCACTCAACCGTCTTGGACGGTTTGAAAGCCGATATCGGTTTCAGTTGGCGCAACAGGTTGATTCTCAGTTGAATATATGATTTAATTGCTTCCTAGAACTAACAGAAAAACATCAAGTGGCGGAGTGGTTATATGTGTGTGAGTTAAGTCTTGGAGGATTTTACGGCTGACCCGGGTTCGAAACCCGGCATCAGTATTTTATTTTTATTTCATTATTTTTAATAGATTTTCAATTATAAATTTTATATTCTAATATACTTATTAATTATGTATCGTTTAAAATTAATTTGAGCATTAAATATGCAACGAAATTTTTAACTGGTTGTTCGGTTAATAAACGAAGCGGGTTTGGTAAATCCGGTTTTTTTTTACGGATGTTACACAGAGTGTCATGGCCTTTTACCTGATTTTGATGTAGATGAAAATGGTGTCCATATAGACAAGGGTAAAGGCAAAGATAAAGTAGAGGGTAAATGGCAGGATAAGGTGAAGGGTAAAGGAAAGGAAAGCGTGAAGCGTAAAGGCAAAGAAAAGGTGAAGGGTTCAAAAAGGAATAATAACAAAGATGAGGGGGCAGTTGTGACAAATGTTGGTGAAGGGGACAAGTAAAAAACAAATATTTATGTCCTTGGACTTTATTGATATCTAAAGTTAGTGGAACAGAATCTTGGATGGTGAAGACTTTAACTGATTAACATAAATGCATCAAAACAAGAAGAGTTAGTGCCTGCATTAATAGCTTCTTATGGCAATTGGTGACAGGTTTGGTCATTTGCAACCTTTATTTAGTTGCCGGGGTCAGGTAATTTGGTTATGGGTTATTGGTTTATGGTCCTCTGCATTAGCTTCTTATGGCAATTGGTATATGTTTTGGTCATTTGCAAGCTTTATTTAGTTGTCGGGGTTTGGACATTTCCAAGCTTTATTTAGTTGCCGGGGTGAGGTCGTTTGGTTATGGGTTATTGGTTTATGGTTGTCTGCATTGCCTTCTTATGGCAATTGGTATATGTTCTGGTCATTTGCAAGCTTTATTTAGTTGCCGGGGTGAGGTCGTTTGGTTAGGGGTTATTGGTTTATGCATTGGTCACTCAAAGGTTTTGCACCTTTGATATTGTAAACACACCACACAGTTTACGATAATTACATACTATTAACACTTTTAAAACATCACATTTCATTAGATTGTAGTCAAAATTCATTGATAAACATTACATCATATAACATTAGTGCATATTGGACACTACATGTTAAACATTCCAAGAGGACCTTTTAAGACATACCAACACAAGACTTTGAACATAGACTACATACATCATGAAACAAATCCAACTAATTATAAACTACTTCTTCAGTTTGCTTGCTTGCAGTTGACTTTGTTTAACCTTATCTTCCAGCTTGTTCCTTTCAGCTTCAAGAAAATTCTTTGCTCTAAGTAGTCAAGGAATGATGTCAACACACCTTTGACATCTTGTTTATCAAACCAGCCAATGAAACCACATTCTGAATCCTAATTTAAACATAACAATAAACCTCAATAACCAAGTAAGTGAAGAACCCTAATTTACCAATAGTACATGATCAGGACATGCATAAAAACGCCGACCTTGGTTGCGCCATGATATCAAAATTATGGCTTCTTTCCCGCATTCGCATATCACCATTGTTGCTTATGTCATAGGTTTGGGATTTGCAGGTGTGGGGTTAGGGATGATGTGCATCCAGGTTTTGGAATGAGGGTCGATTAGGGTTATTTAGGGTTTTAAATTGGGGGGGGGGGGAACTGATGGGTAGGTTAAAAGACATTAATGCCCTCACGTGGGCCCCACGTGACTACAATTAACTAGGTTTGGAGTAAAGGATATAACATGTAAGGATTTGTAAACATTAGGTAGGATTAATGTAATTATTGAAGACAAAGGATATGATTTGCAATAACATACATACATAAAGGACGATTCTTGTAATTTACTCTATATAGTATAGTATAGTATAGTATAGTATAGTATAAGGTGATGTTATTGTAAAAAAAGAGGTTTTTTTATGAGAAGTGTAAAAAGTGCTTTATACTCTTAGTTCTTGTATTTAATGGCTGAGATCAAAAGGGCTTAAAATGTAAATTATGTTTTCTCTTTTTGATTAATTTGGCTAGATTAAGGGTAATATTGTCCTTTTGTATTGTATTGTTTAAATAAAGAAACTGTCATCAACATTAATGCACATGCAGGTTCCATCCATTTTTTTTAAAACTTCAATAATTTTTTATACGTAACTTGTTTTAAAAAAAAATTACACCATATAACGAGCATTTTTTCTATCTTTAATATTAGTACCATATTGCTATACTTATATAAAGAAACAAATTTATATTTCAATCCATTGTTTAGTCCATGGTGTTTTTTCTATGTTAATACAATAGTGTTTTAATTATCTTGTGATTCAAGACATGATGTTTAAACATACGTAAATATTGTATTGCGATTCATGTAATGGTGTTTTAACATCTGAAATCTGAAAAAAATATTGTATTGTGATTCAAGTCATGGTGTTTTAACATCTGAAATAGCAATACAATCATTCCCAAATGGTGTTAAAACATCATGATGGTATTACGATTCAAGTCGTAGTATTTTTGAAATATGTATGGTGTTTTATGCCTGAAAAATAACAAAAAACAATCTAGATTTTAAAACACCATATAATAATGTCAAAAATACAAAAGGACCACATGTACCATGCTTCACATAATCAGCAAAACAACATTAATCCATATAATCTAAAGGAAAATAAATAATAAAAAAATTTTCAACCTAATACAATCTATAACTAAAAACACCATGACAAGTACGTGTAGGAAACTAACAGCATAATATAAAACATCATAACGGAATCTGAGTGGTCATGTTGCGTACTCTCCATTAGATATTATAAGGTAAAGGAAAATATGAGCAACAGATGTTTGATAGACTTACGAACAGATTTTAAATTTGAAATGTAAAAAATAATATATTTAGTTTTCTAAAATATCTCTAAACACAGTTACACATGATCTTTACCATTTAAATTGGTTTTACTTAAATTATATTATTATCCTAATCATCTATTTTGTATTAATAGCACGTGTATAAATATAATATAAGTGAAGTGAAGGGAGGGAGGGGTGAAAGAAGGAAGGAGAGAAATGGTGGCGATATCAGTGTACAAAGGCAATCTCCACCGTGCCCCCAACACCCCCCGTCAATGGCTCATGCCCACCCCCAAAATCTCCCTCAAGGATTTCAAAACCCTCCTCAACCGCCGTGCCAGGGCCCTCCAATCCACCTCTAACCCTAACCCTAATTCCCAATCCAACAGTGCGCTTGATTTTCCCAATTCCAAACCTGTCGAAAACGGATCCACACCTCACCATCATGATTGGTCCCTCTTTCCGGACAACGACTCCAACACAGCCCCCCTTCAACAGGAAGATCAACTTGCGGTCGGTATATGTTTCTTTTGCTTTTTTAATTTTAATTTCAATTTTGCATGCCCTAGGTTGATGATGTTGCATTAATCTCCATTGGAAGTGGGAGGGATGGTCATTTTGGCATCCTATATGATATCTAATTGTTCTGCAACATAAGAAATTCATTTCATTGGGATTTTTTTAATTGAACGAGAAGCTGGAAACTAGGGCATGTAATGTTATGGTAGGTGGTTGGTATACAGATAGACCCCTACTTATACTTGTTTGAACTCCTATTTAGGGTGGTGTTTCTTCACCTTTACTCATCTGCTAGTTTTTATTATGTAATTGCTCTCATCACTGGTAACAGAAAGTACTTTCTGATATTTACAATAATTATATTTACTTGAAAACTATGTTTCATTCTATATTGTCATCCTAGGAGGGCATTTTATATGTTGTCTACACTTCTATTAGGGTTTAGAGCACTAAAAGTTATTCTTGTTTTGCTTCTTTTGTTATGGATCAAATTATCAGAATGAATATTCTATTGTTTTTTTTTTCTTTTCAGCCCCCTAAAGAGGATTCTTTAAACGTCAAAGAAAAAAGGAAGAAAGAGGTAGAAGATAAGTTGAAAATCTTGAATGAAAGGAAGCATAAACTGGTACAAGTGTTGAAACAGGTGATACACGTTTCTTTATAATCTGATATGAGAAGATTTTAAATTACTTATCTAGGTTTTTTGTTTTGTTTACATTTACAGACATTAATCAGTGCTTCTTTTTTATTTTTATAATGGTCGTTAATAGATCTTAAATGCTGAAGAGGAACTGCGAAGACGAAGTAATGTGCGCCCATCTGTATCTCTCCAAGTGGATGTCACAAATGACTCTGGTTCAATGAGTAGACATGTCACTCCCCGACCTGCTTCAGAAGGGGCTGATGTGGGTGGAGCAGACGCTGACAATATGCATCCCCGTAATATGACGAGAATGAGCAGTATGTCACCGTCTTCAGATTCTCTACCTAGGAGGGTCCCCTTCAGTATGGTAAGGCATAAGTTACTAGTTCAAGCTATGCATTAGTTTTATATCTATTTCTTCTTTTCATTTTTTGGTTAGAACTGTATTTTAATTAGAAACTGTGGTTCAAATTCTGAATTTGAGCCTTAGTCAGAACGCAGTATACTATTATTCTTTTGGTTCTTTCAGAGTTGCATTAAAGTGATAGAGGAGTTGGTGCTTCGTAGTTGTAGGAAACGATTTTGAGAATATTTTTTTAATCTTATCTATCACCATAAGATAGTTAAACAAAAAAACGATGGCTTTATCTAGGATTATGGTTTGGAGTTGATTTTTCTTTTCTATCAAGAAGTGGACACATTAATAAACAGACACAATACTGTAGGGGATCAGTTGCAGTTCTACTGAGGGAATTAGGTATATTTTAGCTGCCATTCATCTCTCTGTAGTTGTTGTTACTTGTAAGCCACCGATGTTAACAGTTGAAGAGTATTTTGATTTAAAGAAAAATCAAGGTGGGAATGATTTGTTTCTTGTAGGGGCTGTGGGCAGGTGCATTTTTTTTGGGTAAGTTACACTTTTCATCCTTTATGTTCGTATCGGATTGCAATGGATGCCCTTTAACTTCAATAAGTACGGTCACAATCCTTTATTTGTAAAAACTACTACACCCTACGACCTTTGGCCCTAACCTGGTAAAAATTTTCAGTTAGATCCAGTCATGTGCATTGCACATGAGGGCAAAATGGTAATTTACATCATAGTCTTGTAATTAATTAAACCTTAAATAAAATACAACTTCTTAAAATACAACAACAATCACATTCCCACAGTTCATATCTCTCTTTTCAACTTCTTCAGAATAAGCACATCCTTATTATATTATCGAACTAGACAGCTATGCATAACTTTACTTTTGTAGTCAATGTTCATCTGTGACACCCAAAGATCTAAAACTTGAACCAAAAAGTTGCTGTCATTATAGATTCACAAAACGAGCCTTCATTATGATTCACAAAACCATTCTTGTAGTCAATGTACATTTATGACACCCAAAAAAGAACCAAAATGAGCCTTCACCTATAGATTTACAAAACCATTCAATGCAATTGGTTTTCCGGCAACTGTTGTTGTCATCTCCGATGATGATGAACCTGGCGGTGGTTGAATCCATCAAATATGAGGTCAAAACAGTACGAAGAACGGCTAGGGTTCCGGAAAGATCGTAATGGGCCGTAGTCTTCAGATTTTTTCTCCTCTACCATTTTTCTCAAATTCTCTCAGATCTAAACAAAAATCAACAATGTAATACAATCAGTAGGGTTTTAGGCTTTAAATCAGATGATTGGTGCTCAATTTGAACGAAATAGGTTTCAGATTTGACGAGCCTAAAGTGAATTGTGGATGATGATATGTGGATCTGGAGATCTGAAGAGGATTGAAGCCAATGTGGTGAATGTTTGGTTTTCAGATTCAGATTTAGGAAAGGTGTTTGGTCTTTGGTTGTGTGACGGTTTTGCAGGAAAGAAAGATGCTGAGATAGCTGTGGTGATGGTGGTGGCGGTTTCAGGTATGGTGGTGGAGAAAGGTCGTTAGCGCAAACGGAACTGCTGATAGGGTTGTGTTGTTAGTGGCGAATGTATCAGGTTAGGTTAGAGAAAGGAGAAAGGGGATAATTTAAACAGATTGGGGTAAAAAGACATAAATGCCCTCATGTGCAAGAGACATGCCATACTTAACTGAAATTTAGGGCCAAAGGACGTAGGGTGTAATGGTTTTTTTACAAATAAAGGATTGTGACTTTAATTATTGAAGTTAAAGGGCATCCATTGCAATCTGATACAAACATAAAGGACGAAAAGTGTAATTTACCCCTTCTTTTTTGCTCGTTTGTTATCTGGCATTTATGTTTCTTGTAGTTTAATGAGCAGCAAAATAAAGGATTTGTTTGATTCACAAAGGAACACCAGTTGGCCTTTGGCTTCATAAGTGACTTTAATACTTTCTTCAATTTTAGAAGATACAATGATCTTTTTGCTTTAGTTAGTCTTTGTGCTAGATTAGATGAGTGACGTTTTTAAATGTGTTTATCAGTTCATGTTAGTTTACCCTTGATTAAATCTTGATTCATAAAAAAATGTATTTTTTTTAACTTTTTTTGTTCACATAATCATTTTTGAACCTCTCACAGAATTCACATCATATCATAATTTTCATTATGCCACTACATTTTCTGTTCTTTTATTTTTGTGAAAGGAAATCTTTTCTGAATTTTGAAGAATGGCAAGAATTCTAATTTTGATGAATGCTTCTTTGTGCTCTTGTTAGAGTGAAATGATATTAGAAAACAAGAAATAAAAAAAGAATATGCTGAATGACCGGTGGACCCTTTCTCTTCTGTTACATGTGTCTGGCAATAATCAAACTCCAGTTTAATTTTGTTGAACTTTCTTTCATTAGGAAGCCTGAAAAGGAATCTATTATTATTGAAAACTTAGAAAGCTCTTGTGGCAAACCCTGATCAATGGACCTACAAAAGCCTTCAAATTGTAGTAGTTTTCATAGCATACATGGTAGTTGAGAGAAGTGGGACATGATAGTCAATAAGATGTTACGGTCTCTTATTATATGCAATTGTGTAATTTTTTTTCTGTTAGCTATGTTGGTGGTGTGGGTTTCATTGTGTATATTGTATAGAGTTAGAATCACATTCAGGGTTTTCTTTTCTTTTTCCATGTAGGCCCAGGAAATTTCTGTACATACATTTTCTGATTACAACTTTTTTGTCCTTTATTTTAACATTCTAAAATAGTTAAGGCATTAAATATTATTACGGAAAATATGTTTATAAAGTAGTAATACAACTTCTTTTAAATAAACGATTGATGACATAGTAAGAACGTGAATATACGTCAAGTGACTTCCTAAGCTTGTCTAAGTTTAAGCTCGACTGTTTAACTTGATAGAGCTCGAGCTCGGGTTTTTTCAAGCTCTATGGCGTCTACAGAATAAGCTTGAATAATTTATTATTACTTAAGCTATTTTATATACATACACATATAGCATTTTTCTATATGTATTTTTAACATAACAAACAAATGCACCTAGTAAACTTCCTAGCGCAACAGGGTTATTGCTAGGGTCTGGGGAGGGTGGGATGAGGGCAAACCTTACCCTATCCTAGGGATAGAGAGGCTGCTTCAGCTGAGACCTCCGACTCTAAAAACCTATATTTGTTATATATGTAACATGATATAATATTTTATATTTTGAATAATATTTGTTGTGTTAAATAAAAATTGTTTTATATGTAAGTAAGGCTTGTTTATGGTATATGAAGCTTGTGCTTGAGCTCATTTACTAAATGAGTTCCAATTTAGGCTCGGGCATACTTAAGCTTAGCTTGATTTAAGCTTTTTGCAAACCAATCTCGAGTAGGTAACGAGTGGCTCGGTTTGTTTACACCCCTATTTTTGACCCATTTGTAGCGGTTATTTGGACACTTATTCTGGGAATTAACAAAAAATGTATAGAGATTGCGAACTTTAATATGTTGATTTACATTGCAGGTACCAAACTCGTCACGTGGGATTGTTGCTAGTAGTCCATCACGCTTTGCTGCTGGTTCGAATGGTCAACCGCAAAGCAGTAATCTGCCAAGTGTATCTGTAACGGGAACAAACTATGTTGCCTCGTCTCCTTCACTTTCCCCATCACCTTCACCAGCCGGATCAGGTGGCACTTCAGTCTTCCGGGATGCTATTGCCAGTCCATGGAACTAGAATACTCTTGTCATGATGTCAAACTTCCCACCTTTTTCTATATCGACTGTCTAAAAGCTTTGTAAATGTACAAGCTTTACATGCTTCATGATTAGGATGTGAAAACATGAATTTTTTTTCTTCCTGTTACAACTTGTGCTTTGATTGTGTAGATATATATACAAAGAGAGGACCATTCAATACGCAAACAATTTAAAAAAACATTTTAAGTAATGAACTGTGGAAAGTACATAAACACTTGCACTTATCGCCTTAACTAAGATACATAAGGCCAAGTACAAGTGTGTATAGGTTTTATTTAATCTCTTTCAACATAAAATGTATATGTATTGAACGTACCCATGTATGTGTACGTTTTTCATATAAACGTCAAGCCATTTAGCTTGTATTTGTAAGATTGACAATGACATTTAGTCAACCAGCATTATGTTAGAAAGATCTTTGATCTGTGTTGCTTGCAAAAGCAGTTTCTGTGGGCATAATTGTATATGTTATAATTCATTGATAGCCTTTGTTTTTGTTTAAAATAATAATCCATGTGTTATCAAGTTTGTTTTCCTATATATAATATATATATATATATATATATATATATATATATATATATATATATATATATATATAGTATAATGCTAAAATAGTTCCTGAGTTTAGGTCATTTTTGTCACTCTAATTCAAAAGTGAAACTTTTTGTATCTGTCTCTAAGGTTACATTTTTATTGTGATGTACATCTAATTGGCAAATTGAGTTAGAATTTTCTGTTAACTTCCTCCCCCTTTTTGACGTTTTCCTCATTTAATTAAAATATATTATGACATAAAATGTCAATTTTACCCTTCACTTAAATAAGGAAATTGACAAAAAGGACTGAAGTTAATAGAAAGTTTTAACCAAGTTTGCCAATTGGATGAAAATGACAATAAAAACAAAACCTCAGGAACTCAAATACAAAAAGTTTCATTTTTAACTGAAGTGGCAAAAATAGTCTAAACTCATGAACCATTTTAGTATATATATTTGGTATTTAAGGCCAAATATTCTAACCAATGATGTTCAAGTAAAGTAGGTTATATTAATTAAAATATGAAATAAGTAAAGCAAGTTATATTAATTAATAACTCACCTAATAGTAGTGAAACATTTCAAAGATATTCCAATGTTGAAAAATAATTTACAGAGTTTGTAAAGAATATTATGTCCAATTTCAATGTTGAAAATCAATTTATAGAATTGTGAAGGTGAAATAGTTTGTTGACAATATGTAAAAGTAAGTTGTAGGTAATGTTAGTTTTTACTTTTTAATATATAGATATAATATTCCAACCAACGATGTTATTTTCTCGGAAGCACGGAAACGCCACTGAGGTGCCGTCTTCCGTCCCGGGGACTGCTAGGGGACGGAAACGGCACGGGGACGGCCGGGAAACGTCCCCGAAATGTTGGATACGGCCTGGAAACGTGCTGCAGCAGGGGACGATGTTTGGGGACGTGTAGGAAACGTTTCCGTCCAGTTTCCATTTATATTTTTTGGTTTAAAAAAAAAGTTTTTTTAATCCTATTCTAAAATAGCGCCCCTCCTATTCAGCGATCACGTTTAAAACCCTACACTGTATCCTCTTCTTATTGCCGATCCTCTTCTTCTTCTCTTTTCCTATTCAAACTCCAAAATTATGGCTTCTAATGAAGAAACACAAGGATCATCATCTATAGATGAACCTCCATTGTGGGATTATGTGGAAAAACGAGAAAAGCAAGGTTCTGGAGGAACTTGGAAATTCAAGTGCAAAGTTTGTGGTGAAAATCGACAAGGATCGTATTCAAGAGTTATAGCACACTTGCTCGGTATAAAAGGTATGATTTTGGTTGTTGTCTACTCGAGGGAAGATGTAGGATTTTTGGAGTTTGCTGATCTTTCATTAGATGAACCGGAACTTGAAAGCGATTTGCTTATTAATGTTTGATTAGATTAGGAAGATATGGGATTTTTGAGCTTTACATCAATATATAACTATTTTGGGGTTTTGTGTTACATTATCTTTGATATATATTTATTTTTTTATATGTTTTTATTCCCGTACCCGTCCCGTCCCCGCTTCTTGAATTTTTTAGTTTTGCCGTTTCCCGTACCCGTTTCCGTTCCCGTACCCGTCCCAGTGCATCATAGGTTATTTTTGGCTATGAATTTAAAGTTTTTGTTTGATAAAGTTTTATTAGAGCATCTACAATTCGGATGCCACAAACCTCCCCTTACAATATTTTTTTTTGGCAAAACCTTGTGGATCCAACTTTTTGGACAGAACCTCCCCCTCTTAAAACCAACAATGTTCTCTGCGCAGAGTCCCAGACTATTGCAGATGGTTTATAGTTTACTTTATTATTAATATTTTTTTTGTTTGCTTGAACATAAAAAAAGAAGGATGAGAATAATTTGTTAAAGGCTATGGTACTTTGATTCGTAGTAGACATGTACGTATGGTCAATTCATAGGGTTTGGTTTGTTTGGTTTGATAATAATCTGTGGTACATTGCTCTTGTCAAATTTGTGTTATCAAAATGTATATTATTATTACCTGAAGTCCGATAGTGATAAGTAAATTTATATTTACTTTAATCTGATTTAATAAGTAAATATATATGTAACAAAAATAGTCCTAGACAATGATCCTGTGAAAAGCTGAAATATGTATATGACGGACAACGGCCGAAAGTTTAGCAAAATTGACAGAATCCTTGTAAGTTTTTCCTTCTTATCCCAGTGGTCTGGCGCAAAATGTTTCGGGCTACCAAGATATAAATCGGATCACAGACCCTTGTTATTACTCTGCACGGTTACGAATTTTGGCACACCACCATTCAGGTTCTTTAATTCTTGGATTAAGGAAGATGGTCTATCCGATCTAGTTCGCAAAGCTTATGATGAGGTGGTTCCTTTTCACCCACCGGAAAAGCTTATGGCTTCTTGTTTAAAAGCTAAAAAGCTGCTATTAAGCCCTGGTGCGACGAAGAAATAGAAGTAACAATGGGTTATTGTTGGAATTAAAAAAGAAAGTGGAACTATTGGATGTAAAGGCGGAATCTGTGGCTTTGTCTGAAGCTGAGACTAAAAAAGAGAGGCGTGGCTGAAAACAATCAATGAACCGGATGAAATTAGAATGGAGGATCTAAAACAAAGGGCGAAGGTAAAATGGGCGGTGGATAGGGATGAAAACTCATCTTTTTTCCATGGAATAATCAAAGGTCATCATAAAAACAATCGAATAAACTAGCTGAATTTTAATGATGTGTGGATGTCCCAACCGGGTGAACTCAAAGCGGAAAAGCTCATTTTGAAACACAATTTTATGAGCAACAACAAGTAAGGCCATGGTATGTTAATGATGGTTTTAAGACACTTGATCTATCCCAATTGGCCATGCTCGTCAAAAGATTTTCTAAAGAGGAAATCAAAGATGCAGCTTGGAGTTGTGGTGGCGAAAAAACACAGGGCTCTGACGGATTCACGTTTCAATTTATAAAGAGTTTCTAGGATATATTTGAAACGGATTTCTATGCATTGTTGGATTACTTTTATGTCCATGGAAAGTTAAATCGGGGGTGTAATTCTAGTTTCATCACACTAGTACCAAAATCTCAAGTCACCAAACGATCAACAATTTTCGCCCCATCAACTTAATTGGTTATATCTTAAAAGTGATCTAAAAAATCCTTGCTTTGAGATTCAAAAGGGTTATCGGGTCGATGATTAGTGACGTACAATCCGCTTACTTTGAAGGTAGAAGCATACTCGAGGGGCCTTTGATTGTCAATGAAATTGTCACATGGGCAAAAAAGGCCAAACATAAGGTAATGCTTTTCAAGGTGGATTTTGAAAAAGCTTTTGATTCCATAATCTAGGACTGTTTGGACTCGGTATTATCGCAAATGGGTTTTCCGACGCTATGGAGAAAATGGGTCTCAGGCATTCTCTCCTCGGCTAGATCTTCCATCCTAGTCAACGGTTCACCGACTTTTGAGTTTAATGTCCAAAGGGGTGTCCTTCAAGGCGATCCACTATTCTTCATAATCGCCATGGAAGATCTTCATGTTGTAACAGAAAGGGCAAAGGCCTTGGGGCTTCTAAATGGCATAAACACGGGTGCGGGTCCAACTATATCCCATTTACTTTACGCGGTGTCCTTTTGGTGGGAGAATGGTCTGAGTCGAACTTCCATAATCTAGCCTGAATGCTTAGATGTTTCAATTTGTCATCCGAGCTCAAAGTCAACTTCACAAAAAGTCATTTATATGGGGCCGGGGTAGATAGTGGTGAGATCTCTCGTATGGAATCTGTACTCGATTGCAAAATGGGTATCTTTCCATTCATTTACCTTGGATTACCGATGGGTGCGAATATGGGACTCATAAAAAGTTGGCGACCGGTTGTTGAAAGATTTGAAAATAAATTATCACAATGGAAAGCTAGAACCCTTTCAGTTGGCGGTAGGGTAACATTAATCAAGGCTGTACTAGGTAACCTCCCTACCTATTTATTTTCTTTGTTTAATGCTCCTGTAGGGGTGGTTAAACAACTAGAGAAAATTCAAAGGAGATTTCTATGGGGTGGATGCTTTGACAACTACAAGATGAGTTAGGCTCCATGGTTTAAGGTTGTGGCACCTTTGGAACAAGGAGGATTGGGTATTGGGAGCTTATCGGCAATGAACAAAACGTTAATGGTAAAGGAGGGTGTAAGATTTAAAAACAAACCAACCCAATTTTTGGCAAGGGTCATTGCGGCAATACACCAAGGAGCAAGAAGCTACTCTCCTATTCTGCTTAAATGCACGTTGGGTGGTGTTTGGAAGGGTATAATAAATATGGGTAGGGAATCGGGTAATCATGGCATTGAAGTGCAAAAAAGGATGCAAGTCAAAGTGAGTGAAGGCGATAAAACGCATTTCTAGATCGAGAATTGGGTAGGCAGAAGGCCGCTGCGTGAATTATTCCCCATTCTATTTGCTCCGGAAAAGGACAAATTTTGTATAATTCGACAAAGATATCAACTCACTCAAGGCTACATCGAGTGGATATGGGGTAGTGCAAAAATTTGTCTAATAATAGAGATATGGCAGAATGGAAAATTGCAAGTTGCTGATGCAAATTCAGAACATGAGGCAGGAGCAGGATAAATGGCTTTGGCAATGGGATACTATTACGGAGCCGTTTCAGGTCTGTGATTTAAGGAGGGGACTAGATTATATGCCTAAAATTCCTGAAACAAGAGTAGTGAAGTGGGTTAGTTGGTTATCGAAAACAAAAACTTGTTTCTTGATCGGTGTGTCACGCCCAGTCAAAGATAATATTTATATACCCTAATTACCCTTAACAATGCGTTAGTGGTAGTAAGGGGTCGAACCACGAAGAGTTTGTGGTTTGCGTATGGACGTGATTGATTGTTTAAGGTTATCACACTTTATGAAGCTTGCTATGGAATTGATTAATTTGTTTGTTTGAAAGAGATGTCGGACTAAACTGACAAGTTTGTTACTAATTACTTAACTACGAAAACTGATCAAATAAGACTTTCACAAAAACTTGATTGATGGATTAAAACAATACTTTGGAACAAAGTTCACACCCGGTTCGACAATTGTAGGACCTAGGGTTACTACACGTTTTAATTTGGTTTAATTGAATTAATTCATTAACAGTTTTAGAATCACAAGGCGTAGGTGCCAATTGCTATCAACGTATAATACGGACCACAATGCACTTCGTTACCTCGGACAAGTAAATCCTATCGAAAGATAAGGCATAATTACACATATTCATTACACAAAGTCAAATTTCATAACTCACTCGACAATTCATGGATTCAATACAAATGCAAGACAATTATCTAATGATTCAAATGCAATTCAAATTGTCACAAACCAAATATTAAACAAGTAGCAAACCCTAGAAATCCTTACAAAAGTCTACACCGGGGTGAAACCTAAGAGAATTAGCCGCTCATGACGAACGGAACACGGTCAACCATTGATTGAAGCTTGAACTTGAATATCTTGAGGCCTTGATGAATGATGATGATGGTTAGGGTTTGTAGTGGATGATTGAGGTGAATGGATGATGGATTGGATGATGGTGATGAGGGTAATAGATTAGGGTTAGGATCGAAGGTGATGATTCAGATGATTAGATGGATTGCTATGGAAGAATTATGAAGGAAGAGGTGTTCTTGGCTCCAAGATAGTGTTTCCAACTTCAAAATTGCGTAACTCCCCTATAATGACCCCCAAAATTGGGTTTAAACTCGTTCAAAACGTAAAACAAGGGAAATCAACAATAACACTTTCTGAAGGGCGTCGCTAACGCCCCTTGGAAAACCTGTTTTTTGCTGACACCTTATTTAGCTATCTACACAAGTTTCTGGCCGACGAGAACAACCAAGGGGCGTCGCCGACAACCCATATAGGCATCGGGTACACTATGTCCAACTCTTGGTTTCTGTTTTCTTCATTTCGCATTCCTGGTTGATCCCGTTCGCTCCGCGATGCTACGCAAAGTTCCCGAATAGCTCCTTAAACTCCGTTAGACCTGCAAAACACAATTCTAATAAAAGTATGCCATTGGAAACAAAAAGACATGTAAAAATATAAACTGAAATACGATTAATCATTGTTTTTGACCACGTATCATTCCTATGGCAGGTAGTGCTAAACTGTATACCAACACAGGAGGCCTTGGTTATAAGGCATGTTCCGATACCAACTACCAGGTGTGTCATATGCAACGGGTCAATGGAGTCAGTGGACCATCTTCTTATCTCGTTCGAGTTCGCCCACCAAGTGTGGGTTTCTATTTCGCAATGGATAAAAGTCCCTCTGCCCAGGTATATGCTTAGTGTCATTCAGACCCTAGAATTCCTCGATAATCTGCAGCTTTCATCGCATATGAAGAGGGCGCTATACCTGATTATGGATACGGTCTGCTAGTCCATCTGGTTAGCAAAAATTAGTTTATTTTCCAAGGCAAAGCACCCCAAATATCAAAACTGATTGGTGAAATCAAGGTCCTTTCTTTTCTCTCGATAAACTGACGAGTGTAATCAATCAAAATGGACTGGAAGGAGTGGAAGGAGTTTAAGGTGGCTTGGTAATCAAATGTGTCATAAAAGTTTATGTGACTGCAGTATGTATTTTACTTTCCTGTACTTATACCCAAAACCTTGAGCAGCTTGCTTGAGATACAATCATTGAATTCGCTTTTTAAAAAAAAAATCTAAGTGACGTGTACAAACCTTATAATTGATTCCCGTACATTTCTTCTTTCTAAAAGATTCCAAACCGTAGACCTAAAGTTCTTTATTATTTATAGTGGGTGTTAATATTTACATACTCATCTCTATATCTCTCTTTATATATACATAGTGTTGGACCTACAAAAAAACAGATGATTTCTGAAAGCCATAACTTGCTAGAAGATCAAGAAAAAACGAGCAGATGATACATTCTCCCCCAAATATAATGAATCTTGAACACCTATTCAAAACATATTTTGAAGGCATCAAAGATTTGTTTGAAGGCATGAAACCTCTAATGATGAAGATACAACCACTGTTTGAAGGTCAAAGCCCTGTTGGAGAAAAGCAATGATCATAAAGACCAAACATCTATTCCAACCAAATGTTTGATACAAACAATTAGCGGTTAGATTATTGTAACATTGTAATTCTTAGAACAAATGTTTTATGTAATAGACAGGTGTTAGATTTCCGCAGATATTGGCTAACATATGTGGAATCTTTTCTGTTAGGAATGTTAGATGTCACTATTAGGGTGACGCCAGCTGATTGCAAACAGATCTTTCGTACTTGTATATATATAGATCTCACGTGTTAGAGATTCATTTCATCACTTTACAAACATTCCTTTTTTATGACTAGATTTGTGAGTGATCAGGCTGAGGGGGAGTTTGTAAATCATTACTGTAATTGTGATTGTTAATGCAAAACATTTTTTATATAACTTTCCAGTCTTGTATGCTCATATAGATATGCATTTCCAATTTTACTTTATATTGCATCCATAATTGTTCATCTAAAGCATACAAGTTAAACTTAGATCCTAATAATTGGTATCAGAGCTTGGTCACATTAAACTTGATTTCACAATTAGTTTAATAACAAAAGATCAACTCACAAATTGATAACCAATCTGTTTGTTGAATCAGATTTCAGAGTTTAAAGTATCAATTAAAAAAAGTTTTTTTTATGTACTCTATTTTCATAAAGATCAAAAGGAATGGCACAAAACAATCATGATCCCCGTAACACCGGTTTCAGTAACAAGCCTCCGATGCTTGTCAGATCAGAATACAATATCTGGCAACGTTGAAGGGCACATGTGCTAGCTCAACAGAACACAAGATGTTAGAAGCCTGTGATCTTCGGACCACATGTTCCAATGGGGTACCTAGTGCCGAAAATCTGAATGTTCACGAGCCAAAGAAACCTGGAAATTACTCTGAGTAAGATTTCCAAAAGTTTGAGCTAGATGCAAAGGTCCCTTCAGTATTGTGGTCATGGCTCTACCAAACGAGATCTATGTTGGCTTATTACATTGTAATCGTGCTTAAGAGTTGTGGGACGCATTGAAAGAACAATTTGGTGGAACAGAGGATGTGATCGAGAACACTAATGAAATCCTTAATCAACAATATGAGACTTTCACTCATGTAAGGGAGAAACCTTAACACAATAGTTTGAAAGATTTTCTTGTCTGATAAGTGAATTAAAGTTGGTAAACAAATAATTTCTAAGTAACATATTTTTAGATCACTTTCTGAAAAGTGGGATACAATAGCCATTGTGATGGGAACAACACCAGATTTCAAGGAAATGACCTTCACTCAGCTTCATGGAAAGCTCTTGGCATTTGAAAGAGAGCTTGTTCAGAAAAGAAGCTCCAGGAAACTGGAAAGTGTCTGATG
Organism: Scalesia atractyloides; assembly: GCA_947069175.1. NCBI lineage: Eukaryota > Viridiplantae > Streptophyta > Magnoliopsida > Asterales > Asteraceae > Scalesia > Scalesia atractyloides. The sequence goes on from CAMTDV010000001.1 coordinate 36,374,178, forward strand.
ACTATGTCTTTGGCAACACAACACTTCTGAGTCAAGAAGAATCATCATCATCATCTGGAATTGTTAATGATCAGACTTATGATCATTTTATTGACATATCCACTAGGATAAACTCTGATCATACTCTTCCAATTTTGCTTTCACAACAAATGGTAATAGTCAAAACTCTGATAATCTGTCCTTTGTTCTTGATGATCTTAAACATATTGGTCTCACAGACTTAGAGGAAATGGACATTTTGCATCAACTTGCCTTACTCAGTGTTAGAACAAACAATTTCTACAAAAGAACTTGTAAGAAGTTTTTAGGGTTAAATTGTCACACCCCGACCCGCAGCGGAAAAGGTGATCGGGGCATGATTGGGTTTTCATCAAAGCTCATGACATTTATTATAATATTTCATATTTATTATTACAATTTAAAAAGAATCATACAATCAAATCAAACAATACAACATGTTTTATACATCCTTCTACACTTCATTATTTTTCTTCTAAGGCAATTTCCTATGTTTTCCTTGCTTCATCCTGTTCACCTGTATCATGTGTAAAAATGGTTTTTGGGTCAACAAAAGTTGGCGAGTGAACCTTGATAGAAAAACATTTATTATTGATCTCTTGTTATCTTTATTGTGGAAAATTGTGCATTAATCATATGTGAGCAAACGTAAATGATCATACAATGACAATAACAACAACAATCAATAACATACAATAACAATAACAACAACAATCAATAACATACAATAACAAAATACCTTGCACAACAACAATCAATAACATACAATAACAATAACAACAACAATCAATAACATACAATAACAAAATACCTTGCATGAATATATAACATGAATGACAATGTAAATGTTGGCAACGTCTCGTTCACGCTCATAGGTAATGGGGAACGGCTCACGCTCATAGGTAATGGGGAGCAGACGGCCTATGATGAAATGTATGTGCGATCAAGGCTCAATCAAACGGAGCCGATCGTATGTTGGCAACGCCTCGTTCACGCTCATAGGTAATGGGGAACGGCTCACGCTCATAGGTAATGGGGAGGGGCGGCCTATGATAATGTATGTACTGAAAATGATAATTTTAATCTAAACAATAACCACACAACCAGTTGATACATGTTGAATACACATTTGTTCATGGATATGATGGATGCACAATAGTTTAAATGTAATAAATAATAAGACACATGATACACCCCAAAAACGTGATTAAAACGGGGAATTTGTAGAGATTCACTCACATTGGGTGCGTTTGTTTGAAGATGTTGAATGCGCACGGGTTTAGAGGATTGATCGACGAGAGATAACTAACCTAATTAATAACGAAAAGGTACGGTAAGTAAGTGGATTTTATTAACAATTTTAATAGGATTTTTGGATATATTTTTGTGAGTTTAAGGCTATTTTCTAACTTTAAAAACGTTATTTTTAAGTATTTTTAATTGATTTTTAAATTAAATAAATAAATAAAAATAGTAAAAAAAAGTTGACTTTTGACCGTTGACCATGACTGTTGACCGTTGACCGGTTCGGTCGTTTGTATGTGTGCGCTGGGTGAGACTCGAACCCGTGACCTCCCGTACGCGTGCACGCAGCTCTACCAACTGAGCTACGTGTCTAACCCGAAATATTTCTGTTTTTAATTATATTTATACACTATTTAAGTTAATCCGAAAATCATTTGTTTTAAAAAGGATTTTAATTGTATTGAACCGGTGCCGTTAACCAGTCTCGAACCCGGGACGTGCGAGTTAATGTTGCACACAGTCCACAGCTGGACTGTGTGTCTAACCTGGTTAATATTCCGGTTTTTATTATACTTAACATAATTCTGTGAGTTATCCGGTTCAGTTTAAAAAGGAACATTTTTATTACCGAGAATGTGCGTGTGTCAAGGATCGAACTCGGGACGTATGCGTATTGTTTGCACACAGTCCACCGCTGGACTGTGTGTCTAACCCGTTTATAATACCGATTTTAATTAATCTTATATCATACACGACTTCGTCTTCTTCGTTCAAAACACAGACAACGGTTAAACCAACTGTTTCTTGTTTAATTTGGTTAACGAAAATTATGAGCAATTGAAAGGTAATGAACGGAGAGGGTTTGGGGAAAGAAAGTACCGGAACAGGTCGTCTTTTCAGAACTCCGGCAAGGATCGTCGGCTCTGTTTTGTATATTCCGTCTGTTCGGATCAATTAGCAACTTTGATCGATTAGATGTGAAATTGAATTACTGAGTAACGATTATCAGGATGTTTAGATGATCATACCGATTAACAGCGAGATTCTGGAAATTCTAGAAGTTTTCCGGCGAAAACAGAAAATCCGGTAACGTCGTCTGGAATAGATTCTGGGTGAGGGATTGATGTTAGTAATAGTCTAACAATGGGTTAAAACAGAAAAAGTCGAGTTATTTACCGTGTAGTTGAAAGTCTCGGTTTTCCAGCGACTTGCAGAGATTTTCCGGCGAGTGAAATTGATTCAATAATCGGTGCGATTTTGAGCGAAAAGTTTACCAGAGGCTAGGGTGTGCATTTATAGGGAAGAATATCGATGAATTGGGTCTGATTCCCGTTTTGATTCGTTGGTCAGCCGTTCTCCGGCGGTTACGACGGATGTCGCGGAACTGGACGTCGGTTATAACCGATGGCGTCGTTAATTCTTACGTTAAGTCAAAAGTAACCGACGATAATTGGCGAAATCGTCGGGTTTTCCGGCGTCAGCGGTTTTGGGCGCGCTGTTGACTGGGTTTGATTTCCAGATTTATTTTATGTATTAATTGTTTCAGTATTTCACCAAAGAACACAAGTGGCGGAGTGGTTGGGCGAGTGTGAGTTAAGTCTTTGTGGTTCCCGGCTGACCCGGGTTCGAAACCCGGCATCAGCATAATATTTTTATTTCATTATTTTTAATAAGTTTTCAATTATAAATTTTATATTCTAATATATTTATTAATTATGTATCGTTTAAAATTAATTTGAGCATTAAATATGCAACGAAATTTTTGACTGAATGTTCGGTAAATAAACGCAGCGGGTTTGGTTAACCCGGTTTTTGACGGATGTTACATAAATGGCAGAACAAGGATGGGATTAGATAAACCAAAGATGACTTGTTTCAAGTGTAATATGTTATGTCACTTTGCTAGAGAGTGTGGGAGTCAAACAAGCTACACTACACCAATTATCACATATCCAAACCAAAGACCTCCACCAGGCACTCAACAACATTTTTATCAAAATTCCCAAATACCCCTGGATCAAGTGTTTAAAACACTGCTCATTTCGCACAAAGCTTAACTCTTGTTCCAAGTGTGCAATATGTTCAAAAAACTATTCCTCATGTCCAACTTGTTCAAGTGCCCGTCCAAACACTTCAAGCCACTCCAGTCCCTACACACACTGGTTAAACAACAAAGTCTCTTCACACAATGATTTGTTGACTGGAGTAGCTTACCGAAAAACTTTATAGATGAAAGTGTTGCTCTCAAGGTAAAATATGAGAGTGATTCTATGAACTTCTGTCTTATGGCTTTGAAAAAGAAATGACTGAAAAGGAAGAAGTAAAGAGAGTTGTTGAGAAAACATTTGACCAGGTACAAAACAGTGTTTGTGAAAAGGTCAATGCAGAAGGTATGATACATTATGATCTTTGGAGTTCTACTGAATGTGATTATGATTGTGCTTCAATGGCTATAAAAATGGAGCCTCTACATACCTTGATAGCCTATGGTATGTAGATAGTGGAGGATCTAGACACATGACTGGATGCAAAGCTCTACTAACAAACTTCTTTGCACATGGAGGAGGGGATATATCCTTTGGAAATGACTCAAAAGGTAGAGTGTTGGGCTCTAGAACTATCCAAGCTGGTAAGCTAAAATTTGAAAATGTTAATCTCATTGATAATTTTAAGTTCAACCTACTCAGTGTCTCACTAATGAGTGACAAAGGCTATGGTTCATTTTTTTACTACGTAAACCTGTAAAATTGTTGGACCAGAAGTAGTGAAAAAGATTGATAAAATTATAGCTGATAAACTGCACAACTTGTTGTTCATAGAAGTGGTAATGTGTATGTAGTGGACATGTTAAAAGATAACCCTATGTCAAATGTCTGTTTATTCTCGGTTGCATCAACAAAAGAAACTGGATTGTGGCATAGGAGGTTGTGACATGTTAAATTCACAAACAATTAACTCTCTGACAAGACAAAATCTTGTCAGAGGTTTGCCAACCAAGGAATTTAAATGTGATGAACATATGCATTTCCCGTTTAAAAGGAAAGCAACACAAAGCGCCATACAAACCCATTGATGAGTCCAAAAAAACTCAATGTTTACATCTACTACATATGAATTTGTTTGGCCCTGTAAAAACCATGAGCTTAAGAAAAAAAAGATATTATCTTGTAATAATTGATGATTTTCAAGGTATACATAGACTTATTTCTTACATTCAAAAGATGAGACTACAGGCATTTTGAAGGAATTTATCACCAAAGTTGAAAAGCAATATGATCTGCCAGTAGAAGTCTTCAGGAGTGACAATGAGACATAATTCAAAAATTAAGAACTTGATGAATTCTGTGCTCAAAAGGAACACTGAGATAATTCAGTATTCCAAGAACACCAAAACATAATGGGGTAGCTGAAAGGAAAACAAAACCTTAATTGAGGCTGCAAGAACAATGCTTGCAGATTCTAGCATTCCTTTGTCCTTTTGGGCTGAGGATGTGAATACTGCATGCTATGTTCAAAACAGAGTTTTGATTCAAGGAATCAAAAGACTGCCTATGCAAATTCTGTTCAATGTCAAACCACTGATTCCATTTTTCAAAGTCTTTAGTTGCCCATGCTTCATTTTAAATCTTAAAGATTTAATTTTAAAATTTGCAGCCAAAATTGACTATGGTTTTTTCTTGGGATATTCTTCTATAGCCAAGGCCTATAAAGTGTTTAACACAAGGACCATGACTATCGAAGAAACTCCGAATGTAAAATTTAATGAACTTTCTTCTTTGAAATCTCTAAAAATCTAGCAGAACTGTTTGATCTTGATAAATTAAATTTGAAGAAGTTACTAGCAAACTAAATGTTGATGCAGGTAGTTCAAATGCTGTACACCAAGATTATAGATTTGACATTAAGATGCTTCCTCAGTCTAACGTCTCTTCTGATCCACAAAGTTCATCTGCTCATAACACTTATCAAACAACAACTGAAACCACTATTGATCAAAGTCAACATCAAACCACTGATCAAACATGTGGACAAACTGCTGATCTATTTCCCACAACAAACTTTCAACTTGGACCAATCCCACCACTTCCATTCCAAACCACTATTGACCAAAACACAATTGCAATAGAGGTTTCAATAGATAATTCCCATTTATGACCTTCACCTCAAAATTCCATCATTCCATACACTGGAAACCATTCTTTTCTAAGTTCACATCCACCGGATCAAGTTATTGGAGACATTAATGTGGAAGTCCTCAGAATAAGTCAAACCTCAAACATCTGTCTCTTTGCTGGCTTTCTGTCATTAACCTAACCTATCAAATACCAAGAAGCATTAAGAGACAACAGTTAGGTAGAAGCCATGCAGAAGAGATCCTTCAGTTTAAAAGACAGTATGGTAACTTGTTCCATTGCGAGACGACAAATGTGCAATTGGCATAAAATGGGTGGGTCTTTAGAAACAAAACTAATGAAAAGGGTATAGTTATGAAAAACAAAGCCAGACTTATTGTTCAAGGATATAGACAAGAAGAGGGAATAGACTATGATGAAACCTTTGCTCCTGTAGCAAGGTTAGAGGCTATACGACTCTTCTTGGCCTTTGCTGGCAATCATAAAATCAAGGTATATCAGATGGACATAAAGTGTGCTTTTTTTTGGAAAAATCCAAGAAAAAGTCTATGGGTATCAACCACCAGGATTTGAGGACACATTCCATCCAGATTATGTCTACAAGCTAGATAAAGCTCTGTAGGGCCTGAAACAAGCACCAAGAGCCTAGTATGATACTTTATCCACCTTTCTTCTATCACATGAGTTCAAAAGAGTTAGAATTGATAAAACTCTATTTCTAAAAAGGAAAGGATCTGTTGATAAACAAATATATGTGGATGATATCATTTTTGATCCACATATGATAAAATGTGTGAAGAATTCAAAAAATTGATGATAGCTCAATTTGAAATGAGTGCCATGGGTGAGTTGTAATGTTTTCTTAGTCTCCAGGTAAATCAACTTGATAATGGAACTTTCATTCATCAAATCAGATTTATTAAAATACTTTTGAAAAAAAATGACATGAATGACTGTAAACCATGCAACACACCCATGTGTACAGGCAAACCATTCATTTTTGATGAAAAGGATGACTTGGTAGATCAGACCCTTTATAGGTGTATGATTGGATCCTTGATGTTTTGACTGCATCTAGACCAGACGTTATGTTTGCAACATGTGTCTGTGCTAGATACCAAGCAGATTTTAGAAAGTCTCACTTAATAGCTATGAACAGGATATTCAGATACCTCAAAAGTGTACCCACACTTGGTATCCCGTATCTTGTTAATGAAAATATTGAGCTTTCAGGTTATTGAGAGAGGTAATTTGGCTGTTGGCCACACCACAAGGAAGTCAAGAGGATACCAGGTCCTTGGTAATGCCTTGGTTTCTTTGTAGAGCAAAAAGCAAACATCTGTTTCAAATTCTACAGCAGAGGCAAAATACATAGCTGCTGCTAGTTACTCTGCTCAACTGTTGTGGATTCATAATCAACTTCTTGATTTTGGAATACTGCTTTGAAAACACCATTAAAATTGGACAATGAAGCAACATAAAACATCATCAAAAACATGTTTCACATTCCAAAACAAAGCATATTGACATTCGTCATCACTTTGTAAGAGATTGTTACAAAAAAAGGATTAATTTCTCTACACCATGTTCACGTAACAGATCGACTAGCAAATGTATTCACAAAAGCCTTGGATACATCTACCTTTGATAACTTGATCTCCAGAATTGGGAGGTTAAACATGGATTAAGAAACAACATCTTAGTTTCAACAATAAACATTTTATACTTCTCCTTGAAAAACAACAAATCTTTACATAAAACAGTGAGAAACTGTATAAATCTTTGAAAAATAAAAATTGTTCAACAGAACAAACCACAGTTTCAGTGGTCCTAACATCTGTTTGCTCATTGTAACATTGTTTAATTAAAAATATCCTCTAAAATACAACCAATGTTTGACAACCAACAATGATTTCCATATCTAAAACAAAGGTTTCTTCTATACAACAGTTGTGAGCAAACATATCTTTCAAACACAACTATATTTGTCTTGAAGGCCATTCAACCTTGCTTACACAAGATTTGGAAAGAAAGAGCTTTCAAATGAGACATTCACCCGTATGATGACCAAATGTCAAGAAAATACGAATGAACAAAATGTTTTGGAAAACCAAGTAACAGAGGTTACAACCACTGTTACTGAGCCCACTGCTTCTGATGTCCACAGTATCCAACCCACTACCGTGGAACCTATAACAACCTCATAAAATTTTCCAAATGATTCATAATCAGGATCCCGAACACATAGGATGAGAACCGATCCAAAAAACAGAAAAGGACGCGATCGGGCGAAAATTCGGCGAATGACACGTGTCACCCCCGATCGCTACGTAGCAGACCTGTACTGGTGACAAAGCAAGCCTATGCCAGGGTGACTTCCTAGGCGGATCTCGTGAGAACCAAGGTTATCCCGCGTGACACACAGGAGCAGTCAGCCTGGGCTATATAACGACAGCCTCAGGACTTTCAAACTACTCATTTTCTCTTTCAAAATCTCGACTCCTAAATCCCAAAAACTTTGCTTTGTCTGTTAGAAACCATAATCACCGGTATCATACCCTGTCCGATAAATCACAAAACAAACCAACGAATGCCAAAGTTCTGCCTGAATAAGGCGATACTTTGTTAAGCCACTTTGTGGTTTTGATCTCATAATTATCGTTAGGTTTGAATTGGTTTTACACTAATACGTGTTACATTCGGTATCTAGGAAACTAGGGCCAGGAGGCCTGAAAAACCAAAACCCTAATTTTGCAAGGTAAGACATTCACTTTTTCCTTACAACATGTTTTCCAAAACCCAAAATGTTTTTTCGGTTTTTACTTACTTTCATGTGATTAAGTCTTTGAATTCTTATGGAAAAACTATTGCCAAGTATGTGGGGTTTCGTATACATTACTTGATAATCTTTGCTATTGGAAAATGGAACCAATAATGATAGGACCACACAGGTTCGGTCGAGTGACAAATACTTGTGGGTAGTTGTAAGATATAAACAAATGTAAAAACTCTTAATGCTGTAATTGTAAGAATGTGTTATTATATACAAATGAATGTACCTACAAGTATTTCCTTCTGATCAAATGTTTCTAAACATGTTTAAGTTGATTTACTGTGAAAGGAAGGGAAAGTGCTACGAGGCACAAAAAGCTTAAATAAGTGGCTATGTCACCTGGATATAGAAACGTGTTTTTATAACTAAGGGTTTATCCCTAAGAAAACCTTTTATGTAATTATGGTTTTTATCCTACAAATTACAAAACGACAACTTCCATGTTTAAAAACTCTGATATTTTTCCTGACACACGATCCTGATGAAATTTCTGCTGCCAAGATTTTAATAAACACCAATACCACTTGAACTGTTCACGGCTCCTGTCCAGGGTAGGGTCAGGGGTTAATATGCGTCAAATGCAACATATAAATTGTATCAAATACGGTAAAAAACCAACCCTTTTTAGTACTAATATTGGAAAAAGTGTGTCTTTTTGTATACTTTTGATTTTCAGGATTAAAAAAGCTTAAATGTACAAAGAAACAAATTAATGACAAAATCCAGCAAGGTACAGAAGAAAGGAAAACAACACAATATACCAACCCTCCGAGCTTCACTCCAAGATCAAAAACAACGAATTAGAACTCTGGCACGGGGTCGTGCCCCTTCAAGATTTCAGGTTAGAATAAGATAAACAGAAGCAGACAAGAGACATGGGGCCGTGTCCCCTTAGGCACGGGTCGTGGTCAACTTCCAGATTTACATATCTTGGATAGTACTGCAAGTACAATGGCCACGGGGCCGTGCCATTGACACACGGGGCCGTGTAGCAGGCTGATATGATATACGAATTAAATGAACACAGAGAAGAAGGAAGGCACGGGGCCGAGTGAAGGGTATGTCCACAACTATAAATAGGGTTGCTTGGTTTCATTCAAACTCATCACTTGGCAAATCATTTCTCTCACACCTACCACCACTCCACCATCATCTTCCACCATAATCTTTAGCACTTCCTTTGAGGCAGATAACATCAAATCGGGGAAGTAAGATCAGATTGAACCCCTTATTTATAAACTATTATTAAAACTTTAAACCGGTCGTGCGGGACTATATCCCTGCTGACTTAGACCAATATGGCCGATGGTAGCGTTGCCTCCAAAATAGGGACATGCCACATTTTGCATTAATAACTTATTTAAAATCTTTCAATATTCCAGCCTTGCGGGACTGTATTCTGCTGACTCAGAGCAATATGACCGAGGGTATTGTCACCTCCAAAAGAGTGGCATGCCACTTTAATCAAGATAATCTCTTAAAAAACCCAAAGTGCGGAAATCATCAAAGGATACATAAAGGATGAGTCGGGACCAAGTGATTCTATCTTGTTTATTTGTTTCTTCCATTTTCTTGTGTTTAGTTCAGTTTACTTGTCAAAACCTTTTCTCAAAATTTGGGTTGATTAGACGTTGACGACAACTTGGTATTAAAAGCTCTTGTGTCCTTGGACAATCTCGGTATCTTACCATCACTATACTATGCTAACGATTGGTGCACTTGCCCTAACATGTTGTAGAGAGTGATAGTGTTATATCATGTTTTATAAATATAAAGCTTGCATAAACAAGTGAAAAGTAATTAAAATTTATCAAAAAAAAAAATTATACACACCCTCACTCAGCCAAGTTTTTGGTGCTGTTGCCGGGGATACAAGGATTTGAAGAAAGCTTAAAATCAATAGCCTAATCATTTTCTTTAAATTTTCTATTCAAATTTCTGTTCGTTTTACTAAAAATTTCAGTTAGAGTAGCTTAACACGGGGTTATGTCCAATCTGTAGTAACTGAAAACCAAGCAAAACTTTTTCACAGAAGGCTCACATGGGGTCGTGCTTATTCGACATGGGGCCATGTAAAATCGCCCAATTCCGGATAAAATACAGCCCTGGACACGGGGCCGTGTCTCTTCGACACGGGGCCGTGTATTTCATAAAATTTTTCTATTTAACGAGAGCTGTAGTCTTCTGGGTATTATCCAAACAATGGATTATTACATGGGAGATTACAACTACTACGGTGATGATGATTATGAGGAACAATATTGTACCATATGTGGCGAATCCCATTCAGTACAAAATTGTTACCTTTTTCAACCATCAATCTCATACATAACATATGAGAAACCACGTTTTGAGCTTCCAAAATCAAGCTTTGATTGGGACACTCAAGCGTTTGAAACGTACGAAACACCGCCTACAATTGTAACTGAAGAAGGATGCCTCATACAAAGTCTCAAGAACCTAGAATTCTTGATCAAGCAATCTCGTGCAAAAGAAGAGACCATTTGTACCAAAGAGGTAATCATCGAAGAGGTAAAACCTCAAGAGCCAACTAGGGGGAAGCCACTTAAAGAAAAACCGACACATGAAGATGACAAATCCTAACCAAGCAATTCAGAAGGTAAGTTCGCAAAGGTAAATTTTGAGGAGGAACAAAAAGACCTCCAAGAATACATATCCTACAACTCTCTTTCGAAAATTATAGTTTGGTCCCATCTCATGCTAAGTTTCTAAAAGAGGCAACCATTAATCTCAACATTAAGAAATAGCAAGTATTAACTTAACTAAAGATCAAACTTTGCTAACACAAGATGAACAAATTAGATTAAACATAAAACCGGTAACATGTTTTATTCAAAACATCTATATTAGTAACATCTCAATCGACAACGATCTTCGTGTTAATATAATGGCAAGCTACATTTTTGAAAGATTAGGTATTGGTGACTTCCTTCCAATAGAAATTCCTATCATTTTGGCTAATCGAAAAATCAAACATGCTTCGGGAACGGTTGAAGACGTTTTCATTCAAACAAATTAAACAATTGTTCCAACCGACTTCGTCATCTTAGATGATGCTCCACTCGTGTTGGGACAACCTTTTCTAAAAACCCATCAAGCTTTGCTCAAACAAAGACATCAAAATCTTCCCACTAAACGTGGGGCCGACAAGAAAAGTTCTAATATAGAAAAATCAATGATATACCCAATAGGCAATGACGAACCCTTGTTGGAAGATGAAGTTGAGCCACCCAATATGGAGGAACAAAATGATCAATTTGTTGAAGAGGAAATCACCACTAACAAATAGTTTCATCCATCGACCACGATGATGAACTGAAAATTAAGCCATCTAGTGAAGAATTGCCTTCTTTAGAACTTAAGGAACTTCCAAAAGGCTTAGAATATGCATTGCTCGACAACCAAGGTAAACTCCCCGTAATCATTTCATCGTATCTCACTTGTAAAGAAAAAGAAAAATTACTTAATTTACTAAAAAAGCATTAAACGACAATTGCGTGGAAACTAATGGATATAAAAGGAATAAAACCCTCCATGTGTACACATAAAATTATAATGGAAGATGATTACAAAGCGGTTATTCAACCACAAAGAAGAGTTAATCCTAACGTCCAAGAAGTTGTAAAAAAGAAGTAATAAAACTCTTAGACGCTGGACTCATCTATCCAATTCCCGATAGTCCATGGGTTAGCCCTGTCCAAGTTGTACCAAAGAAAGGAGGAATGACGGTCGTAACCAACGAAAAGGACGAACTCATACCAACACGAATCGTCACCAGATGGAGAGTTTGGATCGACTATAGGAGGCTCAATGAAGCTACAAGAAAAGAAGACTTTCCTTTACCCTTCATTGATCAAATGTTGAACAATTATCCGGTCATAAATTTTATTGTTTCTAGATGGGTTCTCGGGATATTTTCAAATCCCATTCTCTCCTTAGGACCAAGAGAAAACTACTTTCACTTGTCCCTACGGAACCTTTGCATATCAACGCATGACATTTGGTCTATGTAACGCACCTGCAACATTCCAACGTTGCATGTTATCCATTTTTCACGACATGATAGAAAAAACCATGGAAGTCTTCATGGACTATTTTTCTATCTTTGGCGACTCGTTCGACCAATGCCTCGACAACCTTGAACGAATGTTGGCAAGATGTGAAGAGACTAACCTCGCCCTTAATTGGGAAAATGCCATTTCATTATCACTGAGGGGATAATACTCGGTCACAAAATCTCTGATATAGGAATGGAAGTTGACCACGCTAAAATTTATACTATTTCTCGACTTCCTCCTCCTTCATCCGTTCTAGCCATTTGAAGTTTCCTAGGACATGCCGGGTTTTATAGGCGATTATCAAAGACTTTTCAAAAATGTCTCGACCTCTAACTAAGCTACTTAAAAAAGATGCGCCATTCATCTTTGACAAGGATTGCATGACGACATTTCTTGCCCTTAAAGATATACTAGTCAAAGCACCAATCATGATCGCATCAGACTGGAAATTACCACTTGAAATCATGTGTGATGCAAGCGATTATGCAGTTGGAGCAGTCTTTGGACAACGAAAAGAAAAACATTTTCATCCTATATATTACGCTAGCAAAATTCTTAACGACACTCAAGAAAATTACACAACCACTTAAAAAGAGTTACTAGCTGTAGTATTTGCATTTGATAAATTCTGTTTGTAACACCCCGACCCGCAGCGGAAATAAGAGTCGGGGCATAATTGGGTTATCACCAAAGCACATGACATTTACTATTATGTTTCATAATTAAATGAAGTCAAAGTTACATTTCTCAAACATCCAAACATGTCCATTCATTACAAGGGAAAATAACCAAAAATAATCCAAATACTAAATCGTTTTATTCCTTCTAATCCAGGTCCTACGTATTCCTAGCTGCTGCTGGTTCACCTGTATCATGTGTAAAATAGGAGGTTTTTGGGTCAACATAAGTTGGCGAGTGAACCTTATAGATAAACATTTGATAATAATTGTCTGGTTAGTTTATCAATAAAATATTGTGCATAATCATAAAAGAGCACATGTATGGAATCAAACATTGGCAAGCATCAATTAATAATCGATAACATACATGAACATACCAACAGCATATAACAATTAACATAATTGAACTGTGCGATCAAGGCTCAATCAAACGGAGCCGATCGTATTGCATGAACTGGAAATGTAAATTGGACTGTGCGCTCAAGGCTCAATCAAACGGAGCCGAACGTATTGCATGAACTGGAAATGTAAATTGAACTGTGCACTCAAGGCTCAATCAAACGGAGCCGAGTGTATTGCATGTATTGAAATGTAAAATGAAATGACCGATCAAGGCTCAATCAAACGGAGCCGATCGTGCGGGCACGCCCTGATCAACCGCATAATAATATGGGGATCAAACTCAACCTCGATGGATGGGGAGCTACGGCCTCGGCAATTGCATGTACTGAAATAATAATTTGCAAACAATAATAACTACTTAACAGCAACAAACTAATACACATGTCATGATATGATATATGCACAATAACTTGGTTATAATATGTAAATGAACAAGACACATGATACACCCCAAAAACGTGATTAAAACGGGGAATTTGAAGGGTTCACTCACATTGGGTGCGTTGAATTTGAGATGGTGAGATGCGCACGATTTAGACGAAGCGAGTCAACGAGGAATCACTAACCTAAATAATAATGGAAAAAAAATATATTTAAATGAATGGATTTTATTAAAGATTTTAATGGGATTTTTAGATATACTTTTGTGAGTTTATGGCTATTTTCTATCTTTAAAAATGTTATTTTTAAGTATTTTTAATTGATTTTTGAATTAAAATAAACAAATAAATATAAAAAAAAAATATTATTTTTTTTACTGTTTGACCGTTGACCGTTGACCGGTTCGGTCAGCGGTAAATACTTGCGCCAAGCGGGATTCGAACCGGTGACCTTCCGTTCACGCGCACGTAGCTCTACCAACTGAGCTACGTGACTAACCCGTTAGAAATCCAGTTTTAATTATATTTATACACTTATTCGAATTTACCGAAAATTCCTTTATTTTGCAAAATGTTTTAATCTCATTGAACCGGTGCTTGTGAAGGGACTCGATCGCGCGACGTGAAGTTTGTTTTGCACACAGTCCACCGCTAGACTGTGTGTCTAACCCGGTTATATTTTTGATTTATATTATACTTAACAACTACCCGTTCTAACCCGGTTAATTCATGAATTAAAAGGGTGTTATTACGTGAAACGTGTGCGCAGTAAGGATCGAACTCGGGACGTGTATGTTAACTTTGCACACAGTCCACCGCTGGACTGTGTGTCTAACCCGTTTATTATCCGAATTTTATTTAATCTTATCCCGGTTTTCAGTTCATCTTCTTCACTACAATTACCGACTTCACTTCAAACGACTGGTTCTTGATTTAACTGTTTAATTAACATGACTACTAGCTTGAATGAACAAAACCGAACAGTTTGGGGAAAGGAAATACCGGACAGGTCGTCTTCTTCAGGAAGTCCGGCGAGAACAGGCAACTCTGTTTTGAACCTTCGGCTGAGAGGGTCTAACAACAGAATTAAAGAATTAGATTTGAAATTGAACTAGAGTACATGGATTATTAGCACGATTGAATGTGTTTACCGTTAACTAGCGAGTTTCAGGCAAAATCCAGAATTTCTCCGGCGAACCCAGAAAATCCAGCAAAGTTATCTGTGACTGATTTTGAGTGACGGATTAATGTTAGTAGAGTCCTAACAATAGATTGAAACCGCAAAAGAGGAAAATCTTACCGGTTTGTGTTGAACACGGTTTTCCGGCGGGATTTGCAGAGAATTCCGGCGAACAGTTTTTTTGTGCTCAAAAGACTTGAAAACGCGACGAAAAGGAATTGGAATGTATTTGAGACGGTTCTGAATCGCAATAATGATTGGAACCTGAATTGTTTGGAGTTTGAATGCCTTTCGGTTTCAAAACCCGAAACTTGAAATTCATTCAATTTGAACTTAATTAGAAACCGATATTCATCGGTTATAAGTTAGCTAAACGAACTAAAACTGATTTGGCGATTCGGTTTACCGATTTCCGTTAATCAGATATCATTAACCGTTAATTCGTGTTTGCGTATAAAACTCAATTGTTTTCCTAAGGTTAACAGAAAACAATTGGTGGCGGAGTGGTTAACGGATCGGTGGATAAGTTATAGGAGGCAGTTGACCCGGGTTCGAGTCCGGTCAGCTACAAATGTTTTTTATTTATTTTATTTTAACTTTTTATCAAATATAATTTTTATAGTTTAGTTTATATATTAATTATGTAACGTTTAAACTCAAAATACTCATAAATACTTAATGAAATTTCATAACTTGGTATTTGATTACAAAACGGAGCGGGTTTTGGAGACCCGATTTATACAAATGTTACAGTATCCCCTACTTTTAGGAATTTCGTCCCGAAATTTAAACAGTTGAAGTAGTAGGGAAAAGATGAGGATATTTTTCACGCATTGAGTCTTCACGTTCCCAAGTAAACTCAGGTCCCCGTTTCGACTCCCAGCGTACTCTAACAATAGGAATGCGACTTCGACGTAGACGCTTTTCTCCATAGTCCATAATCTCCACTGGTCTTTCAATAAAATGCATGGATTCATCGATCTGAATATCTTCTAGTGGAATATGAAGATTCTCATCAGCGAGGCACTTCTTCAAGTTCGACACGTGGAATGTGGGATGAATCCTATCGAGTTCTTCCGGTAGGTCAAGCTTGTATGCTACAGGACCTACTCTTTCGAGTATTTTGAAAGGTCCTACGTAACGTGGTGCTAGCTTTCCCTTTTGACCAAAACGAACTACTCCCTTCCACGGTGATACTTTTAAAAGCACATGATCACCAACGCTAAACTCCAAGGGCTTCCGTCGTTTATCTGCGTAACTCTTTTGACGACTTTGAGCCACTAGTAGATTGTTTCGGATTTGATGAATCTTATCTGTGGTTTCTTGGATCAATTCTGGACCAGTAATTTGTGCTTCCCCAATTTCGTGCCAACAAACAGGAGATCGACACTTTCGACCATATAAAGCTTCAAAAGGTGCCATGCCGATGCTAGAATGATAACTGTTGTTGTACGAAAATTCGACTAACGGTAGGTGGGCGTCCCAATTTCCCTTGAAGTCTATGACACATGCTCTAAGCATGTCCTCAAGGGTTTGAATGGTGCGCTCAGACTGTCCATCAGTTTGAGGATGATAGGCGGTACTGAGATCTAGTCGAGTGCCCATAGCGGATTGTACTGCTTGCCATGTTCGTGAGGTGAAACGGCCATCACGATCAGAAATAATACTTAATGGAACTCCATGTCGGCTGACGATTTCATTGATATAAATACGAGCAAGCTTTTCGTTCTTGAAATCTTCTCGAATAGGAATAAAGTGAGCTGATTTTGTAAGTCGGTCTATAATCACCCATATAGTGTCATACCCACTAGAAGTGCGAGGTAACCCGGTAATGAAATCCATGGTTATATTTTCCCACTTCCAAACAGGTATTTCTGGTTGGACTAGAAGTCCTGAGGGTCTTTGGTGTTCAGCCTTTACTTTAGAACAAGTGAGACACTTGGAAACAAAAACGGCAATATCTTTCTTCATTCCAGGCCACCAATAGGTGTACCGTAGGTCTTGATACATCTTATCGGCTCCTGGGTGTATAGAATATCGCGACTTATGGGCTTCATGCATGAGTGTTTCACGAAGATTGATGTGGTTAGGAATCCATATACGATCTAGGTAATACAAAATACCATCAGATTTAGTTTTAAGTTTTAGCTCGGCTCCGCAGGACATCTCTTTTTGTACATCTTCCTCTGTTATTGAAACGTTTTGAGCTTCTCGAATTTGGTCCTTAATATTGGTTATAATTTGCGAACATAGAAGATGAATGGAGTTCGCATAACCCTTTCGACTAAGTGCATCAGCTACCACATTTGCTTTACCAGGGTGATATCTGATTTCACAGTCGTAATCATTTAGGAGTTCGACCCATCTTCGTTGCCTCATATTTAACTCTTTCTGATTGAAGATATGTTGAAGACTCTTGTGGTCAGTGTATATTTCACACTTCGTACCATAGAGATAATGTCTCCATATCTTAAGAGCGAATACAACGGCTCCAAGTTCAAGGTCATGAGTGGTGTAGTTCTTTTCGTGTGTCTTGAGTTGCCTTGAGGCATAAGCTATGACTTTTCCTCTTTGCATGAGAACGCAACCTAATCCTTGCCCTGACGCGTCGCAATAGACCACAAAATCATCACAACCTTCAGGAAGAGTGAGGATTGGTGCATCACAAAGTTTTTGCTTGAGAGCTTGAAAGGCTTCTTCTTGCTTGGGCCCCCATACAAATGGTTTCCCTTTATGGGTTAAAGCCGTGAGTGGCACCGCAATGCGAGAGAAGTTTGAAATGAACCGACGATAATAGCCAGCAAGTCCAAGGAAAGACCTTACTTCGGTTGGTGTTCGTGGAGCTTGCCATTCTTGAACTGCTTTGATCTTTGATGGGTCCACATGTATTCCTTTGTCATTGACTACATGCCCGAGAAATTGCACCTCTTTTAACCAGAATTCACATTTAGAGAACTTGGCATAAAGCTTTTCCTTTTCTAGAAGTGTAAGAACAAGTCGCAGATGACGCTCATGATCAGCTTTAGATTTTGAATAGATAAGAATATCGTCGATGAATACAATAACAAATCGATCAAGGTAAGGTTTGCAGACTCTATTCATTAGGTCCATGAAAACAGCTGGTGCGTTGGTTAATCCAAATGGCATAACCATGAATTCATAGTGACCATATCGAGTTCGAAAAGCAGTTTTAGGGACGTCTTCTTCCTGCACTCTAAGCTGATGATAGCCAGAACGAAGGTCGATTTTTGAAAAGCAACAGGCACCTTGTAGTTGGTCAAGAAGATCATCTATGCGAGGTAAAGGATAACGATTTTTGATAGCTAACTTGTTGAGCTCTCTGTAGTCGATGCACATGCGAAAAGATCCATCCTTCTTCTTTACAAAGAGTACAGGTGCACCCCAAGGCGATGAGCTGGGGCGTATAAATCCCTTGTCAGTCAACTCTTGCAATTGACTGGCTAGCTCTTGCATTTCAGAGGGGGCTAACCTATATGGAGATTTTGCCACTGGTGTAGCACCAGGTATAAGATCGATACGAAATTCGACATCTCTGATTGGAGGAAGTCCTGAAGTATCGTCAGGAAAAACTTGTGGAAAATCTTTTACAACAGGGATATCTTCAAGTTTCTTTTCTGAGGTCCCCTTCTTGATGATATGGGCTAAAAACGCGACATATTTCTTGCGAAGGTATTTTTGAGCTTGAAGACAAGTCATTAATTTGAGTCCTTTCGCCGAGGTTTCTCCAATAATTCGAAGAGTCTGACCGTTTGAAAGAGGAATACGAATAAATTTCTCACGACATACAACTTCCGCATGATGCTGACTTAGCCAATCCATTCCGATTATGATGTCGAAACTTCCCAGCTTCATAGGAATAAGATCGACTGAGAAATCGTGGTCGTTTAGGGTGAGCGTACAGTTGCGCAAAATAGAGTCTAACGAAACTGGTTTTCCATCTGCAACTTCCACCGTTATGGATTCCGCGAGCTTATCTCGATTTTTACTTAAGATAGGTTCAAACTCTAATGACACAAAACTTCTATCCGCACCAGTATCAAATAACATAGTGGCATATCTACCATTTATAAGAAACGTACCGTTGACCACATTGCCGTCAGCTCTGGCCTGGTTTGCGTTAATATTGAAAGCTCTTCCTCTAGCAGGTGGAGGAGCCTGGTTTGCTTGATTCACAGGGTTGGCTTGGGCCTGAGCATGAATGATATTGACCAATCTTGGATATGTGTTTCTGAAATGACTTGGGTCGCCGCAATTGAAACATGCCCGCATAGGTTGGCCCATAGGGTAGTTGGGTTGATAGTATGTTTGGGCTAGATGTTGAGTGGGTGGAAATGGTTGTTGTTGTTGGGCTTGACCCATTAATTGTTGGTGGGTTTGGGTTATAGGTTGGTGGCGGTTTGTTCGTTGGAGCGTGCGACAGTTTTGAACAGTGTGTCCAGCGCGACCGCAGCCGGTACAGTATTGGCAAGGATAGTCAGGGGAGTGGTGATACTGACAACGGTTACATTTTGGTAGTGGCCCTGTGTATGGTCTTTTGTATGGCGCGGGTGGAGGAGTGGCTTGAGTGATGGGTGCAGCAGGAACAGGGGTGTTGGTTTGGGTGACTGCAAAGTTCCTGGTGTTACGCTTCCTCTTGTTAGCAAATTTAGAGGAAGGGGTGTGGTGGTTTGAGGTTTGTCCCTCAGCAGGGGTTTTCTTCTTTTCCTCCTTGAACTTCCCATTGCGAATTCGGTTTTCGGTCAGTTCTGTTGCCAACTCCATGGCAGCTTCGAGTGTTACCGGTGAAACGCTGAGGTCTGAATCTTGGATCTTCGAGGGAAGTCCTCGAATGTAATGTTCGATCAGACGGTAGGTTGGAGTGAATAAGTTTGGAACCATTTGGTTCAACTCCAAGAACCTTTTGTTGTAAGTAGAGTGATCACCATCTTTTTGTTTCAAGGCATGAAATTCATCTTCCAATTTCTTAATTTCACTTCTAGGACAGAATCGCCTAGTCATGATTTCCCTTAACTCCTCCCAAGTTAAGGCCATCGCATCTTCCGTTCCCCTCTTTCCTTTCTCAGTATTCCACCAAGTGAGAGCTACCCCAAGTAGTCTCCCGGTGGCATAACGAACTTTGCGATCCTCAGGACAATCGCAGTTTAAGAAAACGTTTTCCATCTCCTCGAACCAATGTAGGAGAGCAGTGACTCCCTCAGTCCCTTTGAATTTTGGGGGATCGCAGGACTTAAAATGTTTGTAGGAGCATTTAATGGTAGGAGGGTTGTTGATGATCTGGTCCTGTTGTTGAGGAGGGTTAGTAGGATTTGCAGCAAGAGCTTGTTGTACTTGTACTACGATGTCAGGTAATATCGTGGCCATTTGATTCGCGATATGAGTGGCCAAACGTTCCTGAGACTTTTCTGATTTCCTACTCCTTCGATGCGGTCTAGACGACATCTACAGGATCATAAAATGAGAAGATTGTGAGTTTATGGTATCTTTTAAGGTGTCATGTGTCTCTAAGAAAATGAAAATAACATAAATATCAATAATGCAACTACATCCGAAGGATGACTTGGGTTCGCTCATGTTGGGCCTCAAATGTCCCCCATACCTTCACCTATATAGTCATGTGGGCCCCCATGGCTATTGGCTTGGTAGGATTCACATTAGTATTGGCAATTTAACACTCGCATCCCCCGAATGCTAACTAGCTCTCACAACGTTTGGTATAGCATGCTTTGGCCTAATAAGTATTTCGTACTCTCATCGTTGGTCCCCAGGTAGGCAAACTGGTCCTTTATTTTGGATTTATACGAATGCCAGCCTAGACAGGACGTTCCGACTACCGGTACTAGTACCCTTCCAGTTACTACATGCCCGTCATGAGAACTCACTTTGATGAGATTTGAAAACACGAAAATCATTGTAAAATCAATCATGATGTGGTGTGTGCTTGCATGGATGTGATATGTTATGATCATACGATTTCATGATAGGCATTATTTGATAATACATACTTATGAACATGCTTGAACAATATCAAATGTAACATTTAACATAAACATATAAACATCATGAAATTTGGCATATAACACAAAAAAATTTCTTATAAGTTTCTAATCGACTATAGTATAGGCTCTAAGGGTCTAATAACCTATCCTATATCCCTATAGTCATGGCTCTGATACCAATCTGTAACACCCCGACCCGCAGCGGAAATAAGAGTCGGAGCATAATTGGGTTATCACCAAAGCACATGACATTTACTATTATGTTTCATAATTAAATGAAGTCAAAGTTACATTTCTCAAACATCCAAACATGTCCATTCATTACAAGGGAAAATAACCAAAAATAATCCAAATACTAAATCGTTTTATTCCTTCTAATCCAGGTCCTACGTATTCCTAGCTGCTGCTGGTTCACCTGTATCATGTGTAAAATAGGAGGTTTTTGGGTCAACATAAGTTGGCGAGTGAACCTTATAGATAAACATTTGATAATAATTGTCTGGTTAGTTTATCAATAAAATATTGTGCATAATCGTAAAAGAGTATGGAATCAAACATTGGCAAGCATCAATTAACAATCGATAACATACATGAACATACCAACAGCATATAACAATTAACATAATTGAACTGTGCGATCAAGGCTCAATCAAACGGAGCCGATCGTATTGCATGAACTGGAAATGTAAATTGGACTGTGCGCTCAAGGCTCAATCAAACGGAGCCGAACGTATTGCATGAACTGAAAATGTAAATTGAACTGTGCACTCAAGGCTCAATCAAACGGAGCCGAGCGTATTGCATGTATTGAAATGTAAAATGAAATGACCGATCAAGGCTCAATCAAACGGAGCCGATCGTGCGGGCACGCCCTGATCAACCGCATAATAATATGGGGATCAAACTCAACCTCGATGGATGGGGAGCTACGGCCTCGGCAATTGCATGTACTGAAATAATAATTTGCAAACAATAATAACTACTTAACAGCAACAAACTAATACACATGTCATGATATGATATATGCACAATAACTTGGTTATAATATGTAAATGAACAAGACACATGATACACCCCAAAAACGTGATTAAAACGGGGAATTTGAAGGGTTCACTCACATTCGGTGCGTTGAATTTGAGATGGTGAGATGCGCATGATTTAGACGAAGCGAGTCAACGAGGAATCACTAACCTAAATAATAATGGAAAAAAAAATATATTTAAATGAATGGATTTTATTAAAGATTTTAATGGGATTTTTAGATATACTTTTGTGAGTTTATGGCTATTTTCTATCTTTAAAAATGTTATTTTTAAGTATTTTTAATTGATTTTTGAATTAAAATAAACAAATAAATATAAAAAAAAATATTATTTTTTTTACTGTTTGACCGTTGACCGTTGACCTTTGACCGGTTCGGTCAGCGGTAAATACTTGCGCCAAGCGGGATTCGAACCGGTGACCTTCCGTTAACGCGCACGTAGCTCTACCAACTGAGCTACGTGACTAACCCG
This sequence comes from Scalesia atractyloides, assembly GCA_947069175.1. Classification (NCBI taxonomy): domain Eukaryota; kingdom Viridiplantae; phylum Streptophyta; class Magnoliopsida; order Asterales; family Asteraceae; genus Scalesia; species Scalesia atractyloides. Next base: position 36,396,659 of record CAMTDV010000001.1, read on the forward strand.
TTAGAAATCCAGTTTTAATTATATTTATACACTTATTCGAATTTACCGAAAATTCCTTTATTTTGCAAAACGTTTTAATCTCATTGAACCGGTGCTTGTGACGGGACTCGATCGCGCGACGTGAAGTTTGTTTTGCACACAGTCCACCGCTGGACTGTGTGTCTAACCCGGTTATATTTTTGATTTATATTATACTTAACAACTACCCGTTCTAACCCGGTTAATTCATGTATAAAAAGAGTGTTATTACGTGAAACGTGTGCGCAGTAAGGATCGAACTCGGGACGTGTATGTTAACTTTGCACACACTCCACCGCTGGACTGTGTGTCTAACCCGTTTATTATCCGAATTTTATTTAATCTTATCCCGGTTTTCAGTTCATCTTCTTCACTACAATTACTGACTTCACTTCAAACGACTGGTTCTTGATTTAACTGTTTAATTAACATGACTACTAGCTTGAATGAACAAAACCGAACAGTTTGGGGAAAGGAAATACCGGACAGGTCGTCTTCTTCAGGAAGTCCGGCGAGAACAGGCAACTCTGTTTTTGAACCTTCGGCTGAGAGGGTCTAACAACAGAATTAAAGAATTAGATTTGAAATTGAACTAGAGTACATGGATTATTAGCACGATTGAATGTGTTTACCGTTAACTAGCGAGTTTCAGGCAAAATCCAGAATTTCTCCGGCGAACCCAAAAAATCCAGCAAAGTTATCTGTGACTGATTTTGAGTGACGGATTAATGTTAGTAGAGTCCTAACAATAGATTGAAACCGCAAAAGAGGAAAATCTTACCGGTTTGTGTTGAACACGGTTTTCCGGCGGGATTTGCAGAGAATTCCGGCGAACAGTTTTTTTGTGCTCAAAAGACTTGAAAACGCGACGAAAAGGAATTGGAATGTATTTGAGACGGTTCTGAATCGCAATAATGATTGGAACCTGAATTGTTTGGAGTTTGAATGCCTTTCGGTTTCAAAACCCGAAACTTGAAGTTCATTCAATTTGAACTTAATTAGAAACCGATATTCATCGGTTATAAGTTAGCTAAACGAACTAAAACTGATTTGGCGATTCGGTTTACCGATTTCCGTTAATCAGATATCATTAACCGTTAATTCGTGTTTGCGTATAAAACTCAATTGTTTTCCTAAGGTTAACAGAAAACAATTGGTGGCGGAGTGGTTAACGGATCGGTGGATAAGTTATAGGAGGCAGTTGACCCGGGTTCGAGTCCGGTCAGCTACAAATGTTTTTTATTTATTTTATTTTAACTTTTTATCAAATATAATTTTTATAGTTTAGTTTATATATTAATTATGTAACGTTTAAACTCAAAATACTCATAAGTACTTAATGAAATTTCATAACTTGGTATTTGATTACAAAACGGAGCGGGTTTTGGAGACCCGATTTATACAAATGTTACACTGTTCCTATCTCATGCTTTCAAAAACTATAGTCTATACAGATCACGCTGCCATTTGATACCTTTTTGAAAAGTAGGACGCAAAGCCACGCCTCATAAGGTGGATTCTTCTACTTCAAGAATTCGACATAGAAATAAAGGATAAACGAGGTGGAAAAAACACTGCTGCTAACTACCTGTCTCATCTTGAAGACCCTGCCTAAAATTCCTCACAGAATCCTTAGAAATGATAGAATTCAAAAAAGAACCTTGGTACGCAGATTTTGCTAACTACTTAGCTAGTGGCATATCATCAACGGGTTATCTTATCATCAACGAAATAAGTTTTTCGCAGATGTAAAACACTATTTCTGGGAAGATCCATATCTTTTCAGAATTTGTGTAGATCATCTCATTCGACGATGTGTCCATGGTCGTGAAGCCAAGAAAAATTCTTCACCATTGTCACGAAGGACCATGTGGAGGATATCATGGAATAGCCAGCTCCACAAGAAAGGTGTATGATGCAGGATTTTACTGACCCACAATACATAAGAATGCTTATGTATTAGTCAAAACATGTGATCCATGCCAATGAGCAGGCAACACATCAAGAAGAAATGAAATGCCACAAAATAGCATTCTTATTTATGAAATCTTTGACGTATGGGGGTTGGACTTCATGGGACCATTCCCACCTTCTAGAGGAAACAAATATATTTTAGTGGTTGTCGACTACGTTTCTAAATGGGCCGAGGCTGAAGCTCTCCCAACCAACGATGGAAGAGTAGTAGTAAAATTCCTGAAAAAAGCTATTATCACGTTTTAGAACTCTAAAGCCCTAATCAGTGATAGAGGCACTCACTTTTGTAATTTTAAAATGAAAAAAACTCTAACACGATATGGGGTTTATCATCGCCTCTCACCAGGAATCATCCTCAACCAATGGTCAAGTTGAAGTAACAAATCGAGGTCTAAAAAGGATCCTAGAAAAAACTATGGGTCAAAATCGAAATTAAAAAGGTTAGACAAATTAGACGATTCTTTATGGGCATTTCGAACATCTTATAAAACACCAATAGGGACCACACCATATAAGTTAGTCTATGGAAAAAATTGTCACCTTCAAGTAGAAATTGAACACATGATTTTGGGCATTAAAAACGTAAACTTAGACCAAGAAAGTTCAGGAAAAGAATGCCTACAACAGTTAAATGAGTTAGATGAATTGAGAATTCAAGCATATTCCAACTCTGAAATCTACTACGAACGCTAAAAAGAATACATGATAAATATGTAAGCGGTCTTAAAGAATTTAAGGAAGGAGACCAGGTGCTTCTCTTTAACTCGAGGCTATGTTTTTCTTCCGGGAAAACTTAAGTCCTGATGGTCCGGACCTTTTACCATCACAAAAGTTTCCATGGTGCAATAGATATTAAGCCTCCAAATGGAGAACTATTTAAAGTAAATGGACAATGGCTTAATGTAACACCCCGACCACGTAAAACAACAAACCGCGGCGGAAACATTGGGGAGTCATATCACAGAACTATTGTTTCACAACACATGGTACATAAAGTTTTGTATTATTGAATTTAATTGTTTACATTGTCTTGGGAGAATGAAATAAAAAACATAACAATTGTCTTGCAAATTTTAAAGTCACTAAGGCCCAAGTCCACCCTATGTGAAGCATGGTCAAAGTCAAACATTAGCTCCTGAAACATATGTGAAAATAAAACGTCAACATAAAAATGCCTGTGAGTAACATAGGTTTTGTGATGAAGATTCATGGCTTTGAAAGTTAAAAGAAATGTTCAACTATTACAAAAGTAGCCAAGATCCTTTATAAAAATGTTTCTTTTATGAAATCATATGAAAATCAAATGATTTAAAAGAAATGATGCATGGTTAACTTAATAACCAAAATAACTCATGCCTTGTATAAAATATGTCATGTCTTGTATTTGTTTTGAAGTGGTTTGATAATGCTACGCTGTGTAATATAATGAAAACACTTGTATATAGGAAGTACTAGCGGCGTATCCACCATGCTTTTATCATATTACACACGTCTCGTCATTTAAATCACTTACCATGAGCCAACAATTGAGATGTATTGTTTAAACCAATGTCATGTATAAACCACTGCCATGTATAAACCAAATGTCTTTTATAACAAATGTCTATGTATAAACCAATGTCTTGTATAAACCAAATGTTATTTATAAACAAATGTCTATGTATAAACCAATGTTGTATGACAAAAGTCTTGTTTAAACCATAAAATAAATGTCTTGTATAAAATAACCAAAATGTCTTGTCTTGTCAAAATGTCTTGTATAAAACAGGTGTTTTGAATAAACAAAGGTCTTGTTTAAACAAAAACTCTTGTCTTATAAATCAATTGCTTTTATTGTGTAGACATATATATGGATAGTTGACGAATACATTCAAGCCTTGTTGACTGTCGGATAAACCCTTATAAAGACAAAGGTTTATCAAATGTTCATCGGATTCTGTCATTCCCTAAAGTCACTTCCAAACAAACCTAGGAAGCGGGAACAGGATTGTCAATCCTATGGTACCATTACATACTACCGGTCAGCGTGATCAACGTTAATGAATGCATGATTGTATATTCAACGTACCAATATGTCTTGAACAATGTAAGCATGCCATGAAATGTTTTGAAATCATGTACTTGGATACTAAGTCAATATACCAAGCATTAATGTCTTTGAAATCATGTACTAGGCATGCTAAGTCAACATATGAAGCAAAATGTCTTTGAAATCATGTAATAGGTATGCTAAGTCAACTATGTTAGTGTGTCGAGACTTTAATCGGAGGATAGAATGAGGTCTTATAAACCAAACGAGTGTTGGGACTCAAATGATATGGTTTATAATACCTTACATTCTGATTTGGAAGAGTTTCTAAGTGCTTTGACTCGTTACGACTTGTTAAAATGGTTTACACCACTTTAACGGGTTGAAAGCATAACTATGGGTTTGGATGGATAATAAGTCCTATGATGAGTCTTATATGTCAAAACAAGTTTGATTATGTTACAATATCAGTTTAGATGTCAAAACTATGGTCTTACATGTTTAAAACCATTTTATGCGCCAAAAGGATGTTTTCGGCATTTTAAAAGTACATAAAATTGAATCATCATATAACTAACCAAACTATATGACTATAAGGTATAACCTCATAGGGTTATTCCCTAAATTACTATGGTCATAAAAGTGCGCTTGGTAGGATCCTAATATTGACCACACGGGTCAGATTAGAAAGTCAAAGTGGTAGTAAAACCGCTCGACTTACGACTAAGAAATAAGCACTAAACTAGAAATAACGAGTTAGACATGTTTGAGCATTTCTAATAATGTTATAAAACTTATTTGGTGTCAAAACCTTAAGTTTTAATACCCAAAACGTTTTCGAAGTAAAATGCATTTTATACATTTTTTTTACTTTTAACTCGTAAAACTTTTACTCGTCATCTCGCCTACTAAACGTGGTAATCAGAAGGTGTAATAGCAAGGGATTAATACCTTCGTGATTATGATCACGTTTCAAAGTTCAATTTGAACTTTGACTTGACCAAAATGATCAGAACCGAAAGTCAAACAGGAAGCCAAACTGTTTGACTTTTAGCTCAAAATAACTAAAATAATGAAAGAACTAGGAAGAGTACTTAGTTGGATTGAAGAACACTTTTAGAACTCAAGATAGGAGGCTTCCAAAGGCTGGAAATAAGCTCCAAGAAGGATAGAAAGAAGAACTTCACACTTTGCTTTGAAGTGTTTTGAAGTGGTGTGAAAAAAAAATGGATGAATCAAAGGGTATTTATAGTGTTTTAGGATCAAGAAGGTGATGACAAGTGTTACCAAGTATGGATTAGTGTCCTAACATGTGTTAACACCAAATTAAGTGTGGCCAAATGAGTGCAAGGTGTCAAAAATTGGAGATAGGTGGCCAAACTTGGTGATGAAGGAAACTTTTTTTTTTGGACAATTTTGGCCCCTGGACTTGTATTGTCGCGTTTTGTCCTTTTAACCCCTCTTAAACTAATATTTAGGTTATATAAAGGCATTAAGGCATCTGTAACTTGGATTTTGTCCAGAAATGTCGTGGATGTCGGCTTGTTCGATTGTACGGTTACACGTTTCGTAAATAAAGTATAAAACTTTATCGAACACGAAAATGACCGAATTTGTGCAATGATTGACATTTTTGTATTCTTCCCAATAAAATGCAAGATTTTATTGAATACAAATGTTCGGGATTGTATAAATTAATAAATATACATTATCGCAAATAAAACACAAGATTTTATAAATTACGAAAATGTTCCGGAATTGTTTAAATGACTAAAAATGTACAAATGTCACACTTAAATTCTATGAAGGATTCCTCGAGTAAGAAGAAACGAAAATGGCCTTGGAGGATGTAGATAAGTAATAAGAAAAACACTAACAACTTGTATATCTTTGTTTTGTTTTAAATAATCTATTTTGTAGGTATATTTAAGAAGAATATAACACGCGGAAAAGTCTGCGAACCAGGTACACACGAACCAAGTGGACAGAGAAACAAGGGCACATAATAAAAATAGGAATAGACACGGGGTCGTGCCTCAGAGGCATGGGGCCGTACCAATCTGCAGACGAGATAAAACCCTTCTGGCAGACCTTTCTTTTCACGACTGCCACGCCCCGTTTCTCTGCAAACACCGGTTCTCTGCACTCTTTCATGATTCTCTTCCATAATATACCAACAAGGTATTTCACTAATATCTAGATTTGTTCGATTTACGCTTTGTATGTTATATAATATCTAGATTTAGGGAAAAATCTAGGGTTCTTGAACTAGACCCGTGTTGGTCCGAAGAATCTTAAATTTTTTCATAAATCTGGTTAGTGGTAGTTAGTAGTAGTGTTTGGGTGAGTAAATCCTCAAACCATTTTTGAAAAATTGTGCGTTTGCAAGCAGTTTTGTCAAACCCCTGATCATAACCGAAAAACTTGAAATCAAAGGGTAAAACGGGTCAGTAAGTGAAATTGATATGTGGGGTTTGTTTTTCGGGGTGTACCGCACATAGGGGACCAAAAATTATGGTTTTTCAAAGCCGACATGAAAAATAAAAAATTGGGTCAAAACAGTAGCCGAACACGGGACCGTGCCTCCATGGCACGGGGTCGTGCATCCGAGAATCTGTAGCACGAGGTCGTGCCCAGTAGACACGGGGCCGTGCCCAACCCCCTGTTTTCGCTGTATTAACCAAACTTAATTGTTTAAATGCTCATTTGTGCAGGAAATGGCGCCTTTTAAATGGCTTAGATTCATAACATAACATTCTAACTGAATGGAAATTCTCAGGATCTGTACAGAAGAGCCGCTAAGGCAAGTTTGCTATGACACCTTGGACACGGTTGGCCAGAGAGACCGTTATGACAGCCTTGTCACGGGACCTCTTCGGTTATGTCTTGAGGCGCCACTACAGCCTGTTTATGAATTCAATCTTGAATTTCTAAGCACTTTCACCCTTAAGAAAGATATCGAGGATATGTACGATAGTGAAGCTGTGACGTTTTGATGTGGTGGTAAGTGGTACGGGATTTCGGTCTGAAATTCGGTATGGATGTGGGGCTCTATACCGAGGATGAGCTTTTCGATCCTATCTTCTACGACAGTATCTTTGAGTTGCCCGCAAACTCATGCAACACATTTTGGGCAATCATTGGAGACGGGACCCACTCATTCGCTACATTCATCGGGTCCTGAGCGGTACTTTGTGCCAGAGGAGAGATAGTGGAGGCGTGGTAAATCTTTGGGAGCTAGCTTGCCTATATTGCATCTTGAACTAAGAGCCTTTGAATGTCGCCTTGATGCTGCTAAAGAATATGGCCACCAATGCAAGAGCTACGACTCCCACACCCATATTCTTCGATAGCTGGATAGCCCGGGTCTATAGGGCCTATGTTGGACGCATCCCACGAAGCTTCTCAAATGGGGTAAATGTCACCCGGGCTAACATTGCATTTTTACCACAGTCTGAACCTCATCGCCGAATGAGACCCCTCTCCTGTGCTTCAAAGATAAAAGGGGAGGGTTTGGAACCCAAATGACCCCGACCAGATCCTCGCAATCGAAGACGGCCCAAACCGTCCACGACAGTACTTCTACGACTGCCCTAGGTTCCTCCTCTCAAGGTGGTGGTGATTTTCCTAACATGCACAACCTTTGCAATCTTATGCAGGAAGAACTCCAAATCTCCTACAACGCCCTCACCATGGGTCAAGGCATTAGCACCTGTGTTGGTGGGATCGAGAGGTACGTAGCCTCCATGCGCTCCGGCGTTTCATACATTCGGGAGCACATGGTGTATTGCGGCGAGGACGAGGAGGAAGAGGATATAGATTCAGACTAGGAGGTGGTGGTGAAGGTGATGTCAAGAAGCTGACTGACAGGTTAATATCTCCTTCTTATATGAAACAATGATGGTTTTAAGCGCTGCGACCCGTTTTGAACAATTACTATCCAAACAATTTACTTTCTGTCTTTATTTTTTTATGTTTTTGCTTGTGTTGGATGATGACAAACAAACGGTCGTAACATATGATTTCCATTTCTCGTATTTGTTTGTTGTTGTTGTGGTGTGTATAAGCTTACAGGTACCTTGGGATGCTTAGAACCACCAAGCATACGACTCCCCGAACCCAGAACAGAAAACCCAACACCCTACAAACTTTTTTGAATTTTAACAATAGCTTTACACGGGGCTGTGTCTACTTAACGCGCCCCTGTGTCCCTCTTGCCGCTGTAACAAATATTTTCTAGAATTGCCACACGGGGTCGTGCCTCCTTAACGTGCCCCAGTGCCCACCTTCTGTAAGTTTTTAATTTTTTTGATACTGGCACTTTTACCACGGGGCCGTGCCTCTCTAACATGCCCCTGTGCCCAGCTACTGGTTTTTGAAAAAAATGTTGTTTTTTATACCACATTTACACATTTAATCAATTTTAACCAATTTTGGACACATTGAGGACATTGTGTAATTTAAGTGTGTGTGTGTGTGTGTGTGTTGGGGGGGGGGGGGGGTAAGCTTAAACTTGAAATTATTGTCCTAAAAACAAGCCTTACACAAAATCTACTTGGAAACACTGAAACACCCCAAATCTTTTTCAAAAAAAAAATTTTAGTTTGTTTTTGTCTTGTTTTTATGTTTTTATAAAGTTTACAACCGATAGCGCCGTGATAAAAAGGACCATACAAGAAAAATGTATAAAAATGGCATGACAATTCTTTGTAAAATTTGATTGTATATATAATTTCACACATTTACCCATTTTTTCACAAAAAAGTGAGTTTTTGAGCCTTTACCGAATATTCAAATCTATATCTTTACTAAATGCTCATCTTCTTTTCTTGTCTGAATAGCCGTATGGTTCTTACGAATCTTGAACTTAACAAGACAATACATTATCGGTCCTTACCAACAAATCCAAGTAAATACATGAAGGAGGCATTAGGATATTATTTTTCATCTTCAACTTTATTTTCTTTTTATCTCCCCACCATAAACAAAAACAAAAATATTCCGCTAGTTAAACCCCTTTGAGCCTAAACCTTTCACTTCGAAACCCGTAAAACGCCATTTGCACCAAATACCGATCACCCATAACCAAATTCTTCTTTTCACACCCCTTAATTTTAGTAAAATGTGGATCTTTTGAAAACTATATAAAAAGAGGTGACTTAGTTTTATAAAAAAAATCTCAACTTACTTGAAATAAATAAGCAAAAGTATTGCTTATATAGTTTACAACTAAGTCACAAATAAATAAATTTCAAAGGAATTTTTTTTACATTTTTAGCCACTTTTTAATAAAACTATCCTAACCCTAGCAAAAAACCTACCCTTTTAAAAGTCCCCTTGATATTTACAAAGATTTTGTTAAAAATGAGGAGGTTTGATTTCTTTTCAAGCATATGGTAGGAGTAAGTTCCATACCGGTATCAAGCGTTTCACTTATACATTTTCGGCCGAGTGTTGAGTGATCACTTGTGAGTTGTGTGAATTTGTATATAGCTAAATAGAATTTTATAAAGACTTGTTATGTCCAAAAAATATTTATTTTCTTAAAAGTGTTCTAAATAAATCATGTCGAATAAGATTGTAAATAATATAAAAACAAGAATAAAAAAAACTTATATTCCCGACACTCTACAAACAAGACCAAAAAAACTTCTTCTACCAATTCCATTTGGATGTGTTAAGCATATATTAAAGAGTTTTGCTTGAGGACAAGCAAATATTCAAGTGCGTGTGTATTTGATATGCGTCAAATGCAACATATAAATTGTATTAAATACGGTATAAAACCAACCCTTTTTTTAGTACTAATATTGGAAAAAGTGCATATCCTTGTATACTTTTGATTTTCATTATTAAAAGAGCTTAAATGTACAGGAACAAATTAACGACAAAATTCAGCAAAAGTACAAAAGAAGGGAAAACAACACACTATACCAACCCTCCGAGGTTCACCCCAAGATAAAAAAAACAACGAATCAGAAGTCTGGCACGGGGCCGAGGTGCCCTTGGGCACGGGCCATGGTCAACTTCCAGAGTTGCATATCTAGGATAGTATAGCACGTACAATGGCCACGGGGTCGTGTCGTTGATCCACGGGGCCGTGTAGCAGGTTGATCTAACATACGAATTAAATGAAGACAGAGAAGAAGGAAAGCACAGGGCCATGGCACGGGGCCTTGTGAAGGGTCTGTCCACAACTATAAATAGGGGTGCTTGGTTTCATTCAAACTCATCCTTTGGCAAACCATTTCTCTCACACCTGCCACCACTCCACCATCATCTTCCACCACAATCTTTAGAGTTTAGAGTCTGTAGTAGTCTCGGGATCCAAGATTGATCGTAAGAGCCTTTGTCAAATTATGGCCATGCCTGGCTAATCTCTTACATCAGTTGGTGAAGACAAAATCTTTTATGTATTACTTTTGATTTCCAATCTTTGGTTAACTTTTTTACTTGGGTTTGTATTAATGACTTTAATAACTAGTGTCTTTATATTGAAAGTGAGTTTTATTCTATCATTCCTTCATGTTTCGTTGATTCATTCATTCGTGTCTTTACGGTCTATATAATGCACGTTAACTGCCTAGAAGGGGGTTAGAAGGTTGGTTTGGGTAAGACTCTTGCCTCGTTTAGTGTATAGATCCTGCGAGGACTTGTTTCAAGCTTATTATGACTTCCTTTGAGGCAGATAGCATCAAATCGGGGGAAGTAAGAACGACTTGAACCCCTTATTTATAAACTACTATTAAAACTTTTAACCGGCCTTACGGGACAGTATCCCTGCTGACTTAGACCATTATGGCCGAGGGTAGTGTTGCCTCCAAAAGAGGGACATGCCACAGTTTGCATTAATAACTTATTTAATTATCTTTCAATATTCTGGCCTTGCGGGACTGTATCCCTGTTGACTCTATCTTGTTTATTTGTTTGAGGGTAATGTCGCCTCCAAAAGAGAGGCATGCCACTTTAATCAAGATAATCTCTTATAAAACGTAAAGTACGGAAATAATAAAAGGATACATAAAGGATGAGCCGAACCAAGTATTCTATCTTGTTTATTTGTTTCTTCCATTTTCTTGTGTTTAGTTCAATTTACTTGTCAAAACCTTTTCTCAAAAGTTGGGTCGATTAGATGTTGATGATAATCCAGTATTGAATGCTCTTGTGTCCTTGGACGATCTCGGTATCTTACCATCACTAATACTACACTGACGATGGGTGCACTTGCCCTAACATCTTATAGAGAGTGATCGTGTTATATCGTGTTTTATAAATATAAAGCTTGCATAAACGAGTGAAAAGTACTTCAAATTTATCAAAAAAAATTATACACATCCTCGCTCATGTCAGGGGTTGTGACAGAAGGTGGTATAAGAGCCATTTGTTTAAGTAAAATAAGTATGGTGATAATATCTAAAGATTAGAAGTCAGGAAATGGATAAAATAAGTTCTGTGTTATTATGATCCTAGGATCATTGTGATGCTAATCAAATATAATATACCTGATTTTCGAAGTTTGTTGTTTTCATTATTTTTGACTAATAGTATGAGCGATAAAGAGTTGTCAGAACTTTTTCAGAACATGTCTGTTACTAACACATATATGGAAATAAATGATGATCAATCCAAAACACAAACTGGATATGAAGAAGACATTGATGAACCAATGGTGTTTAAAGCACAATTAGCAAAAGTACCACCCAAGAAAAGAAGGTGGCGCTAGAAAGGCAAGCAAGAGAGAAGGAGAAGGAAAACCCAATAGTAGTAGTACAACCACCAACCGAAGAAAATCCACTCCTTACACCAATGCCAATGTCATGGGAAGAACTGGACCGTCGTTTGGCAAATTGTGATATATTTAAACCAATGACGAAAGAAATTAACCCAGGACTCCTGATAGACTTTAACATGCAGCCTTATTCCCCAATACCAATAAACCTAGAACCAGTAGTCCAACAGGAAGAACTTCTAACCCAAGATGAGATGGAAGAATGGTGGACAAATGAATGGGCATTCCAACATATGATGAATAACCCATTCTATGCATTTCAATCTGCAGCCCCGGTGTATCCATCCATGAGTCCAGAAAATGTAGCGGAACCACGCCACTACGGGTAAGAATTAATGAATGTAGGCAACCATATCCTATCAGTGGGAGAGAATATTGTTTGGAAATATGACGGGAGGGAGCAACACTTTTGAAGCAGAACTAACCCATAATATATATATATATATATATGTGTGTGTGTGTGTGTGTGTATTAATGAATATTCTATGTACAGGAAACAAACTAAACTAAACTAAAATATACATATACATATATATATATATATGTGTGTGTGTGTGTGTGTCAGAGGTATATGTAAAATATACGAGGCATAATATATATTCAAAAGGGTAAAAGCCGCAATGATCAACGATTTTGGTGATATATTCTGAATATACGTGTTGATGTTATCTTAATTACTTTATTATTTTGTGATATTAATTTTTGAAATATGTTTGCAATTCAGATGTTGAACGAAGCTACTGCTGAACGGTTAATCCATAACGGTCATGAAAAACCTTTAATTATTTAAGCTGTTAAGAACTCAATACCTGTAGATAAAAATAAGGCTGTAAGTAGCAAACGTAACCCTGACACTGATCTTAGTCATAGTGTAAATAGAGAGAATGATATCCTTATCAAAGCTCCACTTCCTAAGAAAATGAAGGCAATAACTTACGGATGCACTTACAAGGACTTCCTAGCTTGTAAGCCAACTGAATTTGCTGGTAATGAAGGATCCATGGCAGCACTACGATGGCTGGGAAAGACTGAGGTTGTTCTAAGAATTAGTAAATGTGCCTAAGAGGATAAGGTGATGTATACTTCTAATCTCTTTAGAGATGAGGCATTAGAAAGGTGGAATACGATCCTTCTGGCAAAAGGAAGTGACATGGCTTATGCTATGGACTGGAAAAAATTGAAGGAAATGACAGTAATGAAATTTTGTCCACCTCATGAAAAGGAACAGATGGCTGCTAAGTTCCTAATGGTTAATGTAAATTGTCGTGAGTATACGACAAAATTCTTCGAGTATGCAAGAATGGTACCAACTTTGGCTTTGTCAGAACTTGTACTAATTTCTCATTATATTTGGGGATTAGTCAGTGAAACCCGAGATATGGTCAAATTAGCTAGACCTTAGCCCATTGAGTAGGCAGTCGAGCTGGCCAATACATTGACAGACGGATTAATCCGCATGCAAGAAGAAAATCAGAAGAAGGAGTTAGCTCATAAATTTACTTAAGAACTTCATTTAGATAATACCTACAGGAAGAAAGGAACAAGCCAATCATATGTGCAACCTTTCTGTAGAATCTGTTGAAAGAAGCATACAGGGAAATGCACAATTAAGAAAACTCTATGCTGTAACTTTTGCAAAATGATCGAACATATAGAGGAAGAATGTAGAAGGAAAAAGCATGTTAGTTTCGTCTACAGAGATCTAGGTCACATTAGTCCCGATCCGAAGCTGGCAAAAGTACTGGAAAACAAGACCAAGACTACCGGAGGATCAAGAAGAACGCACGAGCTTTCGTACTTTCTACGCAAGAAGCAACGATAATTCCGGACGTGATCTCTGGTACGTTACTTGACCATGACATCTACGCTAAAGTGTTTTTTGACTTGGGAGCAAATCAAAGTTTTATAAATACTGTATTATGAAGCACTTAATCGAAAGCTAACTAAGGTTAGTCAAACTTATATGGTAGAAACGGCAGAAGGCAATCCCACCAATATTCACGAAGTACTTCAAGAAGGAAAGATAGAATAATTAGGGCATAAGTTCAGTGCGAATCTACTCCCGATGAATCTGGCTGGATTCGATGTAGTATTAGGAATGGATTGGTTAATAGCCAACCATGCTCGAATCTTGATCGGAACTCTGTTGAGATTCGTACGCCAATAGGAGAGATGATCATGATCCAAGGGACAACCTAACTAAGTCAAGAAGGTTCATCTCGGCTTACAAGTTATGTACGGAAGCAAGGTGTAGCCTATATGATCTCTGTGATCATTAACACTAAAGGAAAGGAACTGGAAGAAAATTCGGTAGTATCGGAATACCCAGACGTTTTCCGAGAAGTACAATTTCTCTATGTGTGAATTTAGGCTACAAGAAGTACAATTTCTAGAACATTTGATTAATCATGAAGGTATTCATGTAGACCCCGCAAAGATTGAAGCTATCACCAAATGGAAAGTCCCTAAGTCACCTACGAAAACTAGGAGTTTCCTAGGACTGGCAGGATATTATCGACTCTTAATGCAAGAATTTTCCAGGATAGCCATTCCGTTAACTAAGTTAACCTATAAATTGGTCAAGTTTGAATGGGGACTCAAGTAAGAAGAAGCTTTTACAACCTTGAAGCAAAAATTAACTAATGCACCGATATTTGCATTGGCAAAAGGAACTGAAGATTTTATGGTCTACAATGGTGCTTTTAAATTAGAATTAGGATGTGTACTGATGGAACGTGAGAAATTAATTGCATATGCATCTAAAACATTACAGGGCCGCGCTTTGAGTTCCAACGAACTTTGACTAATTTGATACGACTTCTCCTTAGCATTTGGACCTTCCAGTCCGTAACCTCAATGGGTTCTTCAATGATATGGAGCTTGTCATCGAGTTCTTCTGGAAATTTCAACTTGTATGCTAGAGTAACAACCTTTGCCAGAATTTCAAAAGATCTAATATACCTCAGGTTAAGCTTTCCGCGCTTCCTGAATCTTGCTAGCCCTTCCAAGGCGATACTTTTAACAAGACCTTGTCTTCGACCTCAAAGGATAATGGTTTATGCCGTTTGTCTGTGTAGCTCTATTGTCGATCCTAGGCCGCCTTGATACGGTCTTGGATTGGGAATATTTTATTTGTAGTCTCTTTGACTAGTTCTAGACCGATTAATTGTTTGTCACCGACTTCTGCCCAACATAGCAGTGATCGGCACTTTCGTCCGTATAACGCCTCTAACGGTGCGACTTTGATGCTAGTGTGATAACTGTCATTGTATGAGAACTCTTCCAAAGGTAAATGAGTATCCCAATTACCGCCTAAATCCATCACACACTCATGTAGCATATCTTCTAATGTTTGGATGGTCCGTTCGCTTTAACCATCGGTTTGGGGGTGAATGGTCATGCTTAGATCCAACCAGGATCCAAAGGCCTTTTGAAATGAATGCCATATTCTTGACACAAACCAACGATCTCTATCCGAGACGATAGAAACAGGCACTCCATGATATGCCACTCTCTCCTTGAGATATAGTTCTACTAGCTTTCCGGTGCTATCTTTCTCGCGTATCGGTAAAAATTGAGCAGACTTTGTTAAGCGATCGACGATTACCCAAATCATGTCGTGTCCCCTTGATGTCCTGTGTAATTTAGTAATGAAATCCATGGATATTTGTTCCCCTTTCCAGATGGAAATTTCTGGTTGTTGTAACAAACCTGATGGCTTTTGGTATTCGACCTTGACCTTTGCACATGTTAGACATTTTCCAACATAGGTCGCAATATCACCCTTGAGTTTAGGCCACCAATAGAATTCTTTTAGAGTGTGATACATTTTATCCGCTCCCAGTTGTATCGAGTACTTAGACTTATGGGCCTTTTCTAGTACTAAGTCTCGTAGATTCCCAAAAAGTGGAACCCAAATTCAACCCATAAAATATAAAGTTCCATCTTCCTTTGGCTCCATTTGTTTTTCCATGTCTCATAGTGATTCTGATTCTGCCTGAATATGTTCTGATTTAAGAGCTTCTTGTTGTGCGTCATGGATATGCACTCAGAAGTTTGTTTGAACTGTTAGTTCTAAAGCCCGTACTCGTAATGTCTTAACTCGTTCCTTCCGGCTCAAGGCATCTGCAAAGACGTTAGCCTTGCCTGGGTGATACTTGATTTCACAATCTTAGTCATTCAACAATTCAACCCAATTCCGTTGGTGTATATTTAATTCTTTCTAATTAAATATATGTTGAAGACTCTTGTGATCCGTGAATATGGTACATTGAGTACCATAAAGATAATGACGTCAGACTTTTAGTGCAAATACCACCACGCCTAGCTCCAAGTTGTATGTGGTAAATTCGTTTCATGGACTTTTAATTGGTGTGACACATACGTGGTTAATTTTTCTCGTTGCATTAACATGCAACCTAATCCTTGATGCGATGCATCACAATACACCACAAGGTCATCTGTTCCGTTGGGAAGTGATAAGATCAGTGCGTCACATGTTTTGTCCTTGAGTAGTTGGAATGCTGCTTCTTGTTTTTCTCCCAATCGAACTTTTTATCCTTTTGAGTGAGTGCGGTTAGTGGTTGGGTGATCTTTGAAAAATTCTCGATAAATTTTCTATAATATCCTACTAATCCTAAAATTTGTCGCACCTTAGTTAGAGTCTTTGGTGCTCCCCAATTTTATCGCTTCAATTTCGACAGGTCGACGTGTATACCTTTCTTGTTCACCATGCGTATGAGAAATTGGAACTCGCGAATCCAAAATTCACACTTTGATGACTTCGCATATAACTTCTCCTTTTTCATCAATTCTAGAATGATCCTCAAACGTTGCTCATGTTCAACCTTATTTCGTGAATATATTAGTATATCATTAATAAATACTATAACGAACTTGTCGAGATATAACTTGCACAAACGATTCATCAAGTCCATAAATACCGCTGGTGAATTTGTTAAACCAAAAGGTATAACGAGAAACTCGTAATAACCATAAAAAGTTCAGAACACCATCTTTGGAATGCATTCTTCCTGAATTCTTAGTTGATTATAGCCAGAACTTAAATCAAATTTTGAGTAGAAACTAGAACTTTCTAATTGGTCAAGTAAGGCATCAATCCTCAGTAGTGGGTACCGATTCTTAATGGTAAGTTTGTTCAACTCGCGATAATCAATGTACATTTTGAAAGTTCCGTCCTTGCTCTTCACAAATAAGACCGGAGCTCACCAAGACGAGAAACTCGGTCTAATGAACCCTTTGTCTAACAAATCTTGGAGTTCAGTGGATAGTTCGCGCATCTTCGATGGAGCTAAACAGTATGGAGATTTAGCCACGGGTGCGACTTAAGGGACTAACTCGTTGTGGAATTCGACTTGTCATTGTGGCGGTAATCCTAGCAAATCTTCAAGAAAGATTTTGGGGAATTCCTTCACAACGGGAATCTCCTCAAGTTTTGGCTCCTCCGCCTTCTTATCCACTATGTGTGCTAGAAAAGCAATGAAACCCTTTCGTAAGCATTCTGAGCCTTCTTGCAATTGATGATCTGTAATGGTGTTTCATGTTTCTCTCCGTGGACTAAGAGTTGTTCTTTGTTAGACACGGGAATGCGAATGATCTTTGCGCGACAAACAACTTCGATTCGGTTTCCGGAAAACTAATCAATGCCGACTACTACATTAAAGCTACCCATCTGGATGGGTAAAAGGTTGATGTTAATTTTTTGTTCTCCAAATTCTAATGTGCATCCTTTATTAATTTCACCCGACTCAAGTAACTTTCCATTTGCTAACTGTATAGAGTATAAGACATCTAGCTTACTTGACTCTAACCCAAGTATATTTTAAATTCCATGGAAATAAAACTAAAATCAGCACTGATATAAAAAAGTATGGATGCGTAATAGTTATTGATAGGAAACGTACTAGTGACCACTTTCGGGTCTTGATGTGCATCCTTTGCTCCGGTTACAAAAGCTCTTCCCCGAGCTTGGTATTCCCTTAGGCATCCTTTGCTCCGGTTGGCATATGTGGCGGTGGATAGGATGGTCTTGCAGCCTCTGTGTCACACCCCGATTTTCGTTATTGCGGAAACGTGTGCAAGGTGTGGCCAGAGCGACAATCATTGCATTCAACCAAGTAAACGACAATTGTAAAACATATTAAGATGTACATCCATACATTTTACTTGAACCAAATTTACAATCAACTACTTGTTTCAAAAATGTAGTACAACTTTAACAACATTGTTCAATCTTTAAAACACAAGTTTATACAACATGACAACTAAAATTTGGATGACATCAAATTGCTTGACTCCACAACACACGAACATATTTTTCCAAAGATGTCCACTAGTTACCTGTAATACATGTTAGTTTGAAAAACGTCAAGAAAAGCTGGTGAATTAATGTATTTTAGTTTTCATCAGATATTCTTGAAAATATTTGAAGTATTGAATCTGGTATGTAATTAAATGAAACTTGTAAGATCATTAGTGTTTTGCAAGACACTAATATGTGTGCCAAATAGGAGGCAACCAAACCTTGACAATAAGTTGTGTCTGCGACACTCATTTTAGACACAAAAGCACTCTGTAATAATCTGTTTTTATTGTCGTTCAGAGTGGGCCCCGCCAAAACCCAGTATGTATAGATATATATATATATATATATATATATATATATATATATATTCCATATCTTTCATATTTGAATGGGCCTAGCCCAAAGGTTAAGTCTAAGAATCAATTCCTATGTTTTTGTATGTGTGGGCCTAGCCTAAATGGTTTCATATGTGTGGGCCTAACTCAACTTGTTTTATATGTATGGGCCTAGCCCAAAGTATTCTAAATGTATGGGCCTAGCCCAATGAATTTATTTAAAATGGGTCAAGCCCAAATGGGTTTGTAAAAGTGGGCCTAGCCCAATGTTAATCATGTAAGTGGGCCTAGCCCAAAGTAATTTATAGAAGTGGGCTTAGCCCAAATTAATCTCATAAAAGTGGGCTCTAGCCCAATTTAGTTTGTAAAAGTGAGCTCTAGCCCAATTTAGTTTATAAAGGTGGGTTCTAGCCCAATTAGTTTATAAAGGTGGACTCTAGCTCAATCTAGTTTAAAAAGTGGGTTAGCCCATATGGTTATTTAATTGGGCTTAATCCATGCTTTAAATACTTATTAGTAATAATTTATAAAAATTAGTTTCTAAAACTACTAATATTTTATATAAGTTATTTTTATAAATTCTAGTATGTATACTTTTTTGTATAGAGTGTGATGGTTTGTTTGTTTTGACCGTTTAGTTTGAGTCGTCCGCTTCGGGTTCGTTTCGTCCGTGTCGTTTTATTTGTTTGATATGTCCAACTTGCCCGTTTTTGTCCGAATTGTCTTATTGTCCGATTTGTTAGTTTATGTCCATGCTTGGAAAAAAATACTTATACTTGTCATGTTTCAAGTGTGTGTGTATATATGTGTGTTCTTGTACTTTTTATGAAATTGTGTATTTTTGTATTTATTCCTAGTTGATCTAAATATATAATGTTTATACACAAAATACATACACATATTTGATAATAACTATATATATATATATATATATATATATATATATATATATATATATATATATATATATATATATATATATATATATATATATATATGGGAATGTTCATTTAAGAAGAAATTTAATGTGAGAAGAAAAAGAAGAAATGGTATAATGGTAAAACATTAAATAGTTTACAACTCCTCTCATTAATTATGTTATCTCTCATAATAAAGAAAAAACATTTTATCCTACACATTTCAAAATTTATCCTACATATATCTTACATTTACCGGAATTTACCCTAAACACATGTAAATTTACCCTACACGTTTCAAAATTTATCCTACACATACTAAAATTTATTCTACACATGTCGAAAATTGTCCTACACCATAAATTATTTTATCTTGAAAGAGTATACGAAAACATGAGTTACAAGTTTAATTAATTAGCTAATTAATGAAAATTATAGATTTACCTATATGCCTTTTTTTATAATATTAAATACACACATTAAATGAAGTAAATGGAGAATTTCTATTGGTTTAAAAGTTATTCTTTTTATTCTTACAAAATTTTTCTTCTCATTACTATATATATATATACACACACACATATATATATATATATATATATATATATATATATATATATATATATATATATATATATATATATATATATATATATATATATATATATATATGTTCTTGTACTTTTTGTGAAATTGTGTATTTTTGTATTTATTCCTATTTGATCTAAATACATAATGTTTATACACAAAATACATACACATACTTGATCATAACTATATATATATATATATATATATATTATTAGTTTAAGAAAACTCTTGAAATTTTATCTTAAACTTTTTCATCCAAATTTTTGTTTAATCATGACTAAAATTCTTAGTCATTTTTAATCAAAAAATCTTTAGTTTAATCACACGTTAATCATAATAATTTTATAAAAATTTTGTGATAGTTTCCCTTAAACTATGGACTTTCTCATTTTTAAATAAACGTGAGTCATTTTTTAACTCAAATAATGATCAAGTATCAATAATTAATTTTCTAGATCATAAATCTCTAACAATAAATGTTATGAACTTGTAGTAACTTTAACCTTCAAAAATGGAAACTTTATTAACACTTTTTAACAAAACTCTTAGATTATTTATTTTATATAAAAATCCATATTTTGTGTACCACATAAAATAGTTTTAAGTATATAGATATGTTAATATCCCTTTCAAAAATGAGGACATGTTCATAATCTTTTCAAAAATGGAAACTTTATTGGTATGTTTTATATAAATATCCATACTTCATATAATATAATAGATCATTTTTAAGTATGAAATCATGTTCATAACATATTTTTAATGGATCTTGCTAGATTTAAACATTCATGTGTTTAGATCTTTATTTTTAACCATAAAAATGCAAGATCACTTCTACTACAAAAAGACAACTTCAAGATCATCAATATCATCAAATAAGTTAAATAATCATATTAGTATGTTTATTCTTGTTTATGTTTTTAAATGATTTTTTATGTAAGATTCAAGATGATCTTGTACTTTTTATATTAAATCATAGTATATAAGATTGTAGTAATAAAGTTTGAAGCTTACTACTAGCTTGATGAAAAGATGAAGGTGATGATAATATAAAGAAAAAGATGATGATCCAAGAGTTTCGAGTCTTGAGAAAATGCTTCAAGTGGGTCTTCAAGTCTTATAAATGCTTTGAATCATTCATGCACCTCCATATTTGCTTGAAATCTTGAGTTTGAATTTTGAAAAGGTGAAGATGATGCGGTTTTGGTTTGGCCGATTTTTAGAGAGAGAAAGGAAGGAGATGAAAGGTTTTTGGTTGACGTTGGAAATGAGAAATGTGGAGTGTATGAGTTTAGTTTTATCATAATCTTAAATTTCATCCAACACTAATCATGCTCTTATATTACTAACACATCAAGAAAAAGAGTGGGCATGGGGACTCACCCATAGCCGTGAGAAGGTGGGGTTGGTTTGGGTTTATTTTATTTTTTATAAAATCTTGTTATATTTTATAAAATTTGAATCTTGAATATTTTATGCATTAGTTTTTATAAAATTTCAATGATCCAACACACTAAAGTGGTGTCAAAACTTGTCAAACTTGTTCACTAGATTTAACGTTTTGTTGTTCGGTTGATAGATTCGGCTCAGGTCTCGTACCAAGTCGAATACCGATATTTTGTATTACTTATGTAATTTTATTTACACAATTATCTTTGTGGTATTTTATTGTCCAAAATTATTAATCTAGTTCTTCGGACTAATAAATTTGTTATTTTGGACACAGTTCTTCACCGGATTTGTTGTCGGGTACTTACCGAACTGCCCGTGTAGCTTTAAAACATTAAGTTTATATAAGGGTTTTGTGTTGTTTTTAATACCCTATATATTTTTTATGATAAATAATATTTATTGTTGAATTTCAGACATTTGTTGTTTGGTTATGCGGAGTGCTGTACACTCTACAGAATTGCTGTATTTTTCTGCGGACTGCACAATTTGGTGTTTTAATAAAATTTTTTTGAAAAGTAATATTTTCACATTATTTCCAACTAATGTTCCCATATAATATTTATCACGGGCATACTTAATTTCTCGTTTTTGCCGTGTTGGACTGGTCCTGACATGTACAGTGTGTTCGCGTGTCTCCCGCTAATCTAGGATATAATTTTATATGTTTCTAATTGTGGTGGGTTTGTTATCATACTAAGTTATGATTTTGAAATTCCTAGACTTTTACGACTCAATTAAATAAAATCAAGTCGAAAATAAGAGTGTAATAGTTGTTTAGGCTGTACGAATTTACCGGTATTTTGTCGTGTGTCACACTGTGGGTGGGGATGAGTGTGGTGGTCAGATGACGGCACGAGTGGCAGTAGACTAGCAAGGTCTAGCCTAGTGGTATCCTCCATATAAACTCGTCCTACCACAACTCCATCTGCCGGTACCGAGTAAGAGTTGGTCGAAACATCCTTTGTAGTGGTAGTGGGGGTATGGACTAGGTGTGAGTGGGAGCAGGGGGTTTGAGTAGGGGTAGGAGTAACTGGAATGGTATCAAAACTACTGTAGGTGGTGTCGGTCCTAAGCCCGTGTAGTCTAAGTGTAGCGGGTGACACATGATCACTCGTATCATAATAGGATATATCAACAACTGAAACTATAGGGGATGACACCTCCATGATGGCTATGTCTATGACCTCCCCGTCTTCGATCTCCTCGTCGACATGGAACACGGGGATCTCATCCTCGTCGATGGAGATGTTGACGATAGGAGCCACCACAGCTAGGGGTGGGACTCCGAGGATGAGGTCTCTATCAGGAAGACCTATGACTATCACTCCTTGAAAGAGAAGGTCTCCATGGGCAAGTACATCATCCACTAACATGTCGTCCACATGAGCCTCGTCCTCGCTCGTATCATGGACGAACTCGTTCAACACATAATCTTGATCTTCCTCCAGATCGGAGTCGTAACTCGAGTCTGGCTCAGGCTCGGTATCGGGTATGATCTCTACCTCGTGCTCGTTGTCCAACACTAAGTTCATGTACTCCACCTCCTCAACGTAAGTGCTATTTGAACCTGAAAACGACATTGTGACCTGGCAAAATATTCCGTACAACACACACACACATATGTATATCAATAAATAATTTGTACTTATTATATATATATATATATATATTTATGTTAAATCACATAAATTCCTAACTCACAAGGAATTCTATTATGTCTATATTCTATAGACTAAACCGTGTGGTGAACCTTCAATGTTATCATGAAATAAAACTCGTGTAGTGGACTCGTATGATGCAATGTAATGAAAACTTTTCACTCTTGTAAAATTGTTTCATGAGAACATCCTTGTGATTGTAGACTAGACTCGAGAAGGATCCTAGTTAACTACAATCGAAGCTCTGATACCAATCTGTCACACCCTGCTCGTAGTGGAAGCGTATTGATGTGACTATGAAAGGTTTTCATGGCATCGATAGTGTAAACATTCTACATGATTAAAAGTGAACAACGACGCCGATATATATATATATATATTTCTTCCATTGAAAATACAAGATCAAAGTGTTTTGTTCACAAATACAAACCAAGCACTTCATGTTCATAAAATAATTGTTAGCAAAATATAGATTTCTAAAACAAGGCTTTGACACCTATATTTTGCACGATGGTGGGATATATGAGGCAAACCCTTCAAAGGGATCGTTCTTGTAAACCTTGTCCTTGACCTCTGAACCACACAATGTTTCTTATTTCCCTAAAATACATGGTAAGAAAAATGTCAACTATAATGTCGGTGAGTTTGCATGTTTTGTTTTGTCACAAATGAATCTTGTAAACATTTGATAATCTTTGTATGAAAAACCGGTATGCATAGTGTTAATCAAATTTGGTTGATCATTAATATTTTGCAAGGATATTAATATACGCGCCGACATAAGACGATAACCAAACGTGGGCATTTCTATCCGGCATTACCGGGCCACTAACTCCACAGTGATGAAAATGCTCATCTTTTTGGACACAAAAGCACTCTCGCAAGGTCTCATGGATCAAGGGTGGAGCATGCCTAGACTCGATAGATCTACCTCTTTCTTTCCTCAGTTTGTATTGTGACTAATGGCTACTCATGAAACACTACTTATGTAGGCATGATCTAAGTGATTTCATTCCCTAACTATCATACCATTGTGTAACATGTATCTCCCCCAAATTTTAGAAGTAAAAAATATTTAAAAGAGGGGTCGTGACTCACAGTTTGCGTCCGTGCAAAGTCGCTAGCAATCACTTGTTTTTCCCTGTTTGAATCCAACCTACAAGTGTCTTAATTTCATTAAGGCACTTAGGTCCAATTATTTGATCATGTACAAGTCTTTCATCATAAACTTTGTTAAGACTTGACCTTGTTTTGTTTGGTTGAAAACCTCTGTTTGTTTAGACGCGTTGGTGATTGATTAACCGTATGGTTATATATATATATATATATATATATATATATACATATATATTATTTATATATATTCGTACTCTTGTTTGTGTATGTCCAGGCCTAGCCCTTTATACGACCTCGTGTCCCACATGATTGTTTTATATTCGTTCTTGTAATATATGGGGGCATAGCCCCTTGCATGTACTGTGTCCCACATGATTGCGTGTACTTGTCCTTATAATATCCATGGCCTAGCCCTTTGTATGTATTCATGTCTCTCACGACTGCTTTCTTTACTCAATACATATTTATTGTTAAAAAGAAATATATATATATATATATATATATATATATATACACTCAATATACTTGTCGAAGCTAGTTAAAAATAATGTTTATAACATTGTCTTGTATAAGTTTACATGTATATGTACTTGTTTATATACTTTTCCATTTCATGTATTCGTTGTGTATTTGTATGTATACGTGTACCCAAGTATATATATGTTTGTTTCTATACTTCTCAAGTAGGTACATGTGTCGTACTTGTACGTTTCCGTATATACATGTATAATACTTGTAACATTGTATTCTACTAAGTGTGTTATGGTGTACGAATATATACGTATATATATACATATATACTTGTATTTCTTGGAGTATTTCGACACGTAGTCTTTTATAAGTTTTTTTTTTTTTCTGAAATTACTTTCTTGTGAAATATATCTTTGATGTTTCTTAAAAATTACATATTTTTAAGATCGTTTTGTAAATACATATATTTCTTATACTTCGTTGAATATATATCTTGTTATTTGTTTGTTATGTTATACATTTTCACCGAGCCTCGATATTACATATTTTCTTTATATATATATATATATATATATATTGGAGGAGGATCCTTACAAAACACTAACTATTGCGAGAACAAAAAGAACAACTCTAAAACATTAAAATTTTGGATTTAATGTTCATATATTTAAAATTTTATGTTTCTTACATTCATATGTATTATGTATACATTAAAAACCATACATTTTTACTTACACATAGCTTACATACATGTAGGTAATTTAACCTACACATAACCTACATATGTGTAGGTTATGCAAAAACCAAAAATTTTTCATATTGTGTTTTGAATTCTAGTGTAAGAAACAATAAATCATACACTTTTTAGGTTTCTAGGATTGGAAAAATAGGTGATTCATTGTGTTCTACATGTTATCGCAATATTTAGTGTTTTGCATAAACCTTCCCCTATATATATGTGTGTGTGTGTGTGTGCGCGTGTGTGTGTGTATACTTATACTTCTCTGATTGTACGTTTTCCAAAATCCTTGTCATGGATAAAAACTCTTGTATATTTGTCCATGTGCTCTTGTAGGTATGTGTATGTATGTACATACTAGGTTATCACCCGGGATTGCTTCCCGGATTGGAGAAAATTATATAGATAAATATGAAGTGTGTAAATAAATAAAATACAAATAAAGTGCCATTTGTCACACTCCAACCGATGGCGGAATCCTCGGGCGGACGTAATTAGATTGTTCGAAACTTCATAACACTAAATGTGACAAGCATTTAAGAAATAATATTTCATTGATTGCTAAATGTTCAAGTACATGAATTGGAAAACAAAAATACAACAAATATTGCATGATTAATCTATAAACATGAATTTAAAGTTTGGTGCGTTTCTAGTCCTTCCTATCAACTTCCATTCGTCGTCATCATCAGAGAATTCCTACAATACGTATTAAAGTATAGTTCAATACAAAAGTATTGGCGAGCATACAAGTTTGAGTACTAGCATATATGTAAAGAAGGTTTGAACAATTCACATGACAAAAATAGTTAACTAGATTAATGTACCAAGGAATGCAATTATATAAGTCAACCCAAAGTTTACCGCAAGCATAATCTTATCATCGCAACGATAAGACCATGATGAATAAATGATTTAACACGACCTCAAGAATACAGGCGGTGCGTTGCTTCCTATACATGTTAAGGGGAGGCTTTAAACAAAGTTAATGACAAGTAAATCACATAAGAATGTTCCAAGAATACAAATCAAGTATCATGTATTTAAGCATGTGATTGGATTGTTTGTGTTTGCATAAAGTATAAGTGAATGCGTGTGTTTAATAGTATAACGTATTGCACCCAAAAGTGTAAAAGCAAAAGGGGTCATGTATACTCACAATTTTGCAAAGCTTTCCGATTATCCGTGAGTGACGAGTTGTTTGAGAATGGGGAATCGAGGGTATAAGGTCATTCGGGGTTTATGGAGTGGTTTAATTCGGAATCTAGAATTTAAGTACAAAAAGTATGTATACAAAGTAATTATCTAGTCTTAAAACACTAGTTTTTGACACTATAAATCCCGTACGGGTTGATGTGATTTCATGGGTCAAGATATCCATTAGAATCGTTAACGAGAGGCTCCCTTAGATAATATAACCTATTACCATGACAAGTAACCATGTTGATCATCATCAAGGATTCAGTTATGTATATATATTTTATTGTATAGTTAATATAATAATTCTAAGCTAAGTCTATCAAGGATATCAAAGATTGTCATATAAGTCATACATGGAGGTAGGAGGATAACCATCCTTTAACCTCATTGTAAGATTCACCAATACACAAATCATCACAAGGATGATTCAGATGGTCATGAATAAAAAGGAAATGTACAATAATTACTATAAATGAAAGCAGAATTTTTTAATCCTACTTTGGACCTCAAATGTGGTGAGGTTTCACCTTAGTTTGTCAAGGCAAGCTTGTGAAAACCTTCCTAGAGGTTATCCAAGTAGAAAGAAAAACGAAAAATATAAGAAAATAAGAAGAAAAGTGAGCTAAAACTCACTTAGAATGGTTGCAACTTTCTACCAAATCTTAGAAATTAGAGAATAACCAAGAAGATTTGAGAGTGATTTGAGTATTTGGAGTGTGTTTAGGAGTGTATGGCGGCTTGTATTTATAAGTGGGGATTAGGGTTGGGAGTTAATGAAGGTGGAAGGTGGTTGGAGGGAAATGAGGTGGAAAAGGGTGAAATATGATTGACTTAAAAAGTGGAAAGTGATTGGAGGAGAAAGTAGGTGGAATATCTTTTGGTTTTGTTCACTTTAAGTCCTTGCACTTTGTAACTAGGTTATTTTATGCCGTTTTCTTGTATTTTAACTTGTGTTTAGGTATTCAAAGTGTATTTTAAGTCTTGGTTTTGCGTATAAACACGTATTTAAATATTGATTGCGTATATAACACAAATATGAAATGTAACACATATATGTATATAAAATGAATTTCCATTATGATTAACGCCTCAAATTGTGATAATGGAGATGGAGTACGATTGTAAGGTTTCTAAAATAGAATGCGAATACGAATTTTCTAAAAATAGAAATACGGAAATACGAGGCGTTACACCATGTTACATAAATTAGTGACAAAATGGAAATACAATTTAAAGATAATTGAGTCCCTTTGAAGATGCATATCCTTCGAGTTGCCAAAACCTTTCCCTTAGTAAATTGAGTCCTCTCTACAAAAAGAACCAACCAAATTATATGTGTTTAATATATAAAATAAACTTTGATGTCGATACATGCTACAATGTGGTACCAATGACGGATCCATGATTTTTTTATTGTAGGCCAATCACGGGGCTTAACTAAACATTTAAGGGGGCGATTAGTACTTTTCCCAAAAAATAACACTATTTTTTCCCGGGGATGGTTCCCTCCTTTTCTTTACATGTGGGAGCACCCCTATGCGAAATGGTACTGGTTATATCAACCAACTTATGAAGAAATGGATTGAAATTGCTTCCTCTAATTGTTTGAATATAATTACTTTCATGAAAATTTAAAGGCATTTTTGGTAACCCTATCTTAAAAGGAGAACACAACACCAAATTATAACGGTGTTTGTAAAGTGAATAACGCTTATAAATGTCAACAAAAAGTTCAGAAGTTACTAATTAGAAGTTACAAATTGGTTGCAAAAAGAAAATGAAACTGAATATTGGTTTAGTAACACTGGTTATGTAGTTGAAACATGTATCCGACTCTAGTAGAAGTGGCAAGATGGGTGTTGTGGGCGAGTTCCGTATCAGTCTAAATTAATTAGGTTAGAAATGGTACGACCCAAAATTGACCCATTAATCATCTAAATAAAATATTTTATAAGGTGGTGGTATGGATTAAAATTAGACACTTGAAACTTGTTAAATTCGTTTTAAATAAAACATGACCCAAGATTAGATATTCTAAATCATTCAAGATTCGGCTATGTTGATAAAAGAGAAGATTTTCAACAAAAAAAAAAACAAACAATAAATTTTTTGGGTGTTCAAGTTTCTTTCTTGGAAAAATAACCAAGAAAATACTATTTAATGCATTTACTATTTGTCATAGGTTCCAAAAAATGCACATATATAAGTAGTTCCGGTCAACTCAATGTAACCGCCCCAGTTTTGACCCCTTAACCAGGCAATCCGCCCCATCCATATTTTCACCTCTAAATCGACATGCCCGAACCTCATAATTTAGGGATAACTATTTTAGTAACAAAGAATGTGCAAGAGTAAATACCATCGGTAAGTGGTGTTTGGTAGAGGGTTTTCATCATCTTTAGCATTAGATGCACTTTGGATCAATCCTTTTCCCTTCCATCCTAGACTATTCGAGAGATGTTCTTCCTCTTCATTAATGTACGACTTAGTTTCATCACAGAGCTCATGACCAAATCCCATAAGATGCAACAACCCATTAATCTTAATGGGTCAGGTCTGCAATTAAGTGTATCAGATACAAACTTCGGCTCCAAATATAGTGCAATGAATTCGAGGGACAGAGTGGACAGAGATAGCATAGTTACCATTTTTAAATCTTGATGGTTTGGTCTGCCATTCAGTGTATCATATACAATCTTGATGTTCAGTTTTCATTCACCTCCGCTTGTTAAAAAGCCTTATTTTTGTAAAAGAAAGTGAAAAACTTTAATCATTAAATAGTATGTCAACTTAACTACAACTCGGTTGTTCCTTACTATCTAATCTAATTAAACCTCAAGGATAATAACAAATCATTACTTCCATCAATAAGGTTGTTCGTCTTTATATGGTCTAAATGGACACTTCAAATAATAATCGTTATTGAGCCTAACAAAGTCGTCATGCTCATTATTTCGTTAATTGTATAGGGTTCAAAAGTTGAAAATAGAGTACATAAGCAGCAGTCGTAAGAAAACTAATCACCAAGAGCCTGAGATAGATGTAAAGTTACTGTTGCTACAACAAATATAAGACCAAAGATAGTAAGTGGACTGGTAAGGCAAAAGAGTTCAAGGGTTTCGGTTTGCCTAGCGTAGGTCGTGGTGTCCCCCACGTTTGCAACACGTGGAGAGAGATCACTGTTATTGTTGTTCACTTTTGGATTCTGGATTGAGAAGTGTTTAACCCAGAATGTTAATATCAAGTATGATGAGGTAGTATTAAGTGAAGAATAGAACAAGCGTAAAGCAAGTTCTAGAGGGGGGGGGAGTAAGATCAGAGATCAAGAGCGACCTGAGCTGATTTGGAGTGCCCCTTCTGAATTACAAGACGCTATGATTTATAGGAAAGGTCTTCTCTATAAGAAGAAACCTTTGACTAGTGATCGTTGGCTGCAGTGGAGGACTTGCCCGTTTTGGTAGGTTGAAGGGTTTGGATTTGCGGGAAAAAGTGGGTGCTCTCCCACATGCTCTGTTGCGGTTGTGCATGAGAGTTTACACGTAAAGTGTTGATGTGACTGGGTACTGTTCTCATTCTTTTTGTTGTTCATGATAGTTGTCAACTCCGAACCTTTTTACCTTTCAACCTTTTAAGCTATATCATGTTTAAGTTATTTTATTGAGCTTGAGCTACCCACTTCATCAGCCCTCCAAGTCAGAGATTTTTGGGGCGTAAGCTCAAATGCTTCTGACTTTAGTGCACTATTTTTATTACTTAAAGGCTTCAAGGCTTGAAAGGTTCCTAGGCGGTTGAGTTTTGAGATTTGAATTTTGGAATGACAGTTGACATGACTGATAGCAGTTTTCATCAGGCGGCTAATTTAATTGTCTGATATGTAATAATAACTTCTTATTTTCTTATTTACCTTTTATTTATCATAACCAACTCTTCACATTTCTCTCAAAAATTCATCACTTTCCCCAAAATCAGGTCAGTTCTCTCTCTTTTCTTTCATATTTTTCTTTCGATCATCTCTCATGGGTGCCAAGAAGGATTTGGCTGTAAGTTACTCTCGGCTTACTCAAGTAGAGGTTGAGGCTTTTTGCGTAGAATGGGGTATTGATTTAAAGTTTAAACCGAGCGCTCCAGGTTTAGACAAATTTGTTGATCAATGTCCTGGTGGTTCAATCACTTTGTACTGCCGTCACTTTGAGTTTTCAAACTTGTGTTACCCATTTTCCGCTTTTGTTCTTAATGTTTTATTATATTATCGTGTATCTTTTGGTCAATTGCACCCCCATGGTCTTGCTAGGGTTTTGACTTTGAAATTTTGTGTCGGGCTGCGGGGTATGATCTGTCTTTGTTATCCTTCCGCCGTTTCTTCCGTTTGGCTAAGAATGGCGATTGGTTTACTTTCGAGACGTCTCAGGTTGACACATGTTTGATTTCATTTATGGTTTCCACACTCGGTGCTTAGAAAGAAAGCTTTTTCTAGGTTTCCGAGAAAATGATTTTGAGGCATCCAGATGCTGTCCTCAACGAACTAGAACCCTCCGAATCCGAGTTGGACAGTTGTTTTTTGAAATCTATCAGGGCGTGTCCTTCGAGACTTCGTCCTTTTCCTGAACAGTTGCTAGTGTTGATGGGTATTAGCAAATTGTGGGATGAATCAGATCGAGATCATGTACTCATGAGGGATGATCAGGGTATGCATTTTACTTTGTGTATCTACTTATTATTCCTCTTTATTCTTGCTTATGTTTTGCTTTGCGTTGTTTGGCAGTCATGTCTACATTGGATTTCATTACTAGCGATGACACTTCCGATGTTATGTTTACGAATTCTGAGGCTACAAAAGGTGAAGTTGTTGTTGTTCATGGTGCTAAGCATAGTTCGAAGGTTCAAACTATGTGAATGTCCCTAATGTTAAGGGTTTTACCAAAGTTGTTGCTTCTAAAGTCTCTACTCATCGTTCAAATCTTCGCATGATAAAAGCTGCTGATCAACCCACATCTTCTGAGCCTGTTGAGTTGAGTGATGATATAGAGGTGTCGGATGCCCCTGATGTTGGAGTTGAAGGGAAATCGAAGAAAGACAAAGAGCTGCCTTTGGTGATTGGTAAAGGGAGAAAAATAGTGGGTAAGAAGGTTAGGAGTTTGAAGGGTCCTAGGAAGGGTGGTGAAGGTTCCGCCGATGTTAGCCCAGTAGCGATATATGTGTTGGATTGGAAGATTACGGTTGATGACAACCTTGCATCATCATTCATTTGTGAGGATGTGTTGACTCATTTTGCTCCACCTGGTGTCCGAGACTCTTGTTCATCTGGAAGATGATCCGGATGATGTCGAAGATGATGTTGGCTGCTTGTAATCTTTCAGCCTTGATCCCTGAGGGTGTGGTCCGCTTTCATAAGAGAATGCTAGAGTTTAAGGCTTTTTCGAAGAAAAGGGAGGAGATGAAGGCTTCCCTGGCTACCTTAAAGAAAGAGAGTGCAAGTTTTGCTAAGAAGGAAAAAAGCTTGAATGACGAAAGTTGGTGACGTTACTTCAAAGCATTAAATGGAGGTGAATGAATTGAAGAATGAGATGGAGGCTTCGAAGGCTCAAGAGAAAGCCTCTTTAGAAGAGAAGGAAAGGCTGGAGACTTCACAGAGAAAGCCTCATGGGATACATCAAGGCTTTGTTGCTGGTTACAAAGCATGTGAGTCTGGAGAGCCTCAAGACAAGTCTTCCTTCTATCAACCTAGGCCTTCAAGGTCTTCCAGGACGCTGTTTTGGAGATGGAGCTTTCGACTTACCCTTATGTGGGTGAAGCCTCTGAATGCTTTGCCAAACCTCTCTCTGTTCTTCAGGAGTTGAAACCCTGTGGCCTTAATGAGGTCGTTTGTGATAAGGTGCTTAAGTCTCTCTCCAAAAAGCGTTCATTCTCGGGAGATAGTGAGGAGACTTTTACAGATAGTGGTGAAGGCTCAAAGGAAGCAAGCCTTGAATCTTCCGAGGCAACGGGTGAAGGTGGCCAGAAGGCGAAGAGGGTGAAGAAGGTGAAGAAGGCTAAGGTTGAAGATGCTGGTGCTTCTAAGCCTTCTGCTGATGTTTAAAACAATTAATTCGTAGCTATCTTAGCATTTCAAACAATATTATGTTATGTATCTTTTGAACATGCTTTCTTTTGAGGGAACTGTTTAGGTCCCTTTGGTGGTTGAAGCCTTGAAGGCTTATCTCAACAATATGTAGGTTTGTGGCCCTTAAGGACGTTGCTATTTAGCTATTTTACCATTTATGTTATGTTGTTTTGTTATTCCTTTGTGTTCTTCATGGTTTTATGTGTTGCCTTTGTTTCTAGTTGTACATCTTTTGTTATATATACCTTGAAGGGTTCAGTGCTGGAGTCACTTAGCCTTGTAGTATTTTTAACAAAAAAAGGGCACATCAACTATCCTATTTATGACACTCATTTGGTGTTTTTTGGTTCGTAAGCCATTGTCAAAGCTTTAAGGAAATTTGATGTAGGCTGTTCAGACCCATTATGAGACATGTTTTTAAAAAATTTGCTAAGTCTCATGGAGTTGTATTGATTTAGGAACTCACCCCTTATATAGGTCCATTAACCCTCGAATATATTGAGTGATGTGGCCTGGGAGCTCATCCCCTTTCATGGCCCCTGCCATTGAGTTTTTTGCTAGTTTCTCAACCTGATTATAGGATAGAAAGACAAATTTGATAAAAAAAAACTTCATCATTCATTCATTCAAGAGTATTTTTTTGTTACAAAGGGAGATTAGAACAACTCTCAAAATACTTTTAAGATATTTTGGCTAAACGTGGAACCTTTTAAGGTTTTTGCCATTCTAATGACGGGGAAGCTTTTTACCTTGGGTGTCGGCCAGTTTGTACGACCCTCCCTTGTGGGCTTCAAGGATGGTGTATAGCCCTTCCCACTTTGGACCAAGTTTTCCTTGATTTTCTTTCTTTCTGGCTTCATTGTTACGGAGTACAAGGTCTCCAGGTTTGAACCGTACGTGCTTCACCAGTGTGTTGTAATAAGATTCCATCTTTTGTTTGTACTTAGCTTCTTGCACAGTGGCTTGATCGCTAATTTCTTTGAGGAGTTCCAAGTTCAACATGGTCTTTGTTTTGTTTGATTCGAGGTCTATGTTGAGTATTCGCCATGTTGGAACTCCGATTTCTATTGGGATTACAACTTCCGATCCAAACACTAGACTGTAAGGTGTTTTCTTATGGCTTGTCTTCTCGGTTGTTCGGATTGCCCATAAGATATTAGGCAACTCTTCGAGCCATTTGTTGTCGTGTCTTCCCAATCGGGTTTTAATACCTTCAACAATGCTTCGATTTGTTCTTTCAACTTGGCTGTTTGACTGTGGATAAGCAACCGAGCTAAATACTTGAGTTATCCTGAACTCTTTGCACCAAAAGCTAAAAGGATTCTTGGCAAATTGTTTTCCGTTGTCGATTACTAGTACCCCTAGAAGCCCAAATCGACAAATTATGTTTTCCTAAACAAAATCAATGACCTATTTTCCCGAAATTTTGGCCAATGGTTTTACTTCTGGCCACTTAGTGAAGTAATCAACAGCTACCAGCAAGAATTTGACTCCTCCCTTGGCCGGTGGGAATGGGCCAACGATGTCCATGCCCCATTTGTGAAATGGCCAAGCTGAGGAGATGGAGACTAGGTCATGCTTGGGGCTTTTGGGTACTGGAGCATGCAACTGACATGCTTCACATTTCTTCAGTTGTTCAGTGGTGTCACAATGCATGGAAGGCCAAAAGTATCCAAGGTTCATCAACTATGCAACTACCGACCTTGGGCCATAGTGGGCTCCACATATTCCCTCGTGAACCTCCTTTATCAGATATTGGCTTTTATCTGGGCCAATGCATCGGAGTAGTGGTGCAAGGTAACATTTTTTGTAAATGACTTCTCCTTGTAGCACATACTACCTTGACTTGATACGAACCCTTTCAGCCTCCATCTGATCATTCGGTAATTCACCATTTCTCAGGAATTTGATCAAAGGGGTTATCTAGTTTGGCCCTTCCTTGGTATCTACGTCTTGTACTTCAAGTTTTTGGATGGATGGTGTCTTTAATACCTCGACTAATACTTTCTTGGTGAGATGAGAAAACGTGAGAGATGCAAGCTTGCTTAGTGCGTCAGCCTTCTTGTTTTGTGATTTTGGAACTTGTTTGATGGTACATGATTGGAATGTACTCATGAGTTCCTTTGCTTTCTCCCTATACTTCTTCATGTTATGTTCCTTGGTTATGTAGCTATCATTTACCTGGTTTGAAATAAGTAAAGAGTCTGTGAAGACTTGAAGCTTTTGGACATCCATCTTTTTGGCTAGCTTGAGTCCGGCAATGAGTGCTTCATACTCGGCTTCATTATTGGTAGTCTAAAATTCGAGTCGGAGAGCATATGTAAACTCAAAGTTTTCAGGGTTGATTAGCACTAAGCTAGTCCCTGATCCTTCAAGGCTAAAGCTCCATCAATAAAAAGCCTCCAGGCATCCGGGTCAAATGGTTCAACCATGGTGGTGTTAACTTCCGTTGATGCTTCTTTTGGAATTTCCACAATAAAATCAGCCAAGATTTGGGCTTTGACAGCCTTCCTTGGAATGTAGGTGATGTTGTGTTCACCTAATTCCATGGCCCATTTGGCTAATCGCCCGAAAGTGTAGGTTTTTTAAGCATACTTTTTATGGGTTTGTCAGTGACCACTTGTATTGAGTGTGCTTGAAAGTACCTTCGAAGCCTTCTGGCTGTTTTTACCAGGGCTAGCCAATGGGGGGGGGGGTACTTGGTCTCTGCCAATTTTAAAGTTTTGCTGAAGAAGTGAACGGGTACCTGAGCTTTGTTTCGTTCAATGGTCAGGACCGCGCTGAAAGCTTCCTCAGCAACCGAAAGATAGACAGAGATTAGTTCCCCCATTTTCGGAGCGGCATTGTCTGGGTGTGAAGCCAAGTGTTGCTTCATTTGGTTAAAAGCTTCCTCTACCTCTTCTGTCCATCGGAAGTTTTTCTTATTTGTTCACCCTTGAAGGGTTTTGAAGAAAGGCAAAGACTTTTCTGCTAGCTTGGACGTGAAACGCTTTAAGGCTGCAAGCTTTCTGTTCAAGCTTTCCACCTCTTTCTTGGTTTGTGGGGACTTTGTGTCGAGGATGGTTTTAACCTTGTTAGGATTAGCCTTTATGATTTGTTTTCCCACTATGTGCCCAAAGAACTTGACTTCTTCAAATCCAAAAGAGCACTTTACAAGATTAAGCTTCATGTTGATCTTTCTTAGGTTCTGGAAAGTTTCTTGTATATCATCAAGCATTTGACCTTCGGTTTTACTTTTGATCACCAAATTATCAATGTAGGCTTCCATATTTTTGCCTATTTTTCGTCAAACACTTTGTCTACTAGACGTTGATAAGTTGCCCCTACATTTTTTAAACCAAAAGGAATTTTTTGGTAACAAAAGATACCTTTGTCAGTATGGAATGCCGTTTTCTCTTTGTCTTCTTGCTTCATTTGAATCTGATGGTAACCTTTTTAGGCATCAAGAAAGCATTTGAGAGGGAAGCTTGTGAGCGAATCAACCTTTAGGTCAATTTCTGGTAATGGATAGCAATCCTTTGGGCATGCTTTATTTAGGTCTTTGAAGTCAATGCATATTCTCTAGGATCCTTCCGGTTTACGGACCATTAGCTGGTTGGCAATCCAAGAATGATACTTGACTTCTCAGAGGATTCCGGCTTGAACAAGCCCTTCAACCTCCTGACAGGCTGCAAGGCTTCTATCTGGGGCTAGGCTTCTCTTTTGCTAGACAACAGGTTTTACATCAGATGGAATTTGAGCTCGTGCTCGGCAATACTTAGGGGGATTCCGGTCATGTCTTCGGGACACCATGCAAAGATGTCCATATTGTGTAGGAGCAGCTTCTTGAGATAAGAGAGGGTTTCTTCAATAAGGTTGGTATTTACCCTTATCCTTTGTTGAGGATATTTCGGGTTAATGATACATCCTTGTTCATCTTCCTCATTTTTATTTGAACTCTCTCCTTCAACCAAGAAAGCTTCTTGTGTCGGTTGAAGGGTTTCTATCCTCGTTCAATAGGGAACTTCACG
This sequence comes from Scalesia atractyloides, assembly GCA_947069175.1. Taxonomy (NCBI): domain Eukaryota; kingdom Viridiplantae; phylum Streptophyta; class Magnoliopsida; order Asterales; family Asteraceae; genus Scalesia; species Scalesia atractyloides. The sequence goes on from CAMTDV010000001.1 coordinate 36,433,383, forward strand.
ATGCCTTGGCCAACTGAAACCGCCATTCCAAACGCACTTTGCCCTGGGCTAACATGATAACATCCTAGTTGGAGGGAATGTTGATCAACACAAAGGTGAGTGGTTTGGTTCCTTCCAATTTTCTTTCACTGAAACAGATATTAAGTGTTAGTTAGCCCAAAGGCTTGACGTGCATGTCGGTGATACCTTTGATGGAGGATTCAGATGGTTGAAGTCTTGAACGTTCGTCATTGTTGAGACGATTGAAGCACTTTTCAAACATAATCTCCGTTGCTGCTCCAGTGTCAATGTAGGCTTTGTGTGTCTTGAGTGTTCCCAACATAGCTTCTACCACCAAGGGTTTGGATAACAAGTCCCTTTGGGTGGTGGGAAGTAGATGCATTGTCATTCCCAAGTCTCCAGGCATGGTCGTTTGTAGGAAGCTTTTCCATCAACATCCACCATGTTCACTTCTTTGCTTTTTTTCCTTTAGCCATCTTGTCTCTTACCCCTTTCACTAAGTGGGCTAGTTCACGGACTTGATAGCCTCCTCAATTCTTTTCTTGAGTTGAAAGCAATCGTTCATATGGTGGCCTTTGTCTTCATGAAACTCACAATATTGTGTAGAGTTCTCGTTTCTCTCGCTTTTAGGCAGAGGTCGAGGAGGTCAAAAGCTATGTTTTACTTCTTCGGTGGCCAAGATTTCTTGTGGGGTCTTGGTCAAAGCGGTGGAGTTTATGGTTTTTTTCTCGGTTTGGAGGGTTCCGACCTTCAGGCCTTCTAGATTCTGAACCCTTGAACCGTTTGTCACAAGGACCAAAGTTTCCTCTTTTTCCGTTGGGACTGTTACTTCGCCAACTAGGAGTTATTTTCCTTTGCTCTTTAATGTCAACAGCTTCCTCTTCACGAATGTGAGCTTCAAATATTTCGAGGGCCTCTTTAAGGGTTTTGGGTAGGCATTTGTTGAAATCTCTTGTGAGATACTTGGAGGTGATGACATTCATGAATCCTGCTACCCTCATTTTTTCATCAACACCACGTAGGTTAACTTTTCTTTCTTGTATCTTTCGATGAATTCTCTAAGACTTTCATCATCTCGTTGCTTTATCTGGATGATTACTGTAGCATCCTTGACGTACCTCCGTTGTTGTGAAAAGTTGGCTAGAAAACCTTTGCTTAGATCATCGAATGTTCGAATGCTTTTGTCAGGTAGGTCGTTGAACCATATCCTAGCAGACCCTACAAGGGTTTGCATAAACATGAGGCAGCATTCGTCGTTGGACCATTTTTCAATCCTGGCTGCTCCAGTAAAGATTTCGAGGTGGTCTTCTGGATCTTTAGTTCCGTCATACGTTCTTATATGGGATGGCATCTTGATTCGGGTTTGAAAATCATAGTCAGCAATTTGTTGAGAAAAACATGACAAATTGCTGGGCTTGTAGGGTTTGGCAAGATCTTCTAATGTTCTCGAGGCTGGATTACTGTTTGAGGTTCCTTGGTGAGTGGACAACACTTGATTGATGAAGTGCTGCCAAGGAAACTGTGCCATCATCTGTATCATCAACTGAGGCATCAGGTTGAAGCCTTGAAGGCTTTCGGATGTAGCCATGTAATTCATTCCCATGGGAGCACTCATGACGACACATCGAGCCAGGGGTAAGACTGTCATGGCTCGTTCCCACGTAGTAGCAACAGGAGGGGGAACACTTGAAGCTGGTGATTGCAATAATTGCTCAAGAGTGGTTTCATGTCCAAGAGGTGTGGCGGTCACAGCGAGTTGGGAAGTGAATAAGGGAAAAGCAGTTGGACTCAGCCTTCCTAAAGCATAAGAGCTTGTGTTAAACGTTTGATTCATCACACTTGGACCAGCTTCAAAGTGAGAGGTGGTTGTACGTGAGCTAGTGAAAGGAAGAGGTGGGGGGCGAGTGACGACAAAGGTTCAGACTCGTCATAGTCCAGTCTTATCCTCACCCCCTTTTCCCTTTCTTGGCTCACATGTTGATTGAGAAGGGATCTCAGTTGTAAGAAGTTTCAAGCTACTCCATTGAGTATCAGGTCGATGCGTTCTGGTGTACTCGTAGCACCTACTTGGGGAGAGGGAACCCCCGAGCGAGAAAGGGTCAGTGTCTGAAAATAGGAAAACTCCGGGAATATGATTCCCGTTGGAGTGCCTCCCGAGTAGAAAATGGTGCAGTTGCAGCAGTGATGTTTGGCCGGCATTAAGTGTTGGAGCTCGTGATACTTGGTTAACCTCACCGGGAGACTCGCTTTCAGACATTGTGAACTTGATGGAAATGGAGCTACACTACTGGTCTTTCAAGAAAAGTAAGCGGAGTAGCCCCACGGTAGGTGCCAACTTGTTGCTACAACAGACCAAGGATAGTAACTGGACTATTTAGGCAAAGGGTTCAAGAGTTTCAGTTTGCCTAGCGTAGGTCGTGATGTCCCCCCACGTTTGCAACACGTGGAGAGAGATCACTATTATTGTTGTTCACTTTTGGATTCTGGATTGAGAAGTGTTCAACCCAGAATGTTAATATCAAGTATGATGATGTAGTATTAAGTGAAGAATAGAACAAGCGTAAAGCAAATTCTAAAGGGGAGAAGTAAGATCAGAGATCAAGAGTGACCGAAGCTGATCTGGAGTGCCCCTCCTAAATGACAAGAGACTATGATTTATAGGAAAGGTCTTCTCTATAAGAAAAAACCTTTGACTAGTGATTGTTGGCTGCAGTGGGGACTTGCCCGTTTTGGTATATTGAAGGGTTTGAACCTGCGGGTAAAAGAGTGTGCTCTCCCACATGCTCTGTTGCGGCTGTGCAGGAGAGTTTATACGTAAAGTGTTGATGTGACTGAGTACTGTTCTCAATTTTTTTGTTGTTCACGATAGTTGTCATCTCCGAACCTTTTTATTTTTCAACCATTTAAGCTATATCGTGCTTAAGTTATTTTATTGAGCTTTAGCTACCCACGTCATCAGTTACCTACATGCCAAACAATCCAAAGCTAAACTTAAACTTTTTTGTTTGACATGGCCGAAGATTGATATCCTTAGAATAGTAGCACCAATGCACCCAAGCCCTAATGTGCCTTTCATGTCTCAGTTGCAATTTACCTCGCTAGGTCTAGATGTGTGTGTGAGTCGCCAAACTATCTAAAGTTCATTCAGTCGCTTAGGTTATTTGACAGCTCACAAAAGATATGGAAAAAAAGTCTCACCCTTTAGTTGACCCATTTGAGATAATCAAAACCCAAACTGGACCATTTATAAGAAAAATAGTTTAGGAATGCAACATCCATGTAAGTTGCACGGTTTACCTGAAGGTTCATCATGGCTTGGCTTGGTAACTTTGTAGTGGCATTTCATATTGACAGATATTTTGCATCATTTTTTACTCGGCTATCGTGGGCATTACAAATATAGAATATTTTCCATGTATTCGTATATTAAATTGTAAAAGCTACGTAAACAGAAGCTGAGATGAGTAAAAAAAATATTAGTACCTGAACATTGTGATTGACAACAATCGGAGGAAGAAAGACCATGGAAGTAATGAGCAACTATCTCTTTCTTAGTGAAGGCCAGACCTTTGTTGCGATGTGGGTCCCGTTGTTACGAATATCCACTGTATAAATAGAGAGAATTATTCATAAATTTAAGTTAAATATAGGAATGATGTCATGACATACTAAAAAAAGAAGCGATATATTGAAGTCTTCGGCATGTTAACACATCAAAATTTTAAAAATTTAAATATTAATAAATTTTACTAACTTTAATGTTATTTTACTAATTTCGTAAAAATAACGTTAAAAGGGGCAAACACTTAATCATATGCATCATTTGGTGGCATTGATAGCCGAAAGAGACATGGGGATACATCGGCCTTTGTCCCGGTTGTTGAGTGTCATGTGCCTTATGTCCAAGGCTTGATGTAAAACTACTATCAAGTCGGGGATCTTACTGGAAGCAACCTTTCTAAACTTACGAGGGTAGAGGTAAGGTTGTCTACATCATACCCTCCTGAGACCCTATCTTAGCTTTGCTATTGGTGGGATTTACTGAGTATGATGATGATTAACAAATTGATTACATTAAATACTCGCAATATGTCAAACATTATAAATTAAGAATTTGATCATTACATAGATCCAACAACCAACCTGGACAGTTGAAATTCTACCTATGCAGTTAATAGCGTGCTATAGCACGGCTATATCGCTTAGAGGACATACGAACCCATAGCGGTTCAAATAGTGGTCCCTTATAGCAGTCCCGATATTAGCGGTGCTAAATCCCGTTATTGGACCGCTATTTGAAACCCGTATAGCGGCGTAGCAATGCTTTTAGCGTTTTTTTTCTTATTTCAACCCAAAAGTAAGGTAAAGCCACATTAATCAACTTTTTGTTTATAAATAAACCCAAAAGTAAAGGCCCAAACCCAAAATTAAACCTAAATCAAGACCAAAAATCTTCATTCGCTGGTTCTTCATCAGTTCATCATTCAACAAAATTAGACCAAAATCTCTTAATCGTTGGATTTTCTCCGTTCATGTTTTGGATTTTGATATTGCTACCTTTATAACAAGAAGTCCAATAGTAAAAACACTTCCCTTGTCCACTTCATGATCATATGGCTTGCACTCTACAACTTTCTTCCAATCCGTAGCTTCAACATGCCGGACAAGTGTTGGAATCGCACCCGATTCAACAATCAAAGAATATACAACATATATTAATTAAAATATTAGAAAGACTAAGAGCATAAGAACAAACGTACGTGTAGTGACTATGAAAAAATGAGCATTATTAAGAATCAAAACGATGAAGGATTCTTACCAGAATATATTCTTACCATAAGTTTTAAATATCTAGTTATCAACTAAAGCCAAGTCTCGACACCCAGATACAACAACAAAAACAGTACCCAAACAAACTAAGTAGAGTTACGTAAAATTGATTTCCATTGTTGCCATACAAATTTGTATTCAATATAGTGATCTTTCTTATGTCCTCACACGAAAGAATTACAACAAATAAACAACATACTAACAATGAGCAAACCAAAAAGCCAAAAATAGGTTTGACAAATCACAAACACCTGGTGTGCAACTGTTTATAAACCTAAACACATCCCCAAAAACCAACTCGAACAACCAGATCACACACCACAGAAATGAAAAACCATAATATAGCCAAAAAATAAAATAAAAATCTAGAACATTTGACACCATAGACGCAATAGTTTCATCTTATTTCAAGACGAAAAACTTTGATCAATAAAAAAAACCCTAACTAAAATCTAGATGCTTACCAGATCATGAATCACGAGGGCTTAAATGTATGTTTGAGATCGCAATTGAAGAAGGGTTCAACTGATTTAATCTAATTGATGTAAATCGATTTTAAGAGAGAGATGAGAAGAAATGGCTAAAGGAATTAGGTCACAAAGATAAGTGGGAGCGGTGAAAGAGATGCTGATTTAGTTTTTTAAGAACATTTAAATACATATATCACACAGGATATATACAATACACATTTTGCATGATTTGCTAAATATATATATCTTGCCCTAAAATATATATTAATCTCCATTTTAGGTTTATGAAAACTCTAGTTTACTTTAACTTATAAATTTCACTAAAACTTTATATAATCATGATTAGTGCACTTAATCCATATTACCTTGTAAATCCTTGTTTAACCATGATTAACCATACTTATATTTTAGAAAATTTTGGCATGGTTTCACCTAAAATATCAACATTTCCATTTTAATCAACATCATCAAAATCAATTTTCCAACTCATCATAAACAAGCTTTCAACTAATAAGAACAACTTTTTATATTTTTCAACAACTTATGATCTAGAAACTTATATAAACTTTAGTTCCTTTAAAATGTAATTTTTTTCCATGTTCATCTTTTCAAAAGCAAGTTTATACCAAAAACACTTATCTACACTTTTATAAACCAAAATTATGAACATAATGTTTATGAGACTTTCTAAACTTTTAAACACTTTAATATAACTTTCAAGATCATCAAGTTTCATCACACATAAACTACTTCATGTATCAAGTTAGATCTATGTACACATCTTGTTAGATCTACTTTTTAACATCTTGCAAGTTTGTATGTTATATTTTCCATGAACAACACAAGATAAACAACAAGAACACTTATATTATGTAGATTATGTTGTTTGCTTTCAGGTTTTCATATATTTTAACATGGGTTTCTTGATGATCAACTTGTACAACTTTGATCTACACATAACAAGAAGCAAGATGGAAGGTTTTGAACACTTACAACTAGCACAAAGGCTAGGGAAGATCTTAGGATGAAAAGCAAAGAAAGTAGAACCTCCAAGTCTTGTATAAAATCTCCTAGATGATCACCAAGACTTGATACCGCCCTAGATCTTCTTGCTTTGCATCCTAGTACCCTTTGTTTACTTGTTTGAGGTTTGAAAATGAAAAGAGAGAGTAGAGAAAGTGGCCGAGATTGAGAAAGAAAGGTGAAGTGTGCGTGTTTTGATCTTTTGAAATGAGAAATGTTATGTGGATAAGGTTTGAGGTTGGTCTTCTTATAATCATCACCATACCCTTTTCTCATAAACAACTCCATGCACTGTGCTTTCTTATCTTCCAAGATCTCACAACATGGGGGCATGTGAGGCCCCCATGTGGTCGTTCACTAGGAGGGGAGTCTTAGTGTAGTTTTGAATTGTTTAAAACAATTTCACATGTGGTGAATCTTGTGATAGATACTTAGGCTGTTATTGATAATTAGGATGATTAGGAGATTTTATAGTATTAGGATGCTAATTTTGCTTGTTATTTTACTAGACAATGCCTAGTTGTTGATTAGAAGCTGAACCGGCACTAGTTACACTTATGGATAAATTAATGATCACTTATGTAATTGTTATTTGATAATACTTGCTGAAATCCCCTTAGAATGTACATAATGCTCTTGATAGCATTTTATGATACTTACATTATCTTATGATCATATTGTTTTCGTAAATCACAAAATTGTAACCGGCTTATCAGAACGATAATTTTATAGCTTGGATTTGGACATTTTAGTGTTTGTGTATTTTTTTCGGAAAGTTATAACTTGTAAACTTGTTTCCCCACTTAGGGTTTAGTATATTTGATGTTGGACATGATTTAAGGTCCTATATTTGTTGTTTCAGGGAGTACCGGAACTCTCCTGGCATGAATAGTGTAACCGAATAATCTACTAACGATCTCTGAAACAGTTTTTATCGCATCGCGACAAATACGATCATGTAATATGCAAATATAATGCATTTCCTGGGGATTGTTAGACTTATGAGACTCAATCATATGCACGTAATTATTTAAATAAACATTGATTTAGTTGTATGGAATTATCAGATACTTTGCCATTTATCACAAAGCTTCAGGTGGCTAATATCTTTACCAAGAGTCTTATGCGACCACAATTTGAATTTTTTAGTGACCAGCTTGAAGTTCGTCCGCCACCGTTCACCTTGAGGGGATGATAGACATAAATAGTGTTGCTTTATGTATTCTTTACTGTATTTATTTATGTCTCTTGATGTACCTATTATTTCCGGTATATATTAATACTTCCTTTTAGTTTAAGATATTCATTTACAATCACATACAACTAGAGAGAAGCACTTTCCTAAGTATATATATATATATATATAAAATAATATCACAAGCTTAGGCTGTGTGGAGTGGTGGTGGCATAGGGCTGGCATGCCCCAAGATGGGCTGGCAACACCACTCAGGGCATAGGAACGGCGTGGCATAGGCGGCATCCATAAGACACATCAATAAGACGATGAAGACGGAACACATTTGAACATTGGAGCGAGTTAACCGTTGTAGATTTGAACATTGGGGGTTTTAAAAAAATAAACCCTTTTTTAATCATAAATCTCTATATTTTTATAAAATAATCTCTACAAAACCCAACCTCTCTCTTAAAAAATAAAAAATGTCATCTTCATCATCTTCGTCTTCGTTGCTTTCGTCATCTTTCGATGAAGCCAGACAGAATTTTATAAACACTATAGTGGAGGCGGCACAGATTATCATTAGCGAGGAAAAAGAGGAAGAAATCACGTCACAACCATGTACATATATTAACAAAAACCGTGCAGGTTAATTTATTGTATTTTTTTAGTTTTTTTAATTAAAAATTTTGTATACTTTTCTAGCGTTAAATTAATATATCGTGATTGTATATATGTATGTATGCTTGTGTGTTGCATAACATGATTATTGAAGACGAAGGTAGAACGATATGTGAGTGACGAAAATGAAGTTAACGAGAATTCTGTTCTGGTTAGCGCTGAACAACAAGATTTAAACATGTTCTCGTTACATAACGAGTTCGATCATGACAACCTATAAGCAGACTTGATTGAATTTAATTGGAATTCAGCACCCAACGATTTCGTTGATGACTAGTTTAAATTTTTTTAATGTTATGCAAGTTTGTATATTTTTCTTTATCTAAGTTTAAGTGTTTTTCTAATGTAATGAATGCTTTAATATTAATTTTAGTATTTTAATCTAATTTTATTTTTATATTTATTGTAATTTAATCAAAAATAAAAAATAAAAAAGGAATACCTATCCACCATGCTCCAACATTTAAATCATCATTCTATTCAGTGATGACGTGGCTGCTCACATAAATGGAGCAAAACCACTCCTCGTAACCTTAGGATCACATTTATTTTCAGGTTGTATGTGCATGTCCTACTATCCTAGCCCTAGTTATTAGACAGAATTTATAATTTAATTGGTTGTCGCAAAAATATGATATAATGGATTCTTTTCACCCAAAACATATGCACATAAAACAAAAGGTGACAAAATGTCATTATAATATTTAGGTTGCACGTAACCCGGATACCAAAACAAGGCCTTTGCCTAAAAAGAATACATATATTAAATTATCAAATTCAAAAATTATATTAAATTATCAAATTCAGAAATTATAATTTTCAAAAATCTTGATGTAATAAATTTACACTAGACTTCATTACCAAGGCATTAACTTCATGACTTATCAAAATCATATAGTGAAAAAGGCACTCCCCAAATGAAGAGTGATAAATTTTTTCTTTAACCAATAATATTATATCATGTTAATTCATCACTTCACTTATTATTTTGTACTTAATTGCTAGAGTGCTCAAACATATAAAGAGTGGTAAACAAGTTAAAAAAAGATTTGTGATTGGTTGAAAAAGAGTAAGACCCACCATTAACCCTCTCTCTCTCTTTCATCTCTTCTCATCTCTTTTCGGTGAATACTACCGATTTCAATCCCTCAACCTTGGTCACCGATTACCGAAAGGATCAATAAAGATGCCCCTTCCACCTTATGTTAGGAATATAATAAAACTATTTTCATTCAACATTAAATCTTACTGGTATAATACATTTTCTCAAATCCAAAAGAAATTATTAAAAAGTGATTTATTATTGAAAAAACAAAAATCCATTTAATAAACGGCACTTGGGTATGTGACTCATTTAAATCATACATTTGAGTCTTTGACCCATCCTATATTCCTATACCTTTAGATCCTTCCCCAACCCCCCCCCCCCCCCCCCCCCCCCCCCCCAACCAGATCCCTAAAGATAATCATCCTCCATTTTTACACACCACCACCTCACCTCTCCCCCTCTGTTAAAATGTCGCACTTCACCGCCACCCACCGCCGCAGCTATGCTCCTCCTACCCCTGAGATTCCCATGGACCACCCCCACCCAGATCCCCCCATCTCCACCGTCCAAAACATATCCAATCACTTCTCAAGATTGTACTTGAACCATAAAGCCAGGGCTTCTTTAACCCAACCTCCGCCTGTTTCCGATGGATCAACCACCGCATCTTTGACCAAGTCACAGAGTCAAAGAGCCAAACTTTCCCAAAAAAGAGCCAAACCCCATTATTATTACTTCAATAAACCAGTAAAGGAGCAGTCTTTGGACGAAGAAGAAGAAGACAATATCAAGAGAGCCATCGTGGTCAGCAACAAAGTGCCTCTTGAAAAGAAGCAACAAGTTGTAAATTTGAAGCCAAAAGATGGACAAGGGTTTGATGAAGTACCAAAAGGGCATTATGATGTTGAAAAGCCAATAGGGATGTTGAGGGGTAGGAGGAGGTCATTTGGGAGTAGCTCACAAGCGGAGTTGACTGATTTCTTTGTTTGTAATGGTGTCAAAGTGGTCTCTGCTGACATGCCTCCCTATATGCAGATTCATGTTGTGGATGTCACAAGAAAAACTTATGATAGCTTGGAAAAGTTCACTGCCAAAACACTTGCTTTGACTCTTAAAAAGGTAACCTTTTTTCTTCTTTGATGCCAGCCAATTTGGGCTCTTTGTTCTTGCTGTTTAATATCTGTATTTGTGTGTTGAGTAATTACTGTCTTGGGCACTTGAATGAATGGTTCTAATAAGATGAAATTAATTGTAGGTGTAACTATTATTATTATTATTATTATTATTATAATGATTTGGTAGGTCAAAATTAATGGGGAGTGGGTGGTTGGTTGGTTGACTGGATGAAGAAATCTTTATGTTTGATTGATGAACATAGATGGATGAGATGACCAACATTAATGACAGAGTGTGTTAATGGTTATGTTTGCAGGAGTTTGATGGGGTTTATGGACCAGCTTGGCATTGTATTGTGGGGTCAAGTTTTGGATCATTTGTGACACATTCAGTTGGTGGATTCATGTATTTCTCCATGGATCAGAAGATTTATGTTCTTCTGTTCAAGACTGCTGTTCAAAGAGCACATTGATGATGAAAAAATAACTTCTTAATAGAAAAAAACTGTACAATTTTTGCTGTAGCCAATTGTATCTCATGCTTCAATAGTTGTATTTTATGCCTCTGAATGGATTATAGCATGCATGTTTCCACATCACTCAACAATCAGTGCCATAATTTCAGTTTCAGGGTTAAACTTGGTATTTAACGTGATTTAATGAGAGCCTTAAGTTTAACATCAAACATCATTTCAATTCTTTCTAATATTGAATTTGAAAACCCTTTGACTAATAGAATTTTATAGCAATTAAATTAGGTACTAAAAGTCAAAAATGGCATGTAACCACAACCAAGGTATACCATGTTCAACCAAACACAACAAACATATTACACACGACATTGGAGATCCAGGTTCATAGTTAAGAACTGAAATGAAGCAAAACATCCTCATAATGTGCAAGAACATATGATGACTTTTATAGTCAAAACTGACTTTAGGTCCTTATCAACATATCCCACATCTTGTGACATGCAAATCTGGTTTGATGATGGAACAACATTGTTTTACAAGGATTCCAGTAAAAATGTCTCAAGGAATAATTTCCTGGGCCGCTGAGGTAATAGGGATGAAACCCGATGGCGATACTAGAGCATCTATGAAAACATCACTTGGGGTGAGAGGTATAACACCATCTTCTAATATTTGAACCGAATAAGATAGCGCAACTGCAGAAAGAGGATTAAAATTTTGTTGTCAGATTGCGAGAAAAAAATATACATATATAATAGGGAATATGCTCTCAAAATACACTTATGGGTGTAAGTTACAAGTTTATAATCATTTATGATCTCTTATGTGATTACAAGCTGATAACCAGCACCTTAAACTTCGAATTTTAAAAGTATGTTCCCTAAAAGAGAATTTGACTCGAGGTACAGTAATAATGTCTATTTCGTGCAAAGAAAAACTTACTTAGAAGAGGTTGCTTCCAGTTTCTTTGTCTTGCAAGTTCTTGGTACTTTGACAGGAAGGTGTCATAGTATCTACATGCAAGTCAGGACAATATATAGCGTAAGTGGATGGAATGGAAGAAAGCCAAAGAGCGCAGTTAATTAAAGATAATGATGGGATCATCCAAAAAATGATAAAATAGAGCCATGGGTTTCTAAGAAGGGCATTTTGGTCCTTTTTTATTATCAGATATGTTAAAAATGAAGATGGGACTCATGTATTAAATTGGTACAAAAAGATTAGTGTCTGGACATAAAGCTACAAGGCAAAATACCAAATTTGAAATATTCGCCACTACTTTTGTAATTGGTGAATAATGATGGGCTTGATCTATATAGTGAAGGGTAGTTTCGGTATTTTAGTTTTGCTAGTCTATGAATAGAGAGTTAAAGAGTGATTTTTATTTAACATCACAAGACCAACTGACTGTTGTAGCCATATAAACTACTAAGTGACACTAAAGACAGAATAAAAGGGTTTTGTTACGCCTTATTGCATGCGCGATTTTAAACTTTAATATACTTGTGCACAAATATATGGCTGTGTGTCCACAACTTTATAGGATCAATGAATCTTGATATCACATAATATGCACTTGCATACATGCAACATATAGATCAAAGGAGCATATCTAAGCAAATATAACAAATAATTACCAAGTCTTTATTACTAGACTAAGAAGCGATAATGGCAAAAAAATAGAACTTACCCTCCACCGCACCCCAATCGCCTTCCAGTTTTATCAAATGCAAGCCCTTGAAGAGAACCAAATGATAAAATCATTACATAAGTTTAGGCAATGAATCACATTATCTTAGTTGGGAGAAATTACCAGGTAACAGGAACAGGTCAATGGGTTCATCTGCTAGCATAACTGCGAGAAACATATATTAAAACTAAGAGTGGGCCAGCCAAGATATCAAACATTCATCAGGAAAAGAGTTAATGATTTAACAGAAGGAATTAATTATTATTATATATATAAAATTACAACTTCTTAGCTACAAGAATGCTTTATAATTTAGAAGTTGGCCACTAAAGTTTCATAGGTTGCAAAGACACCCCACCCCCTACATATCTCTAAGTTCCTAAATTCCTCTTCAAATTACCCTCTCTCCAAGGCTCCAACACTCCTTTAATGTAATGCTTTTACTACTGTTTTAACTCACGACAAAAAGAACCATTTAATATTTGGCTGTTTCTTTTCAAGATGCATAATGATACCCGATAACTTTGTGTAACTGAAAAGAACTTTAAACAAAAACAATATATAAGTAGATATAATACCTTTTCTAAAAAAAAGAGAACGATTATAGAGATAAAAATAAGTTAAGTGTAAAGACATTAAGAGTTTGTTGTCCTGAAAAGAAACAGGCTATTTTAACTTCTTTTTAATTCGTTTGCATTTGATTTTGTAAACTCAGTTATTTGTTTGTCTGCAATGTTAAGTTTTTTTTATGACTAGATTATTTTCATTTGATAACATTTCTATTAATGCAAAACAAGTGTGATATCCTTTTGGTTTTTTTTCCGATTGCTACAGCGAGTGCGAGGTATAACGAATCGAACCAATGCTACCAAGTTCTTGCCGCAAAGGGCGAGGCATTTCAACTAGTTATTTTAAAAGCAACAAGAAAGAGGTACTAAGTAACTAACTAACCGTCTTGACGAGCATTCCCATGAGCATCAAGGGGAGCAGGCTCTAAAATGTTCATGGAGTTTGCAATTAAATCATCCATACGAGATATGTTTAGCATCCGCATGTGGCAATTCTTGTCCTCCACCCGTGGAACATAAAGGATCTTTGCTGTCTCTGTAAGTAAATGAACCATATCATATCATAAGGTTTGAGTTTAAACATATTAGAACTGTACCCAAAGGAAATTAATACCTTTTTGTAGAACATTTTGCAGCACCTTTCATGTATCAACTTCTCTCAATGCACTACAGCTTATATAAGCACATAATCTCTTACAAGACTTGAACCATGGAGCTTCCAATATCAAATTCTGAATGGCATCATCTGGAAAAAAATTAATTAATTGACCAAATCATCAATTGAACATAATATTATATTTAGTGTTAACAATCAATATCTAGACTAGATAGAATTAGGTTTTTATTTTAGTGTTGTTTTTAAAAGAAACATGAGCTTTTTAAAACCAGCTCTAACCATTTCATTAAAAAGCTCATGTTTGTTTTAGAAAACAACGCTAAAATAAAAACCTAATTCTATCTAGTCTAGATATTGACATCTAAGTAACAGGCCAGAAGATACATAACAGTTTACCTTGTTGAGATCTAAGGACGGGATCCATTGATCGGAGATCTTTCTTCACTTTGGATCGGAGTACCCGTTTCTGAGTGAATATTCCGTCGTCCGGAGTGCTCATGGTGGCGACTGGTGGCCTCACGATAGTGTTGAAGGAGAAAGCCAGAGGAAACTGGGGTTTTGCTATCGTGCACTGCCGGGGGATCATCATCACAACCCTTTGTACGACGGACCCATGTGACCTCAGTTTCCTCAGCATTTTTTTAATACATTAATTTTTATGTCAGTCAGTCACTCCACCTTTTCTTTTCTTGTAGTTTTCCTTTATCCATTATTATGTATATATCTATTGGTAAGTAAATCATTTTTCCTTTCCTTTCCTTTATTATTACTAATGAGTTTTCCCTCTTGCTTTGCGATGAAAATTTGATTGTAATTTATTTAGTTTATTACGATATCAACACTTCAGAACTGGTCCTATAGTGTATAGAAATAAGGCAACCATTTAGGGCCTCCATCTCTAAGGGTCCTCAAAATTCCTTTTAAAATTTTATGATTTGCACTTAAAGAAATAGCGATTAATCTATCATTTGATGGTCAAACTCCGTTTGTAGTTGTAATCTCTAGTTTATCGTACTTGTTTGCAAAATTTTTCATTTAAATATGATTAGATCATGACTTCATCAAGATAAACATTGAATTTTGGTTGATATTCCAAGATTTTGTGAAGTTGATTAGTTCGATACTATAATTATGATTATGTGTATGCATATATACTATTTAATACTCCGCAACTAAAACTTCTTAGTTTATTTCTGTCGGTCCCAAGCCCAGGTAAAAGAGAAAGTTTATATAAAAAATACTCTAAAAAGGCCCAACTTTTTAGTTCGCTTAATGTAACGCTTCGTTTTTTCGTACTTTCCTTAATTAGAAAGTGTAACCATAATTCTTTTTATGGAAAACTTGTTTTTGTATCGTAAGTTTTTGTATCGTATTCGTATTTCTTTTCCCATTTTGTAATCTGAGACTTTGATCGTAATAAAATTTATACATGATACATACTTGTCATGCATGCATTCAATCGTTAAATACGTGTTTACATACAAACGATACTTATAATACGTGCAAAAATTCATACATTCATACTTGATACCTAAAATATGCTTGCAAATACGTTATCCACTTAAAAACATGCGAGAATATCAAGTTTTGGCATAAAATGAAAGAAAAACCAAGTTTAGGGGCTAAAAGTGACAAAAATCAAAGAAGTTTCTGAAATAACTTCTCTCGCGGCCTGCGACCGCTTTCCTTGTCTCCTCTCGCGGTCTGGAGAATATGGTTTCTAGCTCATGGATTGGGCAAGTTTGTGTTTCTTACATTAAATGCACTCACCGAACTCACCCCCTAACCTCAACTATAAATATCCACCTCCTCCCACTCTCATTTCACACCTCAAACACTTATCTGTCTCTCTCTCTAAAGCTCTCTCTCAAATCTGAAAGTTCAAGACTTTCAAGTGAGTTCTAACTCACCTTTCCCTCTCTTCTTTACTCTTTCTTCCTTCTTAACACTTGGAACACCTCTAGGAGTATTTCCATAGGTTTTCCATACAAAAACAAATATGAAACATCACCATATTTGAGGTCACAAGTGTAAGAACTTTCCGTTTTAATAGGGTTTTAACCCCAAGTGTTGTATCCTTCCAAGCTTGTTCTTGAAACAATACTTGAGTTGGTAGTGTGTGATTACTTGGAAGCCTTGGCTATCCTACCTTCAATCCACCACCTCACTTGATGATTTTGATTATTTACAACTTTTATTTTCATTTTTACTTATTCATGACCATCCTTGTTATCCTTGTGCCAACTTGTGCATTGGTGAACTATACGAAAGAGGTTAAAGGAAGGTTATCCTCCTACCTCCATGCATAACTTCTATGAACTTCCATGATGTTTATGATCTACTTATTATGTATACTATATAATATATACATACATATATATATATATATACATATATATATATATATCCACTAACCAAACCCTTGATGATAATCGAATGATTGTCCGTCATGGTACTAGGTTACATCACCTAAGTACTTAACTTCTCGTTATGATTCTAATGGGTATCTTAACCCGGTGAAAACACATCAATCCAAACGGGTATCATAGTGTCAAAACGAGCATAAGTCTAGTGGTTATTTTCTTGTATACATACTTTGATGTATTTAAATTCATAATCCTCCGTTATCATCTGAATACTTACCAACCCAAGTTTTCCTCTTGTAGTATAACTCGGTGATCCTTCAACTCTCCAAAATCTTTACAGAAAATACCAAGTGGAAGCTTGCGAAACGTGAGTACACTTGACCCATTTCTCTTTTACAAAATTTGGGTTGTAACATGTTAACTTACAAACTACACGAATACACACACTACATGCTTTATACACACGATCCGTTATACATGCTTATTGTTATGCTTAGGTTCGTGCTAGATTCATACATGCTTCTTGTCATTAACTTAGCTAGCCCCAACTTAACATATATAGCGTTATAGGAGTAGCACACCGCCCGTCGGGTATTGCTAAGCTTTAAGCTGATTCTTTTTTAATATACTTTAGTCTCGTTACTTCGTGTGACGAGGGACACATTCATTCTTGTGGACACTTGGGTTTGACAATTAGTATGCATGTTAGCTTACCTTGTATACAATTGCCATGTGGATTTGAGTAAACTCTTTTATTCTTTTGCTATGTACTTAAACTTGTGTACTCGCCAATACTTTTTGTATTGAACTATACTTGTAACATGTTGCAGGTTAAAGATGTTGGATATGACGAATCTAGTAGGGACGCCTTAGAAACGCACCTAGAATGCTAGGTTTCTATGTTGTAATTTTGTTGAATTTGTTGTATTTGACTTATGAAATAAAATGAAATTTGAATTTAAATATTGTCGCATATAGTGTTATGATGCCTTGAGCAATCTATTTCGTCTCACTCTAATGTTTCCACCATCGGTTGAGGTGTGACAGATTGATATCAAAGCCATAACTATAGGGAATTAGGTAGAATTGCCATGTTCGACCTAGTCTATAGTTTAAGTGACCACTTCGACCATTCTTGTTTCATGCCTAAAATGTTAATTCTTCCTACCTTGCTTCTTCCTATTTCTTTGGTCTTAATATATATATAATGTGTCTTTCCTAAGACATTTATACAATATAGACACGTGAAGACTTGAAGACACTCGTATTGTAAACGAGACGACTTCACCAAAATAGGCGTGAAACCCACACTTTGGTGAACGACTCTCGGCGAGAGCATTTTACCTATAGGCCAAAGCATGTTCCTCTAATTTGAAACGATCTTCGATTCACTTTGGAATAGTCGACGTTTCTCAACCCGAAACATTCCAATGTTTTTACTAAGTCTATCTTTTATGTTATCTCAATTTCTATGTGTTTTTATACTTGTTGCCTTGTTCGTTTTGAACCCGATGCACAAATCGCACGTCTTCCTGAAACCAAAAACAATAATAAATCTCGCAAACCAACTAAATCTATACTCCTTCCACAATCATACGTGTTATTACTTGTTATGCCTATGTCACCTACATGAACTCATACGTGATACTTACATGCTCAAACGTGATTTTTATACATCTCGTTACGATCAAGTCTCATCTTTTCCTCTACTTTTCGACCACCTAGATGTCTTCCTCACAAAACTCGGGCGCAAGATTGAAGTCGAAGACCAACTCCAACTCAATGTCCAAGAAAGACTGCATGAAGTTTATGGCGAAACAAATGGCTAAGATCATCCCTGATATCGTTAGCAAGATCCAACCCCCACCAAACGCCGAATCACCCCATGCCTCAGTCGACTCCAAGGTGGAAACAGCTAAATCGACTTTTACCTTCAAGCAATTCTTCTCTTGCAACCATCTACCCTTCACTGGCGAAGGGGACGCTACAAAGTTGCTCCAATGGTTTGATGACATTGAAGTAACGTTCCTACAAAGTGGGTGTCCTGACCACCTGCGCACGATCAACGCAACGGGCGTCTTCCGATCAAGAGCCCTTGATTGCTGACCTCCGAACGTAACATTCATGGGAACGAAGCCGCACATGCCCTCCCTTGGGCCGAGCTCCAAAAGTTGATGAGGGACGAGTTTTGCCCTCCGCATGAACTTCAAAAACTGGAGAACGAATTCTGGAATCTGAAGCAAGTGGGGAACGACAATGCTGGCCTCACAGCTAGCTTAAGCAGCTAACTAAGTGCACTTTGCCCTAGCCAAGTCAACACCCTTGACAAGGCCATAGAAAAGTACATTGAATGCCTACCCCCTCGATCATGGACTTGGTCGATGCCGCCTCACCCAAAACCCTCGAGGATACCTATCGCCTCGCTGCCAAATTCAACAACAACCACGTTCTTCGTGAAGCCTCCAACAAGGCTTCATCAAAGAATGGACACCAAGCCACCGCCGATACCACCGAAGAGCCTACCCCATCCAATCCACCTTGGAACAACAACAAGGGCAAGAAGAGGAAGGCTTCTAACCAAAATTATGCGGTTGTTACTCTGCAAAACCCAATACCCTTGCAATCTGTTTCCACCACCTCAACCCTAGAACCACCAAGGAGGAACTACACTTGTTCATGGCCCAAGTGTAACCAGTGCCACTACCACCATCCCGCCAACACCCCGTGTCGCAAATGCGCAACCAGTAACAGGTTTGGGCATTTCGCCGACCAATGTTGCCAAAACCTAAGGCCTACCTAAGACCAACCTATCATTGCAAACCCTGCCCTTAACTAACCTCAACCTCCAGCCGCTACCATTCGCACATGCTTCAGGTGTAGCGATCCTAATCACTTCGCCAACGCCTACCCCCAACGTAACAACCAGCAACAGCAGCAACCGCGACAGCCTCAACAAGCTCGAGGCAGAGCCTTCGTGATCACCGCCGCTCAAGCATAAAACGCTAATGACGTCATAACCGATACGTTTCTCGTAAACAATGTCTATGCTTCTTGTCTTTTGATACTGGCGCGGATAAAAGTTTTGTATCCGTTGAATTCGAACCTATGCTTAAGTGTAAATGATCTAAACTACCAAAATCATTCGAAGTCGAAGTCGCTAACAGAAAATCCGTCATTGTCGATTCTGTCCTTTCCACATGTTCCTTAAATCTTAACGATCATATGTTTTCTATTGACCTCATACCCATGAAAATGGAAAGTTTTGATGTCATAGTAGGCATGGATTGGCTTGGGCGAATTCGTGCTGAATTCATTTGTTTAGAGAAATTCATCCCTCTTCCTCTTCCAAATGGAGATTCCTTACACGTCTATGGCGAGAAACCTTCTAAAGGTCTCAAGCTTATGTCGTGTGTCCAAGCGAACAAATACTTGCGTAAGGAATACTTCACCTTTCTCGCCCACATTGTGGAAAAGAAGGACACGGGTCCAAACGTAAGTGATGTTCCTATTGCTTGCAAATTTCCTGACGTCTTTCGAGAGGATCTTCCTGGTCCGCCTCCTCCTCATTCTGTTGACTTCCGAATTGACCTCATCCTTGGCGCAACTCCTGTTGTGAAATCCCCTTATCATTTAGCACCCTCGGAAATGCAAGAGCTATCTAGCCAACTTCAAGAACTTCTTGATAAAGGCTTCATACGTGCTAGTACTTCTCCTTGGGGCGCTCCCGTTCTATTCGTCAAAAAGAAAGATGGATCATTTCGGATGTGTATCGATTACCGTGAGCTCAATAAGCTTATAGTCAAAAACCGATATCCTCTTCCACGTATTGACGATCTCTTCGATCAACTTTAAGGCGCGACTTGCTTCTCGAAAATCAATCTTCGTTCTGGTTATCATCAACTTTGAGTTCTCGAAGAAGATATACCCAAAACCGCTTTTCGCACACGTTATGGACATTACGAATTCGTGGTCATGCCCTTTGGTTTGACCAACGCTGCTGCGGTTTTCATGGATTTGATGAACCGCGTGTACAAGCCTTATCTCGACCATTTCATGATCGTCTTCATCGACGATATTCTTATCTATTCCAAGACACAAAAAGAGCACGAGCAACACTTGCGTCTTATCCTCCAGCTATTGCGTAATGAATGTCTTTACCCCAAATTCTCCAAGTGTGAATTTTGGCTAAAAGAAGTTCAATTCCTTGGTCATGTTGTCAACGAACTCGGTATTCATGTTGACCCTGTGAAAATTGAAGCGGTAAAGAATTGGATTGCTCCTAAGTCTCCTTCCGAAATTCGTTCGTTTCTCGGTCTAGCAGGTTACTACCGTCGCTTTATCTCGAACTTCTCCAAAATCGTTGTACCTCTCACTTCTTTGACTCAAAAGGATAAACCTTTTGTTTGGAGTTCTGAACAAGAGTAGTCTTTTCAAACGCTCAAGGACATGCTTTGCAATGCTCCTATCTTAGCCCTTCCTGATGGCAAAGACGATTTTGTCGTGTATTGCGATGCCTCAAAACAAGGTCTTGGTTGCGTTCTTATGCAACGAGATAAGGTTATCGCTTACGCATTACGACAACTCAAAATACATGAGAAAAACTATACTACGCACGACCTTGAACTTGGTGCAGTTGTTTTTGCATTAAAGATATGGCGACACTACCTTTATGGTACAAAGTGTACGGTCTTCACCGACCATAAGAGCTTTCAACATATCTTCAACCAAAAGGAACTCAACATGCGTCAACGTCGTTGGGTGGAATTGTTAAACGACTACGACTGCGATATTCGCTACCACCCTGGTAAGGCGAATGTCGTAGCCGATGCACTTAGTCGGAAAACTCATGTTAAGAGTATCCGTTGCTACCAAACTTTGGGAAAGCTTCATGAGCTGATCCGTGAGGTGCAATACTCAACCGTTAATGAGGGTAACCTCGACAACGAGTTGAAGTGTGGTGTCGAAAATCAACTCATAACCAAACCCAATGGAATCCTTTACTACCTCAATCGTATTTGGATTCTGAAACGTGATAACCTTCGTGACCTCTTGATGAGTGAAGCTCATAATCCCGATATTCTATTCATCCCGACGCTGATAAGATGTACCATGACCTACGTACATCCTATTGGTGGCCTGGTATGAAGAAAGATATCGCCTCCTATGTTTCGAAATGCCTTACTTGTTCCAAGGTAAAGGCCGAACATCAACATCCCTCTGGCTTACTCGAACAACCAAAAATTCCTATTTGGAAATGGAGAGCAGTGCTATGGACTTCATTACCAAACTCCCTCGTACATCGTCTGGTCACGATAGTATTTGGGTTATCGTTGACCATTTGCCCAAATCCGCTCACTTCCTACCCATACGTGAAGATTACAAAGTCGAGAACTTGCATCGTATCTACACGGATGAAATCATTTGTCGTCAGGTATCCCCATCGACATCATCTCGGACCGTGATGGTCGTTTCACCTCTCGTCTTTGGCAAACGTTTCAAAAAGCCATTGGTACTCATCTCAACCTTAGTACTGCTTTCCATCCTCAGTCTGATGGTCAAACCGAGCATACTATCCAAACTCTAGAGGATATGCTTCGTTCTTGAGTAATCGATTTTGGTGGCAACTGGGATATGCACTTGCCTTTGATTGAATTCTCGTACATAACAGTTATCACACGAGTATTCAAATGGCACCTTTCGAGGCATTGTATGGCCGTAAGTACCGGTCACCTATTTGTTGGCACGAGATCGGGGAAGCTCAAATCACCGGTCCCGAGCTTATACAAGAGACGACGGACAAGATCCTACAGATTCGAGACAACTTGCTTAAAGCTAGGAGCCGAAAAAAGAGTTACGCCGACAAAAGACACATACTTTTGGAATTCAATGTAGGTGACTTTATACTTCTCAAGGTATCCCTTTCACACCCCAACCAAAGACGGAAACATCAGAGTGAGACGAAATAGATTGCTCAAGGCATCATAACACTATTTGCGACAATATTAAAATCAAAACTCGTTCATTTCATATATCAAATTGTCAATTACAACTTAAACCAAAATACAACAACTTCAACAAAATTACAACATAAAAACCTAACATTCTAGATGTGTTTCTATGTCGTTCCTACTAGATTCGTCATATTCAACATCTTTAAGCTGCAACATGTTAAAAGTATAGTTCAATACAAAAAGTATTGGTGAGTACACAAGTTTAAGTACATAGCATAAGTATAAAAGAGTTTACTCAAATCCACATGGTAATTGTATACAAGGTAAGCTAGCATGCAATATTAATTGTCAAACCCAAGTGTCCATAAGAATTAAGTATCCCTCGTCACACAAAGTAACGCGACTATATAAGAATAAGAATAAGAATCAGCCAAAGCTTAACAATACCCCGACGAGCGGTATGCTACTCCTATAGCGCTATATATGTTAAGTTGGGGCTAGCTAAGTTAATGACAAGAAGCATGTATGAATCTAGCATGAACCTAAGCATAACAATAAGCATGTATAACGGATCGAGTGTATAAAGCATGTTGTGTGTATTCGTGTATTTTGTAAGTTAACATGTTACAACCCAAATTGTGTAAAGAGGGAAATGGGTCAAGTGTACTCACGCTTTTGCAAGCTTCCACTTGAGTATTCCGTGAAGGGTTTGGAGAGTTGGAGGAACACCGAGTTATCCTACATGAGGAAAACGTAGGTTGGTAAGTATTCGGATGATAACGGAGGATTAGGAATTTTAAATGTACCAAAGTATGTATACGAGAAAATAATCACTTAGACTTAATACTCGTTTTCGAAACTATAATACCCATTCAGGTTGATGTGTTTTCATGGGTTAAGATACCCATTAGAATCGTAACGAGAAGTTAAGTACTTGTGTGATGTAATCTAGTACCATGATGGACAATCATTCGATTATCATCAAGGGTTCGGCTAGTGGATATATTATATAGTATACATAATAAGTAAATCATAATTATCATGGAAGTTCATAGAAGTCATGCATGGAGGTAGGAGGATAACATTCATTTAACCTCTTTCGTATTGTTCACCAATGCACAAGTTGTCACAAGGATAATAAGGATGGTCATGAATAAGTTAAAATGAAAAAAAAAGTTGTAAAATAATCAAAATCATCAAGTGAGGTGGTGGATTGAAGGTAGGATAGCCAAGGCTTCCAAGTAATCACACACTACCAACCCAAGTCTTGTTTCAAGAACAAGCTTGGAAGGATACAACACTTGTGGGTTAAAACCCTATTAAAACGGAAAGTTTCTTACACTTTGGGACCTCAAATATGGTGATGTTCCATGTTGGTTTTCCATGGAAAACCTATGGGAACACTCCTAGAGGTGTTCCAAGTGTTAAGAAGGAAGAAAGATTAAAGAAGGGAGGTAAAGGTGAGTTAGAACTCACTTAAAAGTCTTGAACTTTCTGAATTGAGAGAGAGATTTAGAGAGAGAGATGAATGTTTGAGGTGAGAAATGAGAGTGGAAGGAGGTGGGTATTTATAGTTGAGGTTAGAGGGTGAGTTAGGTGAGTGTAATTAATGAAAGAAACACACAATTGCCAATCCATGAGCTAGAAACAACAAACTCCGGATTAAGCCATTTCGGGGGTCGCGAGAGACTGAAGGGGGAACAGTCGCGGGCCGTGAGAGAGGTTATTCCAGAAACTTCTTTGATTTTTGTCACTTTTAGTTCCTTAACTTAGTTTTCCTTCATTTCATGCTATAACTTGATGTTTTTGCATGTTTTTAAGTGTATAACGTATTTGTAAGTATATTTTAGGTATCAAGTATGTATGTATGAGTATTTGCATGTATAACAAGTATTGGTTTGTATGTAAACACGTATTTAACAATTGAATGCATGTAAGACAAATATGTATCAAGTATGAGTTTTATTATGATCAAAGTCTCAGAATACAAGATTGGAAAAGGAATACGAATATGATATGAATACATGTTTCCATAAATAGAATTACGATTACACTTTCTAATTAAGGAAAGTACAAAAAAGTGAGGCGTTACAATCCCCTTGGAAGGGTGTGGTTCGATTTGGTAAGAAAGGCAAGCTCGCTCCTCGCTATGTAGGTCCTTTCAAGGTTCTCGAAAGGATTTGCAAGGTAGCGTATCGACTAGACCTACATCAAGAACTCAACAATGTCCATCCTACATTCCACATCTTAAACTTGAAGAAGTGTCTAGCTGATGAAGGACTTCAAGTCCCACTCGAAGATCTTCAAATCAACGAGACCCTACACTTCGTGGAGGAGCCTGCCAAGATCATGGACCGAGGCATCAAGCAATTGAGGTGCAGTCGAATTCCCATAGTCAAGGTTCGATAGGAGTGTAAACGTGGTGCCAAATTTACTTGGGAACTTGAAAGTGATATGAAGGCTAAATATCCGCATCTGTTCGTTACACCTTCCTCTTGAATAAATTTCGGGACGAAATTTCCTAAAGGAGGGAAGACTGTAACGCTTTGCTTTTTCATACTTTCCATAGTTAGAAAGTGTAACCATAATTCTATTTATGGAAAACTTGTAGTTGTATCGTAATCGTATTTCTTTTCCCATTTTGTAATCCGAGACTTTGATCGTAATGAAATTCATACTTGATACATACTTGTCTTGCATGCATTCAATCGTTAAATAAGTGTTAACATACAAATCGATACTTATAATACATGCAAAAATTCATACAATCATACTTGATAGCTAAAATATACTTGCAAATACGTTATCCACTTAAAAACATGCGAAAATATCAAGTTTTGGCATAAAATGAAAGAAAAACCAAGTTCAGGGGCTAAAAGTGACAAAAATCAAAGAAGTTTCTGGAATAACTTCTTTCG
Source organism: Scalesia atractyloides (assembly GCA_947069175.1). Lineage (NCBI taxonomy): Eukaryota > Viridiplantae > Streptophyta > Magnoliopsida > Asterales > Asteraceae > Scalesia > Scalesia atractyloides. The sequence goes on from CAMTDV010000001.1 coordinate 36,458,310, forward strand.
CGGCCTGCGACCGCTTTCCTTGTCTCCTCTCGGGCTCGCGAGAGGGCTTAATCTGGAGAATATGGTTTCTAGCTCATGGATTGGGCAAGTTTGTGTTTCTTACATTAAATGCACTCACCTAACTCACCCCCTAACCTCAAATATAAATACCCACCTCCTCCCACTCTCATTTCACACCTCAAACACTTATCTCTCTCTTTCTAAAGCTCTCTCTCAAATCTGAAAGTTCAAGACTTTCAAGTGAGTTATAACTCACATTTCCCTCTCTTCTTTACTCTTTCTTCCTTCTTAACACTTGGAACACCTCTAGGAGTATTTCCATAGGTTTTCCATGGAAAACAAACATGGAACATCACCATATTTGAGGTCACAAGTGTAAGAACTTTCCGTTTTAATAGGGTTTTAACCCACAAGTGTTGTATCCTTCCAAGCTTATTCTTGAAACTAGACTTGAGTTGGTAGTGTGTGATTACTTGGAAGCCTTGGCTATCCTACCTTCAATTCACCACCTCACTTGATGATTTTGATTATTTGCAACTTTTATTTTCATTTTTACTTATTCATGACCATCCTTGTTATCCTTGTGGCAACTTGTGCATTGGTGAACTATACGAAAGAGGTTAAAGGAAGGTTATCCTCCTACCTCCATGCATGACTTCTATGAACTTCCATGATGTTTATGATCTACTTATTATGTATACTATATAATATATACATACATACATATATATATATATATATATATATATATATATATATATATATATCCACTAACCAACCCTTGATGATAATCGAATGATTGTCCGTCATGGTACTAGGTTACATCACCTAAGTACTTAACTTCTCGTTACGATTCTAATGGCTATCTTAACCCCGTGAAAACACATCAACCCAAACGGGTATCATAGTGTCAAAATGAGTATTAAGTCTAGGTGGTTATTTTCTCGTATACATTCTTTGATGTATTTAAATTCATAATCCTTCTTTATCATCCGAATACTTACCAACCCAGGTTTTCCTCTTGTAGGATAACTCGGTGATCCTTTAACTCTCCAAAATCTTTACGCAAAATACCAAGTGGAAGCTTGCAAAACCTTGAGTACACTTGACCCATTTCCCTTTTGTCACACTCCAACCGATGGCGGAAACATTAGAGTGAGACGAACGAGATTGCTCGAGACATCATAACACTAATTTCAACAATATTTAATTAAACTACCCACTTCGTTTCATTCACCAAATTGTCAGATACAACATAATTCGAATTCAAAGTAACAACAAATGAGACAAGTTCAACAAAACATACTAAATAACTTAGTCATTCTAAGCGTGTTTCTATGGCGATCCTACTAAGTTTCATCGTATCAATCTCATCAACCTGCAACATGTTAAAATGTATAGATCAATAACAAAGTATTGTCGAGTACACAAGTTTGATATCATAGCAGAAGTAGTTAAAACGTTTAAACAAATCCAAATGATAAGCTAGTATACGAGGTTAATGTAAACAAGGCATGTGAACTACAAGTCAATCCTCAAGTGTACCGCATAATAGATTAAAAACTTAACATTGACCACAAGAATAGGGGCGGTGCGTTACTCCTATAGCGCTATACATGTTAAGGGAGGCTTGATCGAAGTTAATGACATTTAGTATCATATAAGAATGTTCCAAGTAAAAATTCAAGTATCACATAACTATAGCATGTATAATGGATTGTTTGTGTGATTTCATAGAATAAAAGTGTGATTTAGTGTGTTTATGATAGATTAATTGTTGCACCCAGTAAAGCATAAAAAGGCTGTCGAGTGTACTCACGGTTTTGCAAAGTTAATTCCGTGAAAGCGTTTAGGTTGATTAGGGGGGCTAACACCGAATTATCCTACACAAGGAAACATAGGTGTGTGAGTATTGGAATGACAATGGAGTTCGGTAATTTTAGGAATTTAAAGTATGCAAAAAGTATGTATAGTCGAAAGTATTTATCTAGACATTAACGCTCGTTTTTGACACTATAAGCCCCGAAGGGTGTTTGTGTTTTTATGGGTCATGCCCAATAGAATCGTAACGATGGTTAGGTCTTAGATAAAATAACATAATATTAGGACAAGTAACCATATGGTCATCGTCAAAGGTTCGGTTAAATTTATTATTTACATGTATAGTTTACATATATTATTACAAGTTTATCATATATAAATCACAGATTTCATATAAGTCATGCATGTCATAGAAGTCATGCATGGAGGTAGGAGGATAACCGTCCTAAACCTCTTTCGTAAGATTCACCAATACAAAAATTGCCACAAGGACAATCCAGATGGTCATGAATAAGGTACTTCACTAAACTACGTTTCGAACCGAATAAGCAGGCTAGGTGCGTGCATCTCGAACATGGCAACGTTTGGGGACGTGTCATAGCCTTGTTACTCAAGTGAAGGTGAACCGTATCTTAATGGATAGAAATCATCAAGTGAGGGGTGGACTGAGAAGTTGAATAGCGAAGGCCTCCATGTAATCACACCTTCACCAAACACAAACTTGTAAGCTTGGATGGCTCAACACTTGTGGGTTTGAAACCCTAGTAAGAACCACAAGTTTAGAGACATGTTATACCTCTTGATTTTGTATGGAACAAGTCTAGCTAGCTCACTAACCATAAACTTGATTAGAGGCACAAGTAGCATAGAGTTGTTAAGATCAAAACAAGTTCAAGAAAAGTTTATAAGTTTAACTTCCAAAACAGAAAGTTTGGCCCTAAAACTGGTATTATTCCACCTTGGTTTTCTATGGAAAACCTATGGTAACATCCCATTGGGCTTAGCAAACATTGTTGAGGAAGAAAACATGAAGAAAACTTTGAAACTTTTAAAGTTTGAAAAGATAAAAATGGGTAGAAAGTTTAACACACTTTTGGACCTCAAAATGGTGAGGTTTCACCTTAGTTTGCCCAAGCAAACGTGTGATAACCTTCCTAGAGGTTATCCAAGAGTGTTAGAAGAAGAAACAGGGTTTAAACAAAGAAGGAAGTGAGTTGAAACTCACTTGCAAGCTGAAGTGTTTCAGCAGAAAATTCTGAACTTTGAGAGGATTTTTGGAGTGTTCGGGGGCTTGTAAAATTGGGAAATGGATGGGGGAATGCTTGTTTATATAGAGGAGGCATTAGGGTTTAAGTTAGGGTTGCATAATGAGGATTAGGTGAGTTTTTGAATTGAAACAATGGAGGGAACAAGACTTGGCAGCTTGCGGTCGCAAGCTGCCTTGTCTTCTTTTTTTTGTTATTTAATTTACATAAATGATTTTAATTGTTATTTGAATAATGTATTTTATATATAACCAAGGGTGAAGTGTTTTTGGAAGATTATAACATGATTAAAGGTGTTACATATCCATAAACATGTCTTTCAAATAATTAACATAAGTGTGACAAGAATCATGGTGCCAAAAGTCTATGCATTTGGGTTTAACTTGTTGATTGCTTGCTTGATTTGAAATGTTTAACTTTCATGAATATATGATAAGAATATGCAAGTTAATTTGCGTAACGAATGCGTGTATGATCATAGACATAAATGCGTATAAAGATTGTGAATTGCGTATAATCGATCAATTTGATTACAATCAAAGCCTTAGATTTACAATGATTCGGAAATGAAATTCGATTACAAGGTTTGGACTTTCAAATTATAGAAACACAAAGCAAACTTACTAAAAACAGAAAGTTACAAATGCGAAGCGTTACACCTTTTTACACAATTTGGGTTGTAACATGTTAACTTACAAAGTACACGAATACACACACTACATGCTTTATACACACGATCCGTTATACATGCTTATTGTTATGCATAGGTTCATGCTAGATTCATACATGCTTCTTGTCATTAACTTAGCTAGCCCCAACTTAACATATATAGTGTTATAGGAGTAGCACATCGCTCGTCGGGGTATTGCTAAGCTTTAAGCTGATTCTTTTTTAATATACTTTAGTCTCGTTACTTCGTGTGACGAGGGACATATTCATTCTTGTGGACACTTGGGTTTGACAATTAGTATTGCATGTTAGCTTACCTTGTATACAATTGCCATGTGGATTTGAGTAAACTCTTTTATACTTATGCTATGTACTTAAACTTGTGTACTCGTCAATACTTTTTGTATTGAACTATACTTTTAACATGTTGCAGGTTAAAGATGTTGGATATGACGAATCTAGTAGGGACACCTTAGAAACGCACCTAGAATGCTAGGTTTTTATGTTGTAATTTTGTTGAATTTGTTGTATTTGAATTATGTTGTATTTGACTTATGAAATGAAATGAAATTTGAATTTAAATATTTTCGTATATAGTGTTATGATGCCTTGAGCAATCTATTTCGTCTCACTCTGATGTTTCCGCCATCGGTTGGGGTGTGACACTTAAGACCTTCGAAAATGTTGGACCGAGCCCTGTAGCACTCGCTATAGTAATCAAAAGAGAAAACTTTACATCGATCGAAAATAACAAAAATGAATATGATGTTTAGTCGATATCTATTCGATTGTTTTGGGTTCTATGTTTATTTTTGTCAACATTGCGAAATAATTTTATTGCAAGCGAATATTGTGCCACTATCGTACCAAACCTAACTGAAACCGACTGAACAACATGTGTAGCCGTATCGGTATTTATTTTTATTTTTTTTGCTTTTGATAAACTGATGTCGTATCGCTACCATACCGTGTTAAACCTAACATCGGTACCAGTATGTTTCTTGTTTGAAAATGAATATCGTATCGCTACAACAATGAACCGGACTGAAATCAAACGGACAACATTGATTCAGTACTGATATTTGTTTGTTTATACAGTGTTTTCTTTCGATAAACTGACATCGTATCACTATCTTACCGTACCGTATAATATCAATATGGGTACATGTATTCATTTTTGTGGTTTTCGATTTTGAAAATAATTCATTTATACAACTCCGTATGTGATGATAAATGAATATCGGTACATGTACCATGACAATCTAAACAAATCAATATCGTTCGAACAACATTGTTCCGCTACTTGTGTTTGTTTTTATACATTCTACCGATATAAAACACGTGTTGATTTCATACCTAGTGCTTGTATTGTACGCTACAATAATGATAGTATCGATACCGATCCAATGCCAGCGAAATGTTAAAAAATAAATAAACATAGACACGGATTCAGATTTTTATTAAGTTACCAAACGCAATTTGTTATTGTACCACTACTGTAACGAACCATATCAATACCGATACAATGCTTGCAGAATTTAAAAAATAAAAGATAAACATGATTCAGCAGTAGATTTTAAGAAAAAAGTTAACTAAAGCAAGTTTTTACTAAAATATCATATTGAATAATAAACAAAATACTATTAATAAATAATAAAAATCAAATACTTAATTATTATGAATTATTTATTACTAAAAATTAAATTAGAAATATATAAAAATATATTAAAAATTAATAAAAAACAAATACTTTGAAAATAGTTCACTATTCATGCTCCCTTAGGATTCAATGTACTAGGTTGTTTATCGCGGGCATTCGATCAATATCGATTAGCTTCGTTATAGTACTGGTACGATACATGCACTCGGTATAGAACCAATACAAGTTTTACATCAATTGAAAACTGAAAAAACGAACATTGGTACTGACAACGATGTTGTCCAAATGGTATCAATCAGTTCAGATCGTCATGGTATTGGTAATAATATTCGTTTATCATCACAGACAGAGTTGTATAAATGAAAATTATCGAAACTGAAAATCATAAAAATGAATATAGGTACATGTAACAATGTTTTTCGATAGGATACTTCAGTTTATCAAAAGTAAAACAATAAAAATAAGTATTAGTATCAATACCGATGTTGTTCGTTTGGTTTCGGTTTGGTTGCCTATGGTTGTGGCACAAATTCATTACCAAACATAAACCATATAAATGAGTATAGGTACAGGTACCGATGTTGTTTGGTACGGTATAGTAGCAATACAATATAAGTTTATCGAAGCAAAAAAACAATATAAATAAATACTTAGCAAAAATAGTATAAATAAATACCGCTACCAATACATATATTATTCGGCCGGTTCGGTTCTTTACCGGTACCGATACATATATTATTCGGTCGGTTTTGATTCTTTTTGGTATGATAGCGGTACACTTAAATGCAAATGATAATATGTATAATAGAATCTATTGTAGTATTTAAAATAAAAAACAATGAAAATAAACTATATATATTTTTATAAAAATAAAGTAACTATTCATACTTAGTATTCAAATATATATACTAGTAACATTTCACGCGCGCTTCGCTGTGCTTCTTTGGTCATTATCGGTCTGGTTTATTACAGTACTAGTACGATACCGACACTCGACCTGGCATTGTTAATCCACACGTTTTTTACATTTATTGAAAACCCATAAAAACGAATATCCATACCGGTACTGGTGTTGTTTGGTCGGTATCAATCTGTTATGATACCGGTATCATACAGACACTCGATATACCTTATGATACCAAAAAAACTTTTTTACCAATATTATTTTGTGTTCAATGAATTTTATACCGCCACGTCGAGAATTCTATAAAAACAAATACGACACTGTTACCGATCTTGTTTGGTCGGTATATGTTTGGTTTGTGATGATAAATAAAATCAACTATATATGACTCGTCCCATTGCTGATGTTGTTTGGTCGGTATATGTTTGGTATGTGATGATAAAAAAATCAACTATATATACCTGTTCGAGTAGAACTTTTATCGAATCGTACATAATAATAGGCACATGGTGGCGTTAATAATAAAAAAACTATACATATGTTATACGGTACCGATACCGATGTTGTTCAGACAGTATTAGTAATATTAAAAAAGAATATCGTTAAAAGTTAAAATTAAAGAAATATGTTTAAGGTTAAAAGTAATAATCTATCGTACATAATAATAGGCACATGGTAGAGATTCTTCAAGGTGGTTTAGTGGTGGGGATTTGGAAAGGTGAACCAGGGAAGAGGTCGTGAGGGTCGTGGGAGGAAGAAGCTTCTTAGGGTTTTTTATGTTTAAAAGGGTAATTGTGTCATTTTATAATAAGGAGGGGAAATATGTAATTTAACTTTTAGGCTGGGTAATATGTAATTTAAGTTTGAGATAGGGGGATATATGTAATAATCTAAAAGCTAGGTTCATCTAAAACGAATTGAATTTATCTAACAGATATAAGAGTAAATGATGGAGATTAAGTTTAAAGTTTTCTAAGATGTTCGGCAATCTCAGTTAGAAGTTTTGTTCCTTCATCACCCTTTTCAAGTGCCATCGCGGTGTGCTTCAAAAATCCACTCTCGGCTTCAATGGCTGCCAACTTCTCTCTTAGTTGATTAACCTCTTGCCTAAGTGTAGCATTGTCTCCGTCGTCACCTATCAATCAATGTCACTTAATTTATAACAAATGAAAATGTTAAGTTGATTCATATATATATATATATATATATATATTATTATGTGTGTGTGTGTGTGTGATATGTCAATGTATTAACTCTGAAGAAAAAATATGCCAAAGGATGGTGGTGTTAGATACCTTTATTGTTATCTTGATGATGATATTGTTCTGAAGATGAATGAATATGATTTTCAATATCTTTCAACATTCCAAACAGTTGAGATCTTTTGATTTCAAAATCCGATTCCTTTCTGTTTACATCTGCATTTACATTATCATCTTTCCAGCTCTCAGATAATTTGTCACCACCACAAGACCATAAAGACCGAGGCTCAAAATCATCATCGTATTCATCACTGCCTCGTTTCCTGATTTCTCCATATCGCCCTCGATAAGTATCAAGTTCAGCTTCCAAAATCCTTACATCTTCCTCTTTTTTTAGAAGCAAATCTTTAAGGATCTGAATGGCTTCTTCATCATACTCAGCTTGTTCATCCATCATTCTTTGGTACTGCAATGCTTCCATATGAACGCCAGCTTTTTCCGCTTGTAACCGTGTGATCATAGCCATCGCGTTGTTAGCTGCAACAGTGGCAGCACTGCGCTCTTCATCAAGTTCCATATACAATGTTACAAGTGTTTTTCTGTTGTCGCTAACTTGTTTCTTTAGTTGTTGAATAGTCGAATACTCGTCTGTTGGTTGTTCTTCGATGCTTTCTGAAGCCAGATCGACCTTTTCTAACGGAGCTGCTTTCTTGGGAGGTTTAAGAGCCCATTTAGGACTGCTGGCAACTGGTTCTGTTAAGGGTATACCAAAGAACTTGTTTCCTTTTACAATACTAGAGGTTTTGCTTGCATCTTCTTCAGAATCTATAACAATTGCATTAGCTAGATCTTTCAAATTATGTAATCATGGTTAACCCTTTTAACCATGCATGTATAATTTGTTAAACTAGACTAGAAAATTGTTTGTGGGTGATGCATGCCAAAATGTTACTTGTTATCTAACATACATGTTTAGACACATATACACAAAAGCGAATTTTGCTTGTGGAAGTAGGTTGTTTAGGAACATAGACTGATCTACGCGTTTTTGTTTTTGGAGATTCTTGTAGTTATAGACAATTCACTACGGCTGAAAGAGAACACGGCAAGTTCGTTTAGGTCCCATAGTGTTTTCACCAAACTTAACTACTTTTCACCAAACTCTATAAAGTTCGCTTGCCACCGCAGCTAACTTGTCATCTTTGTTTATGTGTAGCGAGTTGTTAAAAATGTACATGAAGTCCCAAAAAAAACACCTAGAAGCGTCAATCTCGTTCCTAAACAACCTAGTAATACCAAAAAAAAATCACACAAAAGCGTAGATTTCTAACAGATAGGGGCTAGGGAGTTAAGGTAAACTCACGTTTTGCATTCGTGTATTCGTCCTCGGGCATGTCTGATTCATTATCATACACAAACTTGAGGTCTGTAAACCGAGACTGTGATGAAAAGGCTCTAGGGGAACACATTGGTGCTAATGAAGAAAATGCTCTAGGTGAAGAAGTTGGGAACAACGAAGAAGAAAACGCTCTCGGAGAAGAAGCAGGCAACAACAAAGAGGACGTTCTAGGAGAGGATGCTGCTTTAGGAGAAGGTGGAAACAAAGACGATGCTCTAGGGGAAGATGTTGAAAATAGAGAAGATGCACGAAGGCTCGATAAGCTTTTAGAAAACTCTTTAGTAGGTTGTTTCGGCTTCAAAGACTCGCCACAACACGAACATATATTTGGATCGTCTATTTTATTACCTTCCTTAACTTTTTTCCCCACTGTCTTGTGCTCATCTAAGTCTTTTTCTGAGTCTTTTTCAATTGCAAAAGAAAGAAGACATGATTCACACATGGTTCGAATATCAGAAAGCTTTGCATGGACCTGACAGTATGCTAAAGAGGATATGTCTTTCTTGTGAGAATCACATATTGAGTCGTTGTAATACAAATTGGGGTTCTTCCCACAAAGTGCATGATCGACGCGTGTGCATAATACACACGGGGGCTCTAATTCAAACGTATCGGCGAATTTGTTGGAGATAAACGTAAAGAACCCATCAAGGTATAGTGATATGATTAGCATCCATTCAAGAACTGCCCACACAAGGAAATGTGGAAATATGCCTAACTCTTCCTCTACAAACATTCTAAATGTTCGTTTTGATGAGGCCATTCAACAAACAGAGTAGCAATATCTATGATCCACTTTTCTCCGTCTAGAAATTATTGGTATCATGCATTTTGTTTTTTTCACCAATAAACTGCAAAATGTGTACAAACATTCTAAATGTTCATTTTGGTTGATTGAGCTCAACAAACAAATCAAGAAAACTTAACTAAAGGGAAGGTGACACAAGTAGCAATAGATCCCCTTTTTTCTCCCTAGAATTAAGTGATAGCTAAATTAATGGTATATCACGCATTTTAGTTTTCACCAATAAACCAGGAAATGTTCATTTCGGGTAATTTTTCTTTGCTTGATCCAAGTATAATTTATTAAAGTAATAAATCGAGTAGATATGTTTGAATCATACATGTAATAATAGATATGCTTTACGTATTTTATACAAGTGGTGTTTTCAGGTGTCATTTGCGTCCCTATGGTTTGTTCACTTTTGTCATTTCAAGCGACTTAAATGGCGCACTTAAAATTAGGGTTGTTCAAAAAAATCCGGATCCGAAACCGAATCCGAAATAGCTGAAAATCTGTATCCGAAATTTCGGATATCTGAAAGCCGGATAATCGAAATTTTCGGATTCGGATGTGAATTTCAAAAATTTCGGATAATCCGATTATCTGAAAGTAATATATAGAAATGGGATTAGAAGAAAACGAGTGGAAGTGTGAAAACGGTGAGAACGGGTCCTAGCCGAACACGCGGCAGAGGGGCGCTAAATGATATGCATGGTACGATTGTCATTGTACAGTTTCCGCCAAATAAAAGACGTTTTAAATTCCTTTTAAACAAAATTCCAAAAATTTCGTGTTAGTTGTTACCTACTCCCAAGCTTTCGAGATCTATGGCGTGTAATGTTGATTCTGATCTACAGAGTAATATTTGAAAATTGCGTTTCATTATTAATCTCAATTGTCGTTTGGGATCTAATATATGTTTATTTTGTTTTACGATCAATGGCGTTTTACATTTGTAAACATTAGTTCTTACGTACAACTGATTAGTTGTAGATATTGGTGTTAATTTGTAAACATTAGTTCTTACTATTCGTTGATTATTCAACTTATGGTGTTTTCATTAACATGTTTCAAGCGTATTATCAATTCTTCACATTGATTATTATACAACTAATGGCGTTTTCATTATGGCATTTTCGTTAATATGTTATATTAAGAAAGTAACATCAGTTATTCTTATTGTTTATTATTCAAATAATGGCGTTTTTATCGATAATGTTTTTTCAGACGAGGGTGTTTCTTCGAAAAATGGTTTTCCATTTATCATTCCCGACGTTAGTGAAGAGATAAAGCCAAAAATAGACATGATATTCCCAATCCTCGATGATTGTTATTCATTTTATGTTAGGTATGCGGCGGCTTGTGGTTTTTCTGTTAGGAAAGGGACTCAAAAGATACAACGCCAAAGGAGAAACACATATGAAGTATTACATGTGTACGAGATCTGGGGTATATAAGGACAGGAAGGTTGATACGTTGGACCCTAATCAAAAGGAAAGGATTGTGCGATCCAATTTTTCAAAGTAGACTGGTTGTGGAGCACAATTATGTGTAATATTTGAGGATGGATCATGGAAGGTCTATAAGTTTATGGAGGAGCACAACCATGGTTTTGTTGAACAGCCTGATAAGCATTTTCTCCTATCTAAATGACACCTCACTCAGCTCCAGAAGCATGTTATACATAGCATGTCTAAATTGAATTTGGGACCGGTTAAGGTGTTTAATGTTATGAAAACTTGTTTTGGTGGTTTTAAAGACGTGGGTGCAAGTAAAGATGATTTTAAGAACTATAAAAGGCAAATTAACTTGTTTATAGGGGAATATGATGCTGAGATGGTTGTGAGACATTTGCATGAAAAAAACAATCCCAGCCTAGTTTCACGTACGGTTACTTCATAGACGATGATAATCGTTTGAAGGGACTTTTTTGGTGTGATGATCAATGCAAACATAATTATCACGTGTTTGGTGATGTGATTTCGTTTGACGCCACGTATCGTTCCAACAAGTCATATTTACAATTCTATTTTTCTGTGTGTTTTGGCGTTTTCAATAATTAAATGCAATCGTGTTTTGTTCCTGTTTCATTTATCAATGGCGTTTTCATATGTTGATACTCTATAGTCTTTGTACCGTTCACAGGTATAGATAATCACCATTGTAATGTTACATTTGGTGATGCATTATTGGTGTTAGAAACGGCTGATACGTATATATGGTTGAGAGTTTTTCTAAAAGTTGTTGGTTCTCAACCAAAAGTTGTCGTCATTGACCAGAATCCAGCAATGAAGAAGGCTATTTCTGTTTTATTTGTTGAAATGAGGCATCGGTTATGCATGTGGCACGTGATGCATAACTTTCTCTAAAGATTGATTTTCTTATTTTCATGTGTTTGGCGTTTTAGATATATGGCGTTTTGTCATTCATAAGTGTGTTCCATATTAGTTTTTGTTCATATGGTATTTTATTCCATGGCATTTTTATGTTTTATATAGGTTGGTGTTAGGATATGCAATTTCAAAGAACGTATTTGTAGTGTTGTGTGGACGGATATTTTGTCACCCGAAGAGTTTGAATCAGGATGGGAAGAGGTTATTAAAGAGTTCAATTTAGAGGATAATGACTAGCTTTCTGATATTTTTGCCCTTAGGGATTCTTGGATTCCTACATACTATAGAATGGAGGAACTGTCGCGCCTTATGCGTCGGAGAGTGAGAACCATTTTTTTGGCCAAGTGTGCAATTCGAAATCTACTCTTGTTGAGTTCATGACTCATTATGAAACTGCAATAGAAGGACAGCGTCACACGCACCGGAAAAATGATCATTGAATCTCGATACAAACGAACCTAGTTGAAAAGTAAGAGTTAAATGCATGGTTGGCCCCTGTGGTTTGTAAATATTACTGACTTGGTCCTAGTGGTTCACTAATTACACATTTGGTCCCGATGGTTGTAATTTTTGCACTCGGATAGTCCTTATCACTAACTTAAGTTAAATATCCCAGTTAAGTATATGTTAAATGACTATAATACCCTTACTTGTTTAGAAAATAAAAAATAAAACAATATATACCTACCACCAATTCTCTTTCTTATACCCTAAACCACCACCACTGGTGAACACCCACCACCACCATCTTCCCTCCATCGCTGAATATCCAGCACCACCACTAAACACCCAAGTCGCCGGTAATCATCAAAGTCGCCGGAGATCATCAAACCGTACACCCACCACCGGACATCCACCACCACCACTAAACACCCAAGTCGCCGGAGATCATCAAACCCATTGCAAAATATCACAATCATATCACTTATTAGCTACCTGTAAATCAAAAGCTTCATATAAGTCACTCACATGGATACCTCAAAAACAAATGGGCAGAGAATTTGAAAATAAATTAAGTCTCACCTATAACGGGGGTGTGGGTGGTTACTTCCTTGAATGTAATTTCCTTAAAAGGCATGTTGGAATGAAAAGTGGGCAGAGAAATTGGATATTAAATCAGGTCTCAAACTTTGAGTCTGTGAGTTTGTGCCCTTGATATTTTGATTAGGAAAATTCAAGAGGTGAACAGCGGATCTAGTGATCTTAACCGGTGGTGTAACTGTAACCGGAAGAGGGAAGTTGTTTCTCCCGGAGTTACGATCAGAAGGTGAGTCTGTAACAGATTGCAGCGCTCGGAGTTACAATTGGGGTGGTCTCCGGTGGAGGGGTGGTCACCGGTGGAAACGAAGGGGTTGGTGTGGGAAGCAGGTGGAGAGGCGCCACGATGATGAAGAAGATGATGGGCAGGCCCCTTGTTTTATTTTTTTACTTTTTTTAAATTGCTTTATTTTTATTCTCATGGGTAATCTTGTCATTTCACACACATTTAACTAAGAAATTTAACTTAGGTTAGTGATAAGGATCAGCCGAGTGCAAAAATTACAACCACTGGGACCAAATATGTAATTATTGAACCACTGGGACCAAGTCTGCAATATTTGCAAACCACAGGGACCAACCAAGCATTTAATTCTGAAAAGTAATTATAAAGTGTTGGAGAGCCTAGGTGCTGAGATATACACAAAAACTATTTTTTGTAACATTCAAGTTGAGCTAGTTGGGATGGTGGATTGCATAAATCAACGGTATGAAGAGCAGGCCGATTGGTTTGTTAAGTTCTACATAAATAATTTCTAGCAGCCTTGTCCATCCTTATTCGAGGTAAATAATGGCGTTTTCTGAGTATGGCATTTATTTATATTTTTTCTCCATAGAGTTTTTTTGTTTGTTGTTTGATGGTTTTTTTATACATACAGTATGTGCATGTTGTTTTATACATTTATTGCCTTTGGTGTTTTTTCATTTAATGTACCGTAAGTCTGATTGCACCAGCATTTGCTCATGTAGGTGTTTTGAGTAGTTTGGTTTGCTATGTAGACATATATTTTATGTTTTGAGAAGTTCGGATATTAGGGAATTTCCAAAATAGTACATTTTGAATAGATGGCGTAAAGAGGCTTCGCCAAATTGCTCTTAAGATTACTCAATGAGTCATGATTTTATCCAATCCAAGCTTAATCCCGATGTTCAAAGTATGATTCGAGAAATTATTTGTGCAACGGAGTATAGTTTGAACCATTTATCTGGTAATAAGGAGAAGCTATCCTTATTCAACGATCATGTTCAATCTTATATGAAGAAGGTTCAAGATATGCAGATTGTTGCTCCATATCCTAGTAGTAGGGATAGATTTGCGCAGATAACAGGGCAATATCCAAATGACAAGAATCTGATAAGAGTCCCTGTTGGGTATTCATTGAAAGGTTCTGGATCTCGCAAGCGTTTGAAATCCAAACAGGAGAAAGCAATTGAAAAGAAAAAACAAAAACAAAAGAGAAGCCCGGGGCGAAAGAAAGACAGTGTAAGAATTGTAAGGCTTTCGGACACTATGCATCGACATGCACGAAGCCCATAATTAAAAGAAGAACGACACGGTCTTCGAGAGCAAGTGAAGAGTAATTTGGCGTTTTTATATTTTTTATTTTTTCCTTATTCAATCTTTGAGCATGTTAGAATACACAACATACACTCATTTGGCGTTTTTATTTTTTTCATATGCAATCTTTGAACATGTTTTGAACAAGGTGAGGTTTTTTGAATGAGATGGACAACATTGTTAATGCTCACTTAAGAATGACCTAAGAATGTTGTCCACCTCATTCAGTGAAACTTTATCGAGAACAAAACTAAATCTCCAAGAAACAAGGTTTGCCATATGGTATTTAGTAAAATATGGCGTTTGCTTTTGGTGTAATCAATAAAAGAGCCTGAGGTTATTTATATAAGATGTTTTTGGCGCGTAGTT
This sequence comes from Scalesia atractyloides, assembly GCA_947069175.1. Taxonomy (NCBI): domain Eukaryota; kingdom Viridiplantae; phylum Streptophyta; class Magnoliopsida; order Asterales; family Asteraceae; genus Scalesia; species Scalesia atractyloides. The sequence goes on from CAMTDV010000001.1 coordinate 36,473,372, forward strand.
TGGCCGGGATTTTTCTTTAATAAATTTCAGTAATAAAGATGACACGTCCCATCATTAAGTTACTGTTTGTTCAGTTTTATCTGTTAAATCTGCAACCGTCAGTCGCATCACTAAGTTTGGCGTTTTGTATGAATGGTGTTTTAGATAAAAAGGAATTATGAAAATACAACTAATTAACTTTTGTAAGTGAAAGTAATGTTAGGGCGTTTGAAACAAAACATGGCGTTTTGAGACATATCAGACTTGCACAATTTAATTAATATTCTCTTGCATTTTGTTTTATAAAATTGTGTAATTTTTGTATTTTTTTTAATAATATGTTATTAGAGGTAATTATTATAGTTAGCGGGGATTTTGGCGTTTTTACATCTAAGTAGTGAAATAAAGTATTTTTATTAAAAACCACTGAAAATGACATAGCACAAAAGAAGAAATGAAAAAAAAATTAAAACCCCTCCTTAGAAGGGATCTGATCTGAGAAGTATCCATTGCTCCCCTCGGCTTCTTCTTCTGATTCTTCATCAAAATTCTCATTCAGAGCTTCATTGTCATCATTTGCTTCATCTTGAAGACTTTGACACCTCCATATTAACATGTGAGTCAACAACGTCAATTTTATGGTTTATGTCTGGGTTCAAACATATTGCGTTGCATAACTCTTGTAGGAAGACAAGTCTCAGTTCGGTCATGATGTTTTCAATTGGGTAGGCCTTCTGCTTCCCGTTGTTCCATACAACACTCACTAAGTCTGTGTTTTCATCATAACGCCAAGATTGGATGATAGGATTTATAATTGGATTTGCAGGGTGTGGACCGAATTTTCTTGTTAATCTTCTTATAACTGTCTGTGTTTTCTCACAGAGGTTATCAAGAGGAATGCCAAGTGCTATGATCCCCCTTTGAACTTCTTCGTCCAAGTTCAGTATAGCTTAGGTGGTTTTCACAAGCACTCTACTTCTGTTGTCAAAGAGGATTACGAATTTATTGATTCTAGTGTTGAATCTTCAGGAAACGGTGTTTGCCATTTGTTCTTTTTTTGTGTTTTTTTTTTCAATTATGGCGTTTTCTGAGTATGATCAATGGAAGAGATGTTAACATCATTTATATAATGATGTGTTTAGCGCGTAGTTTAGGCGGGAATTTTTTTATAATAAATGCTAGTAATAAATTTTCAAATACTGTTTGTTCAGCTTTTTCTGTCAATACTAAAACGCGTCCCATCATTAATTTTTGGCGTTTGTATGAATGGCGTTTTAGATAAAGATGGCGTTTTATGCATGAGTTTGGCGTTTTATTTTAGAGAAGTCAAAAGATCCTTTTACCCTTAATGAAGCGCATCAACGTAATAAAGTTGATGTAATTTACGAAAACGCCACCACGCCAATCTAATCCATAGATTGTTTTAATCCAACGATGAGAGGCGTTCTCACCGTTTTCACACTTATAGGTGTTTTCACTAAATCCTGCCCCTATATATATATATATATATATATATATAGTCTTAGGATCCTGTAAAAAAGACATTTTTCGTGAGAAGTGTGAGAATGCATAAAAATTTTCATATAGGCATCATGTTTTAGACTTGGGCATAATGTTTTAGGTTGTTTTTGGCAAGAAAACACCAAACATAACAATTTAAGACACAACACAATGAATTCTAGGCTTAAAACTTAAAACATCATGCCAAGAACGTTAAGTAGTGTTTTTAAGTGTTAAGTAGTGTGTTTTAGTTGTGTTTTAAATTTCACACCCATAATACGTTGTGTTATGTTTTAAATTATTATGTTTAGTGTTTTTCTTGGCAAAACAACTCAAAACATCGTACCTAAGTCCACAACATGATGCCTACATGTCAATTTCTATGCCTTCTCACACTTCTCACGAAAAATGCCCTTTTTACAGGAACCTCACCTATATATATACACATAAATAGGGTGGGGTTCAGCCACAAAGTCTATTTTTTTTTTACAAATTGTAGAAAGTAATAAAACACCACAATTTCAGCCATAAACACACTCAAAACCCACAAATGACATAGTGAAAGTCAATAAAACACAATATCCAAACCCTAACACTCCTTAAAAACTTCAAACACACTATCATACAACTATGAATATAAAACACAACATAATAATCAACATAAAACACACTAATATTAGTCATTCGATAATTAAAGTCTTATTATCTAAAACACAACACAAAACCCACAAATATCGTTTTTTAGTAATCTTCACTATGTTATTTGTGGGTTTTGAGTGAGTTTTATGGTTGGCATTATTGTGTTTTATGACTTTTTACACTTTGTTAGAAAAATAGACTTTGTAGCCAACTCCCACCCTATATATATGAGAAGGATAAAACGAAAACCACTTGAGTTGAAAAAACTCAAAAAACCTTTGTAAAAACCCCTTGTAACATTTTTATTTTTTTCTAAAAAAATAGGAAGTGTAACATATATATATTTGAACATTTTTATAAAAGAAACATAAAAAACGCCGAGTAGTTAATTTTTTAAAAAATGTTAAAAATTTCATGTTACATAATGTATATGTCCAAAAAATGTAACATACAAATTTTGAAAATTAAAAAAAAAAACAAGTAGGCGCTTTTTATATTTTTTTTATAAAAATGTTCAAGTACATTAATGTTACATTCCCCTATTTTTTTAGAAAAAAAAATAAAAATGTTACATAGGGTTTTCTTGAGTTTTCTCAACTCAAGTGGGTTTTTGTTTTATCTTTCACACACACACACACGCACGCGCGCGCACACACACAGATATATAGGGGAGAGTTTAAATGAGAACGCTAAATATCGCGAGAACCGTGAAAACGAATGAAAAAACCACTAGAACGTTGTAAAAAATAAGTGAAATTCAAAATTTCTTTTTGCACTTGTCATTATTATTCGAATATAATTCTAGAAATTTAATTTACAAATTTAAATTTACGTGAATTGGGAAATAAAGAAAATTTACATATGTATAAGTTTGCCATTTACACATGTATAAATTTGTTATATTTAGACATGTGTAAAAAATCTAATAAGAGTGATTTTGAGAGGAGAAATGAATTATTTGATGTTATAATTTCTTTTTTTGATGTTGTATTTTAATTAAAATAATGATTGTATTAAAAAATGATTTTGATTAGTTTTCTCATTCGTTCTTACGGTTCTCACAGTATTTAGCGTTCTCAAGATATAGATATATATATATATATATATATTATATAAGGAAGGGTTATCTTGAGAACACCCATTTGCGTGAGAACACTAGAAACAATTTCCATCCATTGATCATCCTAAATTAAGAGCTAATATTAGAGGGGTTTAGATGAGAATGAAACTTAAATTACAAGACTATAGGGGCTTTATTGTCAAAACACTCAAAACACAAAACCATAAAAACCAGTTCATCACATCTGCATACAAAAAAAAACTCTTCAAAGTTCAAAATCACGGTTAACACCGGAGAAAACAAGCAATCCACCATCACCACCGTCCATCTCATTCTCCGATGGCGGCGTCATCGTCGGCTCCAGATATGTTAGTTCTTGTCATTAATCGACTTGGCTTCGATTCTAGGGCTGGATTTGATATAACTGATGAATCAGAGGGTGTAGCACTCGCCTTCACCACGCTTATGCAATCTATTCATGAAGGTCAAGAGCCTATAACACTACTGGTATATAAGTTATAGAGTATTTAGGTTTTTTTATTGCATATGTGAAAATGAATTATTAGGTTAGCAATTTATGAATAATTGAAGTAGATTAAGATTTTGTTGTACAGTGTCAGTGAAATTAATGCAGAGTCGACACTAATTTTCCAATGAATTACATAACTCATAACTACTAGAACGTATGTATCATTTTCGTTACATATTTATATGTTCAATTGATCTCTGCAATTGAAGTATTAATTTACCAATTTATGAAATTCTTTTGTGAATAATCTTGTAAACAAATGTTGACACATGTGTACATCATAGTTAATTTTTAAACGTCAGCCATGTATGTGAATGTTTACATATGTTTACATTCTCATAGTTTTTACACATGTGTACATCATTACACTTAAGCTTAAAAATGTTTGGACGGTCTGATCAGAAGTAGTGTCACGGTACTTGCAGCGACGTGTGTGATGTGTGGGGACTTTGATGAGACACCTAAACATCTATTCATTTCATGTTCTTTTGATCTAAGTATTTGGGATCGGGCTGTCTATTGGTGCAGGCCGCCCTCGTGCTTCTAGTTTAGAGCCAAAGATGCTTTAGCTATTCATATGCATAACCGCGGGTCTACAAAGTGGAGAAAAATAGTCCACCTAATGGCCCAAACAACAATTTGGTGTCTTTGGAGGGCCCGTAACGCTAAAGTTTTCGATGGCAAACAACAAAGGATGGATGGGGTCATGGAAGAAATCAAAGTTTTGGCCAACTTTGGCTGAGAAACAGGGCAAAAGTGCAACATCTGGCATGGGGTGATTGGTATATGTTTAATTTAGATTGTAAAAGGGATCTAAATAATGCTTGGTGTATCTGTTTTATGTTTTTTGGTGGTTGTAATTTTATGCTAACTTTAGTTAGCGTTGGATATATTCAACAATGTTTTGTTGGTCGTTCAAAAAAAGTTACATATTCTTTGTCATTATATCTATGATGTTTATTAGCAAAGGTTGCAAAAGTGCAGCATCTGGCATGTGCAAATAAGATGTTTGAACATAAAAACCATGGTATTAGAACAAATAACTATGATTAAATAGGTGTAATTATGCAGTTTACACATGTGTACATCATCATGCTTAAGCTTAAAAAATATTTACGCATGTGTAAATCAGTTTAGTTACTATTGCATCTGTGTAATAAGGAATTTACACATGTGTAAATAAGATGTGCACGTTGTAACAACAATAGATGTAGTTATGTAATTTACTCATGTGTAAGCAGGTTGTTTACACATTGTAAGTGAGCAGTTTTGCTCATTTACACATGTGTAAGTCAGTCGGATTTTGAGAATTACAAAACAGAGAAGATATATGAGAATTAAAAATATGTATGATTAAATAGGTGTAGTTATGCAAATTTACACATGTATAAGTAGGTTGTTTACGCATGTGTAAGTGAGCAGTTTTGCTCATTTACACATGCGTAAGTCAGTCAGATTATTTGTTTAAGATAGCAGTAAAACAAATGGCTTAATGGTATTGTATTATTGTCACTTTGACCAGGCACATTTTTACAAATAATGGTACATTCTATTGTTGGTCGGTAAACGACAAAGAGAACTTTGTGAGGTCATCGTAGAAGCCCATACAATAATACGAAGATTGTACTTTGGAAAACGAATATTCACCAAGAAGAGAACTGGAGTTTAAGAGAAACCAAAAGGAAAAGAGAGACCAGTTTATAATTTGGATCATGACTTGTTTCTATGTTATCATGCATACGGCATGTCGAGGATTATGACTTTGTTTTACGTTATTGTTGATATCGTGTCTAAAGGGTTATATGCTTGTTGAGAAATTGAATACTTTTGATATACGGATAATACTCTTTTGGTTTAAATCCTACTTGTTGGTCAATACAATACTTAATATTTTTGAATAAAATACTATCTTGTTTTAATTCATAATTTACACATGTGTAATTCAATTGCAAATGTGTAAAACATAAACAGTTAAGTGACAGAGAACAAATTTACAGATGTGTAATGCTATGCACATAGGTAAAATAAAAAAATAAGTGATAATAAACAATTTACACATGTGTAATTCAGCTACAAATGTGTAGTCAATAAACAAATAAGTGACAATGAACAATTTACACATGTGTAAAATAGGCACTTACACATATGTAATACAAATTTCATATGAACAATATCGTCATGGTGACTTCTGTGGATAGAGGTGATTTAAGAGTACTTTACATGTTTATAAAAATTGCAATATGCATGGTAAAGGAGTGAGAGAAAAAAAAACAGAATAACCGAAATAAACTGAAATAACCAAACATATAATGAAAATCTACAAACCAAAACATTGATATGTTTCTTATCCCCTATGTTTCTAGAAAGATTAATGGAAAGGGGTACGCAAACAAAACGTCTCCAATAGCTTGAGCAACCAACCATACTTTCTGAATCGGTTTATCAGCTGGAACTCCTCCTATACTACTTTTGATCTTCCCATTTCCTGCAGTCTCATATAACATATATCGTAGCAGAAAATGAAATGGGTCAAAAGTAGCCAAACATGTATACTATTGCGTATTTACAAAATCATACTATTTCAAAGAACTAGTAACATAGTTCTGTAATAACAACTAATCCATTAAATTTTTGTTCTATAAAGATGGGTGTCCTTACCTATTGCTTGTGCTAACCCGAGTCCATATCCAATGAAAGAGTACGCGAAGGACATAACTGCAGCAATAACCGAGAGCCATTCTGTACTTCGGAAATTGGGTATTTGAGAAGCTATAACATGAATAATTCCATAGAGAACCATATAAAACTCTATCCCATATTCACAAGCTTCTTCGTGCCCATGTTCGTGGTAACAATTTGACTACAGTATCGCTCTACCACCAACAAAACAACAAATAGTTACGAACTAGACCGAAAACCGTCGTTCATTATAACGAAAATGAAGTGTACCTAATGCTGCTAGCAGATATGATTGTATAAACAATTCCCAATTTAAACAAATTAAAGAACACAAACAATGAACAAACCTGTGCATTCAAATCCCCTGTAACATCACGAAACATCGTTAAAACTAGTAAAAACTTAAAACACTCACAAATTCAAACAATACCAACTCGGTTACCTAGAATGTTCCGTACAACTTCCAAATAGGAACGATTGGTTACGTTCACGCCATTGCGATGGTCGGAGTAATGATGAAACTTGGTAAGTAGGGACACGTTGGAGATAGGTCATGAGTGTGAATAAGACTAGAGAAACTAGACGGGCAATCCATCTGAGCTATGTAACACTCCAAGATAATGATAGAGCCCCTGATCCTACAACGGCTGTTATTATATGGGCTAGAGTTGTCCATATATTTCCCTCATCAACAACATAAGAAAAAAATTGTCAATCTAGTTATAATCAAGTTTCAGATATTGTAGACTGGTCACAGTTGGATGTAGCATTTTCACAAACACCTTGTCGGCGTCATCTACAAAAATATGGAGATATGAATGTTTACATATTCTAATTGGTTAAAAACACCAACATCGAAAATAAGTGAAAGTATAAATCGAATACCATATCAATTTTGTTGGTTCGATGCCAGTTTAATGAAAAAACTTCGTACCAAAATCATCAACCGATTACGAACTCAGTACAACATGGAATTCCAATTAAAATCAAGTGTACGAACAATACCTGTGGGTTAGGATCGAATCAAATGGTCTGATTAGCAAGAACTTAAATCAGATGCGCCAAACTACTGCAACCTAATGATGATAATGAGTTCAATATCATAGAACAACCCTAACCTTAATCCACAATCAAATGCGTCTGATTACGAGATTGATTATGAGCGAGTCGAATAAAGCTTTGATTTAGGTCTGTATAATGCTTGGATTTATTTTTCACAATTGAATCTAACGTGAATAATAAAAGAACCGGAGTAGAGAAGATAGGGAAAGGTTACCAATTTAACCTTTTCATTAAAACATAGGGAATATAAATGGGTGGCTGAGAATTGTTCTCATAGTTCTCACAAAAAAATAAGTTTTCTCATTTAAACCCTCTCCTATATATATATATATATATATATATATATATATATATATATATATATATATATATATATGGTGAGGTTATTATAAAAAAGATGTTTTTTTGTGAGAAGGGTAAGAAAGAATCTAAACTATTAGATATTTAATCTAATGGTTGAGATATTGTTGGCAATCTTGTAAATAGCGTTTACTATTAAAATAATTAATTTTCTAGATTAAGGGTATAAAGGTAAATTTAACATTTTTAAATTAAGAAACTAACATTAATGCACATGCAAGTTCCCCTCTTCTTTTTTAAACGTCAATAACTTTTTATACGTAACTCTATTTTTAATAAAAAAATTACACCATAATAACGAGTGTTTTTTATCTTTAATATAAGTACCGTATTGTTATACTTATGTAGAGAAAAAAATTACGTCTCGATTGAATGTTTTAGTCTATGGTGTCTTTTCTATGTTCATACAATAGTGTTTTAGTTGTGTTGTGATTCAAAGCGTTGTATTTTACAGTAAAACACCATGAACATAAATAAGACACCATAGCATTGCAAATAATGAATTATGATTCAACTCATGGTGTTTTAACATCTAGAGTATGTAACATTGTATTGTGATTACAGTCATGGTGTTTTAACATCTGGAATAGCAATAGAATCTTTCTAAATGTTAAAGCACCACGACTGTATTATGATTCAATTCATGGTGTTTTTGGAATTTGTATGGTGTTTTATACCTGCAAAAATAACAAAAATCATTACACATGTTAGAACACCACAGCTGTATTACGATTAAAGTTGTGGTGTATTTTGGAATTCGTATGGTGTTTTATACGAACTGATCTGGAATAACAATAGAATCACTCTAAATGTTAAAACACCACGACTGTATTATGATTCAATTCATGGTGTTTTCGGAATTTGTATAGTGTTTTATACCTGCAAAAATAACAAAAATCATTACACGTGTTAGAACACCACGGTTGTATTACGATTAAAGTTGTGTTTTTAGGAATTCGTATGGTGTTTTATACGAACTGATGATGAATTTCTAAAATAACTGATGGATTCCTAAAATAACTGATGAAATGAATTCCTAAAATAACTCATGAATTTGGTTACAAGATTATATCTTTAATTAGGATTATGGGTTAAGTTACCATCTTACCCTGAAACTAATAAAATAGATAGGGGCATGTGACATCACTAGAGTCTTTCTTATCCTTCTCACACTTTTAGTCTTTTTTATAGAATCCTAAACCTATATTCTCACGGTTCTCGCAATATTTAGCGTTCTCAAGATAACCTTATATATATATATATATATATATATATATAGAAGGTTATCTTGAGAACGCTAAATATTGCGAGAACAGTGAGAATGAATGAGAAAACCAATCAAAACCATTTTTAATACAATCATCATTTTAATTCAAATACAACGTCAAAAAATTACAACATCAAATAATTCATTTCTTCTCTCAAAATCACTCTTATTAGATTTTTTTACACATGTGAAATATAACAGATTTACACATGTGTAAATGGCAAACTTACACATGTGTAAATTTTCTTCATTTCCGAGTTCATGTAAAGTTGAATGTGTAAATTAAATTTCAAGAATTATATTAGAATAATAATGACAAGTATAAAAAGATATTTTTAATTTCACTTGTTTTTGACCAAGTTCTAGTTGTTTTTTCATTCGTTCTCACGGTTATCGCGATATTTAAACCCTCTCATATATATATATATATATATATATATATATATATATATATATATATAGTTTGAAATATATTAAAAAGTAGTAAATAATCGGATTCGGATGTGGATTTATCAATGTGTTTAGTTTTCAATGTTGGAAATTTGGAAGATCGAATATAGGTTTAGTTTTGATCTATTGACGATACGGATTTTTTATTCTTTTTATAAATTCGGATATATGTTTGGATATCCAAATCCGTATCTGAAGTTTCGGTTATCCGATTTTCGGATATCTGAAATTTCAGATACGGATTCAGATATTAATATCCACTATCTGAAATTTTCGGATATCCGGTTTTCGAATATCCGAAAACCGTATAATCCAATCTTGAACACCCCTACTTAAAATCTTGGACGCAAAAAGGCACTTGCGCCCCCAAGTTTTGCTATTGCTATACACAATCTCTTTCAACCCTTTTTAAAACCAAGGACAAAATGACACATTTGTCCTTCTATTCCCCATTGCACGTGTTGCAAGATCATCCCACAACAAGAACTCCCTAACACTTTGATGGTACATGTACGACAACAAGTTAAAATAAGAACCGTTAAATGATTTGGAACTAAAGAAACCATATATTAGCCTGATCATAAATCCATAAAAAGGTGGAACTAAAGGTTTTTATGTGGAAAATAATAAATATAATACGCAAAACATAGGACTATGCAAAATTTGGGCAAACAATAAACGATGTATGCCATTGTCTTTCTACTTCAAATCCCAGTCAGCACATTTGAAGCCATGTATGGTGAAACACAGCCCTGTACCTGAACAAGAGAAAGTAAAAACAATTATGGGGCATGGGAATGATCCAACTACCAACAATAGAGGTGTGGCAAACTGGGTTCGTAACTGGTTAAGACAGGTTGATGTCACGATGGGTTATATTTTTAGGATGGGTTGCACTGGGTCAGTTTGACAGCTCGCCAATACTTGTCAGTTATTTCTAAAATATGAATGTGTTGCATTTGATCAGATATCAGATATTACCACCATAATTATTCAATATTTTAAATAATAGATAAAGGAAAACAAAATCAACCAACTCATTAGTAAACTGGTTCAAATCGACTTCTCTAACCAGCAATGTGCTTTAATATATTGGTTCATTCATTTACTGATAAATTGGTTGATGTGACCTGCAGGTTATGTCTTTTATCTCTAATGGGTAGAGTGAAAAAAAAATAGATTTACAAAAAATGGTTAGAAAGGCATACAAGGAATACTTATAATACATATATTTTATTCAAAAAATAAAAATGTTATTGAGATAACACATTTTTGGTAATCACCTTACTTGGCACACTAATTATTTACAGAAAGTACAAAGGAGATGATTCATGAATATATTTCATATGAGAATGAGAGACGCAGGTGGTGTACCTGAAGCAAGCAAGCAGGAATCTGAATGAACCCTTGCAGTAGAACATCAACTTCCTCCAGAAGATTTAATGGAACAGGACTTATTATGTAAATAACCCGTCTCAAAGTGTCTATTCCTCGAACAATCCCTGACCAAAAAAAAACCCACGTATCATTTAAGAGGAAGTTTGATTTACTGATACATTATATATTAGTTAGAACAGAATGTACACGAATCAACTGGAACATTCAAAAAGTTAAGATATTGTTGAAAACTTTTGCAAGAAAAGCGTTTTTGGGTCAACCCAATCCTTTCCCTGGCACAAAAAATACACCCGCATTGACCTGCGACCCACCCCACTCATTTTGAGACGTCCATGTATATGCCACTCAAAGAAGATAAGCACATGTTCGAAACGATTTCATTTTATAGGCCCCTTTCTATACACACATCTACGTGAAGAAAGAGAGGAAAAGTTGCAGCACTAGGATCCGGGAATAACAAGCAAGTATTGGAACATAACCTACCAAGGCCAACACAGCGAGGTGGATGATCAGAACCTTCAGAATTAACTGCCAATCCAACTATACTTGCATTCAAACTGTAGAAAATTTCAGCTTTTGGCACCTGAACACAAGTTGAATCAGGATGCAGCAAACCATGTATATAGGAGAATAATTTTATTTCTCAACAGTTTTGCTGGACCTTCCATAATTTTCCAGAATAACAGTTATCTTAGATTACACCCCACCAGAAGTTAAAGACAATGTAGCCAAGCCTAAAAGAACCTGTTTTGACCCCTTACCCAACCCTCCCATTTTTCTCACTTCTGATTAGAGCTCTAAAGGGTCCATAGTGAAAACTATGGGGTATCAGGACTAAATTACATTATACCCCCCCCCCCCCCCCCCATGTGAGCACGCACACTCCCCCAAAGGTCAGTGACTATGGCTATCAGCCCTGTGCATATATTTAGTAAGAAAAAGTTTTGAGTTTCCACATCTTATCCATTATAAGCCTAGTAGGTTTCTTTATATATTATGAGCAATCTTCCTTCACTGTATGAACTACTGAATTGACCGGTACAGTGTTTTTCAGGTAAATATTTATCCAATAAGCAGGTAAATCTAAATTGTTTTTAGCTTTGTGCCAATGTCACATGTGAAAAATAACTAACGGTTGGATGAACATAAAGAACAAGAATGAAGAAACAAAAAGATAGGAATGTAAAATGCATTAAAGATATTTATCCATAAAAAACTAGAATAAAAGCTGTTGACATAAGTCTTCAAGTAACCTCACAATGAAGGTGCTTAATGTTGACAGCTGACACGGAAACTTCATAAGGAGAGTGAGCAGCCAACGCTAGAGCAATTTCCTTAATTGAGCCCATATTCATGTCACTACAAAAGCACTGTCTGAAATATGTCACCATAGTTAAATCCCGTATGTGGTGTGAATCCTTATGTACCAGAACCCTGCAAAAGAAAATGAAGCTTCAGCAAAAAGTAATAACCAAGAAGTGAAATATGTCTAATGAGTGAAATTTGAATGAATTACCAACATTCCCCTATGTATAGCTTAATAGATGACAAAATTGTACACATACGATCTATTTAAGGAGTCCTGGCGGGCTGAATTAATTTCGATTAGGGTTATGGCCCGAGCATCCCCATCTTGTGACCAAAATGCTCCAGAGGGTAGGTTCTTACTTTTAGCAGAAATACGAATATTAACCACATGACTAGGAGCAATGTGGTTGAGCATATCCACAAGTACATCATACCCGGTACCTGTCACACAAGTAACAAATCTGGTATATGCGACGAAATGCTGCAGCTTTATAAAGAGATGCCACATGTAAAGCATACCTTTAACCCAACCAGACGTGTTGACAATTAGGGGCACCCCAGTATTGGTAGTTGTAATTTGGTGATATTGTTTACAATAGTGATCGTATAGGGCAAATATATATGTGAGATAAATCTGGGGGTCTCTTTTGGAAGATATGTCACCAAAGAAGAAACATCTGGAGAAATTTGGCACAAACGTTTGCCATGAGATGTTCATATTTAAGTAGCAAGAAATCTTTACAAATTGTTTGTAGGTGAGATATTGTATAATACCTTTCTGGCTGAGCTTTCATATCTGTAATGCAACAAAGACATAGGCGAAAAGAATGTCAGCATCCATAAGGTTGAATTTAGGGGTATAAATTACAAATTATGTACCAATGGTTTCACTATCGAGTATAGTAAGTGAGAGACATCCAGGAGGGGTAAACTCAGGCTGTCCAACATCAGAATCTAAGTAAGCAACTCTCTTGTGCCTGAAATATAATGAAAGAATGTATTTACTGGACTCTGGGGTGGGCATATTATTAATTAATATAAACCCTAATACGTAAAACTAAGACACAACTCAGTCCACCAAACGTATGCAGAAAGTATAGTAAGTACCGAGGAAGGAGAAGTTGAAGGAGATGACGAGAGAAGGTTGACTTGCCGCTGTTTTTGGGGCCGCATATGAAGGCCGTTATAGCACCACCAGAAGCAGAAGCAGAAGCTATGGTGGCCGCTGCTTCGGACCACTCTTCTGGTATGTATGCCATCGCCGTCGCCGTTCTTGTGTCTTGCTTGTTTTCTTTTGTTTCCGGTAGGGATGGGGTGGGTGTTGGGCTTGGGCCTTGCCTCAGCGCACAAATCGCTTTTTGGGTCAATAGAAACCTAAGGAGAAAGTTTCGGTTCGTTTTTAATAGGTTTCGCTCTTGGACTGATTATAAACCGACGGCTCGCTTCGGTTTCAAGCCATCTGTTTCAATCAGCTTCATTTTGCGAACCGGTTTTTGTCCATCTCATCCATGGTTTTTTTTCCCAAATTGTTATTATATTATTTTTCTATTGTTTGCAACCTAGTTAGATCTTATTCGAATATGATTAACTAGCTTATAATCATGGAACTACCAGGGTAGAAAATTTTAATTTTAAATAATTGAGTTTTATTGCTATATTATATAAAAAATTGTGTTTATAAATTTTTTACTGATTTATCTTATTTTATAATTTAATTGAGATGTTTAAATGAGATAATTTACAACGAAAGGCAGTATAAATAAAAAATTAAGTGATTTATGTTTTTTTAATCAAATGACATGTGTAGATGACATAATATGAAACGAATAACAGTATTAACAATAGAATGATAAACGAATTTTAAAAAATCTAGTTTTCGATTATTTTGATCCTTTGAATTTTGTACATAAAGTTTGTGTTTATGTAGGTTTTTTAGCGGCACCTAAAAACAATTTATAAGAAGCAATTATTCAATATTGTTTGTTCACATAAAAAAACAAATTCAGAAACTAAAATGCATAACTTTAAACATGTTAGAAAACACACAATTTGTATTAAATCGAGATTTATTAATAAATATAAAAAGTAGATAAACATCAAACAATAACGTCAACATCCAAGAATAAAGATATAAACTGTTTGACGAAAATTATTGAAGAAAAAAGCAACAAAAAAAAACTTATCAACTATTTTTCATTCTTTGAGTTAGGAAGCTTAGTCTCTTTCTTGTTAACACGATCCACATCATTAAAGTCACTTTGGGAGTTGTAGAATTAGACATACTTGAGTCTTCTTCAATGTTGTAAACATCAACCAACATATCAAAACAATATAAAGCTGAATGTTCAAAATTTGGCAGAACCTCAAATGTAAGTTGAACACTATATAAATTGTATAACGAAAACCAATATATAGTAGTTACAATTTACATTGTCGTAAAACTTATTGAACAGGTTAAGAAGAAAGGAAAAGAAGTTGGAAATGTGTTTTGAGTCAAAAACAACAAAGAAGTTTACCTGCAATCCAAAAGTTGTTAAATCTGATGTCTCAAACTTACAAACATTATCTTTGAATAGCGTGGTATGTTGTATGACTATATATAATAGATTTATGTATATTTTACACATTTTACATAGTGTGAATATTGTATTTGAAGAACACCGGCTGAACCGAGAGGCATCCAGAGATATCTTAGTTACAGCTTAGTTTTTCTGCATGAAAGGTTGTCTCTCGTTCGCTCTTCTGGGTGATCTCACTTCAAGCTAATCTACAAAACTAGCAACGTCGTTAGCCTCGTCACGAGGAAAAGGGGAGGGTTTTCTCTGTCACACCCCGACTCGCAGCAGATAAGGTAACCGGTGCATGATTGGGTTTTCATCAAAGCTTATCACATACTATTTTAAAGTTTCAATATTTATTATTTCGATTTAAATAAAAGAAATCCCATGAACACAATATTCAAACAAATCACAACATAGTTCAAATCAAATGCAAATAACATTTTTATCTTCCAAAGCCCAATCCTAAGTGATTCATTCTTCAAACCTGTTCACCTGTATTATGTGCAAAAGAAAAGTTTGGGTCAACAAAAGTTGGCGAGTAAATCTCTTTGTTATTAGTAGAAATAATATGTTTAAACCTTTTGTTTGGGAAAATGTGCGTTAACCAATGTACGTGAATATCTTGTATGTCAAATGTCAACTTCCACAAACAATCTCAAATAATAAACAAATCAATAGTATACAAGTGTGAACGGTATTATGGTGTGCTGCAAGATCTAAGCTCAATCAAACGGAGCTGATCTCGTATATTTGGCAACGTCGAGTTCCGCTCATAGGTAATGGGGAAAACAGACGGCCTTTGATGAGGTAATGATTGAAACGAATGTAAAGCACCAAGTGACAAACAAACATTTAACACATAACATATATACTTCACATAATGGTAATTGCACGTATATAAATCTTGTACATAGAAATAACAAAATGCGACACATGAGACACCCCTAAAACATGAAATATAAAGGGGAGTTGGAGGTTCACTCAACGTGGTTGCGTATAGAATTTCTTGAAGATAACGACACGAGTATAAAGTTGAGGAACCGAATGAACGAAGCGATTATCCTAGATATTCAAATACCACGTAACGTCTTTGTTAGATAGGTTAAATAATACTCCTATTATCTATGTTTGCAATTTATTTCTTTAGCTATTTAGTTATTTAATTATGTTAGCGTTAATGTTCTAATTCTTAAAAAGAATTAAAATGACTTTTATATCCTTTTACGTTAGATTCGTTAGTGGTTAAATAAAAAAAATAAAAGAAAGAACTAAAAAGGACTATTAAATATTTATAGATGTAATTTAAGAAATTAAATTTTTAAGAATTTAGAAAAAAATTCGTCCAAAACCGGCCCCTGCCCGGACTCGAACTCATGACCTCCCGTTTACATGCGCGCAACCCTTCCATTGGGCTGCGTGTCTAACCCGTTTAAAATTGGATTTTAATTTCATTTATACTGTAACTGCATCGTTCCATTTTTTTGGTTTATGGAAACAAATGCAGTGTCCGGATCAAAGAGTCAGGGTCGAACCCGTGATCTCTCGCTTCTGTGCACACAATCCAACCAGCTGGGCTGTGTATCTAACTTGTTGGTATCCTGATTCAATTTATACTGTAGTTGGTTTGTTTCGTAAACAAACTGGTGATAAAAAGGAAGATAATGCAGCGATGGTATAGGAGCCGGGTCTCGAACCCGTGATCTCCTATACTACATCATCAACAACAACTCCACCACTGAACCACATGTTTAACTATGTTTGAATTTGGTTTGTTATATATATATATATATATATATATATATATATATATATAAACTGACATAAATAAGTTTCATCTTCTTCTTTATATTAACCAACTCGATACCCAACCAGAACCAATTACACATACAGACAATATGAGGGAATATTGCTTGTACAGAAAATGAAATAGATGAAATAAGGAATGAAAGATTATACCGAATGTGATGAAACGATTCCCCGCTGTGGTCTTCATACGTCTCCGGCGGGTTTCCGACCGTGTCTTAGGATCGCCGGTATGCCAAAGCGGTTCCGGCAGCGGGTTTAGAACAATCGAGACCTTGTTACAACAGAGGGGACGAAATCGAGTTGAGCCAAAAAACATCCATAGAGATTAGAGCTTTCGGTTATATAGGGATTTAGGTTAGGGTTTCCGTTAATAGATTGATAGGTTGTCATCCGGTTGTAAACGTGTGGTTCAAGAAGGAAACTTTGCAACAAACTTTTGGTTGTTCATAGGCTGTCGGTTTGGGCGGCAAATCTTTTGAAGTTTCCACGCTTGTTACTACCTATCATGTGATTAGTTTGAATGCTATCACAAGTGGACTTGTGTTGGAGTGGTTAGTGCGGTGTAATGGTAGGGAACAGTGCCGGATTCGATCCTTGGTGTGTGTCCCCTTTTTTATTTTCTTTTTTTATACAAGTTCCTTTTAATCACCTAGAGGTCCTTCAACTTAGATACATAATAAAACCAAAGATATCATCATTATTTTAAATCCACAAAAGTTTCCGGTTTACAATGGTTCCGATCAAATCTTCAAAACGGGTCGGTTTTGGATGTCCATTTTAACGGATGTTACAGTCTCCCATTCTTTTAAGAATTTTGTCCCGAAATTAGGAGCCAGTAGAGTTTTTCTGAAAGAGATGAGGGTACTTTTCGCGCATCGAGTCTTCCCATTCCCAAGTAAATTCAGGTTCACGCTTTGACTCCCAGCGAACTCTGACTATAGGGATTCGACTTCGTCTTAAGCATTTTTCACCAAAGTTGATGATTTCAACTAGTCGTTCTACAAAGTGCATCGACTCGTCGATCTGTATATCCTCCAATGGTATATGAAGATTTTCATCGGCAATGCACTTCTTTAGATTGGAAACATGAAAGGTTGGATGGATCCTGCTGAGTTCCTCGGGTAATTCCAGCTTATATGCTACAGGACCAACTCTCTCGAGTATTTTAAAAGGGCCAACATAGCGTGGTGCCAGCTTGCCTTTTTGTCCGAAGCGAATAACTCCCTTCCATGGCGATACCTACAAAACTACTTGATCCCCAACACTAAATTTGAGCGGCTTTCACCGTTTATCTGCGTAGCTCTTTTGACGACTCTGGGCTGCCAGAATATTATTGCGAATTTGGAGGATCTTGTCGGTTGTCTCTTGTACCAGTTCCGGTCTGGTGATTTGAGCTTCACCGATTTCATGCCAACATACAGGTGATCAGCACTTACGGTAGTATAGAGCTTCAAATGGAGCCATTCCGATGCCGGAGTGGTAACTATTATTGTAAGAGCATTCGATTAGCGGTAGATGAGCATCCCAGTTGCCTTTGAAATCGATAACGCATGATCGCAACATGTCTTCAAGGGTCTGTATGGTGCGCTCGGACTGACCATCAGTTTGTGGATGGAAAGCGGTGTTGAGGTCTAGTCGAGTACCTAACGCTGACTGTAGGCTTGCCATGTGCGTGAAGTGAAACGCCCATCACGATCCGAAATAATGCTCAAGGGCACACTGTGTCGACTTACAATTTTATCGATGTAAATACGAGCCAACTTCTCGTTTTTGTAGTCTTCACGAATTGGAATGAAGTGAGCAGATTTAGTAAGGCGATCGACAATAACCCAAATCATATCATGCCCATTGTAGGTTCGAGGTAACTCAGTAATGAAATCCATGGTTATATCTTCCCACTTCTAGACAGGGATTTCAGGTTGAACGAGTAGGCCTGGGGGTCTTTGATGCTCTGCTTTAACCTTCGAACAGGTGACGCATTTGGAAACAAAAACGGCAATATCCTTTTTCATTCCAGGCCACCAGTAAGAGTATCGTAGATCTTGGTACATCTTATCAGCCCCTGGGTGTATGGAATATCGGGTTTTGTGTGTCTCGTTCATGAGAAAAGTGCGGAGATTATCACGATTAGGTACCCATATACGATTTAGGTAGTGAAGGATACCATCGGATTTCGATTCTAATTTGGTTTCCGCTCCACAGGATAACTCGTCTCGCAAATCGTTCTCTGTCACCGAGGTGTTTTGTGCTTCACGAATACGTCTTTTGAGGTCGGTTACAATCTGAGAACATAGAAGATGAATGGAATTTGCATACTCTCTTCGACTAAGAGCATCTGCTACGACATTGGCTTTGCCTGGGTGATAACGGATTTCGCAGTCATAATCGTTCAGAAGTTCGACCCATCGTCGTTTGCCTCATGTTTAACTCTCTTTGATTGAAGATGTGCTGGAGACTTTTATGGTCAGTGTAGATCTCACACTTTGTGCCATAGAGATAATGTCTCCATATCTTCAGAGCGAACACGACTGCCCCGAGTTCGAGGTCATGAGTGGTGTAATTCCTTTCGTGGACTTTGAGTTGTCTTAAGGGGTAGGCTATCACCTTGCCCCTTTTCATTAAGACGCACCCTAACCCCTGTCCCGATGCGTCACAGAAGACTACAAAGTCATCACAACCGTCCGGGTGGGTAAGGATAGGTGCATCACAAAGTCTCTGCTTCAAAGTTTGGAAAGCCTCATCCTGTTTGGGCCCCCAATCGAAGGGTTTACCCTTGTGCGTCAAAGCTGTGAGCGGTAAGGCAATGCGGGAAAAGTTGGCAATAAAACACCGATAATAGCCTGCTAAGCCGAGAATGATCTGACTTCTGTAGGGGTGCGTGGAGCATGCCATTCTTGCACTGCTTTGATTTTTGCTGGTTCAACGTGAATTCCCTTGTAGTTGACAACATGACCAAGGAATTGGACTTCCTTTAACCAGATTCACATTTTGAAAACTTAGCGTAAAGCTTTTCATTATTCAAGAGTGTGACGATAAGCCGAAGATGCCGCTCATGATCTGACTTGGTTTTAGAATAGAAAAGAATGTCATCAATAAATACAATAACAAAACGATCTAGATAGGGCTTACACACTCTATTCATTAAATCCATGAAGACAGCTGGAGCATTGGTCAAACCAAAGGGCATGGCCATGAACTCGTAGTGGCTGTAGCGGGTTCGGAATGCGGTATTTTGGATGTCTTCTTCACGTACTCTAAGCTGATGGTAGCCGGAGCGAAGATCAATTTTTGAGAAACATATCGCACCTTGAAGTTGATCTAATAGATCATCTATGCGAGGTAAAGGGTAACGATTCTTGATGGTTAATTTGTAGAGCTCCCGATAGTCTATGCACATTCGGAAAGTTTCGTCCTTCTTCTTGACAAAAAGTACCGGTGCACCCCAAGGTGACGAACTAGGGCGAATGAACCCTTTGTCTATCAGTTCTTGCAATTGACTAGCTAATTCTTGCATTTTGGATGGAGCCAATCGATATGGATATTTTGCAACTGGGGTGGCACCAGGCACAAGATCGATTCAAAATTTGACTTCTCGCATAGGAGGAAGTCCCGAGATGTCGTCTGGAAAAACTTGGGGGAAATCTCTAACAATAGGAATATCTTTAAGCTTCTTCTCCTTGCCTTCTTTCTTGACAATATGGGCTAGAAATGCCATGTAGTCTTTGCAGAGATACTTTCGGGCTTGTAAGCACGACATCAACTTAAGCCCCTTGGATGAGGTTTCACCGAATATATGAAGGGTTTGGCCATCGATGAGCGGAATCCGAATATATTTTTCATAACATACAACTTCGGCATAGTGTTGACTGAGCCAGTCCATGCCAATGATGACGTCAAAGCTTCCCAATTTCATGGGGATGAGATCGATTGAAAAATCATGCTCGTTAAGAGTAAGAGTGCAGTCACGAATGGTAGAATCCAACGTAATAGGTTCTCCATCGGCTACTTCTACTATGAACAATTCAACTAAACCAACATGAGATAAACAAAGAATAGACTCGAACTCTAGAGACACAAAACTCTTATCCTCACCCGTGTCAAATAGAATAGATGCATAGCTACCATTGATGAGAAACTTACCGATAACCACATTGTTATCTGCTCTGGCTTGGTTAGCATTGATGTTGAATGCTCTTCCCCGGCTGGCGGATTGGCTTGGTCTGTTTGATTCACAAGGTTAGTTTGAGCCTGAGCGTTGATTATGTTCACCAATCGAGGGCATGTGTTGCGGAAATGTGTCGGATCACCGCAATTATAGCAAGCCCTCATTTGAGGCATCACGGGGTAGTTGGGTTGGTAAAAAGGCTGAGCTATGACCTGGGCAGGTGGTAACATGAGTGGAGGTGGTTGGTAAAGGGCTTGGCCCACAATTTGGTTACTGGGCTGGGCTTGTTGTTGATTTCGGGCCTACCTTTGGAGAGTACGACAGGTTTGAATTGTATGGCCTCCTCGGCCACACCCTATGCAGTGTGGGCATGGGTTCTCAACTGGATGGTCATATTGGCATCGGTTACACTTCGGATAGGTTCCTGAATACTGCCTCCTAAGTGGTGCGGTAGGAGGAGCAACTTGGGTGATTGGGGCTGCCTGGATGGGTTGGTTATATGGGTTTGGCTGGTTGGTTTGAGTGACAACATAATTTTTCCCATTTCGCTTTCTCTTGGCATTGAAACGAGAAGAAGATCCAGTCTGGGTTGGCTTGGGGGGTCCAGTCGAGGTCTTGCTACTCACACTCTTTTTCTTTTCTTCATCGAAATCTCTATTTCAAATGTGGTTGTCAGTGAGCTCGGTGGCTAGTTCCATTGCAGCTCCCAAGGTTGCAGGTACGGTGCTCATCACCGAATCTTGAATTTTCGAAGGAAGACCCCCGAATGTAATGCTCAATAAGGCGGTAAAGAGGGGTGAACAGATTCGGAACCATCTGATTTAACTCGAGAACCCTTTTGTTGTATGTCACATGATCACCATTATTTTGCTTCAAAAAGTAAAATTCATCTTTCAACTTCTTGATTTCACACCTTGGGCAAAAACGCCTTGTCATAAGCTCCCTAGGTTGTTCCCATGTTAGAGCTATCGCGGATTCGACACCTCTTTTTTCTTTTTCAACGTTCCACCAAGTTAAAGCTACCCCAAAGAGACGACCAGTAGCGTAGCGAACCTTGCGGTTGTTAGGGCAGTCACAGTTTAGAAAGGTGCTTTCAATTTCCTCGAACCATTGAAGGAGTGTAGTGACCCCTTTAGTTCCCTCATACTTTGGAGGGTCGCAAGAGTTGAAGTGCTTATAAGTGCACTTGGTTGAGCTTGCAGGAGGGTTGGCAGCATTGGACTCATCTTGGTTGACCTGGTTAACTGGATTAGCAGCGGGAGCTTGTTGGACCTAGATCACAATGTTTGGAATCACGACGGTCATTTGCTTGGCTATCTGGGCTACCATGCGTTCGCCGGACTTTCCGGACCTCTTTCCTCCGCAAAGGTGCCTAGAAGACATCTACAGGAAATAACGCAACAAGGTTGTGAGTTTGGTGAGTAGGTGTAATGGGTTTCGTACAAAATTGGAAATAAAGAAAAAAGAAATTTACTTAAACATCCACAAAATGGAAGAGAAATATAAATCCATTGCATCCATAGGATGCCTTGGGCTTTGCTCATGTTTGGGCCCCGTATGTCCCCCATACTTTGCCTATGTAATCATGTGGCCATGACTACTGGGCTTTGTAGGGTTCACATTAGTTCGGTCTGTTAACATACGCACAACCCGAATGAAAATCGAAAGAAAAAACATGGTTGCGAGGCATAAAGTCGGAAGGTATCATGGTGTGGACACGGTGACAACTCAAAGGGGGGTTAGTTCACACGACGTTTGGTGTGGCATGCTTTGGCCTAATAGGTCCTTCATACTCTCATTGTTAGTCTCCAGGTAGGCAAACTGGTCCGTTACTTTGGATTTATACGAATGCCAATCGTAGACAGGACGTTCCGACTACCGGTACTTGAACCCTTCCAGTTACTACATGCTCGTCGTATGAACTCACTTTGATGAGATTTGAGAACAAAACAACACAAATTTTCAAAAAAGAAAGGAGAAAGAAAAAAAATGTATAAGTAAATGGAAACAAGGACTTGCATTATAAGGATAGTATATACATATAAAAATATATGTTACATTGACAAAATTTATATCATATAGTATGCATCACGTAATCAAGTAGTAATTAAAGTGCTTGCATGCAGTTGTGTGTGAGAGAAATAAAATAAAAAATGTAAAATAATGAATGCCATAAGCTCGAACATAACCAATTTAACATATAAGCAAATAAATCCTAATTGACTATAGTATAGGCTCTAAGGGGTCTAATAACCTATCCTATATCCTTATAGTCATTGGCTCTGATACCAATCTGTCACACCTCGACTCGCAGCGGATAAGGTGCCCGGGGCATGATTGGGTTTTCATCAAAGCTTATGACATACTATTTTAAAGTTTCAATATTTATTATTTCAATTTAAATAAAAAAAATCCCATGAACACAATATTCAAACAAATCACAACATAGTTCAAATCAAATACAAATAACATTTTTATTCTGCTAAGGCCCAATCCTTAGTGATTCATTCTTCAAACCTATTCACCTGTATTATGTGTAAAAGAAAAGTTTGGGTCAACAAAAGTTGGCGAGTGAATCTCTTTGTTATTAGTAGAAATAATATGTTTAAACCTTTTGTTTGGGAAAATGTGCGTTAACCAATGTAATTGAATATCTTGTATGTCAAATGTCAACTTCCACAAACAATCTCACATAATAAACAAATCAATAGTATACAAGTATGCACGATATTATGGTGTGCTGCAAGATCTAAGCTCAATCAAACGGAGCTGATCTCGTATATTTGGCAACGTCGAGTTCCGCTCATAGGTAATGGGGAAAACAGACGGCCTTTGATGAGGTAATGATTGAAACGAATGTAAAGCACCAAGTGACAAACAAACATTTAACACATAACATATATACTTCACATAATGGTAATTGCACGTATATAAATCTTGTACATAGAAATAACAAAATGCGACACATGAGACACCCCTAAAACATGAAATATAAAGGGGAGTTGGAGGTTCACTCAACGTGGTTGCGTATAGAATTTCTTGAAGATAACGACACGAGTATAAAGTTGAGGAACCGAATGAACGAAGCGATTATCCTAGATATTCAAATACCACGTAACGTCTTTGTTAGATAGGTTAAATAATACTCCTATTATCTATGTTTGCAATTTATTTCTTTAGCTATTTAGTTATTTAATTATGTTAGCGTTAATGTTCTAATTCTTAAAAAGAATTAAAATGACTTTTATATCCTTTTACGTTAGATTCGTTAGTGGTTAAATAAAAAAAATAAAAGAAAGAACTAAAAAGGACTATTAAATATTTATAGATGTAATTTAAGAAATTAAATTTTTAAGAATTTAGAAAAAAATTCGTCCAAAACCGGCCCCTGCCCGGACTCGAACTCATGACCTCCCGTTTACATGCGCGCAACCCTTCCATTGGGCTGCGTGTCTAACCCGTTTAAAATTGGATTTTAATTTCATTTATACTGTAACTGCATCGTTCCATTTTTTTGGTTTATGGAAACAAATGCAGTGTCCGGATCAAAGAGTCAGGGTCGAACCCGTGATCTCTCGCTTCTGTGCACACAATCTAACCACCTGGGCTGTGTATCTAACTTGTTAGTATCCTGATTCAATTATACTTATACTGTAGTTGGTTTGTTTCGTGTACAAACTGGTGATAAAAAGGAAGATAATGCAGCGATGGTATAGGAGCCGGGTCTCGAACCCGTGACCTCCTGTACTGCATCATCAACAACAACTCCACCACTGAACCACATGTTTAACTATGTTTGAAATTGGTTTGTTATATATATATATATACATATATAAACTGACATAAATCAGTTTCATCTTCTTCCTTATATTAACCAACCTGATACCCAACCAGAACCAATTACGCATACAGACAATATGAGGGAATATTGCTTGTACAGAAAATGAAATAGATGAAACAAGGAGTTGGAATCCACCCAGGTCACTTGTGAAAAATGGGTGGAATCCTGTAAAGATTATGTGATTTTGCTAGAAAACCAGGTCAAAAGTAACATAAAATTTGGCATAGGTTTCAAGAAAAATGACCAAGTTTTTGAAAATGTTACTGGAAATGGTTCTGGTATGGTTGAAAATGTTCCAACAAATCTATCTGGTCAAGAAATCAAGATCACTGACAAAAATGGAAACAAAATTGTTTTAGAAAGACATGAGGGATCCTCAACTTTCAGGAAATTGATAAATATCAATTTAAAACCACATGGTCTGATGAATGTGACATTCTTGAGAATTTCAAACCAATGGATTTTTCAACCATTGAAGGTGTCAAATCACCAAAGGCAAGAATCATTCCTATAACAGATTTACCGGCAGATGTTACAATATATGCTTTACCAGCAGATGTTACAACTTCTGCTGACAAAAAGTTTGAAAAAGGGAAAAAAAGAAAAGATCAAAAACCTATTTTGTGATTTCTATGAAAAGAAAAACCATGTTAGCAAAAAATGTTTTCTTCTAAAAGCTTATGACATTAACAAAACAAGTGTGATCATTGATTCTCCAAACTGCACAATTTGTTATAAAAACAAATCATAAACTCAAGAGTGTGTTTATCTCAAAAACTTTGATGTGAAAAAGAATGAGTTTAAATCCAAAACGCTGGAGAGTTCAAAGACTAGTACTTTAAAAGGAAAGTTTAAACAGACCTTTGTGCATGTTCAAACATCTGTTACCAAATCTCTGCACAAAACCTCTGCTCCCAGAGAGGTGCAGGTTACAGATGCACCACTTGCCAACCAGTACCCAAGAGGATATGGCAAACCAATTTACCAAAAGGTACCTTTTAGTTATGAGGGTTGCAAAAGGCCCTCAAAACTAAGAGTAAATAGGCATCCTCATGGTTACTATCATCTGATAGGAGCTGGGTCTCAACAGATGTTACAAAGATCTGTTCCAACTACTGACCATTTTTCTGAATCTGAGACTGACATGCCTATGACCCCTTCCAAAGACATTTTGGATTTGGAAACCCACTTAAACTAATTAATTGCCACTGTGTAGGGAGCTTCTACTTGCTTTGATAGTTTATGGTATGTAGATAGGTGAGGCTCCAGATACATGACAGGATGTAGAGCCCTTCTCAAAGATTTCATGGCTCATGGAAGGGGTGATATATCTTTTGGTAATAATTCAAAAGGGAAGGTGCTTTGGTCAAGAACTGTTCAGGCTAGGAAACTCAAATTTGAAAATGTCAATCTTATTGACAATCTGAAATTTAATCTTCTTAGTGATAAGAGACAAGGGCTATGGGTCATTTTTCACTAAGAAAACTTGTCAGATTGTTGGGCCAGAAGTGGTTAAAAAGATTGATCAAATCATAGCTAAGAGCATAGCACAACTTGTTGCTCATAGGAGTGGCAATGTGTATGTGGTTGATATGTTGAAAGATAACCCAATGACTGATGCCTATCTGTTTTAGCTGCCTCTAACAAAGAGACAGAACTATGGCACAGAAGACTTGGGCACACAAATCTGACAACTATCATCACACTCTCTAAACAATGCCTTGTAAGAGGTCTACCACAAATTTTTTTCACAAGATATGAACATTGTGTTTCCTGTTTAAAAGGTAAACAACATAAAAGATCATACAAGCCCATTGGTGAGTCCAAAACATGTCAATGCATATAATTCTTGCATATGGACTTGTTTGGCCCTGTAAAAATCATGAGCCTTAAACAAAAGAGGTATTGCCTTGATATTGTTAATGATTTTTCTAGGTTTACTTGGACTTACTTTTTGCACTCTAAGGATGAGACTGCAGGCATCTTGTAGGGATTTGTGAAACAAGTTGAAAAGCAATTTGACCTGCCAGTAAAAGTCTTCAGGAGTGACAATAGCACATAGTTTAGAAATAAAGAGTTAGATGATTTCTGTGTGTCCAAAGGAATTGTAAGGAAGTACAACATTCCAAGAACACCAGAACAAAATGGGGTGGTTGAAAGGAAAAACAAAACTTTGATTGAAGCTGCCAGAACAATGCTTGCAGACTCAGGTTTACACTTAACCTTTTGGGCAGAGGCTGTAAACACTGCTTGCTATGTGCAGAAAAGAATTTTTATAAACCCCAGGCATCAAACAAATGCTTATGAAATTATGTATAAGATCAAACCACTGATCTCATACTTCAAAATCTTTGGCTGCCCATGTTTTATTTTGAACTTAAGAGTTCAATTTCAAAATTTGCAGCCAAAGTAGAGTGTGGTTATTTTCTGGGATACTCAACTACTAAAGCCTATAGAGTCTTTAATTAAAGAACTAGGTGTGTGGAAGAGACCTTGAATGTAAAGTTCAATGAACTTTCTTCATTATAAATCCCAGCAAACCCTGCAGAATTGTGTGATCTAGATAAATTTACATTTGATGATGTGTCTGTCAAGACTCACCCTGCAGGTTCACCACAATCTTCACCATTAGACTATGGATATGACATTGTAATTCCACAATATAAAGTCACTTCCACAATCAAAGGAACAGATGTTACTAACAACTGTGGAAACTCTGCCATTGCTAGATCAACCACTACTAATCCTCAATCCTCTATCATTTCATCAAATATAACATCTGTTTGATAAAAGTCCAACCACTGTGGATAAAAGTCAACATATTTTCACATCTCTCCCACCTTTACCTCCACCTCCATTCCAAATAGATATTGGCTCTTTAAAATTGCCAACAGATGTTAGCTCAGATGATCCCCATCTGCAGCCTTCACCTCAAAATGCCATGATTCCATATAAGGGAGATCTAATCTACCTTAAAAGTTATCCATCTGATCAAATCATTGGCATCATCAATGAAGGGGTGCTCACTAGAAGTCAATCTCAAAACATTTGTCTTTTTGCTGGTTTCCTATCTCTCACACAACCTATCAAGTACCAAGAGGCACTAAAAGACAATAGTTGGGTAGAAGCCATGCAAGAAGAGCTCCTTCAGTTTAAAATACAACAAGTATGGGAACTTGTACCATTGTCAAAGGATGTAAGTCCAATTGGCATAAAATGGGTCTTCAAAAACAAAAGTGATGAAAGGGGTATTGTTGTCAAGAATAAAGCTAGGCTTGTGGTTCAAGGTTACAGACAAGAAGAAGGCATTGACTATGATGAAACCTTTGCTTTTGTAGCAAGATTAGAAGCCATCCGACTGTTCTTAGCCTTTGCTACCAACCACAATATCAAGGTGTTTCAAATGGATATCAAAAGTGCATTCTTGTATGGTAAGATCAAAGAAAAAGTATATGTTTGTCAACCTCCTGGCTTTGAAGATGCATTTTATCCTGATCATGTCTACAAGCTAAATAAAGCTTTGTATCGCTTGAAACAAGCACCAAGAGCCTGGTATGAAACTCTCTCCACTTTTCTCTTATCCATGGGTTTTACAAGAGATAAAATTGAGAAAACCTTGTTTTTAAAATGGAGAGGAAAAGATTTGATACTTGTCCAAATTCATGTGGATGACATGATTTTTGGATCCACATGTACTGCCATGTGTGAAGAGTTCAGACAACTCATGGCAGCAAAGTTTGAAATGAGTGCTATGGGTGAGCTCCAATGCTTTCTTGGTCTTCAAGTAAAGCATTGCAAAATGGTACTTTCATTCATCAAAGTAAGTATGTCAAAGAACTACTTACAAAATTTGATATGAATGATTGTAAACCATGTAGCACACCCATGGCAACCACAAAGCTTGTCACTGTTGATGAAAAGATAACTTGGTTGATCAAACTCTATATAGAAGCAGGATAGGTTCTTTATTGTACCTAACTACCTCAAGGACAGACATCATGTTTGCAACAAGTGTTTGTGCCAGATCCCAATCAGCACCTAGGAAGTCCAATCTCATTGCTGTAAAAAGGATATTCAGATACATAAAAGGTTATTCAGACAGTGATTTTGCTGGATGTCACACCACGGGGAAGTCAACATCAGGAGGTTATCAATTCCTAGGAAATTGCTTAGTGTCTTGGCAGAGCAAAAAGCAAGCTGCAGTATCAACACCCACAGCAGAGGCTGGGTATATTGTTGTTGCAAGTTGCACTGCTCAACTCCTATGGTTTCAAAATCAATTGCTGGATTTTGGTGTAACTGCTATAAAGACTCCTCTCATGTTGAACAGTCAAGCAGCTGAACCATCATAAAAAATCCAGTCACCCACTCAACCACAAAGCACATTGACATCAGACATCACTTTGTGAGAGATTGCTATGAAAATGGTTTGATTTCTCTGCATCATGTTCCCCCTAAAGATCAACTAGCAGATGTTCTAACTAAAGCATTAGATACATCTACCTTTGAAAGTCTGATCTCTAGGATTGGTATGCTAAACATGGAATAAAAACAAAATTTTGTTTTCCATATGTAAGTAGCATCAAAATGTTTTCAGAAAGTCAAAATTTCATCCTTAAAATAGATAAAATTGAAAGTTTTCAATAAATCTCTAAAATCTGCTCATAACCACTGTCTCTCAAAACCTCTAGTTGGCTTGAAAATCTATCCGTTGCTAAAAGTGTATCCTCTATTCTACATCCACTGTTGGTGAAATCACTGTTTTTCCAATCCACTGATAATCAATCCTCTAATAGTGTAAAATCACCACTATTCATTCCACTGTTCAGAACCATTGTTGGTATTTAGTAGAGGTTTCCAAACAACTCTCTTCCATTATCCAACAGAGTTTACACGTGGACAGATGTTAGCCATTAGTTCTTTTGAAAACCGCTGCCACATTAGCATTCACTTATTCTTTATAAACACTGTTCCATCCAACTTTCACCACCGTATTGAATTCAAAAATTCTCCAAAGTGGTTATCTTCTTCACAAACCCTCATTCATTCCTTCAATCATGGCTCTGAACATCAAAAATCCCCACAACTACCTTCCTATCCTCGAGAAAACAGATAATAATGGTGCATATCATGCAATGATCGATGTTATACAAACATCATCATACAAGGATATTTTACTGGCAAAGGCTCCAATCTATGTGGACACACTTCGACAATTTTAGGAAAATGCTAAAGTTGAGATTAAAAACAATAGGCCATTTGCTATTACGTCAAAGATTGGGCAGTCTCTTGTCCAAATTTCTCCATCCACCATTTTCACCACATTTGGTCTAAATGACCTAACTGACCCCACTTCTTTCCCAAAGAAAGACTTACATGATGAATTCATTGAGCGTGGTTATGAAGGTCAAATGACAGGTATTACCATCTTTAAACCTGAATTTCCTGCTGATATGAAATTCTTTTTTCATACACTCTTGTTGTGTTTGTCAGCCAAGACAACTGTTTTTAATGAAATACCTTTAAACATTCAGTACCTGGGTTATGCTATTTTAACAAAATCAAAATTTAACTTTTCCCAAGTATTTTTTTTCTGACTTGGTTGCAAACTATAACAACATTTCAAAAAATAAAGGTTTTCTTATACACCCTAGGCTATTGAGTTTTTATCTTCAAAAACAAGTTTCTAAAACCGATTTTCAACAAGGTGTCATTTGTGAAATTGGCAGCCTTAAACATGAAACTTTTACAAGACTCTCAAACCAAAAGCCAAAGGTTTTGAAAACACAAGCAAAGGGGAATGAG
Organism: Scalesia atractyloides; assembly: GCA_947069175.1. Lineage (NCBI taxonomy): Eukaryota > Viridiplantae > Streptophyta > Magnoliopsida > Asterales > Asteraceae > Scalesia > Scalesia atractyloides. The sequence goes on from CAMTDV010000001.1 coordinate 36,503,781, forward strand.
TCAATTTTAGATACTAACACACCCACTGCCCAAACCTCTGTTGCTGAGCCCACTGCTCCTGGTGAACATGGCACTATAACCAGTCCTGTGCAACCCCCACCAGAATCTACCAAAAGAAAACCTTCCAAATCCAAAAAGCCCTCCAAAAAGAAAACCAAAAAGGTAACTCTGGAAGATAAGATCCCAAAGGTTATACCTGTGACAACATAATTGTCACTTGAAGCCATTGCTGCTACTTCCTCACAGCAGTTGGAACAAAGATCTCTACCTAACCAAACTCCTCTTGATTCCTCACAAAAGGAACAAGTTGTATCCACAGGGACACCACATTATGAAGCTCTTGAATCACTTGATTCATTCTTCCACAGCCCCTCTCCCAGGGCAATGTCTCTTTCTACACCACAACCCACTTCTCAATACCACCCACATTTATACCTTTGCTTGATGTAATAGAGAAAACTCAGACAGACATCAGTCCCTCCCACTCACCCATTAAAGAGAGTCAACTTCTACATTTGACTGAGTCTGAGAAAACTCTATCCGCTAGCTCACAAGCAATTGAGGAGGCTACACCCCTTAAGTTACAAGTAACTCTTGGTGGTATTTCAAGTGAAGCAGTCACTACAACTGATGACACAACAGTGTTTCAGTTGGACAGTGGTTACATAAGACTTCCTTGAAGGCAACAACTACCGAAGCTACAAAAGTAACCTCTGTCCCAGTTAGAAGTCCCCAGTACCAAGAACAAGGGGCATTTGGTTCTGAAAACATTGAGATTCCTCATGTTGATGATCCAAATACAACTACCTCTTGTAGAAATTTAGATGATCCTATTAACTTAGGTGATAAAATAAAATACCAAGATTTGACGGAGAAAATTAGTACCATGGAATCATCCATTGATGAAATCAAATCCATGATGAAACAAGTGCTACAAAATTTCAACCTCAACCATTACCAACTCAAAATGCTGATGATGATGGAAAGTTGGGCAACCAATTATCTTAGCTCAAAGACAATTGGCAGATATTCAGCATGAGACACACGTGAAGTTAATCAGAAATATGGTCGAGGCTAGATAAAGACACTCAAGCTGACATTAAAGCCATCAAAGACCATTTACTGAAAACAACTGGCTCTGCCCCAGCTACAATTCTTGTTGAAGAAAAAGAAGATGATGCCAAAAAGGGGGAGAAAGATTCACTAAGAAAGTTGCAGTCTGATTCAAGTGCTAAACCAAAGGTGCAACAACAGCAAGAAACCACTGCTACAGCATCTGATGCAACTTTGGGAAAAGGGATTGTTGATACCCTAAACAAAGAAGCTGAAAAGATTGCTGATGATAAGCAGAAAAGACAAAATACAATGGAAGCTAAAGCCCCCATGCTGATTGAAGAAGAAAAGGCCAAACAGATGGAAAAAGAAGATGTTGGTACTTCAAGAAAAAGAAAGTCTATAAGAAAAGTTAGACAACCAACTGTCATCACTTCTAAAACCACTGTTGAGGCAAATCTTGTTGTATCCTCTGTCCAAACAGCACAAAACAACCCAACAGATGTTAGGGCAGATGTTGTGACAGCAGATGCTGGAACAACAGATGTTTCAACAGATGTTCCCCAAACCACTGCTCTACTCACATTTCCCACTTTAACTCAACCATCATCCACACCACCAAGAATTCCTGCACATCCACCATCACCAGAGATCAAATTCCAACGCAAAAGAAAAACTTTTGTTGTTGATGAAGATGATGAAGAGATTCCATAATCAATCTCTTTGTCATCACAACCTTTTTCCACTCCACCCACATCATCTCCACATACAGACAATTCACTTCCACCCATACATCTATCATCAACATTCCTTCCAATGGGTGCCTTATACCCTTTAGAACTTTATGTTGTGAAAGGTGAAATAGAGTCTTTCTATAAGATAGAGGATCCAAAACAAAGAGAATTTTCATCTCTTCTTGGGTATCGAAAGCCTAGAAATCTGGATGAATATCTTATGCTGAAGGCTAGACAGCTGAGACTATTGCAAAGGAGTTGTCAAAGGGTAAGGATGACAGGGCTCTACAAAGATCTATGCAATATCAATTGAGAAAAGTGAGAAACATTGAAGATTTTGCTAAGGATTTGAGTGAGCCCATGTCAGAAAAGCCTACCAATGATGATCCTGATTTGAAGCAAGACTACCTCGATCGTATAATGAAGCACAAACCTTACAAAGTAACAAGAGCTCAATTCAAAGACTGGTCTGCAAATGAGCTCAAAGAAGAAATTGACAGAATACAAGCCATGCTCAAAGACCCTTTGATAAATTACTCCACCTGTTTGGAAAAAGGCTAGACTTGAAAATCAAGACCATGTCTTGAAAATCAAAAGGATGAAGGCTGAGCTTGTTGCTGCACAATATGGAACAACAAGACAAATTGAAAGGTAGTCTGAGGCAAAAGTTGTTGATACCTACAGAAGGTTGGAAGAGCTTAGAAAGAAAGATCTCTCTGTTCTAAAAGACCATCTTCAACCTTTGTCTTACCCACAACTACCTTTAATCAAGCAAAAAGGCAAAAGCAGATGGAAGAAGAAGATCAACAGAGGTATGAAGAACAAAGAAAAAAGGGAATTAAATGTTAACTTCTTTATCATACTGATGTTGCAAGTGATAAGCTCAGAGAATCTGAATCAAGACTTGTTAGCAGACCCTTTTCACCAAACTTATCACAAAAAAACTCTTCTCAAAAGAAAACCATCTGACTCAAAAATTCTAAAATGGAAGTCATCCACAGACACCCATGAATTGACTTTGTTCAGGTCAGATGGTAGAGCTCAAAAGATAAGATGGAGGATGCATATGGTCTGGATGCAGCTGACCTCCAGATCTAATGAATCTTGAGCTTTAAAGGGATATTGAATACATGATCTCCCTAACTTTGAACTTCAATTCAAAGGACAAATAAGGGAATCATTGATGAGGAATAAAGATTAGGAATAAGACAAGTTTTGGCATCATCTGTTCTAGGGGGAGATTGTTGGAAATTGAACCCTACAAAAGAACAGATGATAGAAAGCAAATATATCCTAGAACCTCTGATCCTTATAATAATTGAACATCTGCTAAAGCCAAGCTCTGTTGAAGACAAAGGTCAAAGGTCTACCCTAGCAAAGCTCTGTTGAAGACTAAAGCCAAAGGTCTGCCAAGGCAAACCTCTGTTGAAGACTAAAGCTAAAGGTCTGTCAAGGCAAACCTCTGTTGAAGACTAAAGCGAAAGGTCTGCCAAGGCAAAGCTCTGCTGAAGACTAAAGCTAAAGGTCTGCCAATGCAAAGCTCTGCTAAAGACTAAAGCTAAAGGTCTGCCAAGGCAAAGCTCTGCTGAAACCCAACAAAGGATGTCTCATCAGTGTTTTCTATCAGACTTTGTATTATATAGTTTATAGCATGTTTAGCTTAGCAAATGTTTGAGTTTGTTTTAGTTTGTTACCTGTCACTTTCAATGTGACGTCAGCATAAGATGCTCAGCGGTTTGCTCTGTATTATAAATAGAACAGTGTGTGTACTGTTCTATTCATCACTATCACTTCACCTTGACATTTTGTGTACGAGCATATCAAAGTGATCTTTGGCTGCGGGGGAGTTTGTAATCTTTCATGCACGTAAACAATTGATTTATAAAAGCATGTTAGTGAAAGTAATCTTCCTATTTTTGTGAATACAAAGTTTACTATTTTTGTTGCACTATTCATACATGTTTATCCACTTCCATTGATTTCATCTTAAACATTCACAACAATATCAAACTCAGATCCTAACAGATGATGTGCTAGTAAGCTTCGCACATTCAGTAGATTGTTTCTGAGATATAAACATAAAGAAAAACTTGTTAATTAGTGGCTTAACATCTCTCAGTTATATGGTCTTAGTACACCGAAAATTCGTTGAGAGAATGCTGGATTCTGAGATACTAGGTCTTTATAGATAATTGATATCTGGGGTATTATACAAGTTCTTCTGATTTTGTGTCAGCAATGGCCTAGAACTTATAGAATTTGCTTTTATACTCGAAAACTGGAGCATATTGAAGTTATCGAAAGATCTAACAATTGCAGTCAAAAGATTCCAAAATTTGGAAAAATCAGGAATATTAAATGATTTAAAGACACTATCATAATCATATAATATAGCAGGACCACTCGTTGATTGTTGAGGTGAATAACTAGTGATTTCCATGTTAAACACAACCTCAATTTTACCAATTTTTAGATTAAAAACCCTTTTATTCGGTGTTCCAGGCATATAACCTAGAAAGTAACCCTCGTCAACTACCTCACCGAAGTTTTTCTTATCTTTATTTCGCACAATAGTGCAGGGTAATCCAAAAGGTTCAAAGCCTTTTAAGTTTGGTTTTCGGTTAAACAATAGTTCGTGACATGTTTTGTTAAACTGTTTAATTGTCAAAACTTTGTTTAGGACATAACAAGCTGTGTTCACAGCTTCTCCCCAGAAAAGAACTTGAAGCTTTGAATCAGAAAGCATAGTCCTAGCGGCTTCAATCAACGTCCTGTTTTTCCTCTCAGTGACTCCATTCTGTTGAGGTGTATAAGGAGCAGAATATTGATGTTCAATACCTTTGCGAAGACAATAGAGATCCAGAATCTGATTCTTGAACTCCGTACCATTATCACTCCTTATCCTCTTGATCCGTGCATCATGGACATTTTCCAATTTTGTATAAGGATCTATCAGCATCTCTGTTGTCTCATCTTTTGTACCTAAAAAGAAAACCCATGAATATCGTGAGTAATCGTCTGTGACAACTAAACAATAGTATTTTCCACCTATGCTCCTTACGTTCACTGGACCGAATAGATCCATATGAAGTAATTCATAAGGGGCATCAATGGAATTTACTGTTTTAGACTTGTGAGGTTTCTTATGTTGTTTTCCCTTTTGACACGGAAGACATTTATCTTCCACGTGAAACCTCTGCACTGGCACCCCTTCCACTAAACCGTTTTAATAACATAATTCATTTTTCAGTAGTGGATGTGGGCATGCGTCTGTGCCACAGCAATGACTCAGCCTCAGATGCTTTTGACATTAAACACGTAACCACAGTGGAAGAGTCCTTAGCACCCATGTCCATGACATAAGTATCGTTTCTCCTTGGCGCTCTCATCACTATCCAATCATCTGGTATCACCAAACTAGGTTTCAACACCAAAGCTTCAGACTAAGTAAAATGGACTGAGTGACCCTTGTCGCAGACTTGAGACACGCTCTTCAGATTGTGCTTCAGCTGCTCGACATAGTTCACTTTGTCCAATGTGATCTTCCCGTTGGTCACTTTTCCTCGGCCTGTAATGTGACCTCCTTTAGCACCTACAAAATTCACATAACCTCCATCTATACTCTCAAACTCTGTCAACAGCCTCGCATCCCCCGTCATGTGCTTGGAGCAGCCACTATCAACATACCATAAGTTGATAATCCTCCTTAGCAGCTCCTGCACAACCCAACAAACATTAGTTAGATCGGGGGACCCAAGCCTTAATGGTCTTAGGTCCAGATTCATCAACCACTGGAACATTCATCCAATATCCATTACTCCTAACAGGAGTCTTGGATCTCAGACCTGTTGATGGAATTGGTTTTTGATTTCCACTTGGTCTCTGGTCCTAAGGTTTCCTAAACATGTTTGGACTTTGTGACCTTTGGAAATTTTGGTTTTGGTTCCATGAATTTTGATGATACTAATTTCTAAAGCTATTGTTATAAAAATTTCGACTACCAAATTTCTGATATCGAGTTTGATATGGACCTGGACTCCTGAAATTACTTGATCGACCATTAAAGTTATTCATTCTTGGGGAACTGCTTCTAAATCTTTCATATCTGCCTTATGTAGATTCAGGCTGAAATCTTTGTTGATTTCTTTGAAAACGAGGAACTTGCTGAGTTCCTTTTTCAGATTATCTACACCAACAGCAACACTCTGTTGCTTGGTAGCAGATATCTTTGGTGAGTTAGTAACCTTCTTCTCACCATCGCCAATTTTTGCTGGTGATTTTTCTCTCTGTCTCTTACTCACCTGTGCTTCATTCTTTTTGTTAGGACAGCAGCTAGCTACATGTCCCTTGTTGTGACATTTGAAGCACGATCTTCTAGTCGAAGACTTCTTAGTTGAAGTCTCTGGTGTAGATTCATCAGGTGACGATGATGAAGATGATGATGCCTTTGAAGGATCTTGTTTAGTTTCCTTAATTCTGATTTTTCTTTATTTTTATTTTTATTTTTAGCAAAATGCACATTCGACTCTTTTGTAATAACCGTGGCCTTTTCTTTCATATCACTCCCTTTAACAAAATCAACTTTTTTAAAAAAATTTGTTTTTTATTCGTAGGGTGTGTATTCTTTGTTTTCAAAACTGGTTCCTTGTTATTATCCTTCTTGGCATTCTCAGTCACATCAACATTCCCTGATATAGAACTACCAGGTGTAGTTGACACAAAGTCTGTTAGCTCCTCTTCGTCTGGCAAGAAAGAATAGTCATGACCAAGAGGTGGTGGAACTTCATTGAAACCTTTGAAGCCCACACTAGTCTTGTCATTACTCTTCTTCAAGCCATTCATCATGTGTTTCATAACAAAAGATGAATCTCTAAATTGATTCAATTTCGTTTCAAGTTTGCAAATTTTCAGTAGTGCTTCTGACAACTCTTTACATTTTTCAGAAATCTCTTTTGTTTTGTCACTCGTCGTATCATGAGCTAAGTCAATAATTTAAAGTTTTTCATTTAGTTTACAGGTTAAAATATTGATTTCTTCTTCATAACCTTTAATTTTCTTCAAATATAATGACTCGTTTCTTTTTACGAAAAAGTTTGATTCTTTGACGTTCGAGAGCTCATCTACCAGACTTTGGTTTTGTTTTGTTAACCTGTCAACTTCACTTTGCAGTTCATGACATTTTAAGCAAATAGAACTAAAAGAGTTAGAATGTACCTCTCCGATTAATTTGCTTAGATCTGCCATGAAAGCAGCAAAATCAGCAGCCATCTTCTTATCTGCAGCATTCTGTTCTACATCAGCCTTTTCAGCTACCGTCTCTCGCTCTACCTCAGCATCAACCTTCACTTCTTCATTATCAACTCGGGTTATCTCAGCCATGAACGCCTGTGTGGCATTGTCATCACCCTCCAGATGAACACTCCAATCATAAGAGCCCTCTCTAGCAGTAGAAATCAGGGCCTTTGATCCAGTGTTATTTGATGCATTCCTGTTGCTTGAACCATGACTAGGAAAATCTTGAAAATATGAGCTAGAACGAGATTCAGACTTAGGTCTTTGACACTCTCTAGCAAAGTGTCCATAATTTTGACAATTGTAACACTTCACTTTAGACTTGTCAAAACCCACATTCTTTCCAACGAACTTTCTTCCTGTCCTATTCATGAATCTCTTCACTCTTTTAGAGACCATGGCCATCTGCCATTGTAAATCCATCTCTTCTAGGTCATCAGGGTCAATCTGATCATAATCTTCATCAAACATAGCAAGATCAGATATTCTTCCCTGAATGTAGTTCTCAGAGGAAGCAACGAATGAAGCCTGTAAGGCCAGATGATCTTCAGTAGCCTTGACACTCAAAGGTATAGACCTAGCATTGCTGTTATTGTTGCTGGATTGTTGTCTCTTTGCCCCTGATAATCCTCCTAAGGCAGCTACAAAACAGACTTCACCATCAGCGTTTGTCACAACCTGCTCATTTTCACATGAGAGAAACGCAGTTGCAGAATCACTTGAAGTATTGTTGGAAGATGAAAATGTAAGCCCTTTTTAAATTCCCAGATTTTGAACCTGATCATATCCAGTTTCCTTCTTCTTCATGTTGAGCTCATAAGCTCTCAGTTTCCCAACAACCTCCTCCAAGTCTTTATCTTCATAGTCAGCTTCACCCTTTATCATTAGTGTATATATACCCCATTTGGCAGGTAAAGCATCTAGCAACTTATCGTTTATCTCCACATCCGTGTATCCCTCTATGTCATAATTGTCCGTTTCTGACATTAGATGATAGTATCTCGTGATAATATCTTCAAGGGACTCATTTGTCATTCCTTTAAACACAACAAACTGTTTCTTCAGCAAATCAACCTTGTTCTTCTTCACATTAGGATTGCCCCCATACCTCTTCTCTAGGGCATCCCACATCTCCTTCGAAGTAATATAACGCTTGAAAGTATGCCTGATGCCATCAGGTAACGACATATTTATAGCAGCTAAGGCCTTCTTTTCAGACTCGTACATTCTCTTTTCAGCCTTTGACATGTTTACATAGGCAGTGACACGTTGTCTGCCTTCATAGTCATGAGTTGGGTTAACGTACCCATCTTGAATACAGATCCACATCCGTGTGTCCTGATATTCAATGAATGACTGAAACCTATCCTTCCATGTAAGGTAATTCTCTACCTTCAACATATTTGGAGGTTTATTAGTTGTGCATGCCTCGTGCTCCATTCTCAACAATTCGTTCAAGTTAGACATGTTCGACATTTTTATCGAACCGGCTTGTTAAAAACGTTAAAAATTTGTCCAAAATGAGTGATTACCAAATTATAGTTTGACTCGTCTCGACAATACAAATCCAATGATGTATAATGTTCGATAGTGATTTTAGGAATTTTCGTGCCTTTTTTTGTTTTTTTGTCTTAAAAATCATACGAGTCTAACCGTGCAACCGGTTTGTAAGATTGTCTATGGATCAAATTCTGGGTACGAAAACGTTTTATTCCGATTACGTCAGCTGGTTAACTTTCCACCTTTGAGGGTACAACTCGGAACAGTACCGAATTCAAAACATTAACTCGGATTAACAATTCGAGATAGTAATTCGAGATGGTATCCAAGATGCTAATCTGAGATGCTATCCAAGATGATGATTCGAGATAGTCTCCGAGATGCTATCCGAGATACAACCCCGAGATGATCCGAGATGCACTGTTCTGATCCGAGATGCAATCCGAGATGAATATCTATGATCCGAGATGCATTGTTCTGATCCAAGATGTAACTATTCTGATCCGAGATGCTTCTCTGATGATCCGAAATACAACTCTGATGATCCGAAACACAAGCTTTCTAATCCGAGATGCTTCTCTAATGATCCGAGATAAACTTCCACTATCCGAGATGCTTGCTGTTTATCCGAAATACCAACAGAAACCCTAGAACAGTCGTTAACACTTCAAACCAGCCTTCAAAAACGTCCAAAAACTCAACATTTTTGCTCAAGCAAAACAAGAGCCGAATGCTTTGATAGTCTATCCAACCTAGAGTGCAGAATCCCCTAGATCAGATTTCACAGAAAACCGAACAAGAACATGAACACAATCACTTTCAACCAGTCTTCTATTGATTATCCAACACAAGTGTTTACAATCAATTCAAGACTCTCTCTCAACTCACTATAAAGTAATTAGCTAATCAACTGAACAACCTTAACCCTAATGCAAAACTCTCTTTATATAGAGACAGGTTTGCAACTGGGCTAGGGTTTCACCACATGGTCTGCTATTGGGTCTAGGCCCAATTCGCCTACCACTCACTATAAAGTGTCCGCTTTAGCTCAATCACTTCTAATCAACTACTACAATACTAAACCCACTAACCGTTTATCGTTTTATTAATTACAAGATATCCAAAGACCAAATCTAAGCTGTTGTCACAAATATGCACCAACAAAGACGATGATGATAAAGGTGATGACGATGATGACACACAGGGTGGTATAGGGGTAAAGGTTGTAGATGCGAAGCTGAATGAGTCGTTTGGTTATGATATTTATTTGATGGATAATGTGAATGAAGAAACTGACTCTTAGAGACAAGGGGAGCAGAAGCATCTGGTAAACGATGCAGCGCAATCATGAATCTTCATAGCTGCACCTATATCAGCTATTCCTAATCTGCCAAAGCCCAGAGTTTTCTACTTTGAACATGGAGTTAAAGAAGGTGAATTCATTCATAATTACACCAAGGAGGAAATTGCTGCAATGTTGGGTGTTGATGAGAATTCATTTGATTTTGATTTTGATTTTGATTTTGAAAGGAATTAAATAATATCAGTGCATCTAAGCCTAAAGACTATGTATACAAGTACGTTGCTGATGCTGATAGTTACAACGAGGTTGTCATGGAGGATGATTTCGATGATGAAACAGTCAAATATTCTGGATAGAATACGGATGACTTCCCAATCTTTCAAGAGTTATTTGCTCTAGCGTCTGATTATTTGCTGAAACGAAGGGTTAAAGAGATTGTGAATGAAGGAAATGTTCCTAAATGTTTATCAAAGGAATAGATAGCTGAAGCGAAGAAGTCATGGTTTAAAGAGCTGCCAAAAGACCATAAATTTCAAAGACCATTGGCTTTCTTAACACGAGATCAGGATAAATCGTTGGGTGATATTCTGAGCTGGGGTTGGATTAAAGAGCTGAATGTTTATGCTATAAAGAGGGAGTTGGGAGTGCAATACTTCATAATTATATGTGATATTCAAACATTACCCTGGTGGGATATGGAAGAGTTGAGTGTAACATCTGTCGAAAAACGGGTTTTCAAAACCCGCTTCGTTTATTAATCGAATAATCAGTTTCAAATTTTCGTTGCTCATTTAATGCTTATTTTAATTTTAAACAATACATAACTAATAAACATTTTAAAATATGGAAATTAAAATTGTTAGAAAATAAAAATAAAGCAATTAAAAATAAAAATGGCTGCCGGGTTTCGAACCCGGGTCAGTCGGTAGACTTAATCACCAAACATTTAATCACTCCGCCACTTGCTGTCTTTGTGTAATCTAGGAAACAAATAATACTTAACTCTACCTGTGAAATCATCTGTTTGCGCCAAAACTGAAACCGTTCATCGGCTTTCAACTTTCTAGTCGATTGAGTGATCGCAATTACTGATAATAACTGATGAAACCATTACGACGCATGTTCTTAATCAAATTCAGTCTTTATTGTTTCGATTCATATGAGTTTGGGAGTTAGAAACCGAAATCTTTTACTTCCTGATTTACTCTATCAATATCATCATCTCGCGACTCAAAAACACTCACAGAACCTCCAATTTCACTTTTGCTCTAATTTCTGATCGTCGGAATCGCTATCTGATATCACCGGACTTTCGCCGGAAAACCGTGTCATTCATCAAAACGGTAAATTTCTCAATTCTTTCATCTTCTATCTGTTGTTAGACTTTTACTAACTCAAACCCTTCAATCAGAATCGGTCTCAGAGACGATACCGGATAATCTGCAATCGCCGGAAAACTTCTGAAAATTTCTAAATCACGCTGTGAATCGGTATGAGCATCTAAACTCTCTGATAACTCTTGTTTAGTCATTCAATTTCACAATTAGTTAACCAAAACTATTAATTGGGTTTCCGCTCAGACGGAGTTCATAAAACAGAGCCGACGACTTGGCCGGAATTCTGAGAAAATCATCTTTCCGGTACATTCATTCCCAAAACCTTCCCTATCCATCTCATTTTAATCAATTATATGTCCATCAATCGAATTAAACAAGAACAGTAGAGTGAATCGTTGTCTGTGTTGTTTTAACGAAGAAGATGAAGCTTAGACTGTGTATATATTTAATATAAATCGGGTTATATCTCGGGTTAGACACACAGTCCAGCGGTGGACTGTGTGCATTTGAAACATAGAGATACCGAGTTCGAGTCTGTCCTTGTTCCGATTCGTCACAATATTCAGACTTTTTATAAAACCCAAATACGGAAACTTCCAGTTAGTATATAAATGAAATAAAAACAAGTATTTTAACCAGGCTAGACACACAGTCCAGCGGTGGACTGTGTGCAACGTTAAACAACAGGTCCCGGGTTCGAGACCTGTTATACACACCGGTTCGATATAATTAAAATCCTTTTTAAAATAAATGAATTTTGAATAAATTAAATAGTATATAAATATAATTAAAAACAGAAATATTTCGGGTTAGACACGTAGCTCAGTTGGTAGAGCTGCGTGCACGCGTACGGGAGGTCACAAGTTCGAACCTCACTCAGTGCAAACAAACACAAGACCGAACCGGTCAATAGTCATGGTCAATGGTCAACGGTCAACCCAAAAAGTTAACAATTTTTTTATATTTTTATTTATTTAATTAATTTAAAAATCAATTAAAAATACTTAAAAATAATATTTTTAAAGTTAGAAAATGATCTTAAACTCACAAAAATATATCTAAAAATCCTATTAAAATTGTTAATAAAATCCACTTATTTACCGTACCTTTTCGTTATTATTTAGGTTAGTTATTCCTCGTCGATCAACCCTCTAAACTCGTGCGCAATCAACATCATCAAACGAACGCACCCAATGTGAGTGAATCTCTACAAATTCCCCGTTTTAATCACGTTTTTGGGGTGTATCATGTGTCATAAATTTATTACATTTAAACACTTGTGCATCCATCATATCAATGATCAAATGTGTATTCAATATGTATCAACTGTTTGTGTGGTTAATGTTTAGATTTAATTTATCATTTTCAGTACATACATTATCATAGGCCGCCGTTCCCCATTACCTATGAGCGTGAACCGTTCCCCATTACCTATGAGCGTGAACGAGGCATTGCCAACATACGATCGGCTCCGTTTGATTGAGCCTTGATCGCACATACATCATCATAGGCCGTCTGTTCCCCATTACCTATGAGCGGAACCGTTCCCCATTACCTATGAGCGTGAACGTGACGTCGCCAACATTTACATTATCATTCATGTCATATATTCATGCAAGGTGGTTTGTTATTGTTATTGTTATTGTTATTGTTATTGTATGATTATTTACGTTTGCTCACATATGATTATTGCACAATTTTTTCATATTAAATATAACAAGAAATCAATAATAAATGTTTTCTAACAAGGTTCACTCGCCAACTTTTGTTGACCCAAAAACCCCCATTTTTACACATGATACAGGTGATCCAGTTGCAGCAAGAAACATATAGGATGGCTTAGAACAATAAATAGGTTTAGACTTTGGATTGTTTATTTAGTTACTTTTCTTTGTAATTGTATGAACTTGTTTGGAATATTGAGAATGTAATTTTGAATTTAATAAATATGAAACATATTAGTAAACATCATGAGCTTTGGTGATAACCCAATTATGCCCCGACTCTTATTCCGCTGCGGGTCGTGGTGTGACATTGATTCAGACGAAGATGATCAATTATGAAATGAAGTTTCATGACCAACTTTTATGGAAGTTGTAAAGTATGGAGCTGATCGTGGTTTCAATCACTAAAAGCCGCACATACCGAAAAAGAGAATCAAGATAGATCCATTGACGAAAGAGAAGGATGTAAATTTGATTGTTAAACGTCCACGCACTATGAAGAACATGCCTTTAATGAAAATAGAACAAGATTTTCATGAATTCTTCAAGTGGTGGCAATGCGATTTTGAGATTGGTGAAGCTATTATTGTTCTAAAGAATGAAGGATTATGGAGGATGATAGGAATACTAGACCCGATGTGGCTAGTGAATTGTTCAGAGTAAGATGTGGAGTGTCTATTCTTTAACAAGATATGCTACAAGACACAAGAAAAGACTCAAGCGATGCAATACCAAGGTGTTATTAACGTTTGCTACGCACATGGTATTAATTCAGGGAAAATGTGAAAGTCAAAATAGAGAGAGCTAGAGCGTAAAGAGTTTATGAAACAGTTGCTTAAAGAAGAAAGAATCAATGTTACACAAAAAGCTGCTCCCAGAAGATTCCAGTTTTTGAAATGGGCACCTCCGACTGATCAAACGCCTATTCCAAGTGAAGAGCGTCGAAAGCCTAGGAAGAATTTCTTTGGTCGTTAATGTTATACTGTTATGAAGATTTTGAAGATTGACCAAGACTATGGCAATATCCAAGGGGGAATTTGTTGATGCAGAATGTCTATAGCCTACGTCTTAGTGTCATGTCGAGTCATTGTAATAGGGTTTTACATGTTAGAATTGCATTTTCAATGTTTTGTAAGTCACTTCGCACGAAATGATGTTCACTTCGTATGAAGTGTCCACTTCGTACGAAGTGGCAAGCTAACTCGTGCGAAGCTGTGATGTCTATATATAGCACAGTTGTGGTCTTAAGTCTACAACAATTTTGCAGAGTGTACGGTAAAGCCCTGCACAGTTTGTTTCGGGATTGTACATGTTATTCACATTAATGAAATAGTAAACTTTAAATAGTAATCTAGATATTGTCGCTTGTTATAAAATGGATTCCGCACATGTTATAACTAATTAATCAGATTAGGTCCTGTGCTTATTTGGATAAGAAGATCCTACATGACGTTTCAATACTATCCCTGTTTTTCTTCTTTACCCCTGTTTCTTCTTTCTTTCTTTGCAACCTACCTGCAATTATACCATCAACATTCTAAAGTGAAAGGACTCATATGGGTTCATCCTCCTTAGCTTTTGGTATGTATACGCAAAGCTTAACTGATCTCGAGGTGTGAATCTTTCAACCTCATTAAACCAGAGTCACGAGAGAAGGTTTGACATTGGTGTGTGGGCCTTTACAATAAAAGAACCTTCTGGTACATCTGAAAGTTGCAGTTTACAACAAAATATATTAAACACTGTTAATTTTTAATCAAAAAAGAGAAAAATATGCATACTTCTTGGGAGAAGCTTTTGGAGATCCATTGGATTGAACTTTGTCAAGCCATTAGCTTCGTGTGAATTTTTGGGTGGTGTCCGGAGCAGATGGTCGGGTTTTGAGTGGTTTGAATCGGGGGTTCAAATGTGGGTGGTTAAGGTCCGAGGTGGGTGGTTCGATTAGGGCTTTAGGTGAAGGTTTGAAGCATGGTGTTTGGTGAAACAAGATCAGTCGCTGAAGTGGAAGGTAGGTGGTAGTGGTGGTACCTGGGAGTATAGCTGTATTTTTACCATCCACACTCGGATGGTCCCTAGCGTGGACTGGTCTTGTTTAACCATCCACGCTTGGGACCATCCGAGAATGAATTTGCAAAACTTGGGGACTATAGCTGTAATTTGAGAAATGTAGGAACTATAGGTGATATCTGGGCAAACCATAGGGACTATCCAGGCATTTTTCTCTAAATTTTAGCTTGATGTTCTTTTGTTTTACTGACCCGACTTGAACAGACCCGATATGAACCGAATTTTTTTATATACCTAGGGGCCTAAAATCTTTAAAAATATTCCGCACCCCATGAGAAAATCCGTGGGTCCGCCACCGGCTACTCGTGCATTAGCTAGGGTTAGATCAATACAAAACAACATGAGAATGAATTCAAATCACAACTATAAGTTATAAGAATGTAGTGTGTTAGATTCTTCACCGTATATCTCGTCAACCATATCGTCATGCTTAATCACCCGGCTCAGTATCATCACATTATATGCCAAAACGTCAAATCAAGCTAAATATCTTTCTATGAGCCTGAATATATATACATATATATATATATATATATATATATATAGGTAGAGGTTCATGTAAGAAAATATAAAAGTGTGAGAATGATAAGAAAGATTTTGGAGGTGACACGTGTCCCTTTTTATTTTGGTAGTTTAAGGGTATAAGTGTAATTTAATTAATAAAATCTAATTATTGAATGAATATATGCAACCGATTTTTGGCAGTTATTGTAGGGATTTTCGAATTTGAAGGCATACATCTTATAAAGAAATAACACCCTAACTCATAAAAACACCACAGCATGTATATTGAAGGCATACATCTTATAAAGAACATAAATATTACAGAAACAACACCCTAACTCATAAAAACACCACAGCATGTATATTGAAGGCACACATCTTATAAAGAACACCCTAACATTGAATATAACAGAAATAACACCCTAACAAATCAATTTCAAAACACAATTCTTTAATCAGAATCAAAACATGAATAACACCATAATATAACACCAGTCAACACTTTAATCAGAACCCAAACAGAAATAACACCCTAAATATATAAAAACAGAAATAACACCCCAACTCTTTGAAGGCAACAGAAACCTACTGAAGACACCAGAAATCACAGCAATGCAAAGACCTTTGTCCTCGCATTAAATATAACAGGAATAACACCCTAACTCATAAAAACACCACAGCATGTATATTGAAGGCATACATCTTACGAAAAACAGAAATAACACCCTACAATTAAAACACCATTGTATGAACAGAGAAAAAACACAATGGACTAAAACATCCAAGCGAGTCGTAATTTTTTTCTTTACATAAGTATATCAATATGGTACTCATATTAAAGATAAAAAACACTTGTTATTATGGTGTAATATTTTTTTTAAAAAAGAGTTACGTATAAAAGATTATTGACGTTTAAAAAAGAAGAGGGGGAACTTGCATGTGCATTAATGTTAGTTTCTTAATTTAAAAATGTTAAATTTACCTTTATACCCTTAATCGAGAAAATTAATTAGTTTAATAGTCAACACTGTTTACAAGATTGCCATCAATATCTCAACCATTAGATTAAATATCTAATGGTTTAGATTCTTTCTTATATTTCTCACACTTTTATATTTTCTTACAATAACCTCACCATATATATATATATATATATATATATATATATATATATATGGTAGGGATCATGAGTGAACAACTCTCTAAGAGTCAACTGTTCAAACTGATCCAGACTGTTGATTCCTATCATCTTGAACATTTTAATAGGGGCATGATTGTAATTAATAAGTAATGTTTTTAATTAAAAGTTAAATAAAAAGGGTATACTGGTAAATGAACATTATTGCAAATCTATTTGAATAAAGGAAACACAACCGTTTCTATATCTTCTTCCCTCATATTCAGTCACATTCCTCCCCCAAAATCGTGAACAGCATACGATTTGAAGAAAATCAGAGTCAAGAATAGCATCCGCTCATCCGAATTGATTAAAACCGCATTGTCGCCGCATGTTTTAAGCGATATCGTGCACAAGGAAACCTAAAATTAGGGAAAACGGACGAAAAGAGACTGTGGTTAAATCAATCACCGAATCAAAGGTAATCGTAGTTGTTCAAGTAATGTATTTTTGATGGTTTTTGGGTTTTTGTGTGTATGTTAGTATCTGGATTCGTTAGTACGAGGAATCAAAATTTATTGTAGATGTTTAGGGTTTTCATATTCGTGAACAATATCGATTGGGGCGTTTTGAAATTTTTATGTTTTCTTCCTTGCTGTGTTTTTGCATCGGTGATTAGGGTTTGCAAAATTCACGATAATATAGTAAATGTTTAGTACACAAATGTATTACATGTATATTTGTAATTGTAAAAGAGTGCAGAAGCAGGGTGCTAGCAGTTGGAATGCTGGAAATGTATAGTACACTTATGTATTAACAACTTGCTGGATGTGTGAATGCAGTAAATGTTTAGTACACATATGTATTACCTGTATATTTGTTATTGTTAAAGAGTGCAGAAGCAGGGTGCTAGCAGTTGGAATGCTGGACATGTATAGTACACTAATGTATTAACAGCATGCTGAATGTGTGAATGCAGTAAATGTTTAGTACACATATGTATTACCTGTATATTTGTAATTGTTAAAAGAGTGCAGAAGCAGTTGGAATGCTGGACATGTATAGTACACTTATGTATTAACAGCGTGCTGGATGTGTGAATGCAGTAAATGTTTAGTACACGTATGTATTACCTGTATATTTGTAATTGTAAAAGAGCGCAGAAGCAGGGTGCTGGCAGTTGGAATGCTAGACATGTATAGTGCACTTATGTATTACCGACATTACCGACATTATCAATGTTAACTTCATCATCGTTCACCATTGCCTTTTCCGTATTTGTTATACGTTCGACGATATTACAAAAACAATAAGAAACAAAAAGGTGTAACTGCTGAAAAACCTTGAATAATAAAAAACGAGTAGGATCAGTAACGAATTGATATACGAATAATGGATTAAACAAACGTTTCGAATAAATTGAAACAAATCTGAAAATTTCTTGAAACTTTTTTGATTCTGAAACTGAATAACAATAAAGCCTAGATTATAGAATATTTGTTCTGATTTGATTACATATAAATTTGGATTACGAATCTGTTCGAACGTTTTCGATTAAATCTGCCTCTCTACCAGTTTTAGAAATTTGAATTGATATAATTTTGGATTAATAATCGGTTAGAACAAGCAACAATTCAATCTTGATCTTCATCCCAGATTTCAAAAATTTGTTCATTGTTAATTTGATAAAATCGTAGATTATATATTATAAATATATGTTTGAATTAATCAACTCTATATATTAGGAAATAATGTAACTACCTAATATAAATTTTGTTAAAAACAAATTGAAAATTAAAATAATAATGTTCAATTACCATCTTGCCCTTGACAACTAATAAATAGATCAACGGTCCAGATCAGTTCATACAGTTCATTCTTAGAAATATGTTCACAAATGATCCTAATATATATATATATATATATATATATATATATATATATATATATATATATATATATATATATATATATATATATATATATATATATATATAACTTGCCTAGTTGATACGCAAAGCTAATCTAATATAGGTAAACATATTGATTAAAAAATAATCAGAAAGGACCAACCGTTCATCAAGAAAGAGACTGTGAGCTGTTATGATTCGCAAAACAGGCACAATAGAAGCATAAACAACTAAAGAAAGTTGGAAAGTAAGGCTTTTGTCAAGAAGAAAAACTGCCGGGTCATGTTGGGTACGCTAACGGGTCATACGGGTTTAGGTGAATACGGGTCAATTGAAAAGGTTTCAATGTAAAATAGGTTACGTCAGATAAAAATGACTAGCCCATTGACGGAATTGCTTCAAATCTTCATAAAAGACGTGAGAAGAGCATTAATAAAAACGTATAACGAAAGCGCTGAATATATCATACATCCATCGTCTGCTACAGTTCTGAACTAAAAATAAAAAACACTGTACATTATTAATGCTGCAAATGAAAATTCAAAGTGACTCGGGATATGAGCGTCAAGGCTTTGCCACGATGGTGGATTGTTTGGCATATAGGATTGATGGATAGTATGCCGAGACGGACAACAAGACATACATTGATAGTTTGCAATTATGACCAGGCATAGATGCCAATCTAGCAGGAATTTTTCTCGGAGTAGACATGTATGTATTAAGAAGAGTTAGCAAATGTTTTAGTGGAATACAGGCAGATGATCATGTCATAGCAAGTAATCCAAACAAAAACTCGAAACAAATGTTATTACTAATAAACTAAAGCTACATTTTACATGATATAGGCACAATAGAATCATTTCGATTAAACATATCACATAACATATTATTATGAAACTGACAATTTGCCTTGCTAGTTGTTTCATCCCATAATCCACTATCACATTCCAAAACTTGAGGATTTGGTTAGCTAAAATATTTATAAAAGCACATTAGAAAATCCATCAAATTCGGGAGAACATAATATGAACGAACAACAATTAGATTTAGCATCTCTAATCCACAACTCAAAATTTCACTTTCTATTGACAAAGGAAAAGTTTCATAATGAAATAAAAGTTAGTTTTTTTACATGTTTCGACTCGTCGGAATAAGGGCAAAAGACAGGGATCGATTTAGGGCTCGTTGGGAAGGAAGGTGCCACCGAGTACTTCCACCGCAAAACCCTAGAACTGACCCTACTCCACTTTGTTCCTAATCATGAAAACCCCAAAATCACAGATCGTTCCCGCATCGAGTAAGGAAGGAAGGACGCCACGCTGAACCCACTGTAACTAACAGCTCAAATACATCAGTGAAGCGGAGAAAAGGGAATAAAATAACCACTAGCATACCGCCATGTAACAGTTATCTGTGATTTATAATGGACGGTCAGATTAACAAAGTTACAATTCTCAAGCTTTTAGTTTTAACTAATAGATTGATTTATTTTTATTTATAATTATAACTCTCAGAGTGCGCTGCGACATAAATTCGTTTTTCTTTTGTATCATAAATAATAATCTATTTCACTTTCTTTCTAATACGCATTTCCAGAAATCATACTTTGTATCATATATAATCTATTTCACTTTCTTTCTAATATGCATTTCCAGAAATCATACTATTATTTGTTACTTTGGTATATAATTGACGAAATTCAACCAAAAAAAAATCATGATTAAGTTAACCTTTCTACTTTATCCCACTTTCTTTCTAACGATCATTTTCGAAACTCCTTCCTTGCTACCAAATTTTCAATTACCGACACGTTGTCTGGATAAGACCTTAATTGACACATTGAATTTGAGTTGCCCAAATTGACTGGTTATGTAATTTGAGATGACCAAAATGAAACCATAGATCATGATAAAGTAAGCCTTATCTCATTTTCTCTCTAATGATCATTTTCGAAACTCCATCCTAGCCTCCAAATTTTCCAATTATTGACCGATTTCGATTACATGAACCTTCCTACTTTACCCTACTTTCTTTCTAAATGATCATTTTCACAACTCTTTCCAACTACAAAATTTTCAATTATTGACCCGCTGTCGCCTAAAATGAGAAGACCTAATAAATTGTGTAATTTATTATACATATACTTTTATTAGTTAGTTAAACTTTGAATAATTATGTTTAAGTTAGTTAAACTTGATTCATCGTTTGGTGGTTGTAGTAAACTTGTATTTTGATTTATCATGTGATGGTTGTATTTAACTACTTATTTAAGGTTAACAATGTTATTATTTTTTTTATTTTCAAGCTAAATGTTCGTTTTTATTCGTCTGCCTGTTCGTTTGTGTTGTGTTCGAGACCAGTATACTTGGTTTTAAAAGGCGAGAGGCGCACAAAAGCTTTCAGGTCTAAACTGAGGCGAGAAGCGCGAAATGCAAAAGCAGAGCGCTTTTTGTACGCGAGGCGCAAACTAATTATCTATATATTTTTACATAGCTCCCAACGGTTTTTAATATCATTTACCTAAAAGTGTGACATAAGTAACCTCTTTATATGCTTTAATATTTAAATAACCCATATGTACAACCTAAGAAGCACAAAATCTCTACTATACACTCAAGTACAACTAACGAAGTAATATGTATGATCAATTAAACTCCATAAAAAGCAAAGAAAAAGAAAAAAAAAACTATCTTAGAAAAAGTTTTGGGTTAAAATTTTAAAATAGTTATTTTTGTGAAAACAAAAGATAAAAAGTAAAACGGGTGTAAAGCCTAAAAAGGTTCAGCCGTCACTCTCTATTTCACATCTAGCCATCACTCTTACATCTTTTTCTCTTAAAAGCTCTTCAAATCGTTAATTCTGACAATATTCATCTCCATTTTTATGAATAGGCAGGTGTTTCATCTTCATGTACTCGCATGTATGGTTGTTTCTATACAGATCATGTAATTTTCGTAGAAGGTCCTTAAAGCGCACGCTTCAGTGCCTCATGGCCTAACAAAAAAAGCCCTCAAGCGCACCGTTTCTTGGGTTTACTCGAGGCGCTAAGCAAAAAAGTGAGGGACCATGAGCCTTGATGAGCCTCACGCTTTTTAAAACCAAGCCAGTATACGTTCGTGAACATGTTAATTCCTTAACGAACGAATACACACATGGCCTTATTCGTGTTCGTTCGATTCGATTTGCATGCTGTTTTTTATGTTCATAAGACATAAGTACCAAATTTTATTTGTGTCTCCACCACCCATATTTCAATTGGGCTTTAAAAACCTCACCCAATGTGGCTGAAAAACCATTATCATTATCATTATCAATCTATTAATTATCAAAGTTTAGGAATAGTAATCTGTGTCACGTGGCACTTCTTGATTTGTTCTTAAGTTACAAGTTTTATGTTTTTTTATGTTCATAAGACATAAGTTACCAAGTTATATTTGCGCCTCCGCCCTCCATATTTCAATTGGGCTTTAAAAACCTCACCCAATGTGGATTGAATATCAAAGTTTAGGAATAGTAATCTATGTCACATGGCACTTCTTGATTTGTTCTTCAGTGAAGAAACACCGGTTAAACCTAGGGATATCGAGGATATATAAGTTACAACCAAGGGATTTCTGCATAAAGGGGTTGTCTCTTCGCTCATTCCTCAGGGTGATCTCACTCAGACTGATCTGCAAAACTAGCAGCGCCGTTAGTCTCATCACGGGGAAAAGGGTGGTTTTCTCCGCGAACATTGCGGCGTGAGAATAAGTATTGGGTGATTGCAAGTAATAAGCGTAAATGCTTGTAAATGTGATTGCAGGTGGTTGTGGATGTAGATGATTTATCTTGTGGTCGGATACTTATTTTATAGCCGAAAGTAAGTGGGCTTAGGAGATGGGTTGATGGGCCTTGGGCCCGGCCCAGGAGACCAGAGACATCCCTTTTGTCCCTCTGAGTCAGACATTAAATGTCCCCTGCAGGGGAATTAATGTCTTCTGTCAGGAAGTGTAGTTTGTCGGGCGCTGAATGGTGCCACGTGTAAAGACAGTGAGGGCGGGTATCTCTGGTGTCAGACCTGCTACCAGCCGAAAGTAGAGAAGGTGGAACAGTCATTGGCGTAGATATGGTTGATGTACAATCTGGTGTCTGCCTTACTGTTCATTTGACGCTGTCAGACACAACCTGCCGAGCAACCATTCGTCACAGTTCTGCCACCCTATACCCTTGAGTATGGTCAACACCTCATAGTGCTTACCCCTTCTGCGAGACTGTTAGTATTTTCCCGCCAGCGCAGAGTAGTTGGGATAAATCCTTTTATCCGTAAGGCTATCAGGTGTTCTCATGTTTCTCTTGTCCTTGCAAGGTTCAAGTATTCTTGACTAGAGGGTTGTATGTTGCGCGCAGGGTCTAGTAGTCTGCGCGTGTAAGCTTAACTTGCCGTTGCGCCAAGTAAATAAGGCTCGTTGTGTGACTTATTGGTGTTGGTCTAATTTACCGTTGGGCTGAGTGTACAAGGTTCATTGTACGACCTATGGATGTTTGGTCTAATTTGCCGTTGCGCGGAGTACGCAATGTTCATTTTATGACCATTTGGTGTTTGGTCTAATTTACCGAGTGCTGAGTGCGCAAGGTTCATCGTATAACCATGTGGTGTTAAGGAAGGCACACCATTGCACATTGCGCCCAAGGTTATCCTTGTAGTTATGATGTTGAGGGTATGGTTCTATGCGAAGGCACATGGTTTTTGGGACCATACCCCTCCAAGTCCCCCTAGTCTAGTGCTGCTCCTATGCGCATGTTGGTAAGTGGGATGAGTGCTGGACTAAAAGAATTGTTGTATGCGCCGTTATTGTAGTGGCAGAAATTCACAAGGGTTGGAGGAAAACGTTTGTGTGAAAGAAACGCTTTGTCATCATGATTTTGAAATTTGAAACTCTGCCAATCTGATGTTGCAGGTGGGTTGGTTAGAAAAAGGGGGATTTGAAAAGACATTTGACAGTTGTTGCGTGCTGTCAGCCGTATCGCCTGCCATTCATTAATGAACTGGTAGAGAGAGTGGCGGTCACGCACGCATATTAACCATCAGTGGCAACTTTCTTGCCACGCATCCCCAGCCGGTTGGCTGTTATTTCAGCGCGTGCGTCAGGGTTCCCAAATGCATTAAATGCGAGTAGTATAAATAGAAGTAACCGTTAGGGTTTCCTTCATCCATTCAACTTTTCTTCAGTTTTCCTTCATCCTATAGTCATGGCTCTGATACCAATCTGTCACACCCCGACCCGCAGCGGAATAAGAGTCGGGGCATAATTGGGTTATCACCAAAGCTCATGATATTTAATAATATGTTTCATATTTATTAAAGTCAAAATTACATTCCCAAATATCCAAACATGTCCATACAATACAAAGAAAATAAACCAAACAAAACAATTCCAAACTCTAATTCATTTTATTCTTCTAGTCCAATCCTAAGTGTTTCTTGCTGCAGCTGGTTCACCTGTATCATGTGTAAAAATGGGGGTTTTGGGGTCAACATAAGTTGGCGAGTGAACCTTGTTAGATAAACATTTATTTCTGATTTTCTTGTAAGTTTATCAATGAAAAATTGTGCATAATCATGAATGAGCAAATGTAAATAATCAAGCAGTAGCAATTGCAATCACAACTATAACATACAGTAACATATGATAGCATACATTAACATACCAACATCATACAATAAATAACATGAATGAAACTGTGCGATCAAGGCTCAATCAAACGGAGCCAATCGTATTGCATGTACTGAAAATGATAAATGTCTGTGCGATCAAGGCTCAATCAAACGGAGCCGATCGTATGTGGGCACGCCAGGTTCACGCTCATAATGTAATGGGGAACATGCTCAACGCTCATAATGTAATGGGGAGCGGCGGCCTATAAAATTGCATGTACTGAAAATAATAAATTGAATCTAACAATAACCACACAAACAGTTGAAACAAGCTGAATACACATTTGTTCATGATATGTTGTATGCACAATGATTTAAATATAATATATAGCAAGACACATGATACACCCCAAAACTTGATTAAAACGGGGAATTTGTAAAGATTCACTCACATTGGGTGCGTTTGATTGGAGATGGTGAGATGCGCACGAGTTGTAAAAGCGGAACAACGAAAATTAACTAACCTAAATAATAACGGAAAATATAGTAAATGAGTGGATTTTATTAATAATTTTAATAAGATTTTTAGATATATTTTTGTGAGTTTAAGGCTATTTCCTATCTTTAAAAACATTATTTTTAAGTATTTTTAATTGATTATTAAATTAAATAAATAAAAATATAAAAATATGTTGACTTTTTGCGACCGTTGACCGTTGACCGTTTGACTTGTTGACCGATTTATTGTGTGACTGAAATGCGCTGGGTGAGGCTCGAACCCGAGACCTCCCGTACGCGTGCACGCAGCTCTACCAACTGAGCTACGTGTCTAACCCGAAATAATTCTGTTTTTAATTATACTTATATATTAATTCAATTTATCCAAAATTCTTTTAATTTCAAAAACATTTTAATTCTTCGAACCGGTGTCACTAACAGGTCTCGAACCCGGGACCTGTGCTTTAACGTTACACACAGTCCACCGCTGGACTGTGTGTCTAACTTGGTTAATATACAAATTTTTATTATACTTAACAACTAACAGAGTTAACCCGGTTCAGTTTTAAACAAAAAGGCATTTTATTACTGCGAAGGTGCGTGTGTCAAGACTCGAACTCGGGACGTATGCGTGTTTTTGTTCGCACACAGTCCACCGCTGGACTGTGTGTCTAACCCGTTCAAAATACCAATTTTAATTATTCTTATATTGTTATCACAGTTCATCTTCTTCGTTGGATTTTACCGACAGCAGATTACTCCATTTTATCTTGTTTAATTCGATTGTTAAACATTACACAGACTGATATGAGATAGCAGGATGATAATTAGAAGTAAACATACCGGTGAACGATTTATTACAGAATTCTGGCAAGGCGTCGGTCTCTGTTTTTATGAACTTCAACTGAGCAAATCAATTAATCGTTTTGATTAGCTAATCATGGAACTGAAGTGCTAAACGAACGTTAACAGTGTGTTTGAAGGTCCTTACCGATTCACAGATGAAAATAACGATTTCCAGAACTTTTCCGGCGAACTGGTATTATTCGATAGTAGCGTCTGAATTCGATTTCAAGTGAAAGGTTTGAGTTAGAAATAGCTTAACAATTGTTAGACTACGACGGTATTGAAGGACTTACCGTTTTGAGGAAGAATACGGTTTTCCGGCGAACTTGCAGAATTTTCCAGCGAGTAAAATTAACTTCTCCGGTGGACTGTAAAGTGTGCGGAAATGTAATTGGAGGTTTGTCGAATGTTTCTGAGTCGCGAGAAGCTCTTTGATTACAGTAATTCGGATTATTGGATAGCTTCGGTTATAAAACCCACCATCATCCGAATTCAAGTCAATTCAAGTCTGAATTGATTAGAATTGTCGGTGCATCGGTTATAAACCTGAAATCGCGATTACTCAAACGTTTAGACGGTTGAATAGCCGATTTCAGTTTCTAGTTGGCGAAACCGGTTCATCTAGGTTTGTACATAAGACTTATTTGTTTCCTAGAGTTGACAGAAAATAAACAAATGGCGGAGTGGTTATGCGTGTGAGTGTTAAGTCTTTGGAAGTTCACAACCTGGCTGACCCGGGTTCGAGTCTCGGCAGCCTCATTTTATTTTTATTTATTTTATTTTTACTTTTTATCAAATATAATTTTTATGGTTTAGTTTGTTTATTAATTATGTATCATTAAAAGTCAAAATAGCCATAAATACGCAACGTGACATTTATAACTTGATATTCGATTACAAAACGGAGCGGGTTTGGAAACCCGTTTTCGACAAATGTTACAGTATCCCCTACTTTTAGGAATTTCGTCCTGAAATTTAAGTAGTAGGAGTAGTAGGAAAAAGATGCGGGTATTTTTCACGCATTGAGTCTTCACGTTCCCAAGTAAACTCAGGTCCCCGTTTCGACTCCCAGCGTACCCTAACAATTGGAATGCGACTTCGTCGTAGACGTTTTTCTTCGAAGTCCATGATCTATACTGGTCTTTCAATAAAATGCATAGATTCATCAATCTGAATATCTTCCAGAGGAATGTGGAGGTTTTCATCAGCGAGGCACTTCTTCAAGTTAGATACGTGGAATGTGGGATGAATCCTGTTGAGTTCTTCTGGTAGATCAAGCTTGTATGCTACAGGTCCTACTCTTTCGAGTATCTTGAAAGGTCCTACGTAGCGTGGTGCTAGATTGCCTTTTTGACCAAAACGAACTACTCCCTTCCACGGTGATACTTTTAGAAGTACATGATCACCAATGTTAAACTCTAAAGGCTTCTGTCGTTTATCTGCATAACTCTTTTGACGACTCTGAGCCGCTAGAAGATTGTTTCGAATTTGATGGATCTTGTCTGTGGTTTCTTGAATCAATTCCGGACCAGTGATTTGAGCTTCCCCAATTTCGTGCCAACATACTGGAGATCGGCACTTACGACCATATAAGGCTTCAAAAGGTGCCATGCCGATGCTTGAATGATAGCTGTTGTTGTACGAAAATTCGACTAATGGTAGATGAGCGTCCCAATTTCCCTTGAAGTCTATAACACATGCTCGAAGCATATCTTCAAGAGTTTGAATGGTGCGTTCAGATTGACCATCAGTTTGAGGATGATAGGCGGTACTGAGATCTAATCGCGTACCCATAGCGGCTTGTACTGCTTGCCATGTTCGTGAAGTGAAACGACCATCACGATCAGAAATAATGCTTAACGGTACCCCATGTCGGCTTACGATTTCGCTGATATAAATACGAGCAAGCTTTTCGTTCTTGAAATCTTCGCGGATAGGAATAAAGTGAGCTGATTTTGTAAGTCGGTCAATTATTTCCCATATAGTGTCATACCCACCAGAAGTGCGAGGTAACCCGGTAATGAAGTCCATGGTTATATTTTCCCACTTCCATACAGGTATTTCAGGTTGGACCAGAAGTCCTGAGGGTCTTTGGTGTTCAGCTTTCACCTTGGAACATGTAAGGCACTTAGAAACAAAAACAGCAATATCCTTTTTCATTCCAGGCCACCAATAGGTATATCGTAGGTCTTGATACATCTTATCGGCTCCTGGGTGTATAGAGTATCGCGTTTTGTGAGCTTCCTTCATAAGAATTTCACGAAGATTGTTGTGGTTAGGAATCCATATACGATCTAGATAGTACAGAATACCGTCAGATTTAGTTTCAATTTTAAGTTCAGCTCCACAGGACATCTCCTTTCGTACATCATCTTCCGTTACTGAAACATGTTGGGCTTCTCGAATTTGATCTTTAATGTCAGTTATGATTTGCGAACATAGAAGACGAATGGAGTTCGCATAACCCTTTCGACTAAGTGCATCGGCCACCACATTTGCTTTGCCAGGGTGGTATCGAATTTCACAGTCGTAGTCATTTAGAAGTTCGACCCATCTTCGTTGCCTCATGTTTAACTCCTTTTGATTGAAGATATGTTGAAGACTCTTGTGGTCAGTGTATATTTCACACTTAGTACTATAGAGATAATGTCTCCATATCTTAAGAGCGAACACAACGGCTCCAAGTTCTAGGTCATGGGTGGTGTAGTTCTTCTCATGCGTCTTGAGTTGTCTCGAGTCATAAGCTATAACTTTTCCTCTTTGCATTAGAACGCAGCCTAATCCTTGCCCTGACGCGTCGCAATAAACCACGAAATCATCACAACCTTCAGGAAGAGTGAGGAGTGGTGCATCACAGAGTTTTTGTTTAAGGGTTTGGAAGGCTTCTTCTTGCTTGGGTCCCCATATGAAAGGTTTTCCCTTATGAGTTAAAGCCGTGAGCGGTACAGCAATGCGTGAGAAGTTTGAAATGAATCGACGATAATAACCAGCCAAACCAAGAAAAGATCTTACTTCAGTTGGTGTACGTGGCGCTTGCCATTCTTGTACCGCTTTGATCTTTGAGGGGTCGACATGTATTCCCTTATCATTGACTATATGTCCGAGGAATTTCACCTCTTTTAACCAGAATTCGCATTTGGAGAATTTGGCGTAAAGCTTTTCATTCTCTAGAAGTGTAAGGATGAGTCGAAGATGACGCTCATGATCAGTTTTAGATTTTGAATAAATAAGAATGTCATCGATGAAGACTAAACAATGCGTGAGAAGTTTGAAATGAATCGACGATAATAACCAGCCAAACCAAGAAAAAATCTTACTTCAGTTGGTGTACGTTGAGCTTGCCATTCTTGTACCGCTTTGATCTTTGAGGGGTCGACATGTATTCCCTTGTCATTGACTACATGTCCGAGGAATTTCACCTCTTTTAACCAGAATTCGCATTTGGAGAATTTGGCGTAAAGCTTTTCATTCTCTAGAAGTGTAAGGATGAGTCGAAGATGACGCTCATGATCAGTTTTAGATTTTGAATAAATAAGAATGTCGTCGATGAAGACTATAACAAATCGATCAAGATAAGGTTTGCAGACTCTGTTCATTAGGTCCATGAAGACTGCTGGAGCGTTGGTTAAACCAAATGGCATGACCATGAATTCATAATGGCCATATCGAGTTCGAAATGCGGTCTTTGGGACGTCTTCTTCATGCACCCTAAGTTGATGATAACCAGATCGAAGGTCGATTTTGGAAAAGTAGCTGGCACCTTGAAGTTGGTCAAGAAGATCATCAATGCGAGGTAAAGGATAGCGATTCTTGATTGTTAATTTGTTGAGCTCTCTGTAGTCGATGCACATACGAAATGATCCATCTTTCTTCTTTACAAAAAGGACAGGTGCACCCCAAGGCGAGGAGCTAGGACGTATGAATCCCTTGTCAGTCAACTCTTGCAGTTGACTGGCTAGCTCTTGCATTTCAGAGGGGGCTAACCTATAAGGAGACTTTGCAACTGGTGTAGCACCAGGTATAAGATCAATACGGAATTCGACTTCCCTAACTGGAGAAAGTCCTGAAATGTCATCAGGAAAAACTTGTGGGAAATCTTTTACTACTGGGATGTCTTCAAGTTTCTTCTCCATGGTTCCCTTGTTGATGATATGAGCAAAAAGCGCGACATAATTTTTGCGAAGATATTTTTGGGCTTGAAGACAAGACATTAAGCTGAGCCCCTTCGACGAGGTTTCTCTAAAGATTCGAAGAGTCTGACCGTTTGAAAGAGGAATACGTATAAATTTTTCGCGACATACAACTTCTGCCTGATGTTGACTGAGCCAATCCATACCAATTATGATATCAAAACTTCCCAGCTTCATAGGAATAAGGTCGACTAAGAAATCGTGGTCGTTTAAGGTGAGTGTACAGTTGCATATAATAGAGTTTAATGAAACTGGTTTCCCGTCAGTAACTTCTACCGTTATGGATTCCATGAGCTTATCCCGATTTTGGTTTAAGATAGGTTCAAATTCTAAGGACACAAAACTTCTATCCGCACCAGTATCAAATAACATAGATGCATATCTACCATTTATAAGGAACGTACCGTTAACCACATTGCCGTCAGCTCTAGCCTGATTAGCGTTGATATTGAAAGCTCTTCCTCTTGCAGGTGGAGGAGCTTGGTTCGCTTGATTCACTAGGTTGGCTTGGGCCTGAGCATGGATAATGTATACCAACCTTGGACAAGTGTTTCTGAAATGGCTTGGGTCTCCGCAATTGTAGCAAGCCCGCATAGGTTGAACCATAGGATAATTGGGTTGATAGTATGTTTGGGCTAAATGTTGGGTGGGTGGTAATAGTAGAGGTTGTTGGGCTTGACCCATTATTTGTTGGTGGGTTTGGGTTGAAGGCTGGTGGCGGTTCGTTCGCTGAGGCATGCGGCAGGTTTGAACAGTATGACCTGCGCGACCACAGCCGATGCAATGTTGGCAGGGATAATCAGGAGAATGGTGATATTGGCAACGGTTGCATTTTGGTAACGGGCCAGAGTAGGGTCTTTTGTATGGTGTAGGTGAAGGAGCGACTTGGGTAATGGGTGCAGCAGGAATAGGGGAGTTGGTTTGCGTAACAGCGAAGTTTCTGGTGTTGCGCTTCCTCTTGTTAACAAACTTAGAGGAGGAGATGGAATGGTTTGAAGTTTGACCCTCAACAGGGGCTTTCTTTTTCTCTTCTTTAAACTTCCCGTTGCGAATTCGATTCTCGGTCAGTTCAGTTGCTAGCTCCATAGCAGCTTCAAGAGTTACCGGTGAAATGCTGAGAACTGAGTCTTGAATTTTCGAGGGAAGTCCTCGAATATAATGCTCGATCAAACGATAAGTTGGGGTAAACAAATTTGGAACCATTTGGTTCAACTCTAAGAACCTCTTGTTATAGGTGGTGTGATCTCCCTCCTTCTACTTTAAAGAATGAAATTCGTCCTCCAACTTTTTAATTTCACTCCTAGGACAGAAACGCCTAGTCATGATTTCCCTTAATTCCTCCTAAGTTAAGGCCATTGCATCATCAATTCCCCTCTTCCCTTTTTCAGTATTCCACCAAGTGAGAGCTACCCCAAATAGTCTCCCTGTGGCGTATCGAACCTTGCGATCCTCAGGACAATCGCAGTTGAGGAAGGTGTTTTCCATTTCCTCAAACCAATGGAGGAGAGCAGTGACACCTTCGGTCCCTTCAAATTTAGGAGGATCACAAGATTTGAAATGTTTGTATGAGCACTTGCTGGTAGGAGGGTTGCCGATGTTCTGGTCATTCTGTTGGGGAGGATTAGTGGGATTTGTGGCGAGAGCTTGTTGTACTTGGACCACAATGTCCGGCAGTATCGTGGCCATTTGTTTCACGATTTGTGTGGCCAAGCGTTCCTGGGACCTTCCTGATCTTTTACCCCCTCGTTGTTGTCTGGACGACATCTACAGGAACATACATAAGAAGATTGTGAGTTTATGGAGTCTTTTTAGGTGTCATGTGTCTTTAAGAAAAATGAAAATAACATAAATATCAATAATGCAACTACATCCATGGGATGTCTTGGGTTTGCACATGTTGGGCCTCAAATGTCCCCCATACCTTCACCTGTATAGTCATGTGGGCCCCCATGACTATTGGCTTGGTAGGATTCACATTAGTATTGGCGATTTAACACTCGCATCACCCGAATGCAAACCACAAAATATGTTTACGAGATGTATGGTCGGAAGGTGTCCAGGTGTAGACACAATGACAACTCAAAGTGGGGTTAGCTCACACGACGTTTGGAATAGCATGCTTTGGCCTAATAGGTACTTCGTACTCTTATCGTTAGTCCCCAGGTAGGCAAACTGATCCTTTATTTTGGATTTATACGAATGCCAGCCTAGACAGGACGTTCCGACTACCGGTACTGGTACCCTTCCAGTTACTACATGCCCGTCATGAGAACTCACTTTGACGAGATTTGAAAACACAAAAATCATTGTAAAAGCAATCATGAAAATGGTGTGTGCTTTCATGGATATGATGTGTTATGAGAATATGATTCATGATAGGCATTATATGATAATACATACTTATGATCATGCTTGCATAACATTGAATGTAACATTTAACATAAAACATATAAACATCATGAAATTTGGCATGTAACACACAAAAATCTTATAAGTTTCTAATCAACTATAGTATAGGCTCTAAGGGTCTAATAACCTATCCTATATCCCTATAGTCATGGCTCTGATACCAATCTGTCACACCCCGACCCGCAGCGGAATAAGAGTCGGGGCATAATTGGGTTATCACCAAAGCTCATGATATTTACTAATATGTTTCATATTTATTAAAGTCAAAATTACATTCCCAAATATCCAAACATGTCCATACAATACAAAGAAAATAAACCAAACAAAACAATTCCAAACTCTAATTCATTTTATTCTTCTAGTCCAATCCTAAGTGTTTCTTGCCGCAGCTGGTTCACCTGTATCATGTGTAAAAATGGGGGTTTTTGGGTCAACATAAGTTGGCGAGTGAACCTTGTTAGATAAACATTTATTTCTTATTTTCTTGTAAGTTTATCAATGAAAAATTGTGCATAATCATGAATGAGCAAATGTAAATAATCAAGCAGTAGCAATTGCAATCACAACTATAACATACAGTAACATATGATAGCATACATTAACATACCAACATCATACAATAAATAACATGAATGAAACTGTGCGATCAAGGCTCAATCAAACGGAGCCGATCGTATTGCATGTACTGAAAATGATAAATGTCTGTGCGATCAAGGCTCAATCAAACGGAGCCGATCGTATGTGGGCACGCCAGGTTCACGCTCATAATGTAATGGGGAACATGCTCAACGCTCATAATGTAATGGGGAGCGGAGGCCTATGAAATTTCATGTACTGAAAATAATAAATTGAATCTAACAATAACCACACAAACAGTTGAAACAAGCTGAATACACATTTGTTCATGATATGTTGTATGCACAATGATTTAAATATAATATATAGCAAGACACATGATACACCCCAAAACGTGATTAAAACGGGGAATTTGTAAAGATTCACTCACATTGGGTACGTTTGATTGAAGATGGTGA
The DNA here is from genome assembly GCA_947069175.1 of Scalesia atractyloides. Classification (NCBI taxonomy): domain Eukaryota; kingdom Viridiplantae; phylum Streptophyta; class Magnoliopsida; order Asterales; family Asteraceae; genus Scalesia; species Scalesia atractyloides. The sequence goes on from CAMTDV010000001.1 coordinate 36,536,934, forward strand.
GATGCGCACGAGTTGTAAAAGCGGAACAACGAGAATTAACTAACCTAAATAATAACGGAAAATATAGTAAATGAGTGGATTTTATTAATAATTTTAATAAGATATTTAGATATATTTTTGTGAGTTTAAGGCTATTTCCTATCTTTAAAAACATTATTTTTAAGTATTTTTAATTGATTTTTAAATTAAATTAAATAAATAAAAATATAAAAATATGTTGACTTTTTGCGACCGTTGACCGTTAACCGTTTGACTTGTTGACCGATTTATTGTGTGACTGAAATGCGCTGGGTGAGGCTCGAACCCGAGACCTCCCGTACGCATGCACGCAGCTCTACCAACTGAGCTACGTGTCTAACCCGAAATAATTCTGTTTTTAATTATACTTATATATTAATTCAATTTATCCAAAATTCTTTTAATTTCAAAAACATTTTAATTCTTCGAACCGGTGTCACTAACAGGTCTCGAACCCGGGACCTGTGCTTTAACGTTACACACAGTCCACCGCTGGACTGTGTGTCTAACTTGGTTAATACACACATTTTTATTATACTTAACAACTAACAGAGTTAACCCGGTTCAGTTTTAAACAAAAAGGCATTTTATTACTGCGAAGGTGCGTGTGTCAAGACTCGAACTCGGGACGTATGCGTGTTTTTGTTCGCACACAGTCCACCGCTGGACTGTGTGTCTAACCCGTTCAAAATACCAATTTTAATTATTCTTATATTGTTATCACAGTTCATCTTCTTCGTTGGATTTTACCGACAGCAGATTACTCCATTTTATCTTGTTTAATTCGATTGTTAAACATTACACAGACTGATATGAGATAGCAGGGATGATAATTAGAAGTAAACATACCGGTGAACGATTTATTACAGAATTCCGGCAAGGCGTCGGTCTCTGTTTTTATGAACTTCAACTGAGCAAATCAATTAATCGTTTTGATTAGCTAATCATGGAACTGAAGTGCTAAACGAACGTTAACAGTGTGTTTGAAGGTCCTTACCGATTCACAGATGAAAATAACGATTTCCAGAACTTTTCCGGCGAACTGGTATTATCCGATAGTAGCGTCTGAATTCGATTTCAAGTGAAAGCTTTGAGTTAGAAATAGCTTAACAATTGTTAGACTACGACGGTATTGAAGGACTTACCGTTTTGAGGAAGAATACGGTTTTCCGGCGAACTTGCAGAATTTTCCGGCGAGTAAAATAAACTTCTCCGGTGGACTGTAAAGTGTGCGGAAATGTAATTGGAGGTTTGTGGAATGTTTCTGAGTCGCGAGAAGCTCTTTGATTACAGTAATTCGGATTATTGGATAGCTTCGGTTATAAAACCCATCATCATCCGAATTCAAGTCAATTCAAGTCTGATTTGATTAGAATTGTCGGTGCATCGGTTATAAACCTAAAATCGCGATTACTCAAACGTTTAGACGGTTGAATAGCCGATTTCAGTTTCTAGTTGGCGAAACCGGTTCATCTAGGTTTGTACATAAGACTTATTTGTTTCCTAGAGTTGACAGAAAACTAACAAATGGCGGAGTGGTTATGCGTGTGAGTGTTAAGTCTTTAGAAGTTCACAATCTGGCTGACCCAGGTTCGAGTCCCGGCAGCCTCATTTTATTTTTATTTATTTTATTTTTACTTTTTATCAAATATAATTTTTATGGTTTAGTTTGTTTATTAATTATGTATCATTAAAAGTCAAAATAGCCATAAATACGCAACGTGACATTTATAACTTGATATTCGATTACAAAACGGAGCGGGTTTGGATACCCGTTTTCGACAAATGTTACAATCGGAGTAAGTATTCTTGCTCCATTGTTGTGATCCTTGATTTTGATTTGTGTGTAGGCTGACATGCCTTTCTTTTTCTGCAGGGACTCCACTGTTTTTGGCCGCCTTCCAGAGGAAGGAAGGGCGGATTGAGAGGCTCCCCCTACATCCAGATGAGCCCACCTGGTCTGCGCAGGTCCTGAACAATTTTGCACTTCCTAGGGATGCAGACCTGGATGGCCCCGCGCCTTCAACTGGTAAGTTTCGGTTGTTGAATGTTGATAACTCTGCGGGTGACTTATGTATTGCTGCGCTATGATACATGCGCTTTGAAAGACTTGGGCATTGGCCCAGATCATAAGAAGAGACGACTCGCGAGCGCAGCGGTTGAGAAGGAGGTGACTCAACCCGGGATGGGCCCTCCCAAAGGTAAGCACATTGTGTCAGACCGTTGGAAAGCATATGTAGTAGTCTCTAACTCGTGGGAGGGTCTTGATCCTGTAGGTGTGAGAAGGCCCGCGCCGAAGCCGGTGGTTAGCCCCACTGCCCAACCTACTAGTCTGACGGCGGGTATCTCGACCGCCAAACCTGCTAGTCCGGTGGACGCTGAGTCTAGCCCGGAGGTGCCTCTTAAGCGGAAGAGGCGTCCAAAGTAGGACTTCTTCGCGCAACCTGCTAAAAAGGTTGCGCGGAAACATATAGGGAAGAGGGGAAATCTGGAGACACTCACCACTAAGATCTCCCTAGGTAACTTGATAACTTTCATTATTCCCTCCACATTTTGTATCATGCATAACCAACTTTTTGTTATCGCGCAGTGGGCGATGAGCCGGTTTTTTGGAATTCAGCATATGCGACACGCCCACGGATACTTCAATGCCCCCGCATGTTGGTGAAGGCGAGGAGTCTGCTGCTGGGGCAGCAGAACATGAAGTGGTGAGGGAAGGGCCTCACGTGGTGGTGGAAGATTTGCAGGTGGATACTAACGCAGGTTCTATGGTGGTGGAAGAACTCGCGCATGTGGAGGAGGAACCGCGGGTGGTCGTGGAATCACCTGTGGTGGTTGTGGAGGAACCGCGAGTGGTGCTGGAAGAACCGACGGTGGAGATGGAAGAACGCGTGCTAACTGGTGGCACGGTTTTGGTTGAAGGGACGGAGCCGGTGGAAGCGGCTTCCGTCGAGGGTGAGTAGATGGGTGCTCCACAGGGGGTGTATGTGGAGGAGCCGGCACCCGGGGGTGAAGCGGGGGATCAGGTAGGAGCCCTTCTCCGGAAAGGTATCCACTCCGCCCGATGAAACCACTGGTGATTATTATTACAGGTCATACTCTGCGGCTCAAGCCACAGAGATCCACACCCTGTGTGGAAGTTAGAGAAAGGAGGAGACTTATCTCACTCGTCGGCGTGCGGTGAGTGGTTCAAGGGAGCCTTCCCCCAAGCGGCGGTACGTGTTCTTGCTGAACATGAACAAGAAACCACGTACCACATGTACCTCCAGGCAGCTTCAAGGTCCGCCTCTGTTACTTATAAGATTGTTCGTGAATGGCGGGGCTTGTTGAAACAAAAGAAAGATCTTGAGGCTGCCCAAGCGGTCCTAGGTAAGGAGCGAGCCCAAGTGGCTGCGCGAGAAGCTGAGGTGCAGGCAAAGGAGACTGCTTACACCGACGGCATGCGAGTTGAGGAATGGGCCGCGATGGGGTGGAAGAGGAGGGCCGAAGCCTCTGATGCCAAACTTGCGGAGGAGCGCAAGTTGTGGAAAGAGACATGTGAGAGAGATAACAAGGAGAAAAAAATCCTTGAGGGATGAGTTGGCCCGGTTACGCGCAGAAGTTGCGCGTGAGAAGAAGGAGGAAGAGGCGGCAGCTGCTGCGGCTGCAGAGGCCGGTGTGCAACGTGCACACAGTGAGCAGAAGGAGGTAACGACTTGCCTTTGTGCTCATCTAATTTTTGACATCAATAAATTATGATGCTAACCTTGTTGTGAACAATCAGGTTGAAGCTTGTGCTGCTCTGGAAAGCGCCAAGAAAGACCTTCAGGCAGCCTTGGTGGAAAAGGCTGAGCTTCAGCGCAGGCTGCAATTGGCGGAGGCTAAGGTGGACGCGAGCGAGAATAAATTGGAAGATTATGAAGAGCCCGCGCCATATCCGAGTTGTTGGTGGAGTCGTTGACCAACAACATGTTGTGGATGCAATAGCATGGAATTGTCAATGCAAGTAGTCCATTTGTTTTCTGAGCATTTTGTGTTAGCTCTAACCTTGTCTTTTAAATTGCAGATCGCGAACTCCATTCTGAACTCAGCGGAGTTAGACGGTGCAGTGGCCAAGTTGGTGGTCACTGCGCGCCACGACGGGTACGCGCAAGGCTATGCTTAGTGTGCGCAACATGTCACTCATGCAATGGACATCTCATGGGATACCAGCCGCGCTTCCACTCACGATGTTGATACCGGAGCTGCTTTCTCCCCGGTTCAGCAGGAGTACAACCGTCTTGACATCCCGGCTATGGAATTGGTGAGCGAGGCCCTCACTCACGACGACTTCGTGGATCGCTTGAAGGATATATTTCCGGAAGAAGCCGAGGCCGCAGCTGATGAAGACTAGTGTAGGATCCTTAATGTAATATCTTTGTAGGATCTTTGACTCTGCCGCGCATTGCGCGGGTTTGTAATTATTTATATCTTTAATGAAATGTCTCTTCCTTGTTACAATATTTGCGTGAAAAAGGACCAACTTTGAGTAGATGTAGCGAATGAAACTGGTAATGAACTCGCGTATGAACGTCAGCTCCCATGCGCATACCATAGGTAGTGACTTAGGGTTCAAGAGTCATTGTATACCAAGGTGTTTTCACGTAGACCCAAAGTGGTTTCGCGCATTTGTAACGAAACATTAAGATAAAATAAATCATGTAACTCTTGTCTTTATTACATAATGAGGCGTAAGAGCCATATATAGAGTAGACAAAAGATAATGAACTTGCTAATTTACATGTAGCACCGTCTTAGCTGCTGCGCATTCCATGTCCTGGGGATGTTTGTACCGTCTAGGCGCTTAAGGGTATACGCGCCTTTACCTAGGACTTCATGGATAATGTAAGGACCTTCCCATTTAGGTGCAAGTTTTCCAGGACGTTCAGCGTTAGACGCTTCGTTGTCGCGTAGAACAAAGTCACCAGGTAAGAAGGTACACATGCCGACTCGTGCGTTATAGTACTTTTTGAGCTTAGACTTATATTTTGCTTCGTTGATTGCGGCGTTTTCATGCCTTTCTTCTAGTAAGTCCAAGTCAAGTCTGCGTTCGTCTTCATTGTTTTGGTTTTGCGCAGCTAGCATGCGTGGTGATGAGAGGCCTATCTCTGCGGGAATTACTGCCTCCGTCCCAAACACAAGGCTGAAAGGAGTTTCGCCCATGCTGGTTTTTGGCATGGTTCGATGAGCCTAAAGAATGCTTGGCAACTCATCTACCCAGCCTCTTCGCGCCGAAGAATGATTTGTTCTTAAGTGAAGAAACACCGGTTGAACCTAGGGATATCCGAGGATATATAAGTTACAACCAAGGGATTTCTGCATAAAGGGGTTGTCTCTTCGCTCGTTCCTTAGGGCGATCTCACTCAGACAGATCTCCAAAACTAGCAGCGCTGTTAGTCTCGTCAAGGGGAAAAGGGTGGTTTTCTCCGTGACCACACTCCGGCATAAGAATAAGTATTGGGTGATTGCAAGTAATAAGCGTAAATGCTTGTAAATGTGATTGCAGGTGGTTGTGGATGTAGATGATTTACCTTGTGGTCGGATACTTATTTTATAGCAAAAAGTAAGTAGGCTTAGGAGATGGGCTGATGGGCCTTGGGCCTGGCCCAGGCGACTAGAGACATCCTTTTTGTCCCTCTGAGTCAGACATTAAATGTCCCCTGCAGGGGAATTAATGTCTTCTGTAGAGATGGGCATAATTGGGTTTTATTATTACCCGGAACCGGTTCCAACCCGGACCCGGTTCTGCTTGGATGTCATTGGAACCGGGTATGGTGTGGAACCGGGTCCAGTTCCTACTCGGGTTCACACTCAAGAATATGGAACCGTGTAGAACCAGGTACGGGTATTATGGAACCGGGTATGGTGTGGAACCGGGTATGGTGCGGAACCGGTTTCTGACAATATTGGGAACCGGTTCCTGATAGTCAAACCTGCCATTTACTATTGGGAACCGGTTCCTGACAGTCAAACTTACCATTTACTATTGGGAATCGGTTCCTGACAGTCAAACCTGCCATTTTACTATTCAAAACCGGTTCCACATAAATGTTACCGTTGGAAACCGGTTCCTTATTAAAAAATCGGTTTTTTTGTATATAAACCCTTTCCTACTTACCATTCTAAACTTAACACTCACCATCATCAACTTACAAAATCAATCAACTTCTAAGTTCGTACAAATACCTATGGCATGCAACGATGAAGTTGTTCCGGTCTTAGAGACGAAAAGAAAGCCTGCTATATGGAAGAATTTTGATCTTTGTTTAATGTCCGACAGCCACGAGATGGCTAGATGCAAAGATTGTGGAAAATTTATAAAGGCCGCCGCCAACTCAACCCTTAAGAAACACACTGAGCGGCATTGCCCATTGACGAAGGCAAAGAAAAATGAGACGGGAGAAGGTTCCGGCACCGGTTCTTCAAATGTTTGATGTAACCCGTTTGGTTTGGTGTTTTTAATAAAGTTTGTGTAATGTTTTTTTTGTATTGTGTTTGTTATGTTTGATTTTTATTATTAGTTACATTGATAAATAAAAATAGTAACAATAACCGGTTAAAATTAAAAAAAAATAATCGGTTACAATATATAAAAAAAATTAACCGATTACAAAAAAAAAATAAAAAATTACTCAGAACTGGTTCCAGTAAGATTTTATTTCTTTGATCGTTTACTAGCGGCAGGTGCAACACTTTCCGATGAGTTTCTCTTAGGTGCGGGTACCTCGGTACAATCGTCGTCCGAATCGTTAGTCTCCTCTTCTTCGTCCTCCTCTTCATCAACAATTTTATGCTCTAACTCAACTTCATCTTCTAGACTAGTTTTATGTTGAATATGATCAACGGCATCCAAATGGTCCTTTAAGCATATTGCCATCTCTAGCGATTCCGGAGTTAGTCTTGTTCTTCTAATTGACAAACCCTGCCACTAAGAGAAAACACACTTTCCGAAGCTACCGTGGAAGCTTGGACCGTTAGTATATCACGAGCCATGTGGCTAGAATCGGGTATTCGGATTCTTTTGATTTCCACCATGCCAAAACATCAATTTCCTATACTCCTCGGTGGTCATAGTAAGCGAATACTGATTTTTTTATATCTCCCAAGTTCACTTGTTGGTTCACTACCCCTTTGTTGTCTAGCCGTCTCGTCTCTAACGACATTCAACATGGTTATAAGTGGATCCCCGCTTGTTTCATCGTTAGAGGCCATGGACCGAGACTCAAACAAATTTGTATGATTTTTTCACCATTTTTTAAAATAATGATCATAAAGTTTGGCCATACACTCATTGAATATTTTTTTTTTTGCTTTTAAAGTTGGATATTGTTTTTGCTTTTAAAGTTGGATCCTCCTCATGCATATCCAACTTGTCATAAATTTCATCAATTAAAGCTTCAACACCCGGTACGTTTAAAGCGGCGACACATATAAAAACGGGTGGTAATTCTAAAAAATATTTTTAAAATTTTTGAATCATTGGTCTCATCATATTCCTTAACATGTCACTAGAATTTTCAAACTTTTTAAAATTAGTTGTTATCAAATACAATTGGTCCACAACTTTAGAACTAGTAGGATAATAAACGCCGGAAATCAAAGTCGTTGTAGTTTTAAAAACTTGTAAAAAAGTACTTAGGTTATGAATATTTTCTCAAGCCGTGTCGGGAAAGGGGACGACTAGGTACTCATCACTTAAAGTTGTATGAAAAGATTTTAAAGTGCCCATTTGCTTTATAGCCATTTCAAACATATGACAAGTTGAATTCCAACGAGTCGGTATGTCCCAATTCGGTCCAATAATTTTTTGGTTGACATCTTTACAAAGTTTTTTATATTCTTGATATCTTTCTTTTCCAGAGCATAGCTCTAAATGCTATAATAAAATCCGATACAAATTGATCTTTTAAACCGGTTTGCACTACTAAGTTAATAATATGTGCAACACATCATGTGTGGAAAAAAACACCATCAACTATTGGTTTGTACTTCAACTTTAATTTTTCAATCGCCGTTGTGTTGTTTGAAGCGTTATCAAAGGATATTGAAAATTTTTTTTCTTCTAAACCATATTTAATTATTGTGCCATTTATAATTTTATAAATATTTTCTCCCGTATGAGGAGAAGGAAACTCATCAAACGCAATCGTACGCTTCATCATTTGCCATGTATCGGGATCAACCCAATGAGCGGTGACACATATGTACGATTCCGGTAAATCATGTGGAGCCGACCACACATCACTAGTTAGGTTTACACTAGTTTTTAAATTCTTAAAAAAAACAATTAAATCTTTTTTTTGCATTTTCCCATAAACTTAAACAATGACGTTTTAAAGTGCGACGACTTACATGTTTATAGCGAGGTTGTAGCGTCTCCCGAATAAGATTAGTAAGATCGGGGTCATCGAAGTGTCCAAACGGCAACGCTTTTTGTATCACCAACTTCGCCATCCGATCGCGTGCTAATTTTTGCTCATAACAAAAAATGGTACCATCATTGGATAGTGGAACTTGACCGGATGTCATTTCCTTTAAAGCTTTGCAATACTTATTAATATGCTTCGTTAACGTTGAGTTTGATTTCTTGGCTAATAACGATCCACAATGTTTACATTGAGCTTTTTGCGAGCCGTCACTCATCTCGACCAACTCCCAATTGCTCCAAACTTCCTTATTGCGATTATGAGACAATGTTCCAACCACATATGGAACCGATTGATCTTGAGGAACATTGTTAACGGATTGAGAATTTGCGTTTTTGGAACTCTTTGAGGCCATTTGTTGATTAGTATGTGAAAAAGAACAAGAAAGAAATGTAACAAGAAGAATAGATATGAGAAATTGTGTGCTAAACAATAGATTTCTAAACACTATATATAGAATCGGTTCCAACGGTCAGGAACCGGTTTCAACGGTAACATTATAACGGCTATAACCGGTTCCAACGGTAACATTATAACGGCTATAATCGGTTCCTACGGTAACATTATAACGGCTATAATCGGTTCCTACTGGAACTGCATTTACAGGTACTGGTGGAAACCGGGTACTAGTGAAACCGGGTACGGGTAGTAACCGGGTACGGGTAGGAACCGGGTAAGATCCGATTCAAATGGTAAAATTGTGGAACCGGGTTGGAACCAACGGGTATTTTGAACCCGTAACCGGTTCTACTTAATGTCGGGTAGGAACTCGAACCGGGTCCAGTTCGGTTCTACCGGTTCGGGTTCGGAACCGGTTTTTATGCCCATCTCTAGTCTTCTGTCAGGAGGTGTGGTCTGTCGGGCGCTGAATGGTGCCACGTGTAAAGACAGTGAGGGCGGATATCTCTGGTGTCAGACCTGCTACCAGCCGAAAGTGGAGAAGATGGAACAGTCACTGGCGTAGATATGGTTGGTGTACAATCTGGCGTCTGCCATATTGTTCATTTGACGCTGTCAGACGCAACCTGCCGAGCAACCATTCGTCACAGTTCTGCCACCCTGTACCCTTGAGTATGGTCAACACCTCTTAGTGCTTACCCCTTCTGTGAGACTGTCAGTATTTTCCCACCAGCGCAGAGTAGCAGGGATAAATCCTTTTATCCGCAAGGCTATGAGGTGTTCTCATGTTTGTCTTGTCCTTGCAAGGTTTAAGGATTCTTGACTAAAGGGTTGTATGTTGCACGTAGGGTCTAGTAGCCTGCGCGTGTAAGTCTAACTTGCCGTTGCGCCAAGTACACAAGGCTCGTTGTGTGACTTATTGGTGCTGGTCTAATTTGCCGTTCGGCTGAGTGCGCAATGTTCATTGTACGACCTACGGATGTTTGGTCTAATTTGCCGTTGCGCGGAGTGCGCAGTGTTCATTCTATGACCATTTGGTGTTTGCTTTAATTTACCGTTGTGCCGAGTGCGCAAGGTTCATCGTATGACCATGTGGTGTTAAGAAGGCGCACCATTGCACATTACGTGCAAGGTTATCCTTGTAGTTATGATGTTAAGGGTATTTGTTATGCGTAGGCGCATGGTTTTTGAGATCATACCCCTCCATTAAGTTACAAGTTTTTTTTTTTTATGTTCATAAGACATAAGTTACCAAGTTATATTTGCGCCTCCGCCCTCCATATTTCAATAGGGCTTTAAAAACCTCACCCAATGTGGCTGAATACCATTATCATTATCAATCTATTAATTTACAAAGTTTAGCATTCCGTTCGTAGTTTGTTTGTTTTTCATTGTGCGACGCTACAATTACTTTTAAATTAGTCAATCTTTGGGCTTCGATGTGGTAATTGTGTCAGCGATTTCCTTTTTTTGTGTGTTTGGTGTACGGTTGGTGACTCGCATTGGTAATTCAAGGCCCAAATTCGATAACTGCTTCTCGATTATCTCCTTTTTGTGTGTGTTTTGTGAAGTGTCAGAAAAGAGGGTGTTATAAGTAGCCCACAACCTTAGACCTCAAAACTGTGTTCTTGATGGTTCTGAACTCAAAACTTTCAAAATCGATTATTGATGATAAAAGGATAGTCTTTTAAAAATTATGAAAGATGGTATTTGCATTGCAAGAACTTTCTTTAATAAGGGCTGTTTAGTTAAGTTGATAGTGATAATTAGGAGTATAATTTGCTGTTTAAAAGAAACAACAAAACCTGTAACTATCTGTACAAACCCAACAGAAAGTTACTTTTATTTTACTCTTTGAATCTCTTATCATTGCAGTATATCCCAACATTTCCATATTAACTGTAGGGGTGAACACTATTTGATTTAACTTTGGTTTTATATTACAATTAGTCCTACTTCTGTTTATTTGGTTATTGGTCAAAACTTTTGGCTTTGCCTTCACATTTTTCATCTTATAGTTCCTGTTTAAAAAGGAAAAGTTAGTGACAGTGATTTTGTTTCTGACATACTAACTTAATTCGAACCACTGTCGAAATAAATTAGATGAGGCTCAAAGGAGGTTATTAATTAGAACACCAAATGGACTCCTTCCACATAAAAGGTGGACTTCAGTCACTTTCTTCGTTTGTTTTCAATCAAACTTTCTCATACTTAAAGGAGCTTTTTAAATCTATTGTAAGTAGTCATGTCTATGAAACATGGTCTGTTTTTAAAAACTAATATATCAAGTACTACTCGGTGTGTTCGAATTAGTGTTTTTTCAATTCTGTTGTGTGGAAATATAGATATGCGGGGAGGATGAGACAAAGTGTTAATGGTAACTGCTATGAAGGGTAGATGGGCAAAGGTGTTTTATGCTATTGTTGTACATCATTGAAGCACTTCTTAGTCATTTCAGATTCAACCATCTCACAAAAGAAAGAGCGCAGGGAATTATCAAGGGGAAAACACCTTTTCTGCAGTTGCAAACCAGGACAAAAATGCAACTGCAATCCGTTTGTCAAGCAGCCATGTCGACTAACAACGTCTCTTTTGCACAGGTTATGAAACTAACATACCCGATGTTAGTCCCAAAACTGGCGACCACGACAATTGTAAGAAATCTATATACCTAAGACCTTATCAGCTGAAGGATGTTCTGTCTATATCTGTAACAAATATGTGTGTTATTTTCTATGATCATATTCCCAGTTGTTTTTAAGCCGCACCAAAGCGCGGCGGGCAAAAATTCTATCGTTTGTATATGTTGGGCGTTAATTTTTAAGCCCCCGGCCGCAACGTGGCAGGTTTAAAACCTAGTTTATTTAAGGAATATTGGATTTTAATAATCCCAACTAATCGTCGTTGGCCGCCAACAGTCCCAACTTCAGAATAACCACTGGCAGTCCCAACTATTAACATATTGGCCTCTAATAGACCCTGACTAACAGAACCCTAAAACCGTTGGTCTCCGGTCGCCGGAAAAACGTTTTTGGCCGAAAGTCTCATTTTTTGCCGGAAAACTCAACATTTTCGTCCCAAACCTCTTTGTAACCTAATTACGGAGCTTTAGGAACTTTTTTTCTAGTAAAAGCCCCAAACATTGAAGTCGTCGGAAAACTCCTTTTTCGCCGGAAAACTTCTTTTTGGCCAGAAAACTCAACAAAAACTTAACATTTTCGTCCCAAACCTCTTTGTAACCTTAGATCGGACCTTTAAAAACCTTTTTCTGGCCAAAAACGGTTTTCTGGCGACCGGAAACTAACGGCGTTAGGGTTCTATTAGTCAGGTTCCATTGTTGGCCAATATGTCAAAAGTTGGACTGCATGTCACACCCCGACCCGCAGCGGAATAAAAGTCGGGGCATGATTGGGTTATCACCAAAGCTCATGATATTTACTAATAAGTTTCATATTTATTAAATTGAAATAAACTTCGAATATCCAACACAAAATTCATACAAACACAAGCAATAAACCAAACGATTGTTCCAAACGAAATAAATTGTTTATTCTTCTAAGGCCATCCTATGTGTTTCGTTCCTTAGCTTGTTCACCTGTATCATGCGTAAAACAGAAAATTTGGGTCAACAAAAGTTGGCGAGTGAACCTTGCTAAAACATTTAAATAATTGAATTTTAATGTTGTTTAAATAAAATTGTGTATAAATCACATGTGAACAGATGTATATATATAACCAATCACAAACCACATTGTATGAACGTATGACATGACGAATGATGTATTTGAGATCAAGGCTCAATCAAACGGAGCCGATCTAATGAGGCACCTGATGCTCAACCCGTATCCCACGAGGAACTGATGAGCCTAATGCAATGATTGCACTGAAAATGATAAAATGTATCCACATTTAAACCACATAACAAATATACACATTTGATCACGAAATGATATTAGCACAAGTGTTAATTAAAATAAATGGAATGGTACGACACATGATACACCCCAAAACATGATTAAAACGGGGAATTTGTAGAGATTCACTCACCTTGGGTGCGTATTCTTGAGTGGAAAAGAGAGCGCACGAGTTGGGATTTTACCCGATGAAAGAGTACTAACCTAAAATGATAACGTGATAACCCGGTAAATAAATAACTAATATTTTGATTAAAACCTTTGTTTAGGTTTTTAGATTAATTTAGTGAGTTTTATTGATATATTAAACCCTTGGAAAAATATATATTTTTATTTGATTTAATTAATAAGCAAATAAAGTAAACATTAGAGGTAAAACAAAAATAAGAATAAAATAAAATAATATAATATAAAAAAATATTGTCAGACTGACAAGGCTTGTCAGTCGACCGGTTTGTTCGATTATAAGCATGCGTGTGGTGAGGCTCGAACTCGTGACCTCTCGGTTGCGTGCACGCATCTCTTCCAACTGAGCTACGTGTCTAACCCGAAAGAATCATGATTTTAATTATTCTTATACACTTCTTAGGTTTATTTAAATTCATTTAAATTTAAAAAGATTATACGGTAACGAACCGGACGCACGCCATGAGTCTCGAATCCGAGACCTTGGCTGTAACATGCACCCAGCCCAACCAACTGGCCCGTTAATACTTGAAATTTAATTATATTTATATATTGATTAAGTGTATACAGAAATGATAGGTTAAAAAGGGTTTTAATTAATCGAGCCGGTGTGTGTGTGGGATCGAACCGTCGACCATGTGTTCGGTTTGCACCTGGCCCAACCAGTTGGGCTGGGTGCTTAACCCGACTATAATCTTAATTATAATTAATATATATATGAACACAGTAGTTCATCTTCTTCATCATGAATTTGAACCAAACTCATACCCGCCCAAAATTTAAATCCGATTTTCTTCTGATTAACAACAGTATAATATGCAAGTTTTAAGCAATACACAAAGGAAAGGGAACAGGGTATACCAAGAGCAAAAGTGAAATAAAATCACGATTTTCGGCGTTCGATTTCCGGTGACCGTCTGAGCTTTCCGGCGAGCAGGGAGGGGGGTATCGAGCAGAGGAACAAATGTTAATTAGGGTAGATTGCAGGTGAGCGATTTCTGGAAGGGGGAGTGTATTCGCTATTTATAGAGGTGCCTTGGGTTTCGATTTTTGGAAACCAAAATCGGTGATTGACAATTTGTCGCGGTGATGTCAGCCCACTGATTCGGAATTTGCCAAAATCAGACGCCGCGCCAGGTGTTCGGAGATTCAAAGGAAAAGGAAAGGCGTGTGATGGTGGATTCAGTTTGCAGGTTCCTATTCAGTTTCAAAATAAAGGTTTTAAGTTTCTAACATATGCACATCTAGTGTGTGCAGCGTAGTGGTGTTTGTTGTTGTTGTGTGTAACCGGGGGAACCCGGGTTCGATCCCGGTTCACCCCTTGTTTTGAGGTTTTTAATTTATTTTGCCTATTTTAAATTAAATCACTTTAAATATAAATATTTAATATTTAACTGATTAATTATATTATTTCATTAAACTTTAATTATTATTTTATTTTTAAACATCGATTTTCGTTATTAAATAAATGAAAATTTTGAAATATTGTGACCATAAATAAATACGTAACCGAATGACGTAAAATAAATACACTTGGTTGATAAAAAGGGGGCGATTTTTCGAAACCCGAAATACACAAATGGTACGCTGCATTGGTTATTTTTAAAGTTGAAATTGTTGACGGCCAACGACGAATAATTAGGATTATTAAAATCCAATATTCCTTTATTTAATGAGCATTGAAAAAGTCAAACTTTTAACTCTTTTCAAGTTTTCACACAAAAAAAAAGATTTATTTTGTCAAAATATTAAATCATAGGTTTTGTATATCATTCCATAAAAAAGTATTCAACTAATAAGGGAATAAACAATATAGGAATAAGTAGTCTAAAAAGTCAAACACTTTTCCAAGCAAAAATTTTTACACTACCAAATGCTCCAATTTGTTATCATATAAATAATTTTGTTTGAATTACAAACTAACCTACTCCTAAATACTTCATTTTGCACACTTTGAAAGTTAAACCCTCGAAAGTTAAACCCTCACCACCTAGGAATAACAAACGCATTTAATGAGCTACAACCCCTTTGGTTCATATATAAGTTAATAACAAGGGCCCATTTTCTCTACTCGTATAGGGTAAAGGCAACAAACCCTTAGTTCTCAAGGACAGCCCTAGCTAAATTGACCCATTTAAGTTGAGTATAACCAAATCGACTCATCTAATTTGAGACGACGAAAACGAGTCCAGATAAAAACCATGGATCACGACTGAGTGAATCTGATGCAATTCGCGTGCACTCAAATGGCTCAAAAGCATAATGATTAATCAAAGACAATAAACGAACCGAAAGGTTAAAGAAAACCTTCATAGGTTTTATAATATTCAACTTAATCAAAAACTAAGAAATAATAAACTCTAGATCCCCTTATATAGGTGAGGAATCATAACTCAAAAGGAAACTAAATCACAAAATATTAAGAAATTAAAACTCAAATAAATATAAAATAATATCCGTATATATTCCTGCATCATACACCCCGTCTTAAAAAAAACTCGTCCTCCAGTTTTGTCTTCAAACCAAAGCCACCTGGATCTAGAGATGGGCATAATCGGGTTTTATTATTACCCGGAACCGGTTCCAACCCGGAACCGGTTCTGCTTGGATGTCATTGGAACCGGGTATGGTGTGGAACCGGGTCCGGTTCCTACCCGGGTTCACACCCAAGAATATGGAACCGTGTAGAACCGGGTACGGGTATTATGGAACCGCGTATGGTGTGGAACCGGTTCCTGATAGTGTTCAGAACCGGTTCCTGACAGTAAAAACCTGACTTTTACTGTTCAGAACCGGTTCCTGATAAAATGTTACCGGTGGAACCGGTTCCTGATTAAAAAATCGTTTTTTTTTTTGTATATAAACCCCTTCCTACTTACCGGTTCCTGATAAATGTTATCGTTGGTGTTTTAATAAAGTTTGTGTAATGTTTCTTTCTATTGTGTTTGTTATGTTTGATTTTTATTATTAGTTACATTGATAAATAAAAATAGTAACAATAATCGGTTAAAATTAAAAAACAAATTAATCGGTTACAATATATAAAAAAAATTAACCGGTTACCAAAAAAATTAAAAAAATACTCAGAACCGGTTCTAGTAAGATTTTATTTCTTTGATTGTTTACTAGCGGCAGGTGCAACACTTTCCGACGAGTTTCTCTTAGGTGCGGGTACCTCGGTACAATCGTCGTCCGAATCGTTAGTCTCCACTTCTTCGTCCTCCTCTTCGTCAACAATTTTATGCTCTAACTCAACTTCATCTTCTAGACTAGCTTTATGTTGAACACGATCAACGGCATCCAAATGGTCCTTTAAGCATATTGCCATCTCTAGCGATTCCGGAGTTAGTCTTGTTCTTCTAATTGACAAAACCCTGCCACTAAGAGAAAACACACTTTCCGAAGCTACCGTGGAAGCTTGGACCGTTAGTATATCACGAGCCATGGTGGCTAGAATCGGGTATTCGGATTCTTTCGATTTCCACCATGCCAAAACATCAAATTTCCTATACTCCTCGGTGGTCATAGTAAGCGAATACTGATTTTTTTTATATCTCCCAAGTTCACTTGTTGGTTCACTACCCCTTTGTTGTCTAGCGGTCTCGTCTCTAACGACATTCAACATGGTTATAAGTGAATCCCCGCTTGTTTCATCGTTAGAGGCCGTGGACCGAGACTCAAACAAATTTGTATGATTTTTTTCACCATATTTTTTTAAATAATGATCATAAAGTTTAGCCATACACTCATTGAATATTTTTTTTGTTTTTGCTTTTAAAGTTGGATCCTCCTCATGCATATCCAACTTGTCATAAATTTCATCAATTAAAGCTTCAACACCCGGTACGTTTAAAGCTGGATTTAAAGCAGCGGGACATAGAAAAACGGGTGGTAATTCTAAAAAATATTTTTAAAATTTTTGAATCATTGGTCTCGTCATATTCCTTAACATGTCACTAGAATTTTCAAACTTTTTAAAATTAGTTGTTATCAAATACAATTGGTCCACAACTTTAGAACTAGTAGGATAATAAACACCGGAAATCAAAGTCGTTGTAGTTTTAAAAACTTGTAAAAAAGTACTTAGGTTATTAATATTTTCCCAAGCCGTGTCGGGAAAGGGGACGACAAGGTACTCATCACTTAAAGTTGTATGAAAAGATTTTAAAGTGCCCATTTGCTTTATAGCCATTTCAAACATATGACAAGTTGAATTCCAACGAGTCGGTATATCCCAATTCAGTCCAATAATTTTTTGGTTGACATCTTTACAAAGTTTTTTATATTCTTGATATCTTTCTTTTCCACTTTTGAAAACATCTTGGAGCATAGCTCTAAATGCTATAATAAAATCCGATACAAATTGATCTTTTAAACCGGTTTGCACTACTAAGTTGATAATATGTGCAACACATCGTGTGTTAAAAAAAAAAAACACCATCAAGTATTGGTTTGTACTTCAACTTTAATTTTTCAATCGCCGTTGTGTTGTTTGAAGCGTTATCAAATGATATTGAAAAATTTTTATCTTCTAAACCATATTTAATTATTGTGCCATTTATAATTTTATAAATATTTTCTCCCGTATGCGGAGAAGGAAACTCGTCAAACGCAATCGTACGCTTCATCATTTGCCATGTATCGGGATCAACCCAATGAGCGGTGACACATATGTACGATTCCGGTAAACCATGTGGAGTCGACCACACATCACTAGTTAGGTTTACACTAGTTTTTAAATTCTTAAAAAAAACAATTAAATCTTTTTTTGCATATTCCCATAAACTTAAACAAAGATGTTTTAAAGTGCGACGACTTACATGTTTATAGCGAGGTTGTAGCGTCTCCCGAATAAGATTTGTAAGATCGGGGTCGTCGAAGTGTCCAAACGGCAACGCTTTTTGTATCACCAACTTCGTCATCCGATCGCGAGCTAATTTTTGCTCATAACGAAAAATGGTACCATCTTTGGATAGTGGAACTTGACCGGATGTCATTTCCTTTAAAGCTTTGCAATACTTATTAATATGCTTCGTAATTTTGAGTTTGATTCCTTGGCTAATAACGATCCACAATGTTTACATTGAGCTTTTTGCGAGCCGTCACTCATCTCGACCAACTCCCAATTGCTCCAAACTTCCTTACTGCGATTATGAGACAATGTTCCAACCACATATGGAACCGATTGATCTTGAGGAACATTGTTAACGGATTGGGAATTTGCGTTTTTGGAACTCTTCGAGGCCATTTGTTGATTAGAATGTGAAAAAGAACAAGAAAGAAATGTAACAAGAAGAATAGATATGAGAAATTGTGTGCTAAACAATAGATTTCTAAACAATATATATAGAATCGGTTCCAACGGTAAAATTTTAACGGCTTTAACCGGTTCCAACGGTAAAAATTTTAACGGCTATAACCTGTTCCAACGGTAATATTATAACGGTCAGGAACCGCTTCCACGTAGGAACCGGGTACGGGTAGGAACCAGGTACGGTTAGGAACCGGTTACTACCCGATTCAAATGGTAAAATTGTAGAACCGGGTTGGAACCAACGGGTATTTTGAACCCGGAACCGGTTCTACTTAATGTCGGGTAGGAACAGGAACCGGTTCCAGTTCGGTTCTACCGGTTCGGGTTCGGAACCGGTTTTTATGCCCATCTCTACCTGGATCAAAAGGAACATCAACCCAACTCTCATATATTATTATCATGATGACCCGCCTAAATAGCTTAACTTCACGGGTCGTCTCGCCAAGCTGAGGACCAGGTCGAATGGAGCATCAGACATCTCGTTCACTATGGATTTTACCAGCTCAAATAGTTCATGTGTCATATTCACAACTGAGAGACTTTCGGCTTTAAACCGTGACATCCCAAAAGGCTCGTTACTCATTTTACTTTTTAATATCTTGATATTTTCCAAATTATTACTACCTTTGGGCTTAGAAAATACGCCTTGATTATGATTAACTGATCTCTGTAGGTCTTCATTATTTGCTTCAAAAGAGACGTATTCACCAATTTTGTGAGGCCCACCCTTAGGAATAATTAGTGGACCTTGTTGGATGGTAATATTACTTACGTGGACATCCTTTATTTTCCCATGCAAGCTACTTGAATTGGCATGCCCACGTGTACCATTATCTTGCATGCATACCTCACTTCCATCAAAATTATCCGTATCTATAGCAACCAATATATTCTCTTCAATTTGAATGTTTATTCCATTATTTAATTCCGCAAGATCACCATCGATTTGAAATCCATATTCGTAGGAGACGATATCTTGTGCACTTCAAAATTCAAAATAATATTGAGACTTCTAAATCTGGCAAATCAACACCTGTACTCACCATGCTTTGCAATTCACCGCCACCAGCCATCTCGGAAACTTCCGTATACTGATGGTCATTTCCGCCAGTTTCTTTCACGGGCACGTCCTCTTGACTAGTAAACCCGTCAAAAAGCGTTTGCAAAAACGAACATTCTTCTTCGCCGGGTTCAATACCATCTTCATCGAATCTTGGTTCTTCTTCAGAAAAACAATCCTGACCATACGGTTCTAGGAACCGGGGGTGGGGATGGCAGAAAGGATGCTCCTCTTCCTCGTTCACATCGTCCCGGACGATAGTTCCCGATTCGGTTTCCTTGGCGCGCATCTCCAGTTGTAATTCAAGATCTCGGACTCGTTGACGGAGGCGTCTGATCACTTTAAGATCTTGGACTCGTTGTTAAGCCGTTTGATCTCTTCTAGATCTTGGACTCGTTGTCGCAGCCGTTTGATCTTCAGATCCCGTGGATCAAGATCGATTCTATCGCTGCCTCGATCGGCGAATCTACGAGTAGAGTGTTGACCTTCTCCACAAGCACGTGAATAGAAAACACTCACGTCGTTGCCTCTGTCAGCGACTCTACAAGCAAGAAAGTATTCATCTCCACGTCGAGCCATTTGATAAACCATAGCTCTAATACCACCTAATGCAGTTTCGCGTGCACTCAAATGGCTCAAAAGCGTAATGATCAACCAAAGACATAAACGAATCGAAAGGTTCAAGAAAACCTTCAAAGGTTTTATAATATTCAACTTAATCAAAAACTAAGAAATAATAAAACTCACATCCCCTTATATAGGTGAGGAATCATAACTCAAAAGGAAACTAAATCACAAAACATTAAGAAATTAAAACTCAAATAAATATAAAATAATATCCGTATATATTCCTGCATCAGAATCTTCATACATTATCCCACTTTCCTTCCTAATTACCAAAGTTTCAATTAACAAATAGGACACATGCTTAGCCATTAGTATCTCAACATTCTCCTAATCTCCTTAACATCCATCTTTACTGATCATATCTGCAGGAACGAATGTTTTTAATCCAACTACCATATCACAATCAGACCACATAGATAAAAATCATTATATAGACATCAAAAGCAGTTCAGTTCACAGTCAAAATCAAATGCATTTTGAGCAACATACCATTTATTTGTACTGAAAAAAAGAGCTATTTTTATGATTTGCATATTACAAAATTCAAGTAGAATCAAATATATCTATTAGAAGCAGCATCCCCAAAAAAATGTTACAAAAAAACAGTTCCTAGTGTTTGAAAAAAAAACCCAAGTGTTTTTTCTTTCCATACTTCCATCAGTGCAAGAATGTTTACAAGCTGCACGCTCTGACCAGAACTGACTCAAAAAAGGCGAAACAAATTACATATGATAATCACAATAAATATAAGCAAGGAAACTCTATATGCATGGGTGCATTACAAAAAAGACTTGAACAAAACTACCTAAAAAATAAAGACTGCACCGCAATTTTGTACGGATTTTGAATAAATAGTGTTGCTACTACAAGTTGAAGCACTTTTGATGAGCAAACACGGGTGAATAGAACCAGAATCAAGTATTATCTCTTCTACTTTTCACATATATTGGGCCAACGGAATATTAAAAGCATCAAACAAATAGAGGATCGCGGCTCTTGTTCACAAAGGTTTTCAATCAAACTTACATCACTACTTAATTGGTCTGGAAACTTAAAAGCAAAAACCAACATTATGATCCAGCAAACTTTGTTCCAGTATAATGGTTTCAGATATGTAAAGTAGAAAACAGAGGCGATTGCATGCCATCATGTTTGAAGAAATGAAAAAAATATGCAGTTAAAATGATAAATTAGAAACTGTAAACCAGTGACATGCTAAACAGTTATCAGATGATTAACATTTAAAGGCATTAGGCAAGAGATATAATTAATTCATGGGCTGATAGGATCAGCGTAGTGGCCACTTCACAAGGCTAAAACACTTTGTGGTGATGGTGTGCCATGTGTCACACACTCGCACCCCAGTTTTTCCAAGGTTTGGTTTGGCTCATTGATATCAAATCAAAACTTAAGCAGCGAAATTAAAATATAGGACTTAGAATTAAACTAAAAAAGACGTCTAGATTGGTTTTCAACCTCCAAAATACAGTACCATGTGACTGTAATCACTTAAACATGTATGACTGCAGTAGAATTATGAACACTCACTACTGTAATTTGGAGGTTGAAAACCAACCTAGACGTTTTTTCAGGTTTAATCAAGTCCCGTGTTTTAATTCCGCTACTTAAGTTTTGATATTATTGAGCCACACCAAACCTCGGAAAAACCAGGGTGTGACATGGTGGGGTTCGGTTGCTAACAAATATGTGTGATACGCATGGTAAAGGAGTGTTTGTATAGATAGAATCAGATTCTAGTTCTTGCAACCATAAACTCATCATTATCAATGGCTAACAAAAAAGGAACAGATCTGAACAAGTTGAGCGACATTGTTTATATAATAAGATATATGGTACCTGATTTCCCTGACCGAGACGCAGCAAGAAGCCGCAAAAGCACCCGCTAGCAGTAGTCACTGCCTGAAATATTTCCAACACCGCTTATAATATGGGACCGATGGAGTAATATGAAGCCCCTTAAGCCGGCAAAAGCTCTCATATAGAACGCCTATCCAACATCCAACAACATTTTTCAACCGACCACAACAAGACACATGTTCCAGAAACTTCGGCAAAATAAACTTGTATCATAATCTGAGATGACGAGGGAGACGACCACATCCGCTCTGTGCTGTAAGCATCTCTTTGGCAAAATCCTGATTTCCAGTAAGCAAAAGGCAATTCAAGATTCGATTGAAGGTGAACTTACGAGGGATAAACCCTCTATCCACCATTTCTATCAGCAGTTTCCCTGCCACTATTAGATCGCCAGATCTCTTCCTCCATAAACATTGCACTTATTAAAACATTGTATGTATCCAAATTGGGCAAACATTCACCATTACCCATTCTCTCAAAAACCTTCAAGCTCTTCTCGATTTCACCTTCATCGCAATAATACCTAATGATCACATTGTAAGTTTGAACAATCGGATCACATTCATCATCTTTCATCTTATCCATATACTCCATCGCCCTATCCATCTTTCCAACATGACACAACCCTCTGATCACTACATTGTACGTTATTACATTAGGAGTATAACCCTTCTTCAACATCTCCTCAAACACCAAAATAGCATTCTCCACATTGTCTTTTTTGCATAGAACTTGAATATATGCATTGTAAGTGGCAACAGAAGGAAGTATCCCTAACCCAATCATTTCATCAAACACTTGGCGCGCCTTTTGAATCTCACCTGCAACCCCAAACCCATGAACCACAGTTGTGTAGGTAACAACATCCATCTCACATTTTCGCCTTCTCATCTCCAAGAAAAACTGCCAAGCTTCTTTTACCTGACCAGCTTTGAAATACCCATTAAGAATCACATTATACGTCTTGAGAGTTGGCTCTAAACCACTCTCCACCATCTCCCTCAACACCTCCAAAGCCCTAGGTGTTCGCTTTAACAAACAAAAACCATTTGCAATTATGTTATAACTAATCGTATCAGCTCTAAATCTTCTCTTTAAAACCTTAAACAAGTTATACGCCATTTCAACTCGTCTAGACTTACATAAAACATCAAGAAACGTGTTAAAGCTATTCAAATCTTGTTGGCAGCCGTACTCCTGCATCGACAAGAAAACTCTAACAGCTTTGTCGGGTTTTCCAGCAGATACATACCGTTCGGTTATAATGGCAAATGTTTTAGGGTTTGGACCATCCTTCGTTTCCGCATTCGGGCAACAAGTGCCCATACGGTCTTGTAGTTGCGCAATCGGGCAGCAATGCCAATGGCATGGTTAAATGAGGCGGTGGAGTGGGTGTAGGTGGGGTGGCGTTCAAGGAGGTTAAAGAATTGGATGGCTTTGGGGCCATGGTTCCATAGGTGTTTTAAGATCTTGTTCACTAGATCCGGTGTCCAGTAGACTGAGTTGAATTCTAAATTATGGGTTAGAGCTTGTGGGTCCAACTTTAGGATGAGGTTAGAAAGGCTGGAGGCATCATCATCTGCAGGAGGCGTGATGGTGGTGGTGGTGAGGTTGTAGAATGACAATTTGTAGTATTTCACAGAACATACAAGAGAGGTAGGATTCCTGATGTGAAGCTTGTGGAGAGGTGAGAACATTTCGTCCCAGGAGAGGCCAATCAGAGCATTTTAGAAATTGCAAAGAACACTCTGTCAACATTAACAGTTTTATGTGAGAACATACTTGTTGTTGCCCTTGCCAATCTTCAACACCTTCTTTCACCACCAATTAAAACAAGGATAGGTGTACTGGCATAGACTTCTTGTTTGTTAACATCTATCATTTTAATATTTCATGTTGTTGCTCTGCAGATTTATAAGTTTTTCCCAATTCCATAGTCAGCTCTGTGAATTAAAAATTTTCAATTATTCAAGACACAAAAATTAGAAGATACTTTCTAATTCAGATTTATGTGGAATTTCGGCAGCTTGACTAAGGGGCTGTTTGGTGCAGTAAGAGGCCTGAATTTCTGTTTGGTTTGACCTCTGAATGACTGTACCAAACAACTATTTTACAACTATTTTATGCTGAACCCAAAGAGGCCTGACTTGGCACAACGTTTGAATTACTTTGAGAATAAGAGAATTGATATACACCTTAATAAATGATAGGCAAACAAACAAGTTGATACCAGTGGCGGATCCAGGAATTTTTTCCAAGGGGTTCACTTTTTTAAATGTTCCAATATCATATGTAGTTATGTACGAACATAAAAAATACGGATCGGTTCAACAGTTCGGGTCGGTTAAGGTTCATCACTTAATAAAAATACGACGCAATAATGAAAAACATCGTCATGATAAATTTAAAAACACGTAATATAAATAAGATGGTCTTTCCGAATAAAAAGCATACCTACAACAAGCATAGTGATGGCGCCTCCCGGGATTTCACTGACTGGAGATCTTGATTCCACAAGAGTTTTGTTGTTTTCCAATATCTTTCCAGTAAGTATTTATGAGCTTCAAATCATTTATTGATTTAGGACCGTTTTCTTTGTCTGTCAAAAGATTGAAAGAAAGTTAGTAAAAACTAAAAGAAATGAACATCAACTTTAAGGTTTCTTGTAAAATAACATAAACACCCTTCAAACCTTCTTAAGTAGTGGGATGTTATAGCTCTCATGTGAATGAAACATTAAAACATAAGAAATGCCCTAAACTATTGTTAAAATATCCCAGTATAGAAATTCTCACATGAAATTAATTGAAACTCTACTAGCAATATCTACAGATATACACATCCCCTTCTAACTTTTTATAATTATTTTTATTCAATGAAATTCTAATCTTTTTTAGTTCAAATAACATTTTGCAAATCCAAAAAAAACAACAAGAATCAAGATTAAGGCATTACTAATCTAACCTAAATAAATTTTAGAACAATCATAAATTCTACAATCAAACTATCAATTCTAGACGCAAATTGTATAGTAAAATCAGAAAACAAAAAAAATCTCACACAAATAAAGAATCTTATATTCAATTAAGGTTTGGGCCATTGTGAAATAATCTTTTCTTTCAAAGATCCAACTGTGGTGACAGAAGTATATTTGCTGGGACAAATATCAGTACCATGTACCATCAGCTAACCTAAATTTGACTTCAATAAGTTCTTCAGCCGCCATTACAACATAAGAATGTTAAAAATAGAGAATTGCATACACCATATGAATGTTAAAAATCAGAAAACCTTTAGAGAATTGATTACCTATAAGTCAACTTGAATGTTAAAATCAACAATTGATTACCTAGAAATTAAACTAAAAAAAAACATGTAAATCAACAAATTGAAAGTTAAAATAAAAAACTTATAGGGTTTAAACAATTAAAACTACTTTAACCACATTATAGCAAGGTAATCAGAGCACATGAGCAACATTTCACCCAAACAAGGATGATCAGATCAGATACTTTGACTAACATTGGTCATCTGCTGAAAAAAGAATTACTAAACAGAAGTAAGGAGGCAACTTAGGCATCTATGATCATAATCTGAGTTATAACAATTGATTTGTCCAATCAAACAAACTAAAGTGGAAAATAAGATCAATCCTTTTCAAAATAATCTACAGAGAAGGAAACCTTGTTTGTTTCAATGGCAGAAATGTCTAAGGCGCTGCCAACAAACCTCATCCAAAATCACACAGATTTGAGAAGTTACAACATAATGAAAACCCTAATATCAAAACATTGATGTAACA
This sequence comes from Scalesia atractyloides, assembly GCA_947069175.1. NCBI lineage: Eukaryota > Viridiplantae > Streptophyta > Magnoliopsida > Asterales > Asteraceae > Scalesia > Scalesia atractyloides. Next base: position 36,562,576 of record CAMTDV010000001.1, read on the forward strand.
ATCGTAAAAGTGGTCGCAGGCGTTGCGTAGGTGGTCGTCGGCGTCAGGGTGAAGGCAGATGTCGTAAGTTTTGTTGGAGAATGAGGTGTTTGATAATTCGAGAATGGGCTAACTTCTCTTGTTTTTCGGTCAGCATCTTTTTAGACGCTATTTTAGTGAACCAAACACATTACAGAGGCTGGAATTATTATAAGGCTACCAAACAGCACTCAACCTTTTAGCTGTGAGACATTCATTTTTCGTTAAACACTTGATCCAAGTTATTATACCCTTTATGCAAAACTCAAAATTCAATGGTGTCGTTTTGACTCAACGATCACAATATAGCTCTGTCTCAGCTTATGGAGGAGACGCCGTAAGTCATGCGATTCGAGGGTTTATACATGGTTTGAGGCAGGGGAGACTTCGGAGAGAAAAGAAATGAAATGAAAGGAAATAAAAATAGAAAATGAAAGGAAATAAAAATATGCTTTTGTTACATTTAACAAAGGAAAGGAAAATAAAAAAAAGCAATTACATATATCACTCTATAAATATATTTGGTGTTTGAGGAGATGTTGAAGAAGGGTTATGTTTCTAACGTAACCAGCAAAAGTTTTGAATCATTAAGTGTTGAACTAGTAAAAGTTTTGAACTATTAAAAGTCAGTAAAATGCTTAACCGTTGAGAGGCAAATGTCTAACCAATCTAGATTACAATCTTAACCATTAAGACTCAGTATAATGCTTAACCATTCCGGGGCAAATGTCTGAACCATTCAGACATTTGCTCGCGAAACAAACAGTCTGAACCATTAAGTGCTGAACCAGTAACAGGTCTAAACCATTAAGAGGCTCATTAAGAGATAAACAAACAGCTCCTTAATAAATTACATATTTACCCAAATCAAAAATTAAATTACATATTTCCCTTTCCTAAAAGTTAGAAACATCAAATATACCCATTTCATTAAAAATTAAAAATTGATTATAGAATGACTATTTTACCCATGTTTTTTACTAAACCATAAAAATTACATATTTACATAATTTAACTAGTATTTTTATTTCATTTCTTGTGTTTTTAAGCCTTTTTTTTTCTCTTCTTTTGCCTTATGTTACCGATTCACTTTCTGTAATTTTTTTAACAATCACCAAAGTCTACGAAACAAATGCTAAATTTGTAACTTGTTATGAGATCAAAAAATCATTCCAAAAATCACTGTCAATCGTTTTTTAAATCCAAAAAAAAAAAAAACAAATGCCAAAGTTTTGACAATTACAATAACAAAGCCAATTACTCACGGTACAAAGTAGCATATGATAGCATATCACACTAATGTTGAAAGTACTCTGACCATGGAATAAAGATAATCCAATTTACGTCAGCAAGTTTGGGAAAAAAACTCTTGTGCATGCTATACCAATTAAAATATATGGAGCTGTGCAGCCATAGGTTACGGGGTTTGTCAGCCGGAGTTGATTAGGGTTCTCAAAACAATAAAAAAATACAGTTCTAAATTGCTTTTGACGGAATGAAACGCACATGAGTTAGATTCAATTAATAAACGCACCTGGGTTGCTCAAACCGATTCTGAATCGTTTTTTTAAAGGAATGAAACGTCGCAACTGTGTCTCCGTGCGTCGCCGGTGTTGCTTCTCCGTTGGTGCGTAGCTGGTGTTAGTCGGCAGTTTTTTTTGTGATGTAAAAGGAAGGGTCGTGGGAAGGAGGCATTGATGTAATGAAACGCTTTAGGTTTTTATGTTTGAAAGGGTATTTATGATATTTTAGTATAAGAAGGGGAATATATAGATAGTTTTTTTCAAAGTAGTGTTAATAGTGTTTTATAAAAATATTTATAAAAATGGTGATAGTTTCTTGCTCTTAATTTCATTGGTTAACCTCACTTTATTAATTAATTATTTGCTTAATCACAGTTTTATTAAAGTTAAACTTTTTAACCTTAAATGCTTTATACTTTGGGAACTTTTGAGACTACACATTTGAAAATAAATTTAAAGACTTTTTCTCTGAATTGTAAAATTATTTAATCTGCTTTTTTTTATCCATATCATAGTTGCATATATAGATACCAAAAAAATGGCAACACTAATAAATAAAGTAATTACATGTATTATCTTTATAAACTATATATATATATCTATATATATATATAGGAAAATATAGAAATTGTTTAATTCAATTTTGATTAATGGGTTAGTGCGAAATTCATAGGTTGAATTCAATTTAAATCGAAATCCGGAATTTGGTTCTAATTAGCCATTATATTTTTTATTAACAAACTCCATATAATCTTTTTTTTATTTTTCTATCTTATCATAATTCGTGTTATAGATTAATTTCGTATGATTCTTTTAATTTTTATTTTACATCAACTCTTATATTAAACATACTCAAATGAACTTATTCAAACTCAAACAAAGAAGTTGAATTCATGTTTCCTCAAATATTAAAAATATAATCTAAAAAAATCATAAGAAATATATTTACAACATAAAATAAGATAAACAAGTTGCTTAGAAAAAAATAAAAAAGAAAATAATGATAGTGAGTTGGTTCACAAAGAAAACCATAATGGCCGACATCCATACTGAATTTCAAATTTGGCTTTGAACCGAATTCAACCTATAAATTTGGAACCGACTCCATTATTAAGAAATCGCACTATATAATTGTTGTGTTTTGTTATTAAAAATACATTATGTTTATATTAGTTTATATATGTATACACATGTAATTTGATTTTTATTTACCGCTACTCATAATATAACATGGGTGATAATATATTATTACTTGCTCTGCATTTCTAAAAAAAGATATATTTACATGTTTATTTACATCAGTCAAGAAGATTTTTATATTAGTTATCACTTATCTCTTTGCATTTCTAGAAAAAAAACATATATTTACATCAGGTAAAAACATTTTTATATTCGCTAAAGGAAAATTATATAATTACGTTGAGGTTACCATTTTTTATATTATAATAACAGTTTTCTTAAATTAAAAAAATATTAAGTCATTATTGTTTTATGAAATGAGTTTATCCAATGAGATTAGGGGTAAGAAATTAATAGAGTAAGTAAAATACTATTTTGGTAAATACTTTTGAAACAACACTAAATATTTCTCCACTAACACCACTTTGGTAAAAAAAAAACTCGAAATATGTAATTTAGTTTTTGGGTTGAGTAAATATACAATTATGGTTGAAAATAGGGGATATATGTAAATATCTCAATAAAAAATGTTGTGTTTATGAGTTTTACTTTAGGGTGTAAGGGGTGCATACCTAATAAGATTAGGCAAACTTTCCCCCACCCAATCGTATTGTGTCATGTCATTTCCCCTCTATTTTTCCCTCTTGCCCAAAAAACAAATGGATGCATGCCTAAAATGAGATTAGGCAAACTAATGTTTAAAAAAACAAAACAAAACATGTGATTGGTTGAGAAGTAGTGGGCTCTACCATTTACCCTTCCCTTCTTCTTTGTCGCAAGCGCCAACTCTTCCCCGCAAATCCCATTGCCGATCGGCATATCTTTGATGGCGGTGGACTCCCCGATCGGCATATCCCTTTACCGAAGTATTTGCCTAATCCACCCCGCACACCCTAAGAAAGGAAAATAAAGGAAATGGAAGGAAAAATAGGCTAAATTCGTTAGTTTTTCTTTCTAAAATTACACGTATGTTATCTAACATTTGCACATTTGTTTCTTAGATAGTCTCCAATGTGAATGTGAGTTAGTTTTTGGTGTTAAGTGAGTGTGAAATAACTAAAACTTATTAATAAAAATGAAAACACAAAAAGATCAATTTAACTAATCATTTAAACTCAAGTAAGGGCCATCATTAAAAAAACTTGTGGGCCCCACCCTCACACTACCATAAAACACCACCATATCACCACCCACCCCCACCAGAACCACCATGTTACCATTCATCTTCACTCTACCGCCGAACACCACAACCACCACCTTTTGTTATCCCCCAATCAAACTTACTCGCAGATGACAACAAAACCAAATCGAACCCTAAACCAGATCCTAAGCAATCGTCGGTCAGCAATTATCTTCGGCAACCTGCAAATTACAAATCAAAAGTACTTTGTCATTCACATACAACACCTTCCCCTTTTTCCCTTCTATATGATACACACATGCATCACAAAAGAAAGAGAGAAATAGATTAGAGAAATAGAGTTAGAGAGAGAGGGGGACACCAGAGAAATAAAGAGACATGAAAAGATGTTATAGAGAAAATGGGGCCAGAAGTACGTCTGATGTCTGACGACCCAATCTAGGGTTCTGCCACGTATCTGGTGGCGGTGGCTGATGTCTGGCGACCCATTCTAGGTTTTCCCCACCTCAATTAGCCTGAAATTGGATACCTACCACTTCCACAACCTTAAACCCACCATATGCCTAAAATTTTCCACCATTCCCCCACCATACGCCATCGTTTAAGGAAGACACTTTCCACCTCCACAACCTTAAATCCTCCGAAAAGAAAGCACTGCAAGAACTCAAAGACAAACATTGCTCGGAGCTTAACCTTAAACCCTGTTGAAGTTCTTACGTGTAGAGACTTTAGGGTCCAAGATTCTGGCACCATTGTTGAAGAGAATTTTGGGTTTAAGGATCTTGAAGGTGTGGTGAGAAGAAACAGAAAGGAGCAGTGGAGAAAAACAAAGAAACGAATGAGAGAGAAAGGTCGAGGTGGGGTTGGGGTTGTTATTTAATTTTTATAAGAAGTGGGTCGCCCAAATTTATATTTATTCAATATATAATTAATTTATTTTGTCTTATATTAAGGACATATTAGTCAATTCACACTCGCTTAACACCAAAAGCTAACCCCATCTATGTTTGTGTCACACCCCGACCTTTAGCGGATTATGAGTCAGAGCGAGATGCTTGTCCAAAGCTATTAGCAACTATTAAAAGTTTGGTATTTATTAAATTCAAAATTAACCATGTCACATAATCAAATATAAATCCAAATAATCCATAAAACTTCAACAAAATCCAAAGACATAAAATATAAAGAAAATCCAGTTTATTCAACTAATGCACGTCCTATATGTCCTCATCCTCATCACCTCAAACCTTATCACATGTATTATGTATAAAATAGTTTTTGGTAAACAAAAGTTGGTGAGTAAATCTCAGTTTAAATGAAATAATTATTTAAATTTTGTTAACATAAAACTTAAATGTAAATGAAACAATTCACCAATAACATCCTCAACAACACCTAAATAAATGATACCAATAGTGAAACGTGCGACACAATGCAAAATAATGGTGGCGGTACCAAGTTCAACCCATGGTCGTAGGGAACCGGTCAGCCAGTGGATCCGCGATGTAAAAGTGCTACACAAAGCGAGTAACATGTAACAAATAGGTAACCAAAAATGTATTAAACATCATCATCATACTCACTAAATCCCACTAATAGCAAAGCTAAGGTAGGGTCTGAGGAGGGTAAGATGTAGACAGCCTTACCTCTACTCGTAGGAATAGAGAGGCTGCTTCCGGTGAGACCCCGAACTCAATAGTAGCTTTGCATCAAGACTTGCACACAAGGCACATAACACTCAGCAATAGAGACAAATGTCGATTAGTGCATATACCCCCTTGTCTTTCGGCTATCAACTCCACCACATGATGCATGACTAACCATACTCCTCTTTTAACGTTATTTTCACGAAATTAGTAAATAACGTTAAAATTAGTGTATTTTCACTTTTGCCCCCGAGCGCCCACGCATGTATACATTATATGCGCGTACCGCAAGAAGGGCGCGAGAAAATGTATAACGCATAACCCACACATTTAATTGGCATGTTGAAAATAGAAATAAATGAAACATGAGAAATAATGTGACACTTGACACACCCCAGAGGTTTAATAAAAAGGGGAATTAGAGATCTACCCACGGTTTACGTATATTGATCCTTAAATGAGAAACCGTACGAGAATGAGAAACCTTAAATGATAAGAGTTACCCCAAAATATATAGTAACAAAATACCAACCAACCAATACATAAATATACTATACAAATTAAGTCCTATAAATTGGGGACTCTCGTAAATATAAATATGTATAATAATTTTCCAACTTTGAGAAATAAATTAGTATTTGTAAAGCTAGTCAGTTTTATTATTCACGAGGTACACGTCTTGGTTCACCATGTGTTCCATGATCTTAAAGATTTGAATAGATCATCATCACTAGGAAAGTTAGGAGCTTCTCAACCATTTACCTTTGCGAATCATTAATCATGTTTTTATTTAAAACCTATTTGTTTCTAAAAGATAATTATTAGTTCCATAATTTAGATTATTCTTTTCATTACGAAAATAATAATGAATCAAGGGATATGAAATTTATTAAAAGAATTCCTTAACTTATATATTCTGGAAAATAAAGATTAGTATTTTTAAACTTTATTTTAATATATTTCATATTTATATAATATTTTCTATAGAATATTTTAATCACTATAAAATGTGTAATGCTAAATTTTAAAATCACATCAACTATGGCTTCTAAACTTAAAGGTGTTAAAAATCAACGATGACCAATCAACAACGAAAACTGTTATGCAAGTATAAGGGAGATCACCAAGGATGCACTCAACAAGATTTGGTGTAATGGGTTGACAAAACTTTCGATTTGAAAGTTAGTCAAGGAACAACATCGATTTGAAGTTCACAAAAAAACAAGTGACTATAGATTCATTTTTACTAGATAATCCAAGAATTTTGGAATATTTTAGTAATTATTAATTTATAGTTTTGCCGGGACCAATATATTTACATTGGGATTTCAAGAAAATTATTGTCTTATTATTTTATCAATTGGGGTCCAATTTTGTACTGTTCCCAAGTTGGGAACGGACAAATTATTAATTTTATCGAGGGTATTAATTTATTGATTATTAAATTATAGATGTATAGTGTAACATGATTAAATATAAAATAAAATCAAAAGATGACAAAAATCACTCAAAAATTACAAGATCTAATATAACGTGATTATCCACAGTAAACAACTTTCAATTTCAACAAAACATTAATCTAGAATCGAAAGTCCTAAATTCTACATTGTAAGAACCCTAAAATATTAAATTCATATTTGAAAGCCCTCTATCACAGAAATTGATAGAGGGGTTTTGTAGAACACGAAAAATTAATCAAGTTAGGCTTTGGAATTACCTGATTTGGTAAATAATTGAGAGAGAATTCATGAAAGTAAGTTCCAAGCCCTAGAAATCCTTTGCCTTAAATCTATGAGTTGTCGATGTTGTTTGCACCAATTGAGAGTGAGGTTTCGTAAGGATGGGGTGGAAATGTAGTTTGAAACAGGTTAGAGTTGATATGACGGACGAATTTGGTTATAAGGTTTATAATATTTTCTAAGTTTTAATGGGGATTTGATTAAAATCAAATTAGGAAAATTAAAAATGTACTTGGGTGAGTTTTTTTATGTATATTAGCATCTAACTTGTTTAGGGTAAATTTATAATACTAAATATTGTGTAAACAGCTGGATTTGATGATTAAGAGATTGGAAAGTCGCATTTCTTGGGGAAGAATTGTTGCAGCGACATGTTGTTTGGATTAGGATGAGGTTGACGTTTGGTTTAAGTGTCAAACGACACTAGATGTCGCTTGGTTTGGGTGTAAACGTCACAAGGTGTCTTTCGGGTTGGGATAGGGGGTTTCGTTTAGGTGTCATATAGGGAGGAGTGTCGCTTAGATAGGAGGTGTTGTTTGGATAATGGTGTCACTTGGATACCATGATGTCATTTACATAAGATGATGTTGTTTGTAAAGAAGTGGAGATTTTTAGTTGTTGCTATGCATATAAATTCATACCTAACCAAATACTTAAACTATTATAAGAACAAAATAAAACGAACAATAAAAGGAAATTGCATGATCAATTTTTACGGTATGAATATGGTTTACAAACGGGTTGGGTTTCTAGGATCCATGTTTGGTGCATGTTACAGTTTCCCCTACTTTTGAGAATTTCGTCCCGAAATTTGCATAAGAGCATTCTCTGGAAAAAGATGAGGGTATTTGTCTCGCATCTGGTCTTCACGTTCCCAAGTAAACTTTGGTCCACGTTTAGAATCCAGCGGACTTTGACTATTGGAATCCAACTGCACTTTAACCGTTTCTCATCGTGATCCATTTCGGTAAAATGTATTGACTTGTCAATTTGTATGTCTTCAAGAGGGATATGAAGGTTTTCGTCAGCAAGACACTTCTTCAAGTTAGAAACATGAAAGGTCGGATGGATCCTATTAGGTTCTTCCGGTAGCCCAAGCTTGTAAGCCACCGTTCCAAATCTCTCGAGGATCTTGAAAGGACTAACGTAGCGAGGTGCTAGTTTGCCTTTTTGTCCGAATTTGACAACCCCTTTCCATGGAGACACTTTCAAAAGTACTCGATTAGCAACGCTGAATTCAAGTGGCTTTCGTCTTTTGTTAGCATAGCTTTTCTGACGACTTCTAGCTGCTAAGAGGTTGTTCCTACCTTCAACATAAGCAATTTGCTCAAAGTCAACTTTGAATAACATACACTTCTTTTTATGTTTCTTGGCCCAAGCGATAGACACATTAATGATGAGATAACCATCAAGAATGTTCCTACCTTCAACATAAGCAGTTTGCTCAACCTCAATAAGCTTATGAATCACCTTTTTAATTTGGATGGTTAGCAACTTAGAAATAAGCTTGGACATGCATCGAATTAAGTTGATGGGACGTTAGTCTTTGAGGGGAACCAGATCATTAACCTTAGGAATGAGGGTAATGTACGAAGAATTGCAACCAAGCCTAAGAAGATCATGCGCCTCAAAATCTTTGACGAAGGCAATGAAATCATCTTTCACCACTTCCCAAACAACTGAATTTAAAAGTGAAGCCACCTAGTCCGAGGGATTTATCGTTCTCACATTCCCATACCGCACTTTTTATCTCGTCTGGGAGAAAAGGCTGTTCCAGCCAAATGTTGTCCTCATTATTGAGGTGCGTGAAGCCAATATCTCGCAAAGATGGTCTAGGGATCTGCACCCCATATAACATAGAAGCAAAGAAATCCAAGGTCACATTTTTAATAATAGACGGATCAATTTCCCATTTTCCACAAATAGAATTCTGGTTCTGGTGATGTTCCCTTTAACCATACCATGAAAAAAACCTACTATTTTCATCTCCTTCAGCGTCCCATTTAACTCTAGCTTTTTGTATCAAGTCCAACCTTTTCGAGTGATTGTTCTCCAAAAGCTTGTTTTTAGCATTAAATCTGCCCTGAAAGTTTTCAGCCGTAGCTCGGCCATACTCAGCTTGACTTCCAACTCGTTAATCTTATCAAGGAGCAAGGATTTATCCAATTCTTCAACCGCAGAACACGATTTTCTCCAACCTTTGATTGTAAGCCTTTTGAGCTTACTCATCAGAATTAATTCTTTAGAACCCAATTGTGGTGAGAAATTCCAAGAGGATTCGACCACTTGTCGCAAATCAGGAGAGCACAACCAGGAATTAAAGAATTTAAATGGTATTAGACCAAACCTGAGATCTTTGCCGACAAAAATTAGGAGACAGTGATCCGATAAATATCTAGGCAAAGCAGTGACCCGACACACAAGGTCAGCGACTAAGGAGGTTATTACAGACCAAAATCCTATCACTTTTGCTCACTTTTTACCATCATCGATCCAGGTAAACTACGACCCCCTATGTTGTATTTAAAAAGCCCAACATTTGCGATAAAGTTGTTGAAGTCAGCCATGCCCCATTCAAACCCAACTTCAGAGGACCTATCCGATCTGCACCTGATTTCATTAAAGTCTCTGAGAAAAACCCACCAGCCATCCACATTCAAAACAATCCCCAAAAACTCAGACTGTAAAGATTTTCTATCTAAAGGATCACATTTAGCGTAAACATTAACCGAGTTTTCTTTTCCTCCAACCTAGACTAGGTGCCAGACAGAAGAATAACTTTTTGTACTTCACTACATTAATCTAGTTAAAAATTGATAGGATTTTGGTCTGTAATAACTTCCTCCAACGTACAAGGCCAGCGACTAAGGAAGTTATAACAGACCAAAATCCTATCAATTTTGCTCATATTTTTACCATCATCGCTGATCTAGGTAAACTTTCCACCCCTATGTTTTATTCAAAAAGCCCAGCATTTGCGATAAAGTTGTTGAAGTCAGCCATACTCGATTCAACCCCAACTAGAGAGGATATATCCGATCTGTACCCGATTTCATTAAAGTCTTCAAGAAAAACCCACCAGCCATCCATACTCGAAACAATTCCCAGATACTCAGACCATAAAGATTTTCTGTCTAAAGGATCACATTTAGCGTAAACATTAACAGATTTTATCTTTTCCTCTAACCCAGACCAGGTGCAGACATAAGAATAAAATTTGTGTATTACACTACATTAATCTAGTTAAAAATTGACGGCTCCCAAATGCAAAAAAATACCCCCTGACCTTCCTTGAGATTCCACAGCTACATAATTAAAATCAAAAGTACTCCATAGATGACTGACCAGAATATCTTTGACATTAACGAGTTGGGACTCCTGCCCAAAAAAAGATGAATATTGTGTGTATCCACATGTTTCGTATCCAAACGATCTTGTTTACCCTATCCTTACTCACGCCCCTGAAATTAAGAGACATGAGATTCATCCAAACGATCATTAGACGACACCGTACAACTAAGGTCAAAGGGCCTCTCATAATTAATACAATTAAATTTGTTTTGGGTTGCTACAAAATTATGGCCTAAAAATTGGTCATGACCACCACTTCAGGCCCAAGGTTAAAATCTGGCCCATGATTAAGATACACCTATAGAATCAGAAGAGGTGAGAGACTTAACCTCTTTAGTTTCCAGCCTACTGACAACATTATCCAAGTTCCTAGGAGCAATCATCGAGGTACCATCCACATGTCTCCCAATATCAGGACCAGAGCCCGATGATAGTTCATGCGACTTCCTAGATGATGATTTGTTTTCCACTCTGTTATGATCATTGTCACCGGAGGAGATTCCGGTGATCGGAGAGGAACCCCCAACCTTAGACGAGCCATGAGAATCGATTTTTATCGGAATCTCTGAAACATCATCCCATTCGTTGTCATTCACAGGATCACCCAGTAAGGAATCATCATCCTCCAAGTCATTCAAGTTATCTGACAACGCATCATCATCATCGAGTCGGAATCCGACTCCAGTTCTTTGAAGACTGGCGCCTACTCATTCTGCTCCTCAACAACCCAGACTTGGAAACGTTGCTCGTCCCATGCAACAACAAATTTCGTATCGATGGAGCTCATGTGATTGACAAGAATGCATGTTGTAATGCTTCGCATTTCAAAAACTTCCCTTATTTATAAAGTCCAGTTGAAATTCTATTTTTAGAAACTTACATCCGTATTCTTTACCAACCTCGTAATCCAAGACATTAATTTTAGCAAAACTTCCTATTTTATATGTACACGTTTTATACACAATCAATCATTCAAACGCGTGTTTTATGCAAACTTATACTTATCTTACATGCAATATTCATACTTTACGTGTCACACCCCGACCCATAGCGGATATGGCACAGGGTATGATATGATTGTTTCGTAGCTTTTGACATTTATTTAAAGTTTGAATATTTATTATCATCAATATTAATTTGTCTCACATACCAAAATAATTGTTTCAAATAAAACCATACAATATTCAAAATACAAAAGATAACGTAAGTCTTGATTTAATTATTCTAAGGCACAATCCTATGTGTCTTCTCAAGTAGCTATCAACCTTGTGTACCTGTATCATGTATAAAAGAAATTTGGGTCAACAATAGTTGGTGAATAGATCTTTATTTGTTTTTATTTAACTTTAAAACTTTAGTTGATTTTATTTAATAAAAATTATTTAACATGCAATATTAAGTGTAATAGGTGACATAAATTAATTAATCGGAAAAACAACCAATCCATAAGTAAAATATATAACATGATATAACGATACATAATCACGTGGGCCCAGTGATTAACGAGCGTTTGCATGGCCCACATATGTCTACTCTTTGACATACAACTAGCCCAAAGGAAATCATGAAATGACAGGGTTTGAGGTGATATGAAACATTGTGGGAGGGCACCCATGACTTAACGTGGGTACGTTTGACTTATCAAAGTGTTGTTGGTTTACGTGACATTTGGTGTGACATGCTTTAGCCTAATAGGTATTGGTACTCTCATCCATGGTCCCAGGTAGGCAACGGGTCCTTAATGGATTTATACGAATGCTAAGCCTAGACAGGTCGTCCCGACTAACGGTACCTAACCCTTCCAGTTACTACATGTCCGTCACTTAGCCCACTTTAACGAGATATGAAACTCAAATGCAATTCGAAACTTTAAAGAAATAATTGAAATTCAAAAGGGCATGGAAAAGAAATAATGAAATCAATATACTTTAGATATAATTATAAATAAAAGATATATTATTTTTTATTATATAGTATGTGTGAACACGACATGAATAAAAGAGAAACATACTTTAGATAAACAATATAACACATTGTATCATGTAGCGCACCTTTAACATGTAACAATTAAATAATTGATGTTGTGCATGTGTACATCAAACATTTTAAACATGCATAAGCTATAAACAATTAATCAAATAAGCACACAAGTACCAAAAAATAACTATAGTCTAAGTCTATGGTCTAATAACCTATCGTAATTCCCTATAGTCTCGAGCTCTAATACCAATCTGTCATACCCCGACCCGCAACGGATATGGCACATGGTATGATATGATTGTGTCATAGCTTTTGATATTTATTTAAAGTTTGAATATTTAGTATCATCAATATTAATTTGTCTCACATACCCAAATAATTGTTTGAAATAAAACCATACACTATTCAAAATACAAAAGATAACATAAGTCTTGATTTAATTATTCTAAGGCACAATCCTATGTGTCTTCTCAAGTAGTTATCAACCTTGTGTACCTGTTTCATGTGTAAAAGAAATTTGGGTCAACAATAGTTGGCGAATAGATCTTTATTTGTTTTTATTTAACTTTAAAAGTTTAGTTGATTTTATTTAATAAAATTATTTAACATGCAATATTAAGTGTAATAGGTGACATAAATCAATTAATCCGAAAAACAACCAATCCATAAGTAAATAATATAACATGACATAACGAAACATAAGAAATGAAACAATGATGCGATTCAAGCCCCGAAAGGCGAAAAGTGATACTTTGAAACAATGATGCGATTCAAACCCCCGAAAGGCGAAAATCCATGACACAAAGAGGTAAACACATATAGTGTATGAATGAAACAAGTAATGCAATATACAAAACAAATAGGGACACATATGACACTTAACTTGGCATGTTATTGAAAAAGTATACGGATCATATCAAAACATGACACATGAAACACCCCAAAAAGTTAAAGTGACAAAAAAGGGAAAAGTAAGATCTACTCACAGTTTTGCGTTCCGTGAAAACCCGCTAATCCGCACGAGTAACGAAAGAGAGGTAACACCAAAAGACACAATCACCCTAAATATTATAACACCAAAATACTTAAATAAAATAACACAAGGAAAAATATATAAAAATATTACAACCTAATACTTGGGGTCTATTTCTAAAAGAAATATAATTTACTCTATCTAATATTGTTTATGTAATATAATAAACCTACTAATTTAATATATACTTAAATATCAACAGTTAGTAAAATATCTTAAGTTAAAATTTTCTTTTTCTTTAACCTATTGATTTAATATACACTTTCTTTCATAGCTATTTTATAGTAATAAAAAGAAACATTATAAATTTAGTCATCTAATTAGTTTAATTTTTTTTAAAGGCACAATCTCATATGTTTTCTTTATTGACAAAAGAAACCCAAATTTTATATAACATTCTTCAATCAATAAAATGTAATTAATAGTTTATGTAGAATCATATATGGCATCTAAAATATAAATTGATTAAAAAATTTAACTAATTTTTATATGACTTTTTCAAATCATATTGTGTGTGCAAATTTAAATGTAAAAGGCTTTCTTTTTTTGTCATAGGAAAATATAAAGCTTGTGGTGTTTTAGAAATCTTATGACACGGAAATAAATTTTATGATATGTGGAAAGATGGACTCATGATAAAACAAAAATGTATAATAATATTAGTGATATTGAGAAAAATGGGTTTTGTAATCTATTATATATATATATATATATATATATATATATTCTTTTGACAACAACATGATAAACAAAACTAACTACACAAAACGCAAGCTATGTCTAGATTCAAAACGTAACCTAAAAACTACCCCAAGTACAAGAAATAAATAATAAATAAAAATAAATCAAAGTAAAATTCAATATAAAATAACTTTAATAACTAACTCTTAGATGAGGATAGTATCGGGATGGAGATGAGGGTGATGTTGATTCTTGTTCTTCCTTCTTGATGGCTTGGAAAAACTTGAAGACTTCAATGGTGGTGGCTAGGGTTTTTTAGAGATATGAGAGATGTTGGAATGACATGATAAATAGGATTGCGATTTGCTTTATAAAAGTAAGGCATTAATCTTTGATTGAGAATATAACTATTGTCTTTTAAAAGAGATTGAAAAAAAATCATTTCCTTATATAATATTATATATAGATGTCCTAAGAAAGTAAAACAAAATTAATTATTTTTTTATTACATAATATTTAATTTATATAAAGAATTAATTCAGCTGCTTAATTCGTTTTTCTCGTATAACTCGAAAAGTATAGCGTTTTTTAAAAATTCGAACAAATGTCGATTAGTGCATATACCCCCTTGTCTTTCGGCTATCAACGTCACCACATGATGCATGACTAACCATACTCCTCTTTTAACGTTATTTTCACGAAATTAGTAAATAACGTTGAAATTAGTGCACTTTCACTTTTGCCCCCGAGCGCCCACGCATGTATACATTATATGCGCGTACGGCAAGCGGGACGTGAAAAAATGTATAATGCATAACCCACACATTTAATTTGCTGTTGAAAATAGAAATAAATGAAACATGAGAAATAATGTGACACTTGACACACCCCAGAGGTTTAATAAAAAGGGGAATTAGAGATCTACCCACGGTTTACGTATATTGATCCTTGAATGAGAAACCGTACGAGAATGAGAAACTTCAAATGATACGAGTTACCCTAAAATATATAGTAACAAAATACCAACCAACCAATACATAAATATACTATACAAATTAAGTCCTATAAATTGGGGACTCTCGTAAATCTAAATATGTATAATAATTTTCCAACTTTGAGAAATAAGTTACTATTTGTAAAGCTAGTCACTTTTATTATTCACGAGGTACACGTCTTGGTTCACCATGTGTTCCATGATCTTAAAGATTTGAATAGATCATCATCACTTGGAAAGTTAGGAGCTTCCCAACCATTTACCTTTGCGAATCATTTAATCATGTTTTTTATTTAAAACCTATATGTTTCTAAAAGATAATTAATAGTTCCATAATTTAGATTAATCATTTTATTACAAAAATGATAATGAATCAAGGGATATGAAATTTATTAAAAGAATTCCGTAACTTATATATTCTGGAAAATTAAGATTAGTATTTTTAAACTTTATTTTAATATTTTTCATATTTATATAATATTTTCTATAGAATATTTTAATCACTATAAAATGTGTAATGCTAAATTTTAAAATCACATCAACTATGGCTTCTAAACTTAAAGGTGTTAAAAATCAACGATGACCAATCAACAACGAAAACTGTTATGCAAGTATAAGGGAGATCACCAAGGATGCACTCAACAAGATTTGGTGTAATGGGTTGACAAAACTTTCGATTTGAAAGTTAGTCAAGGATCAACATCGATTTGAAGTTCACAAAAAAACAAGTGACTATAGATTCATTTTTACTAAATAATCCAAGAATTTTGGAATATTTTAGTAATTATTAATTTATAGTTTTGCCGGGACCAATATATTTACATTGGGATTTCAAGAAAATTATTGTCTTATTATTTTATCAATTGGGGTCCAATTTTGTACTGTTCCCAAGTTGGGAACGAACAAATTATTAATTTTATCGAGGGTATTAATTTATTGATTATTAAATTATAGATGTATAGTGTAACATGATTAAATATAAAATAAAATCAAAAGATGACAAAAATCACTCAAAAATTACAAGATCTAATATAACGTGATTATCCACAGTAAACAACTTTCAATTTCAACAAAACATTAATCTAGAATCGAAAGTCCTAAATTCTATATTGTAAGAACCCTAAAATATTAAATTCATATTTGAAAGCCCTCTATCACGGAAATTGATAGAGGGGTTTTGTAGAACACGAAAAATTAATCAAGTTAGGCTTTGGAATTACCTGATTTGGTAAATAATTGAGAGAGAATTCATGAAAGTAAGTTCCAAGCCCTAGAAATCCTTTGCCTTAAATCTATGAGTTGTCGATGTTGTTTGCACCAATTGAGAATGAGGTTTCGTAAGGATGGGGTGGAAATGTAGTTTGAAACAGGTTAGAGTTGATATGACGGACGAATTTGGTTATAAGGTTTATAATATTTTCTAAGTTTTAATGGGGATTTGATTAAAATCAAATTAGGAAAATTAAAAATGTACTTGGGTGAGTTTTCTTATGTATATTAGCATCTAACTTGTTTAGGGTAAATTTATAATACTAAATATTGTGTAAACAGCTGGATTGGATGATTAAGAGATTTGGAAAGTCGCATTTCTTGGGGAAGAATTGTTGCAGCGACATGTTGTTTGGATTAGGATGAGGTTGATGTTTGGTTTAAGTGTCAAACGACACTAGATGTCGCTTGGTTTGGGTGTAAACGTCACAAGGTGTCTTTCGGGTTGGGATAGGGGGTTTCGTTTAGGTGTCATATAGGGAGGGGTGTCGCTTAGATAGGAGGTGTTGTTTGGATAATGGTGTCACTTGGATACCATGATGTCATTTACATAAGATGATGTTGTTTGTAAAGAAGTGGAGATTTTTAGTTGTTGCTATGCATATAAATACATACCTAACCAAATACTTAAACTATTATAAGAACAAAATAAAACGAACAATAAAAGGAAATTGCATGATCAATTTTTACGGTATGAATATGGTTTACAAACGGGTTGGGTTTCTAGGATCCATGTTTGGTGGATGTTACAGTCTCCCCTACTTTTGAGAATTTCGTCCTGAAATTTGCATAAGAGCATTCTCTGGAAAAAGATGAGGGTATTTGTCTCGCATCTGGTCTTCACGTTCCCAAGTAAACTTTGGTCCACGTTTAGAATCCCAGCGGACTTTGACTATTGGAATCCAACTGCACTTTAACCGTTTCTCATCATGATCCATTTCGGTAAAATGTATTGACTTGTCAGTTTGTATGTCTTCAAGAGGGATATGAAGGTTTTCGTCAGCAAGACACTTCTTCAAGTTAGAAACATGAAAGGTCGGATGGATCCTATTAGGTTCTTCCGGTAGCTCAAGCTTGTAAGCCACCGTTCCAAATCTCTCGAGGATCTTGAAAGGACTAACATAGCGAGGTGCTAGTTTGCCTTTTTGTCCGAATTTGACAACCCCTTTCCATGGAGACACTTTCAAAAGTACTCGATTAGCAACGCTGAATTCAAGTGGCTTTCGTCTTTTGTTAGCATAGCTTTTCTGACGACTTCTAGCTGCTAAGAGGTTGTTCCTACCTTCAACATAAGCAATTTGCTCAAAGTCAACTTTGAATAACATACACTTCTTTTTATGTTTCTTGGCCCAAGCGATAGACACATTAATGATGAGATAACCATCAAGAATGTTCCTACCTTCAACATAAGCAGTTTGCTCAACCTCAATAAGCTTATGAATCACCTTTTTAATTTGGATGGTTAGCAACTTAGAAATAAGCTTGGACATGCATCGAATTAAGTTGATGGGACGTTAGTCTTTGAGGGGAACCAGATCATTAACCTTAGGAATGAGGGTAATGTACGAAGAATTGCAACCAAGCCTAAGAAGATCATGCGCCTCAAAATCTTTGACGAAGGCAATGAAATCGTCTTTCACCACTTCCCAAACAACTGAATTTAAAAGTGAAGCAACCTGGTCCGAGGGATTTATCGTTCTCACATTCCCATATCGCACTTTTTATCTCGTCTGGGAGAAAAGGCTGTTCCAGCCAAATGTTGTCCTCATTATTGAGGTGCGCGAAGCCAATATCTCGCAAAGATGGTCTAGGGATCTGCACCTCATATAACGTAGAAGCAAAGAAATCCAAGGTCACATGATCTCAACGGGTCCATGATCTCAACGGGTCTTTCAATAAAGTGCATAGACTCATCGATTTGTATATCTTCAAGTGGAACATGCAGGTTTTCATCAGCGAGACACTTATTCAAGTTAGGCACATGAAAAACTGGGTGAATCCTACTGAGTTCTTCTGGTAACTCAAGTTTCTAGGCTACCGTTCCGATTCTTTCGAGGATCTTGAATGGACCAACATAACATGGAGCTAGTTTTCCTTTTTTCCCAAATCTAACCACACCTTTCCATGGAAAAACTTTCAAGAGTACATGATCACCAACACTGAATTCTAATGGTTTGCTACGTTTATCGGCATAACTCTTCTGGCGACTTCGAGCTGCCAAAATATTGTCGCGAATTTGAAGTATATTATCAGTTGTCTCTTGAATCAATTATGGCCCTGTTATTTGAACTTCACCAACTTCGTGCCAACAAACTAGAGATCGACACTTTCGCCCGTATAAAGCTTCAAATGGTGTTGAAACTCGAGTGGTAACTGTTGTTGTACGAGAACTCAATCAAGGGAAAATGAGTATCCCAATTTCCCTTGAAATCTATGACACACGAATGCAACATATCTTCTAACATTTGATGGTACGCTCAGACTGACCATAAGTCTGCGGACGGTAAGCAGTACTAAGGTTCAGTCGAGTGCCCAACGCCGATTGCACAGCTTGCCAGGTGCGTGAGGTAAAACGTCCATCACGATCAGAAATAATACTCAAAGGTACACCATGTCGGCTCACGATTTCGTCGATGTAGATTCGAGCTAATTTCTTGTCCTTGTAATCTATGCGGATTGGAATAAAATGCGCGGACTTTGTGAGACGATCCACAATAACTCAAATGGCATCATATCCAATGGAGGTGCGAGGTAACCTGGTTATAAAATCCATGGTTATATTTTCCCACTTCCAAACTGGAATTTCAGGTTATACTAGCAAACCCGAGGTTCGTTGATGTTCCGCCTTCACTTTGGAACACGTAAGGCATTTTGAAACAAACTCTGCAATATCCTTCTTCATTCCAGGCCACCAATATGTTATTCGGAGATCCTGATACATTTTGTTGGCACCAGGATGAATTGAATATCGGGATTTGTGGGCTTCATTCATCAAGAAAACACGAAGATCATCACGATCAGGTATCCAAGCTCATTCCAACTTTGATTCTGCTCCACAAGACAACCCATCACGTAAATCATTCTCAGTAACAGAAACATGTTGTGCTTCGCGAATCCGCTTTTCGATATTAGACAAAATTTGAAAACACACAAGATGAACAGAATTCACGTATTCTCTACGACTTAGGGCATCGGCCACGACATTCGCCTTGCCAGGATGGTAGCGTATATCACAGTCATAATCGTTTAAAAGTTCAACCCATCATCGTTAACGCATGTTTAATTCCTTTTGGTTAAAGATATGTTGGAGACTCTTATGGTCAGTGTAATTCTCACATTTAATCCCATAAAGATAATGCCTCCAAATCTTTAGAGCGAAAATAACAGCACCAAGCTCAAGGTCATGAGTGGTGTAGTTCTTTTCATGAACCTTTAGTTATCTTGAAGCATAAGCTATCACTTTGCCTCGTTATATCAAAACGCAACCGAGTCCTTGACCTGATGCATCACAATAAGTGACAAAGTCGTCACAGCCATCAGGGTAGAGCGAGTATAGGCGCGTCACACAATTTCTGCTTCAAGGTTTGAAAAGCTTCTTCCTGTTTAGGCCCCCAATCAAATGGTTTGCCCTTATGGGTCAAAGCTGTGAGTGGTAAAGCGATTTTTGAAAAATTGGCGATAAAACGTCGATAGTAACCTGCTAAGCCAATGAATGATCAGATTTCGATAGGTGTACGTGGAGTTTGCCAATTCTTGACAGCTTCGATCTTGGCAGGGTCAACATGAATACCCTTATCGTTTACTATGTGACCAAGAAATTGGACTTCATTTAACCAGAACTCACACTTAGAAAACTTTGCGTATAGTCTTTCTGTTTGCAATAGTCCCAGTATGAGACGAAGGTGTCGTTCATGATCGCTCTTGATCTTGGAATAAATCAAGATATCATCGATAAAAATGATGACGAAACGATCCAAACATGGTTTGCATACACGGTTCATCAAGTCCATAAATACTGCTGGTGCATTAGCCAGCCCAAAAGGCATGACCATGAACTCATAATGACCATAACGAGTACTAAAAGCAGTTTTGGGGATGTCTTCTTCTCGAACTCTCAATTGATGATAACCAAAACGTAGATCAATCTTCGAGAAACACGTAGCCCCTTGTAATTAATCTAACATGTCATCGATTCGAGGTAACGGGTAGTGATTTTTAATGGTTAGCTTATTAAGCTCGCGGTAGTTAATGCACATTCGGGACGAACCATCTTTCTTCTTCACGAACAGAACAGGTGCACCCCATGGAGACGAGCTAGGACGTATGAAGCCCTTGTCAGTCAATTCTTGCAATTGACTGGCTAACTCTTGCATCTCTGATGGAGCTAGTCGATAAGGTGCTTTTGCAACAGAAGTTGCACCTGGAATGAGATCAATTTGAAATTCGACTTCTCGCACAGGAGGAAGTCCAGAAATATCTTCAGGGAATACTTGAGGAAAGTCTTGAACTACGGGGATATCTTCTATCTTCTTTTCCACAATATGAGCTATGAAAGCCACATATTCCTTTCGTAAGTACTTTTGGGCTTGAACACATGACATTAATTGAGTCCCTTCGAGGGTGTTTCGCCAAAGACTCGAAGAACTTGACCGTCAGTAAGAGGGATTTTAATGTACTTCTCGAAGCACACAATCTCAGCATGGTGTTGGGATAACCTATCAATGCCTATGATCGCATCAAAACTCCCTAGCTTCATTGGTATGAGATCAATGGGGAAGTCGCACTCGTTCAAACTGAGAGTGCAGCTATGAATAACAGACTCAAGAGTAACGGGTTTCCCGTCAGCCACTTCAACAGTGTAGAACTTGCCCAAACTCTTCCTAGGCACTATAAGAACAGACTCGAACTCCAAAGATACAAAGCTTTTATGTAACACCCTATAAAATCGTGTCCAATAATATAGCGACACGTGTTATATTTTATTTTTAGTCTATTAAAGACTAATAAGGACTAAAGGTGTCAACATGCTAAAACTGAGCCTCTGAGTGACTGTCCGATGTCAACATGCATAAATAACAGCCTCTAAGTGACTGATATGTCAACATGCTTAAATCATTAGCCTCTGAGTGACTGATATGTCAACATGCTTAAAACTTGGCCTCTGGTGACTGATATGTCAACATGCCCAGCCTCTGAGTGACATCGGAGTCAACATGCTTATAGTGGGCCTCTGAGTGATCCTTTACGAAGTCTTAACTCTCAAATGTCCCATTTGTTAGACGAGATGGATTAAAACCGTAACTTTATGAAAGTTAGACATTGGAGGGATTAAAAATGTCAACATGTTAATTTATACCTCTGAGTGACCTTTTAACGAACCGAGAGCTCGACAATGTCCGGGCATAATCCCGATTATGCCAAGTATTGGCTACGGAGGGCTAAAAGTGCTAAAAAAGTGTTTTAGGATGTTCTAGTAGGTTTTAATAAGTTGAGGGGCTAAAAGTGGCAAACTTCAAATCTGCCTAAGGGGCGCTCGCGGGGCGCGAGAGGCAAGCCTTGTGCCTCTCACGGGGCGCGAGAGGCCTGTGTCTGCAGAAAGTTTGCTTGGCCTCCACACATATTGCCAAAACCCATTTTTTCGAAACTATGGACTCTCAATCAGCTATGCCACGTTTTAGGACACTTGTAAGCTCCCTCTTACACACCTGGCATCACCTCGTTTGAGTTCTCCAACTATAAATAGGTGTCCAAGTCCACCATTTGAAGTTGCACCTTTCTTATTCATAACTCTTCTCCCTCCTCTGGAAGTTCCTAACTGAAAGGAGCATCCAACTTAGTTCTCTTGCATTCTAGGAACCTCTTGTAAGTGTTCCTTCCTTGTGCATTTTCGTTTATAGGCTTTTATAGTAAAAAGTCAAGCGTTTTACAGAAAACGCTTTGACTTTCGGTTAAGACCATTATGGTCCAGCCATTGTTCGTAACGAACATGGCTAAGTGATCGTAATAAGATAGGTGTTAGTCCCTATAAAGGGCACCTCCTGAAGATCACGTTTGCTAGACCAATTGACGGGTCAAAGTTATGATATTAAAAAGTCAAGCAGGCCATTTTTCAGAAAAATCATAAATTGATCTTATAAATGTTATGAAACATGTTTGAACTTAAATAAGTTGGTAATAATTATTAGAATATGTAAGAACATGTTCGGCTCGTCAATTTCAATTCTAAGGTCGGTTCGCAACCGAAAGTCACGAAGTTTGATATCTGCTTTGACTTTCGATTCTGAACCGATTTAGATTAGTTACCTACTGATCTAAAGTTGCATTATGATTGTAATATATTGTAGAATAACCCTCTGAGGTTATATTACATGATCATAATCAGAATTTGAGTTTATACGCAAGTTCCGTAACTATACCATTTTTGACTAAAATGCCCTTTTTGCATTAAACTACGTTTTTAATGATAATGAACTTGAATAAGTTTCCTACTGATGTAATATTATAAGTAGCATTATTTGGGATGTTAAATTAGAGTATAAACTGAGTTTACAAGCAGGTCCTTGAATTATGTCAGTAAATGACGATTTAGCCCTTATGGCTCATAAAATGGTTTTAACCAAATCTTTTCAAGGTAAATCCTTTACCTATTGATATGTCATATTAAATAACATATCTAAGATATTTTAATATGACCTTAACATCAGTTTTTATTAAACATCGCATAAAACGTCATTTAACGACATAAGCGCCTTTTCGGCGCATAGTATGGTTTTAAATCATTTTATTTGACCAAGACTTGTTACTTACTGGTTTTAAAACTTATTTTAAATATATTTACAGTAGGTACATGTTATAAACTCAGAATCCCAAATAATTTATAAACCATGTGTAAAATGATCAAAATGCCCCTTCGATGCATAGTTTGGTCATAAAAGATAAATTACACATAGAATTAATATCCTACTGATATTTTATCATGAATAAATTATTTTTCCAGAATATATAAAGTTATAACTTAAAATTTTATTTCAAGTTCCTTTTTATACGGTGTGAAATTACCGAAATGCCCTTATGAGGCATAGTTTCATTTTAAAACCTTAACGGACATATAAGTTGATATCTTACTGATATTACAACTTAATTAAAGTATAATGGTATATAGAATTGTCCATGACTTATCCGGTTACCCATTATCGCTTATAAGCGTACGGTTAATTATACGTAACTAGTTTACGGCATTTAATCAAAATGGGTTTAACCTTGTCATTTTACACTCAAAATCCAGAATGTTAATTGTTTACCCATTGTATATAAGTCAAGGTACTTGTTGCGTTTAAACTACATTCTATCCGGTCATCGCTTTATCTAGCGTACCGTTTTTGATCCATTACGCTAGTCGGTCTAAGTCTATGACTTACATAAGACCGTTAGCATTTTAATTGGTTAGCTTATACCATAATCCAGACTAGAGCCTTCCGGTAAATGCTATCTGCACTTAGCTCATTTTGAATACGGCTGAGATATTATCTTGCATTTTAAATCAAGACTAGCTCAGGTAAATACTCTTGACTTACTTTCCCTATACGGGCTTGGGATATGGTAAGTTATTACTGCTTGGTCGGAAATGGGATCAATCGAATGCCGGATTATGGCTAGTCAATCCGTATAGTCCATTTTAATCAGTTTTGTTTGATAACTTAAACATCGGGGGTTAAATTACCGTGTCCTGGATATCCTCGGCTCATTACATTAGATAATGGCCACGACCTTAGCGCGGGGTGTAGGCATACACCTAACAGAAGCTCAAATGCAAATTACCCAAGACGTTGGGGATAACTCCTCTGTGAGTTCTAAGTGGTGTGTATTTAATCATGTCTCGGTGTCTGTACTGGGTCCTGTATGTATGGACAAACATATGAATCTGTTAACAAGGTTACAAAGTAACTTTCCCAAGTTATAAAAGATTTGTGCCCTGTACACTTAAATCTAATTTCTAAAACATTTTCGAAATGAGTCAGTCGGGTGTATTTACCAGCGAAAGCTGACGTATTTTCAAAAGACTAAGCTTGCAGGTACAATACGAAATAGGCCGGAAGCTGCTCGATAGTGATTAAGAGGATCTTGCAAATCCTTAGATCTGCCCTAAAGTCTGTTTTATATTCTTTTTTTGTATATTTTATGATCCGCCTAAGGATCTTCTATTACAAGCCTGTATATTATTTTGTATTTTGAACATTCGGTTTCTAATAGTAATTTACTCCAAGACTTCCGCTGTGCCGTGTTTAATTGACAATGATGTTATCAACTGACGTCACGATACTCCCCAACCGGGCCCATCGGTGTATGGATTTGGGTTGCAAATCCGGGGTGTGACAGGTTGGTATCAGAGCTAACGTTTGAGAGAATTAAACACTATCCTTCTTGTGTTTAATCTCAAACTTACACGAGCACATTCCTTAGACCTCCAAGTCTAGGCATTGACCTAGGATTACTCATTTCATTATTAAGTTATTAGTCTTGTTTTTTAATTAATTTTTAACAGGAAAATGCCACCACGTGTACGAGGACGAGGAAAAGGACCCATGAGGGAAGAACCATAAGGACACATTCCCCCTCATCCATATCACCCGAACCCCTATGAGGACTCGGGAGATTCATGGCCATTCGCCCTACCTACACTCAAAGTTCTTACTACTCGTACCATTCGCACCATTCGCACCACTCCCATCATTCTCATCATTCTTACCATGATGAGTTTAATACAAACCATTATTTAAATACACCTCCAGCCGATCAAAACCAGTTGGATCAACCAAACCCCATGGACGAGGACTCCGACCCGGAGATGCCACCGTCGGGATCGCATAGCATCCCATTGAAACTTAAGCGGTTCGAACTCCTATGCCGGATCACCTTACCAAGGTCCTAATGAGTGGGACCAATATTGGAACCAATTTACCTTCGTCAATACTCCTTCCTATCACTCCCAACCACCTCCCGTGCAAGAAGATGTGCACATGGAACCGGTGGAACAACCCAAATCGCCACCAGAAAACCCCCAAGGAGGAAAAGAGGAGCACGTATGTTGGTACGTGCGGGCCAATGGTTGGGTTCGCTACCACCATTGCCCAAACCTTACCTAACCATTCAAGTGGACCCACAAATGGGTGGACCATCTAACACCTCACCTGTGGTGGAACCAACACCAACACCTACAGTTCAACCACCACCATCAGGTTATAGTAACACAATCCCCACATATCCAGATACGTCTGGATATGATCCTTTTAACCCGTCTACACCAGTAGACTATCAAGCATGGTCGCATGACCCATATATGCAAGCGGTTATGCACAACACACTTTACCCATCTCCTTTCCCATATGCTTATCCACCGACTGGATATCCAACTTATGGGTACTAGTATCCGGTTATGCCACAACCACAACCACAACCTCCGCCACCACTTGAGGCCATTAACGAAGCCTTAGAAAGAATGAAAGAAATGCAACAACAAGCGAAGAAAACAAAGAAGAAGACAAACAAGTTCTTCAAGAATCTCCAAATTGGTTAAGGGAAAGAAGGACGAGTGAAGTTTCTTCTAATATATGTTAGTCCCTGCGAGGACATTGTTATTTCTTTAGTCCCTGCGTGGACATTTTGTTTTCTGTAGTCCTTGCATGGACAATTTATTTCTTTTTAGTATTGTAACTTCTATTGAAATTTAATGAAGTATTTTGGAATTATATATATATATATATATATATATATATATGTATTCATCCTCTTCAAACAAGCGTCTTGATTTTACTCGAAATTTATGCTCTGTCATATAATTCCAAAAAGATCTTATTGGTTTTGATTAGCTAAGTGGCACAGACCACACATTTGGCCAATTTATAAATGATAGTTAAGTACGAAGGGGTCTTCTATCATGATAGTGAAGGGAAGTTAAGCTTCTATCCAGAGGTGGTGGACTTAAGTTCCAGCCTCCAAGTCGTTAAGGTCAATGCGACCGGGATTATTAATCAACCATTCAGGTACTCTTATGTTAACATTCAGAAATGTTAATACTCTTGGTAGTGTGACTTGAGGAATCACACTAGCCTTCAAGGTAAAGGACTATGTCCTAACCTTATATAGCCTATGTGATCAAATTTGATCTAAGCTAATATCATCAGTGCGATGATTAAACATCCATTAGAGATGTATTGCCCTTGGGCTATGATTAAACATCCATTAGTGATGTATTGCGCTTGGGGCTATGATTAAACATCCATTAGTGATGTATTGCCCTTGGGGCTATGATTAAAACATCCGTTAGTGATGTATTTCCCTTGGGGCTATGATTAAACATCCATTAGTGATGTATTGCCCTTGGGGCTATGATTAAAACATCCGTTAGTGATGTATTGCCCTTGGGGCTATGATTAAACATCCATTAGTGATGTATTGCCCTTGGGGCTATGATTAAAACATCCACTAGTGATGCATTGCCTTTGGGGCTATGATTAACATCCATTAAGTGATAATTTGGCTTTGAGCAATATTATTTTCAAAATGACAATGCCAGCTGTGGTTAAATATAACCCCCTGTCCATATTTTATATCCATTAGTGACAGGCCTATGTGCCATATTTTATGCCCATTAGTGAAAGGCCTATGTGCCATATTTTATGTCCATTAGTGACAGGCCTATGTGCCATAAATTTTATGTCCTTCGTGACAAGCTTAAGAGCTAAATATAATTGTCAATTATGACAAAGACAGTTGTGACAATACGATCCACTGTCCAATATCATATATGGACTATGTCCAAATTGTAATTTGCCTGTGATGGTCCTTTTGAGACCTAGGCCAATTATAGATATAATGAGCCTAAGAGTTGTGATGTTATTCACACTAGTATAGGCAATAGATTGTTATATCCAATGTTGGAAGCCAATATGGTTGATATACCATGGCTAAAAGAAGTTCTATTGGTATATAGAACCAAAGCTCAAAAGATGGCTAACTCGGATGTGTCACACCCCGATTTTCGATGTAGCGGAAGCGTGTCGCGAGGTGTGGCCAGAGCGGCAATTGTTGCATTCAACCAACTAAACGACAATTGTATTACATTACAAAACATTCATCCATACTTTTTATTTAACCATAATTCACGTATAAACTTTTGTCTTTAAAACAAACCACAAGTTTAACAACATTATTTAAAATTTAGACATAAGTTTATAAAACGTAACAACAAAGACTGGATGGAACATAACATCATGACTTCACAACAAACGAACAAGATTTTTCGCTGAAGGCCATCCACTAGTTTCCTATAATACATGTTAGTTTTGAAAACAATGTCAACAAAAGCTGGTGAATTCATGTTATAAATTTTGTATCAAATGAATTAACAAAAACATTTGAAATTAACTTGTTTAATATAGCTTCATGAAACTTGTAAGATCATTAGTGTGTTGCAAGGACACTAATCTGTATGCCGAATAAGGTGGCAACCAAACCTTGACGATTTATTATGTGTCTGAGACACTCGTTTTAGACACAAAAGCACTCTAATACGATCTGTTATCATTGCCGTAATAGAGTGGGGCTCCCCAAACCCAATAGACCCCTTGTTCCTCGGTACTTGTCTTTCCTTAATGGCCCCAATGCTTGAGCCCTATTCACATGTGATCTAAATATTTTCATTTTCCCAGCTAAATTAATTGTAATATGTATACATCCCAGCACGTTTAAAACCATAAAAACGTTTAAATAAAAGGGGAAACATGAACTCACTAATTTGCGTTCCGTACAAATCTCTATTCGGTTCCTGATACTTCGTTTGTTTTTCGACCTACAGGTGTTCTAGTCTATCAGACATTTAGGCTTTCGTTTGTTTTTCGTACAAGTATTTTATCTTGAATGTCCATAATTTAATTGTAAATAACTCAATCTAATAAGTTATTACATATGGGCCTAGCCCAAAAGCTTTTGTAAGTATGGGCCTAGCCCAAAAGCTTTAGTAAGTATGGGCCTAGCCCAAATTTGCTTACTTTGTATGGGTCTAGCCCAATTCGTTTCATGTATGTAGGCATAGCCCAACCTAATTTTGTTTATTTAGTATGTTAAGCCCAATTGGTTTATAAAAGTGAGTTTTAGCCCAAAGTTAGTTTTTATAAAATGGATTAGCCCAATTTATTTTTTTTTATAAAAGTGGGCTTGGCTCAAAGTTATCTTTTATTTAAATGGGTCTAGCCCATGTAAACTTTTATAAAAGTGGGCTTAGCCCAAGTTTGATTGTAATACAAGTGGGCCTTAGCCTAAAGTTAACTTTATGAAAGTGGGCTAGTCCATATATTTTTATAAAAATAGTTTTAGCCCAATATAGTTTTTATAAAAATGGGCTTAGTATAATAATTGTTTAGTTGGGAATATCCAAAAATATTTACTAGTATTTGTTATAACTTATAAAAATTTATTTTTAAAAACTATAAGTTATATATATTTAAAAATTCTAGTAAATATAAAGTGTATCGTTTTATTTGTTCGTTTTGACTGTTAGGTTCGCGTCGACTATTTTATTCGTTTCGACTTTGTCGTTTGTTTCATTTATACCATATATTTTATTTTGTCCGAATTGTCCGAGTTTGTCCAAAGTGTCCGATATATATTATTTTGTCAAAAGTTGAACACTTAAACATATTTTTATACAAAAAAAAATGTGCACATATAAGGTGGTTTAAAATATATATTTTATTAAAAATATATATTTATCTCATTTTTAGTTTAAGAAAATATAAGTAATTATATTCTTAACTTTTTATCCAAATCCTTTATCTAAACATGATTAAAGTTCCTAATCATTTTGAATCACAAAATTTTTAGTTTAATCACATCTTAATCAAGATTAATTTTTATAAAATTTTTGCCATAGTTTCCTTTAAAAATATAAGTTTCCCATGTTTTTATAAACATGTTTTAAGTAATTAAACTAACTCAAATCAACATCAATCGTAATTATTATATAAATGTATTAACAAAATGTCATGAACTAGTTATAATTTTAATCTTTCTTAAAATGAAAACTTTATTATCATTTATAAGCAAAATTTTTAAATCATAACTTTTATTTAATGATCTAGTTCATGTATGATCATCTTTAAAGTATGAGATTATGTTCATGACATATTTTGTTAATGAATCTTGGTAATCTAAACATGCATGTGTTTAGATCACCTTTTTATTTATAATTTTGCAAAATTCAAGTTTACTAGTTCATAACAAGTTCAAGACCATCAAAACTTATCAAGAAAATCACATGATTATGTTAGTGATTATAGTATATTAGTGTTTTTCAAGTGGGTTTTTATATAATTTTTATGATGATCTTGTGTAATTTTTATAAAATAAAAAATATAACATAAGGTTTAAGATCTTACTACTAGCACAAGGCTATGGATGATCTAAGAGATGAAGAAAATGGATTGATCAAGAGTTCCAAGCTTCCAAAATAGGCTTCTAATTCTTGCAAACTCCTTAGATTTTCCTTAGATCTTCATGTAAGCTTTAAATGCTAAAGTTTGTTTTTTTAAAGAAAATGGAAGATGATGATGATGAAGTTAGCAAATTTTTGGGAGTGAATGAGAGTGTTCTTGAGTTTTGATGTTTAGGAAAATGAATGAAATGGAAAATATGTGTTGATTTTGATTTTAGGATTAGGAGTTTACACCTCATAACACACTAGTAATCTTCACACTTTGCCAACACATAATAAAAACTTTGTGGCATTGAAATTGCCATTTTGGCCGTGAGGTGTTAGGTGCCATTTTTATTTTTATTTTTTATTTTTTATTTATAAATTATATGCAATTTTATAACTTTTATAAACTTTAATAAATTTATATATAAGTTTTTATAAAAACTAATGCCCCAACATTTTAAAGTGATGTTATAATATGCCAAAATAATTTACTAGTCTTGTTGTTTTGTTGTTCGGTTGATAAAGTTAGTTCGGGTCTTGTACCGGGTGAAATACTGATACATAGTGTTACTTATAAAATTTTATGTTCATAATAATTCTAATTCAATTTTTATTGTCCCGTTAATTAATCTAGCTCTTCAGACTAATAATTTTGTCAATTTGAGTTCAGTTCTGGTACCGGCTTTGTTGTCAGGTTTTTACTGAACAAACCGTTTAGCTTTAAATAATAAGATTTATATATGGGTTTTATACTATTTCTAACACCCATTAATATTCTTTAGCTAAAAATATTTTTTTTTTGGCTTTTCGGACAATTGCTGAATTTTGCTGCAGAATTGCTGAATTTTGCTGCAGACTTGGACAATTTGGTATTTTATATAAAATTTTTATGGTATAATAGTGCAGAAACATTTTTTTTATCTTAATTCTATCATATTAGATTGTACCGTAACTAGTTCTGATATTTAATACATGTTCGCGTCGTTGTCATTTGTCTAGGATATGGTTTTATATACTCGTGATCATGACGAATCGATTATCATACCAAACTATGATTTGGTTAAATTCCTAGACTTTTAAGACTTAAAATCAAAAATTAAGTCATGTTATATGATAAATAGACAATGTACTAGTTGTTCAAGTTGTACAGAATTACCGGAATTTTTGCCAATTATCACATTCTCCCCTTGTTCAAGAACATTTCGTCCCGAAATTTAAGTCGTGTCATCCTTTGCGTAGGATTTCTCAAACAAGTGGGGATACTTGCTTTTGATTTCGTCTTCCTGTTCCCAAGTGAACTCAGGTCCACGCTTTGAGTTCCAATGGACTTTGACTAGTTTGATAAGACTCCTCCTTGTTTTTTAAACTTTCGAATCTAAAATTTCGACAGGTTCTTAGATGAAATGGAGTTTGTCGTTTATATGAATTTCTTTCGTGGGGATAATAAGTGACTCGTCTGAAAGACACTTCTTAAGATTTGACACATGAAAAGTGTCGTGAACGTTATTAAGTGTTTCAGGCAATTTCAGCTTATATGCGACTGTTCCAATCTTCTCCAAGATTTCGTATGGTCCTATATACCTCGGGCTAAGTTTTCCTTGTTTCCTGAATCTAACTACTCCCCTGCAAGGCGAGACCTTTAATAGCACTTTGTCTCCAATCTCAAAGGACAATGGTTTGCGGCATTTATCCGCATAACTTTTCTGTCTATCCTGAGCGACTTTAATACGGTCTCGGATTTTAAATATTTTATCTGTAGTTTCTTGAATTAAATCTGGACCTATCATTTGTTTGTCGCCTATTTCCGCCCAACATAACGGAGATTGACATTTACGTCCGTATAATGCTTCAGATGGTGCAGCCTGGATACTCGTGTGATAACTATTGTTATATGAGAACTCCACTAAATGCAAGTGAGTATCCCAATTTCCGCCTAAGTCAATTACACAAGCACGAACCATATCTTCTAAAGTTTGAATGGTGCGTTCACTTTGGCCATTTGTTTAGGGATGAAAGGCCGTACTTAGATCTAAACGAAATCCAAAACCCTTTTGAAATGATTGCCAAATTCTTGATATGAAACGACCATCTCGATCAGAGATTATGGAAACAGGCACTCCATGTCTTGCCACAATCTCTTTAAGATAAAGTTTGGCTAACTTCTCGGTTTTATCTTTCTCACGTACCGGCAAGAAGTGAGTTGATTTGGTTAGTCGGTCAACAATTACCCAAATCATGTCGTGACCGCGAGAGGTCCTGGGTAATTTTGTTATGAAATCCATAGAAATTTGTTCCCATTTCCAAGTGAGAATTTCAGGTTGTTGTAACAATCCTAAAGGTTTTTGGTATTCGGCCTTAATTTTTGCACATGTTAGACATTTTCCAACATAAGTTGCAATATCTCTTTTGAGATTAGGCCACCAATAGAATTCTTTAAGATTGTGGTACATTTTATCCGCTCCCGGATGTATCGAATATTTGGACTTATAGGCTTCATCTAGAATTAAGTTTCACAGATTACCAAAAGAGGAACCAAAATTCTGTTTGCAAAATACAAAGTTCCATTCTCATTTGGTTCTAATTGTTTTTCCATACCTCTAAGCATCTCTGCTTTAAAATTTCCGCTCTTCAGGGCTTCCTGTTGAGCGTCGTGAATTTGAGAGGTAAGGTTATTGTGAATGGTGAGTCTTAATGATCGTACACGAAGAGGCTTCACTCGTTCCTTTCGACTTAGAGCATCTGCGACAACGTTCGCCTTGCCCGGATGGTATTTAATTTCACAATCATAGTCATTCAACAATTCAAGCCAACGTCTTTGGCGCATATTTAACTTTTTCTGGTTAAATACATGTTGAAGACTTTTGTGATCGGTAAAGATTGTGCACTTGGTGCCGTAAAGATAATGACGCCAAATTTTTAACGCAAATACCACTGCACCTAGCTCTAGGTCATGTGTGGTATAGTTCTTTTCGTGAACTTTTAATTGGCATGATGCGTATGCAATAACTTTCTCTCGTTGCATTAATACGCATCCTAAACCTTGATGTGAAGCGTCACAATAAACTACAAAGTCGTCTATGCCGTCTGGAAGTGATAGATTCGGTGCATCACAAAGTTTATCCTTTAGCAGTTGGAAAGCTGCTTCTTGTCTCTCTCCCCAATCAAACTTTTTATCTTTCTGAGTCAGGGAGGTTAGTGGTTGAGCGATCTTTGAAAAATTCTCAATGAATCTCCAATAATAACCCGCCAATCCTAAATATTGGCGTACTTCGGTGGGTATCTTAGGTGCGTTCCAATTCTTAATGGCTTCTATTTTTGATGGATCGACATGTATGCCTTTTTCGTTGACGACATGTCCGAGAAATTGGACTTCACGAAGCCAAAATTCGCACTTAGAGAATTTTGCATACAGTTTCTCTTTCTTTAACAACTTAAGAATGGTCCTAAGATGATGTTCGTGATCCTTTTTATTTCGTGAATATATCAATATGTCATTAATGAATACTATCACAAATTTATCGAGATAAGGCTTGCACACACGGTTCATTAAGTCCATGAACACCGCCGGTGCATTTGTTAGACCAAATGGCATAACAAGGAACTCGTAGTGACCATAACGGGTTCGGAGTGCTGTCTTTGGAATACTTTCTTCCTGCATTCTAAGCTGATGGTATCCTGACCTTAAGTTAATATTCGAGTAAAAACTTGATCCTTGAAGTTGATCGAACTGATCATCGATCCTCGGTAACGGATACCGATTCTTGATCGTGAGTTAGTTCAATTCTCGATAATCTATGCACATTCTAAAGCTTCCATCTTTCTTCTTTACGAATAGAACTGGAGCTCCCCAAGGTGAGATGCTTGGTCTAATAAAACCTTTATCCAACAACTCTTGAAGTTATGTGGACAACTCCTGCATTTCCGAAGGAGCTAATCGGTATGGGGATTTCGCTACAGGTGCAGCTCCTGGAATCAAGTCTATGCGAAATTCGACTTGTCGTTGGGGTGGTATTCCTGGCAAGTCCTCTGGGAAGGCTTCAGGAATTCCTTAACAACAGGGATCTCCTCAAGTTTTGGCTCCTTAGATTTCTTGTCAACAATGTGTGCTAAGAATGCTATACATCATTTTCTCAAGCACTTTTGAGCTTTCATACAAGAAATAATTCGCAATAGCGTTTCGCTCTTCTCGCCAAGTATAAGAAGTGTTTCATTATTAGGAAGTGGAATGCGAATAATTTTGTCGCAACACACGACTTCGGCTTGATTATTGGATAACCAATCCATACCGATTACAACATCAAAACTACCTAACTGGATGGGTATAAATCAATGTTGAATTTTTGTCCGCCTAACTCTAAAGAACATTCTTTAACAATTTCATCAGATTCAATTATCTTTCCATTCGCTAGTTCGATAGTGAATGGAATATCTAATTTATTTGAATTTAGTTCAAGTATATCTTTAAACTCTAAAGATATGAAACTAAAATTTGCGCCAGTATCAAATAAAATAGATGCGAAATGATTATTGACAGGGAACGTGCCAGTGATCACATTCGGATCCTGACGTGCCTCGTGAGCTCCTATTACAAAGGCTCGCCCGTGGCCTTTGTTCTCTTTTGGGCATTCTTCCTAAAGTGGCCCAATTCACCGCAACCATAACAACTTTGATTTCTTCCTCGGTCGGTTCCATTTCCATAACCTCCTTCTTTCTTGCCTTCATTCCTATTTCCTTTGTTATTACTCCAGCAGTTTTCGGTGCGGTGTCCCAACTTCCCACACTTATCACATTTGGTGGTTCGGCATCCACCATAATGATGATAATTGCACCTGTTGCACTTAGGTGCATTTCCTGTATAACCTCTCGGTTCTGTCTCCGCTGCTGCCACGAATACTTTGTTCTTTTTTGCTGTGGGGGTTTCTTTCTTCTTGTTACTCGGTCGGGAACCTTTCTTGAAGTGTGTAAACTTTCTCTTATTCCCATGTGAGGTTGATTCTACATGTGTTTCCTTGGGCATCTCTGCATTCTTTCTCGAAAACTTATTCATTCTCACCGCTTCTTCGGTAAGGCTTACTGCAATCGTAATTGCCTCAGTGATGGTTGTTGGATGTGACGAAGTAACCATACTTCGAATTTCTGGAGATAATCCCCAAATGTATCGTTCAATACGTTTGAATTCAGGGGTTACCATATATGGAACGACTCGCGGAAGATCATGGAAACGCTGTGTATAACCATACACATCGGGTCCTATCATGGATAAGTTCCAAAATTCGGTTTCCAATTTCTGTAACTCGGCTCTAGAACAATATTTCTCTCTCATCATATCCTTCAGTCTATCCCAAGTAATAGCATAAGCAATTGCTTTTCCAAGCGTCTGTACTTGCAAATTCCACCATGAAAATGCTTCATCCATAAATAAGCCTAATACATATGACACAATCTGGTTGATAGAACCATTACTCATACGAATCATGGAACTCGTATTTTCTGCCCAACGCACAAAGGCTACTGCACTGCCTGTGCCATCAAAATTCATAGGTTTGCAATCTAAAAATTGTTTGTATGTACATCCTGAAATAGTTAGATTTCAAGAATCATCAATAATATATATTGTTAGAAATAAATATTAATGATCATACTTTGGTAATTTTATAAATAACAAACCATTTACGGGCATCTGAACTCTTGGTGGTTCTTGAACCCTTGGCTCAGCATTGCGCTCATGATGCGCAAGTGCTTCAGTTATTCGTTGATTCACTAGAGCATCGAGCTCGGGTTGGGTTGTAGGTAATGGCGATGGTCTAAATCGGGGTCTACCTCTTCCTCTAGATGCCGTGATCTTCATATATGAAACATATAGAAGTGATTAGACGTGTATTTGAAACAAATATTGTCTTTCGTGGATTAGTATTATATAATATAAGTGTATATAATATTGATATAATTCAATTTTTATGTATAGTATCCATATTATAAGCACCATAATAGATACATAAAAATGAAAAATCAACAATGCATAAACAAAAGATAAACATCAACCATTAGATATATATTCTCAACTTGATACATCATTTTTGTGAAGATACAAAAATAACTCGGAGTTGTAACACTCCGATAGACAAGTCATACACAATACATTAAAAAGTAGATATTTTCCTTCACATCTTTCTTCAAAATCTTCAAGTTGACGACATATATATCTTCAAAAACTTCTATCTTCAGCAAAACTGGGTATGAGTACCTACCCTAGAGATATGACCATATACCAACTAGATAGATGGTGGAGGTGGAGGTGGAGATGAATGGATGATCCTCCGGAGGTATGCGACCTCCTCCTCGAGCAAACGGATATGCTCCTCGTGGGATGGAAACACACTCGGCGCCAGAGAGTGTGGATGTGGTATAACAGGCGAAGGTGGTGATGATGTCGTTGGTAGAGATGGTGTCACGGGAGGTGTCGAAGTGGGAAATGGTGGTAACTGAGATGACAAAGATGGAGTACTCTGAGATGCTCGCAAAGTGGAAATCTGAGCCTCCAGCTCACGAATACGGCGAAATAAGATACTAATATATATCTCAGAAGACGTGACTCGAAAATCGGTGGTGGTCGGTGGCAAATGACTGGGATGATAGGGATCAGATAGGCTCATACCAGGTGGAGGTGATTGAATGTGAATACCGGTATGGTGAGATGATGGGTATGATGGTCCTCCAATAGTGGGTGGTCGTGAATAGGGATGGTGTCTACTCGCATACTGACTAGACTCAGGGAACATAACTCGGGAGGGTCCTGCAGTGTAAGAAGATGCATAAGGATCAGATGTGATAAAAGGATCTGGAATGGGTATACGCGGTATATGTAATGATCCATCAACATGGTGAAACAGTGGCTTCTCAGATGAGTAGGATGTACATCCCAAAGAGTAATGTGAAGGTCGAGACAAAGGATGAAGAGTGAAACGATCAGTAGCAAATGAAACGTCTCCAGGTAAATACTGAGATGGTCCAGATGGGTAGATGTGACCAGTAGTGATAGCATCAGATGGTATGGGATTAACAAAAGTGGGTGTAATAGAATCATCAACAGTGGGAAAAGTATCTGGAAGTGGTGGTAGATCAGTATCAGGTGAGGGCTCGGGTGGGGGTGATCTCGGAGACGATGGAGCAGATGAGGTAATATCAATGACATCTGGCTCATGAGGAGCTACCTCCAGTAGCGCGAGATCAAAATCATCTCCGATACCTAGATCATCCTCAAGGTGATCTACGTGAACAATAGGAATGACATCGTCATCTCCATCGATGTCGACAGCAAAAGGATCTACCACGTTAAGTGGTATAACATGGTGCTCCACAAAGTGCTCACCTTCGGGGTGGCCAATGATAACTATTTGGTGGTCAAAGAGTGGTAAAGCTAAAACATCATCATCGGGAATATCCCCGGGAATGGGATCGGGTACAGGGTAGGGTAAGGCAAAAGGCTGGAAATCATCGTCCATCCAGTCATCGTCAGAATCATCGTGATCTAACTCGTTGTCGATAATGATAATGACTGGTGGGAGTAGATCATCTAGTGGTATATAATCTATCTCAGGGTCAGAACTCATAGACTCGGTATCTGAAGGGCTACTATCGGAAGACATGGTCCTAGCAAACATAATCCGTACAACTTATTTTTGTTAATAAATAATTTTTGTTTAAAGATAAATAATCGGGCAATCACTAAGTTTCAATGTAAGTTTTTCTAATCATAAGTTCAACTCAACTTACTGTTATTGTGTCTACCTCTCATAGACTAGTTTTGTATAATGACCTTGCACTATTGTTTTTGTTTTAAACATTTGATACTAGTGGACAGTTCTCCCCGGGATGACAAACCAAAAATACTTATTTCAATTTTTGTAAAGGACTTACAAAAATTTATAAAAGAGCATTTTGAAATTGTAGACTAGACTCAAAAGAATCTTAGTTCACTACAATTGAAGCTCTGATACCAGGTCTGTCACACCCCGATTTTCGATGTAGCGGAAGCGTGTCGCGAGTTGTGGCCAGAGCGGCAATTGTTGCATTCAACCAAGTAAACGACAATTGTATTACATTACAAAACATTCATCCATACTTTTTATTTAACCATAATTCACATATAAACTTTTGTCTTTAAAACAAACCACAAGTTTAACAACATTAATTAAAATTTAGACATAAGTTTATAAAACGTAATAACAAAGACTGGATGAAACATAACATCATGACTTCACAACAAACGAACAAGATTTTTCTCCGAAGGCCATCCACTAGTTTCCTGTAATACATGTTAGTTTGAAAACAATGTCAACAAAAGCTGGTGAATTCATGTTATAAATTTTGTATCAAATGAATTAACAAAAACATTTGAAATTAACTTGTTTAATATAGCTTCATGAAACTTGTAAGATCATTAGTGTGTTGCAAGGACACTAATCTGTATGCCAAATACGGTGGCAACCAAACCTTGACTATTTATTATGTGTCTGAGACACTCATTTTAGACACAAAAGCACTCTAATACGATCTGTTATCATTGCCGTAATAGAGTGGGGCTCACCCAAACCCAATAGATCTATCCCCTTGTTCCTCGGTACTTGTCTTTCATTAATGGCCCCAATGCTTGAGCCTTATTCACATGTGATCTAAATATTTCATTTTCCCAGCTATATTAATTGTAACATGTATACATCCCCGCATGTTTAAAACCATAAAAAACGTTAAAATAAAAGGGGAAACATGAACTCACTGATTTGCGTTCCGTACAAATCTCTATTCGATTCCTGATACTTCGTTCGTTTTTCGACCTACAGGTGTTCTAGTCTATCAGACACTTAGACTTTCGTTTGTTTTTCGAAAAAGTATTTTATCTTGAATTTCGTACTTGTATTTGTTGGTTTTTCTTTGTTGATATAATATATATATATATATATATATATATATATATATGTTAGATTGATTAAATGGACATAGTCCATAATTTAATTGTAAATAACTCAATCTAATAATTCATTACATATGGGCCTAGCCCAAAAGCTTTTGTAAGTATGGGCCTAGCCCAAATTTGCTTACTTTGTATGGGCCTAGCCCAATTCGTTTCATGTATGTGGGCATAGCCCAACCTAATTTTGTTTATTTAGTAGATTACGCCCAATTGGTTTATAAAAGTGGGTTTTAGCCCAAAGTTAGTTTTTATAAAATGGATTAGCCCAATTTTTTTTAAAAAGTGGGCTTGGCCCAATGTTATCTTTTATTTAAATGGGTCTAGCCCATGTAAACTTTTATAAAAGTGGGCTTAGCCCAAGTTTGATTTTAATACAAGTGGGCCTTAGCCCAAAGTTAACTTTATGAAAGTGGGCTAGTCCATATATTTTTATAAAAATAGTTTTAACCCAATATAGTTTTTATAAAAATGGGCTTAGTATAATAATTGTTTAGTTGGGAATATCCAAAAATATTTACTAGTATTTGATATAACTTATAAAAATTTATTTTTAAAAACTATAAGTTATATGTATTTAAAAATTCTAGTAAATATAAAGTGTACCGTTTTATTTGTTCGTTTTGACTGTTAGGTTCGCGTCGACTATTTTATTCGTTTCGACTTTGTCGTTTGTTTCATTTATACTGTTGGAATCGGTATTCCCAAGACACAAATTAAATTGATGTGGCTAGTACGTTATGATCCAAGTCGGGTCATACCCAATAACAAGCTAGACAAACACTTATAATATTTATTTATGATATGATTAAACAAATAAATATTAACACTTAGAATATTTAGAAATTGGTTTTCTAAATAATTGCACTTGAGAAACTAATAAATTATATGGATAATTTATTTTGAGAGAATATTTTATATTGTTATTTAATGGGTTAAGTAACATTATAAATAATTGTGATATGTTGAATAAGTCTTATAACATGTGATGTTATAATTTTATAAAATGTTGTAAAATAAATGTAAGACTTATTTTAAAAATGAAATTGAAAAATCTTGGTTGGAAAAGGCCTTTGTGGCCGTTCACTTTGGGCCTCCCAAGGTGGATTTTCCACCAATGAAACTTCATGCAACAATCACATAATCCAACACAAGATCCGATAAGATTTGGTGAATTCCCTTATATAATTTTAATACACATTTTCAAGTAGAAGAACACCTTTTTTGAGCTCTCAATTTTCGGCCAAAAGGGGTTTGTCCAAGAATGTTTCAAGTGAGTTCATAAGTGTAGAAATCCTAGCATAATCAAGGTGTTTGTTGGAAAGCTTGGGGTATACAAGCTTGAGGTCTTCTACTTAGAAGATTACCATTCAAGAAGTATCATCTTCTTCACCTACTTGTTCTTTGGAAAGTAGTATTCTAAACACCCTATGATTGTATTTTGATAGCATGCATGTTCATATATGGATCTGGGTTTTGGTTTTACATATAAAATGGGTTTTATATCTTGTAAGTAACATGTTTTAAATAATTATTCCGTTGCGTTTTTATTTTATACGGATAAAATAACTTTGATAATCATGTCCAAAACCCCAAAAGTGCCACTTATATGAATGCATGCTTCAATGGATTTAAAAATTTTGTGGAAACCCTATGGCCGAAAATTTTAATCATGGTTTTCCTTTTTTTTTTCAAGATGTTTATCATACATGCATAAAAGTATCTTGAAAAATTATATCATTTGGATGATTTGTATGTTTGGACAAAAACCCATCTTTTCCGTTTTTCACTTGGCCGAAAATTGGGTTATAAAAAGGAAACCATTTTTGCTCTTGAATTTAAATATATATGTGGATATATATTTTTTGGTATTCATAACCTAGTCATGACCTTGTGTTTAAATATGTTGAATAATTGTGTTGTGATTTATTTAATTATTTCAATGGGTTGTAATAATTAATTATCTTTGTTCTTTAATTTGTAAAGTTGTAATTTATTTATTTTCATTTGGTATGTAAATAAATAGATTAGGTGCATTTTATTTTACTAGAAAAATGTATTAGGATACTTCATTGTAAAAGAAGATACACACAAAATGTGTTTTGATTTTGGCCAATTTTGAGCCTAAAGAACCTCATGGTTCTTAACGGGATTTTAGCCCAATAATCAAAACACATTTTTGAGGCCCAAAGGAGTTTGGAGCTGAATATAAAGTCCATTTGGAAGCCCAAAGAAAGTGAAGAAAGCGCAACACAAAAGGAATATTTGAAGCATTTGGATGCGGGTTCAAGTGGGAGTTCAACGACACATTTCTTGTGTCAATATTCACCCTTTAGGAAGGACCTTTTTGGCACACTTGTTT
This sequence comes from Scalesia atractyloides, assembly GCA_947069175.1. Taxonomy (NCBI): domain Eukaryota; kingdom Viridiplantae; phylum Streptophyta; class Magnoliopsida; order Asterales; family Asteraceae; genus Scalesia; species Scalesia atractyloides. The sequence goes on from CAMTDV010000001.1 coordinate 36,603,934, forward strand.
TGGCTAACAAGTGTTGCCAAAAATAGTTGGCTATGGTTATGCACCTATTTTGTTTGTAATGCTTGTATGGTTGTTTTATTTATGGTTGTTTAGATGATATCTGGATATGCATGCTTAACAACTTATAATCCATAACAAGCTTAAAATTGGTTCTTTAAAAATCATTAAAGTGGTTAATAAAATGGTTTTATTAAAAATTACAGATTTTATAATAAAATGGGTTTTATTAAAAGAACCTTGAAAATTGGTTTTCAAAAAGGTACCATGAATTTGAATGCATGCAAATGTATGGTACATAAAGTTTTCTAAAACTAGAACTTTTGAAAACATAAAATCCCTTTTATAAAACAAGTCAAACACCACCCTTTTATACAACACTCGAATCACTTGGGAATTCTTTGTGGGATAAAGGCCACCTAACCACATTTGAAGGAACTTGTGAATTGGAGGTAGGCTTACAATATTTGTGGGATAAAGGTCACCTAACCACTTGTATGTGTAAACTTACATGTGTGTGTAAGTAGGACGATTTGATTTGGAAACCATGTGCTTAGGGTCACCGAAGCATGGCGTACAAAGGTGTTGATGGGATTAAACATGCCAACTAAACATAAAGATGTTTAACCGATCCCATATGGCTAGAAATTGCAAAGGGTTGCAATTGTCAAACATTGACTACCTTGTTAATTTAAATAATGGGATAAAGGTCACCTAACCAATATTTAAATGTAACGTTGGATTCTAGATTTTAATTATTAATTGTCGATGAGACATAAAAGGGTATTATAAATTAAAATTTAATAGTATCAAAAATACTAAAAATTGAAATTTGTTAAAATTTTGTAGATGACCGCTAACAATGCAAACACAATTACCCAAACCGTCCGTAACCAATCACTAAGAACCATCCTTGAAAAGGATCGTCTCAACCATAACAACTTCATGGATTGGTATCGAAACTTGAGAATCGTTCTCAAGCAAGAAAAGATATCTTATGTGTTGGACGATCCTATTCCCGATGAACCTAACGTGGAAGATGAGGAGGCCTATAACGATTGGATTAAGTATACCGTGGACTCCATGCAAGCCTCTTGCCTCATGTTGGGAACTATGATTCCCGAGATTCAAAAGGATTTTGAACATCATGGGGCATACGACATGATTACCCAATTGAAGGAAATGTTCCTTCAACAAGCAAGGGTAGAACGCTTCGAAACGGTTCGGGCGCTTCATGCATGTCGTATGGAGGAAACCCAATCGGCCTCATCTTATGTCCTGAAGATGAAAAGCCACATTGATCGCCTCCAAAGGCTCAACTGTCCCGTCTCAAAAGAGTTGGCTACGGATTTGATCCTTAACTCTTTAACAAAGAAGTTTGAAACTTTTGTCATGAATTATAACATAACGGATGGGACAAGAGCATTGGTGAGCTTCATGTGATGCTCAAAACTGCCGAGGCAGGTATGGGTAAAAAGGCTTTACCCGTTCTAATGATCAATGAGGGAGGCAACAAGAAGAGGCCCCACCCCGACTCCAAGGCAAGTTTTGCCAAAAGAAAGGGCCACGTCAAAGGGAACAAAGGAAAGGTTAAAGCGGAACCCATGAAACCAAAGGAAAAGAAGCAAAAGGTTGCTTCGACTGACCCATGCTTTGAGTGTGGAGAGATAGGACATTGGAAAAGAAATTGTCCAACCTATCTCAAGGAGTTGAAAAACAAGAGGGATGCGGGGCAAACCTCAGGTACAATCTTTATGATACATATTGACCTTAATGTTATTTTTTCAAATACATGGGTATTGGATACCGGGTGTGGAACTCATATTTGCAATTTGTTGCAGGGGTTCAAAAGAAATAAACATTACAAGAAGGGAGACATTAGTCTCTTCATGGGCAATGGAGCAAAGGTTCAAGTTGAAGCCCGAGGAGACTATGTTTGGAAACTTCCAAGTGGTTTGGAAATCATCTTGAAAAATGTTTTGTATGCTCCTAGTTTGACTAGGAACATTATTTCGGTTTCCCTCTTTCTGCAATATGGTTTTAATTTAAAGTTTGTAAATGATGACATTTATGTTTTGATGAATGACATGTTTTACTTTAAAGCTATGCCTTCAAACGGTATTTATGAATTGGTTCATGATAATACATTTGATAGTCAATGTACCAAGCAACCACCAAGAAACTCAAATTAGATTTGAGTGATTCCTATCTTTGGCATTGTCGCCTTAGACATTTAAACAAAAATCGCATGCAAACACTTAGAAAGAATGGTCTTTTGGAAACAAATGGAGATGATTCATTTGATGTATGTGAATATTGTTTACAAGGCAAAATGACTAAGGCACCCTTCAGTGGCACCTTTGAAAGGGCAAAAGACTTATTAGGTATCATACATTCGGATGTATGTGGTCCTTTTAAGCCAATGACTAGGAATGGTGAAAAATACTTCATTAGTTTTACCGACGACTATAGTCGTTATGGTTATGTGTACTTGATAAGACACAAAGATAAAGCATTTGAAAAGTTCAAAGGTTTCAAAAGTGAAGTAGAAAATCAACTCAAGAAAACAATCAAAGTCCTTCGTACCGATAGAGGAGGTGAATACCTTAGTGATACTTTTCAAGATCATCTTAGGAGTTGTGGGATTATCTCACAACTTACTCCACCTGGAACATCACAACATAATGGTGTGTCTGAAAGGAGGAATCGAACTCTATTGGATATGGTTCGATCTATGATGGCTAGAAGCACATTGCCTCTATCATTTTGGGGTTACGCTTTGCTCTCCGCGGCCCGTAAACTGAATATGGCCCCAACCAAGAAAGTGGATAAGACACCTTTTGAAATATGGCATGGAAAGGCTCCATCATTATCATATTTGAAAGTATGGGGTTGTGAAGCTTACGTGAAGCAATACACCCCAAACAAATTGGAAGTACGATCCACTAAGTGTATCTTTGTAGGATATCCTAAAGATGATATAGGATATTAATTTTACGATCCAACAAAGCAAAAGGTATTTGTTGCTCGAAAGGGTAAGTTCTTGGAGGCTAAGTTCCTTATGGAAAGAACTAGTAGTAGAACAGTGGAACTTGATGAGGATCAAGAACCACAAGCCAATACACGTTTGGTTGATACTAGCACTCAACAAGAGGTTGTTGAAGAGGATCAAATGGTTGATCAATACACACAAAACGTTCGCAGATCTGGTAGAATTAGTCATCCACCCGAAAGATATGGATTTTTCATGGATGGATGCTACGTGGTAGATTCAGATGAACCAACCACATACCATGATGTAATGTCACAATCCGATTATGACATGTGGCTTGAAGCAATGAACGTCGAGATGCAATCCATGTATGACAACCAAGTATGGGAATTGGTTGTACCACCTCTTAACTCCAAAGTAGTTGGAAGTAAGTGGGTTTTCAAGAAGAAAACTGATATGCATGGTAACTTGGATATTTATAAAGCGAGACTTGTAGCAAAAGGTTTCACTCAAACTCAAGGGGTTGATTATGATGAGACCTTCTCGCCCGTGGCAATGCTAAAGTCAATTAGGATATTATTTGCCATAGCTGCATATTATGATTATGAGATTTGGCAAATGGATGTCAAAACGGCTTTCCTTAATGGATATCTTAATGAAGATGTCTATATGGTTCAGCCTGAAGGTTTTGTCGATCCAAAACATCCTAACAAAGTATGCAAGTTAAAGAAATCAATATATGGATTGAAACAAGCATCTAGAAGTTGGAATCATCGTTTTGATGAAGAAATTAGGAATTTGGACTCATCAAGAACGCCGATGAAGCTTGTGTGTATAAGAAGGCTAGTGGGAGCATCATCACTTTCCTAGTATCGTATGTCGATGACATTCTACTATTTGGAAATGATATTCCAACCATGGAATGTGTTAAAACCTGGCTTGGAAGTTGTTTTTCCATTAACGATCTTGGTGAAGCCGCCTATATTTTGGGAATAAAGATCTATAGGGATAGATCAAGGCGCTTGATAGGTTTGAACCAAAGTGCATACATTGACAAAGTCTTGAAAAGGTTCAAGATGGAGAACTCTAAGAAAGGTTTGGTACCTATTCAAAAGGGAACGATATTGAATGCGTCTCAATGTCTAAGCTCAAAGGATGAGCAAGAGAGAATGAAAGGAGTCCCATATGCGTCTGCTATAGGATCCATCATGTATGCAATGATATGAACTAGACCGGACGTGTCATGTGCCTTAAGCATGACAAGTAGATACCAGCAGAATCCAGGTAACAGTCATTTGATGGCTATTAAAAGCATATTGAAATACCTTAGAATGACTAAGGATATGTTTCTAATATATAGATCTGGTGAAGAGGAACTCGTTGTAAAAGGTTACACGGATGCGAGTTTCCAAACTGACCGAGATGGTTCTCGATCACAGTCTGGGTATGTCTTCATTTTGAATGGAGCTGTAGTCTCTTGGAAGAGCTTAAAGCAGGATGTTGTAGCATTGTCCACTATAGAATCAGAATACATCACCGCTTCATTGGCAGCACAAGAAGCTGCATGGTTGAAGAATTCATCACCGACCTAGGGATAGTCCCTACCATTCAGGATCCCCTAGAAATCTTTTGTGATAACGAGGGTGCGATTGCACAAATTAAGGAACCTAGTGCACATCAAAAGACTAGGCACATTGAGCGGAGATTCAACTACATAAGGGATGAAGTTGAAAAGGGAAAGATATGTATTCGCAAAGTTCACACCGATCAAAACATTGCGTATCCTCTCACGAAGCTCCTTGAACGGCCAAAGCATGAGGGTCATACTTGTGCCTTAGGATTTCGATATTCTAGTGATTGGATTTGATCTATTTAGTATTTGGATATCGGAACAATTATTATTATGACTCATTTAATGATTATGGCATTTTGAGTTATGTTCCATTTTAACATGTTTAAATCATGAATAAGTTAATTATTCTAAATGTCCGTAGTCGATCATATTTGCGGGAACAAATATGAAGGTAAGAGTATTATGAACTTGGATTGGTGGATACTCATTAGGTATGAATATAGAGCAAAGTGTTGCTGCCAAAGTTCATAGATATTTATGGGATACAAATATTGGACTGGCCCGCTCTCAAATATTACTACATGGAATCTTTGAGATTGATCATAAGTAAATTTGAGTAAAGGAGAATATCATAGTATCCTCTGACCTGAGATACATATTGCGTCTTGCTATTCACCAAATGTTATACTTTGACTTAGTTCTTTGCTGTTCTGAAACATGGCAGTACATAAGGCTAAGCTCAGGTGTGGTACGAGGTGATTGTGAGAGACGTATGTAGTCAAGATGGGATTTGTTCCTCTTATTCGTTGAGAGTAAGATGTCTAAGGCATGCTAAAGTTTATTTCAACAGAGAATGATCACTCTATGTCTCTGGATTTTTCATGACATCTGTAACAAAAGGATAAATGATCGTTTCACCTAAATCATGTTCAAGTAAGGGACTTGAAGGGGATGATGTTATTGAATGGCACTTCGTCATACGTATTAGGGGTAGTAAACCGTTGTTAGGCGATATTTGCTACTTGCATCAATCTTATATGTATCTTGTGCAAGTGAGAGATTGTTGGAATCGGTATGCCCACGACACATATTAAATTGATGTGGCTAGTACGTTATGATCCAAGTCGGGTCATACCCAATAACAAGCTAGACAAACACTTATAATATTTATTTATGATATGATCAAACAACTAAATATTAACACTTAGAATATTTAGAAATTGGTTTTTTAATAGTTGCACTTGAGAAACTAATAAATTATATGGATAATTCATTTTGAGATAATATTTTATATTGTTATTTAATGGGTTAAGTAACATTATAAATAATTGTGATATGTTGTATAAGTCTTATAACATGTGATGTTATAATTTTATAAAAGTTTATAAAATAAATGTAAGACTTATTTTAAAAATGAAATTGAAAAATCTTGGTTGGAAAAGGCCTTTGTGACCGTCCTGTGATATCCCGGGTTTTTCGGATAACTTACACGTGACACTTGTCGAATAATATGTGTGCTAAGTATTAAACGTGCATGGAATGAATACGTGATGAGTGTTTGTGTGATTGTTTTAGTGATTGAATACTTAGAGTTGATATGTGTATGAACTGAACCGAACCGCGACACGTTCCAACCTTGGTTCATGGTGACTCTAGGAGTTCACAAAGTTTAAACCTTGAACCTAAGCCTTCGGCTAGAAGAAAACGACGATCAAACCTAGACTTACAACTCTAACTATTCGGCCAAGATCAAAACCCAAATCAAATTAACTCACCCTAGTCTCTCGGCACTCTAACTATTCGGCCAAAACCAAACCACTCTAAGACTTGGCCGCGAGATCAAATCCCAATCAAACTAACTCACCTTAATCTTTGGCCGCAAGATAAAACCCAAACCGACCCAACCCAAGTCCCTCGGCCACAATGCTTATCCGAACCGTGAACCTTAGCATCTTGCGCCTATAAATACAAACCCATGCACTCATTCACAATTCACAAAACCCTAGTTCAAGAAATCAGCCGTCGGCAGCCAAGTCTTCACCTTGTGATCGCGAGCAGCTTTCATCTCGATCTGATCAGCCTTTGTTCATTCCATTCGACCGTAAACAGCCTTTGTTCACCTTCATTAGGTCGCGAGATCAGCCCACTTGTTCCCTGCATCGATCACAAACAGCCTACATCATCTTCCGAACGCAGCAGCCCTCGTCATCTTCCTTAACATACTCACGGTTCGATTACCCTATCATTAAAAGTCTAAAACTTATCATATGTTGTTAGATCATAGTCGGATATACGTGTCTTGAGTGTGTTGTTTTCGGATATATCTATGCTTGAATGGTTAGTTGTTTCGGACGATAATTGTTGAATGAAATTGGCCTTGTTAATCTTTGTTTATATGTATGATAGTTGTCGGAGCACATAAGCTTGCCAAGCATGATTGAACGAATGTTAGACTAGCTGATCTGTTAATGATGTTTGCATTAGATGATTGTATGATTGCGGAGTGTTTAAACCGAATTGAATGTTATATTGAAAGCTGATTGTATAGGCTGTAAATTGTGTATAAAAACTAAAGTTATTGAGAAGGGTTGCATGGATAGGTTATTAGTATTAATCTAGGACTAGAAATCAGTTCTTGATCACCTAGATTAATCGCATGAACGGGATTACACGAGTTTATAATAATAACATGCTGAAACAGAAAGCTGAGTGAAAGTTACAGCCGATTTCATCTGGCTGTAACTTGGTCGTTAGTTGTCGAAAAACGGATTTTCTGATGTCTAGAACGTAGAGATTTGAATAAGGAATCCAATGGCGCTGGATTCATAATTTTCTGAAGTCGTTTGATATTTTTAAAGGGCTAAACAAGTTCAGTAGCTAAAGCTGTTAAAATTCTGGAATTTTGCTAGTTGTTTATCAAGCTAGATTTTAAAATCAGTAGGGAGTTGAGTCATGATTTTTGTACAGCAACTAGGTATAGAAATTTCCGGGCAACTCCAATTGGAATTTTGTTAATCGGACGATCAGTGATTTTTAAATAAATTCTTCCGTGGACTGCAGTCAGAAAGCGGTAAATCTGACTGCAGCTTAGTGAATTAATAATTATGGTTAATTGGTAAAGATTTAGGACTTGGAAAAATTATATAAATTTCTATGGTATAAATGTCACCTACTGTAAAAATATGGGAATTTTTGGAATGTTAGAACTATTTTATAAAAATCCTAGAAAACAGCTGAATAATTGAGTGTTAAGCAGAAAGTTGATAACTTGTGATTGTATGCATAAAGTGTTGTATGGATTTGGAATATGTTCATGATAAGTTGTTTGATTCCTATGATCACATGAGAATACTTGCATGCATGTTTGAGTGTTAGATATGTTGTTTGTGTGTATCACTTTGTGAGTAAATTGCGTGTGGAATTTGTATTGGTGTGATTTCACACTGACGTGGAATTAATTGGTTTGTTAGGACGCAACTAGCGGTCCCATCTCTTATAACATCTTTGCTACACTAACCGAGCAAATAAAGGTGAGTTCACGGCCCCTAACTTTATCCGGTTTTTAAACAACAGGGGGAGAAACATGTATACACTCTCAAACTCAATCTCTTTACGTTATAAGAAGTTAACGTCACATAACTATACGGTAACTCAGTTAATGTTAATGTAATGTTATGGGCACTAAGCAGCTTTATCACTTAAGTCCTCGACAATCTCCTCGGATCGTTAGTATTTGGGTTAAATAGCGGGGGAATTATAAGTAGTACTACTGGGTCTGACGAGCCCCATCCGAGCTAGTCGCGCTAGCCGACCGGGTATGGTCAACGGATGTATGATTGGCCTAACACCGCCATGGTCATGTGATAGGCCTGGCAAAACGGAGGCACACAGTCAGCTTCGATCGCGAACACTTAGTGACATGACTTTAGGCTAGCTACCTATATACATTAATATTGAACTTAATTACGGAACAACTTAATATTCCGGGTTTGGAACATTGGAAACATCAACTTATTATCCCGGGTTGGGGATAATGGCAACAACAACTTAATATTCCGGGTTTGGAATATTGGAAGCAACAATTTATTATTCCGGGATTGGAATAATGGAACTGATATGTTATCCCGGGTTGGGGATAACGGAGTAACAAACTGTAACGGAGTAAACAAACGAATTTATGAAAACCTGTGAACTCACTCATCTTTAATGTTGACACTTGTTTCTTTACATGTTTCTCAGGATGCTAGGAGCTCTAGGTGCACGCACATGCATTGAACAAGACATCTTTATCGAGTCTTATTTATTAATATTGTTTTGGGATTTTTCATTTGTTTTTGGCGTTTGTGTTGGCGCCGCATCACTACTTATTTATGCTTCCGCTCAAACTTTAAAAACTGATACTCATGCTAAATATTGGTAATATAAAATCGACAACAAATGATTTTGGAAAACGTATAATCAAATCATGTAGAGTCGTTCAACGTACTAGTGTTTCAGATTCTGGTTTGTTCACACGCCTCGCGGTAAAACTCCGCAAGTGGAAATTGAGGGTGTGATACGTCCACTTTGGGCCTCCCAAGGTGGATTTTCCACCAATGAAACTTCATGCAACAATCACATGATCCAACACAAGATCCTACAAGATTTGGTGAATTCTCTTATATATTTTTAATACACATTTTCAAGTAGAAGAACACCTTTTTTGAGCTCTCAATTTTCGGCCAAAAGGGTTTTGTCCAAGAGTGTTTCAAGTGAGTTCATAAGTGTAGAAATCCTAGCATAATCAAGGTGTTTGTTGGAAAGCTTGGGGTATACAAGCTTGAGGTCTTCTACTTAGAAGATTACCATTCAAGAAGTATCATCTTCTTCACCTACTTGTTCTTTGGAAGGTAGTATTCTAAACACCCTATGATTGTATTTTGATAGCATGCATGTTCATATATGGATCCGGTTTTGGTTTTACATATAAAATGGGTCTTATATCTTGTAAGTAACATGTTTTAAATAATTATTCCGCTGCGTTTTTATTTTATACGAATAAAATAACTTTGATAATCATGTCCAAAACCCCAACATATACCATATATTTTATTTTGTCCGAATTGTCCAAGTATATCCAAATTGTCCGATATATATTATTTTGTCAAAAGTTGAACACTTAAACATATTTTTATACAAAAATACATGTGCACATATATGGTGGTTTAAAATATATATTTTTTTAAAAATATATATTTATCTCATTTTTAGTTTAAGAAAATATAAGTAATTATATTCTTAACTTTTTATCCAAATCCTTTATCTAAACATGATTAAAGTTTCTAATCACTTTGAATCATAAAATTTTTAGTTTAATCATATCTTAATCAAGACTAATTTTTATAAAATTTTTGTCATAGTTTCCTTTAAAAATATAAGTTTCCCATGTTTTTATAAACATGTTTTTAGTAATTAAACTAACTCAAATCAAGATCAATAATAATTATTATATAAATGTATTAACAAAATGTCATGAACTAGTTATAATTTTAATCTTTCTTAAAATGGAAACTTTATTATCATTTATAAGCAAAATTTTTAAATCATATCTTTTATTTAATGATCTAGTTCATGTATGATCATCTTTAAAGTATGAGATTATGTTCATGACATATTTTGTTAATGAATCTTGCTAATCTAATGTTTAGATCACCTTTTTATTCATAATTTTGCAAGATTCAAGTTTACTAGTTCATAACAAGTTCAAGATCATCAAAACTTATCAAGAAAATCACATGATTATGTTAGTGATTATAGTATATTAGTGTGTAATTTTTATAAAATAAAAAATATAACATAAGGTTTAAGATCCTACTACTAGCACAAGGCTAGGGATGATCTAAGAGATGAAGAAAATGGATTGATCAAGAGTTCCAAGCTTCCAAAATGGGCTTCTAATTCTTGCAAACTCCTTAGATTTTCCTTAGATCTTCATGTAAGCTTTAAATGCTAAAGTTTGTTTTTTAAAGAAAATGGAAGATGATGATGATGATTATGAAGTTGGCAAAATTTTGGGAGTGAATGAGAGTGTTCTTGAGTTTTGATGTTTAGGAAAATGAATGAAATGGAAAATAAGTGTTGATTTTGATTTTAGGATTAGGATTTTACACCTCATAACACACTAGTAATCTTCACACTTTGCCAACACATAAAAAAACTTTGTGGCATTGAAATTGCCATTTTGGCCGTGAGGTGTTAGGTGCCATTTTTATTTTTATTTTTTTATTTTTTATTTATAAATTATATGCAATTTTTATAACTTTTATAAATTTTAATAAATTTATATATAAGTTTTTATAAAAATTAATGCCCCAACACTTTAAAATGATGTTATAATATGCCAAAATAATTTACTAGTCTTGTTGTTTCGTTGTTCAGTTGATAAAGTTAGTTCGGGTCTTCTACCGGGTGAAATACTGATACATAGTGTTACTTATAAAATTTTATGTTCATAATAATTCTAGTACAATTTTTATTGTCCCGTTAATTAATCTAGCTCTTCAGACTAATAATTTTCTCATTTTGAGTTCGGTCCTGGTACCGGCTTTGTTGTCAGGGTTTTACTGAACAAACTGTTTAGCTTTAAATAATAAGATTTATATATGGGTTTTATACTATTTCTAACACCCATTATTATTCTTTAGCTAAAAATATTTTTTTTGGCTTTTCGGACAATTGCTGAATTTTGCTATAGACTTGGACAATTTGGTATTTTATATAAAATTTTTATGGTATAATAGTGCAAAAATATTTTTTATCTTAATTATATCATATTAGATTGTACCGTAACTAGTCTGATATTTAATACATGTTCGCGTCGTTGTCATTCGTCTAGGATATGGTTTTATATACTCGTGATCATGACGAATCGATTATCATACCAAACTATGATTTGGTTAAATTCCTAGACTTTTAAGACTTAAAATCAAAAATTAAGTCATGTTATACGATAAATAGACAATGTACTAGTTATTCAAGTTGTACAGGATTACCCGGAATTTTGCCAATTGTCACAGGATGAGGCACAACGTAGCCACCGGGATATTAGCGCTAATAATGCTGAAAACAGAGCCATTAATAGTGACGATTTCCAGGCTCGCATTGACTCAGCCGTTGAAAAGGCCATGGGAAAGGCCATAGAAAAGCTTAAAGAGTTGAGTGCTACTCGCTCTAGACCATTATCGATTACCACATCCTCAGCTCATAAGGAGAGCTCCGTTCACTCGTCGAAGGCGAAGAGTGAACCAAAGAAAATTGATTTTGCTGAAAGGTCCCGTTCTGTTAAAGACGGATGTACCTATAAGTATTTCGTCTCCTGCAATCCCCGAGACTTTAATGGGGAAAAAGGAGCTGTGGAAGCCCTAAAGTGGCTAGACGAGATGGAAACAATCTAGATATCAGCAGTTGTGCTGATAAGAATGTGGTTAAGTATGTATCACAGTCCTTTAAGGGTGATGCCCTAATCTGGTGGAAAGCTATGATACAATCTACAGGAAAAGTCCACCTGTACAACTTAGGATGGTCTAAGTTTGTCGAATTAGTCAAGGAAACTTACTGCCCACCTCATGAGGTGGAGAAATTAGAGACAGACTTTTTGTCTCTTTCAATGAAGAACCTAGATTGTCGGAAGTACGTTTCTGACTTTAACTCCCTATCTAAGTTAGTTTCCTATCTGATCACCCCTGAAACCAAACGCATTGCGCGTTTTATCAATGGGTTAGCCCCTGAAATCAAGGGTATGGTAAAGGCTGCTCAGCCTAGTACCTATAGGTCCGCTGTTGACCTATCCATGTCCCTCACCCTTGATCTAGTGAGGCAAAAGTCAGTCAAGTCTAAAACTGACGGGAAAAGAAAGAGAGAAGAAGACAACTCCTAAAGGTTTAATAAGAAAAATAAAGGGAGATTTGGGTTCAAAAGGAACCAAGACAAGTCGGCTGTGACGCCAACATGCAAGACTTGCAACCACAGGCACTGGGGACAGTGTAATTATGGTCCACAAACCAAACACTGTGGTATTTGTAAGAGAAAAGGACATAAGACCCTAGAATGCAAGGATCTTAAGGATGCCATTTGCTACATCTGCAATGAAAAAGGGCATATTAAGACTAACTTCCCTAAGATTCTTAAGAATATAATGCAAAGCCTGGAGAGGCTAAGAAGGGGATTGCTCGTGCCTTTCAGATAACTACAAGAGAGGCTATTAATGACAACAATGTCATAACAGGTACATTCCTCTTTAACGATATTTATGCTAGAGTTCTTTTCGATTCAGGTGCAGATAATTTTTTTGTTGATCATAAGTTTAGTAAACTATTAAACTTATCCATAAGAACTCTAGATAAAACTTATGAGATAGAACTTGCTGACGGAAGCTTAGAATCCGCATCTTCCATTCTTGATGGATGTTCTATATCCATTAAGAATCATTCCATCCCTATCTCTTTGCTGCCAATGAAATTGGCGGGGTTTGATGTAGTTTTAGGCATGGAGACAAGGTGTTATTATTTAAGGCATCCAAGTGTTTGAGGAAAGGTTGTGTCATTTATATGGCACAAGTCACTATCAACGAATCAAAGACAAACATGGAAGACCTACCAGTTATCTCGGAATATTCAGATGTTTTCCCCGAGGAATTACCAGGCCTACCACCAGACAGGCAAGTAGAATTTAGGATTGACATCCTACCTGGATCAGCACCCATAGCTAGAGCTCCATACTGATTAGCACCAACGGAAATGAAGGAGTTGAGGACTCAGTTAGATGAACTCTTAGAGAAAGGCTTTATTCAGCCAAGTTCCTCGCCCTGGGGAGCTCCAATTCTGTTCGTTAAAAAAAGGACGGTTCAATACAGATGTGCATTGATTACCAAGAGCTAAACAAGATAACGATCAAGAATCGTTATCCTTTGCCCAAGATTGATGATTTATTCGACCAACTTCAAGGGGATATTTACTTCTCCAAGATTGATCTGAGATCTAGATATCACCAGCTGAAGGTTAGGAGTGAGGATGTTCCTAAGACAGCTTTCAGGACCCGATATGGTCATTTTGAATTTCTAGTGATGCCTTTTGGGCTCACAAATGCACCTGCAACATTCATGGATCTCATGAATAGAGTCTGCAAACCGTATTTGGATAAGTTTGTCATTGTCTTTATAGACGACATACTTATCTATTCTCGTAATCAAGATGATCATGAGAAACATCTTCAGTGCATCTTAGAACTGTTAAGGCAAGGGAAGCTTTATGCTAAATTCCCTAAGTGTGAGTTCTGGCTTAGAGAAGTCTAGTTTCTTGGACATATGGTAAGTGAGCATGGTATCCAAGTGGATCCCGCCAAAATAGAGGCCATAATGAATTGGGAAGTGCCCAAAACCCCATCAGAGATTCGTAGTTTTCTAGGTTGGCTGGTTACTATAGGAGGTTCATTGAGAACTTTTCAAGAATAGCCACTCCTTTGACTACCCTGACCCGTAAGAATGTCAAATTTATTTGGAGTCTGAAACAACAAGAATCCTTTGAGATTCTAAAACATAAGCTGAGCAATGCTCCTGTGTTATCTCTACTAGAAGGTATTGAGGATTTTATAGTTTATTGTGATACTTCGCACACCGGCATGGGTTGTGTGCTAATGCAAAAAGGCAAAGTGATTGCCTATACATCACGACAGTTAAAGGTGCACGAAAGAAATTACACCACCCATGATTTGGAATTGGGTGCCGTTGTATTTGCACTAAAGCTATGGAGACATTACTTATATGGCACCAAGTGTATTATATACACAGACCATAAAAGTCTCCAGCATTTGTTCAATCAGAAAGAATTGAACATGCGACAACGCCGATAGATGGAAACGCTTAATGATTATGATTGCGAGATTCGCTACCATCCAGGCAAGGCAAATGTAGTTGTTGATGCCTTAAGTCGCAAAGAATGAGTTAAACCTATTAGGATTAACGCCAAGAGCATTGAGCTCAGGAATAGCTTAAGCGAGAAGCTACTAGATGCGCAAAAGCAAGCCCTATTAGAGGCTAATATCCCAAATGAGGTATTAGGCGGAAATGTTGATCAGTTAGTGCCTGGAAAGGATGGAATCCTTAGATTTAATGATAGAATTTGGGTTCCAATCTTTGGAGGACTTAGAGATCTAATCCTCCAAGAAGCACATAAGTCAAGATACTCAGTTCACCCAGGTGGTGACAAGATGTATTAAGATCCTAAGAAGAATTATTGGTGGATGGGTTTGAAGAAATTCATAGCCACTTATGTAGCTAAATGTCTGATGTGTTCGCAAGTTAAGGCCGAACATTAAAAACCGTCGGGACTTCTACAACAATTGGAAATTCCCACATGGAAATGGGAAATGGTAACTATGGACTTAATTACCAAGTTACCTAAGACCAAAAGTGGAAGTGACACTATTTGGGTCATTGTGGATAGGCTGACTAAGTCACCACATTTCTTGCCAATTAAGGAAACGTATAATTCAGACAAATTGGCTAAGTTGTATGTGGAAAAGATTGTGTCCCTACATGGTGTGCCAATATCTATTGTATCTGATAGAGATACTAGATATACCTCTCATTTTTGGAAAAGTTTCCAACAATCTTTAGGCACACGATTAAACTTTAGTACGGCTTACCACCCGCAGACGGATGGTTAAAGTGAGCGTACTATTCAAACCTTGGAAGACATGCTCCGGGCATGTGTAATTGATTTAGGTGGAAGTTGGGATGACCACTTACCCCTAATAGAATTCTCCTATAATAATAGTTATCATACGAGCATCAATGCTGCTCCTTTTGAGGCCTTCTGTGGGAGAAAATGTAGAATGCCTGTGTGTTGGGCAGAAGTTGGGGAAGCCTAACTATCAGGACCAGAGATTGTCCTTGAGACCACGGAAAAGATTGTGCAAATCTGTGATCGTCTCAAAGCTGCCAGAGATAGGCAGAAGAGCTATGCTGATAAGAGGCGTAAACCTCTTAAGTTCCAAGTAGGGGACAAAGTCATGTTAAAAGTGTCACCCTGGAAAGGTGTGATACGCTTTAGGAAGAAGGGCAAGTTAAGCCCAAGATACATCGGACCATTCGAGATAGTCGAATGTGTCGGCACTATAGCTTATAAGCTTAGATTTACAGAGGAGCTAAGTGGAATCTATGATGTGTTCCACATCAGTAATCTTAAGAAATGTCTAGCCGATGAGTCGCTAGAAGTGTCACACAAGGATGTCAAAATTGACGAAAACCTGAGATTCGTTGAGAAACCAATTTCGATCGAGGATCAACAGGTTAAGAAGCTCTGAAGGAAAATGATACCTATAGTAAAGGTTAAATGGGACGCCTATAGAGGTCCCGAGTATACATGGGAGGTTGAGTCCACTATGCGACAAAAGTACCCCCATCTTTTTGAATAAAATCTCGAGGTCGAGATTTCTTTTAAGGGGGTGAGGATGTAACATTCTGTAAAATCATGTCCAATAATATAGCGACACGTGTTATATTTTATTTTTAGTCTATTAAAGACTAATAAGGACTAAAGGTGTCAACATGCTCAAACTGAGCCTCTGAGTGACTGTCCGATGTCAACATGCATAAATAACAGCCTCTAAGTGACTGATATGTCAACATGCTTAAATCATTAGCCTCTGAGTGACTGATATGTCAACATGCTTAAAACTTGGCCTCTAAGTGACTGATATGTCAACATGCCCAGCCTTTGAGTGACATCGGAGTCAACATGCTTATAGTGGGCCTCTGAGTGATCCTTTACGAAGTCTTAACTCTCACATGTCCCATTTGTTGGACGAGAGGGATTAAATCCGTAACTTTATGAAAGTTAGACATTGGAGGGATTAAAAGTGTCAACATGTTAATTTATACCTCTGAGTGATCTTTTAACGAACTGAGAGCTCGACAATGTCCAGGCATAATCCCGGGTATGCCAAGTATTGGCTACGGAGGGCTAAAAGTGCAAAAAAGGTGTTTTAGGAGGTTCTAGGAGGTTTTAATAAGTTGAGGGGCTAAAAGTGGCAAACTTCAAATCTACCTAAGGGGCGCTCGCGGGGCGCGAGAGGCCTGTGTCTGCAGAAAGTTTGCTTGGCCTCCACACATATTGCCAAAAACCATTTTTCGAAACTATGGACTCTCAATCAACTATGCCACATTTTAGGACACTCGTAAGCTCCCTCTTACACCCCTAAACACCTGGCATCACCTCGTTTGAGTTCTCCAACTATAAATAGGTGTTCAAGTCCACCATTTGAAGTTGCACCTTTCTTATTCATAACGCTTCTCCCTCCTCTGGAAGTTCCTAACTGAAAGGAGCATCCAACTTAGTTCTCTTGCATTCTATGAACCTCTTGTAAGTGTTTCTTCCTTGTGCATTTGTGTTTATAGGCTTTATAGTAAAAAGTCAAGCGTTTTACGAAAAACGCTTTGACTTTCGGTTAAGACCATTATGGTCTAGCCATTGTTCGTAACGAACATGGCAAAGTGATCGTAATAAGATAGGTGTTAGTCCCTATAAAGGGCACCTCCTGAAGATCACGTTTGCTAGACCAATTGACGGGTCAAAGCTATGATATTAAAAAGTCAAGCAGGCCATTTTTCAGAAAAATCATAAATTGATCTTATAAATTTTATGAAACCTGTTTTGAACTTAAATAAGTTGGTAATAATTATTAGAATATGTAAGAACATGTTCGGCTCGTCAATTTCAGTTCTAAGGTCGGTTTGCAACCGAAAGTCACGAAGTTTAACTTCTGCTTTGACTTTCGATTCTGACCCGATTTAGATTAGTTACCTACTGATCTAAAGTTGTATTATGATCGTAATATATTGTAGCATAACCCTCTGAGGTTGCATTTTGACTAAAATGCCCTTTTTGCATAAAACTACGTTTTTAATGATAATGAACTTGAAAATAAGTTTCCTACTGATGTAATATTGTAAGTAGGATTATTTGGGATGTTAAATCAGATTTTAAACTGAGTTTACAAGCAGGTCCTTGAATTATGTCAGTAAATGACGATTTAGCCCTTGTGGCTCATAAAATGGTTTTAACCAAATCTTTTCAAGGTAAATCCTTTACCTATTGATATTTTATATTAAATAACATATATAAGACATTTTAATATGACCTTAACATCAGTTTTCATTAAACATCGCATAAAAAGTCATTTAACGACATAACGCCGTTTCGGCGCATAGTATGGTTTTAAACCATATTATATGACCAAGACTTGTTACCTACTAATTTTAAAACTTATTTTAAATATATTTACAATAGGCACATTTTATAAACTCAGAATCCCAAATAATTTATAAACTATGTGTAAAATGACCAAAATGTCCATTCGGTGCATAGTTTGGTCATAAAAGATAAATTACACATAGAATTAATATCCTACTGATATTTTATCATGAATAAATTATTTTTTCCAGAATATATACAGCTATAACTTAAAATTTTATTCCAAATTCCTTTTTATACGGTGTGAAATTACCGAAATGCCCTTATGAGGCATAGTTTCATTTTAAAAAACCTTAACGGGCATATAAGTTGATATCTTACTGATATTACAACTTAATTAAAGTATAATGGTATATAGAACTTGTCCATGACTTATCCGGTTACCCATATCGCTTATAAGCGTACGGTTAATTATACGTAACTAGTTTACGTAATTTAACCAAAACGGGTTTAACCTTGTCATTTTACACTCAAAATCCAGAATGTTGATTGTTTACCCATTTTATACAAGTCAAGGTACTTGTTGGGTTTAAACTACATTCTATCCGGTCATCGCTTAATCTAGCGTACCGTTTTTTATCCATTACGCTAGTCGGTCTAAGTCTATGACTTACATAAGACCGTTAGCATTTTAATTGGTTAGCTTATGCCATAATCCATATTAGAGCCTTTCGGTAAATGTTATCTGCACTTAGCTCATTTTGAATACGGCTGTGATATTATCTTGCATTTTAAATCAAGACTAGCTCAGGTATATACTCTTGACTTACTTTCCCTATACGGGCTTGGGATACGGCAAATAATTACCGCTTGATCGGAAATGGGATCAATCAAATGCCGGATTATGGCTAGTAAATCCACATATTCCATTTTGATAAGTTTTGTTTGATAACTTAAACATCGGGGGTTAAATTACCGTGTCCTGGATATCCTCGGCTTAGTACATTAGATAATGGCCCCGACCTTAGCGCGGGGTGTAGGCATACACTTGACAGACGCTCAAATGCAAATTACCCAAGACGTTGGGGATAACTCCTCTGTGAGTTCTAAGTGGTGTGTATTTAATCATGTCTTGGTCTCTGTACTGGGCCCTGTATGTATGGGCAAACATATGAATCTGTTAACAAGGTTACAAAGTAACTTTCCCAAGTTATAAAAGATTAGTACTCTGTGCGCTTAAATCTAATTTCTAAAACATTTTCAAAATGAGTCAGTCGGGTGTATTTACCAGCGAAAGCTGACGTATTTTCAAAAGACTAAGCTTGCAGGTACAATACGAAATAGGCCGGAAGCTGCTCGGTAGTGATTAAGAGGATCTTGCAAATCCTTAGATCTGCCCTAAAGTCTGTTTTATATTCTTTTTTGTACATTTTATGATCCGCCCGTGATCTTCTATTACGAGCCTGTATATTATTTTGTATTTCGAACATTCGATTTGTAATAGTAATTTTACTCCAAGACTTCTGCTGTGCCGTGTTTAATTGATAATGATGTTATCAACTGACGTCACGATACTCCCCAACTGGGCCCACCGGTGTATGGGTTTGGGTTGGAAATCCGGGGTGTGATATTTTATCCGCCCCCGAATCAAATAAGACTGACGCGTAAATACCATTAATAAGAAACGTACCATTCACCACATTGTTGTCAGCCTGTGCCTAATTTGCATTAATGTTGAAGACTCTGCCCCAAGCCGGTGGATTGGACTGATTGGCTAGGTTGGCTTGATTAACCGGGTTAGCATAGGGCATAGGGCATCATGGGTGGCTGGTAAGGCTGGAGCATGTTTTGAGGAGGTGGAGCCATGAATTGAGGTGACTGGTACATGGGTTGAAATATTTGTTGTTGTTGGGTTGAGCTCGGTTCGGGTAGGCTTGACCCTGACCAACACGGCAGGCTTGGCTCAAATGACCGAAACGCCCACACTTGGTACATTGTTGATAAGGTGTGTGAGGCTGGTGATGGTAGCGGCAGTGTCCACACAAAGGGTGAGGACCAGTTTAGGGCTTTTGTTTGGGTGGATAGTCGGTGCGACCTGGTTCAATGGCATGGCTGGGATAGGAGGGTTTGTGGTAACCGCATTGTTTCTTCCATTTCCCTTGCTTTTCTTCTTAAATCCAAAGTGAGAAGACGGTCCAATTTTTGTTTCTTTTAACTCCTTTGGCTTTTCAGTAGGAGCTTTGTCCGATGAACCCTGATCCCCTTGTGTTTCAGGTCTTTTGACTTTACTCGATTTTCATTGAGCTGGACAGCTAGACGCATGGCCTCTTCGAGAGTAGCCGGCTTACTACCTTTCACCGTGTCCTTGATAACTGCCGGGAGACCCTTACTGCACTGCCTAATGAGTTGGGTAAGGGGAGTGAACAGATACGGAATCATCATTGTAGCTCGTGGAACCGCTTATTGTAAGTCGCGTTCTCACCTTCATCCTGTTTCAAATTCCAGAATTCATCTTCTAAGTTCTTGATTTCATGTAGGGGCAAAACTACTCCTTCATAATCTCATTGAGCTGCTCCCAGGTCAAAGCCACAGCAGCTTCCTCACCACGGGTATTTTTCTCAGCATTCCACCAAGTTAATGCATTTCCTAGCAAACGACCCGTAGCATATCGAACCTTACGAGTGTTGGGGCACTCGGAGTTCAGAAACGTACTCTCCATTTCTTCAAACCAATGGAGAAGAGTAGTAGCACCACCAGTGCCTTCATAAGTAGGAGGGTCACAAGACTTGAAATGTTTGTACGAGCATTTGGAAGAACCAGAACTGCCATGGTTCTCTTGGTCATCGGCCCCCTTGACGGTTTGGTGAAATTGAGCCACGATGTTGGGAAGGATACGGCCATCTCTTTGGCAATTTGAGACGCCATGCCTCGTCCATAATTTCTGACACGCTTTCCAGGTTGCGTTATCTATAACAATAGAACGCAATAAATTGTGAGTTTTGAGTATAAACAAGTGGACATTAAGTGTGTTCAACATAATAAATAAGAAACTTATGATATATAGAGAAATTCGAAGCTTATGATATAAAATAATGTGAAACATGACATCTCATTAATAAAATATAATAAGTAAACATTTCATCATGAAATCATATGAATCATGGAGTAGAATAAAACTTAGGATAAAACAATATTTCAAAAATGAGATACTAAAAGTTTTAGGGTTGGTATACTTAGAGTTTCAAAATACCTTCCATGCATCACTTTCGTAATCACATGGGCCCCTGTGATTAACGAGCGTTTGCATGGCCCACACATGTCTACCCTTTGACATACAACTAGCCAAAAGAAATCATGAAATGACAGGGTTTGGGGTGATATGAAACATTGTGGGAGGGCACCCATGACTTAACATGGGTACGTTTGACTTATCAAAGTGTTGTTGGTTTACGTGACGTTTGGTGTGACATGCTTTGGCCTAATAGGTATTGGTACTCTCATCGATGGTCCCCAGGTAGGCAATGGGTCCTTAATGGATTTATATGAATGCCAAGCCTAGACAGGACGTCCCGACTACCGGTACCTAACCCTTCCAGTTACTACATGTCCGTCACTTAGCCCACTTTGACGAGATATGAAACTCAAATGCAATGCGAAACTTTAAATAAAATAATTGATATTCAAAAGGGCATGGAAAAGAAATAATGAAATCAACATACTTTAGATATATAAATTATAAATAAAAGATATATTATTTATTTATTATATGGTATGTGTGAACGCGATATGAATAAAAGAGAAACGTACTTTAGATATACAATATAACACATTGTATCATGTAGCGCACCTTTAACATGTAACAATTAAATAATTGATGTTGCGCATGTGTACATCAAACATTTTAAACATGCATAAGCCATAAACAATTAATCAAATAATCACATAAGTACCAAAAAAAACTATAGTCTAAGTCTATGGTCTAATAACCTATCGTAATTCCCTATAATCTCGAGCTCTAATACCAATCTGTCATACCCCGACCCGCAACGGATATGGCACAGGGTATGATATGATTGTGTCATAGCTTTTGACATTTATTTAAAGTTTGAATATTTATTATCATCAATATTAATTTGTCTCACATACCCAAATAATTGTTTGAAATAAAACCATACAATATTCAAAATACAAAAGATAACATAAGTCTTGATTTAATTATTCTAAGGCACAATCCTATGTGTCTTCTCAAGTAGCTATCAACCTTGTGTACCTGTTTCATGTGTAAAAGAAATTTGGGTCAACAATAGTTGGCGAATAGATCTTTTTTTGTTTTTATTTAACTTTAAATGTTTAGTTGATTTTATTTAATAAAAATTATTTAACATAGGTGACATAAATCAATTAATCCGAAAAATAACCAATCCATAAGTAAATAATATAACATGACATAACGAAACAAAAGAAATGAAACAATGATGCGATTCAAGCCCAAAAGGCGAAAAGCGATACTATGAAACAATGATGCGATTCAAGCCCCCAAAAGGCGAAAAGCGAAACTATGAAATCCATGACACAAAGTGGTAAACACGTATAGCGTATGCATGAAACAAGTAATGCAACATACAAAACAAATAGGGACACATATGACACTCTTGGCATGTTATTGAAAAAGTATACGGATCATATGAACATGACACATGAAACACCCCAAAAAGTTAAAATGACAAAAAAGGGAAAAGTAAGATCTACTCACAGTTTTGCGTTCTTTTAAAACCCGCTAATCCGCACGAGTAACGAAAGAGAGGTAACACCAAAAGACACAATCACCCTAAATATTATAACACCAAAGTACTTAAATAAAATAACACAAGGAAAAAATATATAAAAATATTACAACCTAATACTTGGGGTCTATACCTAAAAGAAATATAATTTACTCTATCTAATATTGTTTATGTGATATAATAAACCTACTAATTTAATATATACTTAAATATCAACAGTTAGTAAAATATCTTAAGTTAAAAATTTTTTTTCTTTAACTTATTAATTTAATATACACTTTCTTTCATATCTGTTTTATAATTCATAAAAAGAAACGTTATAAATTTAGTCATCAAATTAGTTTAAATTTTTTTAAAGGCACAATCTCTATGTTTTCTTTATTAACAAAAGAAACCCAAATTTTATATAACATTCTTCGATCAATAAAATGAAATTAATTTTTATGTAGAACCATATATGGCATCTAAAATATAAATTAATTAAAAATTGTAACTAATTTTTATGACTTTTTCACGTCATATTATGTGTGCAAATTTAAATGTAAAAGGCTTTCTTTTGTGTCATTGGAAAATATAAAGCTTGTGGTGTTTTAGAAATCTTATGACACGGAAATAAATTTTATGATATGTGGAAAGATGGACTCATGATAAATTAAAAATGTATAATAATATTAGTGATATTGAGAAAAATGGATTTTGTAATTTATTATATATATATATATATATATATATATATATATATATATATAATATTCCTTTGACAACAACAACATGATAAACAAAACTAACTACACAAAACGCAAGCTATGTCTAGATTCAAAACGTAACCTAAGAACTACTCCAAGTACAAGAAATAAATAATAAAGAAAAATAAATCAAAGTAAAATTCAATATAAAATAACTTTAATAACTACCTCCTAGATGAGGATAGTATCGGGATGGAGATGAGGGTAATGTTGATTCTTGTTCTTCATTCTTGATGGTTTGAGAAAACTTGCAAGATTTCAATGGTGGTGGCTAGGGTTTTTTTTAGAGATATGAGAGATGTTGGAAATACAAGAGAAATAGGATTGTGATTTGTGTTATAAAAGTAAGGCATTAATCTTTGATTGAGAATATAACTATTGTCTTTTAAAGAGATTGAAAAAAAATCATTTCCTTATATAATATTATATATAGATGTCGTAAGAAAGTAAAACAATGTTAATTATTTTTTTGTTACATAATATTTTATATATATAAAGAATTAATTTAGCTGCTTAATTCGTTTTTCTCGTATAACTCGAAAAGTATAACGTTTTATAAAAATTAGAACATTTCGTTGGAACCGAGCGCATTTTTCTCTATGATAAGACCTAACTTCATAAAAATTGGAGTTGGGTCAAAAATAATATATTTTATTTATAACGGTTCGAACTAGGTTACAAACGGTTCGGATTCAAAATTTTTTTCAAAACGAGTACCCTTTTTGGCGGATGTTACATTACGACCTTATGCTTAAAATACTCGAAAATTGGTTAAAGTACGCGAAAACAACCGAAACCAACCCATTCGTGCGGTTGAACACACTTTGCACGAAATGGACTCACTTCGTACGAAGTGGTGCATGCAGCAACTTTTCCTATAAATACAGATGAACTTCACCACTTCCTTTTTTCTAAATCTTCTCACTTCCATTCTCAAACTTATGGATTCTTAGCAGAATAACCTCAGATTGTTTTAAGTGAGTTCAGCTTACTAATACTTGTCAAATCTTCTACTCTTTCTTTTACTTGTATTCGTTTTCTTTTGTACCAAGTGTAGAACTGACAAAGTTCATCATTCTCACTAGGATTTGACTTGTGTTTCAGTAAGTCTGAGAACGTTGGGAGCCTTGGCTACCCGAATTAAGTTCCACACCTCACTTAAACATTTTGCACATCTACTTTCTATACATTCATGACCAACCGGGTTTATCAACTATGTTGATGAACTTTGAGCTTTGGTGAATCATATAACGAGGTATTCATATGTCACACCCAGATATTTCTCACATCGTCCGGTGGGCCCGGTTTGGAGAATATGTGACAAAATTGATATCAATACACAATATAGCACAGTGAAAGTCTTGGATTTAAATTATTACAATATAAATGTCCGAGTGTTAAAAATATTATACAAACGGATAGTGTATGAAAAGATCCACTGGTGGATCGAAAAGTTACAAAATGTTGGTGCATTATGTCTATTTCCTACGTCTAGGATGTGTCTGTATTGTTTATAGGGCTTAAGTGTCGAATGTATATATGTTAAATGTTTATTTTATTCATGTTTGTATGGCTCGTACGAGCGAGATATGTTGGCTTGTACGAGTGTCTCTCAATCACTCGTACGAAGCACCTACTCGTACGAATCACGTCTTCGTTTTACACACACTCCAGTACGAGTCATGTCGATCTAATAGAGGAGTGTTGTGTCAGAGCTAGTTAGTTGAGTTGGTACGGCGAAGCCCTGCTAATTTGTTTACTCGAGTCTGCATTTTGCACGTCATTCTATCTTGTTAGTTTTATCAACCTCTCTAGCAATGAATTCCGCCGCTACTAATTGAGTTAGATCAGACCGTTTGCGCATCAGAGGAGTCCGATCCTCGTTCACAAGTGAAACATTATAAAATTAAAAAAAATAGTTTTTGTGGAAAAGGGTGATCATATTTTATCAAAAAGACAGTCACAACATGCTAAAGAATTGGAATGTTAAAACAAGTAATTAAACAGGTCTTACTAAGGATGTGCCAGTAGGCTTCACTCGTTCAGTAAATTGTTTTCAAGATATAAACCTAAAAGAAAAACTAAATAACTTATGGGTTAACATCTCTCGGATTAGTACTCTGAAATTTCGTTTGAGAGAATGCCAGATTCTGTGATACTAGGTCTTTATATTTAATCGATATCTGGGGTATTATCCGATTTCTTCTGATTTTGCGTGAGCAATGGCCTAGAACTTGTATAATACTTTACGCATTATTCGCCCAAGCTGCATAAAAAATGAATATGTCATAAACTTTGTGACATCTGCAGCATAAAAGATTCCTGTATGGAACACCACCTAAAGACGAGCCTTCATCTCTTTGTCTGTATGGAAATACTAACCTGAGCTCTCAAGGTCTCGCATTCACCCTTTTACAGATATCAATGGGATATATTCACCTGTGAAATGAAATTCTGGGAATCTCGATACGGGAGTATATTCTGAGTTGGGAAACACAGTTATTTCATGTTCTTAAAGTTACCTAACATATCTTGAAACAATTGAGAAATGAGAAGAGGCTTAAAAGGACAAGTATATTGGCAATCTAAGTAAATCTGATTAAAAACTTAATTAGTATACCAAGATCAACGGTACTGATGATTTGTAATATACCTGATATGATTCTCTTAACATAGAACTCGCAAAAATATGTTTGTTGTTTCATTAACATTCTAAAAACCCAAAAAGATTTTCAGTTTCCTTAACTTTGTAGATTCATTTTTAGTTTACCGATGTTAGAAACACTGATGGTTGAAATCATGGCAACATCTTGCTGATAGAAAGCTGAAAACCATGGGTTGGGAGCTAATCTTTATCGGAATTTACCTGAGCGTCAATAAAGTTCATTAATTTGAAACTTTACATGCTAAAATAAATCTGTTTTTGGTAAAAAATGGACAACCAAGGTCATTAACTTGGACTTGGTAGGCAAATCGGATAACCAGGGTCATTAACTTGGACTTGGTTAACTGAGTGGGTTTTAAACAGATAAAATTGATAAAAATAAAAATAAAAATAAAAATTAAAAAAATAATTAAAATCAAAAAGTTTAAAAAGTTTCAGAATGATTCGTACGAATCACACTAATTCGTACAAATGAAGTTTGGTTTGCTTCGCACGAATTTCTGGTTTGTACGAATGACTATAACTAGTATAAAAGGTCTCATTCTTCGCACGAATTAAATTTATGTTATTGTGTGAATTTTTGTACGAATAGAGAGAACTTTGTGCGAATTCGTTCTGAACTTCTCATTTCTTGACTTTTATCGATTATTACCACATTGGGGAGGTTGATTGGCACACCTCTTGCAACGGGAAAGGTAATTTTGCTGAATCTAAGTTGTTATAATGCCGGAATTGAACCAAACGGACTTAAAACATAGATTTAGGGAGATTGGACAGGTAAAATTTAAAATTGACCATAAATACGTTAATATCGGCCCAAATAACCCATAAATCGACTATCAATTTGTTAAAATCTACAAGTTTTAGGTTCAGATTAAACTTGGTTTTTTTAAACGATTCATGATTCGTACGAAGAGGTTGTTCGAACGAAGCAAGGTTTTTCAATGCTTTATTATCTTCATTTGTACAAATGGACTGATTCGTACGAAGCAAGTTTGGTTAAACATGTTTAAAATTTTTCTGACTCTTGAATCATCCGTACGAAATAGTGATTCGTACGAATGATAGTTGATTCAAACTTGCAAAATTTATCTAAGTGTTGATTCGTACAGTAGGTGGATCGTACGAATGATGTTATGATTTTGAATTGTTTGAAAAATTTTCTAACGGTTTGTTGCTTTCTCTGTATACAGGTCAAGAAATCGTCTTTTTTGCCTTTTCACAACATCAGTTGTTTGACTGACGAAACTATTCCAGAGATTGCAGCGTATCGTGATGTATTAGATTTTCTCAGCCATATTCGAATCACGAACGCACTTTCAGATCGACACATTGTGTATAGATTGCACGTTGAATATTTTTGGAACGCTGCTGAGATCAGTACTAAAGACAACGCGATTGTGTCTGCCATAAAGATTGATGATGTTGATATTCCAGTAAAGATTACTGAAGAGTTGATCCGCACAGTTCTGGACTTTAAAGATAACGAAGATGATCCTACGGGTTTCTCTGAGTACATGGTCAAAGGATGCTTTTATCAGATGGGATATGCTGGCTTCGTGAATGCAGCACCATTCAAGAAGGGAAATTTGAGCGCACCGTTTCGTTAACTCGCACATGTCGTTGCTCATGCCCTTAGTCACCGGAATGGAGGATTCGATGATCTTGTTGACTATCAGATGTGCATGATCACAACATTGGTTCTGAACTTGCCGTATAACTTTTCGAAAGTTATTTTTACTTAGATGGTACATAATATCGAGAGAGAAATTCTTACAGTATCCGCGATTCGTACAGATGATGTTAGACCATTTACATCATATCTAAAGAAAAAGAAGGAAGATATTCTGAAGTTGGAACATATGGATGTGTCTACGCTGAAGAAAATGAATTTACACTTGAAGGCATTTCCTAATGTGAAACCTGTTTTTGGTGCGATCATAGATAAAGATTATATTTTTCTGGCACCTGGCAAGTGGAGAAAAGATGATAGCGGTGACGAAGGTGAAGAGTTGACTACTTTATCTAGTTTTGTTGCAAAGCGCAGCCATGGTTTATCAAAGATGGTGAGAAAGGTGCTAAACGTAAAGCTACTGCTACTACTTCTGCACCGGCACAACCGAAGAAGAAAGCTACAGCTGAAAGTTCAGGTTTGCGTGACGAACCAGATATGAAAGAGAATGTTGAGGATATAGCAGCTGATATAGAACGTCAAGCATTTGGGGAAGATAAAGCAGCTGAAGATGTTTCATCTTTGAGCACAAACTCTGACGAAAGAAGGGCTGTTGAAAAGAAAAGGGTGCAGAAGTTAGAGAAAAAGCGTCAAGCTGAGTTGAAGAGAAAGGCTGAAGAACGCAAGCGTAAGGCTACCGGGAGGACGATACTAATTATGTTCCGTCAGGTTCTGATCCTGATACTCCTTTCCGAACACCGGTAAAGAAAAAGCAAAGAAGGTTTAAGCGTTCTGCATCAAGAAGTTTTGAGTCTCCAACCGTCCAATCCAAAGAGACTATATCAGTACAGACAGTTGAAGAGGAAGTTGTGGTCGAGCCTACTCAGCAAATGCCAACATCGCCTCCACAACCAACACCACAACAGCAGCCAACACCGCAACAACCACAACATCATCCAACACCACAACAGCAGGCAACACCGCAACAGCCACCACATACTACACAGACTTCACAGCCCCATTTTGACTTTGATTTTGATTTTGGTGATATACCTGGGGGTGAAGATTTTTCTTTCAACGACCCACGTGTGGATGAGCTGCAGAAACAAGTTTTATTAAACACGGTGAGGATATCTGAGCTGCAAGAACAAATCAATGTGTTTAATCAAGAAAAACAGGAGATGCTTGAGCAAGTTAGTGTTTTATCTGAAGATAAACAGCAACTTAAAGCTATGCTTGCAAGTATTGTATCGCAGAACGAATGTTTGAGACTGTGCATGGCAGAGTATGAAGAAGAGAGACTTCATAGTGATCGAAGAATGAGTTTTTTTAGAAGATTTTGGTAAAGAAGCTTGGTGTGAACATAGCTGCTGAAATCGATGAGATAGAACGCACTGAGGCTCGAGAATGTGTCGCAGAAAAAGAATGTCTCATGAAAGAGCAGTCAGATGCACATGGAAAGGGAAAAGCAAAGGTTGTTGAGGATCCTATTATTGTTCAAACTGAGCCAGAAGCTGAGTCTGTGCCAGTTACATGTACAGATATTGTGGTTTATCAGGAGCCGAACGGATTTATACTTATTGGGAAGCCGATAGATGTTGATATTGACTCGTTAGTTATTTCTCAGAGACATCTTGTTAAAGAAAAGGCTTGAAAAAGAGATTGAAGAAGTTGTTGAAGAATTTGAGGAGGAAGCTGAGAACGATGTTGCAGAGATAGATGATGATGGGTCTAGTAGTTCTGATAGTGATGATGATAATGATGATAATGTAGGAGGAACGGGTGTACGGATTACTGATTCGAGCGTTAATGAAGAAATTGATGTTTCAGTGTACCTCGACGACTATGCTAATCATGCTACTGAGGAAGGAGTTAAAGATAGAGTTGATGATTCTGTAGATGCTCAGCAGGCAGGAATCTTCCCGGAGATAGACTTATCTACCGTTAAGTCGTGCAGAAAGCTTATGACAGAGTTGTCGTGGAGGATGTAGAAGACGCGAACGATTATGAGTACGTGTATGATAATGTTGAAGACGCGAACGATTATGACAGAGTTGTCATGGAGGATGATTCTGATGACGATGCGAATATTGCTGATCAGAGTACAAATGACTCCTCAACTTTTGCCGAATTATTTGCAGCTGAAAATTCAGTGTGTTGAAGAGTAAGGTTGCTGAAGCTGTAATAGAAGATACTATTCCTCAACAATTGTCTAGTGCTGAAATTGCCGAAGAGAGGAAGAAGTGGTTTAGAAATGCACCAGCTGAGCGTAAGTTCAAGCGTCCCCTAGCATTTTTCACTCGTGATGCTGACATATCTCTAGGGGATATAATTAGCAGGGGTTGGATTGAGGAACTGAAAGTATATGCGATCAAGAGGGAGTATGGGATTCAGTATTTCCGATATCTACGTGACATCAAGTCCTTGCCTTTCTGGGATATTAAAGAAATGGTTCAGACAAAGATGATTAATCTAAAGATGAAGTTTCAGGACCATAGGCTATGGAAGTTGATCAAGCTAGAGGCTTTTCATGGTTTTACTCACTGGAAACCTCACTTTCCTTGACGCATCGTAAAAATTGATCCAGTGACAAAGGAGAAAGATATAACGCTCGTCGTAAAAAAGGCCTAAAGTGATGAAAAGCATGCCTATGTTACGAATGGAGCAAGATTTTTATACGATCTTCAAGTGGTGGCATTACGATTTTTATACGATCTTCAAGCTCTCCAATTCCAGAAGATTGTTAATGCCTGCTTTGCCAATGATATTCATTCAGGATCGACATGGAACACTTCATGGAGGAAGCTTGAGGAGATAGAGAAGAAAAAGAAAGAAAAGAATGAAGCTCCGATTGCGCAGTGTGCTTATATAGTATCGCTTAGGAGCTTTCGATTTGGCAATACAATGAAACGACCTCCTCCAACAGATCAAACGCCAATTGCATTTGAGGAGCGTCGCAAGCCACCGAAGAGATTCTTTGGGTGTTAGAGTCAAATCATTTGAAGATTTTTTGAAGATTATCCAGACTGCGGCAACATCCAAGGGGGAGTTTGTTGGTGCATTATGTCTATTGCCTACGTCTAGGATGTGTCTGTATTATTTATAGGGCTTAAGTGTCGAATTTATATATGTTAAATGTTTATTTTATTCATGTTTGTATGGCTCGTACGAGCGAGATATGTTGGCTCGTATGAGTATCGCTCAATCACTCGTACGAAGCAGCTACTCGTACGAATCACGTGTCTGTTTTAATAACACTCCAGTACGAGTCATGTCAACCTATAAATAGAGGAGTGTTGTGTCAGAGCTAGTTAGTTGAGTTGGTACGGCGAAGCCCTGCTAATTTGTTTACTCGAGTCTGTATTTTGCACGTCATTGAATACAACAGAGCAGTTAAATAGTAAGTTCTATCTTGTTCGTTTTGTCAACCTCTCTAGCAATGATTTCCGCCACTGCTAGTTGAGTTAGATCAGACCGGTTGCTCATCAGAGGAGCCCGATCCTCGTTCACACAAAATGAAATTACAGAGTTTAGGCTTCTATGCAAGGGATTTGCAAATTCCTCTTTAAGCATTACCGGGCACCTCCAGCCTATTTCGTAACCTTGACTTGTCACTTAGTCTTTTGAAGATACATCAGTTTACACTGGTAAATACAAATAACTAGCTCTTTTTGAAAATATTTCAAAATTGATTAAAGTGCACAAGGCACATGTATTTCCATAAATAACTCGGGAAATTATAATAATCTTGTATAGAGTTTTACATGCCTGTTAATACATATGGGGTCTGGTGCAGAAACCGAATAACAAGATTAACCGACACACCACTTTAACCCACAAAGGGGTATCCCCAATATGGGAAAGAAACATTTTAAAATAGCATTAGCATCTGTCAGGTGTATGCCTACACCCCGTGCTTAGTCATGGCCATTAGTAACTTAAATGAGCCGAGTATATCCAGAACACGGTTGCGTTAACTTATGTGTGGTCGAAAACTGGTGATGAATCGTATATAAGTTTATGTTTATACATGACTTTTGGTTTCGAATGGCCTACTTTTGATTAATTGTGTTTTGCAGGTCTAACGGAGTTGAAGGAGCTATTCGGGAGCTTTACGAAGCTTCGGGGAGCGAACAGATCTACCAGGAATTGGAAATGAAGAAAACGGAAACTAAGAGTTGGGCTTATGCCTTGTCTAGGTTAGAATTTACATGTTCAATTGACTTGCATTGGTATTGTATTTGTGAATTGTCGAATGATTATGAAATTTGACTTTGTGAAATGTTTATGTGCAAGTATGCCTTGTCTAGGTTAGAATTTACATGTTCTTGGTAACGAAGTGCATTATAGTCTGTCGTCTACGATGTTGATAGCTTTTTGCACCTAAGCCACACAACACTAAACTCGTTGATCATTTTTATAATTGAGTTGAACCTAAAACAGGTAGGAACCTTAGGATTTCAATTACCGAACCGGGTGTGAACCTTGTTCTAAATTACTGTTTTAAAATTGTTAATTAAGTTTTCGTGCAATTATTCAAGTTCCTAGTAGTTAAGTAATCAAAATCAACTTGGTCGGAGCATTCCAACATCTTTTTCAAACACACAAAAATTAATCAAAATATTAGTAAGCTTCATAAAAGTGACAACATACGTTTAAATCAATCTTGTCCGCACGCAAACCACAAGCTCTTCGTGGTTCTACCCCTTACTACCACTAACGCATTGTTAAGGGTAATTTGGGACTATAAATATTATCTTTGACCGGGGCGCGACACTCCGATCAAATTTTGGTGCCATTGCCGGGGAGTTCATGCGCTTTGCGTTTGGATTTTGTTGATTTCGTGATTAACTGTTTAAGTGCTTGCGTTCTCATTATCCTTTCTGCTTTTGTGTTACCCGGTGTGTTACTTGTGCAGGTTACAGGTAGTGCATGCATACATGAAACTCTGGGAGGACCTCACCGTTAGTGTTCGAGCCGGAGATCGAGCGGGTCGTTAGAAGGAACCTAGCCAACCGATTAGAGGCAACTCTTGTCTATAATCCACCCAATACCAATTCACCACCTACACCATCCTTTGGACCCATTCCAGTGGATAACCAAAACTCCAACCAACTCAACAACCAACACCAATACCATGATTACCAACCCTAAAACCAAAATGTTCAAAACAACCAATCGGGGGGGGGGGGTAATAATTCAAGACCACCAACACCACCATTCCAAAATCTTGGCCGAAACCAAACTAATAACCAACGTACACTCACACCTCCTCCTCAAAACCAAAAGTGACAAAATCCATTACCACCCAACCTCACCAACCGGAATGTTAATGCCAACCGATGATGCACCTTATAGTGTTCCCGGTTACCAATCACCGAAACATGCGAGTATTCATTCAAAATACTCGGATGATGGAGGGAACTATAATGATCGGTTGAAGATGACGCCTGGGGGAATGAAAATGAAGGAAAATTTTATCATGCTCGGGGTTTTGAGTATGAAGAGGGTGGCTATCAAAATGCCAATTTTGTGGGGAATGATGATGGATACGGGTAGGATTATGGTCGAGACTACGGCTACGGAATAACCGTCAACCATGAAACAATCGAAGGAATCAGGATTACGGTAACAATAATAACAATAACGTCAACCGTAACCGAATTCCGCAATTCATGGGTGTCGGTAATCAAGGTGGTGATCGAAGAGGTAATAATCGGCCGATAAATCAAGTTAATGGTCCACGTCGTCAACAACAATAAGGCCCAAGAGGTGTTAATGGGCTATTTAGACCGGTGGTCACCGAAAATGACTCACCTATTGTGCCTACACCTCGGGGATGCGATCATTCGAGTGCAATCCGAACTACATCAACATCCTACCTCACTTTAATAGTAGGGCACATGACGAACCGTATACCCACTTGGCAGAATTTTTTGCCATTTGTAGTATTGTTGGGGCCACAACTTTGAGATTGAAGAAGGAAGTTGAGACTCTTTCAGTTTTCGTTGAAAGATAAAGCAAAACAGTGGTTCCTCACGCTTCCGGCGAATAGTATTTACACTTGGGCAGAAATGCAACAAATGTTTCTTGACGAATACTATTTGATCGCAAAGACCGATGATGCGCGAGACGAGTTTCGCTCCTTTCAACAATTGCCGGGTGAGTTGTTACATGAGGCACTTGCTCGATTCAAGGAGTTGGTTTGAAAATGCCCTCACCATCAGATTCCCTGATGGGAGTTGTTGAAGTGTTTCATGCGAGGGTTAGATGCCGAAGATCACAAGTACTTGCAATCAGCAAGTAACGGTACATTATTGAATAACCATGAGGAAGACGATTGGGAGTTTTTGGAAAGAATGAGCAAAAACTCCAAGGCGGTTGCTATGGCGGACCGAGCCAAAAAGTATCTGATTTCAAGGTCTTGGTCCGACCGCGATGCTAGTTCCAAGGATCGGATTGAAACATTAGAACGGGAGTTGGCACGAATAAAGAAGAAAGAAGTGGGCCAGTGAAATTCGTTGTTTGTGAAGATTGTGTGACCTCGGTCACCGAGCCGAGAATTGTCAAGTGAACATGGCTCAAACCACCGACGAGGTGAATCAAGTGTACGGAGACGGAAAACAATTTGATATGAACTCAAACACTTATCACTCGGTTTGAGGAACCATCCTAATTTTAGGTATGGTAACACCTCAAACCAAGTGAACCCAAATTTTCAAGCGGGTAATCAAGGTGGTTCTTCGTACCAAAATCGACAAGTCGGTAACCAAAGGGGTTACCAGAGGGACTACAATTAAGGTGGTAATGGGGTGCTAATTCAAATTCTCAATCGGGTGGTGATGACCCGTTAAACTCCAAACTTGACGTGATCATGAATGCTATTAGAGATTCAAATCAAGAGATCAAGATGGAGACGAAGAAGGAGTTTGAGGTGCGAGACAAGTCGCACAAGGCATTGGAAAAGCAAGTGGGTCAACATGCGGAAGAAATGGCCCAAATGAGAGGAAGTGGAGGACGACTCCCAAGTGACACCACAATGAACCCGAAGCATCAAAGTTCAAGCACGAATAATGTGAGGAATGTGCACATTGGCGCGGTAAGTATTCTTTCAAATGATGAGGTTTTTAGTGTCGAAAGCATTCCACCACCACAATTTGTTGATGGTGTAGTGGAAGATGCGGGTTATGGGTCGGGAAGTAAAAATGAGCAAGAAACGATTTAACAAATTAAAATCGAAAAAGTAACTAAAAATTCTTTTTGTGAAAGTTGTTTAAGTGAATTGCATGCTAGGGGCGATGATATGGGTGTGGAGTTTAATACCATCCCATACCCGTTGGCTCTATTAAAACCAATTAAGGCATCAACAGTGAAAAAACAAACCCCACCAAAGGACGAGAGGTGGGAAAATTTTAAACAAGCAAAAATCAATTTACCATTGCTTGATGCCATAAGAAAGGTTCCTGCTCATGTCGAATGTTTAAAGGAGTTAAGCACCGAAAAACGACACAACAAACTACCTGAACTGGTTGATTTAATATCTCATGTTAGTGTCGTTTGATCAAGTGCCCTCCCCCAAAAAGCTCAAGATCCGGGAGACCCTTTGATTCCAATCCAAATTGGTAAATTTAAAATTAAGAGGGCGCTCCTAGATCTTGGAGCTTGTGCAAGTATCTTGCCTGGGAGTCTATACGACCAATATGATTTTGGTCCTTTGAAAAGGTTTGACACCCCCGTGGTGTTGGCCGATCAGACTCCCACACATCCAAGGGGGATGGTGGAAGATGTGATAGTGAAGGTTGAAGATTGCTATTACCCAGTTGACTTTATGGTAGTTGACTATGTTGGGTGTGTTGAGGACACACAGTCGATACTCATACTGGGTAGACCGTTCTCGACAACTGCTAATGCTATAATAAATTGTGCAACGGGAACGGTAAGCAAGAAATTTGGGGACCGGGAACTAAATATGAATGTTTTTCCTAAATTTACCAACCCGCTCGGTGAGGATAAGTGTCCTAAGGTGGACATGAATCTGAACAAAAAGATATGTGCTATGGTTGATAGGTTTGGAGAATCGAAGAAGAAACCGGTCAAGAAGAAGAAGGTGAAGAAGTCACCTCAAGAGAAAAGGCAGAAGAAGAATTAAGGAGGTTGGCCCGTTTGGAAATAAATGGTATGAGTCACCGGTCGGTGATGTGGAAGAGTTCGAGGGCGACAAACACTCCGTTCACCACCATGAGGTGGTATGTTATTTGTTGTTGTAGATTATTTTTAGTTATTTTGTTTCGTTTATTCTTAGTTTTCTTGTATTTTCTGCCTTTTGTACGGTTGCTTACTAGTTAAAAGAACTTTGTGGTTGTGGTCCCTATATAACCCTCACGAGACCTACTCGTCCTCCCGAGCTATTGGGAGGTTTAAAAGAGCTTGTTGCATGTGCTAAATGCAACCGTGATTCCTACGAAAGTGAGTTTATTTTGTTGTTGTTGTAAAATCTTTTTCCACAAAGTCAAAGTTGAATAAAAATATGACTTGGTACATTCTTTGTAAAAATGGTAGAACTAGGTAACTAACAAGTTTTGATGGTTGTGAGAAGCTTGCTTCTACACGAGGGTTGAGATTTGTAGGACATTATGTTCGCGAGATAACCGTTTTTGTTGAAGAATGAAGAGCACACGAGGAATGAGCGAAAACCAGGTGCAGACACTTCTTTTTAGCTTTGAATTTTTAGTTAGTAATAAGTGGATTGTATTTTGTATTTTATTTTTCCGGGTGAAATTTTGGTAAGGTTAGCCGTGTCACATCCCTTGTGCATTTTAAAGCTCTATTCCTACACATTGAGGACAATGTTAACCTCAAGTGTGGGATGGAGAGAAAAAAATTTTCGATTTTGACCCGTTCATTTAAACACTACACATTGAGGACAATATTGACCTCAAGTGTGGAGATGGGGGAAAATTCTCAAAAAAATTTCAAAATGTCTTTGTTTGAAGCAATCTAAAAAAGCACAAGTAACTAAGTTAATGAGGGATGGCATAACCCATGTGGTCTTTTGTCATGGTCAAGTTCAAATTAATAACGTGACGGGTATTTAGCGGATGGTTATTTGGGAATAATCCGCCTAAGAAACTTGCATTTTGTACATATCGCATACCATACCCTTTGTACGTGAGATTTTGAGCCACTTTTATACATCATATATGCGTATATTTCTTTGGTTAAGTGGACCATTAGTCGCATATTGTAGAACTTGTAACTTTTGATGCGTTTGAGACCATAGACCGAATACGAGCACAAGAATGATTAAGGCATTAGGTAAACCTTTTCATTTTACAGCATTTTATATCCTTACCGAAATAAATCCCTTAGTCACCAACTATGAGCTTAAACCTTTCGTTTGACTAACCTAATTAGCCCTTGACCGTTTAACCTTTATTTTAAAACCCATGTGTTGAAAACTTGATTTTAGGTTTAGTTGTAATTGTATTGAAAAAAAAATCCAGAAAATATGATGAAAAATGAGAGAAAATCGTTGAGAAAAACATAAAAATATGTGTTGAGAGTTCATTGAATAAAATGCGAAATTGTTTGCCTCTTAGTTTGTTTATTTGTATTAGTCGTTTTAGAGTAGTTGTGTATGTAATAAAAAATCGAGTTTTCATCACCTTAGCCACTCTCAAAATACATTATTCCATACCCTTAGCCTAGCCCCGTTACAAACCATCAAAGACCTTTTGACTTGTGCTTAATGTTGGTGTTCAATGGTGGAGAATGATTAAGTTGCGAGCCTATGCAGGTACGTGTTCTAATCGGTTTGAGTGCTTAGATAAAGAGTGCTAATGTATCATCTTTTAGTCAATTTTTAAACCGAGTGGAGAGAACATTGTGAGGGGTGTGTATGATTTGTGAGTTTCAAGGGGCGGGTTGATCTTGGATAATTATCTTTATGTGATTAATCACTTTACTGCTGAATGTTTGAAAAATTATTAAAAAATTTTAACCGGGTATGCCATTAGACCTTAGCTTACGTCTCAAGAATGGGAAGTGTGTTTCTCATTCGACCCACGTGAAAGTGAAAAACAGATTTGCTTGAGGGCAAGCAAAAGACAAGTGTGGGGATATGATGTGTGGTCAAAAACTGATGATGAATCGTATTTAAGTTTATGTTTGTACATGAATTTTGGTTTCGAATGCCCTACTTTTGATTAGAATTGTGTTTTGCAGGTCTAACGGAGTTTAAGGAGCTATTCGGTAGCTTTACGAATTGGGGAGCGAACGGGATCAACCGGGAATTGGAAATGAAGAAAACGAAAACCAAGAGTTGAGCTTAGCGTCGCCGACGCCCAAATGGGTCGTCGGTGACAGCCCTTGGTTATTCGTGTCGGCCAGAAACTCGCGTAGACAACATATTAAGGCGTCGGCAGAAAACGCAAAATCTAGAGGGCGTCGCCGACGCCCTGTTAAGCCGTCACCGACGCCCTCCAGAAAGTGCTATCGCTGAATTTAGTTTGTTGAGTGTTTTGAACGAGTTATAACCCACTTTTTGGGTTTTTCAAAAGGGGTTACGCAATTTAAACTTAGAATACCCCTCTTGGAGCCAAGAACATCATCATCTTCATCCTCAATCATTCCCAATCCATCCCATCGTCCGAATTACAACCTTCAATCCTAACCCTAGCCTACCTTCATCATCCATTCATCTTTACCATCCATCCCAAACCCTAACCATCATCAGCATTACCCTCGAAGCTTCAAGATGGCTATGTTCAAGAGTTCATCATCTGGCGATCGTGTTTCGTTCACCATGAGCGGCTAGGCTCTTCGGGTTTCACTTGGTGCAGGTTTTTGTAAGTTCTAAGGTTTGACATTGTTTTGAGTTTTGATTTGTGACAAATTGTAGTTTGATTTTGAAACCTATGATAATTGACTTGCATTGGTATTGTATTCATGAATTTTCGAATGATTATGAAATTTGACTTTGCGAAATGTTTATGTGCAATTATGCCTTGTCTAGGTTAGAATTTACATGTTCTTGGTAACGAAGTGCATTGTAGTCTGCCGTTTACGACGTCGATAGCTTTTGGCACCTAAGCCACACAACACTAAACTCCTTGATCATTTTCACAATTGAGTTGAACCTAAAACGGATAGGAACCCTTGGATTTCAATTACCGAACCGGGTGTGAACCAAACCGGGTGTGAACCTTGTTCTAACTTACTGTTTTAAAATCGTTAATTAAGTTTTAGTGCAATTATTCAAGTTACTGGTAGTTAAGTAATCAAAATCAACTTGGTCGGAGCATTCCGACATCTTTTTCAAACACACAAAAATTAATCAAAATATTAGCAAGCTTCATAAAAGTGACAACATACATTTAAATCAATCTTGTTCGCACGCAAACCACAAGCTCTTCGTGGTTCGACCCCTTACAACCACTAACGCATTGTTAAGGGTAATTTGGGACTATAAATATTATCTTTGACCGGGGCGCGACACTCCGATCATTAACCCCCAATGTTTAATTTATCAGACAAAATATATTAAAACTGATTATGCAGATTTTGTAGTCAGAATCCGACATATGATCCCATACCCGACCAAGCGGTAATAATTTACCGTATCCCAAGCCCGTATAGGGAAAATAGGTTAAGAGTATTTACCTGGGTTGAAACTCGTCTTAATATGCAAGACTTAAATAGCTCAGCCGTAATCAATTAACTAAGGTTGGTTGCAATTTACCGGAAGGCCCTAGTCTGGAATGAATGGTTTAAATAACCAATTAGAATGTCAACGGTCCTTTTTAAGTCGTAGACTTGGACCGGTTATCTTAAATTAACGAAAACGGTACGATACGCTTGATTAATGATGACCGGAATAGAATGTGGTTTAAACCCAACAAATACTAAGACTTGTATAATATGGGTAAGCAATATACATTCTGGAATTTGAAGTAAAAATGATAAGATTTGACCCGTTTCGGTAAACTTACGTAAATTAGTTACATAAGCTTAACCGTACGCATATAAGCGATACCGGGTAGTCGGAAACAAGTTCTATATGCCAATATACTTTAATAAGTTGTAACATCAGTAGGTTATCAACTTATATGACCATTAAGGTTTTAAAATCAAAATATGCGCCACGAAGGCAATTTAGTCATTAAGTGACATAGTTTACGAACTTGCAAAAAAATATGGGTTATGACCAAGTACCTTCTGTGAAAACAATTTAATTATGTTATAATATCAGTAGGTAATGAGTTTGATATGATAAATTATGTTTAAAACCATTCTAGGTGCCGAAAGGGCACTTTGGTCATTTTAAAACACAATTTACGATCTTATATGAAAACTCAGTTTATGATTAGTTTAATAACATCAAAATATGTTAATTACATTAACATATCAATACATAAGTTATTTGCAAGTTCTTTATTGATTAAAACCTTATTTCTTGCAAAAAAGGTATTTCGGTCAAAGTATGGCATAATATCGAAACTTGTACAAAAACTCAAAATACGATTATGATCACGTATTATAACCTTAGAGGGTTATGCTACATTAAATTATGTTCATAATGCAACCTTAAATCAGCAGCAAACTAATCTTAAATTGAGTCAGAATCGAAAGTCAAAGAAGAAGTCAAAATTCGTGACTTTCGGTTGCAAACCATCCTTAAAACTGGTGACGAGCCGAACATGTTCCCACATGTTCTAATAATTATTACCAACTTGTTTAAGTATCAAAACGTATTTTAGAACATATATATAATCAGATTACAACATTTATGAAATATAACCCGTTTAATTTTTTAAATATTAAAATTTTGACTCGTCAATTGACCTAGTAAATGTGATTTTCGGGAGGTGCCATTTTGAGGGATTAACACCTACCTAACTACGACCACATAGCCATGTTCGATTCGAATAATGGCTGGACCATAAAGGTCAATTGCTTGACTTTTGGCTTTAAAAGCCTAATAAACGAAAATGTAGCTGAAAGGAACACTTACAAGTGTTCCTCAGATGAAAATAAACTTGAATGGGAAGCTCCTAAGGACCAGAAACCTCCAGAAGTGATGAGAGGAGTATTTTTTAAGAAGGTGCAAGTTTAAAGTGTTGCAAACACTTCTATTTATAGTGTTGGAGCTTGAAGGAGGTGATTCCAGGTGTTAACAGAAGTTAGGGGATGAGGACAAGTGTCCTAGAACGTGGTATAGCAGTATTGAAGCCCTTGGTTTCGAGTTAATGGTTTTTGGCAGCTTCGTGTGGGCAACAAGCCAAAATATACCACAACCTCTGATCCTAATGATAATGTAACATATGCCCAAGTAAAGCTCTGTTGAAGTTTAAATGTCCAAGGTCTGCTATAGCTAAGCTCTGTTGAAGACAAAGCTCTGCTGAAGTCTAATGTCCAAGGTCTGCTTATAATAGCTAAGCTCTGTTGAAGAAAAAGCTCTGCGGAAGTCTAAGCTCTGCTGAAGTCTAACTGTCCAATGTCTGCTATAGCAAGCTCTGCTGAAGATCAACAGAGGATGTATCATCAATGTTTTCTATCAGTCCTTGTAATGTTTAGTGTATAGCAGTGGTTAGCTTTAGCAGTGGTTATCATCAGTGTTTTTTATCAGTCCTTGTAATGTTTAGCGTATAGCAGTGGTTAGCTTAGCAATGGTTGTCATCAGTGTTTCTATCAGTCCTTGTAATGTTTAGCGTATAGCAGTGGTTAGCTTAGCAGTTGTTATCATCAGTGTTTTCTATCAGTCCTTGTAATGTTTACTTTTATATAAATTCACAAATGGTCCTTCTCATCCAACAAGTGGCTCATTTGAGAGTACGGGCACCGAAAAGGGTCACTCAGAGGCATAGTTTCAGTATGTTGACACCTTTAGTCCCTCCACATTCATATTTTTATTTATTGACAAAAATAGTCCATCTCGACCAATATGAGGCACAATTGAGAGTATGGACACGTGTCAGTATATTATCGGACACAAATTTACGAGGTGTTACATCATACCTCCTTGCTTGACATCTATGACAAACTTAACGAACTATGGACATGAACTATATGTATATATTGTTTTTTCTTAATAAACTAGTCTGGACATAATGTTAATCGCTTTTTGATTAAGTGTTATGGTCCTAGACTGTCACATCCCGGCTTTTCAAGTATCTTAAACGCGCTACTTCACGGTTATTCATTCCTACGCTGATTTAATTCGGAGAATTAAATTACACGCTCGCATAACTACGCTAACTTTGTGAATTTATTGGGTGAATTACGTGCTATGTGTTATTAAACGTTTGTATATTTTGTAGATTATTGTATCACGCCTTGATTTCATGATTATCAGTTATAAAAAAAATAATAAATAAATAGCCGAACCGAACCGAGCCGCGAAACGTGTCGACCTCACCTCCTTGTGGCCCAAGGAACTAACCTAAACTTGAGGCCCAAGCCATTTACCCAAACCGCCCCCACCCCCTCCCCTTCTTTTCCCTTGTGCTATATAATTGTGTGTATGCATGTTATAGTTTCAAAAAAAAACAACAAACCCTAGTCCCTAAGAGAAGGCCGACGGCAGCCCCCCCCCCCCCTCTCACGATCACAAGTCTCCAACTTCCGGATTGATTCCAATCTTGTCCCGGTTCGCTAATCATCATCGTTTCAAGGTTAGGGTTTAATTGTTTTGCGATTCACATTAGGGTTTGTATAATCTTGATCATGATTGTGTGTAATGGTAGGATTATTAGTATGAAAAGTGTTGTGATTTATGATTAGTTCGGATGATTGTGCGAATCTTTGCGATTTTGATGTTATGTTGAATACTAAAATCATAAGCTGCGTTTTGGCGATAAAGATCACGTTATATAATTAGGGTTTGCATGAATATTGATATACATGATGATATTTGACAAATAAACCTGTTGTTAATCATTGTTATTAAGAGTCATGATCGTTTAAGCATGTTCTAATGCGATAAAAGTCGAAAACTGTTTGCTGAATGACATTTACAGCCAACTTCAGTTGGCTGTAACCTGATCATTATTTATCGAAAAGTGCATTTTCTGAAGCCTAAAACGTGTATTTTTTGAAAAACGCTTCTAATGGCGCTGGATTCATATTTTTCTGGGTCGTTTGCTATTTTTAAGTGGTCATTTAGTGCAGCAGCTGAAGCTGCGTAAATTCTGCAAAATTTGCTAGTTGTTTATCGAGTCGGATCTCATAGTCTGTAGGGGGTTGGGTCACGAAATTTGTACAGTAACTGGAGACGGGAATTTCCGGAAAACTCCCACTGGAATTTTGTTAATTGGAAGAACGATGATTTTTAAATAATTTTTTCCGTGGACTGTAGTCAGAAAACGACGAATCTGACTGCAGCCTAGTATATAAATGTTTATAAATAATTGGTAAGGCGTTAGGACTTGAAAAGTTTACATAAAATTCTACAGTTTAGTTGACACCTGCTGTAAAAGAATGGAATTTTTGGAACATTAAAACTATTTTATAAAAATCCTCGAAAACAGCCCAGTTATGAGCGTACAAGCTGAAACATGATAACTTGTGTTTGTGTGTACCAAAGTGTTGTATGAGTTAATCTGTGTTTATGACAAGTTGGTTTGATCATTATTTTGGTATGATGATACTTTGCATGCATGATTGTGTTTTTGAATTGGTTATTACGTGTGCCGCACTATGTGTTAGTTATACGTAGGGTTTTGTATCAGTGTGTTCACACACT
Organism: Scalesia atractyloides; assembly: GCA_947069175.1. Taxonomy (NCBI): domain Eukaryota; kingdom Viridiplantae; phylum Streptophyta; class Magnoliopsida; order Asterales; family Asteraceae; genus Scalesia; species Scalesia atractyloides. The sequence continues at coordinate 36,647,334 of CAMTDV010000001.1, forward strand.
AACTTTAAATCGGTTGACATGTTAGGACGCGATTAGCGGTCCCATCATTTGCTACTTTTGTGTTACTCTAACCGAGCAATTTAAGGTGAGTTCACGGCCCCTATTTTATCCGGTTTTAAACAACAGGGGGAGAAACATGTATACACTCTATAACTCTATCTTTTACGTTATGCGAAATTAACGTCGTTAAACTACTCGGTAACTAAGTTAATGTTAATGTACGTTATGGTCACTAAGTAGCTATATCACGGAAGTCCTCAACAAACTCTCGGATCGTTAGTATTGGGTTAGATATCGGGGAAATTATTAGTACTACTGGGCCCGACAAGCCCCACCCGAGCTAGTCGCGTTGGCCGACCGGAATGGTCAACGGGTGATTAATTTGGCCTAACTTTCGCCATGGTCAGTGATAGGCCTGGCAACACTGAGGCAACAACAGTTAGCTTCCATCGCGAACTCTTATGTGACGTAACTTTAGGCTCGCTACCTACATGTTAACATTGAACTTAATTACGAACCAACATTATTATTCCGGGTTAGGAATAATGGAACTATATCGTTATCCCGGGTTAGGGATAACGGGGAAAGTAAACATTTAACCGAACTTGTGAACTTATAAAAACCTTTGAACTCACTTTTCTTTAATGTTGACACTTGTTTCTTTACATGTTTCTCAGGACGCTAGGAGCGCTAGGTGTACTCACATGCATTGATCAAGACATTTTTATCGAGTCTTGTTTACGAATATTGTTTGGGATTTTTTATTTTGGCGTTTATGTTGGCGCCCGTTACTTTACTTTACTCTAATGTTTCCGCTAAACTTTGAAACTAATGCTTCCGCTAAACTTCGAAACTAAGACAATTTGAAAATAACTATGAATGGTTAAACAAATGTTTTTGGAAAACGTTTAAATAAATCATATAGAGTCGTTCGATATTACTAGTGTCTCAGATTCTGGTTTGATCACACGCCTCGCGGTAAAACTCCGCAAGTTGAAATTGAGGGTGTGACATAGACTGTTCTGTGTCGTTGCTAATACTCCCGTTCAAAGAGATCAGTGTCGAAACGGGTGCAAAACGAGCTAAAGCATTCCAGAATGTCACCACTCACTTCGTACGAAGTGCAAGTCACCTCGCACGAAGTGGTCAGCCCACTTTGCACGGAGTGGAGTTTTCTACGTTTTCATTCCGTATTTTCTGACTCGGAATCCGAATCCTTCGTTAAAAACAGTCTGTACATACACCCCTGTTTACCCATTATAAGGTAACTTCGGTGTGCATCACCTCAACACTCTAACACAACGACTCGCGGATTTCTTGGAAAGCTTGCAAAACCGTGAGTATACTCGACCCCGTTTTAGTTTTACACTTTTGGGTGCAATACGTATACTTTATTCAAAATCACACAATCATGCTTTTACTTAATCACAAACAATCCTTACCCGTCCTTTATGTGCTAAACTTGAATTCCCACATGCTTAAACTTATATGCTTATACTTAGTCATTAACTTTGATCAAGCCTCCCTTAACATGTATAGCGCTACAGAGTAACGCACCGCTCGTATTCGTGAGGTCATGTTAAGTTACACACATACGTCCTTTCATTGTTATGATTAGATTACGCTAGCGGTAAACTTTGGGTTGACTCGTATAATTTCATGCTAGTTTAATGTATGTTAGCCTTGAGATTAGACATTTATGCATGAGGAATTGTTCAAACGTGTATACTATACTATTATTGAAATTTCTATACTCGCCAATGCCTTGTGTGTTGAACTACACTTTAATACATGTGTAGGTTGAGGATGACGATTATGATGACGCATGGAATCTAATAGGATGGACTAGATACTCACTTAAAATTAGAACTTACGTTAGATCGTGTTCTTAGATATGTTGTTGTATTTTGCATCCAAACTTTGACTTGATCGTTTATTAATGAAATAAAATTTGAGTATTCAAATACTTGTCACAATTTAGCGTTTTGACGTCTCGAGCAATCTATTTCGTCCCGCCCCGATGTTTCCGCCATCCGTTGGGGTGTGACACATGCTCTACCCTATGCAATATTCTTGTCTTCATCCGAACAATCATAAGGCCAGAGAGACCTCCCAATGTTTTCGAAAATAATAGAGAAGACCTTAGGGTCTCTGAATTGAAGCGGAACACCAAAAATCTTAACCCACACAATCCTGTAAGATTGCACAAACGTTTGGTCCCACCATCTGATCCAAGCAAACCATTTAGTCCAACAATCTGAGTAACTTAGAATAAAATTCTCACCTTCTTCCTTGCTATTAAATTGAATAAGAATGTTGAGCCCTCCAATGTATCTTGTTTTCTAATCAAAGAGACCCTCTACTTTCATCAGAGTGAGAAGCTCAGATAGGATTTCAACATCCTTAACTTCAACCACCAGACAAAGATCCAGCCAACTAAGAAGAGAAGGTGTAGGAAGAGAAGTGATCAGATTATTTACTTTCTAGCCCGTAGCACCAGTTCGATGCTTGTAGCTGGCTAATTTTACGTTTTTTGTATACTTTGGCCCCTTCAATAATTGTTTTTTTAACTATTATTCTATTGTAATTTTAAATTTATAATAATTTTCTATTACGTTTTTTATACTTTTACCGCTATTATTAATGGTAAAGTTTATATTTATTTATATTTTAACAATTATCATTAATTATTTTATTTATTCTTTAGTTTGATTTTCTTTCAGTGGCTTGCGTTCGTGATCTTTAAAAGAACATGCGTCTGTGTTTAATTTGGTATAAATTTTGTTGACCGTTAAGTTGTATTAAATATGAAGTGTTTTTCTCAAGTGCTTGTACCTTTACAAACCGTACTGATTTCAACCAACCAACACTGGTATCGGCATTGGTATTATCAGAACCAATTTTCGTTTTTAAGATTTTATATCAACTGATATTCTTTTAAGCATATTACCACTTTATGTTTTTAGGTTTCCTCTTTAGGTTGCTATGACGGGTATGGTTGATGTAATTTGTCGAAACGATGCCGACCGAAATTCCGTGAGTCCGTTGCGGAAGAGGGTATTCCCACTAGTTTGCATGTAAAGTCAGAGACGTCTCCGAGAATTCATGTATCTTGTTCGAGCTCGAAAAAATGTGTAATTTCATAATGTTTTAAAATCAAATGGGTATTAGGCTCACTAAACTTAATGTCAATGGGCTAACTTCTAAACCATAAAACTTGTTTTGTAAATCGGCTTACCCTTACGTACATACATACAAATATATATATATATATATATATATATGCATGGTAAGGATCCTAATAGAAGTCCATCCTATTTGAAAAACTTTAAGAAGCATTGTGCACCACACATTTCCCTAAGTTTTTCGTAATATACACACATGTATAGTTTAAATTGACTATATACATATATGTATATGGTTAAATCTTGATTTATACACATATGTATACAGTCAATTTTAAACTATAAATGTGTGTATATTACGAAAAGGTTAGGGAAAATGTGTGATCCAAAATGATTTTCAAATTTCTCAATTAGGCTAGTGCTTCTCACACCATCATAATTCTATATATACATATATGAAAACTTTTATAAAATAAAAAGGTGTCCTTCAAAATCACGAGTCCTGTACGGTGGTGCTCCCTAGTCCCTACACACCCTCATCACCACTCATGCGTAAAGTCGTTATTCATTTCCTTGTGTAGTAAATTGCAGGGAAAACAAGATTAAAGTCAACTAAGAAGACTTATCAAATGACAAAACTCTCCCTGAGAAAACTTTCAAGAACCCCCCTCGCCACAGGTTTAAAAGACCCAATACACACAAGTCTTCTCTTAAGATCTTTCTTTCTTTCTGTCAATCACACACAAGAGAGATGGAAGAGAAATGTGGTGTTACAGAAGCTCAGATCATAAAAGCTTCTTCTCTAGCTGTGAAATCACACAAGTCCAGTGGGTATATAAAGGAATCTGGCAGTGATGATACTGTTTTTGCGTTTGGTGGATCATGGGCTGATCAAGATTTCTACTCCCATGAGCCTTTTGGAGAGATTACGATCGATCCTTCACTCTTTCCGTCACTAAAAAGCGTCGGTAATAACGAAGCTGCAAAGATCAATCAAGGCTTCTTTCGTATATTTCAAGCTCTTCTGCAAACATTGCAGGCTGAGGTAACTATTTCTTTCTTTCCTTCCTTCCTTCCATAAAGATCATCCCAGTCGTTGACTTTTCGAATGCTTTAGGGTTGACTTCTAAACGCATTTTGTGAATGTTTTCAAGTTTCTGTTACAAAAAAAAAAAATAAGTATACATCATGTCCTGTTTAATTAATACATCATGTCCTGTTTAGAGGGAATTCTAGATTTGGTAAGAATTGTAAAACATCCAACTTAGAAATTGGCAATTATTATACACTGAAAACCGAATGATATACACGTGAACTACATCAGGTCCCTTCTAGAAGTGATTTATGCGTTTCACACTAAAAATAAATGATTTAGAAATTCCTAAAATTGGGGGGAAGTATTTAGTGGTGTGGTGATGTTGGAACTCTAAATGTTGGGCCGAACCACTTATAGCGTTTGTGGGCCCTGTAACTCACCTTGTAGAAAGTCATGCTCTTATGTTTGGGCTTCTTTACCCAGTTTTCCTGTATCAGTTTTCTTTTATTAATCAATCAAACATAACCATTCATCATTAACTAAATGGGTCAGGTCACATCTTGGTAATTCTATAGTATTATCTTATGTGCTGCAGGTGGAGAAAGCAATCAAGAAAGCAAAGCCCATAATATTCACAGGTCACTCTTCGGGTGCCCCGGTGGCGATCTTAGCAGCTGTCTGGTACCTGGAGAAGTACACAAGATCTAGCGGTGTCCCGTGTAAATGTTTAACTTTTGGGTCACCACTTGTAGGCGACCGTATATTCACACACGCTCTAAACCGAGAGAACTGGGCTCATTTCTTTCTGCATTTCGTAGGAAGATACGACATTGTTCCTCGAATAACACTAGCCCCCTACTCCTCCCTTAAAACTGAATTTGGTCAAATTCTTGATTTCTTCAATCCAAAATCAAGGAACTTTCATAAATCATCCATCCTGATCTCCCAAGAAGCTTTGACTTTTTTCAAAACGGTTTTGAAGAACACGTCGTCTGTTGCTAGTCATGCAGCTTGTAATCTAATGGGGAGTACCAACTCATTACTTGAAATCATATCCAGTTTTACGAGGTGTTACATCATACCTCCTTGCTTGACATCTATGACAAACTTAACGAACTATGGACATGAACTATATGTATATATTGTTTTTTCTTAATAAAACTAGTCTGGACATAATGTTAATCGCTTTTTGATTAAGTGTTATGGTCCTAGACTGTCACATCCCGGCTTTTCAAGTATCTTAAACGCGCTACTTCACGGTTATTCATTCCTACGCTGATTTAATTCGGAGAATTAAATTACACGCTCGCATAACTACGCTAACTTTGTGAATTTATTGGGTGAATTACGTGCTATGTGTTATTAAACGTTTGTATATTTTGTAGATTATTGTATCACGCCTTGATTTCATGATTATCAGTTATAAAAAAAATAATAAATAAATAGCCGAACCGAACCGAGCCGCGAAACGTGTCGACCTCACCTCCTTGTGGCCCAAGGAACTAACCTAAACTTGAGGCCCAAGCCATTTACCCAAACCGCCCCCACCCCCTCCCCTTCTTTTCCCTTGTGCTATATAATTGTGTGTATGCATGTTATAGTTTCAAAAAAAAACAACAAACCCTAGTCCCTAAGAGAAGGCCGACGGCAGCCCCCCCCCCCCCCCCTCTCACGATCACAAGTCTCCAACTTCCGGATTGATTCCAATCTTGTCCCGGTTCGCTAATCATCATCGTTTCAAGGTTAGGGTTTAATTGTTTTGCGATTCACATTAGGGTTTGTATAATCTTGATCATGATTGTGTGTAATGGTAGGATTATTAGTATGAAAAGTGTTGTGATTTATGATTAGTTCGGATGATTGTGCGAATCTTTGCGATTTTGATGTTATGTTGAATACTAAAATCATAAGCTGCGTTTTGGCGATAAAGATCACGTTATATAATTAGGGTTTGCATGAATATTGATATACATGATGATATTTGACAAATAAACCTGTTGTTAATCATTGTTATTAAGAGTCATGATCGTTTAAGCATGTTCTAATGCGATAAAAGTCGAAAACTGTTTGCTGAATGACATTTACAGCCAACTTCAATTGGCTGTAACCTGATCATTATTTATCGAAAAGTGCATTTTCTGAAGCCTAAAACGTGTATTTTTTGAAAAAACGCTTCTAATGGCGCTGGATTCATATTTTTCTGGGGTCGTTTGCTATTTTTAAGTGGTCATTTAGTGCAGCAGCTGAAGCTGCGTAAATTCTGCAAAATTTGCTAGTTGTTTATCGAGTCGGATCTCATAGTCTGTAGGGGGTTGGGTCACGAAATTTGTACAGTAACTGGAGACGGGAATTTCCGGAAAACTCCCACTGGAATTTTGTTAATTGGAAGAACGATGATTTTTAAATAATTTTTTCCGTGGACTGTAGTCAGAAAACGACGAATCTGACTGCAGCCTAGTATATAAATGTTTATAAATAATTGGTAAGGCGTTAGGACTTGAAAAGTTTACATAAAATTCTACAGTTTAGTTGACACCTGCTGTAAAAGAATGGAATTTTTGGAACATTAAAACTATTTTATAAAAATCCTCGAAAACAGCCCAGTTATGAGCGTACAAGCTGAAACATGATAACTTGTGTTTGTGTGTACCAAAGTGTTGTATGAGTTAATCTGTGTTTATGACAAGTTGGTTTGATCATTATTTTGGTATGATGATACTTTGCATGCATGATTGTGTTTTCGAATTGGTTATTACGTGTGCCGCACTATGTGTTAGTTATGCGTAGGGTTTTGTATCAGTGTGTTCACACACTAACTTTAAATCGGTTGACATGTTAGGACGCGATTAGCGGTCCCATCATTTGCTACTTTTGTGTTACTCTAACCGAGCAATTTAAGGTGAGTTCACGGCCCCTATTTTATCCGGTTTTAAACAACAGGGGGAGAAACATGTATACACTCTATAACTCCATCTTTTACGTTATGCGAAATTAACGTCGTTAAACTACTCGGTAACTAAGTTAATGTTAATGTACGTTATGGTCAATAAGTAGCTATATCACAGAAGTCCTCAACAAACTCTCGGATCGTTAGTATTGGGTTAGATAGCGGGGAAATTATAATTAGTACTACTGGGCCCGACAAGCCCCACCCGAGCTAGTCGCGCCAGCCGACCGGGAATGGTCAACGGGTGATTAATTTGGCCTAACTTTCGCCATGGTCAGTGATAGGCCTGGAAACACTGAGGCAACAACCATCAGCTTCGATCGCGAACTCTTATGTGACGTAACTTTAGGCTCGCTACCTACATGTTAACATTGAACTTAATTACGAACCAACATTATTATTCCGGGTTAGGAATAATGGAACTATATCGTTATCCTGGGTTAGGGATAACGGGGAAAGCAAACATTTAACCGAACTTGTGAACTTATAAAAACTTGTGAACTCACTCTTCTTTAATGTTCACACTTGTTTCTTTACATGTTTCTCAGGACGCTAGGAGCGCTAGGTGCACTCACTTGCATTGATCAAGACATTTTTATCGAGTCTTATTTACGAATATTGTTTGGGATTTTTGGTTTTGGCGTTTATGTTGGCGCCCGTAACTTGACTTTACTCTAATGCTTCCGCTAAACTTTGAAACTAATGCTTCCGCTAAACTTCGAAACTAAGACAATTTGAAAATAACTATGAATGGTTAAACAAATGTTTTTGGAAAACGTTTAAATAAATCATATAGAGTCGTTCGATATTACAAGTGTCTCAGATTCTGGTTTGATCACACGCCTCGCGGTAAAACTCCGCAAGTGGAAATTGAGGGTGTGACAGATTGGTATCAGAGCCTCTAGCTATAGAGAACCAAGTTTGGATTTTAAAGTAGACCTAAACTATAGCTGTTAGACGACACTAGACTTAGTTGGCACCGAACTGTGATATCTCGTTGTGTGTTATACTACAATTGTTCTATGTGAGATATATATGCACATTGTGATATACGTAACTCGTAACTAACTACACAACCCAACATGCAATGTCATCATCATCATCCGACAAATCTCGACAATCAAGGGCGCCGGGGAAGGCACCCATGGTCGAACCCTCACCACCTCATGGCGTGGAGACACGCTCAGCTGCTAGGAAAAGACTCGCTCTAGGAGGGGAGTCGTCCTCCCGTCCGACCACCGCTATACCGGTCGAACCGGTCAACTCGTTAGAAGTAGGGGACGACCTACTTAGGGATATGTTAAGAAAACAACAAGAACAGCTAGAGAGAATGCAGGAGACTATCGAAGCACAAGTATGGATGATACGTCAACTAACTGGTAAAACTGGAAGGCTCGAGGAAGAGCAACATGAGAATAGGAAATTTCGAAACATTTTAGCTAAGGATCTTCGTGCTGAGCAGCTGAGGGCTGACTGGCTCGAAGACAGAGTTCTTGAGTCCAGTTGGAGGATTCAAGAACTGGAGCAGAACCAAGCACCTGTCCCAGTACCCGCACCAGCACCGGCCCCTCCAGCGCCGGTAGAGGAAGAAGAGGAGGATCCAGAGGAAGACCCAGAGGAGGATCCAGAGGAAGACCCGGAGGAGGATCCGGAGGAAGAGGAGCCGGAACAGGACCCGGCTGTTGAAGCTGAAAACGCCGCAGAGGATGACGGCAACGATAGCGATTTGGGAGATGGAGACGTAGAAGGCTGACTCGTCTCGCCAATCCCTGCTTTGTTTTCTTTAGTTTGTTTGTTTCCACTTATGTTTGAACTTGAAATTTTATAATTAAACTGAGATGTTCGGTTGGTATTTTGTGAGACATTGCAATTTATTTAGTCGAATGTTCCTTTTGATTGTTTAAATTGTCGGGTTGACATAACTTGTGTGATTATTGAAGTGTGGAATATGATAACTATATTGAATATATATACTTATCGGTGTGTGTTTGTGTTGTCTTACGAAGATCTGAAATGGCAACCGGTTGTCGCGGAAACCTCAACATGTCAACTGAAGAATTGGCCGCATTAATCCAAGAACACGTGAATGCTGCTCTGGCAGGTGTTCAAAACCCACCAGCAGGTAACCATTATTAAATTTTCATGGGAAAATCTAATAGTTGGGCTAGTAGACTTTCTCCCTGACTACCTATCCTCTGTCTCCAGGAGGGGGTCTTAACCCCTACAAGATATTCCTTGATGCAAAACCGAGCAAGTTCACGGGTGCGGAAGGACCCATAGGACTGGTCCATTGGATTGAAAAGTCTGAATCGGTGTTCGAGATGTGCAATTGCCTTAAAGTCAATAAGGTCAAGTATGCTGCCTCAACGTTGGAAGATGGGGCATTAACCTGGTGGAACGCACAAGTCCAAACGCGTGGACTTGTTGCGGCGAACGCAATGGGCTGGACCGAGTTTAAGGCCCTAATCAAGGAGGAATACTGTCCGCGGGACAGAGTTCAGCAGTTGGAGCAAGCGTTATGGAACCACAAGATGGTAGGGTCTGAAATTGAAGCGTACACGGCAAAACATCATGATCTGGTGTTCCTATGTCCCGATCTGGCTAACACCGTCGAAAAAAGACTTGAGTTTTATCTTGGGGGTCTAGTCCCTGAGATCCAGGGCATGGTAATGTCTAGCAACCCTACGACGGAGCATCAAGCGATTAGGCTGGCGCACAAACTCACCGATAAGGCGGTGGAGCAAAGGAAGTTGCCACCTCGGGGTGCAACTGAAGTTGTCCCTGATAACAAAAGAAAATTTGAAGACTCACCTGCTCGACAGTCTTCGTCAGCCCAGCCACAACAAGGATACCAGAAGCGGTCCAACAATTTCAACAACAATCGGGGTCACAATAATCAGTCTGCCAACAACACCCAGAACTCAAGCGGCTATGCGGGTCGAAAGCCGCAATGTAATCGTTGTAACCTCCATCATCACGGCCCTTGCGCCGGAAATCGCTGCCAACAATGTGGCAAAGCGGGACACGCGGCAAAGGATTGTCGCGGGGAAATCATGTCTCGACAAAATCAGAATCAGCACCAGGGTCAACAGCAAGGTATTAACCGGGGATGCTATCAGTGCGGTAGCACTGCCCATTTCAAGCGAGACTGCCCGCAGCTTCGCAACAACAACAATGGTGGGAACAACAACAACAACAATAACAATAATGGCAACAATGGAAATGGTGGCACAGGAGGTGGCAAAGGTCGTGCATTCACGCTGGGCCGTGGAGAGGCCAGAAACGACTCGAATGTGGTCACCGGTAAGTTTCCCCTTAACGATCATTTTGCTATTGTACTTTTTGATACGGGTGCGGATAAGGTTTTATATCTGAGTCTTTTAGGAAGAACCTAAATCTCACGCCTAAACCCCTAGAGACCCCTTACGTCATAGAACTAGCCGATGGTAAATCTGTAGATGTGACCCATTTAGTAACCGGCTGTCAACTTAAACTCGCGGGTCACACCTTTACCATTGATCTGATAGCAACTACCCTGGGTAGTTTTGATGTGGTAGCCGGAATGGACTGGCTATCTGACGTCCGAGCTGAAGTTCTTTGTTTTGAGAAAGCTATCCGTATTCCGCTCTCTAACGACGAAGTCTTGATGGTGCAAGGCGAGAAGGCAGGCGCCGTCACAAACATCATCTCTTACATGCAAGCTCAGAAGTATCTTCGGAGAAAGAACTCCTTCGCTTTGCTCGCACTGGTCACCGAGCAGCCTAAGGACGAGAAGCGGATTGAAGATATCCCCGTCGTCCGTGACTTTTCCGATGTGTTTTCAGAGGAGTTACCTGGTCTTCCACCACATCGACAAGTGGAGTTTGAAATCGAATTGGCGAACCATGCGACTCCTATCGCCAAGGCCCCATACCGCCTAGCTCCAGCAGAGCTGCAAGAGCTGTCTACCCAACTTCAGGAATTGTTGGAAAAAGGATTTATCCGACCCAGTACTTCGCCATAGGGAGCTCCGGTCCTTTTTTGTCACACCCCGACCCGCAACGGAAAAGGTGATAGGGGCATGATTGGGTTATCATCAAAGCTCATGACATTTATTATAACGTTTCATATTCATTAATACAATTTAATGGGAAATTTACAATCATAATTACATCATGTCCTAAACATCATTCTAGACTTCATTGTTTTCTTCTAAGGCATTTCCTATGTTTTCCTTGCTTCATCCTGTTCACCTGTATCATGTGTAAAAATGGTTTTTGGATCAACAAAAAGTTGGCGAGTGAATCCTATGAAAAACATTTGAACAAGTTTATCTAATTGATTACAAAATAAAGTGCACAACCACACATGAGTAAAAATAGATGTAAACTTATTCACCAATCATTTAATATTAAATAATGCACACACGAACAACAATGGATTTGTTTTGAGGCACGCGTTGCTCAACTCGTCTCCCACGAGGAACTGATGGGCCTAATTAATGAATTGCATATAACTTAACAATATGAAATACATAACTACAAACAATATATATACAATCTAAATTTAGATCACAATATGGTATGGCACAAGTTTAAATAAACGAGTTAATTTTAGTGACACATGACACACCCCAAAACATGTAATTAAAAAGGGGAGTTGTAAGATTCACTCACATTGGGTGCGTTCGGTTGATGATGTTGAAATACGCACGAAGTTGGATTGAACCACGAGTGAAACTAACCTAGATAATAACATAATAGTTTGGTAAATAAACGGATTTTATTAATCAATTTTAGTAGGATGATTGGATATATTTTTGTGAGTTTAAGGCTATTTTCTAACCTTAAAAATGTTATGTTTAAGTATTTTTAATTGATTTTTAAATAAAATAAATAAATAAAAATAATAAAAAAAGTTGACTTTTTGCGACCGTTGACCGTTGACTTGTTGACCAGTCAGACTGTGTAATTGTGTGCGCCGGGTGAGGCTCGAACCCGAGACCTCCCGTTCGCGTGCACGCAGCTCTACCAACTGAGCTACGTGTCTAACCTGAAATATTTCTGTTTTTAATTATATTTATATACTAATTGAATTAAACCGAAAATCATTTATTTTTAAAAACGATTTTAATGCATCGAACCGGTGTTCTCCACAGGTCTCGAACCCGGGACCTGTGGTTTAGGTTAACACACAGTCCACCACTGGACTGTGTGTCTAACTTGGTAAATACTCTGATTTTTATTATACTTATATACAAACTAAATAATTTCATTTCTGTTTTATATAAAAAGTTTGATAATTGCCCGAACCGGTGGGGTAGTCCGGACTCGAACTCGTGACGTGTGATTAAACGTTCACACAGTCCACCACTGGACTGTGTGTCTATCTTGGTTATTATTCCGGTTTTTATTAAACTTAACATCTATTGCAGTGAATCCGGTTCGGTTAAAAAAAAGAACATTTTTATTAAGGCGAGTGTGCGTGGGACAAGAATCGAACTCGAGACGTAAGCGTGTTTTATTTGCACACAGTCCACCGCTGGACTGTGTGTCTAACCCGAGATATATCTTGATTTTAATTAAACATATACAATACGAATCTTCCTCTTCTTCGTCAGACTTAACCAGAAACGGAAGTCCGACTGGTTCGAAGATTTAATCAAGTTCGTTAGTGTCTTGTGGTTAATTACATGTGAGATTAATAAAAAGAACGAGAGATTAAGTGTAAGGTATACCGAACAGGGCTCCTCTGTTTCGCCGGCGAAACTCCGGTGACAGCAGATTATTCCGGTGACGTGTGTCTAGCGGCAGAGGGTCTTCAGGGAGCTTGAGATGAGTGTGGGTGGCTTCGGTATGAGTTTTGGGTGTTCAGTAAGGCTCAGAGGTGAAAGGCTCGGTTTTCCGGCGAGTTGCAGAAGTTCACCGGCGAGGGAAATTATGTCGGGAAAAAGTGTGATTGTGAGCGAAAAAGCTAGCAGAGGTTAGAGGGGGTATTTATAGGGCAGAACATTGACGAATTTAGTCCGATTTCCGTCTTGATTCGTCGGTTAAAGATTTTCCGGCGGTTATAACTTGTGTCGCGGACTGGACATCGGTTATAACCGATGTAGTAGTTAATGTTTACGTTAAGTCATTGATAACCGACGCCGTTTGACGAAATCGTCGGATTTTCCGGCGTCAACGGATTTGGGCGCGTCAGTTGACTGGATTTGATTTCTGTTTTCATTATTTGAATTAATTGTTTCGGTATCTTAACAAAAACCCAAAGTGGCGGAGTGGTTGAGCGCGTGTGTGTTAATGCTTTGTTGTTTACCAGCTGACCCGGGTTCGAAACCCGGCAGCATTAATTTATTTTTATTTCATTAATTTTAATACTTTTTCAAATAAAACTTTTATAATCCAATATACTTATTAATTATGTATCGTTTAAAAATAATTTAGGCATTAAATACGCCACGAAATTTTTAACTGATTGTTCGGTTAATAAACGGAGCGGGTTTGGTAAATCCGTTTTTTACGGATGTTACATTTTTGTCAAGAAAAAGGACGGGACCTTCCGCATGTGCATCGACTACAGGGAACTCAATAAGGTTACCGTCAAGAACCGATACCCATTACCTCGCATCGACGATCTCTTCGACCAGCTTCAATGGTCAAGCTACTACTCCAAGATTGATCTACGGTCCGGTTATCAGCAGTTACGCGTCAGGGATGAGGATATCTCCAAGACGGCATTTCGTACTCGGTATGGCCATTATGAGTTCTTGGTCATGCCCTTCGGTCTCACCAACGCACCCGCGGTGTTCATGGACCTCATGAACCGCGTGTGTAAGCCGTATCTCGACAAGTTTGTCATCGTGTTCATCGATGATATACTCGTCTACTCTAAGGGTGAAGAAGAACATGCTGAGCATCTACGATTATTGCTGGAACTACCTCAACAGGAGAAACTATATGCCAAGTTTTCGAAGTGTGATTTCTGGATTCGGGAAGTTCAGTTCCTCAGGCATATCGTGAATGAAAAGGGTATACACGTTGATCCCGCCAAGATCGATGTATCAAGAACTGGGAAGCACCCAGGACACCGACAGAGATCCGCCAATTTTTGGGTTTGGCTAGTTACTACAGACGCTTCATCGAGGGATTTTCCAAGATCGCACAACCGCTTACCACTCTCACCCAGAAGGGCACCAAGTATGCTTGGGGTGACAAGCAGGAAGCAGCATTTCAATTGCTGAAGCAGAAACTTTGCAGTGCACCCATTTTGTCCTTGCCAGAAGGGACAGATGATTTTGTGGTATATTGTGACGCTTCCATTCAGGGATTGGGATGCGTACTCATGCAACGTGATAAGGTCATCGCGTATGCATCCCGACAGTTGAAGGTTCACGAGAAAAACTACACAACACATGACCTGGAATTGGGAGCAGTTGTGTTTGCACTTAAGATTTGGAGACACTATCTATATGGAACAAAGTGCACAATCTACACGGATCACAAGAGCCTCCAGCATATCTTTGACCAGAAGGAGTTGAACATGCGACAGCGTCGTTGGGTCGAACTCCTGAACGATTTTGAATGTGCCATTTGGTATCACCCGGGTAAAGCTAACGTGGTAGCTGATGCCATCAGTAGGAAGGAGCACTTGAAACCTCGTCGGGTACGAGCACTACAGTTCACAATTCATTCTAGGTTACCCGAACAGATACGCGACGCGCAGCTAGAAGTAGTTAAGGAAGAAAACATCAAGGCCGAATCTGTGGGAAAGATGGAACGCGATTAGGAAGTGAAACCCAATGGTGCCCGGTATTTCATGAATCGTATATGGGTACCTCTCTACGGAGACCTCAGGAAGCTAGTTATGGACGAAGCTCACAAATCCCGATACTCTGTCCATCCTGGTTCAGATAAGATGTATCAAGACCTTAAAGTCGCGTACTGATGGCCCAACATGAAAGCGGATATAGCCACCTACGTGAGCAAGTGTTTGACTTGTGCGAAAGTCAAGGTGGAATACCAGAAGCCATCAGGGCTACTTCAACAACCTGAGATCCCAGTGTGGAAATGGGATCAGATCTCGATGGACTTTATCACTAAACTCCCGCGAACTCCGGGTGGTTGCGATACCATCTGGGTAATCGTGGATCGTCTAACTAAGTCCGCACACTTCCTAGCGATCAAAGAAATAGATAAGATGGATAAGTTGACTCGCATCTACATTAAGGAAGTAGTTTCTCGGCACGGGGTGCCAACGTCCATCATCTCAGACAGAGATGCTCGTTTCACGTCCAACTTTTGGCAGTTACTTCAGAAAGCGTTGGGTACATGCTTAGATATGAGCACAGCTTATCACCCTCAGACGGATGGTCAAAGTGAAAGGACCATTCAGACCTTGGAAGACATGCTTAGGGCATGTGCGGTAGACTTCGGGAACAGTTGGGAAATCCATATGCCTTTAGTGGAATTCTCGTATAACAACAGTTACCATACGAGTATTCAGGCAGCACCGTTTGAAGCATTATATGGTCGCAAATGTAGATCACCGGTCTGTTGGGCAGAAGTCGGTGACAGTCAACTCACAGGTCCTGAGTTGATACTTGAGGCTACTGAAAAGATTGTGCAAATCAGAAACCGCATGGCAGCGGCACGAGATCGACATAAAAGCTATGCTGATCAACGACGCAAACCGCTCGAATTTCAAGTAGGCGACCGCGTCCTACTGAAGGTGTCACCCTGGAAGGGTGTAATCCGTTTTGGGAAACGAGGCAAACTAAACCCACGGTACGTAGGCCCATTTGTGATCTCGAAGCGTATCGGGCCCGTAGCTTATCAATTAGACCTTCCTGCCGAACTCAGTGGAGTTCACAACGTTTTTCACGTGTCCAATCTGAAGAAGTGTCTATCAGATGAGACCCTAGTTATTCCATTGGATGAGATTCAAGTGGATGAGCAACTCCATTTTGTGGAACAACCTCTCGAGATCATGGATCGTGAGATTAAGACTCGAAGGCACAGCAAGATACCGATTGTCAAGGTTTGTTGGGACTCTAAGCGTGGACCGGAGTTCACATGGGAAAGAGAGGACCAAATGAAAAGCAAATACCCACACCTTTTTGCAGCTGAGCAGCAATCTGACGTTACCACCAACTAAATTTCGAGACGAAATTCTTTCAACATGGGGATGATGTGACAGCCTGGGAATTTCTTGTACCATTGCTAACAAACTGAATCTTTGTGCGTTGCATTCTAAACCGCGTTTACTCAATTTTCGGGACGAAATTCTTTCAACATGGGGATAATGTGACATCCCGGCTTTTCAGGTATCTTAAACGCGCTACTTCACGGTTATTCATTCCTACGCTGATTTAATTCGGAGAATTACATGCTCGCAATAACTACGCTAACTTTGTGAATTTATTGGGTGAATTACGTGCTATGTGTTATTGAACGTTTGTATATTTTGTAGATTATTGTACCACGCCTTGATTTCGCGATTATTAGTTATAAAAAAATAATAAATAAATAGCCGAACCGAACCGAGCCGCGAAACGTGTCGACCTCACCTCCTTGCGGCCCAAGGAACTAACCTATACTTGAGGCCCAAGCCATTTACCCAAACCGCCCCTACCCCCTCCCCTTCTTTTCCCTTGTGCTATATAATTGTATGTATGCATGTTATAGTTTCAAAAAAAAAAAACAACAAACCCTAGTCCCTAAGAGAAGGCCGACGGCAGCCCCCCCCCCCCTCTCACGATCACAAGTCTCCAACTTCCGGATTGATTCCAATCTTGTCCCGGTTCGCTAATCATCATCGTTTCAAGGTTAGGGTTTAATTGTTTTGCGACTCACATTAGGGTTTGTATAATCTTGATCATGATTGTGTGTAATGGTTGGATTATTAGTATGAAAAGTGTTGTGATTTATGATTAGTTCGGATGATTGTGCGAATCTTTGCGATTTTGATGTTATGTTGAATACTAAAATCATAAGCTGCGTTTTGGCGATAAAGATCATGTTATATAATTAGGGTTTGCATGAATATTGATATACATGATGATATTTGACAAATAAACCTGTTGTTAATCATTGTTATTAAGAGTCATGATCGTTTAAGCATGTTCTAATGCGATAAAAGTCGAAAACTGTTTGCTGAATGACATTTACAGCCAACTTCAATTGGCTGTAACCTGATCATTATTTATCGAAAAGTGGATTTTCTGAAGCCTAAAATATGTATTTTTGAAAAACGCTTCTAATGGCGCCAGATTCATATTTTTCTGAGGTCGTTTGCTATTTTTAAGTGGTCATTTAGTGCAGCAGCTGAAGCTGCGTAAATTCTGCAAAATTTGCTAGTTGTTTATCGAGTCGGATCTCATAGTCTGTAGGGGTTTGGGTCACGAAATTTGTACAGTAACTGGAGACAGGAATTTCGGAAAACTCCCATTGGAATTTTGTTAATTGGATGAACGATGATTTTTAAATAATTTTTCCCGTGGACTGCAGTCAGAAAGCGACGAATCTGACTGCAGCCTAGTATATAAATGTTTATAAATAATTGGTAAGGCGTTAGGACTTGAAAAGTTTACATAAAATTCTACAGTTTAGTTGACACCTCCTGTAAAAAAAATGGAATTTTTGGAACGTTGGAACTATTTTATAAAAATCCTCGAAAACAGCCCAGTTATGAGCGTACAAGCTGAAACATGATAACTTGTGTTTGTGTGTACCAAAGTGTTGTATGAGTTAATCTGTGTTTATGACAAGTTGGTTTGATCATTATTTTGGTATGATGATACTTTGCATGCATGATTGTGTTTTTGAATTGGTTATTACGTGTGCCGCACTATGTGTTAGTTATACGTAGGGTTTTGTATCAGTGTGTTCACACACTAACTTTAAATCGGTTGACATGTTAGGACGCGATTAGCGGTCCCATCATTTGCTACTTTTGTGTTACTCTAACCGAGCAATTTAAGGTGAGTTCACGGCCCCTATTTTATCCGGTTTTAAACAACAGGGGGAGAAACATGTATACACTCTATAACTCTATCTTTTACGTTATGCGAAATTAACGTCGTTAAACTACTCGGTAACTAAGTTAATGTTAATGTACGTTATGGTCACTAAGTAGCTATATCACGGAAGTCCTCAACAAACTCTCGGATCGTTAGTATTGGGTTAGATATCGGGGAAATTATTAGTACTACTGGGCCCGACAAGCCCCACCCGAGCTAGTCGCGTTGGCCGACCGGGAATGGTCAACGGGTGATTAATTTGGCCTAACTTTCGCCATGGTCAGTGATAGGCCTGGCAACACTGAGGCAACAACAGTTAGCTTCCATCGCGAACTCTTATGTGACGTAACTTTAGGCTCGCTACCTACATGTTAACATTGAACTTAATTACGAACCAACATTATTATTCCGGGTTAGGAATAATGGAACTATATCGTTATCCCGGGTTAGGGATAACGGGGAAAGTAAACATTTAACCGAACTTGTGAACTTATAAAAACCTTTGAACTCACTTTTCTTTAATGTTGACACTTGTTTCTTTACATGTTTCTCAGGACGCTAGGAGCGCTAGGTGTACTCACATGCATTGATCAAGACATTTTTATCGAGTCTTGTTTACGAATATTGTTTGGGATTTTTTATTTTGGCGTTTATGTTGGCGCCCGTTACTTTACTTTACTCTAATGTTTCCGCTAAACTTTGAAACTAATGCTTCCGCTAAACTTCGAAACTAAGACAATTTGAAAATAACTATGAATGGTTAAACAAATGTTTTTGGAAAACGTTTAAATAAATCATATAGAGTCGTTCGATATTACTAGTGTCTCAGATTCTGGTTTGATCACACGCCTCGCGGTAAAACTCCGCAAGTTGAAATTGAGGGTGTGACATAGACTGTTCTGTGTCGTTGCTAATACTCCCGTTCAAAGAGATCAGTGTCGAAACGGGTGCAAAACGAGCTAAAGCATTCCAGAATGTCACCACTCACTTCGTACGAAGTGCAAGTCACCTCGCACGAAGTGGTCAGCCCACTTTGCACGGAGTGGAGTTTTCTACGTTTTCATTCCGTATTTTCTGACTCGGAATCCGAATCCTTCGTTAAAAACAGTCTGTACATACACCCCTGTTTACCCATTATAAGGTAACTTCGGTGTGCATCACCTCAACACTCTAACACAACGACTCGCGGATTTCTTGGAAAGCTTGCAAAACCGTGAGTATACTCGACCCCGTTTTAGTTTTACACTTTTGGGTGCAATACGTATACTTTATTCAAAATCACACAATCATGCTTTTACTTAATCACAAACAATCCTTACCCGTCCTTTATGTGCTAAACTTGAATTCCCACATGCTTAAACTTATATGCTTATACTTAGTCATTAACTTTGATCAAGCCTCCCTTAACATGTATAGCGCTACAGAGTAACGCACCGCTCGTATTCGTGAGGTCATGTTAAGTTACACACATACGTCCTTTCATTGTTATGATTAGATTACGCTAGCGGTAAACTTTGGGTTGACTCGTATAATTTCATGCTAGTTTAATGTATGTTAGCCTTGAGATTAGACATTTATGCATGAGGAATTGTTCAAACGTGTATACTATACTATTATTGAAATTTCTATACTCGCCAATGCCTTGTGTGTTGAACTACACTTTAATACATGTGTAGGTTGAGGATGACGATTATGATGACGCATGGAATCTAATAGGATGGACTAGATACTCACTTAAAATTAGAACTTACGTTAGATCGTGTTCTTAGATATGTTGTTGTATTTTGCATCCAAACTTTGACTTGATCGTTTATTAATGAAATAAAATTTGAGTATTCAAATACTTGTCACAATTTAGCGTTTTGACGTCTCGAGCAATCTATTTCGTCCCGCCCGATGTTTCCGCCATCCGTTGGGGTGTGACACATGCTCTACCCTATGCAATATTCTTGTCTTCATCCGAACAATCATAAGGCCAGAGAGACCTCCCAATGTTTTCGAAAATAATAGAGAAGACCTTAGGGTCTCTGAATTGAAGCGGAACACCAAAAATCTTAACCCACACAATCCTGTAAGATTGCACAAACGTTTGGTCCCACCATCTGATCCAAGCAAACCATTTAGTCCAACAATCTGAGTAACTTAGAATAAAATTCTCACCTTCTTCCTTGCTATTAAATTGAATAAGAATGTTGAGCCCTCCAATGTATCTTGTTTTCTAATCAAAGAGACCCTCTACTTTCATCAGAGTGAGAAGCTCAGATAGGATTTCAACATCCTTAACTTCAACCACCAGACAAAGATCCAGCCAACTAAGAAGAGAAGGTGTAGGAAGAGAAGTGATCAGATTATTTACTTTCTAGCCCGTAGCACCAGTTCGATGCTTGTAGCTGGCTAATTTTACGTTTTTTGTATACTTTGGCCCCTTCAATAATTGTTTTTTTAACTATTATTCTATTGTAATTTTAAATTTATAATAATTTTCTATTACGTTTTTTATACTTTTACCGCTATTATTAATGGTAAAGTTTATATTTATTTATATTTTAACAATTATCATTAATTATTTTATTTATTCTTTAGTTTGATTTTCTTTCAGTGGCTTGCGTTCGTGATCTTTAAAAGAACATGCGTCTGTGTTTAATTTGGTATAAATTTTGTTGACCGTTAAGTTGTATTAAATATGAAGTGTTTTTCTCAAGTGCTTGTACCTTTACAAACCGTACTGATTTCAACCAACCAACACTGGTATCGGCATTGGTATTATCAGAACCAATTTTCGTTTTTAAGATTTTATATCAACTGATATTCTTTTAAGCATATTACCACTTTATGTTTTTAGGTTTCCTCTTTAGGTTGCTATGACGGGTATGGTTGATGTAATTTGTCGAAACGATGCCGACCGAAATTCCGTGAGTCCGTTGCGGAAGAGGGTATTCCCACTAGTTTGCATGTAAAGTCAGAGACGTCTCCGAGAATTCATGTATCTTGTTCGAGCTCGAAAAAATGTGTAATTTCATAATGTTTTAAAATCAAATGGGTATTAGGCTCACTAAACTTAATGTCAATGGGCTAACTTCTAAACCATAAAACTTGTTTTGTAAATCGGCTTACCCTTACGTACATACATACAAATATATATATATATATATATATATATGCATGGTAAGGATCCTAATAGAAGTCCATCCTATTTGAAAAACTTTAAGAAGCATTGTGCACCACACATTTCCCTAAGTTTTTCGTAATATACACACATGTATAGTTTAAATTGACTATATACATATATGTATATGGTTAAATCTTGATTTATACACATATGTATACAGTCAATTTTAAACTATAAATGTGTGTATATTACGAAAAGGTTAGGGAAAATGTGTGATCCAAAATGATTTTCAAATTTCTCAATTAGGCTAGTGCTTCTCACACCATCATAATTCTATATATACATATATGAAAACTTTTATAAAATAAAATAGGTGTCCTTCAAAATCACGAGTCCTGTACGGTGGTGCTCCCTAGTCCCTACACACCCTCATCACCACTCATGCGTAAAGTCGTTATTCATTTCCTTGTGTAGTAAATTGCAGGGAAAACAAGATTAAAGTCAACTAAGAAGACTTATCAAATGACAAAACTCTCCCTGAGAAAACTTTCAAGAACCCCCCTCGCCACAGGTTTAAAAGACCCAATACACACAAGTCTTCTCTTAAGATCTTTCTTTCTTTCTGTCAATCACACACAAGAGAGATGGAAGAGAAATGTGGTGTTACAGAAGCTCAGATCATAAAAGCTTCTTCTCTAGCTGTGAAATCACACAAGTCCAGTGGGTATATAAAGGAATCTGGCAGTGATGATACTGTTTTTGCGTTTGGTGGATCATGGGCTGATCAAGATTTCTACTCCCATGAGCCTTTTGGAGAGATTACGATCGATCCTTCACTCTTTCCGTCACTAAAAAGCGTCGGTAATAACGAAGCTGCAAAGATCAATCAAGGCTTCTTTCGTATATTTCAAGCTCTTCTGCAAACATTGCAGGCTGAGGTAACTATTTCTTTCTTTCCTTCCTTCCATAAAGATCATCCCAGTCGTTGACTTTTCGAATGCTTTAGGGTTGACTTCTAAACGCATTTTGTGAATGTTTTCAAGTTTCTGTTACAAAAAAAAAAATAAGTATACATCATGTCCTGTTTAATTAATACATCATGTCCTGTTTAGAGGGAATTCTAGATTTGGTAAGAATTGTAAAACATCCAACTTAGAAATTGGCAATTATTATACACTGAAAACCGAATGATATACACGTGAACTACATCAGGTCCCTTCTAGAAGTGATTTATGCGTTTCACACTAAAAATAAATGATTTAGAAATTCCTAAAATTGGGGGGAAGTATTTAGTGGTGTGGTGATGTTGGAACTCTAAATGTTGGGCCGAACCACTTATAGCGTTTGTGGGCCCTGTAACTCACCTTGTAGAAAGTCATGCTCTTATGTTTGGGCTTCTTTACCCAGTTTTCCTGTATCAGTTTTCTTTTATTAATCAATCAAACATAACCATTCATCATTAACTAAATGGGTCAGGTCACATCTTGGTAATTCTATAGTATTATCTTATGTGCTGCAGGTGGAGAAAGCAATCAAGAAAGCAAAGCCCATAATATTCACAGGTCACTCTTCGGGTGCCCCGGTGGCGATCTTAGCAGCTGTCTGGTACCTGGAGAAGTACACAAGATCTAGCGGTGTCCGTGTAAATGTTTAACTTTTGGGTCACCACTTGTAGGCGACCGTATATTCACACACGCTCTAAACCGAGAGAACTGGGCTCATTTCTTTCTGCATTTCGTAGGAAGATACGACATTGTTCCTCGAATAACACTAGCCCCCTACTCCTCCCTTAAAACTGAATTTGGTCAAATTCTTGATTTCTTCAATCCAAAATCAAGGAACTTTCATAAATCATCCATCCTGATCTCCCAAGAAGCTTTGACTTTTTTCAAAACGGTTTTGAAGAACGCGTCGTCTGTTGCTAGTCATGCAGCTTGTAATCTAATGGGGAGTACCAACTCATTACTTGAAATCATATCCAGTTTTGTTGAACTTAGTCCTTACAGACCTTCCGGAACCTTTATCTTTTGCACCGGAAATGGGAAACTGGTTTGTGTAAAGAACCCGAATGCAGTTCTTCAGATTCTGTTTTATTGTTGTCAGCCCAGTGATGAGTCTGAAGTTAAAGATGCAACAAGCAGAAGCTTATATATGGATTACAATAAAGAACTAGAAGACAGTTTGTTAGGGATGCAAGATGTTGTGTACTTGGATGATGATGATATGGAGATCCATTGTCTGCAAACACTAATGCTTCCGGTGACACCGCATCTATAAACGCAGCTCTAAAGGATCTCGGTCTGGTGAGTATTTGTAACACTACAATAATACTTTACAGACATAGTTTTCAATTCTGAATGGGTCAATTTGGGTTTGTTTTTTTTATCTCAATTTCATTCAACAAATTAGACTTAAGAGTTAAAAGAGCTATCTGGTGTGAATGTATGACACGACATAAATCTAACACAAAGTCGCAAGTTTGGGTTTATTCCAAACGGATTGTAATCAGTTTTGGGTCGAACACCTTTAGCCAAACGACTGTGTTCATGTGAACCAGCGGGTTCATGGATTAACCCGTTTAGCCCATTTATTTATTCTTTTCTAAAACTATTTAGGTATTTTGTTTTATGCAAAACTATTAAAAGTTGTAAAATAAGTTGGCATAGTTTAAAGATAATTGCTTAAGAAAATAGAAATAATACGTAAATTTAGAATTTAAAGTATTAATATGCAAAACAAAAAATGTTAAATACTTATATTCAGTATAAACAGGTAATGTTCGTGTCAACCCGCCAATAATACATGCGTCGTGTTCGGGTTCACGTGTGACATGATTTTCATGTCCGTGTCATGTCAAATTTTCGGGGTCATGTCAGGTTCAACCTGCCAACCCGCGAACATGACTCTTATAACAACTCTATGAATATTTGTGCAGAGCACACGAGCTAAGCTATGTCTTCGAGCAGCACAAGCATTTGAAAAGAAAAAGTTGGAATACCAAAAGACGATTGATTCAAAGATACCAATGATCATAAAAATGCACGATGTGATAGCCGATTATCAAAAGGCGTGTAACGATCGCAAGATCGGTTATTATGATGCTTTCAAGATTCAAAAGGGTACTCCTGACTTCAACGCAAATGTGAAAAGGCTGGAACTTGCAGGCATTTGGGATGAGACTGTAGAGATGTTGAAACGATACGAACTCCCAGATGGGTTCGAGAGCCGGCCCGAGTGGGTCGAGCTAGGAACCAAGTTCAGGAAACTGGTGGAGCCACTAGACATAGCTAACTATTATAGGCACTCGAAAGATGAGGACACTGGAACCTACTTGAGAGATGGTGGTCGACCGAAACGTTACAAGTACACTCAAAGGTGGCACGAACATGCTCACAGGCTCAATGAAGGGTCTAGTTCGGAGACCATCTTTTGGGCTAAAGTGGAAGAGCTGAGGAGGAAACCGTTTGCTGAAGTTAAGGATCAGATTGTTGGTCTAGAGAAACAAGTGAGGGAATGGGTTCAGACAGAAGAGCTCAACAATGATGTGTTTTTGGAGAAATCTACATTTGTGGAGTGGTGGAAAACACTCCCACAACAACATAGATCCGAATCTTGCCTCAGACTGCAGTTTGGGCATTGATGTTTGGTCCAGAAGTAAGCAACTATAACTATGTCTTTGGAGTTGGACATCTCAGCAGGTGCAACCTATTTGTTCCCTAGGATAGAGGTAAGGTTTGCCCTATCACACCTTCCGCAGACCCTACTCATAACTCTGGTATGTGTAGGATTATACTGTAAACGTCTGTCTGTTTGTTTGTAACAATGTATGAGTTTAAGGTGAAAAAAATAATGCCCCCAGTTTGGCACCTATGTAACTTTCAGTTTTAATAATATTGATTTACAGTTACTTGTAATCATAGGAATTAGTTTATAATGTTAATACGGAATTACACATGTGGGCCTTGGGATTAGGTAATCCCATGTGTATTTACGTGTGTAACAACCGATGTACCATGGTCCTTGGCATGTTCCGACTATTACCAAGCTGGATCCAAGGTCTCTAAAGTGTGTCTTCTTTGAATACTCTCATCATGACCTATATATGTTTCTAATCATTTTTCATGTAAAGAGACCTTTTTGTCTATGTTAGTCTAACTTTATTGACGATCCTATTTGTAAACTATACCTATAAAATATTGATTACACTCGTTGTGTGTTGGTGTGTGCCGAGTATTAAAACCTAGAAGAGGTATTCTAGGTCAAAACCAACACATTGTGGGGGGATTGTAGCCAAAAATCAAAGTTGAAAGTTCTATCACTGAAGTGGCATTTAAACATGAAGATTTTGCTTTTATTTTTTTCTGCATTATTCTATAAGCAAACTTCAGATTATATAAGTTTTGTTTATGTTTTCTTTTGTATTTGTCGCTGCTCCACTATGCAGAGCATGTTTCCATTATTTAATATGATGATTGATGATACTTATTCTTACCATGGGTTTGTTAAAAGTTTATTTTTTATTATTTTTTTATCACTTGCATGTGTTTGCCTGCTGTTTCATGAGACATTATTGGTTGATATTGGGGGTGATTAATAGAGCTTACATTTACAAATACATTGACAATTTATGAAAGTGGAAGAATTTTGCTCTTAAAAAACACTTTTAATTGTATATTTATCCAAATCAAAATTGTATATTTATCCAAATCAAAATTAAAATTGCATGTATCCCTTGTTTATTTAAATGACTAAATTACCCATTCAAAAATTAAAAGATCCTTTATCACATCCATATCACATTCAGTGGAAAATCTTGAACGAAAAAAACTCATCCTCTTCAATGTCTTCTCTTACGCTATTTCACAGTTGGCAATTCTGTCGGCGGCGGTTCCGTCTCCGGTGGTTCCATCTCTCTCAGGCGACTTAGACGGACGGCGCACCTTGCTTTAGTCGCGATTCCATAGCCAAACGATTATTTTGTTCAATTTCTTTTGTTGTTGATATTCGTTTGTGACACTTGTTTCATTATCCTGATTATCATGGCCTGATTCAAAGTTTGGTACTGTTAACGATTAAAGGGTATTTGGTAAATTTATTGTTGCAGAGCATACCAAACCATGATAAAGTCAAAGTCCACTCCCTATGACCTTGCTTAATCATCTCGATTTTATTAGATCCTCTTTATTTATATGGTAATCAATATAGAAATATAGAATAACACCAATCATCATTGTACATTATCATGGTCTGCTTGCAAGGTTTGATAACTTTGTGTGTTTTTTAACTTCTAATTGTTACTCTAGCATGTGATAAAATAAGATTGACAATAATGAAAAACACATAATAAGATAAAAAAACAACTTAGTGAAACTTGACAAAAATAAAAAGAAATTAGTGAAAAAGCCAAAAAACTAGTAAAAAAATTGATAAATATGCAATTTTTTTTTAAGTTTAAGTAAAATTAAAGGTAGAATAATCATTATAAAATAAATCAAAATGGGTAAATTTGCAATTATATTACATAAAGAAGGGGATATACGTATTTTTAACTTTAAGTTGGGTAAATATGCAATTAAAAGGTTTTTTAAGAGAATATATGCAATTGTCCCGTAATTAGTTATAACAGTGATTTGATTTTATAAACTTACAAAGGCTGGTTTCAAACTTTCAATCTACCTCACAACAATGTTGGGGTTGGGGTTGCTTTCCCTTCCAACCCGCTCTTGGAACTTTGAATTATACAAGCCCAATAGAAAGAAAAGCTAAATAGAAAACAAGTTCACCCCTACAAACGACAATGGGGTTATTTTCTACATATATTTCAATTATAATTTACTAGTAAACTTTCAAAGATATAATTTCACTGAAAGCGTGTTATTTATACAAAAAGGATCCAAGGTGTTTTAAAACCAATTAAACCGTGGATCTTCAAATCAGTTTTTTTAACTTACTTATATAGATATGTTTCTTTTATTTTGAAATATCCAGATGTATGAATGTGTAATATCCACATCTCACTTTGGCAAAACACATAAAAACTTTACACAAGCTAATGATTAAAAAAAAGTTAAAACGGGCCAGCCGAGCCAAACCAGCTGATGTTTTATATAAAAAACCAACCATTCATATATTTTATAATTTAAACCATCCAACATTCAGAAACTACTAACGTTTAATGTAAACTAAACCTGAATTTGCAACTTAATCCACAATTCCATTGCCCAAAACCTATTGCCACCATATTTGCTCAGCCAAGCTGCATAAAACCAAACAAAAAAGGGTTAGCATCTATACTACAGTACCTTGCACAATTTTGCTGCACTTTTGGGAATATCCTAAAGAAATTAGCTAAAAAGGATGTCCTGGCGTTGAAGTAGTGGCCTTAAAATCATTTAATTTAAGAAAGTAGGTTTCTTATAGAGATAATATAGTTTTAATAATCATACTTGACATAAAAGAAAATCTGACACTTGACATAAAAGAAAATCCAAAAAGTAGAGAAAGCTAATATATGATAACATTCATCACCATGAGCCACCTCCATAAGTAACTTGAAGGTGCAAAAAACCATTAACTAGAACACTTTCGCAGTGTTTTATCTGGGTGATTGACTTTCCGACCCAACATAGAATCCATTTTTTCTTGAAATAAAATGTTTATAATATGCATGAACAAGTGATCTTGAACAAATTTGTACAAATGTATATGCCACAAACACAGTGTGTATGCCAGTTTCCTTTGGCGAAACTGGTTTATTTTGACATTTTGTAATAACAACGGTTGTTGTCTAAAAACGCATCATTCTTATTAATTATTGGGATTTAGATTATATTTTTTGAATGATCTATTTAAACGGATACTACGTGTAAAGATAACACCAACCTGTTCTACATTCTCCTCTTTAGATGACTTTTCTGTTGAGATGACTTTCTCAGTCTCTTCAGTTGACTCCTCTGTTGAGATCACTTTCTCAGTCTCTTCAATTGACTTTTCTATTGAGATGACTTTCCCAATCTCCACTTCAGTTGACTCTGCTGTTAATATAACGTCCTCAGTCTCTTGAGTTAACGTTTCTATTGGGATGACTTTCTCGATCTCTTCTAGAGTTGACTTTTCTAAGATGACTTTCTCAGTTTCCAAAGCAGCATTTTTGTTCTTCAACTTTTTGCTCAAAACACTTCCATTAGTCCCTTGTTTCCTCTTCCTTTGATAAGTGTACTTGATAACTCTACTACTTGTTAACTGAGTCAATAAAGCGTCAACACAAGTTTCTGAGCGCAGGGGCAATTCACGTCCCCTAGGTACAAGTTCCTCTCTGATAGGTGTAGGTGGACGTGTAGGGGGACGTTCAAGTTCCTTTCTAAGTCTACTAAAAGCATCACTTACACTTACACAATTAATCCTGTCGACTTGGCCCGAGCTTCTCTGTCTTTTTCTGTCCTTTTTACTCTTCATTCACGAGAGAGGGGTCTTTATGTAATTTTTCACCAGCATGAGTACACTCACTTCTGTTCCGCTTCCTTCCTTTGCCTCTCAATATTATAGCCGGTAAATCTTTGTCGTTAACACATGCCTTCAAACTAGGAAATATAACTATGGCCTTTTTTACCCACATCTTTATCAGAGTTTGACACTTTTTGTGGAGCCCTCTCTCTTTTACCATGCGCTGCACTTAACTCTTCTCTGAGAACCGTCACTATGTCTTCAGCTTCCTGGAGTTGTGCTTCTAGTTCTTCAATTTTCTCTTGCTGGGCTTGGGATGTCATCTCTGCTTCTCTATTCTGAAAAAAAAAATAATAATCAAATCGGTCTGTATTGTATTTTAAAGAAATATATCAGTAGTACTATTAGCAGCAAACCATCCTAATAGAAAATCAGGTAATAGGTGTGAACGTTCAATATGTAAAAGGTTTACACAATTAACTGTGTAAGCAAACAGTTATGATAGTTTTTAGTAGTTCACTTAATAAGCATGCAGAGTATAAATAGTAATTGAAAGAATCGTGTAACGCTAATCAATGAAAGAAGATTGGCTCTTAATATACTAGAGAAGCACACATGTCCATAGGCAGTCTAGCTTCAGAACTTGTGTGTCAACATTACATTTTTTATGCTAGTTTTGATTTGCTTCTTTTACCTTTTGCTAGGCTATAAAACATACACACATTTCGTATATCAACTTCAATAGTTAGAAAGTAATTACTGTCAAAGTGTCAAGTATCTATCATGTGAATGCAGTTGCTGCCTACCATATATATTCATGTATTAACTTGTTTCCTTTTTATGTTTCATTAAACGCTGTTGGTTCTGAATTTGGTGCATAAAAGTGCATGTCTAGACTCTCACGGCGTAACACGCATCCAATTTGGATTATTATTTTTCAAATGGATTTACATCAAGATATTAGAGAAAACCAAAAGGAGTATTTGCTAGAAAAAATAGTATTTTCAAGTGAAAAGAATAAGTTATGTTAATAGTTTCCATCTGCATCTCTTTTAATATCATATTATTGTTCTTTACTTCTTTTATCTTATCTAAAATTTGTATGTGGGGAAGCAAAGTTGCATGTTTTTGGCAACAAATAAATGCGTACACGTTAAAAGAAAACGACAAAATAATGAAATGCTTTTAATAAAGACAATTTAACAGATGCCCTAAGGGGCATACCACAAGTATTCTATTAGATTGTCTAAAATCTATTTTACGTGCACACAAGCACAGTTACGCAAAGCAAAGAAAATTTGCATGCTTTTTAATGGACATGAAACGACATACAACAAATCATGAAACATTTTTAAGGAAGACCACTAAGTTAATCTAAATGATAACAACAGCATCAATTAGTAATGTCATGGATTCATAGAAAGCCATCGCAAACATTGCTAAATTGCGGCGTTTCAGTCCATGAATGCCAGCCAGACTTTATAACAATCTTAATAATAATAGCATTTGAATCAGTAAAAATATTTATTGAACTCTCTGAAAATAAAAATAAAAAATGTCATCAGATGGATCAAATAACCTAGAAATGAAAACCAAAACAAAAAGGAAACAATCTTCGATGTGTGATATGATACCTTAGCGTCCATCATCTGTTTGAGTCTCATAAACATCTGAAGCGCCTTCTCCTTTGACTGTTTGACCTCGACTTCTAACCGGAGAACTTTCCGTTGAGACACCAGAATTCTGGCAGCAGCCTCCTTAGCTGTATTCAGTATCACCGCCGCAAACGCCTTCTTCAGTTCCGTCAACTCCTGCAACAACCAAACCTTATTTCGAAATCAAGGGGGAAACAAACACGTAAGACTTAAAAGAATCGGAATTTTACCTCATCGGCGGCGTCCATTGTCGGAGACAAAATTTGGGGGTTTAAACAGATTGTTTGTTTGTTGTCTCTCAGCTGTCTGTTATAAACTGCGTTTTCAGTTGCCCATTTACCCCTGCTTCTTTTTTATTTTCAATCATCATGACGTCGTGGCAGGTTAGACCGCTCTTTTGAATATTTTCTTTGCAATTTTGAATTTCTTTTGTTTAAAAGAAAAACATGGTTGACGATGACGTGGCAGAACAAGCAATTGCGTGCGTAGAGAAATACTCAAATAATAAATGTATCATTTAATTTAGTTTGATTGTAATTAATGTGATTTTTTTAAATAGTAATTTAATGAATACGGTATTTGTTAAATGTAGGCATTTATATTTTTTTTTTAAATTAATGGTTTTACCTTAGATGTTTCGTTTAATTTAGGTTGTGTGACGATATTGATTACGATTTGGTCATAGAAGGAAAATAAGGGTTACGCAAGATACATTTGATCACCTTCTCATCTCTTGTGTTTTTGCTAATACTAAAAGGGTTGCTCGTGTGGGGTGGGAAATATATACTGTGTTAGAGTGTGCATTGCTCGGTTGGTTTGGTTAGGTGATTATCAATCAAAAGCAAAGTCATCAGTTAGTCTATTTTATTAATCAATCGGTTTTTGGCTAATCGGTTTAGTTTATTTAGTTAGATTGCGGTTTTGATTTGGTTCGCTTAGAGCATTCAAAATGAAACCTCTATTTTTATGAGTGTAACTCTATATTTTCTTAAACGGTTGTAAAGGGTTGTGAGTGGAGAAGAGAGAAAAAAGAGAAAAAGTTACTGCTCATGTCACACCCCAAATTTTCAACAAAACACCGGTATGAATAATGGGAATGGTGAGAGTGGTGTGAATGATTGGAGTGGTGAGAGTGGTGTGTATGGTAAGAATTTTGGGAAGGTGGGGGCGAGTATTTATAAGAGACAGAGTGTCTCGTTGGTTGCTAAGGAGATGAATCTCCCGAGTCCTGGTAGGAATTTGAATTGTGAGGTTGTGAAGGGATGCGCCCTGATAATCCTCCCTTCATTGGACCTTTTCCTCTTCCACTTTGTCCTCTGAATCTTGGCGGCATTTTGATGTTAAAATCAAGTCAAAACAATAATAATAACTTAATAATAAGATGAGTCATCCTAGGTCAATGCCTAGACTCGAAAATCTAAGGAATGTGCTATTGTGTAAGTTTGAGATTAAACACAAAAAGCTAGTGTTTAATTCTCTCAAACGTTGACTCTGATACCAACCTGTCACACCCCGGGTTTCCAACCAAACCTCGGTGGGCCCGAGTGGTGAATATCGTGACGTAAGTTGATATCATCATAGTCAATTAACACAGCACAACGGAAATCTTGGAGTTTAAATTACTATTACAAACAAAATGTTCAAAGTACTAAAATAATATACAGACGGTTTGTACCTAAAGATCCATAGGCGGATCGTAATATATACAAAAGATGAACATCAGACTTTAGGGCAGATCTAAGGATTTGCAAGATCCTCTTATATCAATACCAAACAGCTTCCAGCCTATTTCGTATTGTACCTGCAACTTAGTCTTTTGAAAATACGTCAGCTTTCGCTGGTAAATACAATTAACTGACTCATTTTGGAAACATTTCAAAAATTGATTTAAGTGTACATGGCACATAAAAATCTTTTATAACTTGGGAAAGTTATACTTATAACCTTGTTAACAAATTCACATATTTGTCAATACATATGGGGCCCAGTACAGAGACCGAAACATGATTAACTGACACACCACTTATGAACCCACGAAAGAGTTATCCCCAACTTGTGGGTAAAAATACCTTAGCATTCGCATCTGTCAGGTGTATGCCTACACCCCGTGCTTTGGTCGTGGCCATTAGTAACTTAAATAAGCCGAGGATATCCAGGACACGGTCGTTAACCCCCAATGTTTAAGTTATCAAACAAAACTGATCAAAACGAAATATGCGGATTTACTAGCCACAAACCGGCATTTGATTGATCCCATTTCCGACCAAGCGGTAATAATTTACTGTAACCCAAGCCCGTATAGGGAAAATAAGTCAAGAGTATTTACCTGAGCTAGCACTTGATTTAAATGCAAGTTTATATTAACTCAACCGTTTAATCAATTAGATAAGTGCAGATAGCATTTACTGGAGACTTTAGTCTAGAATAATGGCATAAGCTAACCAATTAGAATGCTGACGGTCCTATTTAAGTCATAGACTTAGACCGACTAGCTTAAAGGATCAAAACGGTACAATACGCTAGATTAAGTGATGACCGGATAAAATGTAGTTTAAACCCAACAAGTACTTAAGACTTATATGTCATGGGTAAACAATTAACATTCTGGAATTTGAGATTAAAATGATAAGGTTAAACCCGTTTTGGTTAATTTTCGTAAACTAGTTACATATACTCAACTGTACGAATATAAGCGATATCGGGTAACCGGATGAGTCATGAACAAGTTCTATATGTCATTATACTTTAAATAAGTTGTAATATCAATAGGATATTAACTTATATGTCCGTTTAAGGTTTTAAAACGAGATTATGCTTTTAAGGCGTTTTGACCCTTATGTGTCATATAAAAGGAACTTGCATGTATTCTGATGTTATGATCATAAACATTCTGGAAAAATACTTAATTTGTGATATATTATCAGTAAGAAGTCACACATAAGTGTCGTTTATGGTTTAGGACCAAACTATGCACCGAAAGGGCATTTTGGTCTTTTAAAAACATAAATTACGATATTGTAATAAAACATAGTTTATGATCAAAATAATAACATCATAATATGTTAATTATATTAAAATATCAGTAGGTAATTCATTTGCAAGTTCATTGTTGATTAAAACCTTGTTTTATGTAAAAAGGGCATTTTAGTCAAAGATTGACATTTAGCGAAACTTGTGCATAAACTCAGATTATGATTATGATCATGTAATATAACCTCAGAGGGTTATGCTACACTGTATTACGATCATAATGCGACCATAAGTCAGTAGTAAACTAATCTAAGTCGGGTCAGAATCGAAAGTCAAAGCAGAAGTCAAACTTTGCGACTTTCGGTTGCGAACCGACCCTAGGACTGAAATTGATGAGCCGAACATGTTCCCACATGTTCTAATAATTATTACCAACTTTTTTAAGTGTCAAAAACATATTTATAACATGTAGAAACTCATATTATAATATTTATAAATCTGACCCGTTTGACTTTTTAAAACATACACTTTGACCCGTCATTTGACTTAATAATGTGATCCTTAGGAGGTGCCCTTTTAAGGGATTAATAATGTTCATTTCGAACAATGGCTAGACCATGATGGTCTTAACCGAAAGTCAAGGCATTTGTCGAAAATGCTTGACTTTTGACTATTAAAAGCCTATAAAAAGAAAAGAGCAAAGATGGAACACTTACAAGTGATCTAAGAGAAACTTTAGAACTCAAAGGGAAGCTCCTAAATGACCAGGAACTTCCAAGAGTGTAATAGAGAGGAGAAAAAGGAATGAGCAAAGAATGAGGTGAACGAAGTGAGTTATTTATAGTGCAAGAAGGTGTGTGTGGATGAAGCCAAGTGTTACAGGTGTTGTAGGATATTTACAAGTGTCTAATAAGGTGTCAAGACCTGCAAGAGTGTGGCAATTTGTAGGCTAGGTGGCCCCTTGATAGAATTTTGGGGTTTTGACACATTAAGTCCCTCAAAAATAGTTTTCTTAAATGTCATGAATTGTCCCTTGACTTATTCAATGACATAATGACACAACTAGTTTTTTTCGTTCAACACGTGATGTGTTGAAGAAGAGTGTGAATAACCGAACGTTAACGAGTGTCACACAAGGTGCTTTTGTGACTTATTCGTAGTTACTAGCTTAGAATACGATAAATACGGATCCTTATGGGTTTAAAGGTGAATTTACCTAAATTAGTAAGGTTAAAGGTTTGGTGATAGCGTGGAATACTCGAGGATGGTGAATCAAAAGATATCACTTCAACAGGGAGCCGTTCGAGCACAAAGATGGCTTGGTTATACAAGAAAACGAAATAATAAAGTCTAGGGGCCTTCGGGTTATTAGTTGAAAGTTAAAATGATGAAAAAGAGGAGTTCTAGAGGCCCGCCATAGGCTACAATTATCAGACCGTAGCTTACTGTTAGTTTTAAAATCAAACCAATGAGCCTGGACCGTAGCTTATGGTCCTGGACTGTAAGCTACGGTTAGGTTAAATATTTATTTTTATTTTAGACACGTTTGAGGAGTTGAGTGACTTACTTATTTGAGGCATCACCCAATGGTACTTACACGTGTTGGTATAATACCGGACGTGAATTTTACGAGGTGTTACAGTTCACCAGTAAATTTGGAGGAGATACTGTTCACCTCTATAATTTTTTATTATTTTTTTGATAGTGGTTGTGAGTGGAGGATAAAGAAAAAGTAATGATAAAAGAATAAAAAAATATTATTTAATTGAAAAGAAGAGAGAAACGGTAGTTTTTTTAGTGTAACTATAGAGATAGAGTAAGAGAATTCAATGTGAGTGCTCTTAAATTCAGTTAATAGCCAAAACCAAACGTGGCTAAAACTTTTGCTTAAAAATACATGATATTGGGGTATAAATGCATGAAATGAATGTATATATACATGAAATGGATGAATAAATACATAAAATTGAGGTATAAAATATGAAATACATTAACTGAATGTATAAAAGCTAGAAATATGGAGATATAAATGGTTCAGTTCGGTTAATCTTGGTAAACGAGGATGCAAAAAAATCAATAACCAATTTTGGTTAATTCGGGTTTCGGTTAATCGTTTTCAGTTAATTCAGATTTTGGTTGATTTCGGTTCGATTTCGTCTGTTTTCGGTTCGGTTTCGGTTAACGATCCAGTTATTGCTCACCTTAGATACTGTTAATCACGTAATGTAATTTTTTGTTTAAAAAAATATAGCAATACTATACTCAAATTAAAGAGAATAAAAATACTCGTTTTTATGGTGTTATTTTAAAAAAAACTAGTGGGTTACACTCGCGCTCTGTGGCAGGCCGACCCAATTTTTAATGGAAACGTAGACGCAATAGAAAAATAATGTTAATGGCAGGAATTCGTTTGATATTGGTTCGATTCATTAAGATACCGACGCTTACCGAAAGAGAAAAAGAGTCACCATACGACCAAAAAAATAACTAGATGTGTTTACATTGATCGAAACAATAAAAATGAATATTACTTTCGGTACTAACGTTGTTCGGTCAGTATTAGACCGTTCATTTTGTTACATGTACAAAACTAGGTTCGATTAAAACTTAAAAAATAAAAAGAAAAACCAAAAAGTAGAAAAGATAAAGGAAAGATGAAAAAATTTAACAAATGACAAAAAAAAGATATAGTTCACTGTAGATATATAAACGTACAAAAAAGTTATCATTGTTTAAAAATTGTAGCGGTAGTTAGCTTTTTATAAGAGGATAAAGTGTAACTACAACAAACAATCTATAATTTTATTAAAAATAAGAAATTAAAATTGTAATTAATGTTTAAAGACTAATTTAGTCTAATTTTAGATTATACTTTATACATCAAAAAAGTTCTTTAACTTTTAGGTAATTTAAAATAGTGAAATACTATATGTAGTTTAGATAGATGAAGATAATTTGGTGGATTGAGGCCGTTACCAGCCCTATGCTGCAATTTGGTTAGTAAAAACATAAAATTTAGATGTTCTCAAGCAAGTGTATACACAAGAAGGGCAATAGGTGATTTTTTTTAATTACATGTTGGAGTATATGGCTAGCACATAATTATAAAGTTTTCAGTAACCAAGTAATATTATTTTTTTAATATATGCAAAGAAATCCGGACTAATGATTACCTGTGGGTGAAAAATATAACTAACCTTCCTTTCTTATAATGCTTGAACTTGTGTAATTTTAACTTTGCTAGTGTTAACTTAATTAACATGAACATTGTGTAAGTTCTTCATCTAGCTTCTTGTTAGATTTTAAAATTTAATCAAATCACAACCGTTCAGAAAAATAGGACAATAAAGGAGATAATCGTTAGTTTAAGTTTACATAAATGGAAATGAAAGTGGTCGTTAGTTTAGTACGTGTTTGTAATTTATGAACTTCATGTCACAAGTCGATTAACTTGGGATCAATGTTAACAAGTCGGTCATAGATGGTTAAGTTTGCTAATTAATACGGTAATGTCTTGGCCACCAAGTTAGGGTTAACTTATATAAACCAAGCTAGAATTAACCATTATTTAAAGAAAAAACTATGAGAGAAACTGAGTTATGGTTTATAAGTTATTGTAATCAAGTTTTTTGAGTTATAGTTTCTTGGTTATAATAAAAATTATTGGAGAGTTATTTCATTCGCATTTGTGTTCTTCGTTTTATTATCGATTGGGACTTGAATTGGTATCCGATCTAAGTTCCATCGTCGAATCAAACAAGTGATCAAAGTAAATCGGCGGCCAGGAGAACTACGGGTAATGGTGATTCCCTTCGATCGATTACCAATTAAAACATAGTTAGTAATCGACGATATAGTTGTAGGATATGGGTCACAATTTTAATAAAAAAATATATAAATAAAAATAGTAAAGATACTCTCTTTACATATTTGGGAAATTATAGTACACGTACCATGAATAAATCTGAACGAAATAATATATATAATACTGCATATGCAACTAAATTGATTCAAGCCATAGTCTTTAACAAGAGCCTTAACAGTGTCTTCTTGTATGGTCCATGTGTAGTCTTCAGCGAACTCTTGAATCGCGTCTCCTAGTATGATCATTTGTGTGGGCTTCAACGAGGTCCTGAACCACATCTTCTTATACAATAATTTCCTACAAATGAACAAACAATTGTTGACGGTTGTGGCCGAGGCATGTGTTCAACATGCTTCCCTTAAAACAGATTTCGCGCCTTTACTAAAGATGATGCGTCTGTCTCCCAGGGTACAATAGCCGGAGCAGTCTGTACTGCCGAAAATGGCCACGCGCCCGAGGTTACACCCGATAAAATTATAGTGTTAGAACTTGTGGAAAAATAATGATATGAAGGAGATGAAATTAAGTAGAGAAAACTTATCTCTCTATGTACCCAACACATGGGTATTCAAGTATCTCTTTTTTTTCCAAGAACTCTCCATGAATTCATGTGTTTTCTTGTATTACATCTCTTGTATTTGTCTAGCCTTTTTTTCTCTATCTCAAAATGAGACATATAGCCTACTATTTTTACAAGAGTTAAGAGAATAAGTGAAAATTTTCACTTAATTAGTTATTTTATTAGAGACATAAACTCTAATAATAACAAATTAATTGACATAAAAACTCTACTTAAGAGTTTATCATATGAAGAGTCTAGTAAATAATTATAATTTTACTAAATTATAATTTCACTAATTAATATCCATCCATACTACATAAATTCCAACAATAACTACATCAGAAGACTAAGTTCCGACGTGTAGAAGTGGTGCAGGTCAAGCGGCCATGCGGTGGCGTTCGCTTTGTACATGCGGCGGCAATCGGGTACAAGTTAGTTAAGTTAGTTTTCGATCGTGCTAACTTGCAGAATCGCTGATCATCTGGTGAGGCAAGACAGGTTATTGGAGTTGGGGCAATAACAACGACGTAAGGATATATAATTTGTTATCTTTCTTTGACAGATGAGTTAATAAAAGGCAAAAAATAAGGTTTGCGTGGGTTTGTTGCTGCTCTTTGATTGAACGAGAAATAAAAGAAGTCAAAATTGATTTGATTTTCATAGGTGATGACTTTAATTACAGAATAAAAAAATAAAAAACAAGTTGTTTCAAGTTGTTTTTTTTGTTGGCGACCTCGAACAAAGAAAACAAAAATATACAATTTTTATATGGGCTTTGTTGAACAAGTTTAGGTTCACTATTAACTTTGGTTTTATTATTTGAGTTAAAAATGCGGGTTGAATTCAAGATTTATTTTTATTCGAGTTCACGAGAGGCATTCGCGATTAATCTTGCGAGTAGTCGGTTCGATTCTGAAAAGTTGTTGAGGACTGTTCGGTTTGTATTTATTCTAGCGAACTAGAGCAAGGTAGTACACCACTTACATATAGTTGGAGAAAGAAAAAATCGATGGCTAGGGATGATGGTAGCAGTGATGGTTCACGAGTTGTGGTTAAAGAATAGATTCCACAACTTTAAAGTGTCTAATGTTATTAGAAACTAATTACAACATCTAGGTGATTCATATCTAGGAGTAAAGGAGGCAGAGGCTAAAAGGATGACATGGCTGTTGCATTTCCACTTCAGGCAATATCTGAAGAGCTCGTGTTTCATGTAGCTTAGTTTCAGACTGCAAAGGAAATTTGGTAAGCATTGAGACACAATATGTTAGGGTAGAATGGGTTCGAGAGGCAAAGATTGAACAACTGGAGATACAGTTTGAATCTTTAAAGATGAAAGAAATAGAGACGATTGATTCTTTCACATGGAGGATAAGTCAGTAGGTTAACAAAGTAGCTAGTTTGGGAACAACCTATAGCTACGAAAAAAATTGTTAGGCTCCGTTCTAGGGAAGTATGTTCCAATTGTAGCTTCAATTGAATAATTTGCAGATTTGAAGGCCATGACGTTTCAAGAAGCAATTGGTAGACTAAAGACGTTCGAAGGTAGGATTAAGGGTATGGAGTCTTTAGCAGAAAATCAAAGTAGTCTAATGTTTGCCAATGGTGTATCGTCCTCAAATCACAAACCATATGTTAATACACGGGGGCATGGACGAGGCAATTAAAGTTACTGAGGTAGAGGTCAAGATCGGGATGATGAGGACCAAGATGGAAGTCAAAGCCGAGATGGTCAAGATCATGGGTCAAAGCAAACAGGTCAAAGAAGAACCAATGATTGTAAAGGGGAAGAAATGATAGATCACAAGTTCAGTGTTTTCGTTGTGATAAATTTGGTTACTTTGCGTCAGGGAGACGGATAGTCTGAAGAAACAGGAAGAAGTTATCTTATCTATAATTTTGATCCATCATTGTTTATTATGAGATGTGATCAAGAGACAGTTTTTTTAAATGAAGAATGGGTCATTCCAAAGTGTTTCGAGACCGAGCCAATGGAGAAAGACACTTGGTATCTCGACAATGGAGTATCGAATCTCATGATGGGTAACCAAGTTTATTTCTTTGAACCGAATGAACGTGTTATGGGAAATATGAAGTTTGGAGATGGGATTGTATTGATATATGGGGAAAGGGATCGATATTACTTGAAGGGAAACCGGGGAGACACGCCTATTAACCGATGTTTACTACATACCGATTTTACAAAGCAATATCATAAGTCTTGGTTAAGCAACAGAAGGTGGATGCGACATTCACATGAAGCGCGATTTGCTAACCATTCATGATGATAAAGGTAAGCTTATGATGAAGGTACACAAGTTAACATGACTTGAATGAAAAATTTTGTGGGTAGGGGTCTACAAAGAGTAGAACTGAAAGATGATACGTTAGGTACGAATCAGAATCTCCTCAAAGATCTAAGTTTATTGAAGAGACTCAAAATTCAAAATCCAAAGAAAAATGTTAAATAATTCAAAGAAAAGGTTAAGCAAGGTGTTGATGTCCTAAAAGTAGTCGAATAAAAACAATTGAAAATTAACCTAATTCTAGACTCAAAGCAATACTCTAGACTCCTAAACTCGACTAAACTACTAACCGGCAAGTGGACCGATCGATTGTAGAAAAGCTTAAGTAAGTCCGGATATCGAACCCACTAAACTCTCTAATTACGTTAACGATGCTATTTAAACTAAATTGACACACTTAATTTATTTTTTATATTTTTCTTTTGGGGGGGGGGGGGGTAAAATCCTAAAATTATAATTAAATTAATATTAATTTAACTAAGACGGACTTTTGAAGCGGAGATATAATTCAATGATAGTGGACTGTCTACCTAGGTCAGATTCCTTATTATTATTGAATGGTTTTATTTGAATTTGAATGTGATAGGGAACCGGAATCTTAAAATATTAAATCCTAAGGCATATCGAACAGGACTCCCGACCCTTCTCGAGAAGACGCATATGATATCCTAAAGATAATTGTGTTTACCGGTTTATAAGATTTCCTTTCGGTTATATAATGTTTAATAAAGTGTCTAAATTAGCTAATATCTCTCAATAGAAAGCTTAGACTAACTATGGTTCTTGATTTGGTTTAATCGACTCGAATATGGCAAGTAAACTAAAACCGACTTTTCTCAAAACCAAATCCTAGCAATTTACCTATTTAATTCAGTTAATAAATTATTATTTCTCAATAATTAGGTTTAGTATAATGTTAAGATTTAATTATATGTTTCATTCAATTGTTTCTAGGGTTTATTGGCCAATTTACCAAACGATTTCCCGAACCCATTAAGACTCGACAATCAACATAAACCTATTCTATGAAAGACATTCAAATTAGATTTATGTGAAACAATCAAATAATCAACAATTAATCCAAAACTTGCAAATACACCAAATCAAACAACCAAAGTTTACTACTTTAATTAAAAATCCCATAAACACATACTAAATTCAATAAAAATCCAAACTTTCAAAACAAGTCATCATAAATCTAGCCAATAATCATTTGTTTAAATGTAAATAAAGTAAGGTTAAAAACTGAATTCATCAAAACAAAGAACAAGGAAGCTAAAGATTAAGAAAATCGGTAATAAAACCCGTGATTTCTTCGATCTCTAGGCTCCTAGCTTAAATCCAATGATTCCCCAGCAGCTTGAACTTAAAAAACTAGCTCAAAATCTCCAGGATTTGCCTCTTGAAACTCCAAGTTCGTCCCATAATTGTAATTAGAGTTAAACTCTAATTATATAATCTTTCTTTTCACAAATTTGATAAGTTCACGTAACTCTCTGACCAAAATTTCCTCTCGCTAGCCGCAAGAGGCATCATGTTACCGGTCGCACCCCGCGACCGGGTTTAGTTTCTCCAGAATACTTTCCTCTCTCGCCACCCACAAGAGGTATAACCTGGGGCGGTCACGGGCCGCCACCGGGTCTTTTGTCCCCTTTTCGACTCGTTTCTTCTCTCGACTTCCAATTACGATCCAGCTCGGTTTCCTTCAACATTTCAGCTTATTTTCTCCTCTTTTCAGCTACTTCCACGAACCAAGACCTGCGAAACGCAATTGGATTAAAAGTAGATATATTCATATAAAACCTAAACGAATATTAACGAAACTAGTACAAATTATACATGATAAATAGATGTATTATTCAATACATCAGGGGTTCAAACCTAAGGAAGTACGTGTAATGATCCAAGAAAGCTAGTGTTTTCTCAAGAATGCAACCGAGTCAATGGTGGTGCGAGTTCTCATGACCAAATGACGAGTCGTGTTCAAAGGAGTAGTCGAGTACAAGATCGCAAGAATGTTTGAGCTAGGAAGGAGCCGAAAAGCACAGTTAGAGAACGAGAGAACTTCCAAGAGAATCAAGGCAATGAAGACATGTTTGGAGTTGAAGGCCTACCTATTTTGAGTCCGAAATTATGGGGTGATTGTTGGTAATTTACAGACTTCAAGTCACAATTCGGTAAACTTGGGGGATCAATGTTGACAAGTCGTCATAGTTAGTTAAGTTTCCTAATTACATTATAATTAATATCGTAATGTCTTGGCCACCAAGTTAGGTTGTCCTATATAAACCAAGCTAGGGAATTATTTAGAGAAAAAAATAAAGAGAAACCAAGTTATGGTTTATGAGTCATTGTAATCATGTTTTTTGAGTTATATTTTCTTAGTTATAGTAAAGGTTCTTGGAGGGTTATTCTATTTGCATTCATGTTCTTCGTTTGATTATCGATTGGCACTTGAGTATGAGATCATGGATTATAATTGACCTACATTTCAACTCAGATACCATTTTATTATTAATTATTAGGCATTTGTGTTTAAAACTAAAATGGGTGAATGGATTTTCTGAAATTTTTTGTTGATTAAAATTAATCTTGTATGGTAAACACTTGTTTGAAACCCTACAGATAGATAGTACAAAAAATGTAAAGAGTAAAGTGTTTAATGGTTAGAAAGACAAATCCGACGTTATAGAAGTTCAAGTGAATGTTAACTAATGCACTCTACGTTATCTTCCTTAAACAGAAAAGATCACCAATACACCAAGCTTTTCACTAGATCAAGATAGTGGTCACCATATACAAATGTCTCACTATATTAAGGTAATGATCACCTTCTTCGTTTCACTAATCTCAATAGGCAGTGTTCACCTCTCTCACTAATCACTAAACAAATATAGCAATGCCCTTACAAACTTCTTACTATGACAATGGGAGTAGGGCCGTTCAAATCGCTCGCCACTCGTCACTCGTCGACGCTCGCTTGGAAATTGCTCACAAAATGCTTGTTCGACTTGAGGCTTGGTTGTAAATGAGCCGTTCTGCTCGGTTCGGTTTGTAATAGAACCAAGCATGAGCAAAGGTGCGCTCAGCTTGGTTCGGCTCGAATTATTATTATTTTTAAGTAGTACATAAACATATACATATACACATACATAAATAAACACGTATATACACAAATATTAATTGTACATATATACACACACTATCTATATTAAATTTATAGTTTTATATATACCACTCTATTAGATTTTGGTCCA
This sequence comes from Scalesia atractyloides, assembly GCA_947069175.1. Taxonomy (NCBI): domain Eukaryota; kingdom Viridiplantae; phylum Streptophyta; class Magnoliopsida; order Asterales; family Asteraceae; genus Scalesia; species Scalesia atractyloides. The sequence goes on from CAMTDV010000001.1 coordinate 36,690,605, forward strand.
GCATATATAAATTTATTACTATATCTATACGTACTAGCCCAATCATGCTAATAAAAAAAGTAACATCAAATCTTAATGTTAAACACTAAACCTCTAAACGATAGTCTGTCAATCGCCTCAATGTCTCATGTTGTTACCCTAAGTCGATCTTATCCTACTCTCAATATAATTGTTTGTGCAATATGATCATCTTCTCATCAGGCACAACATTGTTATTCATAAGAAAAATACTATGCCATGAAGTGTGTTTGTTTTTAAAAATATAAAAACCTGAGACCCAACTCTATCCTTATCTCTCACCACAAATTTAAATGGGTGACAGTTGTCAAAATCACTCGTAATATTTACTACTCAGGAAATGCTCGTTTGATTTGAGGCTCGGTTTTAAATTAGCCGCTCTGCTCGGTTCAGCTTGTAAACGAGGCAAAAAAAGAGCAAAAGTCCGCTTGGTTCAGCACGGCTCGTGAACAACCCTGAATGGTAGTGATCATCAAACAATTACAAACACAAGAATGGTGTAAATGGAAGGTGTAGCATAACTTTGTTGTTTTTTAATTAATCTTGATCTCTCTTTAATTTGATGTTAGAATATCAATGGAATTAAAAAGATAGTGTATTAAATGTGTATATTAGAGGGTTTAGAGCAAAAGGGGAGAACAAAATGGTTGGAAAATGCTTCAAGTTGTAGTCGCAACCCTCAAACTCAAGAAACAAGAATCTGCCAATGAAGGTCGCTCCCAAGGTCTTTCCAGCGACTTTGGTCAACCTGGTTAAATTTTTCTTGTATTATTGTGTTGTGAACATTGTGTAAGGTCAAATCCATCCTTCCACATCCATTTTGTTAAAGTCATATTTCAAGTTTCCTACGAGCGTCTTTGACTTACAAAAGTATAGGAATTTACATATGCATAGTAAGATCCATTTTTCTATTTTGCAAAGTGTGGATCTTTTCCAATTTAATCTTGGCTTTATCTCCTTTGAGCATGTTTTATGTCTTCAGTGATAAAACAAATTTCGACGACATTTACATAGTAGATTCCATCTACTATATTTATTTCAAAAATCAAATCCTAGTTGATTATAACAAGTACATTATAAAACATTTGTATGATTTGATTTATTAAAAACTTAGTCAAGGGTTTCTAAAAATATCTTTGCAAATAATTGTGGCTAAGTGATATGAGTCAAATGTAACATATAAATTGTATCAAATACGGTATAAAATCAACCATTTTAGTACTAATGTTAGAAAAAGTACGTTTCTTTGTATACTATTGATTTTCAGGATTAAAAGAGCTTAATCGTACAAAAAGGAACAAATTAACAATAAAATCCAGCATAAGTATAGAAGACGGGAAAACAACACACTACACTAACCCTTCGAGCTTCACCCCAAGACTAAAAACAACGAATCAGAAGTCAAAGCACGGGGCTGTCACACCCCGACCCGCAGCGGAATAAGAGTCGGGGCATAATTGGGTTATCACCAAAGCTCATGATGTTTACTAATATGTTTCATATTTATTAAATTCAAATTACATCTCAAAGTTCCAAGTCAAATTCATACAATACAAGGAAAGGAAAAATTAACTAAAACAATCCAAAATCTAAACTGGTTTATTCTTCTAGGCCGCCCTATATGTTTCTTGCTTCAACTTGATCACCTGTATCATGTGTAAAAATGGGGAATTTTGGGTCAACAAAAGTTGGCGAGTGAACCTTGTTAAAAACATTTGTTATTGATTCATTATTGTAATTAATATAGGAAAATTGTGCAATAATCATATATGAACAAATGTATGTAAACATAACGATCACAAACCACCTTGCTTAAGAATATAATAAGAATGACAATGTATATGTTGGCAACGTCCCGTTCACGCTCATAGGTAATGGGGAACGGACGGCCTATGCTAATGTATGTGAGATCAAGGCTCAATCAAACGGAGCCGATCTTATGTTGGCAACGCCTGGTTCACGCTTATAGGTAATGGGGAACAGCTCACGCTCATAGGTAATGGGAAGCGGCGGCCTATGTAATGTATGTACTGAAAATGATAAATTAAATCTAAACATCAACCATACAAACAACTGATACATATTGGATACACATTTGATCATGAACATGATGGATGCACAAGTGTCTAATTATAATAAATAAATAGCGACACATGATACACCCCAAAATGTGATTAAAACGGGAGTTGGTAGAGATTCATTCACATTGGGTGCGTTCGCTTGAAGATGTTGAATGCGCACGAGTTTAGAGGATTGATCTACGAGGGATAACTAACCTAATTAATAACGAAAAGGTACGGTAAGTATGTGGATTTTATTAACTATTTTAATAGGATTTTTGGATATATTTTTGTGAGTTTAAGGCTATTTTCTAACTTTAAAAACGTTATTTTTATGTATTTTTTAATTGATTTTTAAATTAAATAAATAAATAAAAATAATAAAAAAATATTGACTTTTGTGTACATCCGCCAAAAACCGGATTTACCAAACCCGCTTTGTTTATCAACCGAACAATCAGTTAAAAATTCTGTCGCGTATTTAATGCCCAAATTAATTTTAAACGATACATAATTAATAAGTATATTAGAATATAAAATTTATTTTTGAAAATGTATTAAAAATAGCGAATTAAAAATAAAATTCTGCTGCCGGGTTTCGAACCCGGGTCAGCCAAAGGATACACAAAGACTTAACTCACACACTTATAACCACTCCGCCACTTGATCTTTTTGTGAGTTATGGGAAGCAATTAAATCAAATGTTCAACTGAGAATCAACCTGATGCGCCAACTGAAACCGATATCGGCTTTCAAACCGACCAAGACGTTTCGCGGAATCTTGATCATAACCGATAAAACCGACATCTTAAATCAATTCAGTCGTTAATGAACTTGAATTCAGGTGATGTTTGGTTTTTATAACCGAAAACATTCATTCTGGTATTTCTTCAACAAAACACTCATTTCGCGATTCAATTTCATTCCCTGAGCTTCTAATTTCGTGTTTATTCTATTTTCTGGTCGTCGGAATTACTTTCTGATCATTGCCGGAATTTTCTGCAAGTCGCCGGAAAACCGAGACTCACCTCAAAACGATAAAATACCTCGACTTTACTATTTCAGTCAATTGTTAGAACCTTACTAACATTAATCCATCACCCAGAATCAATCACAGACGACGTTATCGGATTCTCTGTTTTCGCTGGAAAATTTCTGGATTTTTCGGAAACCCACTGTTAACCGGTATGATCAATCAAACATACTGATAATTGTTACTCAATGGTTCAATTTCACATCTATTTCATCCAAACTAAATATTGAACTCGAACAGAAGGAGCTCCCAAAACAGAGCCGACGAGCTTCGCCGGATTTTCTGAAGAAGACGATCTGTTCAGTACTTTCTTTCCCCAAACTCTTCGGTTCAATACTTTTCAATTGTTCATCTTGATCATTAATCGAATTTAACAAATAACAGATAGATAACCGTTGCCTGAGTTTTGAACGAAGAAGACGAAGTAGTTATGTTATAAGATTATTTAAAATCGGAATTATAAACGGGTTAGACACACAGTCCAGCGGTGGACTGTGTGCAAATAAATACATACACGTCGCGAGTTCGATTCCGGTCCCAACCTCATTCGCTGTAATAAAATGCCTTTTTTTTAAAAACTGAACCGGGTTAACTCCGTTAGATGTTAAGTATAATAAAAATCTGTATTTTAACCAAGTTAGACACACAGTCCAGCGGTGGACTGTGTGTAACATTAAGTCACAGGTCCCGGGTTCGAGACCTGTTGACGACACCGGTCCGATACATTTAAAACCCTTTTTAAAAAAAATAAATAATTTTCAGATTAATTGAATTAGTGTATAAATATAATTAAAAACAGAAATATTTCGGGTTAGACACGTAGCTCAGTTGGTAGAGCTGCGTGCACGCGTACGGGAGGTCTCGGGTTCGAGTCCTGCCCGGCGCATACGTACACACAATAAACCGGTCAACAAGTCAACAGTCAACGGTCAAAAAGTCAACATTTTTTTATTATTTTTATTTATTTATTTTATTTAAAAAATCAATTAAAAATACTTAAAAATAACATTTTTAAGGTTAGAAAATAGCTTAAAACTCACAAAAATATATCCAAAAATCCTATTAAAGTTGTTAATAAAATCCATTTATTTACCTTACTTTTTTCATTATTAATTAGGTTAGTTATTCCTCGTCGATCAATCCTCTAAACTCGTGCGCATTCATCATCATTCACCGAATGCACCCACTGTGAGTGAATCTCTACAAATTCCCCGTTTAAATCACGTTTTTGGGGTGTATCATGTGTCTTACTATTTATTATATTTAAATCATTGTGCATACATCATATCATGAATAAATGTGTATCCTGCCTGTGTAAACTGTTTGTATGATTATTGTGTAGATTTAATTTATTATTTTCAGTACATGCAATTTCATAGGCCGCCGCTCCCCATTACATTATGAGCGTTGAGCATGTTCCCCATTACATTATGAGCGTGAACCTTGCGTGCCAACATACGATCGGCTCCGTTTGATTGAGCCTTGATCGCACAGACATTTTCATTTTCAGTACATGCAATACGATCGGCTCCGTTTGATTGAGCCTTGATCGCACAGACATTTTTCATTTTCAGTACATGCAATACGATCGGCTCCGTTTGATTGAGCCTTGATCGCACAGTTTCATTTATGTTATATATTTATGCAAGTTGATATGTTATTGTATGCTGTTGGTTTGTTAATGTATGTTATTGTTTGTTGTTGTTCGATATCGTATACTAATGGGTTGTGATTGTATGCTGTTGGTTTGTTAATGTATGTTATTGTTTGTTGTTGTTCGATATCGTATACTAATGGGTTGTGATTGTATGCTGTTGGTTTGTTAATGTATGTTATTGTTTGTTGTTGTTTGTTATTGTAAGCTAATTGTTGTTATTGTATGTTTATTTACGTTTGTTCATATATGAATATTGCACAATTTTTCCATATTAAATACAACCAGAAATAAATAATAAATGTTTTCTACCAAGGTTCACTTGCCAACGTTTTGTTGATCCAAAAACCATTTTTACATATGATACAGGTTAACAGGATGAAGCAAGGAAAACATAGGAAATTGCCTTAGAAGAAAAATAATGAAGTTTAGAAGGATGAATAGAACATGTTGTATTTGTTTGATATGATTGTATGATCTCTTTTAAATTGAAATAATAAATATGAAACATTATAATAAATGTCATGAGCTTTGATGATAACCCAATCATGCCCCGATCACCTTTTCCGTTGCGGGTCGGGGTGTGACAGATTGGTATCAGAGCTTATGACTATAGGGATATAGGATAGGTTATTAGACCCTTAGAGCCTATACTATAGTTGACTAGATTTTAATTGTTTATGTGGTTACATGCAAACTTATGATATTTATTTGTTTCATATTCATTACATACACAAATGCATGCAAACATTTACAATATTACATTTTGTGATACATAGTGAATTATACTTGCAGTCCAACATACATACTTACATACATATTCATCATACATGTTACAATATTCACATATTCAAATCATCTTCATACTTCCGTTATTCAAGATTTTGTCGCATTTTTCATTTTTCAAATCTCATCAGAGTGAGTTCTGCGACGGGCATGTAGTAACTGTAAGGGTACAAGTACCGGTAGTCGGAACGTCCTGTCTAGGTTGGCATTCGTATAAATCCAATATAACGGACCAGTTTGCCTACCTGGGGACTAACGATGAGAGTACAAAGGACCTATTAGGCCAAAGCATGCCACACCAAACGTCGTTCGAACTAACCCCACTTTGAGGTGTCAGCGTGTCCACACCTGGACACATTCCGAATATCATACGTTACATATTTCTCGATTTTCTCCGGGTTTTAGTGTACGTAACCAGGCAAACACATGCGAACCATATGAAAAACCCGGTAATCATGGGGGCCCACGTGATTACGAAGGTGAAGTATGGCGGCATGCAAGGCCCAATTACGAGCAAAGCCCAAGACATCCTATGGATGTAGCAGATTTATTTTGCTATGTTTATTTTATGAATGTTCATTCCTGAATACGACACATGATCCCAAAAGCATCCAACTCATACTTTTGATATGTATTCCTTGTAGATGTCTTCTTGCCTCGCTCGTAGGAAGATGAGAGCAGGAAAAGCCCGCGAGCGCATGGCTGCCCTAATCGCTCAACAAATGGCTGCCGTAATACCCAACATTGTAATTCAAGTCCAACAAGCCCTTACCGCTAATCCTGTCAACCAAGAAGTTCAAAATGTTGTTAACCCTCCCCCAAATACCACTAAATGCACTTACAAGCATTTCAAATCCTGCGTCCCTACAAAATACGAAGGGACTGAAGGTGTCACCGCTCTTTTCTATTGGTTTGAAGAAATGGAAAACATTTTTCTAACTTGCGATTGCCCCGATGATCGCAAAGTGCGATATGCTACTGGTCGTTTATTTGGAATAGCACTTACTTGGTGGAATATAGAGAAGGCCAAACGAGGTGTTGAAGATGCTATGACTTTGACTTGGGAAGAGTTGAAGGAAATCATGACAAGACGGTTTTGCCCAAGGAGCGAAATCAAGAAACTAGAAGATGAGTTCTATTCGTTGAAGCAAAAGGAAGGCGACCACACTACATACAACAAGAGATTCCTCGAGTTAAATCAAATGGTTCCCAACTTGTTCACTTCCCACTACTGTTTGATCGAGCACTACATTCAAGGTCTTCCTTCAAAGATTCAAGACGTTGTAATAAGTACCACACCTGCAACCTTGGAAGCAGCAATGGAGTTAGCTACAGAGCTCACCGAGAACCGAATCCGGAACAAAGACTTCAAGGAGGAGAAGAGGAAGGATAAAGCATCGACTGAAACCTCCAACTACACCCAAACCGAATCCCCTTCTCAACCCATTTCTAAGAGAAAACGAGACGAGCAACTTTTCGCTGTCACCCAACGTAACCAACCAGCCTTACAAGCCGTACCCCTCCAACCTATCCCAATCACTCAAGTGTCACCCAACCCAACCTACCCAAATAAGAAACCTTACCTTGGACCTCACCCTCGATGTAACACCTGTTTTTATGACCATCCATCTACCGTACTTTGTCGACTATGTGTGAATTGTGGACGCTATGGTCATTTGAGCAAAGTTTGCCGTACCTCTCAAAACCAAACCTCACCCCCTACTCAAAACATTATCCAAACATATCAACAACCCCAATACCCCATGTTCCCATATGTTCGAGCTTGTTTCAATTGTGGCGACCCAACCCACTTTAGAAACACGTGCCCTCAATTGGTTAACATCATAAACGCCCAAGCTTAAGCAAACCGAGTTAACCAAGCAAATCAAGAAAACCCAATCACTAGGCCACCAGCAAGAGGAAGAGTTTTCAACATCAACGCTAATCCGGTTGAAGATAATGACGGCCCAAACGAAAACACTCAACTAGTCCCCTTCACCAACAATCAAGATTCAACTCCCACTGCTTAGTTTTATGCTTTCTTTATGTTATCTCAATTCTCACGTGTCTCAATTTTAAATTGGAAGTTTATCCAAGGATCTTAATGCGAATTATTATTTCGGTTATGTTTTATACTCATTGATTCAACATTCATACCATCATACATCTCAACGTATTTCAATCTCATTATTTAAAGAAGTTGGACTGTGTCTCACTTCTGCATAGACTAACCTCTCCATCACAACAAACGAGAGAGGGACAGTCATCATTCAAACATGTATACTATCAGAATTATGACTCAGGCATTGTTTGTTGTGTTATTTATGTTTTAGAGTCACATAGAACTAATCATAACTTACGGATAAAGCCAATGAAAATTTGACAAGAATATGGTGGATACGCCGCTGGTACTTCCTATATATAAGTATTCTTGTCAAAGGATCAGAGGCATTATCAGGCGGTTATGAGAAGTTCCATGTAGGATTTCGTAATGTTATGATTGAAATTTATTTTACACTCACTGGTTCAACATTCATATCAACTCGTCATTTAAAGAAATTGGATTGTGTTCCATTTTCTACATAGACTAACCTCTCCATCATAACAAACGAGAGAGGTATTGTCATCATTCAAGGACTCAAGCTCTGGTTGTTGTATTTGTTTATGTTTTAGAGTCGCATAGGACTAATCATAACTTACTGATAAAACCAATGAAAATTTGACGAGAATATGGTGGATACGCCGCTGGTACTTCCTATATATAAATATTCTTGTCAAAGGATCAGAGGCATTATCAGGCGGTTATGAGAAGTTCCATGTAGGATTTGGTATTGTCTTGATTGAAGTTTGTGTTATACTCACTGATTTAGCATTCATATCATCTCATCATTTAAAGGAATTGGATTGTGTCATCAATCCAACATGTATGCTATCAGAATTAAGACTCAGATATTGGTTGTTATGTTTATTTATGTTCTAGAGTCACATCATAGAACCAATCATAACTAACTGATAAAACCAATGAAAATTTAACAAGAATATGGTGGATACGCCGCTGGTACTTCCTATATATAAGTATTCTTGCCAGAGGATCAGAGGCATTGTCAGGCGGTTATGAGAAGTTCCATGTAGGTTTTAGTATTAGAAGTTTATTTTAGGATATAATCTAATCTTTCAAACGTACCCAAACTCATATGCATAACATCATACTTAGTCGATCAACTCTGTGTATCCATGTTCCGTATTCATACACTTTAGGCAACAAAAAGCGATTCCTGTAGCAGGGTATTAAACCCTTACAAGGAACGTTACCGCCTCAAACAAAATTTAAACTCTTACTCTCTTCTAAGTATGTAATTGTCAAGTTAAAACACCATCCTTTTTAGACAAATATGCCACTACTTAAATATCGGGACGAAATTTCTAAAAGTAGGGGATACTGTAACATCCGCCAAAAACCGGATTTACCAAACCCGCTTCGTTTATCAACCGAACAATCAGTTAAAAATTCTGTCGCGTATTTAATGCCCAAATTAATTTTAAACGATACATAATTAATAAGTATATTAGAATATAAAATTTATTTTTGAAAATGTATTAAAAATAGCGAATTAAAAATAAAATTCTGCTGCCGGGTTTCGAACCCGGGTCAGCCAAAGGATACACAAAGACTTAACTCACACACTTATAACCACTCCGCCACTTGATCTTTTTGTGAGTTCTGGGAAGCAATTAAATCAAATGTTCAACTGAGAATCAACCTGATGCGCCAACTGAAACCGATATCGGCTTTCAAACCGACCAAGACGTTTGAGTGCTCGCGGAATCTTGATTATAACCGATAAAACCGACATCTTAAATCAATTCAGTCGTTAATGAACTTGAATTCAGGTGATGTTTGGTTTTTATAACCGAAAACATTCATTCTGGTATTTCTTCAACAAAACACTCATTTCGCGATTCAATTTCATTCCCTGAGCTTCTAATTTCGTGTTTATTCTATTTTCTGGTCGTCGGAATTACTTTCTGATCATTGCCGGAATTTTCTGCAAGTCGCCGGAAAACCGAGACTCACCTCAAAACGGTAAAATACCTCGACTTTACTATTTCAGTCAATTGTTAGAACCTTACTAACATTAATCCATCACCCAGAATCAATCACAGACGACGTTATCGGATTCTCTGTTTTCGCTGGAAAATTTCTGGATTTTTCGGAAACCCACTGTTAACCGGTATGATCAATCAAACATACTGATAATTGTTACTCAATGGTTCAATTTCACATCTATTTCATCCAAACTAAATATTGAACTCGAACAGAAGGAGCTCCCAAAACAGAGCCGACGAGCTTCGCCGGATTTTCTGAAGAAGACGATCTGTTCAGTACTTTCTTTCCCCAAACTCTTCGGTTCAATACTTTTCAATTGTTCATCTTGATCATTAATCGAATTTAACAAATAACAGATAGATAACCGTTGCCTGAGTTTTGAACGAAGAAGACGAAGTAGTTATGTTATAAGATTATTTAAAATCGGAATTATAAACGGGTTAGACACACAGTCTAGCGGTGGACTGTGTGCCAATAAATACATACTCGTCGCGAGTTCGATTCCGGTCCCAACCTCATTCGCTGTAATAAAATGCATTTTTTTTAAAACTGAACCGGGTTAACTCCGTTAGATGTTAAGTATAATAAAAATCTGTATTTTAACCAAGTTAGACACACAGTCCAGCGGTGGACTGTCTGTAACATTAAGTCACAGGTCCCGGGTTCGAGACCTGTTGACGACACCGGTCCGATACATTTAAAACCCTTTTTAAAAAAAAAAAAATAATTTTCGGATTAATTGAATTAGTGTATAAATATAATTAAAAACAGAAATATTTCGGGTTAGACACGTAGCTCAGTTGGTAGAGCTGCGTGCACGCGTACGGGAAGTCTCGTGTTCGAGTCCTGCCCGGCGCATACGTACACACAATAAACCGGTCAACAAGTCAACAGTCAACGGTCAAAAAGTCAACATTTTTTTTATTTTTTTTATTTATTTTATTTAAATATCAATTAGAAATACTTAAAAATAACATTTTTAAGGTTAGAAAATAGCCTAAAACTCACAAAAATATATCCAAAAATCCTATTAAAGTTGTTAATAAAATCCATTTATTTACCTTACTTTTTTCATTATTAATTAGGTTAGTTATTCCTCGTCGATCAATCCTATAAACTCGAGCGCATTCATCATCATTCACCGAACGCACCCACTGTGAGTGAATCTCTACAAATTCCCCGTTTAAATCACGTTTTTGGGGTGTATCATGTGTCTTACTATTTATTATATTTAAATCATTGTGCATACATCATATCGTGAATAAATGTGTATCCTGCCTGTGTAAACTGTTTGTGTGATTATTGTGTAGATTTAATTTATTATTTTCAGTACATGCAATTTCATAGGCCGCCGCTCCCCATTACATTATGAGCGTTGAGCATGTTCCCCATTACATTATGAGCGTGAACCTGGCGTGCCAACATACGATCGGCTCCGTTTGATTGAGCCTTGATCGCACAGACATTTTCATTTTCAGTATATGCAATACGATCGGCTCCGTTTGATTGAGCCTTGATCGCACAGACATTTTTCATTTTCAGTACATGCAATACGATCGGCTCCGTTTGATTGAGCCTTGATCGCACAGTTTCATTTATGTTATATATTTATGCAAGTTGACATGTTATTGTATGCTGTTGGTTTGTTAATGTATGTTATTGTTTGTTGTTGTTCGATATCGTATACTAATGGGTTGTGATTGTATGTTTGTTAATGTATGTTATTGTTTGTTGTTGTTCGATATCGTATACTAATGGGTTGTGATTGTATGCTGTTGGTTTGTTAATGTATGTTATTGTTTGTTGTTGTTCGATATCGTATACTAATGGGTTGTGATTGTATGTTGTTGGTTTGTTAATGTATGTTATTGTTTGTTGTTGTTTGTTATTGTAAGCTAATTGTTGTTATTGTATGTTTATTTACGTTTGTTCATATATGAATATTGCACAATTTTTCCATATTAAATACAACCAGAAATAAATAATAAATGTTTTCTAACAAGGTTCATGGCACCAACTTTTTGTTGATCCAAAAACCATTTTTACATATGATACAGGTGAACAGGATGAAGCAAGGAAAACATAGGAAATTGCCTTAGAAGAAAAATAATGAAGTTTAGAAGGATGAATAGAACATGTTGTATTTGTTTGATATGATTGTATGATCTCTTTTAAATTGAAATAATAAATATGAAACATTATAATAAATGTCATGAGCTTTGATGATAACCCAATCATGCCCCGATCACCTTTTCCGCTGCGTGTCGGGGTGTGACATTTTGACCGTTGACCATGACCGTTGACCGTTGACCGGTCCGGTCGCTTATATATTTGCGTTGGGTGAGACTCGAACCCGTGACCTCCCGTACGTGTGCACGCAGCTCTACCAACTGAGCTACGTGTCTGACCCGAAATATTTCTATTTTTAATTATATTTATATACTATTTAATTTAATCCGAAAATCATTTATTTTTAAAAAGGATTTTAATTGCATTGAACCGGTGCCGTTAACCAGTCTCGAACCCGAGACGTGCGAGTTAGTGTTGCACACAGTCCACCGCTGGACTGTGTGTCTAACCTGGTTAATATTCCGGTTTTTATATATACTTAACATCTTACTGAGTTAACCCGGTTTGGTTTCTAAAAAAACATTTTTATTACAGAGGTTAAGGTTGTGATAAGAATCGAACTCGCGTCGTGTATGTAATTGTTTGCACACAGTCCACCGCTGGAATGTGTGTCTAACCCGTTCATAATACTAATTTTAATTAAACTTATAACATAACCAACTTCGTCTTCTTCGCTCAAGAACACAGAAAATGACAATTCTACTGTTTCATGTCTAATTCGATTAACAAGCATTGTAAGTAATTGAAAAGTAATGAACGGAGAGAGTTTGGGGAAAGGATGTACCGATCAGTGTCTTTCACCGAACTCCGGCAAAGATTCGTCGGCTCTGTTTGTGAACTTCGGCTGTTAGAATCAATTAACAGTTCTGTTCGATTAGTTATGAAATTGAGGTACTTAAACAAGGATTAACAGGAGTTTGAAGGGTTATACCGATTCACAACGCGATATCAGAAATTTCAGAGGTTTTCTGGCGAGAGCTGAATATTCCGGCTACGTCGTCTGGGATTGATTCTGATGGTTGGATTGAAGTTAGTAACAGTCTAACAACGGATTGAAACAGAAAGAGTCGAGATATTTATCGTTTTGAGGTGAGTCTCGGTTTTCCGGCGAAAGTCCGGTGATGGCAGGATATTTCCGGCGAGTGAAATTGCTTTGAGAAAATGTGCGATTTTGAGCAAAATGCTACCAGAGACTTGTGGGTGCATTTGTAGGGAAGAATATCGATGAATTGGGTCTGATTTCCGACTTGATTCGTGGGTCAATAATTTTTCCGTCGGTTATGACTGATGTCGCGGACTGGACATCGGTTATAACCGATGTAACAGTTATTATACGCGTTAAGTCACAAGAAACCGACAGTGTAGGGCGAAATCGTCGGGATTTCCGACGACTGCGAATTGGGCGCGTCAGTTGCCTGATTTGAAATCGGGATTTTGATATTTGAATTAATTGTTTTGATACATTACTAAAGAACACAAGTGGCGGAGTGGTTTGGTGAATGAGAGTTAAGTCATAGGCTGACCCGGTTCGAATCCCGGCAGCCTTGTTTTGTTTTTAATTTTCTTATTTTTACTTTTTAACAATTTTTATTTTAAATCCTAATTTGTTTGTTAATTATGTATCGTTTAAAAATAAAATAAATCATAAATAACAACAAAAATTTAAAATTGATTGTTTGATTAATAAACGAAGCGGGTTTTGAAAACCCGTTTTTCGACGGATGTTACAGTATCCCCTACTTTTAGAAATTTCGTCCCGAAATTTAAGTAGTATTAGTTACAGGAAATAGATGTGGGTATTTCTCGCGCATTGAGTCTTCACGTTCCCAAGTAAACTCAGGTCCTCGTTTCGACTCCCAGCGTATCCTGACAATTGGGATGCGGCTTCGTCTTAAACGTTTCTCTCCGAAGTCCATAATTTCTACTGGTCTTTCAATGAAATGCATAGATTCATTGACTTGAATGTCTTCTAGAGGAATATGGAGATTTTCATCGGCGAGGCACTTCTTCAAGTTCGATATGTGGAATGTGGGATGAATTCTGTTGAGTTCCTCTGGTAGGTCAAGCTTGTATGCTACAGGTCCTACTCTTTCGAGTATCTTGAAAGGTCCTACGTAGCGTGGTGCTAGCTTGCCTTTTTGGCCAAAACAAACTACTTCCTTCCACGACGATACTTTTAAAAGTACTTGGTCACCAATGTTAAATTCCAAGGGCTTTCGTCGTTTGTCTGCATAACTCTTTTGATGACTTTGTGCCGCTAGAAGGTTGTTTCGGATTTGATGAATCTTGTCTGTTGTTTCTTGTATTAATTCTGGACCGGTGATTTGAGCTTCTCCAATTTCGTGCCAACATATTGGTGATCGGCACTTACGACCATATAACGCTTCGAAAGGTGCCATGCCGATACTTGAATGATAGCTGTTGTTGTACGAAAATTCAACTAATGGTAGGTGAGCGTCCCAATTCCCTTTGAAGTCTATGACACATGCTCGAAGCATGTCTTCAAGAGTTTGAATGGTGCGTTCAGATTGTCCATCAGTTTGGGGATGATAAGCGGTACTGAGTCTAATCGTGTACCCAAAGCGGCTTGTACAGCTTGCCATGTTCGTGAAGTGAAACGACCATCACGATCTGAAATAATGCTTAACGGTACACCATGACGGCTTACGATTTCGCTGATGTAGATACGAGCTAGTTTCTCATTCTTAAAGTCCTCGCGAATCGGAATGAAGTGAGCTGATTTTGTAAGACGATCAATGATTACCCATATAGTGTCATACCCACCAGAAGTGCGAGGTAACCCGGTAATGAAGTCCATGGTTATGTTTTCCCACTTCCATACAGGTATTTCAGGTTGGACTAGAAGTCCTGAGGGTCTTTGATGTTCAGCTTTTACTTTAGAACAGGTAAGGCACTTGGAAACAAAAACAGCAATATCCTTTTTCATGCCAGGCCACCAGTAGGTGTATCGAAGGTCTTGATACATCTTGTCGGCTCCTGGGTGTACAGAGTATCGTGTTTTGTGTGCCTCTTTCATAAGAAGATCGCGAAGGTTATTGTGATCGGGAATCCATATGCGATCTAGATAATTCAGAATACCATCAGATTTTGTTTCGAGTTTAAGTTCGGCTCCACAAGATAACTCATTGCGTATGTCGTATTCTGTTATGGAAACATGTTGAGCTTCTCGGATCTGATCTTTGATATCGGTTATGATTTGCGAACATAGAAGACGAATGGAGTTCGCATAACCCTTACGACTGAGTGCATCGGCCACCACATTTGCCTTGCCAGGATGATACCGAATTTCGCGGTCGTAGTCATTAAGAAGTTCGACCCATCTTCGTTGCCTCATATTCAACTCCTTTTGGTTAAAGATATGTTGGAGGCTCTTGTGGTCAGTGTAAATTTCACACTTGGTACCATAGAGGTAATGTCTCCATATATTAAGAGCGAACACAACGGCTCCAAGTTCTAGGTCGTGAGTAGTGTAGTTCTTCTCATGAGTTTTCAGTTGCCTAGAAGCATAGGCTATCACTTTTCCCCTTTGCATTAATACACAGCCTAGTCCTTGCCCTGATGCGTCGCAATATACTACAAAGTCATCGCAACCTTCGGGGAGTGTGAGGATAGGTGCGTCACAAAGCTTTTGCTTAAGGGTGTGGAAGGCTTCTTCTTGTTTAGGTCCCCATATGAAGGGTTTTCCTTTATGTGTCAAAGCCGTGAGTGGTACAGCGATACGAGAGAAGTTTGATATGAACCGGCGATAGTAACCAGCCAAACCAAGGAAAGATCTTACTTCGGTTGGTGTACGTGGCGCTTGCCATTCTTGCACTGCTTTGATCTTTGAGGGGTCGACATGTATTCCTTTGTCATTGACGACATGTCCAAGGAATTGTACTTCTTTTAACCAGAATTCGCATTTGGAGAACTTAGCGTAGAGCTTTTCGGTTCTTAAGAGCGTGAGGATGAGTCGAAGATGTCGTTCATGTTCAGTCTTAGACTTTGAGTAAATGAGAATATCATCGATGAAGACTATAACAAAGCGATCGAGATAGGGTTTGCAAACTCTGTTCATAAGATCCATGAAGACGGCTGGAGCGTTGGTTAGACCAAATGGCATGACCATGAATTCATAGTGACCATAACGAGTTCGGAAGGCGGTCTTTGGGACGTCTTCTTCATGTACTCTGAGTTGATGATAGCCAGAACGAAGGTCGATCTTTGAAAAACAAGTGGCACCCTGGAGTTGGTCTAGAAGATCATCGATGCGAGGTAACGGATAGCGGTTCTTGACCGTTAATTTGTTGAGTTCTCTGTAATCGATACACATGCGAAACGTTCCATCTTTCTTCTTCACAAACAGAACAGGTGCACCCCAAGGCGATGAGCTCGGACGTATGAATCCTTTGTCGGTCAATTCTTGTAATTGACTGGCTAGCTCTTGCATTTCGGATGGGGCTAACCTATAAGGAGATTTCGCGACGGGTGTAGCGCCAGGTATAAGATCAATGCGGAATTCGACTTCTCTCTTGGGAGGAAGTCCTGAGATGTCGTCGGGGAAGACTTGCGGGAATTCTTTCACTACAGGTATGTCTTCGAGTTTCTTCTCCTTATTTCCCTTCTTGACAACGTGGGTTAGAAATGCTACATAATTTTTGCGGAGATATTTTCGGGCTTGAAGGCAGGACATCAATTTGAGTCCTTTCGAAGGGGTTTCTCCAAAGATTCGTAGGGTTTGACCGTCTGCAAGAGGAATGCGAATGAACTTTTCGCGGCATACCACTTCAGCATGATGTTGGCTGAGCCAGTCCTGCCGATTATAATGTCAAAACTTCCCAACTTCATAGGAATGAGGTCAACAGGAAAATCGTGATCGTTTAGAGTAAGAGTACAGTTTCGGATAATGGAGTTTATTGAGACCGGTTTTCCGTCAGCAACTTCTACCTTTATGGATTCCGTAAGTTTATCACGAGTTTGGTTGAGGATGGGTTCAAATTCTAAGGACACAAAACTCTTATCCGCGCCAGTATCAAATAACACGGATGCATAACTACCATTCATGAGAAACGTACCGTTAACCACGTTGTTGTCGGCCCTAGCTTGGTTGGCGTTGATGTTAAATGCTCTTCCTCTAGCAGGTGGAGGAGCTTGGTTAGCTTGGTTCACCGGATTTGCTTGAGCTTGAGCATGTATAATGTTCACCAAACGTGGACAAGTGTTTCTAAAGTGGTTTGGATCTCCACAATTGTAGCAAGCCCGCAGGGTTGCATCATGGGGTAGTTGGGTTGGTAGTAGGGTTGGGCCGTATGTTGTGTAGGTGGTAGTAGTAGGGATTGTTGGGCTTGACCCATTATTTGATGGTGGGTTTGGGTTGTGGGTTGGTTGCGGTTCATTCGATGTAGTGAGCGGCAGGTTTGGATGGTGTGACCTGCACGGCCACAGCCGGTGCAATATTGACAGGGGTGTTCGGGGGAGTGATGGTATTGACAACGGATGCATTTTGGATAGGGGCCGGAGTATGGCCTTTTGTATGGTGCGGGTGAAGGGGCAACTTGAGTGATGGGTGCAGCAGGGATAGGGAAATTGGTTTTGGTGACAGCAAAGTTTCTGGTATTTCGTTTCCTCTTGTTTGAAAATTTTGAGGAGGAGGTGGAATGGTTGGAAGTTTGGCCCTCAACGGGGGCTTTTTTTTTCTCCTCTTTGAATTTACCGTTTCTGATGCGGTTCTCGGTAAGTTCGGTGGCTAATTCCATAGCAGCTTCGAGAGTTGCAGGCGAAGTGCTGAGGACTGAGTCTTGAATCTTCGAGGGGAGACCTCGAATATAGTGTTCAACCAAGCGGTATACTGGGGTGAACAAGTTAGGAACCATCTGGTTCAGCTCAAGAAATCTTTTGTTGTAGGAAGTATGGTCCCCTTCCTTTTGCTTCAGCGAGTGGAATTCGTCTTCCAACTTCTTGAGTTCGCTTCTTGGGCAGAAGCGTTTTGTCATCATTTCCCTTAACTCTTCCCAGGTTAAGGCCATCGCGTCTTCAACTCCTCTCTTACCCTTCTCGGTGTTCCACCAGGTCAGGGCTACCCCAAATAATCTCCCGGTTGCGTAATGTACCTTGCGATCCTCGGGACAATCGCAATTTAGGAAAGTGTTTTCCATTTCCTCAAACCAGTAGAGGAGAGCGGTGAAACCTTTGGTCCCTTCATACTTTGGGGGATCGCAAGACTTGAAGTGTTTGTAGGAGCACTTCTTGGAGGGAGGGTTGTCGATGTTTTGATCCTCTTGATTGGGTGGGTTGACAGGATTCGCGGTGAGAGCTTGCTGGACTTGAATTACAATATCAGGAAGCACCGCGGCCATTTGTTTTGCAATTTGAGTGGCCAAGCATTCGTTTGACCTTCCTGACTTTCGTCCTCCACGTAGCTGCCTAGCCGACATCTACAGGAGCATACATAGGAAGATTGTGAGTTTAAGAAGTGTTTAGGTGTCATGTGTCGTTAAAAGTAATAAAATAACATAATCATCAATAATGCAACTACATCCATAGGATGTCTTGGGTTTGCTCATGTTTGGGCCTCCAATGTCCCCCATACCATCGCCGGTATAGTCATGTGGGCCCCCATGACTATTGGCTTAGTAGGATTCACATTGGCATTGGCGGTTTAACACTCGCATCACCGGAATGAAAACCACGAAATATGTTTGCGAGATGTATGGTCGGAGGGTGTCTAGGTATAGACACAATGACAACTCAAAGTGGGGTTAGTTCACACGACGTTTGGTATAGCATGCTTTGGCCTAATAGGTCCTTCGTACTCTCATCGTTAGTCCCCAGGTAGGCAAACTGGTCCTTTATTTTGGATTTATACGAATGCCAAGCCTAGACAGGACGTTCCGACTACCGGTACTCGTACCCTTCCAGTTACTACATGCCCGTCATGAGAACTCACTTTGATGTGATTTGAAAACACAAAAATCGTTGTAAAAATCGTATAAATTGTGAGGTGTGTGCTCCCATGGATATGATATGTTATGAGAATATGATTCATGATAGGCATTGTATAATAATATGTACTTATGAACATGCTTGCATAACATTGAATGTAACAATAAACATAAAGCATATAAACATCATGAATTTTGCATGTAACACACAAAAATTTAAAAATTCTAAGCAACTATAGTATAGGCTCTAAGGGTCTAATAACCTATCCTATATCCCTATAGTCATGGCTCTGATACCAATATGTCACACCCCGACCCGCAGCGGAATAAGAGTCGGGGCATAATTGGGTTATCACCAAAGCTCATGATGTTTACTAATATGTTTCATATTTATTAAATTCAAATTACATCTCAAAGTTCCAAGTCAAATTCATACAATACAAGGAAAGGAAAAATTAACTAAAACAATCCAAAATCTAAACTGGTTTATTATTCTAGGCCGCCCTATATGTTTCTTGCTTCAACTTGATCACCAGTATCATGTGTATAAATGGGGAATTTTGGGTCAACAAAAGTTGGCGAGTGAACCTTGTTAAAAACATTTGTTATTGATTCATTATTGTAATTAATATAGGAAAATTGTGCAATAATCATATATGAACAAATGTATGTAAACATAACGATCACAAACCACCTTGCTTAAGAATATAATAAGAATGACAATGTATATGTTGGCAACGTCCCGTTCACACTCATAGGTAATGGGGAACGGATGGCCTATGCTAATGTATGTGAGATCAAGGCTCAATCAAACGGAGCCGATCTTATGTTGGCAACACCTGGTTCACGCTCATAGATAATGGGGAACAGCTCACGCTCATAGGTAATGGGGAGCGGCGGCTTATGTAATGTATGTACTGAAAATGATAAATTAAATCTAAACATCAACCATACAAACAACTGATACATATTGGATACACATTTGATCATGAACATGATGGATGCACAAGTGTTTAATTATAATAAATAAATAGCGACACACGATACACCCCAAAATGTGATTAAAACGGGAATTGGTAGAGATTCACTCACATTGGGTGCGTTTGCTTGAAGATGTTGAATGCGCACGAGTTTAGAGGATTGATCGACGAGGGATAACTAACCTAATTAATAACGAAAAAGTACGGTAAGTATGTGGATTATATTAACTATTTTAATAGGATTTTTGGATATATTTTTGTGAGTTTAAGGCTATTTTTTAACTTTAAAAACGTTATTTTTATGTATTTTTTAATTGATTTTTAAATTAAATAAATAAATAAAAATAATAAAAAAATATTGACATTTGACCGTTGACCATGACCGTTGACCGTTGACCTGTCCGCTCGCTTATATATGTGCGCTGGGTGAGACTCGAACCCGTGACCTCCCGTACGTGTGCACGCAGCTCTACCAACTGAGCTACGTGTCTAACCCGAAATATTTCTGTTTTTAATTATATTTATATACTATTTAATTTAATCCGAAAATTATTTATTTTAAAAAGGATTTTAATTGCATTGAACCGGTGCCGTTAACCAGTCTCGAACCCGGGACGTGCGAGTTAGTGTTGCACACAGTCCACCGCTGGACTGTGTGTCTAACCTGGTTAATATTCCGGGTTTTATTATACTTAACATCTTACTGAGTTTGTGACATCCCGGGTTTTTCGGATAACTTAAACGTAATACTTGTCAAACTAATTACGTGCTATGTGTACGAACGTGTACGAATTAAATGAATACGTGATGTGTGTTGTGTGATTGTTTCAGTTATAGAATAATTACAGTAGATATGTACACGAACTGAATCGAACTGCGACACGAACCAACTTTGGTTCATTGTGACTCTAGGAGTTAACAAAGTCTAAACTTTGAACCCAAGTTTTCGGCCAAAAGAAAACAAGGATCAAACCCGAAATCGTAAACACAAAACCGAGATCAAACCTAGACCTAAAATTCTAACTACTCGGCCGAGAACAACCCAAACCGAAACTCATTGCATGCAACCCAAGTCCTTGGCCGCGAGATCAAGCCCAAACCCAAACCAATCCACCCTAGTCCCTCGGCCGCGAATTCAGGATCCGAACCGCAACCCTCATCTCCCTCTTTGCCTATATATATCATCCATGCATACTCCTTCAAAATTCACGAAACCCTAGTCGAAGATAGCAGCCGACGGCAGCCCTTTACTCATTCCCTCGATCGCCAGTTCAATCATAATACACCCCATCTCGATCGCAAACAGTTTAGCTTCAGTCCTCGGTCACGAGATCAGCCTTTCCTTCCTCCCGGTCGCAACAGCCCTCGCCATCTTAGTCCTCGGCGGCGATTTTAGTTGATCATCGGTTCCGTATCTAAATCACTGTTCGTTTACTTTACCGTTAAAAGACTTGAATTTGTCAAATCATATTCGGAACACATGTGTTCTGATTGTGTTGTTTTCGGATTATGTGTGTGTTAAGTAATCGGCTGAACTATCTATAGTTGCATGTATAATTGGTTTGCGGAAATCACAAGTTTGCAAGTGTGTGTTGTTTGTAAAAACTAGAAGTAAGAACTAGGGTTTGCATGGATAAGTTATTAGTAGTGATCTATGATTAAAAATCGGTTCTTGCTCGCTTAGGTTGATCAATAGGAACGGTTTATGCAAGTTGTAGTAATTGTATGCTGAAAACAGTTGCTGAGTAATAGTTACAGCCGACTTCATCTGGCTGTAACTCGGTCGTTAGTTGTCGAAAAACGGATTTTCTGATTTCTAGAACGTAGAGATTTGAATAAGGAATCTAATGGCGCTGGATTCATAATTTTCTGAAGTCGTTTGATATTTTTAAAGGGCCAAATAAGTTCAGTAACTAAAACTGTGAAAATCCTGAAATTTTGTTAGTTGTTTATCGAGTTGGATTTTAAAATCGGTAGGGAGTTGAGTCATGATTTTTGTACAGCAATTAGGTATGGAAATTTCCGGGCAACTCCAACTGGAATTTTGTTAATTGGACGATCAGTGATTTTTAAATAAATTCTTCCATGGACTGCAGTCAGAAAGCGGTAAATCAGACTGCAGCCTGGTATATTAATATTTATGGTTAATTGGTAAAGATTTAGGACTTGGAAAATTTATATAAATTTCTATGGTATAAATGTCACCTACTGTAAAAATATTGGAATTTTTGGAATGTTAGAACTATTTTATAAAAATCCTAGAAAACAGCTGAATTATGAGTGTTAAGCTGAAATTGATAACTTGTGATTGTGTGCAACAAATTGTGACATGAATTGGTTTATGGTTATGATAAGTTGTTTTAATCACTAGGATCACATGAGGATACTTGCATGCATGTTTGAGTGTTAGATATGTTGTTTGTGTGTATCACTTGTGCGTGAATTACGTGTAGAATTTGTATTGGTGTGTTCACACACTAACTTGGAATTAATTGGTTTGTTAGGACGCAACTAACGGTCCCATCTCTTATAACTTCTTTTGCTACACTAACCGAGCAACGAAAGGTGAGTTCACGGCCCCTAACTTTATCCGGTTTTTAAACAACAGGGGGAGAAACATGTATACGCTCTCAAACTCAATCTCTTTACGTTATACGAATTTAACGTCACATAACTATTCGGTAACTAAGTTAATGTTAATGTAATGTTATGGTCACTAAGCAGCTTTATCACTTAAGTCCTCGTCAATCTCTCGGATCGTTAGTATTGGGTTTAATAGCGGGGAAATTATAAGTAGTACTACTGGGCCCGACAAGCCCCATCCGAGCTAGTCGCGCTAGCCGACCGGGTATGGTCAACGGGTGAATAATTTGGCCTAACTTCGCCATGGTCATGTGATAGGCCTGGCAAAACGGAGGCACAACAGTCAGCTTCGATCGCGAACTCTTACGTGACATGACTTTAGGCTAGCTACCTATATATATTAACATTGAACTTAATTACGAATCAACTTAATATTCCGGGTTTGGAATATTGGAAACAACAACTTAATATTCCGGGTTTGGAATATCGGAAACAACAACATAATATTCCGGGTTTGGAATATTGGAAGCAACAACCTATTATTCCGGGTTGGAATAATGGAACCAATACGTTATCCCGGGTTAGGGATAACGGAGAAAACAAACTATAACCGAACAAACGAATTTATGAAAACCTGTGAACTCACTCATCTTTAATGTTGACACTTGTTTCTTTACATGTTTCTCAGGACGCTAGGAGCTCTAGGTGCACGCACATGCATTGAACAAGACATCTTTTATCGAGTCTTATTTATTAATATTGTTTTGGGATTTTTCATTTGTTTTGGCGTTTGTGTTGGCGCCCGCTTCACTACTTATTTTATGCTTCCGCTCAAACTTTAAAAACTGATGCTTCTGCTAAATATTGGTAATATAAAATCTACCACAAGTGATTTTGGAAAACGTATTATCAAATCATATAGAGTCGTTCGACGTACTAGTGTTTCAGATTTTGGTTTGTTCACACGCCTCGCGGTAAAACTCCGCAAGTGGAAATTGAGGGTGTGACAGATTGGTATCAGAGCCACTAGCTATAGAGAACCAAGTTTGCATTAGAAGTAGACCTAAACTATAGCTGAATTCACGACACTAGACTTAGTTTGGCACCGAACTATTATATCTTGTTATGCAATATCGACAACTGTGATATGTAGATCATGCCTTCATAATAAGAAATGAAAACAACTCATAACTAACTACACGACCTAACAGGCAATGTCATCATCCTCATCGTCATCATCGTCCGACAGACTTACGCCACCAAGGGCACCAGGAAAGGCACCAATGGTGGAACCCATACCACCTTATGGCGTGGAGACACGCTCAGCGGCGAGGAAAAGGCTCGCTCTGGGGGAGGAGTCGTCGTTACGCCCAACCATTGCTGTACCGGTTGAACCGGTTAATCCTGTAGAAATAGGAATTGACATGCTTAGAATCCTGGTGCATACACAACAAAAACAGTTAGAAAGAATGCAGGAAACCATCCTAGCACAAGGGTGGATGATTCGACAACTTACAGGAAAGACCGACTCGCTCGAGGAAGAGCATCGTACGAGCAAGATAGCTCGTAACACCATAGCAATAGATCTGCGTGCTGAGCAGATAAGGGCCGACTGGCTTGAGGACAGAGTCCTGGAAAATAGTTGGAACATTCAGGAGCTACAAAACCAAGCACTTGCACCAGCACCGGCCCCTCCAGAGCCGGTAGAGGAGGACCCTGAGGAGGATCCAGAGGAGGATCCGGAGGAGGACCCAGCTGAAGAAGCTGGAAATGCCGCACAGGATGACCGCAACGACAGTGACTTGGGGGATGGAGACGTAGAAGACTGACACGTCTCGTTTATTTTATTTGTTTTCCTTCAGTTTATTTATTTTCCCACTTGTGTTTAAACTTGAGACTTTATAGTGAATTCGTATGTTTGATTTGCACTTTTGTAAGAAGTTGAAATTTCAGTTAATCAAGTATTTCATTTGACTATTTAATATATTGAGTTGACGTAACTTAATAATTATTAAAGTACGAAGTAGGATAACTATATTGGATATATAGACTTATCGGGGTGTGTTTGTGTTGTGTTTCGAAGAGCTAAATGGCAACTGGAAGACGTGGAAACCTTAACTTGACTCCCGAAGAGCTAGCTGCCATGATTCAAGAGCACGTGAACGCAGCTTTAGCGGGTGTTCAGAACCAACCGGCAGGTAACCATTATTAAATTTTCGCGTGAAAATCTAATAGTGAGGCTAGTAAAATTCCTTGCTGACTTCCTATTCTCTGTCAGCAGGAGGGGGCTTTAACCCCTACAAGATGTTCCTTGACGCAAAGCCAAGCAAATTCTCGGGGGCGGAAGGACCCATTGGACTGGTCCGCTGGATCGAAAAATCAGAATCCGTTTTTGAAATGTGCAACTGCCTAGAGGCCAACAAGGTCAAATACGCAGCCTCAACACTGGAAGATGGGGCACTGACATGGTGGAATGCCCAAGTCCAAACACGTGGACTTATAGCTGCGAATGCAATGGCATGGGCCGAGTTCAAGGCCCTAATTAAAGAGGAGTACTGTCCACGAGACAGAGTGCAACAGCTGGAGCAAGCCCTATGGAACCACAAGATGGTGGGATCGGAAATTGAAGCTTACACTGCAAAACATCATGACTTAGTATTTCTGTGTCCCGAATTGGCCAACACTGTGGAGAAAAGACTCGAGTTCTATCTTGGGGGTCTGGTTCCGGAAATTCAGGGTATGGTAATGTCTAGTAACCCTGTAACTGAACATCAAGCAATCCGATTGGCTCACAAACTCACCGATAAGGCGGTGGAACAGAAGAAACTGCCAGCACGGGGTACAACTGAAGTTGCCCCGGATAACAAAAGAAAATTTGAAGACTCCACTATTCGACAGTCTTCGTCATCTCATCCGCAGCAAGGGAACCAGAAACGGTTCAATCACTACAACAGCCACCGGGGTCATCAAAATCAGCCCGCCAACAACAACAACAACAACAACCCGAACGCAAGCGGCTTTGCAGGTCGAAAGCCGCAGTGCAACCGCTGTAATCTCCACTATAACGGCCCTTGTGCCGGGAACCGCTGCCAACGATGTGGCAAGGTGGGACATGCGGCAAAGGATTGTCGTGGAGAAATCATGTCCCGACAAAATCAAAATCAGCCCCAGGGTCAGCAGCAGGGTATAAACCGGGGATGCTATCAGTGTGGTAGTACTGCACACTTCAGAAGAGACTTCCCACAGTTGCGTAACAACAACAATAATGGTGGAAACAACCACAACCACAATAACCACAACAACAATAATAACAACAACAATGGGAACGGTGGCACAGGAGATGCCAAAGGTCGCGCATTTACATTGGGCCGCGGAGAGGCCAGAAACGACTCGAACGTGGTCACCGGTAAGTTTCCCCTTAATGAACATTTTGCTTCTGTGCTTTTTGATACGGGTGCGGATAGGAGCTTTATATCTGAGTGTTTTAGGAAGAACCTAAATCTCACGCTTAAACCATTAGAGACCCCTTATGTTATAGAATTAGCCGATGGTAAATCTGTAGATGTGACCCAAATAGTATCCGGCTGTCAACTCAAACTCGCGGGCCACACCTTTACCATTGATCTGATGACAACTACCCTGGGTAGTTTTGACGTGGTAGTCGGAATGGACTGGCTATCCGACGTCCGGGCTGAAGTTCTCTGCTTCGAAAAATCTATCCGTATTCCGCTCTCTAACGACGAAATCCTGACGGTACAAGGCGATAAGGCAAGCGCCGTCACCAACATCATCTCATACATGCAAGCGCAGAAGTATCTTCGAAAAAAAAAATTCCTTCGCTTTACTCGCACTAATTACCGAACAACCTAAGGACGAGAAACGTATAGAAGACATCCCTGTCGTCCGTGATTTTTCCGATGTATTCCCAGAAGAACTACCTGGTCTTCCACCACATCGACAATTGGAGTTTGAAATCGAATTGGCAAGCAATGCAACTCCTATCGCCAAGGCTCCATACCGACTAGCTCCAGCCGAGCTGCAGGAGCTATCTACCCAACTTCAGGAGCTATTAGAAAAAGGATTTATCCGACCAAGCGTTTCACCATGGGGAGCTCCAGTCCTGTTTGTCAAGAAGAAGGACGGGACTTTCCGCATGTGCATCGACTACAGGGAACTCAACAAGGTTACAGTCAAGAACCGATACCCGTTACCTCGCATCGACGATCTCTTCGACCAACTTCAAGGGTCAAGTTACTACTCTAAGATTGATTTACTGTCCGGTTACCACCAGCTACGCGTCAGGGAGGAGGATATCGCCAAGACGGCATTTCGCACTCGGTATGGCCATTACGAGTTCTTGGTCATGCCCTTCGGTCTCACCAACGCACCTGCGGTGTTCATGGACCTCATGAACCGCGTGTGTAAACCATACCTCGACAAATTTGTCATCGTGTTCATCGATGACATACTCATCTACTCCAAAAGTGAAGAAGAGCATGCAGTACATCTACGATTACTGCTAGGGCTACTTCAACAGGAAAAGCTATATGCCAAGCTTTCGAAGTGTGATTTCTGGATTCGGGAAGTTCAGTTTCTCGGGCACGTAGTGAATGAAAAGGGTATCCACGTAGACCCTGCCAAGATTGAAGCCATCAAAAACTGGGAAGCACCCAAGACACCGACGGAGATCCGCCAATTTTTGGGGTTGGCTGGTTACTACAGACGTTTCATCGAGGGATTCTCAAAGATCGCACAACCGCTCACTACCCTCACCCAGAAAGGCATCAAGTATGCTTGGGGTGACAAGCAAAAAGCAGCATTTCAATTGCTGAAGCAGAAACTTTGCAGTGCACCCATTCTGTCCTTGCCAGAAGGGACAGATGACTTTGTAGTGTATTGTGATGCTTCCATTCAGGGATTGGGATGCGTACTCATGCAACGCGATAAGGTCATCGCGTATGCGTCGCGACAACTGAAGGTTCACGAGAAAAACTACACGACGCATGACCTGGAATTGGGAGCAGTAGTGTTTGCACTTAAGATTTGGAGACACTACCTCTACGGAACGAAGTGCACAATCTTTACGGACTACAAGAGCCTCCAACACATCTTTGATCAGAAGGAGTTAAACATGCGACAGCGTCGCTGGGTCGAACTCTTGAACGATTATGAGTGTACCATTCGGTACCACCCGGGTAAAGCTAACGTGGTAGCTGATGCCCTCAGTAGGAAGGAACAATTGAAACCTCGTCGTGTACGAGCCTTACAACTCACTATTCATTCGGGGCTACCCGATCAAATACGCGACGCCCAGTTAGAAGCAGTTAAGGAGGAAAACATCA
This sequence comes from Scalesia atractyloides, assembly GCA_947069175.1. Classification (NCBI taxonomy): domain Eukaryota; kingdom Viridiplantae; phylum Streptophyta; class Magnoliopsida; order Asterales; family Asteraceae; genus Scalesia; species Scalesia atractyloides. The sequence goes on from CAMTDV010000001.1 coordinate 36,718,240, forward strand.
AAGCCGAATCAGTGGGAAAAATGGAGCGCGATTGGGAAGTAAAGCCCAATGGAGCCCGGTATTTTATGAATCGCATATGGGTACCTCTCTACGGAAATCTCAGAGAGCTAGTCATGGATGAAGCTCACAAATCCCGATACTCTGTCCATCCGGGTTCGGATAAGATGTATCAAGACCTTAAAGCTGCGTATTGGTGGCCCAACATGAAAGCCGATATAGCCACCTACGTGAGTAAATGTTTGACTTGTGCAAAAGTCAAGGTGGAGTATCAAAAGCCATCGGGGCTACTCCAACAACCTGAGATCCCAGTGTGGAAATGGGATCAGATCTCAATGGATTTCATCACTAAACTCCCACGAACCTTGGGTGGTTGCGATACCATTTGGGTGATTGTGGATCGTTTAACTAAGTCCGCACACTTCCTAGCTATTAAAGAAACAGATAAGATGGAGAAGTTGACTCGCATCTACATTAAGGAAGTAGTTTCTCGGCACGGAGTGCCAACGTCCATCATCTCAGACAGAGATGCTCGCTTCACGTCAAACTTCTGGCAGTCACTCCAGAAAGCGTTGGGAACACGCCTGGATATGAGCACAGCTTATCACCCTCAGACTGATGGTTAAAGTGAAAGGACCATACAAACCTTGGAAGACATGCTTAGGGCATGCGTAGTGGACTTCGGAAATAGTTGGGAAATCCACCTGCCTCTAGTAGAATTCTCATATAACAACAGCTATCATACGAGTATCTCGGCAGCACCGTTTGAGGCATTATACGGTCGTAAATGCAGATCACCGGTCTGTTGGGTAGAAGTCGGTGACAGTCAACTCACAGGCCCTGAGTTAATACTTGAGGCTACCGAAAAGATTGTACAAATCAGAAACCGCATGGCGGCGGCACGAGATCGACAGAAAAGCTACGCTGATCAACGACGCAAACCGCTCGAATTTCAAGTAGGCGACCGCGTCCTACTAAAGGTGTCACCCTGGAAGGGTGTAATCCGCTTTGGAAAACGGGGCAAACTTAACCCACGGTACGTAGGCCCGTTTGTAATCTTGAAACGTATCGGACCCGTAGCTTATCAATTAGACCTTCCTGCCGAACTCAGTGGAGTTCACAACGTTTTTCACGTGTCAAATCTGAAGAAGTGTCTATCAGATGAAACCTTAGTCATTTCATTGGATGAGATCCAAGTGGATGAACAACTACACTTCGTGGAAAAGCCTATCGAGATCATGGATCGTGAGCTCAAGACTCGAAGGCACAGCAAGATTCCGATCGTTAAGGTTCGTTGGGACTCTAAGCGTGGACCGGAGTTCACGTGGGAAAGAGAGGACCAAATGAAAAGCAAATACCCACACCTCTTCGCAACTGAGCAGCAAACTAACGATACCAGTACTAAATTTTCGGGACGAAAATTCTTTCAACATGGGGATGATGTGACAACCTGGAAACTTCTTATACTTTCGTGTACTATTGTTGACTAAATTCTTGTGCATGGCACTTGGAAATCTTTGTGTATGGCACTTGGGAACTTCTTGTAACTTCGCGTACTTTCATAAACGAACTAACTCTTTGTGCGTGGCACTCTAAACATGTACGCTACATCCTAAACCGCGTTTACTCAATTTTCGGGACGAAAATTCTTTCAACATGGGGATAATGTGACATCCCGGGTTTTTCGGATAACTTAAACGTAATACTTGTCAAACTAATTACGTGCTATGTGTACGAACGTGTACGAATTAAATGAATACGTGATGTGTGTTGTGTGATTGTTTCAGTTATAGAATAATTACAGTAGATATGTACACGAACTGAATCGAACTGCGACACGAACCAACTTTGGTTCATTGTGACTCTAGGAGTTAACAAAGTCTAAACTTTGAACCCAAGTTTTCGGCCAAAAGAAAACAAGGATCAAACCCGAAATCGTAAAACACAAACCGAGATCAAACCTAGACCTAAAATTCTAACTACTCGGCCGAGAACAACCCAAACCGAAACTCATTGCATGCAACCCAAGTCCTTGGCCGCGAGATCAAGCCCAAACCCAAACCAATCCACCCTAGTCCCTCGGCCGCGAATTCAGGATCCGAACCGCAACCCTCATCTCCCTCTTTGCCTATATATATCATCCATGCATACTCCTTCAAAATTCACGAAACCCTAGTCGAAGATAGCAGCCGACGGCAGCCCTTTACTCATTCCCTCGATCGCCAGTTCAATGATAATACACCCCATCTCGATCGCAAACAGTTTAGCTTCAGTCCTCGGTCACGAGATCAGCCTTTCCTTCCTCCCGGTCGCAACAGCCCTCGCCATCTTAGTCCTCGGCGGCGATTTTAGTTGATCATCGGTTCCGTATCTAAATCACTGTTCGTTTACTTTACCGTTAAAAGACTTGAATTTGTCAAATCATATTCGGAACACATGTGTTCTGATTGTGTTGTTTTCGGATTATGTGTGTGTTAAGTAATCGGCTGAACTATCTATAGTTGCATGTATAATTGGTTTGCGGAAATCACAAGTTTGCAAGTGTGTGTTGTTTGTAAAAACTAGAAGTAAGAACTAGGGTTTGCATGGATAAGTTATTAGTAGTGATCTATGATTAAAAATCGGTTCTTGCTCGCTTAGGTTGATCAATAGGAACGGTTTATGCAAGTTGTAGTAATTGTATGCTGAAAACAGTTGCTGAGTAATAGTTATAGCCGACTTCATCTGGCTGTAACTCGGTCGTTAGTTGTCGAAAAACGGATTTTCTGATGTCTAGAACGTAGAGATTTGAATAAGGAATCTAATGGCGCTAGATTCATAATTTTCTGAAGTCGTTTGATATTTTTAAAGGGCCAAATAAGTTCAGTAACTAAAACTGTGAAAATCCTGAAATTTTGTTAGTTGTTTATCGAGTTGGATTTTAAAATCGGTAGGGAGTTGAGTCATGATTTTTGTACAGCAATTAGGTATGGAAATTTCCGGGCAACTCCAACTGGAATTTTGTTAATTGGACGATCAGTGATTTTTAAATAAATTCTTCCATGGACTGCAGTCAGAAAACGGTAAATCAGACTGCAGCCTGGTATATTAATATTTATGGTTAATTGGTAAAGATTTAGGACTTGGAAAATTTATATAAATTTCTATGGTATAAATGTCACCTACTGTAAAAATATTGGAATTTTTGGAATGTTAGAACTATTTTATAAAAATCCTAGAAAACAGCTGAATTATGAGTGTTAAGCTGAAATTGATAACTTGTGATTGTGTGCAACAAATTGTGACATGAATTGGTTTATGGTTATGATAAGTTGTTTTAATCACTAGGATCACATGAGGATACTTGCATGCATGTTTGAGTGTTAGATATGTTGTTTGTGTGTATCACTTGTGCGTGAATTACGTGTAGAATTTGTATTGGTGTGTTCACACACTAACTTGGAATTAATTGGTTTGTTAGGACGCAACTAACGGTCCCATCTCTTATAACTTCTTTTGCTACACTAACCGAGCAACGAAAGGTGAGTTCACGGCCCCTAACTTTATCCGGTTTTTAAACAACAGGGGGAGAAACATGTATACGCTCTCAAACTCAATCTCTTTACGTTATACGAATTTAACGTCACATAACTATTCGGTAACTAAGTTAATGTTAATGTAATGTTATGGTCACTAAGCAGCTTTATCACTTAAGTCCTCGTCAATCTCTCGGATCGTTAGTATTGGGTTTAATAGCGGGGAAATTATAAGTAGTACTACTGGGCCCGACAAGCCCCATCCGAGCTAGTCGCGCTAGCCGACCGGGTATGGTCAACGGGTGAATAATTTGGCCTAACTTCGCCATGGTCATGTGATAGGCCTGGCAAAACGGAGGCACAACAGTCAGCTTCGATCGCGAACTCTTACGTGACATGACTTTAGGCTAGCTACCTATATATATTAACATTGAACTTAATTACGAATCAACTTAATATTCCGGGTTTGGAATATTGGAAACAACAACTTAATATTCCGGGTTTGGAATATCGGAAACAACAACATAATATTCCGGGTTTGGAATATTGGAAGCAACAACCTATTATTCCGGGTTGGAATAATGGAACCAATACGTTATCCCGGGTTAGGGATAACGGAGAAAACAAACTATAACCGAACAAACGAATTTATGAAAACCTGTGAACTCACTCATCTTTAATGTTGACACTTGTTTCTTTACATGTTTCTCAGGACGCTAGGAGCTCTAGGTGCACGCACATGCATTGAACAAGACATCTTTTATCGAGTCTTATTTATTAATATTGTTTTGGGATTTTTCATTTGTTTTGGCGTTTGTGTTGGCGCCCGCTTCACTACTTATTTTATGCTTCCGCTCAAACTTTAAAAACTGATGCTTCTGCTAAATATTGGTAATATAAAATCTACCACAAGTGATTTTGGAAAACGTATTATCAAATCATATAGAGTCGTTCGACGTACTAGTGTTTCAGATTCTGGTTTGTTCACACGCCTCGCGGTAAAACTCCGCAAGTGGAAATTGAGGGTGTGACAGAGTTAACCCGGTTCGGTTTCTAAAAAAACATTTTTATTACAGAGGTTAAGGTTGTGATAAGAATCGAACTCGCGTCGTGTATGTAATTGTTTGCACACAGTCCACCGCTGGACTGTGTGTCTAACCCGTTCATAATACTAATTTTAATTAAACTTATAACATAACCAACTTCGTCTTCTTCGCTCAAGAACACAGAAAATGACAATTCTATTGTTTCATGTCTAATTCGATTAACAAGCATTGTAAGTAATTGAAAAGTAATGAACGGAGAGATTTTGGGGGAAAGGATGTACCGATCAGTGTCTTTCACAGAACTCCGGCAAAGATTCGTCGGCTCTGTTGTGAACTTCGGCTGTTAGAATCAATTAACAATTCTGTTCGATTAGTTATGAAATTGAGGTACTTAAACAAGGATCAACAGGAGTTTGAAGGGTTATACCGATTCACAGTGCGATATCAGAAATTTCAGAGGTTTTCCGGCGAGAGCTGAATATTCAGGCTACGTCGTCTGGGATTGATTCTGATGGTTGGATTGAAGTTAGTAACAGTCTAACAACGGATTGAAACAGAAAGAGTCGAGATATTTACCGTTTTGAGGTGAGTCTCGGTTTTCCGGCGAAAGCCCGATGATGGCAGGATATTTCCGGCGAGTGAAATTACTTTGAGAAAAGGTGCGATTTTGAGCGAAAATGCTACCAGAGACTTGTGGGTGCATTTATAGGGAAGAACATCGATGAATTGGGTCTGATTTCCGACTTGATTCGTGGGTCAATAATTTTTCCGGCGGTTATGACTGATGTCGCGGACTGGACATCGGTTATAACCGATGTAATAGTTATTATACGCGTTAAGTCACAAGAAACCGACAGTGTAGGGCGAAATCGTCGGGATTTCCGACGACTGCGAATTGGGCGCGTCAGTTGCCTGATTTGAAATAGGGATTTTGATATTTGAATTAATTGTTTTGATACATTACTAAAGAACACAAGTGGCGGAGTGGTTTGGTGAATGAGAGTTAAGTCATAGGCTGACCCGGCTGACCCGGGTTCGAATCCCGGCAGCCTTGTTTTATTTTTAATTTTCTTATTTTTACTTTTTAACAATTTTTGTTTTTAAATCCTAATTTGTTTACTAATTATGTATCGTTTAAAAATAAAATAAATCATAAATAATAACAAAAATTTAAAAATGATTGTTTTATTAATAAACGAAGCGGGTTTTGAAAACCCGTTTTTTGACGGATGTTACAGGGGCCGTGCTTGTCGGCATGGGGTCGTGCCCCTTCAAGATTCCAGATCAGAAGAAGACAAGCAGATGCAGACAAGAGACACGGGGACACGGACCATAGTCAACTTCCAGATTTGCATATCTAGGATAGTACAACAATTATAATGGCCACGAGGCCATGCCGTTGACACATGGGGCCGTGTAGCAGACTGATCTGACATGTTCATTAAATGAAGATAAAGAAGAAGAAAGACACAGGCCGTGCCATGCGGGCACGAGGCTATGTGAAGGGTCTGTTTCCATCTATAAATATGGGTGCTTGGTTTCATTTCAAGTCATCCCTTAGCAAACCACTTCTCTCACACCTTCCACCACTCCACCACCACAATACCACCACCATCCACCACATTCAGCCATCATCCGTCCTAGAGTGTGTCTAGCAGTCTCGGGATCCAAGATTGATCGTAAGAATTTTTGTCAAACAAAGGCCATGCTTGGCTAATCTCTTACAACACTTGGTGAAGACAAGTTATTTATGTATTACTTTTGATTTCCTAGCTTTGGTTAACTTTTTAATTAGGTATGTATTAGTGACTTTAATAACTAGTTTTTTATATTGAAAGTGAATTTTATTCTATCATCCTTCATGTTTCATTGATTCACTTATTCATGTCTTTACGGTCTATATAAAGCGCGTTAACTGCCTGGAAGGGGGTTAGAAGGGTGGTATGGGTAAAGTTCTTGCCTCGTTCAGTGTATAGATCCTACGAGGACTTGGTTCAAGCTTATTAGGACTTCCATTGAGGCAGATAGCATAAAATTGGGGGAAGTAAGAACGGCTTGAATCCCTTATAAAACTACTATTAAAACTTTAAACTGGCCTTGTGTGACTTTATCCCTGCTGACTCAGACCAATATGGCCGACGGTAGCGTTGCCTCCAAAAGAGGGACATGCCACATTTTGCATTAATAACTTACTTAATTATCATTTAATATTCCGGCCTTGCGGGACTGTATCCTTGCTGACTCAGACCAATATGGCTGAGGGTAGCGTTGCCTCCAAAAGAGGGACATGCCACTTTAACTAAGATAATCTCTTGAAAACCCAAAGCGTGGAAATCATCAAAGGGTACGTAAATAATGAGTCGGAACCAAGTGATTCTATCTTATCCATTTGTTTCCTTTATTACTTTAGTTATTTCTTTTTTTTACTTATTAAAAACCTTTTCTAAAAATTTGATTAGATTAGACGTCGACCATATTCTGTTACTAAAAGCTCTTTTGTCATTGGACGACCTTGGTATCTTACCATCACTATACAACGCCAACCATGGGTGTACTTGCCCTAGCGTGTTGTAGAGAGTGAATAAACGAGTAAAAAGTACTTCAAATATATCTAAATATCACCCACGCTCTCATCACGTCAAGTTTTTGGCGCCGTTGTTGGGGGCATAAGGATTTTAAGAAAGTTTAAAATCGGGGGCCTAATCATTTTTTTGCTTTTATAATTTTTCTTTTGAGGTTTTTCTTATTTTTATCAAATTTTTCTTTCCTTCTGCAGAAACAACACGAGGCCGTGTTTGATCAACACAGGACCGTGTCAGTTTCTCAGTACAAAAAAACTGTTTTCTGCCAGATATGAACTACAACATTGGGCCATGTGGCTGCTGCATGGGGCCATGCCTAATCAGCAGTTTCTGAAAAACAGTGCCGTTTGATCCCAGGGGTTAAAACCTTGTCTGGCAATTATGGATGTTACTGATTATTTTTACCCCCGCCACTCTTACGGTGAATGGTGTCAATTATGTGGAGGAATTCATAAAAATTTTGAATGTCCCATTCTAAAATATAATCCTCACTATCTAGACCCATCGTTTTACTGTGACGATCACCTTAAGATGGGTGGGAGGAAAAACAATAACTTCCATACTCCTGAATTCCATCAAACCTCTTTCATAGGAGACATAAGCTCGGAAGAACTATGTCAAATAGAAAAGAGGATTCTCCAAAAACTCAAGGAAATGAAATACATGATAAAGGCGCGATATTCATCAAGGAACAAAAGCAACGGAGATTTGATGGAGCCACATTCAGGAATAAACGATACCGAGGCCAACAAATCTACCCTAGTTCCATGCGGAAACAAAAACGATAGTCGTCCCTGTATCGACCTTGCAATGAAGGACTCCTTAACGACTTGTGAACTTCACACCAACAGTTTAGACCAGAGCGAGTCGACTCACACCTTCTTTAACAAGAGCCCAAAAAAGGTAAATAAATGTGGTTTCGCCCTCCTACTTTTAGCTTATAATTCCACATCTCCGACAACCTCTTGCGTTTTCGTATCTCTCGCCGGAACCTAAGGTACATTAAACACTTCGGTGTTGTTCTAACCAGTAAGGAACCACCCGACAAAACACGGTTCCTTAAAAACTCAAACAAAACTTCATGCAACCCTAGGACATGGGGCCATGCCACAAGCCCACAGTGTCCTGCCCCATCTATCCTCCAAACATGAGGGCGTGTTATGAAGACACGGGGCTGTGCCACCCGTACTTTTTAACACGGGGCCGTTCTACCTTGACATGGCCCGTGTTTCGCTAATAGACAATGTTCTCTGACTCATGCAGGCGACACGAGACCGTGCCTCCTGGACACGGAGCCGTGTTGCTATGTTGTCATTTTTATAAAGTCAGCCATGAGGAGAATGTTCGGACCCATTCCAAAAAGGCCAAGATCCTGCCTGATCTTCACACATACCTGAAAGGTAGTTTCTTAAAAAGGTTTCCTCAAACCTTCTTGTCTTTGCCACTTTTAGTCATTTCTCCTTCTTCAACCTTCAAACCTCCATTAAAGCTTAAAGCTTTAAGCTTCAAAAGCTTTAATTGTTAGGTTAAGAGCATGGTATTTAGCCCAAATTTTTACAAAGCTACTATTACACTACAATTCTTTACGTTTCTTACGTTTAGAAAAGTAAAAAATCAAACAGTTTTAAACTTAAAACAAATATTCATGGGGCTAAAATACTAGAGCTGTTGAAGCAGCATGGGGCCGTGTAACTCTCTTGTAACTTTAAAACTTTAACGGTTTGTCATGTTTAACTAGCATGCCGAGTCAGTAGAGTGGCACGTCTTCAACCAGTTCGAGGAATAACCGAAGGGGGAGGAGGCTCTCGCTTGAAGCCACTCTCGTCCCCTACATTTTCGCTTTGCGAGAATCCATCAAAGAAATGACAATGGTGGAGGAGGTCCTCGTAGATCGGGTGAACTACCTCACTCTTTCCCTAAAGGATAGCTTTAGGGAGATCAACCTTCTTCACCAAAGGTTGAACATCTTGGTGATGCCCCCGATGGAGCCAATCTTGCCTCAAGATGATTGGAACATCGCTAAGGAGGTGATTAATCCCACCGGATGGGACGAGATACCCCTGGAACCTCCTGCTAATGCCTACTTTGAGGTTCCAATAAACCTCGCTCCTCTTCCGCAATAGAAGGTCGATGACGAACCCTTGATCTTCCTTCTGAGAGAGATTGAGGAAATGCTCAACAACCTCTAAAGGAGCATTCCCGGAGAATAGCTTGAAGCCCTTCTTTTCCGAAAACTAGGTTCAGTTTTTGTTAATCTTTTATAGATTCATCCAAGCAGAGCTATTTGGGTTTAATAATCTCGTAGTGTATTCACTAACTATCTATCTATCTTAGGACTTTAATCTTCTTGTAATTTTTATTTTCTTTTTAGTTGTAATGATGAATAGATGGAATGAAATGTGATGTTTTGAAAACGAAAATGTGCGAAAATATGAAAAACAGCCAATGGGACGTTGAAACAACACCCCATCCACATAAACAGACATTTCCCGAAACAAAGTCTTTAAAATAGTAAGTGCAGCACGCCCTCGTGCCTCAAGTCTGCAGAATTTTTTTATTCTGGAACATTGACACGGGCCGTGTCCTATAGACACGCCCCTATGCCTGGCTTCTGGAAAAATTTTGTTACTAACACTTTTGACACGGGGTAGTTTCCCCCATATGCTCCCTTGTGTCTACCTTCTGAAAATTTTCTTAGAAATCTGGAACTGGCACTTTTATCACGAGGTCGTGTCCCCCAAACACACTCCCGTGTCCGGTGTCTGGTTTTTGAAAAATTTATTGTTTTTAACACACATTTACACATTTAATCAATTTTAACAAATTTTGGACACATTGAGGACAATGTATAATTTAAGTGGGGGGGGGGGGGAGCTTAACTTGAATTTGTTGGTCCTAAAAACAAGTCTTACATGAAACTCTACTTGGAAACGCTAAAACACCCCAAATCTTTTTCAATTTTTTTAGTTTATTTTTGTCTTATTTATAGTGTAAGTTAGAAAGCAAAATCTAAAAATTTTCAAGTTTTTATAAATTTACAACAGATAGCGCCGTGATAAAAAGAACCATATAAGAAAAATTTATAAAAAGGCATGATAATTCTTTTAAAATTTGATTGTATGTATAACTTCGCACTTTTTACCCTTTTCCCACAAAAATGTGAGTTTTGAGCGTTTACCGAGCATTCAAATTTATATTTTTACTAAATGCTCATTATCATTTCTTGTGTGAATAGCCGTATGGTTCTTACGAATCTAGAACTTGACAAGACAATACATTCCCCGTCCTTGCCAACTAATTTAAGTAAGTATATGATGGAGACATTAGGATTTTTAAACCATTTTCATTTTAACCTTTATTTTCTTTTATCTTCCCACCAAAAAAACAAAAATTTTCCCCTAGTTAACCCCTTTGAGCCTAAACCTCATTTCAAAACCCACAAAATGCCATTTTGCACAAATCAACTATCACCCAAAAAACCAATCTTTATTTTTACGCCCCTTTGTTTAGTAAAATGCGATTCTTTTGAAATTTATAAAAAGAGGTGACTTAGTTTACAAAAAAATCTCTAGTTACTTAAAATAAATAATCAAATTATTGCTCATAAACTTTTTGTTTATACCTAAGTCACAAATAAATAAATTTTCAAAAGAAAACCGACATTTTACGTTTTTAGCCACTTTTTAATAAAACTATCATACCCCTAGCCAAAACCTACCCTTTTTAAAGTCCCCTTGGTATTTTACAAAGATTATGTTAAACAGGATGAGGTTTGATTACTTGTCAAGCATATGGTAGGAGTAAGTTCCATACCGGTATCGAGCATTTCGCTTATACATTTTTGGCCGAGTGTTAAGTTATCACTTGTGAGGTGTGTGAATTTGTATATAGCTAATTAAAATTTTATAAAGGCATGTTATGCCCAAAAATAGTTATTTTTCTTAAAAAGTGTTCTACATAAATCATGTCGAATAGGATTGTAAATAATATAAAAACAAAAATAAAAAGAACTTGGATTCTCGAAACAAGACCCCACAACTTTTTCTCTACCAATTCCATTTAGGTGTGTAAGCAAATTTTAAAGAGTTTTGCTTGAGGATAAAAAGTTAAATAAACAAATACTTAAATATTAGCAACTAATATTTATCACTAAAAAGCAAATTATATAATAAAATTTATTACTACAAATAAAAAACAAATATAAACAATTGTGAAGTACTATTCATGAAGAGTCTATTTTCATATGTATAAAACCAAATATTCAAGTGTGGGGGTATTTGATATGCACCAAATGCAACATATAAACTGTATCAAATACGGTATAAAATCAACCGTTTTTAGTACTAATGTTGGAAAAAGTGAATTTTTTTTGTATACTTTTGATTTTCATGATTAAAAGAGCTTAATTGTACAAAAGGAACAAATTAACGATAAAATACAACATAAGTATAGAAGACGGGAAAACAACACACTGCATCAACCCTCCGAGCTTCACTCCAAGACTAAAAACCACGAATCAGAAGTTAAAGCATGGGGCTGTGCCTTGTCAGCATGGGGTCGTGCCCCTTCAAGATTTCAGATTAGAAGAAGACAAGCAGATGCAGACAAGAGACACGGGGCCGTGTCCCTTGGACACGGGCTATGGTCAACTTCCAGATTTGAATACATGGGATAGTACAAGTAGAATGGACACAAGGTCGTGCCGTTGACGCACGAGGCCGTGTAGCAGACTGATCTTACATGCTCATTAAATGAAGATAGAGAAGAAGGAAGACACATTTTGCATTAATAACTTACTTAATTATCATTCAATATTCCGGACTTGCGGGACTGTACCTGCTGACTCAGACCAATATGGTTGTGGGTAACGTTGCCTCCAAAAGAGGGACATGCCACTTTAACTAAGATAATCTTTTAAAAAACCCAAAGCGTGGAAATCATCAAAGGATACGTAAATAATGAGTAGCAATAAAGTGATTCTATCTTGTCTATTTGTTTCCTTTATTAAGTTCTCTATTTTTACTTATTAAAAACCTTTCCTAAAAATTTGATTAGATTAGATGTCGACTATATTATGGTATTAAAAGCTCTTGTGTCATTGGACAACCTTGGTATTTTGCCATCACTATACTACGCCAATGATGGGTGCACTTGCTCTAGCGTGTTGTAGAGAGTGATAGTCACATATCATGTAATATATTTAAATCTTGAATAAACGAGTGAAAAGTACTTCTAATATATCTAAAACTCACCCATGCTCGCATCACTTCACCAAGGTTCTCTATTCCTAGCCTTGTAAGCTTGAGTTTCATTATAGTAATGAGACATGAACTTTGGTTGCATGCATTTGAGATTTTTATTAAGTGTATAAGAACATATATATAGTGTATAATCATAAACTAATAACACAAGTTACTAATTTCAGCTGTTATCAAGGATCATTAAATCCATAACCGCCTTAAACCATTGTTATCCGAACAATTTATATTAAAAAGTGATGCATAAATAAAAGAAAACTGTTGATTGTGGAAGATTAATAAACATTTGCACACAAGGAGTCTCGAACTCCATGTTCTCTTGTTCGACAAAAATAGTTACAGGAATGTGGATGAGAATCCATGAGGGAAAATCTAGAAAATAGTTATTGATGTAACTTTAGATTTCATGAAAGTAGACTCAATTTGGGATGGCAAAAAAATCCGAGTCCAACGGGTATACCCGAAACTCGAAATATTCGGGACGGGTATACATGATACCCAATGGGTATGGGGCCTGATATGAGATTGTAAAAAATATTTCATGGTATGGGATTAGGTGATATGTGGCCTAGTTACTCGAAACTATATACTTGTTTACTTGAAACATATATCCGAAAACTTGTAACTTTTTTTTGTATTCTCTTAACTATTGTTTAGTAATATTTTATTTTAAATTATAGAGTGAATTACTGTTTTCGTCCCTATGATTTGTCAAAAATCACTATTTCAGTCCATTAGTTTAAAAATTGCGATTTCAGTAACCGTGGTTTCACTTTTGTAACCATTTCAGTCCCTGTGGTTTCACTTTCGTAACCACTTCAATGCATTTATTCTGTAAGTACAGGGACTGAAATGGTTGCGAGGTGGACTGAAATGGTTACGAAAGTGAAACCAAAGGGACTGAAATCGCAAATTTTAAACTAATGGACTGAAATAGTGATTTTTGACAAACCACAGGGACGAAAACAGTAGTTAACTCTAAATTATATGTATGTTATTTATTATAGTTTAATATATAATAAATGAAATTTTCTTTTGGAATATATATATATATATATATAGGGTGAGGTTCTAAAGTAAACACTAGTATATTTGTGAACTGAGTGAATAAATCCTGGCCATTGATTTACATCATCAAATTGTAAAATACACTAGTGTATTTTCATCATACACTAGTGCGTTTTCATCATCAAATCCTGACCATTGATTTACTTGTGTATCGATAATCAAGGGTTAGGATTAGTTCACTATCAAGGGGGTTATTCATAAATGGACCTAACCCTATATATATATATATATATATATATATATATATATGACAATACTTATATTATATCCTAAGAAATACAAAATTATATTTTTAGACTAATATTATAATATATTTATATTTTAACTATTTTAAATATTTCTCGCTGACAATAATATGTATGTTATTTATCTTAATTTAATATATAAATTTTTAAAAAATAAAAATAAAAATATAATGGAAAATACATACATATACATACATGCAAACATACATACATACACATGCAAATCCTTAGAGGTATTTTATTTAAACACTAATGGGCATACCATGTGTTGATACGTATTTTGACAGTCAGTTCAATTAGTGATTTTGGTTTATTTTTTATTAATTGTAATTATAGTAGGTTGGGCTTGAACTTGTAATTAGACCCCTAGTGGTGATTAAGCCTATTAGGGAGCCTAAGGCCTCATAGCCCATACCTATATACCGTGCAAGAAAAGGTTTAGTTGGGATTGGTTCACAAGAGGGTTTTTAGAGAGCTAGAGATCCTTGAGAGAGAACCATCCAGATTTGTATTGTGTTTTGGGTTTATTAGTGATTAATAGATCCTAGAAAGTTTAAGTTGTAACGCTTCACATTTTTGTACTTTCCTTATTTAGAAGGTGTATTCATATTTCTATTTTTGGACCTGTAATCATATCGTATTCGTATTTCCTTTCCAATCTTGTAATCCGAGACTTTGATCATAATGGAATTCACTTTTATACTATACATGTTACATACTTGTGTTATACACCACAATCTCGAATGCATGTTTATATGCAAAAACCAACACTTGAAATACCTGAAATTATCAATTATACATGCATTATACTCATACACTACTTTGATACACTTAGAATACCTAAAAACATGCTTAACTATGAGTTTCTAGAGTAAAATAATGGAATTATCAAACTCTGGGGGTCAAATTGCAAATTCTAGAAAGTTTGGTAAATTTTGAAGGTGGTGCACGGCCATGCAACTGAGGCGCACGACCATGCAAACTGCGATCCGCATGACCACGAACCTGATGTGCACCACCGTGTGATCCACGATCCGCACAACCGTGCACTTGATCCGCACGACCGTGCACTTGATCCGCACGGCCGTGCAAAATGACCAGATCTGGCAAAATCTTCTAAAACACACGAATTTTGCAGTTAACTCACCTTTCAACCACCCAAATGGCCAACTAACCCTTTTAAAGCCTAAACCCTAATACCACACTATAAATACAAGTCTTCGATACTCCCAACCCTTTACACTCTCTCAATTCACTCTCAAGTCCCCACAAAATCCTCCAAACTTTCAAGTGTTGGTAGATTGCACCTTTGCTCAAAATAGTGAGTTTTGAGCACTGATGACTGTCGCGAGTGTCATACAAAAACCTAAATAATGGAATTATCAAACTCTGGGGGTCAAATTGCAAATTCTAGAAAGTTTGGTAAATTTTGAAGGTGGTGCACGGCCATGCAACTGAGGCGCACGACCATGCAAACTGCGATCCGCATGACCACGAACCTGATGTGCACCACCGTGTGATCCACGATCCGCACAACCGTGCACTTGATCCGCACGACCGTGCACTTGATCCGCACGGCCGTGCAAAATGACCAGATCTGGCAAAATCTTCTAAAACACACGAATTTTGCAGTTAACTCACCTTTCAACCACCCAAATGGCCAACTAACCCTTTTAAAGCCTAAACCCTAATACCACACTATAAATACAAGTCTTCGATACTCCTAACCCTTTACACTCTCTCAATTCACTCTCAAGTCCCCACAAAATCCTCCAAACTTTCAAGTGTTGGTAGATTGCACCTTTGCTCAAAATAGTGAGTTTTGAGCACTGATGACTGTCGCGAGTGTCATACAAAAACCTAAATAAACTAGATAGCTAGAGTAAGTAGGGTATCGAATCCAGAGGAGTATGGTGGAAAGTGTTTGTTAATTAAGTATTAAGAATCTAATTGCAAAAATGTAAAATTGATTGTTTGGGTGTTTTGAACTAAGTTAAAACTAACTAAAACGATGTTGTAGCAATAAGAGAAACAATGGTTCCTCCAGATTATAGATTCAAAGTGGATTTCAATTATGTGTTTACTTGCAACAATCACATAGACATGATAGTGTAATTCAATTAATAAGTTGTGATTATTCAAAGACTAAGTACTTTGATTGCAAAATAATGGAAGGTTATCATATGAACATCAGTTGCATTTACCAACCTTAACCTCTATCAAATATATCCCAATTACTAGAACTCTCGGGAGTTGAATGAATTACAAATAAGGGTTAAATAAAATCAATCGTTACAATCATTCAATCAAATCAAATGGTAACAAGAATTGAATGCTTAGATCACCATGTTCACAATAAGTTTAAACACATAAAACTGTTCACTTACAAGAATCCTCCATCCGGAGGAAACCATAAAAAGATTAGCCGCTCATCTTGTTCGATTGATCATCAAAAGCTTGATAAACGGTTGATGGCATCTTCGATCTTGTGGAAAAATGATTCCAAAAGGTGTGTTCTGATCCTCGAAATCGTCCAAGCAAGTGTATCTTTCATTAGGGTTTGAAAATCCATTTTTATACCTCAAATAATAAGGTCAACGTTTTTTTCCGCAGTCACCATCGTAGCCTATGACACAAGGCCGTAGGTTACAGTCCAAACATTTTGTTCTTTTGATGCTAGCCCTACCATAACCTACAGTTTTACACCATAAGCTACGGTACATGCTTGCTGGAACCTTTTGTCCACATACCTGAACCGTAGGCTACGGTCGTTGAACCGTATCTTACGTTGCTACTTGTCTCCCCATATTATACATGAATTTCAACTTTCAATTAATTACCCACAGGTCCCTAGACTTCAATATTTTGCGTTCTTGTGCATTTGAGCTATCTCTTGGCTCGAACGACTACCAAATGATGTGATGTGTCTTACTATCCAACCACGCTTGTTCCACTTCATCACCAAGCTCTCCAATTTTACCAGATTACGCGATTAACCTGTAAAACCACATACACTCGTAGTTTAACACATTCAAGGCGCATAATCACTTAAAACATAATAAAACACGTAATCAAACACACTTTAACACCTGGGTTTCACCTTCTCCATCAAGCACTTTCTGCTACCTTTATTCATCTTTTCTTGTACCAATCTACTTGGATGACCTTCAAGGATGTTATCCAAGATTCACCAAGGTGTAGTCATGTGGTACATCATTTACATAAGGCTCCAAAGTCAGATTTACATTCTGATTTATAAAAACTTTTACAAACTCATCTCATTTCATTGTTCATCTGTGGAATTTTGTGCTAAACTTGTCCTCAATCACACTCATGGTTGTAGGGCTTGTGTATGGCTAATTCTTATGAGTTTAAAGGTGCAAACACCCTCTAAACCTTCTGTGTTGTTAGGGTTTAGACAACCAAAAGTGATGAAACCATCTAAGTTCACCATAGGTCTTATGGCAAGACTTGTATTTTGGTAAAAGTGTTCATGCTTCATGTCACAGCTTGAGCCTAAGAGCATTGATGTTGCTTTGTAGGTACCTGGATGGGTCGATGCAATGCAAGAAGAGCTCAATCAGTTCGAAAAGTTGGGTGTATGGAAATTGGTGAAGCTGCCTCAAGGAAAATGTGCTCTTGGAGCACGGTGGGTTTACAGGAACAAACAGGATGATACTAGAGTAATAGTAAGAAACAAAGCACGATTAGTTGTCCAAGATTTCAAGCAGAATGAAGGTCTAGATTATTGTAACATTTGTCGAAAACGGGTTTCCAAACCCGCTCCGTTTTGTAATCGAATTTCAAGTTATAAATGTCACGTTGCGTATTTATGGCTATTTTGACTTTTAATGATACATAATTAATAAACAAACTAAACCATAAAAATTATATTTGATAAAAAGTAAAAATAAAATAAATAAAAATAAAATGAGGCTGTCGGGACTCGAACCCGGGTCAGCCAGGTTGTGAACTTCCAAAGACTTAACACTCACACGCATAACCACTCCGCCACTTGTTTGTTTTCTGTCAACTCTAGGAAACAAATAAGTCTTATGTACAAACCTAGATGAACCGGTTTCGCCAACTGGAAACTGAAATCGACTATTCAACCGTCTAAACGTTTGAGTAATCGCGATTTCAGGTTTATAACCGATGCACCGACAATTCTAATCAATTCAGACTTGAATTGACTTGAATTCGGATGATGATAGGTTTTATAACCGAAGTTATCCAATAATCCGAATTACTGTAATCAAAGAGCTTCTCGCGACTCAGAAACATTCCACAAACCTCCAATTACATTTCCGCACACTTTACAGTCCACCGGAGAAGTTTATTTTACTCGTCGGGAAAATTCTGCAAGTTCGCCGGAAAACCGTATTCTTCCTCAAAACGGTAAGTCCTTCAATACCGTCGTAGTCTAACAATTGTTAAGCTATTTCTAACTCAAACCTTTCACTTGAAATCGAATTCAGACGCTACTATCGGATAATACCAGTTCGCCGGAAAAGTTCTGGAAATCGTTATTTTCATCTGTGAATCGGTAAGGACCTTCAAACACACTGTTAACGTTCGTTTAGCACTTCAATTCCATGATTAGCTAATCAAAACGATTAATTGATTTGCTCAGTTGAAGTTCATAAAAACAGAGACCGACGCCTTGCCGGAATTCTGTAATAAATCGTTCACCGGTATGTTTACTTCTAATTATCATCCCTGCTATCTCATATCAGTCTGTGTAATGTTTAACAATCAAATTAAACAAGATAAAATGGTGTAATCTGCTGTCGATAAAATCCAACGAAGAAGATGAACTGTGATAACAATATAAGAATAATTAAAATTGGTATTTGAACGGGTTAGACACACAGTCCAGCGGTGGACTGTGTGCGAACAAAAACACGCATACGTCCCGAGTTCGAGTCTTGACACACGCACATTCGCAGTAATAAAATGCCTTTTTGTTTAAAACTGAACCGGGTTAACTCTGTTAGTTGTTAAGTATAATAAAAATTTGTATATTAACCAAGTTAGACACACAGTCCAGCGGTGGACTGTGTGTAACGTTAAAGCACAGGTCCCGGATTCGAGACCTGTTAGTGACACCGGTTCGAAGAATTAAAATGTTTTTGAAATTAAAAGAATTTTGGATAAATTGAATTAATATATAAGTATAATTAAAAACAAAATTATTTCGGGTTAGACACGTAGCTCAGTTGGTAGAGCTGCGTGCACGCGTACGGGAGGTCTCGGGTTCGAGCCTCACCCAGCGCATTTCAGTCACACAATAAATCAGTCAACAAGTCAAACGATCACGGTCAACGGTCGCAAAAGTCAACATATTTTTATATTTTTATTTATTTAATTTAATTTAAAAATCAATTAAAAATACTTAAAAATAATGTTTTTAAAGATAGGAAATAGCCTTAAACTCACAAAAATATATCTAAAAATCTTATTAAAATTATTAATAAAATCCACTCATTTACTAGATTTTCCGTTATTATTTAGGTTAGTTAATTCTCGTTGTTCCGCTTTTACAACTCGTGCGCATCTCACCATCTCCAATCAAACGCACCCAATGTGAGTGAATCTTTACAAATTCCCCGTTTTAATCACGTTTTGGGGTGTATCATGTGTCTTGCTATATATTATATTTAAATCATTGTGCATACAACATATCATGAACAAATGTGTATTCAGCTTGTTTCAACTGTTTGTATGGTTATTGTTAGATTCAATTTATTATTTTCAGTACATGCAATTTCATAGGCCGCCGCTCCCCATTACATTATGAGCGTTGAGCATGTTCCCCATTACATTATGAGCGTGAACCTGGCGTGCCCACATACAATCGGCTCCGTTTGATTGAGCCTTGATCGCACAGACATTTATCATTTTTAGTACATGCAATACGATCGGCTCCCTTTGATTGAGCCTTGATCGCACAGTTTCATTCATGTTATTTATTGTATGATGTTGGTATGTTAATGTATGCTATCATATGTTACTGTATGTTATAGTTGTGATTGCAATTGCTACTGCTTGATTATTTACATTTGCTCATTCATGATTATGCACAATTTTTCATTGATAAACTAACAAGAAAATCAGAAATAAATGTTTATCTAACAAGGTTCACTCGCCAACTTATGTTGACCCAAAAACCCCCATTTTTACACATGATACAGGTGAACCAGCTGCAGCAAGAAACACTTAGGATTGGACTAGAAGAATAAAATGAATTAGAGTTTGGAATTGTTTTGTTTGGTTCATTTTCTTTGTATTGTATGGACATGTTTGGATATTTGGGAATGTAATTTTGACTTTAATAAATATGAAACATATTAGTAAATATCATGAGCTTTGGTGATAACCCAATTATGCCCCGACTCTTATTCCGCTGCGAGTCGGGGTGTGACAGATTGGTATCAGAGCCATGACTATAGGGATATAGGATAGGTTATTAGACCCTTAGAGCCTATACTATTGTTGATTAGAAACTTATAAGATTTTTGTGTGTTACATGCCAAATTTCATGATGTTTATATGTTTTATGTTAAATGTTACATTCAATGTTATGCAAGCATGATCATAAGTATATATTATCATATAATGCCTATCATGAATCATATTCTCATAACACATCATATCCATGAAAGCACACACCACATCATTTTCATGATTGCTTTTACAATGATTTTTGTGTTTTTAAATCTCATCAAAGTGAGTTCTCATGACGGGCATGTAGTAACTGGAAGGGTACCAGTACCGGTAGTCGGAACGTCCTGTCTAGGCTGGCATTCGTATAAATCCAAAATAAAGGACCAGTTTGCCTACCTGGGGACTAACGATGAGAGTACGAAGTACCTATTAGGCCAAAGCATGCTATACCAAACGTCGTGTGAGCTAACCCCACTTTGAGTTGTCATTGTGTCTACACCTGGACACCTTCCGACCATACATCTCGTAAACATATTTTGTGGTTTGCATTCGGGTGATGCAAGTGTTAAATCGCCAATACTAATGTGAATCCTACCAAGCCAATAGTCATGGGGGCCCACATGACTATACAGGTGAAGGTATGGGGGACATTTGAGGCCCAACATGAGCAAACCCAAGACATCCCATGGATGTAGTTGCATTATTGATATTTATGTTATTTTCATTTTTCTTAAAGACACATGACACCTAAAAAGACTCCATAAACTCACAATCTTCTTATATATGTTCCTGTAGATGTCGTCCAGACAACAACGGGGGTAAAAGATCAGGAAGGTCCCAGGAACGCTTGGCCACACAAATCGCGAAACAAATGGCCACGATACTGCCGGACATTGTGGTCCAAGTACAACAAGCTCTCGCCACAAATCCCACTAATCCTCCCCAACAGAATGACCAGAACATCGGCAACCCTCCTACCAGCAAGTGCTCATACAAACATTTCAAATCTTGTGATCCTCCTAAATTTGAAGGGACCGAAGGTGTCACTGCTCTCCTCCATTGGTTTGAGGAAATGGAAAACACCTTCCTCAACTGCGATTGTCCTGAGGATCGCAAGGTTCGATACGCCACCGGGAGACTATTTGGGGTAGCTCTCACTTGGTGGAATACTGAAAAAGGGAGGAGGGGAATTGATGATGCAATGGCCTTAACTTGGGAGGAATTAAGGGAAATCATGACTAGGCGTTTCTGTCCTAGGAGTGAAATTAAAAAGTTGGAGGACGAATTTCATTCTTTAAAGCAGAAGGAGGGAGATCACACCACCTATAACAAGAGGTTCTTAGAGTTGAACCAAATGGTTCCAAATTTGTTTACCCCAACTTATCGTTTGATCGAGCATTATATTCGAGGACTTCCCTCGAAAATTCAAGATTCAGTTCTCAGCATTTCACCGGTAACTCTTGAAGCTGCTATGGAGCTAGCAACTGAACTGACCGAGAATTGAATTCGCAACGGGAAGTTTAAAGAAGAGAAAAAGAAAGCCCCTGTTGAGGGTCAAACTTCAAACCATTCCATCTCCTCCTCTAAGTTTGTTAACAAGAGGAAGCGCAACACCAGAAACTTCGCTAATACGCAAACCAACTCCCCTATTCCTGCTGCACCCATTACCCAAGTCGCTCCTTCACCTACACCATACAAAAGACCCTACTCTGGCCCGTTACCAAAATGCAACCGTTGCCAATATCACCATTCTCCTGATTATCCCTGCCAACATTGCATCGGCTGTGGTCGCGCAGGTCATACTGTTCAAACCTGCCGCATGCCTCAGCGAACGAACCGCCACCAGCCTTCAACCCAAGCCCACCAACAAATAATGGGTCAAGCCCAACAACCTCTACTATTACCACCCACCCAACATTTAGCCCAAACATACTATCAACCCAATTATCCTATGGTTCAACCTATGCGGGCTTGCTACAATTGCGGAGACCAAAGCCATTTCAGAAACACTTGTCCAAGGTTGGTAAACATTATCCATGCTCAGGCCCAAGCCAACCCGGTGAATCAAGCGAACCAAGCTCCTCCACCTGCAAGAGGAAGAACTTTCAATATCAACGCTAATCAGGCTAGAGCTGACGGCAATGTGGTTAACGGTACGTTCCTTATAAATGGTAGATATGCATCTATGTTATTTGATACTGGTGCGGATAGAAGTTTTGTGTCCTTAGAATTTGAACCTATCTTAAACCAAAATCGGGATAAGCTCATGGAATCCATAACGGTAGAAGTTGCTGACGGGAAACCAGTTTCATTAAACTCTATTATACGCAACTGTACACTCACCTTAAACGACCACGATTTCTCAGTCGACCTTATTCCTATGAAGCTGGGAAGTTTTGATATCATAATTGGTATGGATTGGCTCAGTCAACATCAGGCAGAAGTTGTATGTCGCGAAAAATTTATACGTATTCCTCTTTCAAACGGTCAGACTCTTCGAATCTTTGGAGAAACCTCGTCGAAGGGGCTCAGCTTAATGTCTTGTCTTCAAGCCCAAAAATATCTTCGCAAAAATTATGTCGCGTTTTTAGCTCATATCATCAACAAGGGAACCATGGAGAAGAAACTTGAAGACATCCCAGTAGTAAAAGATTTCCCGCAAGTTTTTCCTGATGACATTTCAGGACTTCCTCCAGTTAGGGAAGTCGAATTCCGTATTGATCTTATACCTGGTGCTACACCAGTTGCAAAGTCTCCTTATAGGTTAGCCCCCTCTGAAATGCAAGAGCTAGCCAGTCAACTACAAGAGTTGACTGACAAGGGATTCATACGTCCTAGCTCCTCGCCTTGGGGTACACCTGTCCTTTTTGCAAAGAAGAAAGATGGATCGTTTCGTATGTGCATCGACTACAGAGAGCTCAACAAATTAACAATCAAGAATCGCTATCCTTTACCTCGCATTGATGATCTTCTTGACCAACTTCAAGGTGCCAGCTACTTTTCCAAAATCGACCTTCGATCTGGTTATCATCAACTTAGGGTGCATGAAGAAGACGTCCCAAAGACCGCATTTCGAACATGTTATGGCCATTATGAATTCATGGTCATGCCATTTGGTTTAACCAACGCTCCAGCAGTCTTCATGGACCTAATGAACAGAGTCTGCAAACCTTATCTTGATCGATTTGTTATAGTCTTCATCGACGACATTCTTATTTATTCAAAATCTAAAACTGATCATGAGTGTCATCTTCGACTCATCCTTACACTTCTAGAGAATGAAAAGCTTTACGCCAAATTCTCCAAATGCGAATTCTGGTTAAAAGAGGTGCAATTCCTCGGACATGTAGTTAATGACAAGGGAATACATGTCGACCCCTCAAAGATCAAAGCGGTACAAGAATGGCAAGCGCCACGTACACCAACTGAAGTAAGATCTTTTCTTGGTTTGGCTGGTTATTATCGTCGATTCATTTCAAACTTCTCACGCATTGCTGTACCACTCACGGCTTTAACTCATAAGGGAAAACCTTTCATATGGGGACCCAAGCAAGAAGAAGCCTTCCAAACCCTTAAACAAAAACTCTATGATGCACCAATCCTCACTCTTCCTGAAGGTTGTGATGATTTCGTGGTCTATTGCGACGCGTCAGGGCAAGGATTAGGCTGCGTTCTAATGCAAAGAGGAAAAGTTATAGCTTATGCCTCGAGACAACTCAAGACGCATGAGAAGAACTACACCACCCATGACCTAGAACTTGGAGCCGTTGTGTTCGCTCTTAAGATATGGAGACATTATCTCTATGGTACTAAGTGTGAAATATACACTGACCACAAGAGTCTTCAACATATCTTCAATCAAAAGGAGTTAAACATGAGGCAACGAAGATGGGTCGAACTTCTAAATGACTACGACTGTGAAATTCGATACCACCCTGGCAAAGCAAATGTGGTGGCCGATGCACTTAGTCGAAAGGGTTATGCGAACTCCATTCGTCTTCTATGTTCGCAAATCATAACTGACATTAAAGATCAAATTCGAGAAGCCCAACATGTTTCAGTAACGGAAGATGATGTACCGAAGGAGATGTCCTGTGGAGCTGAACTTAAAATTGAAACTAAATATGACGGTATTCTGTACTATCTAGATCGTATACGGATTCCTAACCACAAAAATCTTCGTGAAATTCTTATGAAGGAAGCTCACAAAACGTGATACTCTATACACCCAGGAGCCGATAAGATGTATCAAGACCTACGATATACCTAATGGTGGCCTGGAATGAAAAAGGATATTGCTGTTTTTGTTTCTAAGTGCCTTACATGTTCCAAGGTGAAAGCTGAACACCAAAGACCCTCAGGACTTCTGGTCCAACCTGAAATACCTGTATGGAAGTGGGAAAATATAACCATGGACTTCATTACCGGGTTACCTCGCACTTCTGGTGGGTATGACACTATATGGGTAATAATTGACCGACTTACAAAATCAGCTCACTTTATTCCTATCTGCGAAGATTTCAAGAACGAAAAGCTTGCTCGTATTTATATCAGCGAAATCGTAAGCCGACATGGGGTACCGTTAAGCATTATTTCTGATCGTGATGGTCGTTTCACTTCACGAACATGGCAAGCAGTACAAGCCGCTATGGGTACGCGATTAGATCTCAGTACCGCCTATCATCCTCAAACTGATGGTCAATCTGAACGCACCATTCAAACTCTTGAAGATATGCTTCGAGCATGTGTTATAGACTTCAAGGGAAATTGGGACGCTCATCTACCATTAGTCGAATTTTCGTACAACAACAGCTATCATTCAAGCATCGGCATGGCACCTTTTGAAGCCTTATATGGTCGTAAGTGCCGATCTCCAGTATGTTGGCACGAAATTTGGGAAGCTCAAATCACTGGTCCGGAATTGATTCAAGAAACCACAGACAAGATCCATCAAATTCGAAACAATCTTCTAGCGGCTCAGAGTCGTCAAAAGAGTAATGCAGATAAACGACGGAAGCCTTTAGAGTTTAACATTGGTGATCATGTACTTCTAAAAGTATCACCGTGGAAGGGAGTAGTTCGTTTTGGTCAAAAAGGCAAGCTAGCACCACGCTACGTAGGACCTTTCAAGATACTCGAAAGAGTAGGACCTGTAGCATACAAGCTTGATCTACCAGAAGAACTCAACAGGTTTCATCCCACATTCCACGTATCTAACTTGAAGAAGTGCCTCGCTGATGAAAACCTCCACATTCCTCTGGAAGATATTCAGATTGATGAATCTATTCATTTTATTGAAAGACCAGTAGAGATCATGGACTTCGGAGAAAAACGTCTACGACGAAGTCGCATTCCAATTGTTAGGGTACGCTGGGAGTCGAAACGGGGACCTGAGTTTACTTGGGAACGTGAAGACTCAATGCATGAAAAATACCCGCATCTTTTTCCTACTACTCCTACTACTTAAATTTCGGGACGAAATTCCTAAAAATAGGGGATACTGTAACATTTGTCGAAAACGGGTTTCCAAACCCGCTCCGTTTTGTAATCGAATATCAAGTTATAAATGTCACGTTGCGTATTTATGGCTATTTTGACTTTTAATGATACATAATTAATAAACAAACTAAACCATAAAAATTATATTTGATAAAAAGTAAAAATAAAATAAATAAAAATAAAATGAGGCTACCGGGACTCGAACCCAGGTCAGCCAGGTTGTGAACTTCCAAAGACTTAACACTCACACGCATAACCACTCCGCCACTTGTTTGTTTTCTGTCAACTCTAGGAAATAAATAAGTCTTATGTACAAACCTAGATGAACCGGTTTCGCCAACTGGAAACTGAAATCGGCTATTCAACCGTCTAAACGTTTGAGTAATCGCGATTTCAGGTTTATAACCGATGCACCGACAATTCTAAATCAATTCAGACTTGAATTGACTTGAATTCGGATGATGATGGGTTTTATAACCGAAGCTATCCAATAATCCGAATTACTGTAATCAAAGAGCTTCTCGCGACTCAGAAACATTCCACAAACCTCCAATTACATTTCCGCACACTTTACACTCCGCTGAGAAGTTTATTTTACTCGCCGGAAAATTCTGCAAGTTCGCCGGAAAACCGTATTCTTCCTCAAAACGGTAAGTCCTTCAATACCGTCGTAGTCTAACAATTGTTAAGCTATTTCTAACTCAAACCTTTCACTTGAAATCGAATTCAGACGCTACTATCGGATAATACCAGTTCGCCGGAAAAGTTTTGGAAATCGTTATTTTCATATGTGAATCGGTAAGGACCTTCAAACACACTGTTAACGTTCGTTTAGCACTTCAATTCCATGATTAGCTAATCAAAACGATTAATTGATTTTCTCAGTTGAAGTTCATAAAAACAGAGACCGACGCCTTGCCGGAATTCTGTAATAAATCGTTCACCGGTATGTTTACTTCTAATTATCATCCCTGCTATCTCATATCAGTCTGTGTAATGTTTAACAATCAAATTAAACAAGATAAAATGGAGTAATCTGCTGTCGGTAAAATCCAACAAAGAAGATGAACTGTGATAACAATATAAGAATAATTAAAATTGGTATTTTGAACGGGTTAGACACACAGTTCAGCGGTGGACTGTGTGCGAACAAAAACACGCATACGTCCCGAGTTCGAGTCTTGACACAAGCACCTTCGCAGTAATAAAATGCCTTTTTGTTTAAAACTGAACCGGGTTAACTCTGTTAGTTGTTAAGTATAATAAAAATTTGTATATTAACCAAGATAGACACACAGTCCAGCGGTGGACTGTGTGTAACGTTAAAGCACAGGTCCCGGGTTCGAGACCTGTTAGTGACACCGGTTCGAAGAATTAAAATGTTTTTGAAATTAAAAGAATTTTGGATAAATTGAATTAATATATAAGTATAATTAAAAACAGAATTATTTCGGGTTAGACACGTAGCTCAGTTGGTAGAGCTGCGTGCACGCGTACGGGAGGTCTCGGGTTCGAGCCTCACCCAGCGCATTTCAGTCACACAATAAATCGATCAACAAGTCAAACGGTCAACGGTCAACGGTCGCAAAAAGTCAACATATTTTTATATTTTTATTTATTTAATTTAATTTAAAAATCAATTAAATACTTAAAAATAATGTTTTTAAAGATAGGAAATAGCCTTAAACTCACAAAAATATATCTAAAAATCTTATTAAAATTATTAATAAAATCCACTCATTTACTAGATTTTCTGTTATTATTTAGGTTAGTTAATTCTCGTTGTTCCGCTTTTACAACTCGTGCACATCTCACCATCTCCAATCAAACGCACCCAATGTGAGTGAATCTTTACAAATTCCCCGTTTTAATCACGTTTTGGGGTATATCATGTGTCTTGCTATATATTATATTTAAATCATTGTGCATACAACATATCATGAACAAATGTGTATTCAGCTTGTTTCAACTGTTTGTGTGGTTATTGTTAGATTCAATTTATTATTTTCAGTACATGAAATTTCATAGGCCGCCGCTCCCCATTACATTATGAGCGTTGAGCATGTTCCCCATTACATTATGAGCGTGAACCTGGCGTGCCCACATACGATCGGCTCCGTTTGATTGAGCCTTGATCGCACAGACATTTATCATTTTCAGTACATGCAATACGATCGGCTCCGTTTGATTGAGCCTTGATCGCACAGTTTCATTCATGTTATTTATTGTATGATGTTGGTATGTTAATGTATGCTATCATATGTTACTGTATGTTATAGTTGTGATTGCAATTGCTACTGCTTGATTATTTACATTTGCTCATTCATGATTATGCGCAATTTTTCATTGATAAACTAACAAGAAATCAGAAATAAATGTTTATCTAACAAGGTTCACTCGCCAACTTATGTTGACCCAAAAACCCCCATTTTTACACATGATACAGGTGATCCAGCTGCAGCAAGAAACACTTAGGATTGGACTAGAAGAATAAAATGAATTAGAGTTTGGAATTGTTTTGTTTGGTTTATTTTCTTTGTATTGTATGGACATGTTTGGATATTTGGGAATGTAATTTTGACTTTAATAAATATGAAACATATTAGTAAATATCATGAGCTTTGGTGATAACCCAATTATGCCCCGACTCTTATTCCGCTGCGGGTCGGGGTGTGACAATTATAACGAAGTGTATCTTCTCATAGCAAGATTTGAAGCCATTCGCATCTTCTTGGCAAATGCATCTTACATGGGATTCACTGTTTATTAAATAGATGTCAAGACGATGTTTCCTGTATGAGAAGGTCAAGGAGGAAATTTATGTCGCTCAACCCCCTGGGTTTGTTGATTCAAAGAAGCAAGGCTATGCCTACAAGTTAGATAAATCTTTGTATGGACTACACTAAGCACCTCGTGCATGGTATGCAACCTAAACAGGGTATCTACTTGCACACGGATATACCCGGGGGACAATAGATCAAATGCTATTCATTAAACATGTTGACAAGGATCTCATCCTTGTTCAGATCTATGTTGACGATATCATTTTTGGGTCAACCAATGAAGATTTATGCAAGGAAGTCGAGGAGGTAATGAAGAAGAAGTTCGAAATGAGCTCATTGAGTGAAATGACAATATTTTTGGGTTTGCAAGTTCATCAAAGTAGTCAAGGAATTTTAATTCATCAAGGAAAATATGTTCAGGACGTTCTTGCAAAATTCGACATGGCCGATTCTAAGCCCATGGACTCCCCCATTGCTAACGACCACTACTAAATGAAGATGTTGAAGGCAGTCCGGTCAATCCAACATTGTACTGATCTATGATTGGTTCACTTATGTATTTGACTGCAAGCCAGTCAGACATTATGTTTGCCGTCTATCAATGTGCTCGTTTTCAGGCCAATCCTAAATTT
Source organism: Scalesia atractyloides (assembly GCA_947069175.1). Taxonomy (NCBI): domain Eukaryota; kingdom Viridiplantae; phylum Streptophyta; class Magnoliopsida; order Asterales; family Asteraceae; genus Scalesia; species Scalesia atractyloides. The sequence goes on from CAMTDV010000001.1 coordinate 36,747,312, forward strand.
TCTCATCTTTCTACCGTTAAATGAATCTTTAGATACCTGAAGGGAGCCCCAAAACTTGGACTCTGGTATCCTAGAGATTCAAACTTTGATTTGTTTGCTTTTTCTGACATTAATCTTGGAGGGACAGAAAGGGATATGAAGTCTACATCGGCTGGATGCCAATACTTGGGAGACAGACTCATCTCGTGGCAATGCAAAAAGCAACAAACAGTGTCGCTCTCAACTATAGAAGCAGAATACGTTGCAGCATCCACTTGCTGCTCCCAGGTTATTTGGATGCAGCACCAGCTCAAGGATTATGGTTTGACTTATCTGAACCCTACTATCTATTGTGATAACGATGCCGCTATCTAAATCATCAAAACCATGTTTTTCACTCCAAAACCAAGCACATTGATATCAAAGTTCATTTCATTCGAGATTGCTATGACAAAGGATTGATTAAACTTGAACAAATCCGTACTGATGCAAATATAGCGGATCTTTTAACAAAACTGTCAGCAACTAAAGATTCAAGGTGTTTGTGGACCTTTTAAAATGATGCAGTACACCGACTGAGCAACTAAAAAAGGGGGGGTTTGTAAATAAGTTAATAAATAAATGTGCGCATAAAGTATTCTACTTTTGCCTAAATTTAGAGGGAGAAATACTTGATTGAGGGGAGATTTACTTGTTGGGAAGTGAAATAGATTCCTGTGCTAAAGAATTTGATTAACACATGTAAGGTATCGAAACTGAAAAGGCGAGGATCCACTGCGATGTGCTGATAGGCTTATCACTCAAAGGGAAAAAAGATGCCAAGTGACAAAATTCTACAAGCTATACATCATGTGGGTAACATATCATCGGCAAAAAGATGGCGGTTTCATTGAAGAGGTATAACAATTCTTGGTCTCTTGTTGATCGCTTTCTATCTTCACTACCCCCAAGGTGTTGGTAGTTTTACACATTGGTGGTAGGTTGATGGGACAACTCTTATTTCATGAATCCACGGCCTGCCAAGGTTAACATTGCAACAAGACAAGCAGTTAATAACACAAATTCTTTTTGTATAGAGTTTACCCACTCAATATAGATTGGCAGTTTGATGTCCCCCATCGTGTTCTTCGTTTCACCACTGAATCTCACAAGGACAGATGATATTGGAATTATCTCTGTTTCTGGGATATTCATCTTTTTGAGGACATCAAGTTGTATAATATTCACAGAGCTTCCACCATCAATGAGGATCCTATGAACACAGTGATTAGCTATGAATAAAGTAATAACTAAGCCATCATGATGAGGATCCTAAATATCAACACGATCATCCTCATCAAAGGATATAATTTTCTATTGAGTTAGAGTGGAGCACCTGATGGGCCTGTCTCCGTTCTCCAACTTAGTTTCTTTGGCATGCCTCTTTCCACCGAGGACGAGGTTCCACATATATCTGATCCTCCTGATACAAAGTTTATAATTTGTGCATCGGGCGGAGGTGGAGCATCTTTTCTAGAACATTTTCAGGATCCTCGATCCTTGACTTTTTCCTACCCAACAGCTCTTTCAAGTGCCCCTTAATGAGGAGATATCCAATTTCTCTCATTAGAGCTACGCATTCGTCCGTCAAATGCCCAAAGTCTTCATGGTATGAGTACGACTTGGACTTATCCTGGAAGGAGTAAGACTTCTCGTTATTCTTCGGCCACCTAGCTTTTTTACCTAAGTTATGCAAGGTAAGCATTAGTTCATTGTTATTAATAGAAAAGCAATATTCAGATATTCGAGGATATTCTTCCTCATCATCATCTTGTTCAACTGCATGAACATTTTGATTATCAGGCTTGGAGTACGGCTTAGATATGTTATTCTTGTAGAAGGATCCTTGCTTCTTATCGTTGTACTCCTGTTTGTTAGAACCAGTGAGCCAGTCTTGTATTCTCTTATCATCCTCTAATCAGATGAATCTTAGAGCCATGTTTCTTACTTCGTCCAAGTTCCTGCAAGGGGTCAGGACAAGGTCATCATAAAATGGAGAAATACTTTTGTAATTCCATTTTGAATGCCTCAACCGAAGTTGCAACATCTAAATTCAGGTTTTCTAAGGATTCTCTACCAAACTTAGTGACATAATCCCTTAAGGATTCATCACGAGCCTGGGTTATCCAATATAAGTCACTAGTTAGCCTTTCAAAAGTTCTACTACATGAAAACTGATTATCAAATAGGTTAACTAAGTGCAAGAATGAAGTAATGGAACGGGGAGGAAGACTTAGCAGCCATTTGAGTGCTGATCCAGTGAGTATGGATCTGAAGCCCTTACTTAAACAAGCTTCTTTTAACCTTTCGAGAATGGGGTTTACTTCCATTCTCTCCCGGTATTGTGCCACGTGTTCCTCTGGATCAGTTGTTCCGTCATACAACCTCATGTTGGTGTCTAGAAGCATTTTGGAACCTTTTCCTTGCATATGGGTGGTGAAAGCGAGACACCTTGTGACTTCCATCCAGAATTTTAGGAATAGGCTTAACTATTCCTGGAACGCTGGATATCGTATCCTTGAGCTTCTGTAGCTCCCTGGCCATGGCCTAACTGATCCCTGCATCCTGATGAAACCATAGTTAGTATAAGGTGTTATTAGAGTTGTTACCTCCCGTTTGACTCAAAGATGGTATTGTAGAATTTTATTGAGGATAAGAGATGTCTGTTGTCACTGTAGGGCCTGACGAACCAATACTTTGCATCGTGATGAAATCCCCATCATGGATTTCAAAACTTCTAAGTGGTTGACTCTTTGAGGATCCTTGATCCTGAAAGACGTTGGATCCAAGATACATTGGTGCTGAAGGCCTTGATGGATAATCCATGGACCCTTGCATCCAAGTTGAGGATCCTTGATGTTGAAAGTATGATCCCTGAGGCTGGTACATTCCCTGTGATCCTACCAGTTGGTAGAAGGATCCTTGAGGCTGAGTCATTGCTAGTGATCCTTGGTGAAGGTTGGAGGATCCTTGAAGCTGGACATTGGATTCCCTAGAATGTTGGATTGTTGATGATGGAGTTGCAAAATCCAATGACCTAGGCACTAGTGGAGACTGATCTTCTGCCGGTCTCTTCTGCTTCTTGATTTCATCAATTTCGCGAAGGATACTTTGGTTGGTTTTGTCTTGCTGCTCCATGTAGCCTTTCATCTGCAAAATCAAAGAAGAAACATCATTGTTAGTAGTTGTAGAGGAAGAAACAACAAAGGTTTTTGATCCTGTGAAGACGTATGATGTCTTCTTCTAAGCATTCTCAACATTCTTCTGGAATGATGGGAGAAGGGGAGGCAAAGGCATAGTGGTTTGAGATGAGGTAACCGTCGACATGGCACTTGAAGTAGCTTTCCCCTGAGAGGCCATGAAGTTGATGGAAATGAATGGAAATGACCAAAAATTCTTAGAATTGAAGCACCACTTGCCTCACGGTGGGCACCAAATTGTTTTGGTCAAAAATCAATCAAAGGATAATGTAACCAAGTCTGATTTTGTGAGCCAGTGTGCTTGAATATCAAATGATTGATTGATTAATGAGTGAAATGTAAATGACAATGACACAAGGATTGATACGAGGAAAAAGCCCTTGATATCTAGAGGCTCTCCAGCATAAAAAACCTTGGGTGATGGAAACTACTGATCACCAACTATATTCAACAAGTAATCCACAAACAAGTACAACTTCGGATGATTTTGAGCTTGTTACAAATGAATTCTAGTATGTGTTTGAGAGCAGTTTCAAGAGAGTAGTGAGTGTATGGATTGTGTGTTTAATCAAGCTCAATATCCCTGATATAATTAGAAAATATCTAACTAACTAATTATCCGAAAAGTGCTAGCCTCCCATGTTCGTCCATAACGACTATTCTTCATTAAGCACGTACTCAATATGAAGCATTTCGGCGAGATTCCAGGGAAGACTAAGTCCATGTCGTCCATTACCTGCGTACAAACATTAGAAATGCAGAGAACAATTGTTAGATAACATAACTTAAAATAAGGATGCTTGATCCTCAGACTTCCTGTATCATCGGCTAAGGATAAGTGATCCAGGCCCGGTCTTAGGATACATGATCCAGACTTCATAAAACTTAACCCCTAAAAACTAGGTTGAAAAATTGAAGGCTGACATGATAAGTTTAAGTGGAAAAACATGTCGGCAATCGGGTGGACAGTCAGAATAAGCTCGTGCTGAAAAGTTTTCCTTAATCGGTTCAAGAACGGTTTGATCCCATGGAAATTTCATTATTTTATTATTATTTAGTTTTGGGATGCCAAAAAGGGTTGCTCAGTTGGTTGGATTGTTGATTTCGACAAAGGTATTACTGTTCAGAACAAGGTATAGACGGGTGCCCACATTGTCGAAATTAGTGTTTCGGATGGGCCCACCTATCTCAGATGGGCCACCTATTTCGTTTCGACCCACCCATCTCGGATTGATTCGAATTGGACCTACCATTTCGGACAGGCCCATCAACTCGGATGGTCCACTGTTCCGAAATGGGCTAGGCAGGCATTTCGGACCACTGTTCCGAAATGGGCCAGGCCTAATATCTCGAACAGGCCTAATTCGAATCTATATATATGGGCACTTCGAATCATTTCAAACCATTTCGAACATTTGAACATTTTGGATCTCTCTTAGACTAACCAACTCGAATTCAAAGGTTTGAAGATTCCCTTGCATTTCGGATGGATCTTGGATGACCTTTATAGCATTTCGGATGTATTTCGGATGATTGCCATGTATTTTAGATGGATCTCGGATCTTAAACATACATTTCGGGTTAACATCTTGTTTATCCGAAATCTGACATGTCCATCCGAAATGTCAGGCCATTTCTGTCACACCATCAAAATCCACACGCTGAGTTTTACCGCGAGGCGTGTGATATACCAGGATCTAGCCACTAATCATGTTGAACTAAGAGTAAATAATAAAAAACACCAACGTCATGTCCAACATGAATAGTGTAATTCAAATTTAACGATTTAAACAAAGTAATGTTCAGCGGAAGCAAATGCATTGTTTTAACATAACCAAAACCAAAGTATTTTCAAAATGCAAAATATCAAATAGTTGACACAAGTAACACGCCCATGACATTTCAGACTCCTCAGACTGCAAGTTCCCATGCAATGATTATCTAACGACCTGCAAGCATGCAGAAAAGTGTATCAGCGATTAAGCCCGCGAGTTGACAATTTTATTTAACGTAAACGGGTTGGTGTTTAGTTTAAAGACATGTCGTTAATAACTCGATACCGGGTGACATATGTTTGTTTGCCCTCATCAATGCCTATCAACATTGGCCATGTGTTTAAGGTCCTTAGTTCACACCAGGCTCACAGCATGGTGTGAGGTTTGTCAAGCCTAATAGCGCTATCAACTAATACCTCGTTGCCTTCCAGGCAACTAGTTCAGTGGTAAGTAGGGACTTTCATGATAGAGTTTGAGTTTATTAACTAACATCGAAATTAAACTACAACATTTATAAAAAGTATTCCTCCAAGAAATAGTAGTTTGTCCCCTCGGGATGCATGCCTTTAAAAAAGTAGTGAACTTACCTTTGAATGCTCGGATTAAAGAACAGAAAGAAATACGCGAGGTAGAACCGGTCAATCACGTCCTAACATGATTACCGTTTAAGAGTTAGCGTGTGTGCTCACGCGGTAACACGAATCCTATACGTATCTAGCACGTAGCACATTTTATCATAAAATACTAATTATCATGCATGCATCTATCACGACATCACTTAGCGACAACACAAGTGTCACAAAAGATTTAAGTTATTCCAACAAAAATTTAGCAATAGTGCATTTTCGGACAGTTTTCGGAGTGTTATCCGGAATAGTTCGTGTACCGAAAGATTTCCAAAACATTAGAGGGCGTGTCAATTGGAGCATCGATTATTTTGTAAAAAATTGGTGACCAAACACCTTAAGGATTTTCCGTGAAAAATCAAACACTGAACAGTGGTCAGATTCGTCGAAATTTGACCCCTGCCTACTAAATATTTTCTTAAAAATTCATCGTTTATCTGATTGACTTGAAACCAGCGGAAAAATTCTTAAAACATCAAAGATTATCTACAGTATAAATTCATAGTCTATCTCTAAATATTCGCACAGTTATGACTCAAAACATAACATGAAAAATCTGCAGAATGACATAGCTTTGATTGCTGAAACGAAATAATTTATTTAAAATAGCAAACGACGTCCAAAAATCATGATTCCAGTGCCATTAGAAGCGTATTTCAAAATATCACGTTATAGCTCAAGAAAATCCAGATTTTGTTATGTTACGACCCGGGTACAGCCACTTAAAGCTGGCTGTAACGTTCTAAACAGCAATTGTTTTCACATATACATCACTAAACGAGATTTTAGACTTCCTTTACATGTTTTCGCGATTATAAGAGCCTAACAAATCATTCTCAGTTGATCATTGGTTGTTTATATCATCTTCATCATGCCAAAGTAATAATCCCATCAAGAATATAAATCCTATTCTACATATGTATATGTCTACACTAACATAATCAACAAAACAAAGTATCACAGTTGATTTCCATGAATTCTAACTACAAGTTAATTTCATAAGCCTCAAGATCATCACTATAATTACTACCACAGCCGTGAACATGAGCGATTAACATGATTTTAACAATGACTAGACGTGTTAACGGATTATAGAGATGGCGAGGGTCGCTAAATGATGATGGCCGAACACTTGGGTCTCGATTCCTTGTGTTACTTGGTTAGTAAACAACTGAGGAGAGGCAGTAGGTTCTTGGGATCGCAGGTTTATGGAACTAGGGTTGAAAGTTATACAAAAGAACATGCAATTACGTACCATACTTAAAGGATTTAGGGCAGTTAGGTCACATGGGCTGAGAGCTCAAAGAGTGTGGGCTGGGGAAGTAGTGGGCTGCAAGGGTTTGGGGTAAAAGGGCTGAAAAATTAGAAAAGTAACATGAGATGGGAATGTGAGCCTATTATTGGCTGAAAATATGAACTTTATATATTTTTTATTATTATAAATAAAAACAAAAACAACTAATATTAAGAGATAATATATCACCCACCAATAATATATATATATATATATATATGTATGTTCAACGGTTCGGTCGGTTCAGCATGATTAGGATTTGGCTTTAAATTTATCGCTTGTGTAATATAAGTTTCTAATAAAATTTAGTTAAGTATAATTAACTTTTCAATTAAAACAAGTATAAGACTCGATCTATAAATACAAAAACGAACGGTTCTAACCTCGAAATTACGGGTTGTCACATCATCCCCAAGTTGAAAGAAATTTCGTCCCAAAATTTGCAAACAATTGTTGAAGAAGCTAATGTGGTTGAACGTTTTTGCGGGATGTCACAATTTCGGATGCCTGACGAGGGTTCCATCCGAATTATGTTTGAACCCTTGTCCATCCGAAACACTGTTGACCCAGTCCATTTCGAGTCATGTTGACCGATTGAAACTATTTTTGAACCTTTTCAATAATTGACCAGTTCAAATCATTGTTTGAACCTCTTGAACTTTTGACCTATTTGATTGACCCCTTGACCCTCCTTTTGAACCATGTTGACTTATTGACATGTTGACCCATTTGAAATAAGATTGAACAGTCGACAAGGTCAACTAAGTTATGTTATTGTAATAAAATTTGATGTTTTTATTTATAGGTGCAGAAAGATGGCTCAAAAGATGATGGAAAAATGTAAACTCGACGTGGAAGCATTTTATAATCAAGCGTGTTACTTATCGGACCCTCCAACGGATTATTACGAGACGTTTCATTCAATGATAGTCAGACTGAGTTCTTGCCGTATCACACATGCTCTAAAGGTTAATCCTATCATTTGCGAATATATGATTCAAGATTTCTGGTTGAACACCAAAGCAAAGAGAGGTGGAGCTGACGGGAAAGGAACCATTAAGTCCAAGATTCAAGGAAAGGACGTTATTATTTCAAAAGCAGTGGTGCGTGAAGGATTAAAGTTTGATGATCAAGCTCACCACCCAACGTTATATGATAGAGATAACGTCGTTAAAGCTTTGCGATGTATGAGCTACGAGGGTGCCTATCCAACAGTGTTGAAAAAGATGTTCCCGCAGTATTGGAGATTTTAGCACACATCTTCTTACAATGCATTAGTGAGAACAAAGGCAGATTGGATCAGCTTAATCAGACCCAGACATCTGCGTTAGTCGCTCTGGTGAATAACTGGGATTACAGGTTCTCCGTTTTCATTTTCGACAACATGAAGAATATGTTGGAGAATCCCAGGAAAAAGGTCTTCCTTCTCTACCCAAGATTTATTCAGATGATTCTCGATGAAAAGTATCCAAATCTGATCAAAGGCACCAACTTTCTGAATTTGAAGCCTATGGGTCCAAGTGGCTTTGAAGTGGCATGCAAACAGCAAGATACTGCAAAGATCAAGTTTACTTGAAAGTATGCTTTGGAAAAACACGAGAAGTTTGGACCGATTGTACCTGCACCTAAACCGTTGAATGCCACAGTGGCCGAAGAACATGACGTACAGATCATTAGTGCTAAACAGAAGCCAGAACCTGAAATTGAAGATTGGTTACTGATTATGAAGAGACAGAGGATGAGTTGGAACATATGGAGTCGAGAAAGCTGAGGAAACCGTTAGAGATCTTAATTAGATATCTGTAGAGAATCTTGCAACGTTGCTTGCCTCATTATAGGGCGATTCTAGGATCCCTCCTCCCAAAATCATTCCTATTGAAGAAATGCAGACTGAAGATAATACTATCAGAGAGCAAGAATTTCGAAAGAAGCAGAGAACTGAACTAGAAACCCCTGATCCCAAGCTCACAAGCTCAAGTACCATTCCTGAACCTATTATGCAAGATGCCCCTGAAATCATTGCTACAGATAAAGAACCAGCCATTCCAGACTTCTTTACTACTGAATCACAGCAAGAAAGCTCGAGCGGTGCTCATTTTGAGGCTGGTAGTTGGATTTACTGAACACGGTGAAGCAGCAATGCGAATAGCTGCATACCAAAGGAAGTTTGTTGAACAATCAGATAGTGATGATGATGAAGATGTGAATGTAAAGAAGCTACAGTAAAGAGTAATCGTGTTGGAACAAGATACTGCATTAACGGATCCTCGAATATCATCTCTACAAACCCAAGTGACGATTAGAGATCAAGCAATCGAACAACTTCAGGGTGATGTGAGTTTACGGATGGCAGAGATTTATGAGTTGAAAGCAAAGCTGCAAAAGAAGTTTGGTAATGAATTCGTTGATAAAGATGTTGATCCCCTAAATGTTGCACATCATGAACAAGCCACTGAAGAAAAAGCAGCTGCTGATGCTGAACGAGAAGCTGGTGTAAATGCCTATCTAGCTGCTAAACAAAAGAAGAAAAGAAAGCTGCCTCAAAAGAAGCAAAGCAATAAACATATGCTGATTGTGAAAAACCAAGACGTGACTCCTCTTGACGAAAATCTTCAACCCAAAGATCCTACAAAGAAGTCTGGTCGGTATCTCATGGAGTTGGGATCAAGCCACTACGATAAAGTTGGAAACAAATCAAAGGTTGCAAACTGGAGATTTGATCATGACAAGGATATGTAGTTGATTGTAAGGACATTAATAGGTTTATGCATTAGTTTGGATTAAGGATTGATTTGTTTACTAAAATCCCAAGATTGTTGTATGGAGATGATTACTTTGAAGGGACTTGGCGCTTTGAGCAGTATTGCAAAGCAAAGGAACCCGGAATGTGGAGGTGCATTCGTGATGGTCCCCGCACAACCATGTACACAACTACAGATGATCCAGACACTCGAATTCCGAAACCAGAAAGTTTGTGGTCTGATGAAGATCGAAAAATAAAAGATGAAGACGATAAGGCCATGGCAAATCTTACCATGGCACTTGGTCCTGACATCTCAATTGTTGTCAAAAACTGCACAAGTGCAAAAGAAATCTTGGATGTGCTAAAAAATCTATACGAAGGAAACACTGACATGAAAGCTAGTAGGGTGAAGATGTTGAACCAGAAGTTCAGTTCTTTTAGTCACATTTACGGAGAGACTGTGGAAAATCAAATCAGGAGATTCGTCAAACTTATTTCACAGATGGTTAGTGCTGGAATTTCGATCACTAATAGTGGGATGAATCGTCAACTGTTGAATTCTCTGCCAAAGTCTTGGGATGCTGATGTCTCAATGATCAAATGTACCAAGAATTTGAATGAAGTTACTCTTACTGAACTACTCGCCACCATCAAATCATGTGAAATAGACAATCAGCAAAGAGAACTGAACCACAAGAACTCTATGATGGCTGCAGGGGTGACTGGTTCTAACACTGCCTTAATGTCTCAAAGTCATCCTAATCTTATCTTTAACCCTGTAACAAACAGTAATCCAAAATGTTGTTTTTAGTCCTTTGACTCAAGCACAACTTCAAGCTCAAAAGACTAACTATGTTTATGGCATGTCTTTCCCAACCAACTCCGCTGTTCCGACTACTGTTACTCCTCAACAATTACCTCAGCACGCAAACGTTGTCTGCAGTCCCATTAATCTTTTAGGTCCTCAAAATGTTCAATCTACACCCCCACTGCAAATCTCACATTTCTGACCAAACAAAACGAAGAGAAGTTAGCTTTGGCAGCTTCAATGCTCAACAGTTTGAATGCTTTTCTAGCAGGAGATCTCTTGCTATGGGTCCCGGTGACGGCGGTTCTAGACGGAAGTTTGGGCGTATGATAGTACCAATTCAGTAGAAATGAGTAGAAACAGAATCAGCGGAAGCATTCGTTCATTCATACCGAAAGAGTATACATCTTGTCTGGCTCTCAGGGAACTTCCAAAGCTTACAAATAATGAACACACAACACCTATATATAGACATGAGCAACTCGTGCGAAGCGAGCAGGTTGTCACTTGTACGAAGTGTCATTCGTATGAATGAGATGTTATCACTTCGAGTAACAAAGTCACTCGTACGAGGCACATTGTCACTCGTACGAGGCACATTGTCACTCGTACGAGTCACATCTCGCTCGCACTTGGGTCGTCTGTTTGTATCTAATCTATACAATATTCAATACACACTCTTTCAAGCCTATTCGCACAGTGACTGACATAAAGTGCATCAACAATTAATCAAGAAAAGAGGGGTATGAATGGAAGAAAATGACAAAAATTTAGACATTTTAGCTTGACTCATCATATGTCATCTTAAAATTTGATGAGAATTTATCATTTTGTATATAAGAAATGCTTTATATAGTAATAATATAGATAGATAAGAACATAATGTCAGTAAATAGTTTTCAAAAAACACCATTTTAATAAATATTTTATCGACCAACACTAGTTTAAAAAAAACTCAACATATAATGTGCCCATCGAAAGCTTCACATCATCATTTAAAGGGTTTTTTATAAGTAATTGTATCTCTGGTTAGTAATTGAACAATATCTGAAAAAAGAAAATGAAACTTTTTATTTAAATTACACAACTTAAATACCAGCTCCAACAATAATGTAGAAAAACAAAAACTAAGAGGGGAACGGACATTCAAGGATAGTATCAATCAAATCACATATCAAAGTTCTTAGAAATTATTCTTAAGCCACAAAATACTATTGTGCCTTATCCTTGGCATAAACCCCCATAAATCATATAAACTTTTAAGAGATGGACCCCACCTGAATCAACCCACTCTCTACCCTTGCACGAGTTGTTCTACCGACAAATAATACCCGCCTTGTTTACCCTTGTGGACGGCGACAAAGTTATGGCACAAGCCACAAAGACAAACCCGAAAAAGGTACCCGTTAGAGTGCCCCATCCCTGAATAAGAATTCCAAAATCAAACAAGAAATTAACAGGTTCATCTTTCTTTAAAATTATTCAACCATTTATTATTTGTAATGAGTGGACCAACATCCAATTTCAACTTTTAAATCTTTTCTAGAAATAAGAATTGGGTATGCTTGGCAAACGATGAAATCTGATTCGGTGAGATACAAGTTTCTTTCTTTCTTTTTTTAATCTAAGCGAACTTAACAAAATTCTAACACTAATTAAGATAAGTAGACAACTAAATATAAAAACTAGGAGCTTCAATTTAGGGAAAAACCGATTCGTCACAAACAGAGCGACAAACACGAACTGTATAAATCGATCCGTCTCTACCATTCGATTAATTGCCTTCTACCGTTTGCCCTTTCACGATTTCTCCAAGCAATCGATTCCTGGTGAGTGCTACTAACCTAACTTTCTCCAAGCTAATTCAATATCTATATAAAAAACTAAAAATCTAGGGTCCAAGGAAATTGTTTTAGTTGACTTACCCTTGGGCTGACGCTGACGGTATCAATATTGTGATAAATGAAATCGATACCGGCCAAACAACATCGACGCAGGTGTCGGTATTATCAAAACCTGTATTTATAATCATTATTATGGTTTCCAATTAATATTCCGAGATAGATGACTTTATTGTTTTGGGTTACATCAAACAACTTCTGTGCAATGAAAATGTTTTAAATGACTTCTTTTGTATCGTACGACATGTGTTTAGCATAACGTATTTTTTTTGTCTCATAGACTATACCGATTGCTGACACCGTATCAGTAACGAGACAAGCCAGTTTGATACCCACCGAACTATGTCGGTATCGTTATCAGTATTTAGTTTTCGATTATTTAAGAAACATTTGTCTTTATCCTTTTGGCAATTTCACGGTTTTATGTCTCATACTATTCTCTTCGGATGCTATTACTGATGCCAGAACCCAGGACCGGCTATTGGGTCGGCTAACCTGTGCCGTCACTCGAGGCCCAAATTTTCAAAGGGTCCGCAAGGTTTTTATAAGCTTTTATATATATAGTAAATCATATATTTAGCATATGCTTTCGTTTGTCATACATAAAGATATTAGTAGTGGAGTAAAAAAATCATCACAGGAAAATTTTGAAGTCTCAAATTGTAGCACTAATATCATGTAATTTTTTTGGTTCTTATCATTTTTCCTCCGATTTGGGGCTCGGTTTTTTCGGTCGCCCATGAACTAATTTTTTTAGAGCTCGTGGGATGGCCCTGCCGGTGCAATAACAAATCAAATGTATACCGTCTTTCGGAAAAAAAAATCAAATATATACCGTCTTTCGGAAAAAAATCAAATATATACCGACCGTTACATACCGCGAGAATTGCAGGGAATCCCATTATTAGTTGGTATTCTACAAACATAAAGCTACTTTGACAAAGTTGTTGACTTTGAAAAGACGTCGTCATCCATCTAGAAGTTTCTTTATAGCCAGCCGGCTTCCGCATCCTAAAGTTGAAACGCAAACATATCCAGACTTCAGGTATAAATTTCTAATCGCTAACCGTAGTTAGCTCTCACATCTTTCATTTTCAAGCTTACAAATCTGCGGCGATCTAAAGTTGAAATGGTATTGGATAACAGTTATAACTCATGGGCCGATCAGTGGGACACCAAATCAGAATACGTTTATCCACAAAGTAGCACTGTCAAGAACAGTGTTTGGAGACAAGACAAAAACAGTGGATCTGGCTGGGATGAAGAAAGTTAAACAGGGAACGAGCTTGGGGATCCACTGGATCAAACAAAAGTATAATAAGTCTGTTCATAAAGGTTGATCATTCATCTGCCTGCCTTGGACGTTTCATATCCTACTGTTTCAAGATTTTCTAGGGTTCTTTCTGTATAGAATTCAGCTGTGTATGAAGAAATACATATTACCAACTTTCTTTCTATAGATTCTCATGGTTTATCTTGCTTGCTTATAAATAATGTTTTTTATGTCATCGTAATTAATCAGCTATTATTACTTTCTTCCTTTTTCATAGCTTTAAAAATCAATCCTTCTTTTGGCAGATCTATGTTCCTTCTTGTTAATTATATCTTCAGTTGAGAAGCTTCATGTTTTTAGTGTTAAGAGTGCTTGCCACATATGTTATATTAGTTTCTGAAGTGAACTGATAGTTCACTAATCGAACAAGCTAAATCTAAGATAGTTATCACAAATTTATTACTCAAATCATTAAGAAGAAGAAGATGGGAAATACATACAAGATTGAGATGGGAAAACTAGAACAATCATACACAAGTTCATTCATGCCCTAAATTCTGTTCTACCCTTCTTTTTAACCTGCAATGGTACCTGGCAATACTTCATAATTGGTTGGGCCTTACAATCTTGAATTGGGCTGCCTAATTGAGCCCATCATAGTATTTTGGTAAATTTTTAACTGTTTTTGTAATACTTGTTAGATATGTATTTTTATACAATATAAAAAAATTGTCACCCGTGCTCCGTGACGCGTTTGAAACACACATAAAAATAACCAAATCGTGAATGTTACAATAGAAAAATCACGGGCGACGGTATGTTCGAAAGTCATGGAAAACTTACATTATATTTATACAAAGTCAAGTTAGTTGAACAAACTTTACACTAAAACACATATAAATTAGATAAACACGACGACCGTGCATTACAATGGGTTGGTTTACATGATAAAAAAACACGTTGCAATGATGTATTAGAGATGAGTGTCAAACAATTTAAAAAAAACAAATGGTTTAAATAATGTTCAAAACAACTACTTGGTTTAAAAACACCGTTACGAAATTTCTCATTGAAACGTATATAAAAATAACTAACTTAAAGTTAAAGTTTAAAAAGAGGTTGTAATGTAAATCGTTTTAGAAAAAAAACTAACAAACCTAAAATTGAAGGGGTGCAAATAAAAATTATCCACTAAAACCCAAAAAATAGAAAAAGAAAAAGAAAAAACGAACAAACTTAAAGATAAGGGGATGCAAATGAAAATTATCCACCAAAAAAAATATGAATGTAGCTAATAGAATTTTGTGGTCAACTAAAACATATAGAAACTTTGTGCCCAAAACAAAAAATTTCCAAATTTCCTTGTACGAGTTGTAAAATTATATATGCTACTAGGATTCATGCGCGCTTCGTGGCAGGAATTTCGTTTGTATCAGTTTGACTCGTTACAATACGCCTAAAAGGATATCAACACCTGTTTTCTACATAGATCAAAACCAACAAAAATGAATGCCGATATCGATACCGATGAAGTTTTTTTCATAATGTTTTCAAAAAAAATTAACGAAAGAAAGTTATGAAACCACAAAGATTTATCGAAAATTAAGCAGGTCAAAGACAGATAGTATTTAAAGTATAAGGGTGAGAGTGGAACTTAAAAAAAAGCGGGTTAACAACGTGTACCATTAAAAGTAAACCAATAAATCAAATACCAATATTGATAAAGTTTTTATTGAAATCATTTTAAAAAAAAATTAACAAATACAAGTTAGTAGAAAAAAAAAATAATTAAAAATTAACAGGTTAAAAATGTATATTACTTGAACTATAACAGTAAAATTTAAACATAAAAAAGATCTGTATAATATAAAATATAGGATATCGTAGAAAATGACAATGGAGGGGTATGGTCCCAAAAAATCTATGCCTTCGCAAGGTACCATACCCTCATAATGATGACAGGTCACTAGAATAACCTTGCGCGCTACACGCAACGGTACGCCAACATTAAAACTAGCAGGTTGCCTAACAAGCCTTGCGCACTCTGCGCAACGGCAAGTTAACCTGGAAGCGCAGGTCCCTGACCCTGCGCGGATCGAACAAACATCTAGTTGCGAAGTCTAAAACCTTGCACAAGGCCAAGACTAAGATGAGAGCAACTCATACTTAGTCTTGAGAACAAAAGGACTTAATACTTACAAGTCCACGCTGGCCAAAAAGCACTGATAAGACCACGCCGAAGGGAGAAGCGCAAAGAGGCGTTGATCAAGTACAAGGGTACAAAGTGGCAGAGCTGTGACCCAATAACCGCTCGGCAGGTTGTGCCAGACCACGTCGCATGCTGAACAGTCATGCAGAGGGCAGAAAGTACGCAAGGACGTACACATGGCACCAACCAACTCACACCAACGACTGTCACATGATCTCCACTACCGGCTGATGACTCGTCCGACAACAAGGACAACTGCCAGGATACATGGCTCCATCCATCATGCACCAAGCGCACCTCCTGTCAGAGACCATTAATGGTCGTCGTAGAGGAGACAAAATGGATATTCCTGTTTGTCGGTTCCAGGCCCAAGGCCCATCAGCCCATCTCCTACACATCTCTCTTCGGCTATAAAATAAGGATCACACCACAAGGTAACATACACTGTTTTGAGCTCACTCGCTAATTACTTGCTTATTACTTTGCAAACCCCGATACTTATTCTCACGCCGGAGTGTGGTCACGGAGAAAACCCTCCCCCTTTTCTCCCGTGACGAGGCTAACGACGTTTCTAGTTTTGTAGTGAGCTTGAAGCAAGATCATTCCAATGAGCAAACGAGAGATAACCTTTTATGCAGAGACTCTGATCTATAACCCAGATATCTCCGGATACCTTTTGGAACCAGTGTTTCTTCATTGACGCCATCCGATTTTTTCTGATTCTTGCATCTGTCTCTCATTCGTTTTCTCAGAATCTCATTTCAATGGCTGACATTCCATCAAGCGTACCACGAGGTCCTCGGGCCGAGGGCAAGAACCCAGTTCATCCCCCTCGAACTCACAGACAAGTGGAAGAAGGTTCTTCCAGAAACGCCGGTGTTCACCACGATTCAGGTCGTGTGAATATCCCGGTGACTCCTAAAATTCAAGTGGAAACTCCCTTTGTACCAATCACATCAATTTTACCTCCGGGTGAAATTCTGATGTCATGGTAAATCAAATCTAAAACTATGCTGAATGTCGTTTATGCGCAACTCTGTGCGCAAACTAATGCATCTGCTGCGCCGGCGCAGCCGCCCACAACTCATGTGCATGCCTCGCCTGCATCGCGAGTACTAAGTTACGATTCGCCGGCCAGAGCGAGTGTTCCCTCACACCTTAGTACCAGGGAAACAGAGTATTCCCAGTCGCTGCCAAAATATGAGTCAAACACTCATAGGCGAGCGTCTATCCATTCACGGCTGGGCCCACACCCACTAGAGAGGCGGGACACTCAGCGTGAAGAAGTAGATAGAACATATGGCGAGGGTGACAGCGCCAGCGTGTTCCACCGGATGCCTAAAGATCATGCCGCATATAAGCCTACGCCACGGACTATGTATAACCCGGAGACGGAGTATAATTACAACCTGATCTACAGGCCAACTGAAGCAGCCGAACACTCGAAGTTTGTGAAGGAGATCGCGGTAGCCCTACTTGTACGCGCGAAATTACCATCCAATGTGGGAAGTTTAATGGGTTGACAGACACAGACGACCACATGCGCTTGTTCACTGGCGCGGGTCTTATTGGAGGTTGGACGCTGCCCATGTGGTGTCATCTTTTTGTCCAAACTCTTATAGGGTACTGCGCCCTATGGTTTGAACGGGTAAGCTCACCTCATGGAACAATCTCAAAGATAAGTGCAGCCAACAAAGACGGTACGTCAGAGACTCCTCTAACGTCATGAATATTTGGCGGCGGGATGATGAAAGTCTAGAAGATTTCATCACCCGCTACAACAAGGAGGTGTTGGAAATTGGTGATGTGTACGAAGACCTGATTCGTGCACAATTCAAATACGTTGTCCGCTGCGACGAGATGATAAAAGTCTTGTCATGAACCTCTGGCCTCCCAAAAAGTTGGGAGAAACTCATGGCGGCAGCCAAGGTCTACACGCAGACGGAGCACAACCTAAACTCCAACCGACCTCCTCTGCCTCAGTACCGTCCGCAAGACATGAGCAGGAGTTTTGCGAAGAAGAACAAGAAAAGTTGGAAGGAGTCCAACCAGAACCCTTCTTACTTAGCGGTCGATACGCGCGCAACGATAAATAAGATTGCTACTCAAAGGGCAATCAAACAAGATAACCGCGATCGACAGTGGACGCCACTGACGAAGTCCTCGGCGGAAGTGCTCAGAACAGAAGATCATTAGTTCGAGCAGCCACCGACGATGAGAAACAAAAAAGTTCAAGACCCTAACCTATTTTGCAATTATCACAAAGATACATGGCACATGACCGACAGCTGCATCAGCTTGCGCACGGAATTAGAAAAGGCGCTGAAGAGTGGGAAGCTCACCCATCTGCTTCAAAACGTGCGAAAGGAGGTGCGCCAAATTAATCGCGGTGAAGAGGGCCCGAGTAACAAGAAGATGAAACAGGCTTTCGTTCATATGATACAGGGTGGCCCAACACGCAAGCTCAGCCATCAAAAGAGTTGTACGCCACATTGGCGCGAACAACAGGTCATCTTCCCCATAGTTCCCGGGGGCCCCCAAGAGGAACGACCGATCGTGATAACTGGCATCTTCGGCATTATCGCACCGACTACATGTTCATCGACCCGGGAAGCTCTGTGGACATTATCTATGAACAATGTTATCAACAGCTGGACCCGGAGGATAAAGCGCGCTTGGAGCCGTCGATTTCCCATTGACTGGTTTCTGCAACAAAGCCGTTTTTCCGTTCGGTCAGATCTCTTTTCTGGTAACTCTTTATGACGGACGACACTCGCACAGTTTCTGTCAACTTCATGGTAATGCCAGCAACATTGTGCCATGACGTGTTACTCGGCCTTCACGCCCAAAGAGAGTTCAACATGATCACCTCTACTCCTCACGCTGCTTGCGGGTTTCCAACAGAAACCGGGGTGGCCATCATGTATTTGAGGAAGGAGGTCATGTCAATCGAATAAGAACCGCCGGTGAAGGTACCGAAGTCATCCTCAAACGGTGAGCCGGAAAAATGGGTACTGAACAAGTACCCAGAACAAACGGTGTTATTAGGTCCCGCCATGACCCTGTAGTCAAGGCGCGACTTAAACTACTGTTCCGAAACCTACACATTTTTACGTGGTCAGCGACAGATATGACAGGGGTACCAAGAGACATCGGAGAGCATGCGCTGCACACTTTCCCTTCAGTTGAGCCAGTCGTTTAGAAAAAGCGCAGTTTTGGGCCTGAAAAAACTCGAGCAATGAATGAGCAAGTTTCAGAGCTCCTCTAAGCCGGCATCCTCAGAGAAGTGCGCTACCAAACAAGGGTAGCCAATCCGGTCATGGTCCAGAAGCACAACGTCGGTTGGCGCATGTGCGTTGATTTTAAAGATTTGAACAAAGCATGTCCAAAAGACTGCTACTCTTTTCCCGAAATCGACAAAAAAGGTGGACTCCCTTGCTTCATTCAGGTGAAAATGCTATCTTGATTGCTACAAAAGCTACCACCAGATTCAAATGAAGAAAGAGGATGAAGACAAACCGCCTTCCACACGGACAACGTAATCTTTTGCTTCACAAAGATGCCCTTTGAGTTGCGCAATGCGGGAGCCACCTATTAGCGTTTGATGGACCATGTCTTCGGAGATGACAATGGCGAAACCATGGAAGTGTACATTGATGACCTGGTCATCATGAGCCTGGACGAGGAAAGGATGCTGATTAACATTCAGAAAACTTTCGCATCCTTGCGCAAGGCCAACTTACGTTGAACCCCGGGAAGTGCTCATTTGGAATAGAAGAAGGAGAATATTTAGGATTCATTGTCACGCGCGATGGTTTCAAAGTCAATCCTGAGAAGGTGGAAGTAATTCAGCGTATGCCTTCCCCTTCGACCATCAAGGAAATGCAACGGTTGGCTGGGCGACTGGCTGCGCTGAACAGGTTCTTAGCCAACTACGCGATGAAATCCTTCCCATTCGTCAGCACCCTGAGAAATTGTGTAAAGCAAAACAAGTTTCAGTGGACTCCGAATACGGAGAAAGCCTTCCAACAGATGAAGGAATGCTTGATTCAGTTGCCTACACTCATGGCACCGCAAAAGAACGAGTCACTAATCCTTTACCTTTCCGCATCGGATATCGTTCTGGGCGCAGTCTTGTTAGTAGAGAGCGAAGTAGTCCAAAATTCCATCTACTACGTCAGCAAGATGTTAACTGAGCCGGAGACGAGATACCCAATTATGGAGAAGCTTGCTCTAGCTTTAGTCCACGCATCCCGCAGGCTGCGTCACTATTTTTCAGGACACGTGATCACGGTTTTCAAGAACTATCACCTGGGCCAAGTTTTGTCCAAACCGGACATATATGACCGTTTAGCAAAATGGGCTATCGAGCTAGGTGGACACAATATTGTGTACAAACCACGCCCAGCTATTAAAGGCCAGATACTAGCCGATTTTGTCACGGAAGTGCCAAGTAATAAAGTGCAAGAGTGTGAAGCTGTACATAATCCAACGCCTGTCACAGATGACCGTGCTTGGATCCTTCACACTGACGGCGCATCCAATGATGATGGCGCAGGGGCTGGTCTCCATCTAATAAGCCCTGATAATCAGGAGTTCACCTACGCCATCAGATTGGACTTCAAAAGTACAAATAACAAAGTCGAATATGAAGCGTTTCTGGCAGGCCTTCGGTTAGCCATCAAAATGGGGGCTAGGGATTTGGAAGCGCACAACTCTCTTTTGTCGCGGGGCAAATCAATGACCTGTACGACACAAAAGGCGAAACGATGGCCCTGTATCTTGAACAGGCGCAATCCTTGATCCAAATTCCAAAATTTCACAATAACCCACATTAACCGAAGCGAGAATAAACATGCCGATGCACTCAGCAAACTGGCTGCTACAACCTTAAAACACCTCGCGCGAGAAGTGCGCATCGAGGTGCTCAAAAACCCTTTCGTTTTGCTGCGTCAAGTAAACGTCATAGAAATGGGAAATCCTTCCTGGATGTCAACCATCATCATGTTCTTGCAGTCTAGGGTACTCCCAGAAAACAAGGCGGAGGCAAGAAAGGTCCAGAACAAGGCATTGAACTACGAAATGGCGGACGGTATACTTTACCGGAAGTCATACCTGGGACCACTACTCCGATGTGTAGATCCGCAAGACGCACAATACTTGATCCACGAAATACACGAAGGGTTGTGTGGAATTCATGTCGGTCCACGCATGGTAGTCGTGAAGATCATGAATGCTGGCTACTATTGGTCTGGCATGCACTTAGACGCAGTTGAAACGCTGTGAAATGTGCATCATGTCAGCGATACGCGCCTGCGATGTTGCGCCCCAAAAGTCCCTTGATCCTAGTGACAACATCATGGCCCTTCCAACAATGGGCAATCAATATGGTGGGACCTTTCCCTGATGCCCCAGGTGCTGTAAAGTTCATAATCGTAGCGGTCGATTACTTTATCAAGTGGGTAGAAGCAAAGCCCCTTGCATCCACTACAACAACGGTAGTTCTCAAATTCATTTGGGAGCACAACATTTGCCGCTTTGGGTTACCCCTGCGCAGTGTCAGTGATAACGACCCCAATTTTGTTGCTGAAGAGCTACAACGGTGGATGAAGGAAATGCATATCGAACATATGTTCACTTCGGTCGTGCATCCCCAAGAGAATGGCCAGGTGGAAAGCATAAACAAAAGTATAGTCGAAGGGATCAAGACGAGACTGGGGGCGGCGCAGAGAGGTTGGGTAGATGAGTTGCCAAGTATCCTTTGGGCTCATTGAACCATGTAAAAAACCAGCACTAGCGAGACACCATTCAGCTTGGTTAATGGGACAGAGGCAATAATTCTCGCTAAGATAGGCCTCCATCACCGTGCATGGTTGCTATGCAAAGCCAAAACAATGAGTAAGAGCACAGACTCGACTTGGACCTCCTGGAAGAAAGGCGTGAAAACGCCGCAATCAATGAAGCAAAATACAAGTCCAAGCTCAAAAAATACTACAATGCGCGAGTTTGCATTTGTACCTTCCTACCTGGCGATTTCGTTTTAAGAGACAATGAAGCGTCCAATGCTGAAAGTCCAGGAAAACTCGCGCCTAAGTGGGAAGGCCCATACATAGTCAATGAAGTCCTAAGAAAGGGTGCGTACACCCTCAAACGTTTGGACGACAAAAACAATTCTAGGACCTGGAATGTTCAACGACTAAGGCAGTGCTACATGTAATGTAAGCATGTTCAAATGTCTAAGGCTTCACGACTCATCAATGTTCGACCAGCAAACTAGCGAACCTATGATCTAATTTTGTCGATTTGTATATGGCTCTTACGCCTTATTGTTAATACAAGACAATCGATGCATGGCTTTCATTATTTAGATATTTTGTTACAAATGTGCGAAACCACTTTGGGTTTACGCGAAAACACCATGGTACAACATGACTCATGAACATAATTCACTTCCTATTGTTTTGCGCATGGGATGTGATGTTCATACACGAGTTCATTACCAGTTTTATTCGCTCTACCTATACAATGTAGTTATGTTCATGCAAATAGTGTAACTTCAAATACAGATTATCATTTCATATTAAGAAACGTACATTCAACAAGCGTGGCGCGCAATTGCATTCAATTACATTTTTAACAAGCCTACAAGCATTCAACATTATCATACACTCTCTTCAACCTCTGCAGCATCTTGAAATATATCTTTCAAACGATCCACGTAATCGTCATGCTGGAGCGCCTCGCTCACTAGATACATCATCGGCAGTTGTAGACGATCATACTCGTGCTTCGCCTTGGAAGGCAGCACTAGTATCGACCCCACGTGTAGAGGCGCGGCTTGTATCCCATTGAACGTCCAATGCACGAGTCACATGGTGTGCGCACTCTGCGTGCCCTGCGCTATCTGTCGTGGGGTGCTGTGCCCATTAGCTTGGCCACAGCACTGTCTAGTTCCACCGAGTTTAGGATGGAGTTCACGATCTACGTAATGCAAAATGGAATGAGAATCTAGATAAAGGGTGATCAAAATAATAACAGTGGACTTACATTGATAACTCCATGCTGTTGCATCCAGAGCATGTTATTCGTCAGGGGCTCCAGCAGACTCTCCACGGTGGCGCGGGCTGCCTCAAAATTTTCTAGTTTTTCCTCGCCCGCGCCTACCTTAACCTCCGCGAGGCGCAACTTCTCTAGATCCTCCATGTGCCTACGCTGCAATTCTGCCTTTTCAACCAAGGCAGCTTGGAGATCCTTCTTCGCGCTTTTGAGCGCTGCGCAAGCCTCCACCTGGTTAAACACAAGGTTAGTCTGGCAAACTCTTGATCCTGTAAAATAAAGAAGGACAGAAGTTTTTACTTCCTTCTACTCACTGCGCTCATGGTGCAACCTGGCCTCTTCGGCCGCAGCAGAGGCTGCCTCCTTCTCCTTCTTTAAGCGTGCAGCTTCAGCACGCAAGCTCACAGTCTCATCTCGTAAAGTTTTTTTCTCGTTGCTGTCCCTCTCGCAGGCCTCCCTCCGCAACTTGTACTCCTCAGCAAGTGTGGAAGCGGAGCCTTCAGCCTTCTTTTTCCACCCCAGCACGGACCACTCCTCGGTCCGTTGAGCTTCGGTGAATTTGGCTCTCTCAGCCCCAAGCTCTAGTTTTTGCACGGCCACTTGGGCCCGCTCCTAGACCATCTCTTTCTTTATTGCCTCAAACCTCTCTTGGTCCCGATGCATACTGCGCCACTCCCTTATGATTTTATGCGTGTTGGAGGCGGAGCTGGCAGCAAGCTGGAGGTACGCATGGTATGTCTGTTCATAAGTTTGGTCCCCACGCGCACGTACCTCTGCTGGGGGAAAGCACCTTTAAACCACTCACGGCACGCCTGCGAGTGGCTAAATTTATCACCCTGCCTCAGTTTCCAAACAGGGGTGTGAATCTCAGTAGCTCGACCTTCAGAATATGACCTGTAGTAGTAGTAACCCAGGGTTTCGTCTGGGCGAATCGGGGACCCTTCATCAGAAGAGCGCTCCCTAGTTCCCCGGCTTTTCCCCGGGCACTGGCTCTGCCGCATGAGCACCCCGAGGCGCATCCTCAACCTCTTCACCACCTTCAACCACAAGCTCTTCTACCAGCTCCTCTTCCGGCACAGCGGCCTCCGCATCAACCTGCGTCTCCGCCACCCCGGCACTAGTCTCACCACCCTTTTCACCTGACGCTACCACCGTCTCAAAAACGGGTGGTGGCATGGAGATCTTGATCGGCACGGCCGGAGTAGACGAAGGGACAAAGGGAGTGTCATCTTTCCTTGCAGATTAATAGAGAGTTAGAAAAAGTTAAACCAGAAGAAAATTGAAGCACAAAGTCAAGTGTTTACCTCGGGAAAGTTTAGCTGCAAGCGCATCCAAATTCCCGCGCTTCCCAATAATCTTCTTCCGCGCAGCCTTTTTGGGAGGTTGCGCGGTGGTATCGCCCTTAGAATGAGCCCTCTTCCTCTTGAGAGGCTCCGGGCTGGATTCTACATCAATCGGATCCTCTAGGTTGGCAACTGGAATCTCCACCATCTCTTGCGGCTCCGGCTTTGGCTTCTTCAGACCTACAGGCGCAAGACCCTCCATGGAATCGGAGACTAGAGTCAGGCACAGAAGACGTACCTTTGGGCGGGTCTGCCCTAGGTTGTGCTGGTTTCTTCACAGCCACAACGCTTGGCCCCGCGCGTTTTTTTCTTTTTGGAGTCTAGGCCAACGCCCAAATTCTTCAGCGCACTTGCATCATGGCGCAACACAGTAAGTAAACTGAAAAGATGTAGACAAATAAATAATGAACGCTTTCCACTCTCAGGCGCAGGGGCCGTCAAATCTGCGCTCATTGGCAGCTCAAAATTCCCACGGATCCGGGCGTGCCATGTTGGCTCCTCTAGGCTGAGGGGGACATTCTCCATTCGCCCCCTCTCTCTTTGGAAGGCTGCTATATATAGAGCCACCCCTGCAGAAACGCGCACAACATTAGTCTGCGCATAAGGAGAAATAATGAAATGAAATAAGGAAACTTACTCTTATCCTCCTCCATGTAGACCGGTTTCTCCCGACGGTCCGGTTTCCACATAGACTCAAGCCAACAGCCACTAGTGCTCTTTCCGGAAACTGAACCACCGGAATCTCCTTGATCTCCTGGTTCCATGACTCCTCCGTCGGTATCGAAGATGTCTCAACAGGAATGTCCTCCACCCCCCGGAAGTACATCCAGAGAGGAAACACGCCGGCCTTTATATAATTTTTTTTGTTTCCAGCCATGGTAGGACTTCAGTGGAGAATGCAGGATCTTCTTGCCTTGAATCTTGTGCTGGAAGGAGTAAAAGCCCAGAGAACAGTGTAATTGGTAGAACACCCAGAACCGATTAACGGTTGGGTGAATACCCATCGAACGGAAGAAAAACTCAAAATGCTTTATCCGAACCATCCCCATCGGATTGAGTTGGCAGATGTGGAAGCGGTAATGGTCAAGAACGTCAAGGAAGAACTTTGTTGCCGCAATCGAAAGTTGCCGTCGGCAAAGAAATAAAAAAACAAAGAAATATAGCCAGCCGGAGCGTCGATGGTGGTTTCCCATGGAGGAGTACCGAGCGTCCTACACCTTGGGGAAGCGGAAGCCGGATACCAGCCGTTGGGAACTAGCAGTTGACCACTTCAACATCGGCAATGAAGTGGAAGTCTCCAAAGTAGCAACACTTTCTGGATCTCTGGTAGTCATCTTATCGCAGGAGGAAGAAAGAAATAAGGGAGGAAGGAGATTTCAGATAGAAACAAGAAGATATGAAAGCATGATTTTAACCCTAAAGGGATCGTCTATTTACACCCATCGCATTTAATGCGATGCGGAAACGTGATGCATCCGCAGGCCCAACAACCAATCCGCGGATGACGTATGGAGGGCAAGTGAGTAACTGACAATCGCCATGCGCGCGTGGCTGGTACTTTCTCTACCATTCATTAATGAAAAAGAAGCTACCCTGTTGACAGCATGCTACAACCATCAGATGTCACTTCCGCCTCACCTTTTTCTCACCAACTCGCCTGCAACATCAGCATGACGAAATTCAATTTTCAAAGACCTCATCATAAACAAAGGTTTCCCCCATACAAAGATTTTCTTTATCCCTTGCAGTTATTGAATTCTTGTCGTTGAAATAAGCACGCATACATGAATTCTTATAGTCCAGCACTCCACCTACTCGCCAACTTGCGCATAGGAGCACCACTGGACTCGGGGGACTTGGAGGGGTATGGTCCCAAAAAATCTATGCCTTCGCACGGTACCATACCCTCATATTGATGACAGGTCACTAGAATAACCTTGCGCGCTACACGCAACAGTACGCCAACATTAAAACTAGCAGGTCGCCTAACAAACCTTGCGCACTCTGCGCAACAGCAAGTTAACCTGGAAGCGCAGGTCCCTGACCCTGCGCGGATCGAACAAACCTCTAGTCGCGAAGTCTAAAACCTTGCACAAGGCCAAGACTAAGATGAGAGAAACTCATACTTAGTCTTGAGAACAAAAGGACTTAATACTTACAAGTCCACGCTGGCCAAAAAGCACTGATAAGGCCACGCGGAAGGGAGAAGCGCAAAGAGGCATTGATCAAGTACATGGGTACAAAGTGGCAGAGCTGTGACCCAATAACCGCTCGGCAGGTTGTGCCAGACCACATCGCATGATGAACAGTCATGCAGAGGGCAGAAAGTACACAAGGACGTACACGTGGCACCAACCAACTCACACCAGCGACTATCACACGATCTCCACTACTGGCTGATGATTGGTCCGACAACAAGGACAACTGCCAGGATACGTGGCTCCATCCACCATGCGCCAAGCGCACCTCCTACCAGAGACCATTAATAGTCGTCGTAGAGGAGACAGAATGGATATTCCTTGTTGTCAGTTCCTGGCCCAAGGCCCATCAGCTCATCTCCTACACACCTCTCTTCGGCTATAAAATAAGGATCACACCACAAGGTAACACACTGTATTGAGCTAACTCAGTAATTACTTGCTTATTACTTTGCAAACCCCGATACTTATTCTCACGCTGGAGTGTGGTCACGGAGAAAACCCTCCCCCTTCTCTCCCGTGACGAGGCTAACGACGTTTCTAGTTTTGCAGTGAGCTTGAAGCAAGATCATTCTGACGAGCAAAGGAGAGATAACCTTTTATGCAGAGACTCTGATCCATAACCCAGATATCTCCTGATATCATTTGGAACCAGTGTTTCTTCAGACAAAGAAGTTTATATATAGTGATTTGTAATTATTTATGATGGTTAACTTTGAAGAAAAAAAGTTGGTGATATATTGATTTACCAAGGGTTTTTGACCCGGTTGCATGTCTTTTATCTATAGGGCCTTATAAGTCCTTTTAGTGGAAGTTACGTGATAAGTGGTGAAAAAATTTAAAAGAGGATTTTATAAGGTTATATCAGTAATGAGTGTAATGGTAACATTAATACCTATCATTACTCAATTATTTAATTTTCTATCTTTTTTATAATTAATATTTAAATTCATAAAATTAAAAACTACTAAAAAAAGTTAAAAAAAAAACCATTTTATTAAATTAAAATCATTACAAAAAGTAAAAGAAAACATTTTAATAAAATTAATAAAAACTCTAAAACTCAAAGATCGATTCGCTCCTTTTGTTTTAGCACGATTTGCAACACTTTTTCGGTTAGATGGTTGTGTGGTTTCGAGTAGAATTCAAAGTCTTTTTCCCATTGTCTATCATGCATAATCTTGACCACTTCCCGGTTCTCTTGCATACGTTGAGCCTCTAGGGCCGTTCAAAACGGCCGTAGCTTGGGGCTCGCTCGAAGTTCGCTTGAAAATAGTTAGAAAAAAGCTCGATTCGAAGTCAACTCACTTAAAACAAGTAGGCTCGGCTTGACTCAGTTTGTAAACGAGCCGAGGCCGAGCCAAGATAGGTTCGATTCGTGGCTCGCTCGTTAGGCTCTCTAATTAGACCCTAAATTATATATGTGTGTGTGTATATATTCTAATATATATAAGAAATGTTTTTAATTAGTAACATGGTTATTTTTATCGAAAGAAATAGATTATTAACTTTTGATGCACTTTATGGTCGTCACTGTTCGAATAAGCTAGAAAGAGTGTGTGTTGAAAATTGTATAGATTAGAGACGAACAGACGACCCAAGTGCGAATGAGTACTGGTCCGTACGAGTGACATGTGCCTCGTACGAGTGACAATGTGCTTCGTACGAGTGACTTTGTTACTCGTACGAGTGACAACATCATCTCACTCTTACGAATGACCCTTCGTACGAGTAACAACATGCTCGCTTCGCACGAGTTGTCATGTCTATAAATAGGTGTTGTGTGTTCATTGTTTTGGTAGTTTTGGAAGTTCCCTTAGGGGAAACGCTGGCGGATTCTCTCCAGGAACTCCGCCAGCCAGTCAAGATGTATACTCTTTCGGTATGAATGAATGAATGAATGAATGAAAAGCTTCCACTGATTTTGTGCCTACATGTCTATTTCCTTGTGCCGAATCTGTACTATCCCCAAAACCTCCGTCTAGAACCGCCGCCGCCCCTGGACCACAACTGGTATCAGAGCTACGGTATCGATTCATTCAATCTAACAACCGATGAATCACCTACGCTCATGAATTTTGGATGTATGAGGGGTTTTAAAGGTAAAAAACATCAAATAAATGGACAATCCACGGACGTAATGTAAAATTGAAACTATAGGATTGTTAGAAACTGATTTTCGACCAGATCTGTGCAAAAATCATGTCGAAATTCAAAGAAATGAAGATTCTGGATCGAAAAGACGTAATCAGTTTCGTCCGTACGAGTAAGACTCTTGCTCGTACGAGTGACAATTGGTCACTCGCACGGAGCACCACTCGTACGAAGCACCACACGTACAAAGTCCAGCTCGTACGAAGTGGTGACAAAAAGGCATTTTTTGATCGTATTGACGAGACGAGTGTCCAGAAAAAATTTGGTGATTACAAATTTTTTCGAGATTTTAACGTCTAATTTGGGCTATTCGGAGACATCGTCTAGAGCTTCAAAGTAAAGATTTGATGATACGATCACAAAGGGATGTAGATTTTGGGGTAGTTACTGATACTTGCGCAAAACGTTGATCATCTTGTGTAGTGACTATTAATGAGCCTTAACGTTTAGTCAGCATTTGATCAAAACTGCAATTTTGGGAAATTTTCCGCAAAATTTGGGTACCATATGCTGCAGTCATGCCATAATCTTCATTCCCATAAGAAATCAAGACGTTAGAATTTGCAAAAATGAGGGGGAATAAAAATTATCACGTATATGTTAAAATTCTAGCATTTTTGAAATTCGTGACGCTGCAACAGTAATAGACTGGAGATTATCTGGAAAAAACAGAGGATCGAAGATTCATTAGAGATAAGATAACGTTTATGTCTATTCACAAAATAGACTATACATTTGGAATGTGTGATCAAAGAATGTTCGGAATTTTCAGATCATAATTCAGATTGATGCTCAAGGGCTAACCACCTGATCCCCGATGTGGAAGTGGAAGCACACACGACTGCCTATCATCAACTCTACATTGCAAGGAAACAAGGATGTCTTTTAGTTTCAGTACCCCATTCCAGCGGAAATAGCTATATATCTGTTATTGTGACTAAAAAGGAAGAATGTGATTCTGATTACCGAAAAATGTTTCTCAGATTCGATGTGTTTCCAGATAGTTTATCTCTGATGATTTGCTGATTGAGAAGATTTTTGCGGACATTTATTGGTTTGAAGTTTTTCAGTGTGGTATTTTGAAGTTTCTATCAATTTTCGGTTGGGTATTGAAGATCAGAGGATCGAGCATTATGGGAGTGCGATAAACCGAACGCGGATATGCTTAACGTCGAAACGGAGAAGCTACGTTGTTTAATTTCGAGTTGGTGATTATTCGAGAAAATTTGTAGATCAAGCAAGTCAGAAGTGGTCTTGAACCGTGCAAACAACGACCTGAAGATCAATTTCTGGAGAAAATTATTTCATGGGGAATGTTGCTTAACGTAGATAATGCAAACCCGGATCTTCAATCAAGGGGGAATTACAACATCAACAGATACCCGATTGAAGTTGCAGAATATTCGAACACAGCTCTCAGATTTCAAGTTCAAGCTTCGACAGTGACGTCCAAGGGGGAAATTTTTGATGCACTTTATGGCCGTCACTGTTCGAGTATGCTAGAAAGAGTATGTATTGAATATTGTATAGATTAGAGACAAACACACGACCCAAGTGCGAACGAGTACTGGCTCGTACGAGTGACATGTGCCTCGTACGAGTGACAATGTGCTTCGTACGAGTGACTTTGTTACTCGTACGAGTGACAACATCATCTCACTCGTACGAATGACCCTCGTACGAGTGCAACATGCTCGCTTCGTACGAGCTGTCATGTCTATAAATAGGTGTTGTGTGTTCATTGTTTTGTTAGTTTTGGAAGTTCCCTTAGGGGAACCGCTGGCGGATTCTCTCCAGGAACTCCGCCAGCCAGTCAAGATGTATACTCTTTCGGTATGAATAAATGAAAAGCTTCCGCTGATTCTGTGCCTACATGTCTATTTCGTTGTGCCGAATTTGTACTATCCACAAAACCTCCGTCTAGAACCACCGCTGCCCCCGGGACCACATTAACCTATAGTCTTAATTAGTAATATTGATTTAAAAGAAATATATTAAGGTAAGTAACATAGAATCTTTTCTTGTTCATTTTATTTATAGTTTGCGCAAAATTACTATTCTATTAGCCTAAATAATGTTTTATTTATTGTTTTTTGGTTTTATGTTTATCATTATGTGTAACAAAATTACAAAAATATAAACTTTTTTTTAAACAAACGAGCCGTCTCGACGTGCCACAGGCTAGCTCGAGCTTTTGACGAGCCGAGCCCGAGAGCAACTTTCCAGCTCGTTATGAAAAATGAGCCGGCTCGGCTTGATTCGATTTTTAAATAAGCTGAGCCTGAGAGGGTCATGCGACAAGTGGGGGTCATGCGACAAGTGGCGAAAAAGTGCAAGAGAAGGTTTTATGGGAGGTTATATCACAAGAGGGTGTAGTGGTAACATCAATACCCCATCATTACTCGATTATTAACTTTCTATTTTTTATAATTAATCTCTAAATTTATAAAATTTAAAACCGTTAAAAAGGTAAAAAAAAACCATTTCATTAAATTAAAAATCATTACAAAAAGTAAAAAAAAAACATTACAATTAAATAAAAAACACTCTAAAACTCAAAGATTATATTTTTTTCGATTCACTCTGTTTGTTTTAGCGCCATTTGCAACGCTTTTCCGGTTAGGTGGTTGTGCGGTTTTGAGTAGAATTCAAAGTCTTTCTCCCATTGTCTATCCCACATAATCTCGACCACTTACCGGTTCTCTTGCATACGTTGAGCCCCTAGGTCGCGTATGTCTTGAAGGTGTTGGTTCATATCCGAAAACCCATTAATTAAGTTGGATCCCACCGATGATGACTCCGACCTCTTCGATCTTGCACTGCTTCTTCTACCAGGCGGTCGTACTAGCTTCTCCGCCGGCTCATCCACCCCTTCTTCCCCGGTGAATAACGGATTAACATCATTTAAGTCAATGTTTCATGCGTCGGACGTTGGCGTTTCGGGTTCAATCGACTCGGTGGTTTTCGATCTCCTTGACGACCCTTTTTGTTGACCAACTCGAAGACGTTCCTACCGTGGTAGGGATGTTGGCCCATTTGGAGCTATTAAGTAGGGAATATTCCCTTGAGCGGCTTGATATTCTATTAAGGCGGCCCGCATAATGTCCTCGTCGTTATGGCCACTTTTCCATCCGTATTTTACTTGTTGATAAACTGATTGAAAATTTGTGCACTTTGTTGATATCGGTCCACTTGACGATATTGAATTTGGTAGCCGATAGTGTTCCCCCTACCCATGAGCCCGAAAAATAGTTCTCGGATTCGTCTCCAAATAACATGTTTATTTTGGTTGTTTGCTAAAAAAGATACAAAAAATTAATACTAACTTTAACAACAAAAGCCTTAAAAAGTCTTAAAATATTACCAATTTCGGAGTCCTCCGACACGTCGAGCCAAGATCGAGTTAATGCATACTCCTCTTAATCATCCTATGGTTGCACGTTTTTTTCATTGGGGCCTCGGTTACTACTTTCTTTTTATGGTTGCGTTTGGTTTTGTTCTTTTGCGCCTGCTCTTCTACCGGTTGCGGCTCCGTTTGTGTATCCGGGACGAAGTCGGGCTCGTGTAGTGGCGAGCCAAAGGCTTGTGTAGAGCCGAATGCTTGAGACGACCTGAAACCTCCCATGTTGTGATTCGGGTTCCAACCGTATAAATTTGGGTCCTATGAGAGGGTTGGTTCAATAGGTTCATGAAGCTGGATTGATTTGATTGTAATCAACTAACCCGGATCCGTAGGGGGTGGGTCGAGTTGGAACAGGAGAAACGGGTTGGCTAGGATTGGTCGTTTGGTTCGTGTCCGCACTAGAATGCGAAGGATGAAACCATGATTGTAGGGATACATGGTAGAAAGCGTGGTATTAAAAACTAGACTTTTTTTATAAAATAAAGAGAGAGTGGATTGTAGTAGAACGTATGAGTTTTTTAAAAAGTGAGGTGAAAAGGTTATATTTATAGAGATTTTTGAAATAATTTTTTTAAATAATATAATCGTTTAACGGTCAAGTTTTTGAAACAACAAAATTTTTGGTGTGATTATTTTCACGAGGAAGGCCGTGCAGACACATATAGCGCCGCCTGTTATGGTGTGCCAAGGCGCCATATCTCCCTGAGACGCCATATCCCACCCTACTATGAAGGGACTTATT
The DNA here is from genome assembly GCA_947069175.1 of Scalesia atractyloides. Classification (NCBI taxonomy): domain Eukaryota; kingdom Viridiplantae; phylum Streptophyta; class Magnoliopsida; order Asterales; family Asteraceae; genus Scalesia; species Scalesia atractyloides. The sequence goes on from CAMTDV010000001.1 coordinate 36,780,055, forward strand.
CATGATGATAACAGAAAAAATCATAACCAACCACATGGCATGTTATAATTGGTTTGTGACTCACCTACCAATCAAGTTATCATTTCCTATAGTTAGTGCTTTGATCTTTTATATATATAATAATCATAATATAAAAATTGTAATAGATATGTATTTTATACAATATAAAAAATATACGGAAAACAAACTAATAGAAGATAACGAATGTGTGTATTTCAGGAATATGGATAATAGAAAATTTTAATTTATTGACTTTTTGTTTCATTTTTAACATTATATTTATTTTAGTTTTAAACAATAATCTAATCTACTTCTAATCTATACCATCGTTAATGTGGAATTCAAACCCTCTACCTTTTAAGAAAAAAGTACTATTTTACATACCTGGATAGCGTTAAGCCAAAGACACTTTGTATATCATATATATTTTGTTTGTAGGTTGTTATCCTAGTAACTAATCATGTTGCTATTACTAGTGTTGTAAATGTTAGTAATAACGAAAATCCGTAATTTCCATCTCAACTGCTTAATTACTTTTACCCATTTGAAGTTTGTAGTTCTATTTCTGTATAAATATTTTGCTTGTGTCAAGTAGCAACCAAACTGGTCAAATGGTACGGATATATAAAACATAACTCTAGGTCTTGATCACTCCTACATGATTTTATTCTTAATATCTTTTCCTGGTTGTCTAGTCTTAAACCTTCGAATTGTCTTGTTTGTATGATTTATAAAATAAATATAGAAAACCCTAAGGAGGAGGCTCTTATGCAAATGGTTATATGAAAACTGTTGTAGTCACAAGTTCTATTGTTGTTGTTGGTGAGATTCTTCATGTTCATGTTGTAATACCAGCTTCCTTTTCTTGAAGGTTAAGCAGTTATAATTTCCTTAGAAAGTTCTGGTTTGCTTGGAACTATTGGTTTTGGTGAAAATCTGGCTTTTACTAGTAGTTAGTTTTGACAACAACTGGTTTAGCAATTTTGTCTAGTTCAGCTGTTTGAGTCTTCCCTCCGGTTGTTTGACCTGAACTAGTTGTTTGTCCTTTGCGACCAGCTGTTTGTCATTTGGCAGTAACTACTAGTTGAGCTTGAGGAGCTTGTCTTATTTGGGCTTCCAACTTCGCAATTGTTTGGCTTTCTGAATGACTGCTGGTGGCCTTATCAATCTTGGCTATTTTGGTGATGTTGGGATCTTGCATTGCAACTCTTTCTTTAGCTCTTTGATTTTCTATTTGACCTTTCACCAAAGCTGCACTTAATCTTGTAAGATCTTGTTTGAACTTTGCTATCCTTTCAGCATGATCCACACACCAACTTCTATCCCCTTGTGTTCTTCTCTGTTTTGGCATCAACAATTTCCTGCCTTAACATGAAATGTTGTAACTAGGGTCTAGGAGTAAAAGTTCCAAACACTTTGGCATCAAATTGGTTTAGATAATCTTTGAACATAGGTTTTAGGATAATCTAAAGGCATTGTAGAGCTCCCCTACTGAAAATGATGAGGTGGCTAAAACTTTACCAACAGTTTAGCTTTGTTTGGTTGGTGGCTATTGTGGAGAGAGAGTGTTAAGTATATGGATAACCTCTTTTGCGAGGAGGGCGACTTTTGGGTATATTCTACCTCAGGCCTAAACAAAATTTACATCTCCGTAAACAAAGTTTACTATGGCGTAACTAGCGACTCGATAATTTTTTTGTTTTTTAATAGATGTGTTTATAACATTTTCATCTATGTTTGTGCAAAAAATGGTGGCCTAACTCGCACGGGAAGTAGGAGTTCTCATGAAAAATGGTGAGAACGATTTTGGTGGTGACGTGTGGCATTGTTTCTAAATTATACTAAGGGTAATATTGTCAAAAAGTCCATGCACATGCCACTAACATGCAAAAAAACATCCACATGCAAGTCACATGCATATTCCACCATCCTTTTGAAACTTACGTAAGTTTTTTATACGTGATTATTTTTTAAAAAAAAAATTACACCATAAAATCAAATGTTTTAATATCTTTCCAACGAGTATACTATTGCTATACTTTTGAAATAAAAAAATGACATGAACTGGGTGTTCAAATAAAAACGCCATAAAACACCCACTTCAGAAAAACGTCACGAAAAATACCCAGTTGAAAACACCATAAAATACATAGTTCAGAAAAAAAACCATGAAATCCAAGTTGAAAACGCCATAAAAACACCCACTTCAAAAAAACGACATAAAAGCACCTACTTCAGAAAAATGCCATAAAAACCCAGTTGAAAACGCCATAAAGAAACAAAGTTCAAAACGCCATAAGAAAACCCAGTTATTTTTTTCGAAAAATATATCAATAGTATACTTGTTGGAAAGATAAAAAAACGTTGAGTTTTATGGTGTAATTTTTTAGAAAAATAATCACGTATATAAAAGTTATTGGCGTTTAAATATGATGGTGGAAAATGATATATGATTAGCATGTGCACCATTGTTTGGATCTTCCAATTTTACCCCTTCTGATAGTTCTAAGGTTCCCATTATATGCAAAATGCCACCGCATTATCTTAGCCACAAATCACAAAGATCTTATAGCTGAAAATCGTTCTCATTGTTTTCACACTTCAAGGCGTTTTCTTTTGATCCCGTTTCTCTCTCTATATATGTGTGTGTGTGTATAATGTGAGGTTCATTGGGGAACACTAAAAAAGTGGGGAACTGGAGAACAATTCTAAAAATTTAACTTAACATGTTAAAAATCATTTTTTAAAGGAAAAGCGTTGAAAAAGTATTTAAAAATTGATTTTTAACATGTTAAGTTGAATTTTTAAAAGTGTTTCCTGGTTTGCCCACTTTTTAATGTTCCTCAATGAACCCTCCCCTATATATATATATGCAAGATAAAATCTTGTCGACAGTGGGGATCGATCTCGAGTTCTTTTGTTTTAAACAGTACTATGCGTCTATTTGTTTTACCAAACGAAATTCATTTAATTTTCACAACTGTTTCAATACATTTTCTTTTGCATCTATGTAACGGCCCATTTTTCGCAGCTTTCCATTTTTAGAAAGATTGTATCGTATTTCTATTTTCGGAAACTCGCTTCCTTGTAATTGTATTTCGTTTCAAACCATTGTAAATCCAATACTTTGATCGTAATGAAAAGAATCTTTTATATGAATATACACCAATTATGCATTGTTTGCTGTAAGGTCTGATAGAAAACACTGATGACAACCACTCCTGTACACTAAATTGATAGAAACACTGATGACAACCACTGCTAAGCTAACCATTGTTGTACACTAAACTGATAGAAACACTGATGACAACCACTGGTAAGCTAACCACTGCTATACACTAAAATGATAGAAACACTGATGACAACCACTGCTAAGCTAACCACTTCTATACACTAAACTGATAGAAACACTGATAACAACCACTACTAAGCTAACCACTGCTATACACTAAATTGATAGAAAACACTGACTGTTGGCCTTCAGCAGAAGTTTACCTTGATAGACTTTAGCTTTGATCTTCAGCAGAGGTTTACCCTAGCAAACCTTGTACAATTAGACTCCAGCAGAGCTTAGACTTCAGCAGAGGCTTGCCCTAGCATACCTTGTACAATTAGACTCCAGCAGAGCTTAGACTTCAGCAGAGTATAGACTTCAGCAGAGGCTTGCCCTAGCAGACCTTGTACAATTAGACTCTAGCAGAGCTTAGACTTCAGCAGAGTATATAGACTTCAACAGAGCTTAGCTCTAGCACACCTTATACACTTAGCAGAGTTTAGACTCCAGTAGAGTTTTGCCTTCCACAGAGCTTAGCTCTAGCAGTTCTTATACACTTAAGACCTCAGTAGAGTTCAGACTCCAGCAGAGTTTTGCCTTCAACAGAGTTAGCTCTAACAGACCTTAGACATTTAGTCCTCAGCAGAGCTTTACCTGTTTAATCTTTACAATACTTATATTATTACAACACACAAACCTATGTTTACATATTCGTTTAACACATGTTTCATAATCCCTGTGCATATTAGGTTCTTTTTACATGTTGGTCATTTATTAAACATATATATATATATACATATATATATATATATATATATATATATATACGGGCTGACAGATTCCTATCGCAACTTGGGCCGAGTTAGTTGTCTTGTTTCAGGGTTAATGACCCACTAATCTTATTCCGGCCCAACCCACTGAAACCTAATCCATTCCCTATATAATGAGCACTTCTCTATCCTTTATCCCACTTTTACAACCCTCTAACACTCTCAAAACCTACTCAAACTCAGCTGAGTATTTCAGCAACACCTCAAAAAACTTCCAGCAATTAAATGTGAGTTTAAATTACTTCTCCTACTATTTCTTCCTTGTTTCTTCTTCTAAAACACTTGGATAACCTCTAGGAAGGTTTTCACATATTTGCTTGGGCAAACTAAGGTGAAACCTCACCATTTTTGAGGACCAAAGTGCCATAAACTTTCTGCTTGATTTTATCTTTTTATAGCTTCATTAACTTCATGATTTCCTCACATTTTCTTCCTCTACAATGGTTGTAATGCCTCTAAGGATGTTACCATAGGGTTTCTATGGAAAACCAAGGTGGAACAATACCATTTTTAAAGCTAAACTTTCTGTTTTGGAAGAGGAACTTATAAATTTTATTTAAAAATGCTTTCTCTAAACAAACTTGTGCTACTTGTGCCTCTAATCAAGCCCATGGTGAGTGAGCTAGATAGAGTTGTTTCATACAAATTAGGAGGTGTAAAATACCTCTAAACTTTCTGTTTTGTAATGGGTTTTAACCCAGAAGTGTTGGAACCATCCAAGCTTGACAAAGCCTGTGTTTTGGTAAAGGTGTGATTACTTGGAATCCTTGGCTATCCTACTTTCAATCCACCACCTCACTTGATGATTTCTATGTATAACTACTAAATTATGTTCCACCTTCATTTGAGTAACAAGGCTACGACACGTCCCCAAACGTTGCTATGTTCGGGATGCACACACCTAACTTGCTTACTTGGTCGATACATAGTTTAGTGAAGTATTTCTTTTATTCCATTCATGACCATCCGAATTGTCCTTGTAACAATTTGTGTATTGGTGAATATTACGAAAGAGGTTAAAGGACAGATATCCTCCTACCTCCATGCATGAAATCTATGACTTGTATGATGAACTTAATATATATTATATAATATATACAAAAATAAGACTTATACATAACCAAACTTTTGACAATGATCATATGGTTATTTGTCCTAACATTAGGTTAAATTATCTAGGACTTAATCTCCTCGTTACGATTCTTATGGGCACTTAACCCATGAAATCACCACAACCCATACGGGATATAGGTGTCAAAAATGAGTGTTTAAGACTAGATAATTACTTTCTTGAATACATACTTTTACCTACTTTAATTCCTAATCTGAACCCTCCGTTATCATTCCAATACTCACACACCTACGTTTCCTCGTGTATGATAACTCGGTGTTCCCTCCACCAATCAAACTCTTCACGGGATTTAACAAAGGAAGCTTGGCAAAACTGTGAGTACACTCCAACACCCGTTTTACGCTTTACACTTTTGGGTGCAATATGTTAACCTATCAAAAATACATGCAATCACACTTATACTTTTATGCAATCACACAAACAATCCATCATACATTCTATACTACGTTGTAACATCCGTCAAAAAACCGGGTTAACTGAACCCGCTTCGTTTATTAACCGAACATCCAGTTAAAATTTTCGTTGCATATTTAATGCTCAAATTAATTTATACGATACATAATTAATAAATATATTAGAATTTAAAATCTATAATTGAAAATTTATAATAAATAATGAAATAAAAATTATTTGCGGACGCCGGGTTTTGAACCCGGGTCACCCACAAGTTTTAACCCACACAGTTTTCACCACTCCGCCACGCGCTCATGTTGTGAAGAAATTTAAACAAATAAAACTTAAAGTCTCACCGCGAACAATCCGATTTAACCCAAAACTGAAACCGCCAATCAATCTTCAATCAATGAAGTTTCGTGATTATTTTGGGCATAACGGACAACTGATCGGTTATAATCAGTCCATTGACTCAATTCGAATCAAACTGATCAAACCATATGATTTTGAATTCGAAACCGAAAATTTAAATCCGAGTTATACTTTATTCATCATTTGAGCTCGCGAGTTTATCAAACTTACTCTCTCCAATTCGCTCTGTAAACCTCGCCGCAAGTCGCTGGAGTCCTCTGCAACTTGACCGAAAGTGATCGCCGGAAAACCGGAGAATTTATTCCACTGTTGTTTTACTTTATAAACCGGGCATCTAGAGCTCATACCGAAATCACCCACACTCACCTTAAACTCCCTGTAGAGTCTCTGTCGCAAGAAATACATCGCCGGAGATTTTCTGCAATAGCCGGACTTTCGCCGGAAAACCGAGACTCACATCAAAACGGTAAATACCTCGACTCTTTCGGTTTTAATCCATTGTTAGACTATTACTAACTTCAATTCATCAACCAGAATATATCCCAGTCGACGTTGCCGGATATTCTGCAATCGCCGGAAAATCTCTGGAATTTCCAAAATCACGCTGTGAATCGGTATAATCATCTAAACCTTCTGATAATCATTGTTTAGTAACTCAATTTCACAACTAATCGATCCAAACTGTTAATTGATCCGATCAGACGGAGTTCACAAAACAGAGCCGACGATCCTTGCCGGAGTTCTGGGAAAGACATCTGTTTCGGTACATTCATTTCCAAAACCCTCTCTATCCATCACATTTCAATCACTTATAAATTTCATTAATCAAATTAAACAAAAACAGTTGAATAATCGTGGTCTGTGTCTTTGAACGAAGAAGATGAAGTCGAACTTATGTATAAGTATAATTAAAACAAGTTATATAAACGGGTTAGACACACAGTCCAGTGGTGGACTGTGTGCAAACAATTAACACACGTCTCGAGTTCGATCCCTGACACAACCTCACTCTCTGAAATAAAAATGTATCTTTTTTAAACCGAACCGGATTAACTCGCTGTAAGATGTTAAGTATAATAAAAATCAGTATATTAACCAGGTTAGACACACAGTCCAGCGGTTGACTGTGTGCAACACTAAACAACGGGTCCCGGGTTCGAGACCTGTTGTGTGCACCGGTCCGATATAATTAAATCCTTTTTAAAAATAAATGATTTCTGATTAAATTAAATAGTGTATAAATATAATTAAAAACAGAAATATTTCGGGTTAGACACGTAACTCAGTTGGTAGAGCTGCGTGCACGCGTACGGGAGGTCTTGGGTTCGAGACTCACCCAGCGCATACATACACACGACCGAACCGGTCAACAGTCAAACGGTCAACGGTCAACTGGTCAACGGTCAACTGTCAACTGGTCAAAAAGTCAAATTTTTTATTTTCTTTTATTTATTTATTTTATTTAAAAATCAATTAAAAATACTTAAAAATAATATTTTTAAAGTTAGAAAATTTCCTTGAACTCACAAAAATAAACCGAACAATCCCATTAAGAACACTAATTAAAAATACTAATCTCAAATAAGAGTTTATTTATTTATCGAACTATTATGTTATTATTTAGGTTAGTTCCCTTGCCGATTAAATCCGAATTCGTGCGCATTCATCATCAATCCAAGAAACGCACCCACTGTGAGTGAATTCTTACAAATTCCCCTTTTTTATTCATGTTTTGGGTGTATCATGTGTCGCTTAAATTAATTCGCTTATTCAAACTCTTGCTATACCATACTATGACCTAAACTTAGAATGTAAATATTGTTTGATGTGATGTATTACATATTGTCAAGTTGTATGCAAATTATTTGTTAGGCCCATCAGTTCCTCGTGGGAGACGAGTTGAACAACGCGTGCCTTAAAACTCATTCATTAGGCCCATCAGTTCGTAGAACAACGCGTGCCTCAAAACTCATTCATTAGGCCCATCAGTTCCTCGTGGGAGACGAGTTGAACAACGCGTGCCTCAAAACAATCAATTGTTGTATGTGTGTGCAATATTTAATATTATGTGTTTTGTGAATAAATTTACATCTACATTTACTCATATGTGGTTATGCACTTTATTTTATAATCAATTCAATAAACACGTTTAAATGTTTTCATAGGATTCACTCGCCAACTTTTTGTTGACCCAAAAACCATTTTTACACATGATACAGGTGGACATGATGAAGCAAGGAACACATAGGAAAAGTGCCTTAGAAGAAAAATAATGAAGTCTAGAAAGATGTATAGAACATGTTGTACTAGTATGATTTGATTGTATGATCTCCTTTAAATTGTAATAATAAATATGAAACAATATAATAAATGTCATGAGCTTTGATGAAAACCCAATCATGCCCCGATCACCTTTTTCCGCTGCGGGTCGGGGTGTGACATACGTGATACACAATTTGTATACTTGGAACATTCTTATATGATACTATTTGTCATTAACTACGTACGAGCCTCCCCCTTAACATGTATAGCGCTATAGGAGTAACGCACCGCCCGTATTCTTGAGGTCATGTTAAGTTTATTCTATTTTGTGGTGACATGCGAGGATTGACTTGTAGATTGCATGACATGTTTACATTTATCTTGTATGCTAGCTTAACATGTGGATTTGTTTGAACGATTTTATACTTATGCTATAATCAAACTTGTGTCACCAAAGCTTTTTGTGTTGAACTATACTTTTAACATGTTGCAGGTTGAGGATGTTGAATATGACAGAATCTTAGTAGGGTCATAGAAACACATCTAGATTGCTAGGTTTTATGTTATAATCTTGTTAAACTTGTCGTATTTGAATTTATGTTGTATTTGAGCTTATGTTGTATTTGACAATTCGATCAATGAAATGAAATGGGTTTTGAAAATAATATTGTCGCAATTAGTGTTATGATATCTCGAGCAATCTATTTCATCTCACTCTGATGTTTCCGTCATCGGTTGGGGTGTGACAATCTAAGAGCATTCACATTAGATCATTCGTACTAATGTGAGAGAGTTCTCTATATTATATAGAGTGGTTGTGAGTGGAGGAGTGCGAAAAAGTTATTGTTAATCAGTAAATTAAGAGAAAACACCGTTTATCATCTATTATTTTTTAATATTTTTGAAAGTGGTTGTGAGTAGAGGAGAGAAAATAATGTGATGACAAAAGTATAAAAGTATTATTTAATTGAAGAGAAGAAAGAGAATGTAGTGATTGTTAGTATAATTATAGAGACGTAGAAGGAGAAACCTTTGTGAATGCTCGAACTAATTTAATAATTATTAATTAATCATTGTACTGAAAATGAATTTATATAAATATAAAACTACTAGGTTATATGTCACACCCCAACCGATGTCGGAATCATCGAGACTTCATAACGCTAAACTTGTGACAAGTGATTAACAATAAATTTCAATTTCATTTATAACATTTCAAGTACAAGGCTTTTGGAAACAAAATACAACATCGAATTCAAGTACAAGTACATCAAAAAAATACAACATCGTAATCAATAAACACGATCCTACATAAATCTAATTTAAGATTAGTTTCTAAGTCCACCCTACTAGATTCCATGGATCGTCATCAACCTGCAATACATATTAAAGTATAGTTCAACACACAATGCATTGGCGAGTATACAAGTAGGACTAATATTATAATGTAAACGTTTAACAAGTCCTCATGCCTAAATGTTAACTTGAAACTAACATGGCAAAACTATCATGCAATTATACGTGTCAACCCAAAGTTTACCGCTAGCTTAATCTAATCATAGCAATGACTAGACCGTTTTGTTTACTTAACATGGCCTCACGAATACGGGCGGTGCGTTACTCCTATAGCGCTATACATGTTAAGGGAGGCTTGATCGAAGTTAATGACAAGGCATAAGCATAGCAAGTATGGATCTAATTTTAGCATAATAAGCATGTATAAAGGATTGTTTTGTGATTTAAGCATAAGCATGTTTGTGTGATTTTGATAAAGTACATGTATTACACCCAAAGTGTTAAAAGTAAACGAGGGCCGAGAATACTTACGGTTTGCAAGCTTCTTAGAAATACGCGAGATGTTGTGTTGGAATGTTGAGGTGATGAACACCGGAGTTACCCTACAATGGGTAAACAGAGGTGCGTCAATAGACTGTATTTAGCGAATGGTTCAAATTCGGAGTTGGAAAATACGAAAGGGAAGCGTAGACTGCTCCACTTCGTGCAAAGTGGGCTGACCACTTCATGCGAAGTGGGCTGACCACTTCATGCGAAGTGACTTGCACTTCGTACGAAGTGACTGTCCACTTCGTGCGAAGTGCGAATGCTTTTGCTCGTTTAACGACCATTTCGACACTGTTTCTGTGAATGGGGAATTTATGAACGAGGCAGAATAGTCTGATTTCATAACAGTTAACTATAATACAGTTAATATCGTGAATTGATCAGAACGGTAAAATATGTATTTATATATGTATAAATTATTTAGTCCTTCAAGTTTTCATAGAAGTCAAGCATGGGGTGCGAACACCTCATTATATGATTCACCAAAGCACAAGGTTGTAAAAACCCGGTTGGTCATGAATAACAAAATGTAAATTTACTATACGAGTGGCCAAGTACGATTAACCCAGGTGAGCCATTCCCAACATGGAAAGAGTTAACTAAGTGTCGGAGGCCATATGGGGTTAGGTTACTTTGGTCCTAGCAAACCACTTGAATGACATGCAATGGTCAAACGAGGTGGTGGAACTAATTCGGAAGCCAAGGCTTCTAGTGTTCACACTACTGCCAACGTAAGCATAATCATATAGAGAATGATGAGCTCAGTGGCATTCAACGTTTGAGGATGCATGTCTTAAAAATGAGATAAGAAGGTAGAAGAAACCATCAAAAGTAAGTAAAGGAAGTCAGTTAGAAGGCTAAGAAACCTTCTGATACGAGTCTAATGTGTTAATGAGAAGATCAGTAAGTTAACAGAAATTCTGGAGTGAGAAAAGGGTTTAGGAGTGGAGTGGAGTGCGTTTTTATAGGAAACGGGTGCTCTTCGTACGAGTTGGACATCACTCCGTACGAGGTGGCCTTACGTCGTACGAGGTGGCCTTACGTCATACGAGGTGACGTCACCTCGTGCGAGGTGACCATCACTTCGTGCGAAGCTGGCTTGTTTGGGTTGTTTTCGCTTGTTTTAGCTAGTTTTAAGTATTTTAAGTATACGAGGCTGTTGTATAAGTATATTGCACATAAAGATTGAGCATTCGAGTGTTCTAAGTATGAGTTTCTTGCATGTAATCTCGTATTCAAGTTTGTAACGTATATTTTAAGTATGTAACATGTGTTAGTATCAAATAAGTTTTCCATTATGATCATAATCTCCGAGTACAAGGGTTGAAAATGAAAGAAACAAATACGATAGAAGTTTCCAAACATAGAAATATGATAACACTTTCTAAATAAGGAAAGTCTAGAATGCGAAGCGTTACATTATAACCCGGGAACTTCCCATGAAGGAAAAATTAATTTATACCAATCGAATAATGTCGTTAAATAAAATAAAGACACGTTTTCAAACCTTATACCGTTTTATAATTGTTTTGAATTCACATACGTAGTTGAGTAAATCCACTTTCTTCATGATCCGATGCAACTTCAAATGAATAATAAAGATTTGAAGTAGATACACTTTCTTCATAAGGCATATTCCATCTAGTATCCTACAATTCAAAACCATTTCTTTTCTAGCATTCTAAACAGAGAAAGAGAAAATTACCAATTATAAACTTTGTAAAGTTAACTATTCCAAACTTATTAGTATACACTTAAATCATTCAAAACCGGACAAATAGACTTACATCCTGATTCTCCAATTTTTCCCCTTCAAGATTCATTCAGCTTTACGTTGCTTTTAAGTTTAGCTTGCAGGTAAACTATTACACTAACACGTCCTAGGTTCGAATTGTGCTAGAAGGCTTCAACTAATCTTAGCTATAGGAGTGAACCACCTGAGATGGAACCTAGGGTTTCTAAACAACTTTTGACAAATTAAAACCGGCAATAAAATCACATAACGATGACTAGAACAAAAAAGTATTTGAAAACGGGATACAATGGTTATCTTAAACATGTAAGGTCTAATTTTGGCGGTGAGAGGCGGTATCGATGGTGAAATCTAAGAAACATGACACCCACATACACGCATCTTCAACACACGCATATACTCTTTTGGCCACCTCATGCATATCACATGATCGTATTTGCCACGTCGCGATGCGATACAAACTATTTCCAAGATCGTTGGTCATTGTCCGATTATAGTAGTCATGTCAAGAGGGTTCCAGTACTCCCCTAAACGCCAAGTATAGGACTTATAATCATGTCTAGCATGGTATATATATAAAACCCCAAGTGGGAAAACAAGTATACATGATGTAACCATACGGAAAAACTACAAGCATTTAATATGTCAGATCCAAGCCATAAACTAGCAATTTGCACTAAATAGACAACAATATAATAATTGCTGGAAACATATAATATTAATTGATGATGATAATCATCAGGAATACTATCAAAGGCATTGGATATGCCCTAATGGTATCAAAACATAATTACCAAACAAAGTCCCATAAGTGAACTTATTATCCGTTTATTGTCTGGTAAACACCAAAACATAAACTAGTAAACTATTTACATTAAATAACATTATAACACCGTATAATTCATGAAATGTCCTAAGTCATCCTAAATTAACATCATGAACATAACACTCACTTCATATAAACATTTCACACTTAAACACTTAGAGAATTCAAACCAACTTCAAGACCCCCCCCCCCATGCTCAATGTTGTCCACCCTCATGTGGGACCCACTCCCCTTGTTGTCTTGGTCAACTAGAGTCAAAGATGCTATTTTATTACACAATGGTTAATGTTGTGATAAGGTGTGATTATAAGGGACTTATGGACCTTAAACCTTATCCTTATCGCTTCACTTTTCACCTTTACCAACACACATACACAGAACATCCTTTCCCCCTGGAGATTTTAGCCAAACACCCTCTTCCTCATCTTCATCTTTCAAAAATTATTAAAGTGTTCTAAGTGTTCATCAAGGTGGTTCAAGTTCCATGCAAGCTTGAAGATCATCAAGATTGTTCTTTTACATTGTTGAAGCTTCATCTTCTTCTTTTCTTCTGCAAGAATCATCCCTGGCCACTAGTGCTAGTTGTAAGTCCATACTACTCTTCATCTTGCTTCTTGTTACATGTAGAACACCAATGTAACATTCGTAAAAAAAACGGGTTTCCAAAACCCGCTTCGTTTATTAATCGAATACCCAGTTAAAATTTTTCGTTGTATATTTATCGCCCAAATTAATTCTAAACGATACATAATTAATAAACATTTTATAACTTAAAATCTATAATTAAAAATTTGTAATAATCAATGAATAAAAAAAATAAAAGGGTTGGCCGGGATTCAAACCCGCGCCAAAAGCCGGGTCACCCGCCTCCATCACATACACATAAACCGTTCGGCTGCCGAGCCTCATTCGGTTTATTTTAGATCCATTAATATATGTATACGCATTTCAATTAAGTGAGGTCTCAAAAAGAAAGCCGCACAAAGATTTAGCAGTTACGATTTCAGAAGATAGAACGCGCCTACAACTATCAGTTACCGAATTATGTTTTTAATTCGATTTCAGTTATCAATTATACACTAAATCAAAGAAAAACCAGTAATTTTGTAACCGAAAACATTAAAAAAATGAATGAAACCGAAAACATTAAAAGTTGAAACCGATTACAAAACATTTGATCTGCAAATACTGAAACATCTCGAGCCTACTGTTCAAACACTCTACTGCCGGAATTTATCTGTGTTCGCCGGAATTCTCTGCAAGTCGCCGGAAAACCGAACCCATTTCATCTCTGTTGCCTTACTTTATAAACAGAACATCTAGAGCCCATACCGAAGTCACCCACACTCACCTCAAATTTCCTGAAGATCCTCTGCCGCAAGATACACGTCGCCGGAATAACCTGCTGTCATCGGAATCTCGCCGGAGAAACAGGGGATCTCTGTTCGGTATATCTTACACCTAATCTCTCTCATTTTTATTAATCTCATATGTAGTTATTTACAATTTACTAAAGGGATTGATTAATGAATCGAAACAGTCGGATTTTTGAGTTCTGGGTTGTTTTAACGAAGAAGATGAGGTTTTGGATTATGGATATATTTAATATAAATCGAGTTATATCTCGGGTTAGACACACAGTCCAGCGGTGGACTGTGTGCATTTAAAACATAGAGATACCGAGTTCGAGTCTGTCCTTGTTCCGATTCGTCACAATATTCAAACCTTTTTATAAAACCCAAATACGGAACCTTTCAGTTAGTATATAAGATTAATAAAAACAAGTATTTTAACCAGGTTAGACACACAGTCCAGCGGTGGACTGTGTGCGATTATAAAGCATACGTCCCGGGTTCGAGTTCTGTTGTGTTCCGATCCACTGAAATAATATACCTTTTTTATAAAAGCCAAATCCTGAAACATGTAATCAGTGTATAAGTATAATAAAAACCGGAATAATAACCAGGTTAGACACACAGTCCATGGTGGACTGTGTGCAAAAACATTAAGCACGTCACGGGTTCGAGTCCAGGCTCCCGCACCGATTCTGGCAATTATCAAGTTTTTAAATAAGGACAGAAATGAATTAATCTAATTTGTATATATATATAATTAAAAACAGAAATATTTCGGGTTAGACACGTAGCTCAGTTGGTAGAGCTGCGTGCACGTATACGAGAGGTCACGAGTTCGAACCTCACTCAGCGCATATAATAAACACGGTCCGACCGGTCAAACGGTCAACTGGTCAACGGTCAACTGGTCAAAAAAGTCAAAATTTTTATTTTCTTTTATTATTTATTTTATTTAAAAATCAATTAAAAATACTTAAAAATAATATTTTTAAAGTTAGAAAACTTCCTTGAACTCACAAAAATAAACCTAACAATCCCATTAAGAACACTAATTAAAAATATTAATCGCAAATAAAAGTTTATTTATTTATCGAACTATTATGTTATTATTTAGGTTAGTTCCCTTGCCGATTAAATCCGAATTCGTGCGCATTCATCATCAATCCAAGAAACGCACCCACTGTGAGTGAATCTCTACAAATTCCCCGTTTTAGTCACGTTTTTGGGGTGTATCTATTATTTATTACATTTAAACACTTGTGTATCCATCATATCAATGATCAAATGTGTATTCAATATGTATCAATTGTTTGGGTGGTTAATGTTTAGATTAAATTTATCATTTTCAGTACATACATTATCATAGGCTGCCGTTCCCCATTACCTATGAGCGTGACCGTTCCCCATTACCTATGAGCTTGAATGAGGCGTTGCCAACATACGATCGGCTCCGTTTGATTGAGCCTTGATCGCACATACATCATCATAGGCCGGTTGTTCCCCATTACCTATGAGCGGAACCGTTCCCCGTTACCTATGAGCGTGAACGTGACGTTGCCAACATTTACATTATCATTCATGTCATATATTCATGCATGGTGGTTTGTTATTGTATGTTATTGTTTGTTATTGTATGTTATTGTTTGTTATTGTATGTTATCGTATGTTATTGTATGTTATTGTATGATTATTTACGTTTGCTTACATATGATTATTGCACAATTTTTCCATATTAAATACAATAAGAAATCAATAATAAATGTTTTCTAACAAGGTTCACTCGCCAACTTTTTGTTGACCTAAAAACCATTTTTACACATGATACAGGTGGACAGGATGAAGCAAGGAACACATAGGAAAGTGCCTTAGAAGAAAAATAATGAAGTCTAGAAAGATGTATAGAACATGTTGTACTTGTATGATTTGATTGTATGATCTTCTTTAAAATTGTAATAATAAATATGAAACATTATAATAAATGTCATGAGCTTTGATGAAAACCCAATCATGTCCCGATCACCTATTTCCGCTGCAGGTCGGGGTGTGACAGATTGGTATCAGAGCTTTTGACTATAGGGATATAGGATAGGTTATTAGACCCTTAGAGCCTAAACTATAGTTGATTAGATTTTAATTGTTTATGTGGTTACATGCAAACTCATGATGTTTATTTCTTTCATATTTATTACATACACAAATGCATGCAAACACTTCCAATATTATATTTTGTGATACATAATGAATTATACTTACAGTCAAACATACATACTTACATACATATTCATCATACATATTTCAATGTTCACATATTCAAATCATCTTCATATTTCCGTTATTCAAGATTTTGTCGCATTTTTCATTTTTCAAATCTCATCAAAGTGAGTTCTACGACGGGCATGTAGTAACTGTAAGGGTACAAGTACCGGTAGTCGGAACATCCTGTCTAGGTTGGCATTCGTATAAATCCAATATAACGGACCAGTTTGCCTACCTGGGGACTAACGATGAGAGTATGAAGGGCCTATTAGGCCAAAGCATGCCACACCAAACGTCGTTCGAACTAACCCCACTTTGAGTTGTCACCGTGTCCACACCTGGATGCACTCCGAACTTCAATCGTCACATACATATTTCTCGAATTTCTCCGGGTTTTAGTGTACGTAATCAGGCTAACACATGCGAACCATATGAAAAACCCGGTAATCATGGGGGCCCACATGATTACGAAGGTTAAGTATGGCGGCATGCAAGGCCCAATTACGAGCAGAGCCCAAGACATCCTATGGATGTAGTAGATTTATTATTCTATATTTATTTTATGAATGTTCATTCCTAAATACGACACATGACCCCTAAAACGTCCAACTCATACTCTTGATATGTATTCCTTGTAGATGTCTTCTAATCTCGCTCGTAGGAAGATGAGATCAGGAAAAGCCCGCGAGCGCATGGCTGCCCAAATCGCTCAACAAATGGCTGCCGTAATACCCAACATTGTAGTTCAAGTTCAACAAGCCCTTACCGCTAATCCTGTCAATCAAGAAGATCAAAATGTTGTCAACCCTCCCCCAATTACCACTAAATGCACCTTCAAGCATTTCAAATCCTGCGACCCTCCAAAATACGAAGGGACTGAAGGTGTCTCCGCTCTCCTCCATTGGTTTGAGGAAATGGAAAACACTTTTCTAAATTGCGATTGCCCCGATGATCGCAAAGTACGATATGCTACCGGTCGTTTACTTGGAATAGCACTTACATGGTGGAATACAGAGAAGGCCAAGCGAGGTGTTGAAGATGTTATGACTTTGACTTGGGAAGAGTTGAAGGAAATCATGACAAGACGGTTTTGCCCAAGAAGCGAAATCAAGAAATTGGAGGATGAGTTCTATTCTTTGAAACAAAAGGAAGGCGACCACACCACATACAACAAGAGATTCCTTGAGTTAAATCAAATGGTTCCCAACTTGTTCACTCCCCTCTACCGTTTGATCGAGCACTACATTCGAGGTCTTCCTTAAAAAATTCAAGACTCAGTAATAAGTACCACACCTGCAACTTTGGAAGCAGCAATGGAGTTAGCTACAGAGCTCACCGAAAACCGCATACGTAATAAAAACTTCACGGAGGAGAAGAAGAAGGATAAAACCTCAACCGAAACCTCAAACTCCACCCGAACCGAATCCTTTTCTCAACCCATTTCTAAGAGAAAACGAGATGGGCAAATTTTCGATGTCACTCAACACAATCAACCAGCTTCACAAGCCGTGCCCCTCCAAGCTATCCCAATCACTCAAGTAGCACCCAACTCAACTTACCCAAATAAGAAACCTTACTTTGAACCTCACCCTCAATGCAACACCTATTCTTATCACCATCCATTTACCTTACCTTGTCGACTATGTGCGAATTGTGGACGCTATGGTCATTCGAGCAAGGTTTGCCGCACCTCTCAAAACCAAACCTCACCCCCTACTCAAAACATGATCCAAACATATCAACAACCTCAATACCCCATACTCCCATATGTTCGAGCTTGTTTCAATTGTGGCGACCCTACCACTTTAGAAACACGTGCCCTCGATTGGTTAACATCATAAACGCCCAAGCTCAAGCAAACCCAGTTAACCAAGCAAATCAAGCAAACCTAGCTCCACCACCAGCAAGAGGAAGAGCTTACAACATCCACGCCAATCCTGTTGAAGATAATGACGGCCCAAACGAACCACCCAACTAGTTTCTTCACCAAAAATCAAGATTCAACTCCAACCGCTTAGTTTTTATGTTTTTCTTTATGTTATCTCAATTCACGTATCTCAATTATAAATTGGAAATTTTATCCAAGAATCTTAATGCGAATTACTATTTCAGTTTTGTTTTATACTCATTGATTTAACATTCATATCATCATACCTCACGACGTATTTCAATCTCATTATTCAAAGAAGTTGGGTTGTGTCTCACTTCTACATAAACTAACCTCTTCATCATAACAAACGAGAGAGGTACTGTCATCATTCAAACATGTATACTTTCAGAATTCAGACTCAAGCTTTAGTTGTTGTGTTTGTTTATGTTTAGAGTCACATAGAACTAATCATAACTTACTGATAAAACCAATGAAATTTTGACAAGAATATGGTGGATACGCCGCTGGTACTTCCTATATATAAGTATTCTTGCCAAAGGATCAGAGGCATTGTCAGGCGGTTATGAGAAGTTCCATGTAGGTTTTAGTGATAGAAGTTTTGTTTTAGGGTATAACCTTATCTTTCCAAACGTATCAAAACTCATATGCATAAAATCATACTTAGTCAATCAACTCTGTGTATCCATGTTCCGTATTCATACACTTTAGGCAACAAAAAGCGATTCCTGTAGCCGGTATTCAACCCTTACTAGGAACGTTACCGCCTCAAATAAAAATTTAAACTCTTAACCCTCTTCTAGGTATGTAATTGCCAAAACCACCCTCTTTTCGAGTCAACCATACCACTACTTAAATTTCGGGACGAAATTTCTAAAAGTAGGGGATACTGTAACATCCGTAAAAAAAAACGGGTTTCCAAAACCCGCTTCGTTTATTAATCGAATACCCAGTTAAAATTTTTCGTTGTATATTTATCGCCCAAATTAATTCTAAACGATACATAATTAATAAACATTTTATAACTTAAAATCTATAATTGAAAATTTGTAATAATCAATGAATAAAAAAAATAAAAGGGTTGGCCGGGATTCGAACCCGCGCCAAAAGCCGGGTCATCCGCCTCCATCACATACACATAAACCGTTCGGCTGCCGAGCCTCATTCGGTTTATTTTAGATCCATTAATATATGTATACGCATTTCAATTAAGTGAGGTCTCAAAAAGAAAGCCGCACAAAGATTTAGCAGTTACGATTTCAGAAGATAGAACGCGCCTACAACTATCAGTTACCGAATTATGTTTTTAATTCGATTTCAGTTATCAATTATACACTAAATCAAAGAAAAACCAGTAATTTTGTAACCGAAAACATTAAAAAAATGAATGAAACCGAAAACATTAAAAGATGAAACCGATTACAAAACATTTGATCTGCAAATACTGAAACATCTCGAGCCTACTGTTCAAACACTCTACTGCCGGAATTTATCTGTGTTCGCCGGAATTCTCTGCAAGTCGCCGGAAAACCGAACCCATTTCATCTCTGTTGCCTTACTTTATAAACAGAACATCTACAGCCCATACCGAAGTCACCCACACTCACCTCAAATTTCCTGAAGATCCTCTGCCGCAAGATACACGTCGCCGGAATAACCTGCTGTCATCGGAATCTCGCCGGAGAAACAGGGGATCTCTGTTCGGTATATCTTACACCTAATCTCTCTCATTTTTATTAATCTCATATGTAGTTATTTACAATTTACTAAAGGGATTGATTAATGAATCGAAACAGTCGGATTTTTGAGTTCTGGGTTGTTTTAACGAAGAAGATGAGGTTTTGGATTATGTATATATTTAATATAAATCGGGTTATATCTCGGGTTAGACACACAGTCCAGCGGTGGACTGTGTGCATTTAAAACATAGAGATACCGAGTTCGAGTCTGTCCTTGTTCCGATTCGTCACAATATTCAAACCTTTTTATAAAACCCAAATACGGAACCTTTCAGTTAGTATATAAGATTAATAAAAACAAGTATTTTAACCAGGTTAGACACACAGTCCAGCGGTGGACTGTGTGCGATTATAAAGCATACGTCCCGGGTTCGAGTTCTGTTGTGTTCCGATCCACTGAAATAATATACCCTTTTTATAAAAGCCAAATCCTGAAACATGTAATCAGTGTATAAGTATAATAAAAACC
Organism: Scalesia atractyloides; assembly: GCA_947069175.1. Classification (NCBI taxonomy): domain Eukaryota; kingdom Viridiplantae; phylum Streptophyta; class Magnoliopsida; order Asterales; family Asteraceae; genus Scalesia; species Scalesia atractyloides. The sequence continues at coordinate 36,800,446 of CAMTDV010000001.1, forward strand.
GGAATAATAACCAGGTTAGACACACAGTCCATGGTGGACTGTGTGCAAAAACATTAAGCACGTCGCGGGTTCGAGTCCAGGCTCCCGCACCTATTCTGGCAATTATCAAGTTTTTAAATAAGGACAGAAATGAATTAATCTAATTTGTATATATATATAATTAAAAACATAAATATTTCGGGTTAGACACGTAGCTCAGTTGGTAGAGCTGCGTGCACGTATACGAGAGGTCACGAGTTCGAACCTCACTCAGCGCATATAATAAACACGGTCCGACCGGTCAAACGGTCAACTGGTCAACGGTCAACTGGTCAAAAAAGTCAAAATTTCTATTTTCTTTTATTATTTATTTTATTTAAAAATCAATTAAAAATACTTAAAAATAATATTTTTAAAGTTAGAAAACTTTCTTGAACTCACAAAAATAAACCTAACAATCCCATTAAGAACACTAATTAAAATATTAATCGCAAATAAAAGTTTATTTATTTATCGAACTATTATGTTATTATTTAGGTTAGCTCCCTTGCCGATTAAATCCGAATTCGTGCGCATTCATCATCAATCCAAGAAACGCACCCACTGTGAGTGAATCTCTACAAACTCCCGGTTTTAATCACGTTTTTGGGGTGTATCATGTGTCATATTATTTATTACATTTAAACACTTGTGCATCCATCATATCAATGATCAAATGTGTATTCAATATGTATCAACTGTTTGTGTGGTTAATGTTTAGATTAAATTTATCATTTTCAGTACATACATTATCATAGGCCGCCGTTCCCCATTACCTATGAGCGTGAACCGTTCCCCATTACCTATGAGCTTGAACGAGGCGTTGCCAACATACGATCGGCTCCGTTTAATTGAGCCTTGATCGCACATACATCATCATAGGCCGTCTGTTCCCCATTACCTATGAGCGGAACCGTTCCCCGTTACCTATGAGCGTGAACGTGACGTTACCAGCATTTACATTATCATTCATGTCATATATTCATGCAAGGTGGCTTGTGATTGTATGTTATTGTTTGTTATTGTATGTTATTGTTTGTTATTGTATGTTATTGTTTGTTATTGTATGTTATTGTTTGTTATTGTATTTTATCGTATGTTATTGTATGTTATTGTATGATTATTTACGTTTGCTCACATATGATTATTGCACAATTTTTCCATATTAAATACAATAAGAAATCAATAATAAATGTTTTCTAACAAGGTTCACTCGCCAACTTTTTGTTGACCCAAAAACCATTTTTACACATGATACAGGTGGACAGGATGAAGCAAGGAACACATAGGAAAGTGCCTTAGAAGAAAAATAATGAAGTCTAGAAAGATGTATAGAACATGTTGTACTTGTATGATTTGATTGTATGATCTTCTTTAAAATTGTAATAATAAATATGAAACATTATAATAAATGTCATGAGCTTTGATGAAAACCCAATCATGTCCCGATCACCTATTTCCGCTGCGGGTCAGGGTGTGACAACCAAAGTCCAAATTGACCATCATGAAACATAAGACAAAAATACATGAAATTTAATATAAAGTGATATAATCAACATAATAAAAGTGTCTTGTTAAAGATCTTGTGTTATACATGAAAAGTATGACTAGTAAGCTTGCTAGAAGTTGTTAAAGTATAGATCTAACAAGTATACTAGTAGATCTAACAAAATACATGAACAAAAGTATGATGACCATGATGGATCTTGAAATGTTTCTTTTAAAAGTTTATTAAAAGTTTTTATAAGTTTCCTTGTAACTATTGAAGTTGATAAAAGGTATGTTCATCAACTTGGTCTAAAAATGTGAATAAAAGTCTAATAACCACTAGATCTTTAAACTTTATAATCTTACAAAGTGGTTGTTTGTAAAGATCTAGACTTTTATATATAAGTTCATGTTCTTGATTTTGTTGGAAATATATAAATTTGTGTTTTTGTTTAAAAGTGTTATTGATTAGTTTTGAACATGATTTCAAAGATGTTGAAAACATCGAATATTCTATATTTTAGGGGAAACTATGACAAAAATTTTCTAGAAATACAACTATGTTTAAACATGATCAAGGTTTTGCAAAGTTAAAAATGGGTTTAAAGCACTAAACATGATTTTACAAAGTTTTGGGTGAAAAGTGTAAGTTTAAGAAACTAGAGATTTTATAAACTTAAGAAACTAGAGATTTTATAAACTTAAAATGGATATATATATATATAATATATATATATATATATATATTTAGCAAGTTACATAAAAATATCTGTATATCTTATGTGCTATGTGTATGAAGTATAAGATATAGGAAATTACACAAAATACAGAACAAGAATATACAAGAAAAGTGACTAAGTGTATATATATATATATACCCATATATGTATTGACCGGAAAAATATAATTTATCAACGCTCGGTTAAAATTATATAACTTATCCGACAAGAAAAATATAAATATATGAATATATATATATATATATATATATATATAAACCGATCTTAAAAATATATATTTTTTAAGAAACAACAAGGATATATTTCACAAGTAATATAATCCTGGAAACACGGATAAAATACTAAGTGTGGGAAATATCCCCATAAATACAAATATATACGTTACCTATACGTATATCATAAGACACTTAGTAAAATACAAGAATATAAGTAATATACATGGACATGCATATACGTACAAATACGACACAAGTACCTATGAGATAAGTATACATATACTTGGGGTACACATATATGTACAAATACCTAACCAATACATGACTTAGTCAAGTATGCAAACAAGTACACACACATAATTATACAAAGACATGTTAAAATATATTATTTTTAACAGAATAATAAACTTGGAAAATATCTATATTGAAGAATAAATATATATATATATACACATACGCACACTTAAACATAATCAAAGATTACATGAAACAAGAATACATATTTTAGGAGATAAAATATATATTATCTACATCAATGAAACAATCGTGTGAGACTCGAAGACATACAAGTTGCCAGGCCCTATTCATACACGAATAAAGAATACAAATGTATGTAGATACATTATACAATAAACACATGGACAATTTACTACCAACGAGTGTAAACAAACAAGGGTTTCAGACAAACAAAACAAACACAAGTCTTAACAATGTTCATGATAAAAGACTTGTACATGATCAACCAATAGACCTAAGTGCCTTAATGAATTAGGACACTTGTAGATCAGATTTCAAGAAAGGGAAGCCCAAGTGATTGCTAGCAGGTTTTGCAGGAGCGCAAACAGTGAGTTCATGTCCCATCTTCTAAATATATTTCGTTTCCAAAATTACGGGGATATACATGTTACAAAATGGTATGAAAGCTAGGGAATGGAATCACCATAGATCATGTGCACATAAGTAGAAAATCACTAGAGTAGCCATTAATCACACATACAGACCGAGGAACAAAAGGTGTAGATCTGTTGAGTATTGGCGAGCTCCCTCTTGGTCTGTGAGACCTTGAGGGAGTGCTTTTGTTGTCCCAATAGTCGTGGTACACTATGGATTTAGTGGCTGGAAGGACATCCATCATCTAGATTTTCTGTTGCTTATTTATATTGGCACACATATTAGCGTCCTTGCAAAACATTAATTGATCCATAAATTTCATGGATGGTTTTTCAATACGCTATGCATATATGTTACAAAATGGTATGAAAGTTAAGAAATGAAATCACCATAGATCATGTGCGCGTCAGTAGAATGACACAAGAGTAGCCATTAATCACACAAACAGACCGAGGAACAATAAGTGTAGATCAGTTGAGTCTTAGTGAGCTCCGCTCCTGGTCCGTGAGACCCTGTGGGAGTGCTTTTGTTGTCCCAATAGTCGTGGTACACTATGGACTTAGTGGCGAAAGGACATCTATTGTCTAGGTTTGGTTGCTTACTTATGTCAGCACACATATTAGTGTCCTTGCAAAACATGAACTGATCCATGAATTTCATATACACTATGTGTACCGGTTTTTCAATACAAGGCATAACAAATGTTTTCAATATTTATTTACTTCAAAAATAAAACACGTGAATTCACCAACACTTTTGTTGACTTTTTACTTAACATGTATATCAAGAAATTAAGCATATATGGCAGAAATAAGAATCAAGGAAACCACAAAAAATGCCACGTTTTGAAGGGGTTGCCCTTCATATATCGCTTTCGTGCAGGAATATAGGGGGCAAAGCCTTGTTATTCAAACTCTATTTCGTTAAAATGTCATTTTGTGAACTCTGTTTATTTTGGATATGTTTGTAACAATATTCATAACTCTTGTGTCGTGGTTTGAAACAGTATATTACAATGGCATCATGATTTATTTTTTTATATAGAATGTTTACTTTATTGAATGCAATGAGAAACTTTCAAGGTCACAAACATGCGCTTCTACTACTAGTAGGCTGTGACATATAGACTTGATGTCTAGTGACTTAACGCGAAACCAAGGCTTGAGTTTTCTAGTGTTTATGTCTAATCTGGAAAGTAGAACAACTAAAAGTAAAAGAAGTAGTAAAATATACGTTATTGGATCGGCCCAACACATCTTACTAGAGGCGTGCATGGGTCGGTTTTAGCTCAAAACCATAATCATAACCGCAATGTCGGTCAATGGATAACGATAACCATAACCAATCGGTTATGACGGTTTTGGTTAATCGGTTTTGAAGGTTATAGCGGGTCGGTTATGGGTGGTTAACCGTAAATTTAGCCCTAGTTAAAAAGCAACTCAATTTTTTTAAACATGGATTAAATTGTTATTACATATTTATATATATTATTACTATATCACATATGGGGAAGGTTCTATGTAGAACACTAAATATTGCAATAACACGCTGAATAAAATAAATCACTTATATTTAAATCCTAAAAACCTAAAAAGTAAATGAAAATATTATAAATGTAAGATTTATTATTTCTCACACTAGAATTTAAAACAAAATATGAATAAAAGATTGTTTTTACATAACCTACACATATGTAGGTTATGTGTAGGTTACCTTACATATATGTATGTAGGCTATGTCTAGGTGATGTATTGAATAATACATCTATTTATCGTGTATAGTTTGTACTAGTTTCAATAATATTCGTTTCAGTTTTATATGAATATATATACTTTTAATCCAAATATGTTTCGCAGGTCTTGGTTCGTGGAAGTAGCTGAAAAGAGGAGAAAATGAGTTGAAATGTTGAAGGAAACCGAGCCGGATCGTAATTGGAAGTCGAGAGAAGAAACGAATCAAAAAATGGGAAAAAAGACCCGGTGTCGGCCCGCGAACGCACCCACTTATCATTCTCGCGGGTGGCGAGAGGGAGAAAAGATCCCGGAGAAATATAACTCGGTCGCGGCCCGCGACCGGTTATCTGATGCCTCTCGCGGCCAGTGAGAGGACCTTTTGGTCAGATAGTTACGTAAAGGAATCAGTTTGTGTTGAAGTATGTTATTAACATTAGAGTTCAACTCTAATTACAATTATTAGACGAACTTGGGAGCTTCAAGAGGCAAATTCTAGAGATTTAGTGCTAGTTTTCGAAGGAGAAGCTGTTCGGGAATCATTGGATTGAAGCTAGGAGCCTAGAGATCAAAGAAATCCCGGGTTTTACTACCGATTTTCTTAACCTTTAGCTTTCTTGTTCTTTGTTTTGATGAATTCAGATTTTAAACTTACCTTGATTAGTCTTAGACAATGACTATTGGCTAGATTTCATGTTGCTACCTAGGTTATGAAGATTTATTATGAAAGTTTGGATTTTTATTGAATTTATAGTGTGTTTATGGGATTTTTAATAAAGTAGTAAACTTTGGTGAATTGATTTGGTGTATTTGCATGTTTTGAATTAATTGTTTCTTGTTTGACTGTTTCACATAGATCTAGTCAAATGTCTTTAAAAGAATAGGTTTATGTTGATTGTCGAGTCTTAACGGGTTCGGGTAATCGTTTGGTAAATTGGCCAATATACCCTAGACAACTGAATGAAAAATATAATTAAATCTTAACATAATACTAAATTTAATTATTGAGAAATAATAGTTTATTAACTGAATTAAATAGGTAAATTGCTAGGAATAAGTTTTGGAGAAAAGCCGGTTTTAGTTTACTTGCCATATTCGAGTCGGTTAAACCAAATCAAGAACCTTAGTTAGTCTAAGCTCCCTATTGAGAGATAGTTAGCTATTCTAGACACTTTATTAAATACTAGATAACCGAAAGGAAATCTTATAAACCAATAAACATAGCTACCTTTAGGATATCATAGGTGTCTTCCCGAGAAGGGTCGGGGGTCCTGTTCGGTATTCCTTAGGATTTAATATTTTAAGATCCCGGTTCCCTATCACATTAAAATTCAAATAAAACCATTCTATAATAATAAAGATTCTAACCTAGGTAGTCAGTCCATTATCATTGAATTAAGTCTTCGCTTCGAAATTCCACTTTAAATCATTTTAGTTAAGTTAATTTTAAGTTAATTATAATTTTAGGATGTTTAGTCTACCCCCTCCCCCCAAAAAAAATATAAAATAAATTAAGTGTGTCAATTTAGTTTAAATAGGGTCGTTAACATAATTAGAGAGTCTCGTGGGTTAGATATCCGGACTTAGTTAAGCTTTTCTACAATTGATCGGTCCACTTGCCGGTTAGTAGTTTAGTCGAGTTTAGGAGTCTAATGTATTACTTTGAGTCTAGATTTAGGTTAATTTCAATTATTTTAATTAGACTACTTTTAGTACATCAAGTTTTTGGCGCCGTTGCTGGGGACTCTCTTTGGCGATTGCGTTGATTACTGTGTTTAGACATAATTGATTCATACGTGCTTTCCGTTTTGTTGCATCGTAGGAGTCTAAATAATTTAGTTAATTTAATTTTTAAGTATTTTTTATTAAGTGACTTTTCTGAATTTTCTTATTTGTCTCGTTTCCGGTTTCTAGTGGATGCCCCATGCACGTTCGCAAGGTCCTCCGCCGAAGTCGCCAACGGACACGTCTTTCTCTTCCACGCAAAAAGGTTAGTACTTCTTCACCCTCATCTTCAGGTTTTTTGATTCTTCCCGCCCGTTTATACCACCAAACTTTGACTTTACACCAAAGCTCTCACCACATAATTCCCCACCTCCCCATATAATTCACTGAAACACAAGCCCACCACCTGTTTTCACATGGCTCATAATCAAACCGTTTGCCAAAAAGCAACCACCGGTGTCACCGGTGCGAACTCGCCCATCAGTCTTCCCCCTATGAACAATGATAACGCTTGGCAAATCCCATCTTACATCATGACCGCTATATCTAACTCGTGCCAATTTCACAGTCGTGATGACGAGGATGCGCCCGCCCACATTAACCGCCTTACCCGCCTCTATCACACCTTTAACATGGAAGGTGCGGGCAACGTTGCCCGTTTCCTTCAAGTATTCTCTTTCTCTCTTGGAGGTCTGGCCGCCATCTGGCTTGACTCTCAACAGGCTGGTACCTTTACTACTTGGGCCGCCCTACGAGATGCTTTCCTTAAGAAATAATTTCCACCCACCAAAGCATCTCGTCTTTGCAATCAGATCCATTCGTTCCGAATGGAACCTGATGAGCCTTATCATTTAGCATGGGATCATTTCCAAACCTTAGTGTCCCGTTGTTCTCAACACGGTCTGTCTGATTGGGCACTTGTAGAGAAATTCTACAACGCTCTCAACCCCGAAACCCAAGCCCGATTTGACACTTCTGCTGGAGGGCAACTTATGGGCAAAAAGACGGTTTTTGAGTGTAATGACCTCTTCGAGAGTTTCCCGCATTCCGATATAGATTACAGCACTACCGGAAGGAATTCGATCCCTGTTTCTCGTACTATCCCGGTCAACCGGGAGTTACACCAAGTTAGCTTGGAAACTATGGTATCTGTTGCACTAGATAGCTTTAAGCGAGAGGTTACTAAAGGAATACAAGAGTTGAAAAAGAAGGTAGATAGATGTGAGGTGTATAGAGGAGGTGACGATACGATAGAGTGTACTACGCTCATTGTTGAGCAAGTAGAGTTCATCACGGGTCAGAACCGAGGCCAAATCAGGGGCAGGGTCATTACTCTAGTGGAGGTTCAGTACTACGCTCATTGTTGAGCAAGTAGAGTTCATCACGGGTCAGAACCGAGGCCAAATCAGGGGCAGGGTCATTACTCTAGTGGAGGTTCAGGTCAGCCAGGTCAGTTTAGTAGTAGGGGTTCAAACTAAGAGGGTCAAAACAGGAGTGGAGGTTCAGGAGGTAGTTTGGATATGATTGAGGAACTTCTTTCTCAGTTAGTGGTTAAGGATCAGGCTACTCAGAAAACGTTAGCGGAGCATGATCTTCTTTTAAAGAATCAGCAATCCGCAATCCTAGATCTTCAAAGGTCCGTAGGTAGTATCGCTAAGCAATTGCAAGAGCAGCCACACGGTCAGTTCTCGGGTAACACTCAACCTAACCCAGCGAACCAACACGCAAAAGCAATAACCACCCGTAGTGGTAAGAGTTTAGGTGAAGTGGTTAGATAGAGCTAGAGGATAAGGATGAAGAGGGGAATGACAATGGTCATGAATGAAAAAAATGAACTCATCCCATCACGTATGGTCACCAGTTGGCGTGTGTGCATCGATTACCAAAAATTGAATGACGCCACCCGAAAAGACCATTTCCCACTTCTGTTCATTGATCAGATGCTAGAGCATCTCGCGGGTCAACAATTCTATTGTTTTCTCAACGGGTTTTCAGGTTACTTCAAGATCCCTATCGCTCCGGAGGATTAAGAGAAGACAACCTTTACATGTCCTTACGGCACATACGCGTACCGTCGCATGCCTTTCGGATTATGTAACGCTCCAGCGACATTTCAGTGGTGCATGGTCGCCATTTTTCAAGATATGATAGAGAACTCGATGGAGGTTTTCATGGATGATTATTCTGTCTATGGAAATTCCTTCGACCAATGTCTTCGTAATCTTGAAGCCATGATGAATAGGTGTGTGGAGACTAGGTTGATGTTGAACTAGGAGAAGTGTCACTGCATGGTGACGGAGGGGATCGTGTTAGGCCATAAGATATCTCGAGCTGGTATAGAGGTAGATAGAGCAAAAATAGATACTATTAGTAGACTTCCTCTGCCGACGAGTGTAAAATCCATCCACAGTTTTCTTGGTCATGCGGGTTTTTATAGGCGATTTATTAAGGATTTCTCTAAGATTACACAACCCATGACCCGACTCCTAGAGAAGGATGTCCCCTTCGTCTTCGATGATGAATGCCTTAAGGCCTTTACTATCTTGAAAAAGAAACTTGTGAGTGCCCCCATTTTCGTGCCACTCGACTGGAGCTTACCTTTTGAGCTCATGTGTGATGCGAGCGATTATGCAGTTGGCGCAGTTTTGGGCCAAAGCCGAGATAAACACTTCCATCCTATCTATTATGCGAGCAAAACCCTTACTGACGCCCAAGAGAATTATACCACTACTTAGAAGGAACTCCTAGCCATAGTCTTTGCATTCGATAAGTTCCGTTCATATCTTGTGCTTTCCAAGATCATAGTCTTTACCGATCATGCGGCTTTGCGTTACCTCTTCCAAAAGAAGGACGCCAAGCCTCGTCTTATACGGTGGATTCTCCTACTCTCTGAATTTGATATAGAAATTAAGGATAAGAAGGGAACGGAGAATGTAGCCACCGATCATCTATCCCGACTAGAAGATCGGAGTAGAGAAGAGATTCGTGAAGAGGAAATAGGTGATAGATTCCCTCATGAATTGGTAGAGTTTGTGGCGCCGGAGAAGGAGGGTATGCCATGGTTCTCGGATTTGGAAAACTACCTAGCAAATGGAGTAGTTCTTAAGGGTATGACCACTCAACAGAAGAAGAAATTCTTTAGGGATGTCAGGAGGTATATATGGGATGACCCATTTCAGTTTAGGGTAGGAGGAGATATGATTCTTCGATGGTGTGTGAGTCGAGAAGAGGGGATAGAAATCCTTAGACATTTGCATGAGGGGTTGACGGGAGGTCACCATGGTCCACACGTTACCGCCCAAATAGTCTTCGATAGCGATTTTTATTGGCCCGCAGTAGTTAAGGATGCTTTAGAATTTTTTAGGAAATGCGATCATTGCCAACATACCGGCAATATCTCATCTAAGGACGAGATGCCCCAAAATCTGATCCAAATTCTTGAAATATTCGATGTTTTGGGAATCGACTTCATGGGAACGTTTCCCGTCTCTAGCGGGAATCGGTATATCCTCGTGGCAATCAACTATGTCTCCAAGTGGGTGGAAGCTCAAGCTTTACCTACAAATAACGCCCGAGTGGTGGTGAGATTTCTTAAGAAGTTATTCACTCGATTCGGTACACCTCGAGCCATTATCAGTGATCGTGTAACTCACTTCTATAATGTCGTAATGGAGAAGGCATTAGCACGTTACGCTATCACTCATTGCTTTTCCACCGCTTATCATCCTCAAACAAGCACTCAAGTTGAGAATGCAAATCGAGGAGTGAAGAGAATCTTAGAGAAGACGGTAGGCAAAAGTAGAAAGGATTGGTCAGATAAGCCGATGACGCATTATGGGCGTTTTGAACCGCCTATAAGACACCTTTAGGTACCACTCCGTTCATGATTGTCTCTAGCAAAGCTTTCCATCTTCCGATAGAACTCGACCACCGAGCACTATGGCCCTCAAAACCGTAAATCTAGACCTTACTAAAGCGGCTAAGAAATGTTACTTCCAAATTCATGAGTTGGAAGCACTTAGAGATGAAGCCTATGAGCGATCATGGAGTATCAAGGAGAAAACAAAGGCATTGCACGATAGGAAGTTGAAGGGGTTTAAGGATTTTAAAGTTGGCGATAAGGTGCTTTTATACAATTTAAGATTGAAATTATTCGCCGGAAAGCTTAAATCCAAGTGGACAGGTCCTTACTTAGTTAACGAAGTATTTCCGTATGGGACGGTAGAGTTGAGAGATGGAGCAGATGGCAGCACTTGGAAGTAAATGGCCATAGGTTGAAGCATTACCTAGGTGGGTCGATCGATTCCACCGAGACGGAGGAAACTCCTCTCGAAGTTCCACCTCGCATCACCGTATAGTGCCTTGAGTGAAAACTCAAGTGTAGAGTTTGTAATGTTTAATAGTAGTTTACGTTTTATGTTTTTTATAGTGCTAGTGATTGTTTCCGTAGTTTGTGTGTGTGTGTGTTTTTGTGTCGTTTAGTCTTTTGTAGGGATATATCACCAACACGGAGCCACAACCGACAAAGAATTGGAGTTACAGGTAAGTTTTCATACAAAACCGGGTGCTAAGAGGGTTTTTACAAAGTTTCAAGTGAACAAAAAAATTTCTAAGGCAATGAAGGGGCAAAAAATCGAAACTTTCTGTGAAAATCACCTTCTGGCGGGCCGCGAGACTCACACACCTATACAGTCGCGGCCCGCGAGAGCCACTAACCCTGGAGTAAAATAGAGGCGGTCGCGGCCTGCGAGAGGTTATATTGACTCTCTCGCCGCCCGCGAGAGACATGAACATCAGAGCTGCAGCATTACATCCCCAAATTCTTCACTTTTGAACCTAATTCCTTCACTTTGAACATACGGCTACCACTCAATAACCACCATAAATCGCCTACAATCACCTCCATTCACCTTAATCTTCCACCACCACTTCACCACATCGTCCCTAACTGATTTCCCACTTAAAGTTTTCACCTTTCACCGTTCAAATGAGCTTTTTAAGGGTCTTGCAGCTTATACTTCATTTTATTAGTTTTTCTTGTAGATCGACACTGAGGTATGTGTTTCTTGCAACTTTTATACTTTAATTTTAGTATGTTAGTTAGTTGCTTCATATGTTTTAGTGTCGGGTCTGGTTTAGGTTGCATGCTAGTTTCCTTGAGGGTTTGGGGTGAACTTTGTTTGGGGTGAGCTTTGTTTGGATTGAGTTTGGGATGTAGGGGCTAAACACAGTTCTTGTTGGGATGGTTTGTGTTCTATTGGTTAATTTTGCGGGTGGATTGGTTTGGCAGGGCTTCAACATTGAGTGTGGGGATTCGGGTTAGCAATGGTTGCCATAAAAATCATATTTTTAACAGAAATTTTAACCCGCTTTTCTGCATTGATTATAAAGTTTTATCTTATGTTTGGGACTCAATGTTGGGTTGTTTTTTTTGGCACTTGGGAATTAATTGAGGACAATTCAAGTGCCGGGAGGAGGTAGTGTCGTGTTTTTAGGTATTTTTAGGTTATGGTTGGCAATTTGGGCATTCATGCATAAAAGATCTCTCGCCCGTACTTTATCTCCATTCAGGCGAGATTTGGTCTAACAAAGTGGTATTTTTGCTAACATTCATCCAATAACATATCTAATTTTTGGTAAATGTTCTTTTCTGGTCATGACCACGAATGTAATGCCGATTTATTTTTCTGACGGTCTACCGGTTTTTTTTGCTTGTGAATTGAATGTTTTTGCAGATCTTAGGTGAAGGCAGTTCTAGTAGACCAGGGAAATAGAAGAGGGTCCGCAGCCCGGCCAAGAGGAGATCCAGCAGAAACTCAGCCGCGACGTAAACAACATGGTTGCCAGCGACATTATTGATCTGGTTTGCCGGTTTATCCACAAGATTCTGGAAGCTATGCTAGTCGGCAGGGGGCAGGGTGACAACAAGGTTAACTAGGTCAGCTTATTTTGTTTGATGTGTATGGTTGAGCAGCGGCCCGCAAACTTGGCCAGTATTTTTGCGTGGTCGATGAAGCGGCTATGGAGAAGGGGTCCGGGGGCTCGGGTTTACTGTGGGCCCTTGATTACTTGGTTGGCGGAAAGTCTCGGGGTATTCGATAGGTACCCAAGAGACAAGATGCGTGAGGGGCGGTCTCCTTACTTCATGGGTGTGCGGGATGTACAAGCTGCCTGGATTTTGTCATCTCATGAACCTATCACTCGGGAGTCGATTAGGCACGGTCCACAGGTTCAACCTCCTCCTGGTTTCGAGGCTGCGTTGTCTATGCAATCAGCTGTCCCTCACGCTATCAAAGACCAGTAATCCGTTAGGAACTACCAGGCAGGCAATATCCTCTGAGACAACCGCGTCCACACCCACTTGCTTTAGATTCTTTGTATGACAGAATGGAGATGGGATTCGGGGACTTGAGGGGATATGTGGATGAGCAATTCGGTGAGGTCAGACAGGTGATGATGGAAAGCCGTAGGATGCATGAGCAGGGCCAGCATAGGTTGGAGGACGGAATGAGGTACATGATGGAAAACCTGCACATGGGAGTTCCATCATACTTTCAGCATCAAGGGCAGCCGGGTCAGTCGAGCGGTATGGAAGATGTGCAACCATACCAAGTGTTTGAGCAATCGGAAGAAGAAGAGGAGGATGATTAGCTAGAGGCAGCGGTTTCTCATTGATTTATATTTTTTTTGTTTATGTTGTTTTCATCCTCTCATTGGTCTGTATGTGTATTTTAAACACTTTACTTTTGGTCTGGGTTGGTTTGGGTAATGGTTGTGGTTAACTTTCGTTGAACAATTATTTTCTTATTATGTTATGTTGGAAGTTATCTGTGTTGGTTGATAGGTTGGTGTTTATTTTGCCGCTTCCGTTCGCGTGTGAGAATTGAGAATTGTTTGCTGAGCGTGTTCGGATTGGAGGGCATATGTGGGATTGACTGCACATTGACAGTCTCGTATATAAGCTAAGTCGTTTCACTTGTATAGTTTGTATGTTTTTTATTTTTATTCAGTTTTCAGTATTATTTAGTTAGTTGAGTATTCTCATCCTTGCATTAGGGACAATGCCAAATTTAAGTGTGGGGATGGGATAGTTAAGTCGTAGAGTAGCTTTATTGTTTTATTAAAAAATTAAAAATCAGAAAATGTCTTTTGAAGAAGAAGTTTGCAAAATATAAACAGAAAATGATAGAAAAGTTGAGTTTTTATTCGGTTTTAAATAATGATAATATGAGCTAATAAAGGGTTGAATTTGTGTCTAGCTTGGGATATGTGAGTAGGCTCGATTCGGTTCTTAGGTTCTTTGAGATTAATATACCTTAAATGTCGGTCTACTAGTGTGTACGCATCTAGGAAAAATGGGAAGCCGAAACCACCAAAAACAGTATAAAGAATGCCGTTATATGCTAAAATCTTTAGAATTTTAAATCATGTAAGAAAAAAATTGAAAAAAAAATTGAGCTTGATTGAAAAAAATAGACGAGGCCTATGGAATCTCCCTTGGGGATGGTGACTCTGATGGAGAATCCCTTTAGGATAAGTTGAAAATTGCTTAAATATCGAAGCCCACGTTGTCGCTCTCGGGGATGGTGACTCTGGTTGAAACAGTCTCTGGTTAGGTATACAAAAAAAATCAAGTGCTCAAAAGAAAAGAAAAAAAGAGAAAAAGAAAGAAAAGTAATTTATTTTAAATTCTCTTGATTTTGGTGTAAAACGGTTAGGAAATGGGGCGAGTGATTCGTTCCTTTTGTTCCATAAGCTCGAGGTGGGATCAGGTGTAGTGTGGATTTTAGTGTGAGACCTTAGGTAGATTCACCGAACTTGAACTAAATTTACATGATAAGGGCTTTGAACCGAGTTTTGAGTTTAAGTGGACACATATACTTGCAATCATGGTTAATACAAGTTTCAACCTTAATAAAATAATCTTATTATTTTGAAATCAAATAATTATTTGGCTATGATTCCGTTTGCATAATTCTTTTTCGAGGACGAAAAAAAGAGTAAGTGTGTGGATATTTGATGTATTGAATAATACATCTGTTTATCATGTATAGTTTGTACTAGTTTCGTTAATATTCATTTTGGTTTTATAGAATATATCTACTTTTAATCGAAATACGTTTCGCAGGTCTTGGTTCGTGGAAGTAGCTGAAAAGAGAAGAAAACGAGCTGAATTGTTGAAGGAAACCAATCCGGATCGTAATTGGAAGTCGAGAGAAGAAACAAATAGAAAAATGGGAAAAAAGACCCGGTGGCGGCCCGCGACCGCACCCACTTATCTCTCTCGCGAGTGGCGAGAGTGAGAAAAGATCCCGGAGAAATATAACCCGGTCGCGGCCCGCGACCGGTTACCTGATGCCTCTCGCGGCCAGCGAGAGGACCTTTTGGTCAGATAGTTACGTAAAGGAATCAGTTTCTGTTGAAGTATGTTATTAACATTGAGTTCAACTCTAATTACAATTATTAAACGAACTTGGCAGCTTCAAGAGGCAAATTCTGGAGATTTAGTGCTAGTTTTCGAAGAAGAAGCTGTTCGGGAATCATTGGATTGAAGCTAGGAGCCTAGAGATCAAAGAAATCCCAGGTTTTACTATCGATTTTCTTAACCTTTAGCTTTCTTGTTCTTTGTTTTAATGAATTCAAATTTTAAACTTACCTTGATTATGTCTAAGACAATGATTATTGGCTAGATTTCATGTTGCTACCTATGTTGTGAAGATTTATTATGAAAGTTTGGATTTTTATTGAAATTATAGTGTGTTTATGGGATTTTTAATAAAGTAGTAAACTTTGGTGAATTGATTTGGTGTATTTGCATGTTTTGAATTAATTGTTGCTTGTTTGACTGTTTCACATAGATCTAGTTGAATGTCTTTCAAAGAATAGGTTTATGTTGATTGTCGAGTCTTAACGGGTTTGGGTAATCGTTCGGTAAATTGGCCAATAAACCCTAGAAACAATTGAATGAAAAATATAATTAAATCTTAACATAATACTAAATTTAATTATTGAGAAATAATAGTTTATTAACTGTAGGTAAATTGCTAGGATTAGGTTTTGAGAAAAGCCGGTTTTAGTTTACTTGCATATTCGAGTCGGTTAAACCAAATTAAGAACCTTAGTTAGTCTAAGCTCCCTATTAAGAGATAGTTAGCTATTCTAGACACTTTATTAAACACTAGATAACTGAAAGGAAATCTTATAACCCGGTAACCATAGCTACCTTTAAGATATCATAGGTGTCTTGCCGAGAAGGGTCGGAGGTCCTGTTCGGTATTCCTTAGGATTTAACATTTTAAGATCCCGGTTCCCTATCACATTAAATTCAAATAAAACCATTCAATAATAATAAAGATTCTAACCTAGGTAGTCATTCCATTATCATTGAATTAAGTCTTCACTTCGAAATTCCACTTTAAATCGTCTTAGTTAAGTTAATTTTCAGTTAACTATAATTTTAGGATTTTTAGTAACCCCCCCACCAAAAAAATATAAAATAAATTAAGTGTGTCAATTTAATTTAAATAGGGTCGTTAACGTAATTAGAGAGTCTTGTGGGTTAGATATCCGGACTCACTTCAGCTTTTCTACAATGGGTCGGTCCACTTGCCGGTTAGTAGTTTAGGAGTCTAGAGTATTACTTTGAGTCTGGATTAAGTTAATTTCAATTATATTAATTAGACTACTTTTTGTACATCATTAGGTAAAAATTTATTGGTTTTTTATTTATGCATAATACACATATGAATGTAAGAACCATAAAATCAAAAGAATATGAACCTTAAATCCCAAAATTTAGCGATTTAGAATTATTCTTTTTGTTCTCACAATAATTAATATTTTGTAATGATCATCATCCTATTTCATAGTATGATACATTTCATAAAGTGATACTATATATTTCATAAATTCAAATAAACAAGTGATATGATATATTTCATAAATTTAAATAAACATTAGACCAAAAGATATGAAATAACCCATAAATAATAAAACGTTCAACCAAAAATATCAAATATTAAAAAAATGGTGAAAGTCCTAAATCAGAGAAAGATTATACATGTCGGTTTAGTTCGGTTATGGTGGGTATGGAAACTTGATAATCATAATCGACCCGCTACTTTCGGTTTTCAGAAAAAACCATTAACCAACCACTAGTTTTTTATTTGGTTCTTTTTTTGTTCCCTGCAGGACAAACGAATGTTAGACAAGTGCAACAGGAAGAAGAGTGGTGTAAAACACAAGTTGAAAGGTGTTTACCTAAGGAAAGTTTAGCGGCGAGCACGTCTAAACTCCGGCGCTTCCCTATAAGTTTCCACGCGGCCTTTTTGGGGGGCTGCCCATAGATGTCACTTTTGGGAGCCCTCTTCTCTAAAGGGACTTCGGGCTAGACTCAATGTCTATCGGATCCTCCAGATCAGCAACCGGAATATCTGCCACCTCGCACGACTCCGGCTTCGGCTTCTTTAAACCTACGGGTGAGAGACTTCCATGGAATCAAAGACTACTACATAGTCATTCCAAGTGTCTGGCACAGAACACGTACCTTTGGGCGGGTCCGACCTGGGTTGAACTACCCTCCTCTCCACCACCGCGCTTGGCCCCGCGCGCCTCTTCTTATTGGGGTTCGGACCAGTGCCCAAATTTTTCAATGCGCCTTCATCAACGCACAACACAATAAGAAGTATGAAAAGATGTGAACAATCAAAATTATGAAGGCTTACCACTCTCATGCGCGGGGGCCGCCAAATCCTCATTCCTGGGAAGCTCAAAGCTTCCCAGGATCTGCACATACCCCGTGGGCTTCTCCGGGGCAAGGGCAATATTCTTTACCCTCCCCTGTTCCCTTTGGAACGCCACCACATACAGCGCCACCCCTGCAAAAAAAACATGCATACAGTTAGTCTTCGCACAAGGAGAAATCAAGAAATAATGAAAAAAATGAGACAATACTTACTCTTCTCCCCTCCCATATACACCGGCTTCTCCCGGCGGTGGGGCTTCCAAACCAAACTCATGCCCACTGCCACCAGCGCCCTCACCGGCAACTAAACCACGGGTTCTCCTTGATGTCCTTATACTAGGACTCCACCACTGGTATAGGAGAGGTCTCGACAGCAATGTCCTCCAGTCCCCGGAAGTGCATCCGGAGGGGTATAACGCCGGCCTTCACAAAAAAAGAATTTTGCCTTCCAATCATGGTAGGACTTCGGCGGAGAGAGCAAAATCTTTTTCGCCTGGATTCTATGTTGGAAAGAGTAGTATCCTAATGAACAGTGTAATTGTTAAAAAAACCCTAAACCGGTCAACGGTTGGGGTAATGCCCATGGATCAACACAAAAACTCAAAATGTTTGATTCGCACCATCCCCAACGGATTGAGTTGGGAGATGTGGAATCGGTAGTATTCAATAATATCAAGAAAGAATTTGGTTGCCGGTACCCGGAAGTTACCATCGACGAAAAAAATCAAAAAATAAAGTAATATAGCCGGCCGGAGCATCGGCGGCGGTCTCTCCCTCAGCCGGAAACCGGGCATCCCAGTCCTTAGGGAACCGGAATCCGGAGACCAAACGCTGGAAACTCGCAGAAGACCACTTCAACACTTGCAATGATGTTGAAGCCTCACTGGCTGAAACGTTTTCCGGACCCCTGGTCGCCATGTTGATCGTCGGAGAAAAGAAAAGAAGATTGAAGAGAACAAGAACTCAAGAATTCAGAGAGAGTTTCAAAGAAGAAGTTTTGAAAGCGTGAATGGAAACCCTAGACGGTTCCCTTATTTATACGCATCACATGTAATGCGATGGGGAAATGTGATGCACGCGCAGAATCAACAACCAATCAGCGCATGCCGCGTGTAGGGAAAGTGGAAACTGACGGTCACCACACGCGTGTGGCTGGTACTTTCTCTGCCCATTCATTAATGAAAGAGAGGCTGCACTGTTGACAGCATGGCACAACTGTCAAAAGTCACTTTCAGGGCACTTTTTTCTCACCAACTTGCCTGCAACATCAGCATGACGAAGATTCAAATTTCAAAGACCTCATCATGAGCAAAGTTTTCACTCACACAAAGGTTTTCTTCACCCCTTATTGAAGTTTTCCTTTGAAATAAGCGCGCATATAAGAATTTTCATAGTCCAGCAGTCCACCTACTTGCCAACATGCGCATAGGAGCACCACTGGACTGGGGGGACTTGGAGGGGTATAGTCCCAAAAACTCTGCGTCTGCGCAAGGAACCATACCCTCGATGACAACATATTACAAGAATAACCTTGCGCCCAATGCACAACGGTGCGCCATTCTTGAAACCGACATGTTACCTAAATAACCTTGCGTGCAACGCGCAACGGTATTACAATCTTGATACTAGTAGGTCGCGCAATGAACCTTACGCACACTGCCAACGACAAGTTAGACCTAGAAATGCAGGTCACACAACGAACCTTGCGCACACTGCGCAAAGGCAAGTTAGACCTGGAAGCGCAGGACCTTGACCCTGCACGGATCAAACAACCCTCTAGCCGCGAAATCCTAAAACCTAGCACAAGGCCAAGACCAACATGAGATCAATTCATAGTCTTGAGAAAAAGACTTAATCCCTACAACTCCGCGCTAGCCAGAAAGCAGTGACAAAGCCATGCGGAAGGGAGAAGTGCAAAGAGGCGTTGACCAAATACAAAGGTACAAAGTGGCAGAGTTGTGACCCAATAGCTGCTCGGCAGGTTGTGTCAGACTACGTCGCATGAACAGTAATGCAGAAGACAGACTGTATGCAAGGACGTACACGTGGCACCAACCAAACTCACGCTAGTGACTCTCACACAATCTCCACTATCGGTTTATTACAGGTCTGACACCAGGGACAGCTGCCATGACACGTGGCTCCATTCACCATGCGACAAAGCGCACCTCCTGCTGAGATCATTAAGGATCGATGCAGATGAGACAGAACGGATATCCCTGGTCGTCTGGGTCGGGCCCAAGGCCCATCATCCCATCTCCTACTCACCTATCTTCGGCTATAAAATAAAGATCATACCTCAAGGTAAAATCATCTACATACGAGATTACTCACTAATTACTTGCAAATTGCTTATTACCTTGCAATCTCAAATACTTATTTTCACATCGGAGTGTGGTCACGGAGAAAACCCTCCCTTTTTCTCCGTTGACGAGGCTAACGGCGTTGCTAGTTTTGTAGATAACTCGAAGTGAAATCACCCAGAAGAGCAAACGAGAGATAACCTTTCATGTAGAAATATTGAGCTTTAACCCAAATATCCTCGGATATTCCTCGTGGTTATCCAGTGTTTCTTCACGTTGGGTATATTCCATTTGCAAGGTAGTAACCGCGCCTGTATTCCACCCCGAAACCGTAAAACTTGTGTCTGGACCTATAAGTAAGAATAGTCGATGACTCATTCAGAACCGACGTCTAAACATCTCGTCCGTGTTCACAGGTTCGTCGGCAAAGTAATCGGCCACTAAACTATCATGCCCAACTAAATATTAACAACGAAAAATAAATTAAATTCATTATTAACACTAAAAAGAATTACATAAATTAGAAAAATACACCAAAATGAAGATACACTAAAAAATTAAATACATTATTTAAATTAAAAAAAGATACACTAAAAAAGTTAAATACCTTGTCGGTGTCGATTTAAGGTGGCCGCCCTAGTTTGTGGTTGTGACGACGTGTCTTCCTCTTCCTCCTCCTCCATGATCATATGTGCTGCGTGCATAATGAAGTTCGCAAAAAATAATTCGCCTCACCCGAAGATGATGAACACCGGTGAAGAAGAAGAAGACATGCCTATATTTTTATATATAATATGGTTGCGTATAAAAAATTAAGAGATTGAAAAGATTTGGGTTAAAAGTGAGAGAATAAAGGGTATATATTTATAAAGTGGTATTGAATTTTTTTTACAAATGGTTGTATGTTAACGGATAATTTTTTGTCATTTAGTGCACGTCCTCAGTGTCTTGGAGGAGACGGTCTCGACGTCGCCGGCCCAGTGAAAATGGTGTTGAGGGGCGTCGCCGGGCCAGGCCGGCCTGGACGGACTCCCACACCGAGTAGCCTTATAAAGAGTGACACATGTTATTATCACAATCCTTTTTCGATTACTTAGACAAAATTCACTTTTTAGTGGATCCTTCCCATATATATATATATATATATATATATATATATTTTGCTAAAACATGATGGATTACAGATCATGTGTGTGGAGGTCACCCAACTATGTAACTTCATCAAGTCCACCCATATTCTAAAACAACTTTAGGCCACCAAGTATGTATCTGGTTTCATTTATACCCATTTGGCTTGAACGTATGCTAAAAATTGTGAAGTGAAAAAAACGTCCGAGTTTAACTATTAAAGTAGTACAAATATAAAAATCTAAATGCAAACCAATAATAACCTTCATTTAGGTGTATCTTTCTTTTAATAAAAGTGTTTTAGGAAGTATTATGTGATAAAAACACCCTTTAGGGACATTCAACCCGTTTGACCAGATCGACCCACTCGACTTTCTTTTCCTTCTGGACTTTCTTTAACCTGTTTGGACTACTAGGATGATCCAAACATTTAGAGTGATGATCAAAACATTTGATTAACTCTATATAATCGAACTCAATTTGGATGATCAAAACATTCAAATACTAACCTTGTCCTAGTTACGGTTTCAATTTCAAGAAAGGGCTATAAAGAACCAATAATTTAGTGTAGAAGAAGGATGCGTTGAACTCTTTTAGAAGAAAAATAAGTAAAACACACGAATAATACACTTCTCTTCCGAACCTACAACTTCAATTATATCAAATGTTACAATAGATTTGTAGGCAACCGCATGTTATAACAAACACAAAAGGGATTCCCACCGATTTCTACCAATAGAATCGCCAATGAATGCTAATCTAAGGTCTCCTAATCTTTCTAACATGGTTTTTGCATCAAATCTGCATTCAAAGACATGATCAAACACTAGAATTAGCAAGATATCAATGAATCATCAAACTAACACAAACACTAGAATTAGCAAGATATCAATGAATCATCAAACTAACAAAAACCATATGAAAAAAATCTGAATGAAGCAGGTTGATTTTTACAAGTTATTTCAACATACAAGTAAACATTCTTAAAACACACATCCAAAACACCCCTAATTTAAGTAAACATTCTCAAAAGCATCAATCACCGGCTGCAAACACAATCGTATTTTAAATAAGAGACATAAATATCAAGAATGACAGATTTTGAAAAGTCGTATTCCTGAACCACACTTAAAGAATCATTTTTCTTTCACTAACAGAAACCAAGAAACCAATCTCTTGCAATGACATACGACCCGAGCATTCTTTCATTAGCTAACAGAGTTCCTGTAAGTAAGAGAAAATAATGGCATGGCAACATTTAAAGAATCATTTTTCTTTCAAATCAACAATAGTAATATAACAGACATGTGGTATAATATATTAACTTTCTCAAGAAATTATACTTATTGGACTTTTCCCTTGATAACCTACATTTTAACGGCAGCATGTCCACTAAGGATAAGAATAAGACATCCAAGCTTAACAATATCATATCATGTACTAACAAAAGAGACTAACCATAAGTCTTTGTCCCCAAATAGGGTTCCCAACAATAAGCTTTGAGCACAGTCAACCATCTCAGATGCTTCCACGACATAACATGTTTTGCACCAGCCTAATAAGTGACAAGAAAGCGTTATTAGTCACTGTACGTGTAATCACGAATGTGATGTTAGTATGTAATAGCAAAAAGGTGTTTAGATGTGCATTTTTGTAAATACACCTTAGCAAAAAACAAGGACAACATTCCACTTCCAGCACCAACATCAACCATTTGGCCTTTCATATCTTGAAACCTAATCTTTACGGTCAACAATATCCTATCTTGAAACCTAATATTTACCGTCAACAGTAAGACACATAGAGGTTAGTAGTCGAACCATTTTCCCTTTCAACCACTGCTTCTTCAACACTCTGTACATATAATGCAACACCATAAATTAATTTATGAAAAGAAATAAGAAAAGCTATTTCAATGCTAAAAGTAAACTTATAAACAATTTTGACAAAGTTTCATCTAAAAAAAACCTTGATTTCGAAAACAAATTGATAATTATCTTCATTAGAATCTCCAACATCTTTATCTAAGTCCAACAGAAGAACATCTCTGCTTGATGAACTGAAACGCAGGTACAAAAAACATAGTATTGATAAACTTTGAATAACGAAATTCGACAAAATCAATTAACTTATAAACTTACAAACATCAACTTCATTGTCCATATTATAATCATATAAAAGCAAGAAGTGATTTTTGCGGCACCGGTGAAAAGGGGAAAAACCCTAATCGAAAATGATACGAAGAAAAAACATAATATGAAGAAGATAAAGATGAAGATAAAAAAAAACCATTTACCTTTTTCAAATAGTCATATGAAGAAGGAGATTGATAATCACAGCTACTTGGGTATTCACACACCCACTTGTATTGTCTATTTAGATATCCTTTAGACGGGTCGTCTAGATCTAGACAGGGCGTCTAGGGTTATTTTTTCTCCGACCACATTCCTGCACCGTACAACGTCAAATCAGTCACATCAGACGGGACGTCTAGCAGTAGACGGAGAAGAAGACGACCAGGCAGTCTAGAGCTAGACGGCCCGTCTTGAATGTTGTGCTCTGCATGCATGTCAGCCAAGTTGCAAAGTGATACGCCCCGTCTAGGCCTAGACGAGGCGTATATATCATCCTTAAATAGAGCCATGCATAACATTTGTGTCGCAAAAATTTTTCGATTCGTCGTCGGAATTCTCTCCGACTTCTTCTTTGGCTTATATTACTTCCTCTGATATCATTCAATGCATGTGGGTAAAGTAGTAAAGTGATACGCCCCGCGTAGACGTTAGACAGGGCGTCTATTTCTTTGTTAAATAGACCCATGCAGAGCATTTGATGTCGCATAAAACTTTCAATTCGTCGTTGTAATTCTGTTTGTCGTAAACTTTGGCTTGTATTACTTCATCTGATATCATCCAAAGGTGGTGAAATGTCATTAAACTGGAACGGGTCATCGGTGCCTGAAGTCAATACGGAAACAGTTATTAGGTTAAACTAGTTATTGTTTTAATTATTTACTAACAGTGATATCGTTGTTAGGGGGAGAGCGGTGTTCTCAATTCTAACGACCAAGAGGAGGTTGTGTCTAGTGTACAAGACATTATTCGTGATGGTAGAGGATATGGTGGTGAGGCACCCCCATACGCAGGCACTCCGTATCTCGCGGAGATCGTTTGAAAACGGCTGAGGTTTACAGTGAGTATAACACATATTTATCCGATGGAGATCATCCTTATATATTTTGGAAAAAAAGTATTGGAGGGACGGTTTCCAGCATGCAAATTTGTATCTCAATCGACTACACGTCAAAGAGTGTCTTGTGCTGAATCGAAGACTATAACTGAAGGGAAACTCGAGGAGTAAATGAGAAACACTGTCATTTTTTAAATATATAAGGTTTTTGTTTGCGTAATAGAGTGTGTTGTGGTTTAACATAGTGATATGTTGTTGAACTTATTTCAGATGTTTCTACAGCACCTAACGAGTCTCAATCATCGTCTGATGATTAGTCCTGGTTAACCACGGTCAAGAAAGCAAGAACAATGGCTCGATCTTTTTTATGTTTAATACGATTTATTTGTATAAATAATACAAAGATTTTTTAATACAATAAAAAAACTTTTGGTATAACTAATAGGATTTTATTTACTTAATTTGAACTTTGATATAAGCAGACATTCCTTCAGTACACCCAAAGCACAGCAATTAAACCATACAAAGCTTTGTATCTAAAAACAACAAACTCTGGGTATTGACAAACAGACGGTAATCATAGTATCCGAGCTCCCATTTCCAACCGTCGCCACGGGCAGTATTGACATTTCGTTATCTGCCGGTGCCGACGGTTGGAAGTGGGAGCTCGGATACTATGATTACCGTCTGTTTATCAACACCCGAGTTTGTTGGTTTTTAGATACAAAGCCCATCTAAAAACCAACAAACTCTGGGTATTGAGAAACAACAGCAATTATACTCTCCGAGCTCTCACGTCCCACCGTCGGCACCGGCAGACGACGAACTGTCGGTACTGCTGGTGGCGACGGTGGGACGTGCGAGCTCGGAGATTATAATTGTTGGTCAATACCCAAAGTTTGTTGGTTTTTAGATAGGTTATGTACGGTTTAAAAAACCATACAAAGCCCATCTAAAAACCAACAAACTCTAGGTATTGAGAAACAACATCAATTATACTCTCTGAGCTCTCACGTCCCACCGTTGGCACCGGCAGACGACGAACTGTCAGTACTGCCGGTGGCGACGGTGGGACGTGCGCGCTTAGAGAGTATAATTGCCGTCTATTTGTCAATACCCAGAGTTTGTTAGTTTTTAGATAGGCTTTGTATGGTTTAGTTGTCGTGCCTTTGGTGTACTGGTAGAATGTCGGCTTATATCAAAATTCAAATTAAGTAAATAAAATACTATTAGTTATACAAAAAAATTTTTAATGTATATATATGGGTCGTCTAGACCTAGACGCCCCGTCGTATCTAGCAATAAGACCATTATACCCCCGGTTTCTTGGCCGTCTAGGCCAAAACCAGGGGCAAAACGGTCATAATGTCAGGGTCTAGACGGGTCGTCTAGACCTAGACGCCACGTACAGTGCAGGCGGGATCTTTATCCCTGAAAATTTTTGAATTTTAAATTGAAAATGTAAATTACCATTTTACCCCTGAACCGTCGCCCGTCTAGGCCTAATTCAGGGGCAAAATGGTAATTAACCACGCTGAGCTGTAAAACACTCAGCATGGTTAATTACCATTTTGCCCCTGAATTAGGCCTAGACGGGGGCAGTTTAGGGGTAAAATGGTAATTCGCAGCCTAGACGACCCGTCTAGGCCTAGACGCTCCGTCTAAGGGTCATATATGACCCGCAACCTAGACGACTAGAGGCAGATGACACACACTCAAACATACACACACATACGTATTCAACTGTATCCGGACCGTATTTTTGCCAAATCAAGGATCTCTGGTACGTATTTTCACCTGTACTTTATTGTATTATGCATTTAGATCGTAGGTTGTGTGTGAATTTGATGATTTTTGGGGTTTAAGGGCTGTAATCTTCGAGTAGTTGGGTTCTGTGAAGAACAAGACGGGCGTCTAGCCCTAGACGACCCTAATTTTTTTGTTAACTTCTATAATTTTTTGATTTGTTTGTGTAAAATTACTAATATAATAACAGATTAGTTATGGACGAGATTGGAGATCCGATTCACGGGGACCCACATCCGCATGGTCCGCGACGGGCCCCGCCAGCGCCGGTTGACCCCTCCACGACCACCCCTATCTCGAGTTTCCGCCCGACACCGAGGCCGCCCGTTTTTGCGGGAAGCTACGGCGGATGCACGTCGGATCACACTCGGCGGTCGACTGGGATACGATCGAGGCGATTGTTGAGACCCGGAGACTGCGTTTCTTCATTCCTGTTGATTCCCCGTGGCACTGTCTGTTTGACTTGGCCGGCACGCCGAGTTATAGGGAGCTGCTCGTCGAGTTCCTATCGACCTTCTCGTTCCACCCTCCACGGGTCAACCAGCCGCCTGCTCAGCCACAAGGTCATCCCCCTCCGCCTGAGGTTTCTTTCAGGCTTGCCAGTGTGTGGCGTTCGATGACGCTTGCGGAGTTTGCCGTTCATAGGGGCATATACCTGCAGGAGGAGATTGCCACCGATGTTTATACGGAGGGGCTAGTGGCGATTGATAAACCCACTCTATTGGGATTTTGGGGGGTGGTCGCAGGCCCTGACACTTGGGAGCATGTCAGGGCGAAGGGGAGGATTTCTCACGTTGCCGACCCGCTGTACAGGTACGTACGTTTATTACATTATTGTTTGATTATTAATTGTTTGAATTAATTTACGTATTTCGCTAATATAATGTGCAGGTATCTACATCGGATGCTTGCTACGTCTATTACCGCTCGCGGACACAGCCGTGAGTGGTGTACGAGCACCGATTTATTTTTTACTATTGTCTGTTGTACAGGAGGCCGTGCGTGCTTGCGCACGGTATCGCCCAGTACTTCGCCTCCGCCCATCACCGGCAGGAGCGCGGCTTTTTGTACGGCGGGGCGTATGTCACCGTCATAGCCAAGTCGTTGGGTCTTGTGCCGGAGTCGGACCCGCACTTGCAGCCGGCCATACCGTCCACGCGGATGGGTTTTCAGACCTTGCGCGGGATGAGGCTGGTGAAGAGGTTCTACATGCTCGGCGAGCGGTTTAAAAGCCGCGAAGGTGAGCCATGGATTCCGGAGCCGCTGCCAGATCACTTCGCTCCAGTCCATCCGCCGGCAGATGAGGCAGCGGTAGTCCAGGACCCTCCGGTTGATTTTGACGGACCGGCACCGCCACCACCGCCACCACATCACGGGGCGCCTCGGTTTCCACAGCACGTCCTTCCAGGTCATGCCCCGGGGGTTGCGGCATACCCGCGCTTACGAGCCGACGTCGACAGGCTTATGGATCTCATGGGCTGGGTGGTCCGGGAGATGCAGGATAGACGTGAGAGAGACAGGTTACCTCCCATACCGCTCCCACCACCTCAAGCACCACATCAGCAGCAGCAGCCGTAGCAGCCAGATCCCGATCCCGACTCTGAGGCCGACTCGTATGCATAGATATTTTGTATTTACTTTTCAGCTGTACAGATAAATATTGTTTTGGTTGTACAAATTTATGTTATAGATGTTATATTTAACTTTGTTTTCAGTTATTCGATTACTTGATGATTGTTTTTGTTCAATCGACATTGAAAGGTAATACGGAAACAACATACACTTGTTGCATTCATCTTAAAATGTTGAGAACAGTATTAAATTTTAGTATTGTATTTAAAAAAATATATAATGTAAAAACAATTAAATATATAAACGATTGAAAAACATAACTCACTTTTTGTACAACAAACAAAACTTTTTAAAAACCTAAAATTACACCTAAAAAAATCAACCTCCAACAACAACCAATTTATCTCACTAAAACACTATTTTTCAATCTCCCTACCAAAACACCCCTTTTCCAACAAAAAAACACATGGACCTAGACGGTTCGTCTAGGTCCAGAGGGCCCGTCTAAACACTAAAATCTATGGGCCACGGGCCCTGGCAGGTACTTGCTGACTCCTCAAAATCAGTGCTAGACGGGCCGTCTAAGCCTAGACGACCTGTCTAGGGCTCAGGGGTGTCCAAATAGGCAGCATGGGTGTGTGAATAGATTGAGCCTTTGTAAAAGCACGTATGAGTATCCAGGAAGCGGTGTGAATGAGATGAACGAGGGAATTAGGGTTATTACATGGTTTATATAATCGGGTTAAAATTCCGGGTATGGTAAAGTACGCGGTATCCATTAAACAATAACACTTACCCATTGAAGAAACACTGAATCTGTAACGCTCTGTATTTTCTGTACTTTCCATATTTACAAAGTTGTATTCACATTTCTATTTTAGAAACTTGTAATCGTGTCGTATTTATGTTTCATTTTCAATCTTGTAATCCGAGAATTTGATCATTGGAAATTCATTGTATACATATACGTGTTACATTTAATATTTGTGTTATATACGCAATCAATATTTAAATATGTGTATATACGCAAAACCGAGACTTCAAATACCCTTTGGATACCTAAAAACAAGCTAAAATACAAGAAAATGATATAAAATAACCAAGTTACAAAGTGTAAGGACTAAAAGTGAGCAAAACCAAAAGCTTTTCCACTTCCTTTCTCCTCCAATCACCTTCCACCCTTTTTTAGCTAATTAAATTTCACTCTTTTCCACCTCCTTTCTCCTCCAATCAACTTTCACCATTCTTTAGCCAATTAGATTTCACCATTTCCCACCTCCTTTCTCCTCCAATCACCTTCCACCTTTCTTTATTCAATCATATTTCACCCTTTTCCACCTCCTTTCTCCTCTAATCACCTGCCACCTTCATTTAAACCCCAACCACTTAACCCTCTTATAAATACCAACCCTAACACCTTCCAAACACTTGCACCACCTACAAATCACTTCCAAACTCTCACAAATCTCCAAGATTTTCAACTTTGGGCAAAAAGTTCAAGAACCAAAATTGGTAACTTCGGTGTTCCATCAACTCAGGACTCGTCAAACCCACTAAGTGGAAATTTCTTCGCAAATCGTGAGTATACATGACCCCTTTTGCTTTTACACTTTTGGGTACAATACTTTATACTATTAAACACACGCAATCACTTATACTTTATGCAAACACAAACAATCCAATCATACATGCTTAACTACGTGATACTTGATTTGTATTCTTGAAACATTCTTATGTGATTTACTTGTCATTAACCTTTTTAAAGCCTCCCCTTAACATGTATAGCGCTATAGGAGTTTCGCACCGCCCGTGTTCTTGTGGTCATGTTAAGTCATTCATTCATTACAGTCCTATCGTTGCGACGATAAGATTTCGCTTGCGGTAAACTTTGGGTTGACTTGTATAATTACATGCCTTGGTACGTTAATCTAGTTAACTATTTTTGTCAAGTGGATTGTTCAAACCTTCTTTACATATATACTAGTACTCAAACTTGTATGCTCGCCAATACTTTTGTATAGAACTATACTTTAAAACGTATTTGCTGGATTTTGACGATGATGATGCACGGAACCTAGTATGATGCCTAGAAACACACCTTAAACTTTAATACTTGTTGTATCTTATTTTGAGCCAAACTTGTTGTAATTTCATTTTCAATTAATGTACTTGATATTAGCAATAAAATGAAATTTTGTTATTTAAATACTTGTCACTTTTTAGCGTTATGAAGTCTCGAGCAATCTCGTTCGTCTCACTGCGATGTTTCCGCCATCGATTGGGGTGTAACAGAACCAACGATCTATCGGATCGAGGTACGTGGACAGGGTCTCTGCATGTGAAGGTTTATCTCCTGTTTGACCGTCGATATAAAGATCTTCATCCGGAACTAATTCAAAACTGAACACCGTCGTTAGTCTTGCCACGGGGAGAAGGGGATCCTCTTCGTGACCACACTCTGGCGTGAGAATAAGTACCGTGACTCGTAGAAGACGAAGTGTAGTGTAAGTAGTGAGGAGTGAAATTGTGAATGAATAGCTTGTACCTCAAGTCTTCTATTTATAGCCGGAGTTTTGGGTGTTTGGATGTAACGAAGGTATAATAGAATCTTCTTCACTATTAGTGATTACATCTCCATCCATGCACACGCATTAGGAGATGATCCACCGTGGGGGAAACGCCACGTGGACAGTGGTAACATTAGATCTTCATGCAGATTAAGCTAACATTTGAGTGCAAGATCGACACCCTAGATGTTGCCACGTCATATTTGGTTATAACCGAATGATGCCCGCACGATTGCCATTTAATGCTTTTAGAAGATCTAAGGCTATGGAGCCTTGATCTAATGCTATGTGTCCAGTTAGTTACAACATAAAAGATTTCTTTAGCTTAGTTCTTTGTTACCGCGCGTGCATAGATGTCTGTGCACCAGACTTAAGAGTTTTACTATCTCTTACTTCAGGCTTAACCATACCTTTGTGTGGATCCGCGAAAGGATGTTAAACGAAGTTTAGATGTTTTCGCTCTATCTTTGCGCGAGGTCAAATAAGAACTGTTCTTGCAAATCTGACTTACCGTTACGCAAGGTGCGCAAGGTTTATCAAGCAACCTGCTGTCATTTGAGGGTATGGTATCCTGCGCCGACGCAGGGTTTTTGGGACCATACCCCTCCAAGTCCCCCAGTCAAGTGTTGCTCCTATGCGCAACTTAGAAAGCAGGTAGAGCACTGGACTATTATAAAAAACACGTATGCGCGTTGTTTACAAAGGATGTAAATTGTTACAGACCTTTGTGAGAAAGAAACAAAAGAAAACCTTTGGGTGCAGGAAACCCATTGCTCAAGATAAGGCTTTTGAAATTTGAATTTTCAAAGCTAAGAGGCTGTAAGCAAGTTGTTGAGGAAAATCAGGATGAAAGTGACATCTGACGGCTGTGGCAAGCTGTCAACAGTGTCAGCTGCTTTTTATTAATGAATCGCAAAAGAGTAACGGCCACGCGCGCGTGGCATTCGTTAGACTCCCACTTGCCCTCCACGTGTCATATGTGAGTTCGTCTCTGGGTGTGCGGAGGCGTCACGTTTCCCCATCGCATTAAATGTGATGAGTATAAATATGCGATTTAGCTTGGTGGAAATTCACTCATTTCCCCATCGCATTCTATCTCTTCCCAGATTTCTTTTCTCCAAAACCCCCTTTGATCACTGCTTCACCCGATAATAAAAAATGACGACCGAAGAGAGACCTGAAAGTACTACCAGCAAAGAGACGACCAGCTCGCTGCCAGTATTAAAATGGTCAGCAAACAACTTTAACAAACTTGCCGCCGGTTTCCGATTTCCAGAAAAATGGAGTGCTCGGTACCCACCGGAATGGATACTGTTGCAAATGCCCCACCTGGTTATGTCACTCAATTTTTTGACCACTTTGCAGACCGGAACTTTCGGTTGCCGATGAAAAAAATTTTCTTGGATATCCTTGATCAATACCGATTCCACATATCCTAGTTAAACCCCATGGGAATGGTCAGGATAAAACAATTTGAATTTCTATGCCGATTGATGGATATTCATCCATCTATAAACCAGTTCCGAGTTTTTTATCAACTTCATTGCTCGCTAGGGTTTTATTCGTTTCAACACCGCATTCAGGCGAAGAAAATCTTGCACACACAGCCTAAATCCTATCACGATTGGAAAAAAATTTCTACATCAAGGCAGGAGTCATTCCCCTGAAGATGCACTTCCGCGGTGCCAAAGATATTCCAGTGGAGACCATCTCCATTCCTGATCGTGAATCGTGGTATCAGGATATTAATGAAATCCCAGCCGTTCAGCTACAGGATAGAGCTCTGATTTCTACGGGAATGAAATGCTGTGGAATTCTGAGCGCCGTGACACATGGAAGGAGACAAAAGTAAGTCTAGTTATTTGTTATTTTTCCTTGCAAATTATTTGTTTAACCATCTGGAAGTGGTAAGTGTTATATGTTTGTTACTTACATCCTTCAGATTACTTAGTGTATGCTGCGCAATGATGTAGGTGCGTTGCTGAACCTGGGCATTGGCCCAGACTCTAAGAAGAAAAGGCGCACAGGGCCTAGTGTTGGTGCGCCCAAGAAGCCTGCTCTATTCAAGGCGGACCCACCAAAAGGTACGTGCTCTGTGCCAGACACTTGGGTTGACTATGTAGCGGTTTCTGATTCCTTAGAAGGCCTTGCGCCCTATAGGCTTGAGGAAACCTAAACCTAAGCTGCAGGATGTCGCAGAGGTACTAGCTGCAAACTTCGATGATCCCATTGACCTGGACTCAAGTCCGGAGCCGTTGAAGAGGAGATCTGAGAAAAGAACTCTCCCGAAAGATGATACTGTTGCATAGTCCCCAAGAAAATTGTGAAAAGAAAACCATAGGGAAACGCGGTAACCTTGATGCGCTTGCAGCCAAATTTTCTCCGGGTAAAACTTTAATGTTGCGCTTAATATTTTACTCTTCTTGATTAACCATTTCAGCGTGTTTGTTATACAGGGAAAAATGAAATCCTAGTTATAATACCATCCATTCCTACTTTGCCCACGAGACTACACCAATACCATCACCCACTCATAATGGTTGCGCAGGCGCAGAGTGCCATGGATGATGAGTCACGTGCCAGGGTAGCGGAAACAAACGTAGGTGTTGAGGAGGCAGTGGTGCCGTAATGAAAAACTGTGGTTGAGGAGGAAACCCAAGAACCACCTGTTGAGGATATTCCCACAGATACTGCTCCTCCAAGAACTCATTCAGCCGAACAAGTGCTAGGGGGTGACGCCAGAGAACTTGGGGAGCACCCATCTGACGAAGGGTCCCTAATTCTCCAGATGAAATCCCGGGTGACTATTACTATCGATCTTATTTGGAAAAACGGATTGCTGATATTCATACGCCTGTTTGGAAGCTGAAACAGGGCGAAAAGTTTAGCCACTGGTAGGTGTGCCGAGAGTGGTTTAAGGGTGTTTTCCCACCAACGGAGGTGAGAGCGTGCGGCGAACAAGGCTATGAACAAACTTATCGTGCATATCTACAATTAGCTGCCAGTTCCCCCTCCAGTACCCACAAGATCATCCGTGAGTGGCGCAGTATGCACAGATATCAAGAAAAATTTGACGCCATGAAAAAAGAAATGACGCTTGAGAGAGCACAAATGGCTTAGCAGAAACAAGAATTTGGACCCGAGAAGGCTAAATTCGCTGAGGCGCAGAAGACGGAGGAATGGTCGGTGATGGAGTGGAAAAAGAAAACAGAAACCGCCACTGCCACACTTGCTAAGGAACGCAAACTGTGGAAGGAAGCCTGCGAGAGCGACAATAACGAGAAGATATCAGTGAGGAATGAACTTGTTAATTTGCTCACTGAAATAGAGCGCTTAAAAAAGGAGAAAGAGGAAGCCACTGGTGCCACTAAAGAGGTTAGGTCTTATCAGGAGCGCAGTGAACAGAAGGAGGTAAAAATTTCTGCCTTTCTAATTTTATGAAATCAAGAGATAGCCGAACTTACATCCTTGTTGCATAAGCAGGAGGAAACTAAGGCGGCTCTTGAAGTTGCAAAGAAAGATCTCCAAGCTGCCAAAGTTGAGAAGGCTGAATTGCAGCACCGACACCTGGAGGATCAAGAGAAAATATGACTCTATGAGGTGAAGGTAGGTGCGGACGAAAAACGTGCTGGGCTTGCGGAACAAAAGCTTGAAGATTCAGAAGCGGCACGCGCCACAGCAGAAAGTTTGGTTGAGCCGTTGACGAACAATACACTTTGGATTCAATAACATGGAGTTATGAATGTAAGTAAACGTTTATTATTTTGATCACCGTGTATCCTGATTCTCATTACATTTCCATGTGTTGTA
The DNA here is from genome assembly GCA_947069175.1 of Scalesia atractyloides. Lineage (NCBI taxonomy): Eukaryota > Viridiplantae > Streptophyta > Magnoliopsida > Asterales > Asteraceae > Scalesia > Scalesia atractyloides. The sequence goes on from CAMTDV010000001.1 coordinate 36,834,372, forward strand.
CAGATTGCGAATTTGATCCTGAATTCAATGGAGCTAGACAGCGTTGTGGCCAAGCTGATGGTCACGACGCGCCATGACGGTTATGCGCAGGGCTACGCAGAGTGCGCTCGTAACGTAACTCGTGCTTTTGACATAGCTTGGGATACCAGCCGTGCCGCTACCCATGGAGTCAATACAAATGCTACTTTTACTAAGGCGAAGCAGGAGTATGATCGTCTCCAGCTACCAGCGATGGATCTGGTGAGTGAGGCGCTACAACATGATGGTTTAATTGATCGCTTGAAAGATATCTTCCACGATGAAACTACAGAAGTTGACGAAACAGAAGGATAGAATGGGAGCTCCTGCTGCAAGTTGTGTGTAGGACAAATGGAAGGAGATAAGCTATCGATTGTAATCCCACTTGTGTAAACCGTACATGTGTTCTCTTTGATGATTATGTAACCATGTACTTTTTGACCCGATGCGGGTATGTTTGAAATGATAATCTAGTGTATATGTTTTGAGTTATAATATTTGCATGAAAAATAACTACTTTGTGTGGGTAAAGTAAATAAAGTTTGGCAATAAGCTCATGTATGAACTAGTCAAAACCCCGTCGACGCGCAATGGTCTCAGGCTGACCCTGAGGTAGATTTTGTTCATGAGACTAGTGTTATACCATAATGTTTTTGCGTATCCCCAAAGTGGTTTCGCGCATTTGTAACAAAAAAAAATTAAAGAATCAATGCAATGTAAGTAACAAATTTGTTTTGTTTTATGTATTAACGATAAGGCGCATGAGCCATGTACAAAGTCGATAAGATTGCATAGACCATGAGATATTTGTAAGTAGTGATCTTTTGCACCAAAACTGATATGGCGCAAGGCCGGTGCATGTAAAGATGCTAAGATTACATATAACATCACCGTAATTGTTATGCATTCCAAGTCCTAGGAATACGTGTGCCATCCAAACGTTTTAGGGTGTACGCCCCCTTTCCTAAGACTTCATGGATTACGTATGGGCCTTCCCACTTAGGCATGAGCTTCCCTGGAAGCTCAGCGTTAGACGCTTCATTATCTCTTAGAATGAAATCTCCAGAAAGAAAAGTACATATGCAGACTCGCGCATTATAATATTGTTCAAGCTTTGATTTGTACTTGGCCTCTTTGATTGTGGCATTTTCACGTCTTTCCTCCAGAAGGTCCAAATCAAGCCTACGCGCTTCATCGTTATTCTGGGTTCGCATAGCGATCAATTGCGATGATGGGAGACCAATCTCAGCTGGGATTACTGCTTCCGTCCCATCAACCAGGCTAAATGGTGTTTCGTATGTGCTGGTTTTTGGCATAGTTCAATGAGCCCAAAGGATACTTGGTAGCTCATCAACCTAGCCTCTCCGCGTCGTTCCCAATCTTGCCTTGATTCCTTCGATAATACTTTTATTGATACTCTCAACTTGGCCGTTACCTTGAGGTACGCGACCGAAGTGAACACATGTTCAATATGAATCTCGTTCATCCACCGTTGTAAATCTTCAGAGGTAAAATTGGGGCCATTATCACTGAAGATGCGCAACGATAGACCAAAATGGCAAATAACGTGTTCCCAGATAAATTTGCAAACTACCATTGCAGTAGTTAAGGCGAGCGGCTTGGCTTCTACCAACTTGGTGAAATAATCAACTGTGACGATTATAAACTTTACGGCACCTGGGGCATCAGGGAAAGGTCCCACCATATCGATTGCCCACTGCTGAAAAAGCCACGCTATTGTTACTTGGAATAAAAGATTTTTAGCGCACGATTTTGGAAGCGTGGCGCTGACATGATGCACACTTCATCAATGTTTCAACTGCGTCTAAGTGCATGCCCAACCAGTAATACCCAGCGTTCATGATTTTTGCTACTACCATGCGCGGGCTGATACGTGGTCGAAAACTGATGATGAATCGTATTTAAGTTTATGTTTTTACATGACTTTTGGTTTTGAATGGCCTACTTTTGATTAGAATTGTGTTTTGCAGGTCTAACGGAGTTTAAGGAGCTGTTCGGGAGCTTTACGAAGCATCGGGGAGCGAACGGCATCAACTGGGAATTGGAAATGAAGAAAACGGAAGCCAAGAGTTGGGCTTAGCATCGCCGACGCCCAAATGGGCCGTCGGTGACGCCCCTTGGTTATTCGCGTCGTCCAGAAACTCGCGTAGACAGTTTAGTAAGGCGTCGGCAGAAAACTGAATATCTAGAGGGCGTCGCCGACGCCCTATTTGGCCGTCGCCGACACCCTCCAGAAAGTGCTATCGCTGAATTTTGTTTGTTGAGTGTTTTGAACGAGTTATAACCCACTTTTTGGGTTTTTCAAAGGGGGTTACGGAATTTTGAGCCTTGAAACACCTTTTGGGAGCCAAGAACACCACAAGCATGATCCACAACCTCTTCCAATCGATCCAGTCCATTCCATCCATCCCAATCATAATTCTTGATCATAACCCTAGCCTATTCTCACCATCACATTCATCATCCATCCATATTCATATTTCATCTCAAACCCTAACCATCATCATCCCTACTTCGAAGCTTCAAGATGTGTGTGATCAAGTTCCAATCATCCGGTGATCAAGTTCCTTTCATCATGAGCGGCTAATCTTCGAGGGTTTCACCCCGGTGTAGACATTTGTAAGATTAGGGTTACTTTATGATTTTGGTTGATTTTGTGGCAAATTGACTTGTATTTTGAATTGATTAATAATTGTCTTACATGTGAACTATATTTGCGAATTGTCGAATGATGATAAAATTCGACTTTGTGAAACAAGTTTGTGTATTTATGCCTTGTCTTTCAAAAGGGATTATTTTTCCGAAGTAACAAAGTGTGTTGTGGTCCGTCATATACGTGATAGCAATTAGCACCTAAGCTTTGTGATATCAAAACCGTTAATGACAAATTCAATTGAATCAATCTAAAAATTGTTAGTAACCCTAGGTTTTGCATTTGTTGAACCGGGTGTGAACCTTGTTTTCAAACCATTGTTTTAATCAAGTAATTTAGTTTTCGTGCAATTGTTTAATTTAGTGATTAAGTAATCAAACTAATTTTTGTCGGATCAATCCGACACCTCTTCAAACCAAACCAAATTAATCAACCTTATAGCAAGCTTTATAAAAAGTGACACTTTTACTTAAAATCAATCACATCCATTCGCAAACCACAAACTCTTCGTGGTTCGACCCTTACTACCACTAACACATTGTTAAGGGTAATTAGGGTTATAAATATTATCTTTGACCGGGGCGTGACACTCCGATCATGGGCCAGCATGAATTCCACATGAACCTTCTTGAATCTCGCGGATCAAGTACTGTGCATCTTGTGGGTCAACACAACGATGGAGTGGTCCAAGATATGACTTCCAAAAAAGTATTTCATCTACCATTTCGTAGTTCAGCGCTTTGTTTTGGACATTCCTCGCCTCCGCTTTATTCTCTGGTAGCACGCTAGACTGTAAGAACATGATGATGGGAGACATCCAAGAAGGATTTTTCCATTTCTATCACATTGACTTGACGTAACGGCACGGAAGGATTTTTCAGTACCTCGATGCGCACTTCTCTCGGGAGATGTTTGAAACTGGTTGTCGCTAATTTGCTAATCGCATCTAATGTTTGTTTTCACCGTGATTGATGTGAATTACTTTGAAACTGTGAAATTTATCAATCAAAGACTTTGCATGTTCAAGATACAGGGCTATTATCTCGCCCTTTGCATCGTAAAGCCCATTGATTTTCCAAGCGACCAAAAGAGAATCTATGTGCGCCTCCAGATTCTTAGCACCTATTTTGATTGCTAAACTTAGGCCCACGAGAAACGTTTCATATCCAACTTCATTGTTGGTGCTCTTGAAATTCAATCTAATTGCATAAGCAAACTCATGGTTATCGGGAGTGATTAAACGGAGACCAGCCCCTGCACCATCATCATTGGACGCGCCATCAATCTGGAGGGTCCATCGTGATCATCCGTGACGGGTATTGGATTTTGAACAACCTCACACTCTTGCGTCTTATTGCTTGGAACCTCAGTAATGAAGTCAGCTAATATATGACCCTTGATGGCTGGTCGTGGTTTATAAATAATATTATGCCCCCCCCCCCCTAATTCAATCACCCATTTTGTAACCAACCGGGGGAGACATCAGGTTTAGACAAGAATTAACCCAGATGGTAGTTCGTAAGAACTGTGATCACATGGCCAGAAAAATACCTGCACAACCGACGTGATGCATGAACCAATGCTAAGACGAGTTTTTCCATCATTAAGTATAGTGTTTCTGGATCAGTTAACATTTTCCTGACGTAATAAATTGGAGTTTGAACCCCTGCGCATTCTACAAGCAAGACTGCACCAACAACAATGTCTGATGCGGAAAGATACAAAATCAACGATTCATCTTTCTGTGGGGCAGTGGGAGTAACTAATCCTTAAGATCATTCCAAGAAGTAAGTTTACCTATTGGCAGATTGTCAAACCATAAGCGCAGCGCCTGTGAGAGTTTGAACAAACAAATGACACCACATAGGCAATGTCCATCCTCCAATAAGTCCCGCGTTGGTGAATAAGTGCATGTGATCACCAGGATCTGTTATACCATTAAATTTTCCCACATTGGAAGGTAACTTTGCGCGCTCAAGCGGAGCCAACGCAATTTACCTCACAAATTTGGATTGTTCCGCTGCTTCAACCGGTCTATAGATTAAATTATTATCATGTTCGGCCTTCGGATTGTATATAGCACGTGACTTAGGCTTGTACGCAGTGTGATCCTTTGGCAATCGATGAAACACGCTAGCACTGTCACCTTTGTCATATGTTTTCATAAATTCTTCGTGCTGGGTGTCTCGCCCCTGAGATGGACGCGGGTCCAGACGAGAATAAACCGATGCTCACCTCTGGGTATTTGACTCATATCTTGGTCTGGACTGAGAGTACTCTTCTGCCTCTCTTGCAGAGACATGTCATGGCACATGTTCTCTAGTCGGTAAATCGTAACTCAACACTCGTGGTGCAGGCGAAGCATGCACGTGAGTCGTTGGCAATATCACTGGTGCAGCCAGTGTGTTGGTTTGTGCACAAAGTTGCGCATAAATGGCATTTAGAGCTGTTTGAGATTTGACATACCATGACATCAGAGTCTCACCTGGAGGTAATATTGACTGATGTGCGTGAATTATATATATATATTTTTTTAGTTTTAATTTTCCTTCACACAAATTTAGTTTTAAAAATGGTTTTCACCTAAAAACTAACCACACATAAAAGATGGCAAGTGTACCCGTCAGGTGGTAATATAGTCGATAAGTAAGAAGCGGATATCAATCCGTGGACGTGGTGTCTTAATACTAAACCTTTGCTACTATTAAGCCTTTTCGATAAAGGAATTGATTTCTTTGTTTCTAAACTATCATGCACAAATAACAAATAGCTAACTAAACTATGGAAGAACGATATTTAAAAGAGGTTTCTTAAACTAAGTATCCACAAATAAACATAAGACAACAATTAAGGAAGACTAGTGGTGATACAAGTTCTATATTCAACTAAGTCCCCAATCAAGGCTTTCTAGTTTTATAAATCTTTGGAAAACTACAATGAGACAACATTCTAATCACCTAAGATTTATTCTTTTAAGTTCACTTGCTAAGTCGATGTTAATCTTTAATGAAGAGTTATTTGTTTGTCAAAACTCCTAACTCTAAAAGATAAGGAAAACTAATATGAAAAACACACTAGTCACCCTAACTTGGTTTCAAGTAAGTGACATCTTCATCATGTTCTTATATGAATTACAAGCATGGTCATGCTAGGTAACAATCTTGGCTTAAATCATCAAACCAACATAAGCACAAACTATAGAATTCAAATAAACATTCATATGATCTTTCTAAATCTAAATGCAAGAATCCATACACAAGTTCAAATCACCATTCTAATCATGTTAGCAATTACCATTCCTAGTTTCATGTTATGAATCATATCAACAAGTAACAAGATTCAAAAATCATTATGACCAAACATTCAAGAACAAGGACTTTGAACATGAACTCCAAGAACAAGATTAAATATCACCATGAAGATTAACAAACAACAATCACCACATCTATTTCCATGTTATCATATGCTCGTTAGCTTCAACAAGGTTTAAGCAACACAAATGTTTAGCCCATAAGGCTCATAACTACCAAATCAATTGCAAAATAACTTAAATTGTTCACAAGTAACAAGTGGCTAACCAATGTTTAACACAAGATTAAATGGTAAAATGAGTAGATCTTCAAGCGATTCAATCTTCTTCAAAGCTCCTTCTTGGCTCCACAAGCTTCCAAGACCATAATCTTGAGAGAAAAGTTCACCAAAATACTCAAACTCCCCTTCAAATGAGCTTAATACTCGTATTTATGCTGCTATTGAGTTGGCACGACCATGCCACCTTTTGGCACGGTGGTGCTTGGCAAGTGTCAGAAGCGCTTTTTCGTTTGTCGATCATGTTTGCTACCATTTTCGGAAAGATCTCGCTCGAACTTCTCCGAGGTGGCACAATTATGCCAAAAGGCGTGCTTATCGATGACGTATCCGGCGATGACTGTTTCGACCTCGGGAATGAACTGATCAGAAACTAACTTGGGTTGAGCACGGTCGTGCTTGGGGTTGGCACGATCGTGCCAGTCTTGGACTTTTCTGGTTTGCGCTGATAGTTGATAGTACTGATGAGAGTGCCGGTCGAGGGCATGGCACGGTCGTGCTTGGGGTCGGCACGGTCGTGCACTATCTGGCAGTTTGCTGGAAAGTTCCATTTTTGCTCCATTTTGCTACAAAAGCCTCCGTTTCAGCACCGGGCCGAATCCCAGACCTGTATTTTCACAAACAACTCACATGAGTATCAAAATCTATGAAAATATAATGAGTTCTCGCACAAACAGGGAATATTTGACGTTTAAAAAGATGAATAAATTCTTATACATCAAACACCCCCACACTTGAACTTTGCTTGTCCTCAAGCAAACTAGAACAAATAAAAACTCTCTCAATGGCAATTATCTAAACTAGCATTTTGTAAGCACAAATAAATAACTCGAGCTATAGCAATAACGGATTACTCGACATGAAAGGAAGACCAAAAAGTATGTAAAATATGTTTATGAGCAATGATCCATCTTTGACATCCCTACAAGTTCACCTTACATCCTCACAATGTTCACACACACTCGGCTAAATATATAGGTGCACATACAATTCATGGAGTATGTTTAGAACACTCGATGCCAAGACGATGACTATGCAATATCATAAGCTTGTGGAAGGATCAAATCTAGACACTCGACCAACATATAACATAAATCACGAGGTCTTGTTTGGGTTGTAACTTGGCTAGGGTTAAGGGTGTGGAAATGGATTTTTTTTAAAGTGGCTAAAACGGTTGTAGCCCGACGGTTTGACTAACTTGAAGCAAAGGAAAATACAACTATACAACTTAATGATATCTAACTGAGAGCTAGCCGACAAGTTTAGCTTTTTATCTCCCAAAATTGCTCTATCAAAGCCAATTGACAAGGCTTTTTTCAAATTATGATGATTTTTTTACCAAGCTTCAGAGAGAACTAAGTACGTTTACTTAGATAAAAACTCTTAACTATGAGGTTGTAACTAGTAAACCAATATACTACACAAAAAGGCTACAAGTTAATCACTGACCCAACTGGGCTTCCAACAAAAAAAATTGGGTTCAAAAAATAAAAGGCTAATTTGGCTGAGTGGTTAATATTTAGTGGTTTAAAAGAAACGAAAGGGAAAGGCTCAAATTGGTTTAACTAGGGGTGTGATTCGGGTGTAGGAATAAATATAAATGGTTAAACATAAAAGGTTTCCTAATGCCTCAACCATTTTTAAGCTATATGTTTGCTTTTGTGGTCTTGAAATGTATACCTAACACAAGTTCTAAATCGCAAAAGTCATCCGGCTCACTCTATATTTGCCCGCAAAAACATGAGCAAAAATAATTCTAAAGCTACAAGGCTCAAAAATAACTCACGGAAATGGGCGTATTGGGTAGATGTGCAAGGCAAACAAGTAGGTAAGTCGCTTGATTTCTCATGCTCAATTTTATACGAAAAAAAATGTCACTAGATGGTGACCTTCACTCGAGCGAACTCCCTTTTTACGTTTACCCTTTTACATTTATCAAAAACCTTGGTGCTCATATAAGACTTATGTTAATTTGATTATTCAAGAGGGTTTTGTTTTATTATTATTATTTAATAATTTTACCTTTTTTAACGGACAACCAAGATCAAGCGTTGAGCCACCTCCCCACACTTGAATTGTACATCGCCCTCGATGTACAACAAAAAAACAAGTATATAAGCAAAATGCAAATATAATAAAAGCAGAGGAAACAAGAACACGAGAACTCCCCTGAAATGCAAAGGCTAGAATGGAGCAAAACAAATTAAGACGGAGCATCCCCAACGAACTACCAAGCCATCCAATCAACCATCATCTCATCAATCGAACACTGCGCACTATCAAACATGATCAAACTCACCAGAATTTACCCAACTCAAATCACCCTTGCCTTTATTTATTAATTTAAACCACTAAAATTAAGCAAAAGAAATTAAAGTTACAAGACAGAGGGGAGTACGGACAGTGGAAAATGGCCCACCCCTCAAACACAAAATGAAAAAGATACAAGATAGGTGACGAGACTAAGACCTGCTGCCAGATCCAGAAGGACCGACATCATCTCGGTGATCAAACCTGGATCTCCGTGCAAAGTGTGGAGGCGGCTGCGTGTAGGGTGTACCGAGCGAGTTCGCGATATGCTGTTGCGAACTGAAAAGCCAGTCAAAGCTTCGCTGGCTTTGCTCGTACATGTCTTCCATAAAGTTCCCCTGCCTGTACTGCTCCACGCAGATCAGATCCACATCTCGTCTCACACTCTATTGATCCAATGCTAAACCATCCATACGCCTCTAGAAATCGACCGTCGATGGCTCAAACGGGGCCATAGGCACCATACTCCAAAACACCACCACCGTACCCGCCATAAACATGATCCCAGTTTGCGCTCCAAAAACCCTGGCCCAAGTCACCGAGCTGCATGTGAGGGCCTGCTCCCCCAGCGGCCTCACCCTGCCCGTGAACCGGGATGTCCTGCATATGGACATCATCACCATCACCATAACCACCACCACCCTCATGATCACTCTCCGCTTCGGGGAGGGGATCCCAAATCCTGCCTAATCTTTCAACCAGCTTCGGGAACCTTTCGTATCAGGTGCATGGAAGTCAGCTGCGCCACATCGAGCAACCCATAGTCACAACCACGGTCAGATGGTCAAACTGAACCTGTAACATCGGTCAAAAAACGGGTTTCCAAAACCCGCTTTGTTTATTAACCGAACATCCAGTTAAAATTTTTGTTGCATGTTTAGAGCTCAAACTAATTTTAAACAATACATAATTAATAAACATTTTAGAATTTAAAAACTATAACTATTAAAAAGTAAAAATTAGTGCAAAAAAAATAATAACAAGCTGCCGGGTTTCGAACCCGGGTCAGCTAGTTCACCAAACAACCACAACACCACTCCGCCACACGCTGCCTTTAGTTAATATACTGAAACAATTAATACTTAAATCAAAACTCAAATTCAAAAACCAGGTATCAGCGCGGCGGAACTTGCAATCACCGGAAAATCCGGCAATCTGCGAGTTCAGCCATTCTCCTTTTGACTAAAACGCTGTAACCGTCGACGACATCGGTTATAATCGATGTCTAGCCCCAGTTATAGTCGTAACCGCCGGAAAATCTTGAATACTCGGTTTTGAAAACTGAAATCGGGCATTTTCTATCAATCTATAAATACCATGTGTATTTTCTCAAAAACCTGCTCACACTCGCACAACTTTCACTCTCTCTACAAGTCGCTATTCATCGAGAAACACCTCGCTGGAATTCTCTACAAGTCGCCGGAAAACCGAACCCATTTCATCTCTTCTGCCTTACTCTAAAATAAGACTTCTAGAGCTCAGACAGAAAGCACCGCACTCACCTCAAACTTCCTGTAGAGCCTCTGTCGCAAGATAAAACTCGCCGGAGTTAACCTCAGCCGCCGGAACTTCGTCGGAAATCACAACTGTTCGGTATAGCACCTTTAATCCGTTCAGTTTAAATTATTTCGTTAACAGTATTGATCAATCAACTAATTCAATAAAAATTTTCGATTAAACAGTCGGGTGGATTCTCTGGTTTTCATAAACTGAAGAAGATGAAGCACTGTTAATATATAAGTTTAATTTAAAACGGATTTTTAAACGGGTTAGACACACAGTCCAGTGGTGGACTGTGTGCAATTTTAAACCACACGTCCCGAGTTCGATTCGTGCACTTAACCGGTTTCCTGTGATAAATCTCAATTTTTTTGAAAGGCCCCAGAACACCTTCCATTTAGTATTTAAGTTTAATAAAAACCAGTATTCTAACCAGGTTAGACACACAGTCCAGCGGTGGACTGTGTGCAAAGTTAAACCACAGGTCCCGAGTTCGAATCCTGCTTCTGTAACCGGTTCTGGCAATTATCAAGTTTTTAAATAAAGACAGAAATGAATTAATCTAATTTGTATATATATATAATTAAAAACGAGATTATTTCGGGTTAGACACGTAGCTCAGTTGGTAGAGCTGCGTGCACGCGTACGGGAGGTCACGAGTTCGAACCTCACTCAGCGGATATAATAAACACGGTCCGACCGGTCAACGGTCCGGTCAACGGTCAACGCCCGGTCAACGGTCAAAGTCAAAAAGTCAACATTTTTATATTTTTATATTTATTTATTTAATTTAAAAATCAATTAAAAATGCTTAAAAATAATATTTTTAAAGTTAGAAAATATCCTTAAACTCACAAAAATAAATCTAAAAATCCTATTAAAATTGTTAATAAAATTCATTTATTTACCAAACCATTATGTTATCATTTAGGTTAGTTTCTCTCGTGGTTAAATCCAAATTCGTGCGCATTCATCATCAATCCAAGAAACGCAACCACTGTGAGTGAATTCTTACAAATTCCCCTTTTTATTCATGTTTTGGGGTGTATCATGTGTCGCTTAAATTAATTCGCTTATTCAAACTCGTGCTATACCATTATATGATCTAAACTTAGAATGTAGATATTGTTTGTTGTGATGTATTACATATTGTCAAGTTGTATGCAAATTATTTATTAGGCCCATCAGTTCCTCGTGGGAGACGAGTTGAACAACGCGTGCCTCAAAAACATTCATTAGGCCCATCAGTTCGTTGAACAACGCGTGCCTCAAAACTCATTCATTAGGCCCATCAGTTCCTCGTGGGAGACGAGTTGAACAACGCGTGCCTCAAAACAATCATTTGTTGTATGTGTGTGCAATATTTAATATTATGTGTTGTGTGAATAAATTTACATCTACATTTACTCATATGTGGTTATGCACTTTATTTTATAATCAATACAATAAACACGTTTAAATGTTTTCATAGGATTCACTCGCCAACTTTTTGTTGACCCAAAAAGCCATTTTTACACATGATACAGGTGGACAGGATGAAGCAAGGAACACATAGGAAATTGCCTTAGAAGAAAAATAATGAAGTCTAGAAAGATGTATAGAACGTGTTGTACTAGTATGATTGATTGTAATGATTCTCCTTTAAATTGTAATAATAAATATGAAACATTATAATCAATGTCATGAGCTTTGAGGAAAACCCAATCATGCCCCGATCACCTTTTTCCACTGCGGGCCGGGGTGTGACAGATTGGTATCAGAGCTTTTGACTATAGGGATATAGGATAGGTTATTAGACCCTTAGAGCCTATACTATAGTTGATTAGATTTTAATTGTTTATGTGGTTACATGCAAACTCATGATGTTTATTTGTTTCGTATTTATTACATACACAAATGCATGCAAACACTCCCACTATCATTTTGTGTGATACTTAATGAGTTATACTTATAGTCAAACATAACATGCTTACATATACATTCATCACGCATCTTTCAATGTTCACATATTCAAGTCATCCTCATATTCCTTTATTCAAGATTTTGTCGCATTTTTCGTTTTTCAATCTCATCAAAGTGAGTTCTACGACGGGCATGTAGTAACTGTAAGGGTACAAGTACCGGTAGTCGGAACGTCCTGTCTAGGTTGGCATTCGTATGAATCCAATATAACCGACCAGTTTGCCTACCTGGGGACTAACGATGAGAGTACGAAGGACCTATTAGGCCAAAGCATGCCACACCAAACGTCGTTCGAACTAACCCCACTTTGAGGTGACACCGTGTCCACACCTGGATACATTCCGAATATCATACGTTACGTACATATTTCTCGAATTTTCTCTGGGTTTTAGTGTACGTTACCAGGCTAACACATGCGAACCATATGAAAGACCCGGTAATCATGGGGGCCCACATGATTACGAAGGTGAAGTATGGCGGCATGCAAGGCCCAATTACGAGCAAAGCCCAAGACATCCTATGGATGTAGTAGATTTATTATTCTATATTTATTTTATGAATGTTCATTCCTAAATACGACACATGACCCCTAAAACGTCCAACTCATACTCTTGATACGTATTCCTTGTAGATGTCTTCTAGTCTCGCTCGTAGGAAAATGAGATCAGGAAAATCCCGCGAGCACATGGCTGCCCAAATCGCTCAACAAATGGCGGCCGTAATACCCAACATCGTAGTTCAAGTTCAACAAGCCTTTACCGCTAATCCCGACAACCCAATCAATCAAGAAGATCAAAATGTTATCAACCCTCCCCCAAATACCACTAAATGCACCTTCAAGCATTTCAAATCCTGCAACTTTGGAAGCAGCCATGGAGTTAGCTACAGAGCTCACCGAAAACCGCATACGGAATAAAGACTTCAAGGAGGAGAAGAAGAAGGATAAAGCATCAACTGAAACCTCAAACTCCACCCAAACCAAATCCCTTCCTCAACCCATTTCTAAGAGAAAACGAGATGGGCAAATTTTCGCTGTCACCCAACACAATCAACCAACTTCACAAGCCATACCCCTCCAAGATATCCCAATCACTCAAGTAGCACCCAACTCAACTCACCCAAATAAGAAACCTTACTTTGGACCTCACCCTCAATGCAACACCTGTTTTTATCACCATCCATCTACCTTACCTTGTCGACTATGTGCGAATTGTGGACGTTATGGTCATTTGAGCAAGTTTTGCCGTGCCTCTCAAAACCAAACCTCACCCCCTACTCAAAACATGATCCAAATATATCAACAACCCCAATACCCCATGTTCCCATATGTTCGAGCTTGTTTTAATTGTGGCGACCCTACCCACTTTAGAAACACGTGCCCTCGATTGGTTAACATCATAAACGCCCAAGCTCAACCAAACCCAGTTAACCAAGCAAATCAAGAAAACCTAACCACTAGGCCACCAGCAAGAGGAAGAGTTTACAACATCAACGCCAATCCTGTTGAAGAAAATGACGGTCCAAACGAACCACCCAACTAGTTTTCTTCACCAAAAATCAAGATTCAACTCCAACCGCTTAGTTTTTATGTTTTCTTTATGTTATCTCAATCTTCACGTATCTCAATTATAAATTGGAAATTTATCCAAGAATCTTAATGCGAATTACTATTTCAGTTTTGTTTTATACTCATTGATTTAACATTCATATCATCATACCTCGCGACGTATCTCAGTCTCATCATTTAAAGAAGTTGGGTTGTGTCTCACTTTTACCTAGACTAACCCCTTCATCATAACAAACGAGAGAGGTACTATCATCATTCAATCATGTATACCTTCAGATTTGAGACTCAAGTTTTGGTTGTTGTGCTTGTTTATGTTTTAGAGTCACATAGAACTAATCATAAATTACTGATAAAGCCAATGAAAATTTGACAAGAATATGGTGGATACGCCGCTGGTACTTCCTATATATAAGTATTCTTGCCAAAGGATCAGAGACATTGTCAGGCGGTTATGAGAGGTTCCATGTAGGTTTTAGTGGTAGAAGTTTTGTTTTAGGGTATAACCTTATCTTTCCAAACGTATCAAAACTCTTGTGCATGAAATCATACTTAGTGAATCAACTCTGTTTATCCATGTTCCGTATTCTTACACTTTAGGCATCAAAAAGCGATTCCTGTAGCCGGGTATTCAACCCTTACTAGGAACGTTACCGCCTCAAATAAGATTTAAACTCTCACCCTCTTCTAATTATGTAATTGTCTAATTAAAACATCCTCCTTCCAAGTCAAATATACCACTACTACTTAAATTTCGGGACGAAATTTCTAAAAGTAGGGGATACTGTAACATCGGTAAAAAAACGGGTTTCCAAAACCCGCTTCGTTTATTAACCAAACATCCAGTTAAAATTTTTGTTGCATGTTTAGAGCTCAAACTAATTTTAAACAATACATAATTAATAAACATTTTAGAATTTAAAAACTATAACTATTAAAAATTAAAAATTAGTGCAAAAAAAATAATAACAAGCTGCCGGGTTTCGAACCCGGGTCAGCTAGTTCACCAAACAACCACAACACCACTCCGCCACACGCTGCCTTTAGTTAATATACTGAAACAATTAATACTTAAATCAAAACTCAAATTCAAAAACCAGGTATCAGCGCGGCGGAACTCGCAATCACCGGAAAATCCGGCAATCCGCGAGTTCAGCCATTCTCCTTTTGACTAAAACGCTGTACCCGTCGACGACATCGGTTATAACCGATGTCTAGCCCCAATTATAGTCGTAACCGCCGGAAAATCTTGAATACTCGGTTTTGAAAACTGAAATCGGGCATTTTCTATCAATCTATAAATACCATGTGTATTCTCTCAAAAACCTGCTCACAATCGCACAACTTTCACTCTCTCTACAAGTCGCTATTCATCTAGAAACACCTCGCCGCTGCAAGTCGCCGGAAAACCGAATCCATTTCATCTCTTCTGTCTTACTCTAAAATAAGACTTCTAGAGCTCAGACAGAAAGCACCGCACTCACCTCAAACTTCCTGTAGAGCCTCTGTCGCAAGATAAAACTCGCCGGAACTACGTCGGAAATCACAACTGTTCGGTACAGCACCTTTAATCCGTTCTGTTTAAATTATTTCGTTAACAGTATTGATCAATCAACTAATTCAATAAAAAATTTTGATTAAACAGTCGGGTGGATTCTCTGGTTTTCATAAACTGAAGAAGATGAAGCACTGTTAATATATAAGTTTAATTTAAAACGGATTTTTAAACGGGTTAGACACACAGTCCAGTGGTGGACTGTGTGCAATTTTAAACCACACGTCCCGAGTTCGATTCGTGCACTTAACCGGTTTCCTGTGATAAATCTCAATTTTTTTGAAAGGCCCCAGAACACCTTCCAGTTAGTATTTAAGTTTAATAAAAACCAGTATTCTAACCAGGTTAGACACACAGTCCAGCGGTGGACGGTGCACAAAGTTAAACCACAGGTCCCGAGTTCGAATCCTGCTTCTGTAACCGGTTCTGGCAATTATCAAGTTTTTAAATAAAGACAGAAATGAACTAATCTAATTTGTATATATATATATAATTAAAAACGAGATTATTTCGGGTTAGACAAGTAGCTCAGTTGGTAGAGCTGCGTGCACGCATACGGGAGGTCACGAGTTCGAACCTCACTCAGCGGATATAATAAACACGGTCCGACCAGTCAACGGTCAACGCCCGGTCAACGGTCAAAGTCAAAAAGTCAACATTTTTATATATTTTTTTATTTATTTATTTAATTTAAAAATCAATTAAAAATGCTTAAAAATAATATTTTTAAAGTTAGAAAATGTCTTTAAACTCACAAAAATAAATCTAAAACTCCTATTAAAATTGTTAATAAAATTCATTTATTTACCAAACCATTATGTTATCATTTAGGTTAGTTTCTCTCGTGGTTAAATCCAAATTCGTGCGCATTCATCATCAATCCAAGAAACGCAACCACTGTGAGTGATTCTTACAATCCCCTTTTTATTCATGTTTTGGGGTGTATCATGTGTCGCTTAAATTAATTCGCTTATTCAAACTCGTGCTATACCATTATATGATCTAAACTTAGAATGTAGATATTGTTTGTTGTGATGTATTACATATTGTCAAGTTGTATGCAAATTATTTATTAGGCTCATCAGTTCCTCGTGGGAGACGAGTTGAACAACGCGTGCCTCAAAAACATTCATTAGGCCCATCAGTTCGTTGAACAACGCGTGCCTCAAAACTCATTCATTAGGCCCATCAGTTCCTCGTGGGAGACGAGTTGAACAACGCGTGCCTCAAAACAATCATTTGTTGTATGTGTGTGCAATATTTAATATTATGTGTTGTGTGAATAAATTTACATCTACATTTACTCATATGTGGTTATGCACTTTATTTTATAATCAATACAATAAACACGTTTAAATGTTTTCATAGAATTCACTCGCCAACTTTTTGTTGACCCAAAAACCATTTTTACACATGATACAGGTGGACAGGATGAAGGAAGGAACACATAGGAAATTGCCTTAGAAGAAAAATAATGAAGTCTAGAAAGATGTATAGAACATGTTGTACTAGTATGATTGATTGTAATGATTCTCCTTTAAATTGTAATAATAAATATGAAACATTATAATAAATGTCATGAGCTTTGATGAAAACCCAATCATGCCCCGATCACTTTTTTCCGCTGCGGGTCGGGGTGTGACAGAACCCACTAGTATTTGGCGAGTTTGGTGGCGAATGGACCCCTGCAGATCCTCGATGTAGGCGTTGAACTAATCCCCATCTGAATTGATTTGGCAACGCTGACTGCCACATTACAGTTTGATCCAGAGATAATGCAGTAAAGGTGGAATAGGTCGTGGGTGGAGATATTTCCTGTGCTATCACCCCGACCTCCAATGACGTGGAAGATGGCGCTCTCAATGATGCGGTGCAGCGGGTCGAGAATCCATGTTGCTTTGGCTCTCCTTGGGTCCCATTCCCGACCTGGGATAGTGATCTCTACCTAGAAGGCGGCCTTGTCTACATCAGGCTCCCTTTCTTGTAGACTACCATGGAAGAGCTCAGAATCGATTTCATTGTCGACATACAATCCGAGAACCTGATCGAACCGACTAACAGACTGATGGTTCCATTTTCGGCCCAGCCGGTAGCTCACCCCAACCCGCTTTTCATAAACGTCCGGGCATGGAAAATGTACCCGAAAGAAGCGAAAAATTCTATGACCAGCTCTACATATTGTGATTTAACTATTTCAAAGAGGCGGGTCTATGGCGGAGTCATGAGATCCTTGAACCGCTCGGACTAACCGAGTGAGTCATGATCAACAATTTGTAATGCCCGCATGGGTTCAATTAAATGTCTCCTCGCCCATAACCTCTCCACTTTGTCGATACAATGCCCTTCCTTGGCATTGTTGCTGAACCGTAGAAACGGGTGATCCATATGCAAGAATGAACAAGAAATCAGCAGTTAAAACGCGAAAAACAGACAAGAAACGGATTCTGGATAGTTTGGCACGATCATGCCAAAAGATGGCACGATCGTGCATGCTTGGTGTTCAACAGGTTTTATGAAGATTTCTTGGTTTATGAAGTTTCTGGGTTTGTTCTTCAACAGGCACGATCGTGCCGCACTTTGGCACCCTCGTGTCGGACCGTTTCTGGGTGAGTTTTATGAAAATCTGGAAACTGTATGAAGGATAAATTTCTGGGCAAGTTCTGCAGATCGGTTCACAATTTATGAAGGGAACGATTGTGCCATCTACTGGCACTCTCGTGCGTGACGGAACCTGACTTGCGACAGCTTCCGAAACCCACCCGAAACCCCGATTCTTTTACAATTTCACTTAGGGGTTTTGTAAATCAGTTAAGTGCGGTTCACAACAATAGAAAAAAGGGCTTGAATTGGGTGATTAGACCAAACCCTAAATACTTAAAAGAAACTAACTTGAAGAACATAACCCCAAAATTACAAAAAAAGTAACAAGGAAAAGGAAGGATTTGTACCTGGAATTCTTTTTTGGGAGGAAGGAATGGAAGATTTCTTGAAGGAAGCAAGGAGATTTAGAGGGTTCGTGAGTAGGTTGAATGAGTTCAAGTGGAGGGGACGAAGTTTTAAATAAAACTAGGGTGTTGGTTTCTTTTATTGATTCTGAAAAGAGGAGTGACACTAGCAGGCCTGGTAGTGCCAGAAACCCTGTTGATAGTGCTTAATTTTCGGATTTTTTTACAATAATTATAACCAAAATTTAAGTTAGAGAATAAAAAGGGGCGAAAAAGAATAATAAGGATAAAGTAAAAACTCCTTGAACTCGGGGCACTCACGAAACATCTCCTACCAAGAAAAAAAGCCGAACTAACACACCTGAAAACCTGGCAATGCATTCAAACATCCCTCGCGACCAGAACGAACCGAAACCTGAAAAATAAATGAGCAATCGAAGAAAATAATATAAACAACAAACATGCTAAGTTTATTTACGAGTCTTCAGCTAGACTCACCACCCTGATTTCATTTGTTCCTAGGGTGGAGGGTAACAACCTCCTCACTCTGATCAACGGGCCCTCCAACATAAGCCTTTAGCCTATGCTTGTTGACTTTAAACAACCGGCCATCCTCATAGCCTATCTCCATTGTCTCGTACGGAAACACTGCTCGTACAGTGTAAGGGCCCGACCACCGAGATTTAAGCTTGCAAGGAAATAACTTAAGACGTGATTTGTATAACAACACACGATCACCCACTCGGAATTCTTTCTTGTCCTTCAAGCGGGCATCATGAAGCGTCTTAGTGAGTTCCTTGTACAGCTTGGAGCTTACATACACATCATTCCTAAGCTCCTCAATCTCGTGGATCTAAACAAACCTGTTCTCACCCGCAATTGCCATATCAAGGTTAACTATTTTCAAATCCCCATATGCCTTATGCTCGAGCTCCACAGGAAGATGGCAAGACTTTCCATAGACCAATTTGAATGGTGTGGTGCCTCTAGGAGTCTTGTAGGCTGTCTGGAAAACCCATAGTGCATCATCCAATTTCTCGGACCAATCCTTACGGCTAGAATTAACCATTTTCTCCAAAATCCGCTTGATGCCCCGATTAGTGACCTCAACATGTCCACTCGTCTGTGGATGATTTGGTGTAGAGAATCGGTGTTGCACACCATATCGGGATAATACTTTCTCTTGCTGTGCATTACAGAAATGCGTCCTACGATCACTAATTAATGCCTTTGGCGCACCAAAGAGAGCCAACAACTTTTTCAAAAACCTCACTATCACCCTAGCATCATTAGTGGGTAAAGCTTGTGCTTCAGCCCACTTTGACAGACAATCAACGGCAACTAGGATGTAGCAGTTACCAAAAGAGGTCGGAAAAGGACCCATGAAGTCTAGACCCATACGTCAAAGACCTCACAAACTTGGGTGTCATTTTGTGGCATCTCATTGCGTGCTGAAATGTTGCTTGCTCTCTGGCAAGCATCACAGGACCTCACCCACTCATGGGCATCACGGAAGGTAGTACGCCAAAAGAATCCAGAGTCGAACACTTTCTTTGCCGTGTTGTTCGCTCCATGGTGGCCTCCTGTGGGTCCCTCGTGACAATGGCGCAAAATATCCCTTGCCTCATCACCATACATGCAACGCCAGATCATCTGATCCGCTCCTACCCTAAACAAGTAAGGGTCATCCCAAAAATAATACTTGACATCCGCAAAGAACTTCCGCTTTTGCTGATGGGTCATCCTTTTGATCAGGATGCTGCTAGCTAAGTAATTTGCAAAGTCAGCAAACCATTGGAAATCATCATTAGTCTCGATCCGCATAAGAAGCTCGTGGGGGAAATTTTCATTGATCTTAGGCCTACGAATTCCCTTTCCTTCAAAGTGCTCAAGTCGGGACAAATGATCGGATCCCAAGTTTTCAGCCCCCTTCTTATCTTGGATTTCAATATCAAACTCCTGCAGCAACATAATCCAATGTATCAATCTCGATTTAGCATCTTGCTTGCCAAATAGATACCGAAGGGCTGCATGATCCGTGTATACAATGGCCTTGGAAAGGATGATATAAGAACGAAACTTAGCGAAGGCAAAGACCACAGCTAGGAGCTCTTTCTCTGTTGTGGTATAATGCTCCTGAGCGTCGTTCAAGGTCTTGCTCGCATAGTAAATCGGGTGAAAGTGCTTATCCCTCCTTTGACCCAAAACGGCCCCGACTGCGAAATCACTCGCATCACACATCAACTCAAATGGTAATTCCCAGTCGGGAGCTACCATGATTGGGGCACTCACTAATTTCTCCTTCAATAGCTCGAATGCTCGAAGGCATTCATCGGAAAAATAAACCGGGTGTCCTTCTCGAGGAGCTGGGTCATGGGACGGGCGATTTTGAAAAAATCCTTTATGAATCGCCGGTAAAAACCTGCATGACCAAGAAAACTCCTAATAGATTTCACGGATGTGGGCAGCAAGAGCTTAGAAATAGTCTCAACTTTGGCTCGATCAACCTCGAGCCACGCCTGTGAAATCTTGTGCCTAAGCACAATGCCCTCCTTCACCATAAAGTGGCATTTCTCCCAGTTCAACACAAGATTGGTTCTTCACACCTAGCCAACATCCTCTTCAGGTTCCTGAGACAATGATCGAAGGAGCTCCCAAACACAGAAAAATCATCCATGAAAATCTCCATAGAATCCTCGATCATGTCATAAAAATAGCCACCATACATCTCTGAAATGTGGCCAGGGCATTATACAGTCCAAAGGGCATTCGCTGATAGGTAAATCTGCCATAGGGACATGTGAATGTCGTCTTCTCCTAATCCTCAGTAGAGATAGGAATCTAAAAGTAGCCTGAAAAACCATCAAGGAAATAGTAGAACATCCTACCCGACAACCTTTCCAACATCTGATCAATGAAAGGGAGTGGGAAATGATCTTTCCTCATGGCATCATTGAGCTTGCGATAGTCAATGCAAACTCTCCATCTGGTGACAGTATGAGTGGGCATTAACTCGTTTTTATCATTAGTCACCATTGGCATCCCTCCTTTCTTCGGGACTATCTACATGGGACTAACCCAAGGTGAATTAGAGATTGGATATATCAAACCTGCATCGAGTAGTTTGATGACCTCTTTCTTCACAACGTCCTGCATGTTCGGATTTAAACGCCTCTAATGCTGCACCACAGGCTTAAAGTCCTCCTCCATCAAGATCTTATGGGTACAAAAGGATGGATTAATCCCTTTTATATCCATGATCATCCAAGCGATCGCCTTTTTATGCTGCTTCAAGACTTCAAGCAATCGACCTTTCTCCTCTCCCGACAATCCAGCAGAAATGATAATGGGCAAATGAGTTGCACCCTCTAAGAAAGCATACTCCAAGTGATCTGGAAGCTCCTTAAGCTCAACTGAAGGTGGATCCTCAACCGAAGGGTGTGCTTTAGGCTTAGCAACGTGATCCACAACCTCAAAAACCTCGGGACGCAGGGGAGATGCGTGAGCTATCAGACAGGTCATCTCCTCGACCAATTGGTCCACAACAGGTGAACCAAAAGTCTCCCCTCCAAGTAGCTGTGTGTCTACAACATCCTCCTTAAATGTGTTACGAAGATGGTCACTCACACATGTATCAATGGTCTCGATAAAGTAGAGTGTATCGTCCTTACTCTGTGGATGCTGCATGGATTTCCCAATATCAAAGGCCACCTCCTCATCGTCAACCCTAAGAGTAAGTCTGCCAGTGCAGACATCAATCAAGGCTCGAGCAGTGGCTAGGAATGGCCGACCTAAGACAAGAGGAACAATTTTGTCCTCATCCATGTCCAAAATCACAAAATCGACAGGAAAGACAAACTTGTCGATTTTCACTAGCATATCTCAACTATGCCTCGAGGATACTACACTGAGCGCTCGGCTAGCTGAATGCTCATACGAGTAGGCTTGGGCTCTCCCAAGTCCAACTTAGCAAAAACTGCATATGGCATGAGGTTTATGCTAGCTCCAAGATCAACTAGTGATTTACTGACCGAAAAACTACCAATCAAGCACGGGATAGTGAAACTCCCGGGATCATTCATTTTCTTCGGTAGTTTATTATGAAGAACTGCTGAACACTCCTCATTCAAGGTCACATGCGAAAGCTCCTCAAGTTTCTTTTTGTTAGATAAGATATCTTTTAGAAACTTGGCATGCTTAGGCATTTGAGCAAGTGCCTCGACAAATGGTAAATTTATATGAAGTTGCTTAAAAAGCTCAAGGAATTTACCATAGTATTCTTCCATTTTTTTGCTTCTTCAACCTCCCCGGATACGGAACGGGAGGGAAATACTCTCTCACTAGCTCCTTGGGACGTGCTGTACTTGCTGGGTCTCGCCTTAGTTGCACCTCTCCAGGAGACTTAGTCTCGATCTCCTAATCTCGTCAACAATCGGCCTTACTGGAACAGCTGAAGTGACGTGCTCATCGATCTTGCCGCTTCTCAATGTGATGGCCTTCGCAGTGGCCTTTGGATTAGGCTCCGTATTGCTTGGAAGGCCCCCTGTTGTCTCTCAGACAACATCTTGGCAATCTGGCCAACTTGGTTTTCAATGGTCTGCATGGAAGCCTTTTGGCTTCTCAACTCACTCTCGTGCCTCGTGAAATGACCGTCATACTCTTTAAAACACTTCTCATTTTCGATCTTTTGAGAGTTTTAACCTACTAAGAGTTGACTAAACATATCTTGCACACTAGGTTCATTAGTGAAAGACATCTACTGAGGCTGAGGTGCACCATAGACTCCAAGGGCTGTGGGATGTGGAGCAAATCAGGGTGGATGCTGACTAGAAGCTTCAGATTTCCAACTGAAATTTTGGTGATTCTTCCACCCCGAATTGTACGTATTGATGTAGGGATTATGCTGAGGACAGTATTGATTCCCCGTAAATCTACGTTCTCGTGTGATACCACTCCCATCAAAAAATCGCCTACATGATATGCTCCCCCACTCGAGGAACCACTCGAGTGGATCTCTATCACTCGATCAAATTTCAAAGATAAGGCATCCATACGTGCTGTGAAGGCAGTGAAGTCGTTCACGTCATGAACTCCTTGTCGAGAACTCTTCCCCCTCGATGGCTGTTGTGTTCGATTCTTCAACGCACATTTCTCAAAAATATCAAATGCCTCGTTGGCATTTTTTGTGCCAATTTCTCCGCCCGAATATGTATCGACCATCATCTACCCTTGACCATCTAAACTATGGTAGAAGATCTGACATTGTTCCCACTTGGGCAACCCGTGGTGTGGGACCTTTCTCATTAGCTCCTTAAACCGCTCCCACGCCTCATAAAGGGGCTCATCATCATCCTGATAAAAGTTAAGAATCTTAGTTCTCAACCTAATAATTTTCTCTGGAGGGAAATATTTATGGGATTAATACCTACCTAATTATGATCACTTAGCCATCTTCCTTTTGAACAATGGCTAGACCATAATGGTCTTAACCGAAAGTCAAGGCATTTGTAAAAAAATGCTTGACTTTTGGCTATTGAAAGCCTATAAAAAGAAAAGAGCAGAGATGGAACACTTACAGGTAATCTAAGAGAAGCTTAGAACTCAAAGAGATGCTCCTAGATGACTAGGAACTTCCAAGAGTGTAATAAGAGAGGATAAGAGGGAATGAGCAAAGAATGAGTGAGTTTGATGGTCTATTTATTGTGCAAGAGGGTGTGTGTGGATGAAGCCAGGTGTTAGAGGTGTTGTAAGATTATTACAAGTGTCTAGCAAGGTGTCAAGAGCTGCAAGAGTGTGGCAATTTGCAGGCTAGGTGGCATCTTGACAGAATTTTGGAGTTTTGACACATTTAGTCCCTCAAAATAGTTTTATGGATTGTCATGAATTGTCCCTTGACTTATATTCAATGACATAATGACACAACTAGTTCTTTTCGTTGAACACGTGATGTTTTGAAGAGAACTGTGAATAACCGAACGTTAACGAGTGTCACACTATGTGCTTTTATGACTTATAAGTGGTCATATGCTTAGAACATGATATATACGAGTCTTACGGTTTTATAGGTTAAATTACCTAAATTAGTAAAGTTAAAGGTTCGGTAATAGTGTGGAACACTCAAGGTTGGTGAATCAAAAGATATCACCTCAACCGAGAGTTGTTCAGGTCAAAAGATGGGTTGATTAAGCAAGAAATACGAATGAGGGTATTGAGGATTTTGTCGGTCAAAAGATATCACCTAAACCGAGAGTTGTTCTGGTCAAAAGATGGATTGACCAAGCAATGCTCTTGTGTTATCTCTACCTGAGGGTATTGAGGATTTTATCGTTTATTGTGATGCCTCGCACGCTGGCATGGGCTGTGTGCTAATGCAAAAAAGCAAAGTGATTGCTTATGCATCACGACAATTAAAGGTGCACAAAAGGAATTACACCACCCATGACTTGGAATTGGGTGCTATTGTATTTGAAATTAAGTTGTGGAGACATTACTTATATGGCACAAAGTTTATCATATACACTGACCATAAGAGTCTCCAACATCTGTTCAATCAAAAGGATTTGAACATGTGACAACGCCGCTGGATGGAAATGCTTAATGATTATGGTTGCAAAATAAGCTATCATCTCGGCAAGGCAAATGTCGTGGCAAACCCCTTAAGTCGCAAAGAAAGGGTTAAGCCTATTAGGATTAACGCCAAGAGCATCATGCTCAGAAATAGCTTGAATGAGAAGCTATTAGATACACAAAAGCAAGCCTTGTTAGATGCTAATATTTCTAATGAAGGATTAGGCGGAACTGTTGACCAGTTAGTGCCTGGAAAAGATGGAATTCTTAGATATAATGGCAGAATCTGGGTTCCAATCTTTGGAGGACTTAGGGATCAATCCTCCAGGAAGCGCATATTTCAAGATACTCAGTTCACCCGGGTGGTGACAAGATGTATCAAGATTTAAAGAAGAATTTTTGGTGGATGGGTTTAAAGAAATCCATAGCCACTTACGTAACTAAGTATCTGACATGTTCAAAGGTTAAAGCCGAACATCAGAAACCGTCAGGACTTCTACAACAGCTTGAGATTCCCACTTGGAAATGGGAAATGATAACTATGGATTTGAATACCAAGTTACCTAAGACCACACATGGTAATAACACGATTTGGGTCATTGTGGCTAGGCTGACTAAGTCAGCACATTTCTTGCCAATTAAAGAAACCTATAGTTCTGACAAATTAGCTAAGCTATATGTGGACAAGATTGTGTCCCTACATGGCGTGCCGGTATCTATTATATCCGATAGAGATATTAGATACACATCTCACTTTTGGAAAAGTTTCCAACAATCATAGGCACAAATTAAACTTTAGTACGACTTACCATCCACAGACTGATGGAAAGAGCGAGCGTACTATCCAAACTTTGGAAGACATGCTTAGAGCATGTGTGATTGATCTAGGTGGAAGTTGGGATGAACACTTACCCCTAATAGTATTCTCCTATAATAATAGTTATCATACAAGCATCAAGGTTGCTCCTTTTGAAGCCTTGTATGGGAGAAAATGTAGAACGCCTGTCTGTTGGGCTGAAGTTGGGGAAGCCCAACTATCTGGATCTGAAATTGTCTTAGAGACCAAAGATAAGATAATCCAAATCCGTGATCGTCTCAAAGCTTCCCGTGATAGGCAGAAAAGTTATGAAGACAAGAGGCGAAAACCTCTTAAGTTCCAAATAGGGGACAAAGTATTATTGAAGGTATCACCCTAGAAAGGTGTGATGCGCTTCAGAAAGAAGGGCAAGTTGAGCCCTAGATATATTGGACATTCGAGGTAATCGAATGTGTCAGTTCTGTAGCTTATAAGCTTAAGCTACCTAAGAAGCTCAGTGGAATCCATGATGTGTTCCACATATCTAATTTAAAGAAATGTCTAGCAGTTGAATCGCTAGCAATGTCACATCAAGATATGCAAATTGATAAAAACCTGAGGTTCATTGAGAAACCAACTTCGATCAAGGATCGACAGGTTTAAAAGCTCCGAAGGAAGTTTATACCTATTGTAAAGGTTAAGTGGGATGCCCTTCGAGGCCCCGAATTTACATGGGAGGTTGGGTCCACTATGCAACAAAAGTATCCCCCATCTTTTTGAATAATATCTCGAGGCCGAGATTTCTTTTAAGGGGTGAGGATGTAACACCTCGTAAAATTCATGGCTGATAGTATACCGACACGTGTACGTGCCCTCGGATAATACCTCAAGTGAGTTAGCCACTCAACTAACCTAAAACGTGTCCAAAATTCACAAGTTTTTTTTACCTTACTGTAACCTACGGTCTAGGACCGTAGGCTACAGTCTAATGATGCTGAACAAAATTATTACTGACCGTAAGCTACGGTCTGGCGACCGTAGCCTACGGCGGGCCCTGATAACCTTTATTTTTCTTCATTTAGACTTTCAGCAAATTACTCGGAGGCCCCTAGACTTCATTATTTTCGTATTTCTTGCTTAATCAATCCATCTTTTGACCCGAACAACTCTCGGTTGAGGTGATATCTTTTGATTCACCAACCTTGAGTGTTCCACACTATTACCGAACCTTTAACTTTACTAATTTAGGTAATTTAGCCTATAAAACCATAAGTCTTGTATATATCGTGTTCTAAGCATATGACCACTTATAAGTCATAAAAGCACCTAGTGTGACACTCGTTAACGTTTGGTTATTCACAGTTTTCTTCAACACATCACGTGTTCAACGAAAAGAACTAGTTGTGTCATTATGTCATTGAATATAAGTCAAGGGACAATTCGTGACAATCCATAAAACTATTTTGAGGGACTAAATGTGTCAAAACTCCAAAATTCTGTCAAGATGCCAACTAGCCTGCAAATTGCCACACTCTTGCAGCTGTTGACACCTTGCTAGACACTTGTAATAATCCTACAACACCTCTAACACCTGGCTTCATCCACACACACCCTCTTGCACAATAAATAGACCATCAAACTCACTCATTCTTTGGTCATTCCCTCTTATCCTCTCTTATTACACTCTTAGAAGTTCCTAGTCATCTAGGAGCATCCCTTTGAGTTTTAAGCTTCTCTTGGATTACCTGTAAGTGTTCCATCTCTGCTCTTTTCTTTTTATAGGCTTTCAATAGCCAAAAGTCAAGCATTTTTGACAAATGCCTTGACTTTCTGTTAAGACCATTATGGTCTAGCCATTGTTCAAAGGAAGATGGCTAAGTGATCGTAATTAAGTAGGTATTAATCCCTTAAAAGGGCACCTCCAAAGGCGTATTGCATCCGATGATGCATCAGGAATCGTGAACTTGGCACAAACCTCCAGAAAACCCGCAATATGGACACTAGGATCCTCATGATCCTTGCTATAAAATTGTACCGCATTCTGCAACATCGATATGGTACCGGATTTGATCTCAAAATTATTATTATTAATTTTTGGTGCACTGATGCTCACAGGTAAGCCCTCAAGTGAAGGTTTTCCTATGTCGTTTAAGACCCACATTTCTTCTTCGTCTTCCATTTCTACGCGAACCTCGTAGAATGTGTCGTCTCCAAATGCGTCTACCTCGATCGTAGAGGCCACTACGCGGGACCGCTCCCGCAGTCTCTGATGAAGATTGCACTCCGGCTCCGATGAAGGCTCAACGGTTTCAGCAACGGGGTTGAGGACATGCACGACCTGTAAGGAAAAAGAAGGAACACAATGCATAATATTATATATATATATATAAGAACAAAAAACCAACTAGCAATTAATCATCATATTTTCACTTTTTTTTTCAAATAATCATGCCAAAGCAAATAAAACAACTAGAACAAAACTTTGTACATTTTTCACAATGGCTTAATAAGTAACTCAAACTATTCTCAAGAAGACCGCATCCCTGGCAACGGTGCCATAAACTTGATGTGCGTGAATTATATATATTTTTTTGTTTTAATTTTCCTTCACACAAATTTGGTTTTAAAAATGGTTTTCACCTAAAAACTAACAACACACAAAAGAGGGTAAGTGTACCCGTCAAGTGGTAATATAGTCGATCGGTAAGAACCGAATATCAATCCATGGACGCGATGCCTTAATACTAAACCTTTCCTACTTTTAAGCCTTTTCGATAAATGAGTTGATTTCTTTGTTTCTAAACTATCACGCACAAATAACAAATAGCTAACTAAACTAAGGAAGAACGATATTTAAAAGAGGTTTCTTAAACTAAGTATCCACTAATAAACATATGATAATAATTAAGGAAGACTAGTGGTGATGCAAGTTCTATATTCAACTAAGTCCCCAATCAAGGCTTCCTAGTTTTATAAATCTTTGGAAAACTACAATGAGACAGCATTCTAATCACCTAAGATTTAATCTTTTAAGTTCACTTGCTAAGTCGATGTTAATCTTTAATGAAGAGTTATTTGTTTGTCAAAACTCCTAACTCTACAAGTTATAGAAAACTAATATGAACAACACACTAATCACCCTAACTTGGTTTCAAGTAAGTGACATCTTCATCATGTTCTTGATATGAATCACAAGCATGGTAATGCTAGATAACAATCTTAGCCTAAATCATCAAACCAACATCAGCACAAACTATAGAATTCATATAAACATTCATATGATCTTTCCAAATCTAAATGCAAGAATCCATACACAAGTTCAGATCACCATTCTAATCATGTTAGCAATTACCATTCATAGTTTCATGCTATGAATCATATCAACAAGTAAGAAGATTCAATATTCATAATCTCTACATGGGCTTTCCAACACAACATGTAAATACTTATGACCAAACATTCAAGAACAAGGACTTTGAACATGAACATGAACTCCAAGAACAAGATTAAATATCACCATGAAGATTAACAAACAACAATCACCACATCTATTTCCATGTTATCATATGCTCGTTAGCTTCAACAAGGTTTAAGCAACACAAATGTTTAGCCCATAAGGCTCATAACTACCAAATAATTGCAAAAATAACTTAAATTGTTCATAAGTAACAAGTGGCTAACCAATGTTTAACACAAGATTAAATGGTAAAGTGAGTAGATCTTCAAGTGATTCAATCTTCTTCAAAGCTACTTCTTGGTTCTACAAGCTTCCAAGACCAGAATCTTGAGAGAAAAGTTCACCAAAATGCTCAAACTCCCCTTCAAATGAGCTTAACACTCGTATTTATGCTACTGGTGAGTTGGCACGACCATGCCACCTTTTGGCACGGTGGTGCTTGGAAAGTGTCAGAAGCGCTTTTCGTCTGTCGATCATGTTTGCTACCATTTCTGGAAAGATCCTGCTCGAACTTCCCCGAGGTGGCATGACCATGCCAAAAGGTGGCACGGTCATGCTTATCGATGACGTATCCTGCGATGACTGTTTCAACCTCGGGAATGAACTGATCAGAAACTAACTTGGGTCGAGCGGGGTCGTGCTTGGGGTTGGCACGATCGTGCCAGTCTTGGACTTTTCTAGTTTGTGCTGTTAGTTGAGGGTGCTTATGAGAGTGCCGGTTGTCGAAGGCGTGGCACAGTCGTGCTTGGGGTCGGCACGGTCGTGTGCTATCTGGCAGTTTTCTGGAAAGTTCCATTTTTGCTCTAAAAGCCTCTGTTTCAGCACCTGACCGAAGCCCGGACCTGTATTTTCACAAAAAAACTCACATGAGTATTAAAATCAATGAAAATATAACGAGTTCACACAGAAACGGGGAATATTTGACGTTTAAAAAGATGTATAAATTCTCATACATCATTGACGCAATTGGAACAAAAGGAGTTTCAACTTGAACCCTCAGGGCTACTGGAATGTTCACACGACCGGAATCGTGACGAACATCAGCATCCTCGATGTGACATCCCGGGTTTTTCGGACAACTTAAACGTAATACTTGTCGAATGAATTATATGCTATGTATTAAACGTGTACGAGTTAGTAAATACGTGATGTGTGATTATGTGATTATTTTGGTTATAAAATAATTATGGTAGATATGTACACGAACCGAACCGAACCGTGACACGAACCAACTTTGGTTTCTTGTGACTCTAGAAATTAACCAAGTTTAGAACTCAAACCGTTCTTGGCCGTGTGCAACCCAAACCGCAAACCCAAACCGAGATCAAACCAACCTTAAACATATCCCGGCCGCAAGATAAAACCCAAACCGACCCACCCAAGTTTCTCGGCCACAAGCTCAAGCCAAACCGTAACCCTTATCTTTCTTTGCGCCTATATATACTAACTCACATGCATGCCTTCATTCACAATTCCAAAACCCTAACAAGCAAAACAGCCGTCGGCTGCCTTCTCTTGCTCCATTGATCGCGAACAGCTGATTGTTCACCTCCATTCAGTCGCAAGATCAACCATTGTTCACCTCTATTCGATCACAAAACAGCCTCCTTGCACTCCCTGTTGATCACGAGCAGCCTCTCTTTCCAGTTCCTGTCAGCCTCGGTCGCAACAGCAGAGCTGTTCAACTCTTTCGGTCGTGATCTTGTTGAAACAGCCGGACCATTCTTGTCCAAGTCTCGACTTACTTACCTAGTTATTAAAGGTTAGGATTTATCTTTTGATTACAAGATTATGTTCAGATTTATGTGCTTGAATGAAGTGATTAGTTGTTTCGGATTATATGTGTTGAATGTAATCGGCTGATTGATCGTGTTTATATGCATGATTGTTTTCGGAAATTATAAGTTTGCAAGTATGTTTTGTTTATAAAAAAAACTAGAGTTATGAACTAGGGTTTGCATGGATATGTTATTAGTATTGATTATGACTAGGAAACCGGTTAAAGATCGCCTAGGTTAATCATACGGACGGGTTATGCGAATTCATGATAATGATATGCTGAAAACAGTTGCTGAGTAATAGTTACAGCCGACTTCATCTGGCTGTAACTCGGTCATTAGTTGTCGAAAAACGGATTTTATGATGTCTAGAACGTAGAGATTTGAATAACGAATCTAAGGGCGCTGGATTCATAATTTTCTGAAGTCGTTTGATATTTTTAAAGGGCCAAATAAGTTCAGTAACTAAAGCTGTGAAAATCCTGAAATTTTGTTAGTCGTTTATCGAGTTGGATTTTAAAATCAGTAGGGAGTTGAGTCATGAATTTTGTACAGCAACTAGGTATGGAAATTTCCGGGCAACTCCAACTGGAATTTTGTTAATTGGACGATCGGTGATTTTTAAATAAATTCTTCCGTGGACTGCAGTCAGAAAGTGATAAATCAGACTGCAGCCTAGTATATTAATATTTATGGTTAATTGGTAAAGATTTAGGACTTGGAAAATTTATATAAATTTCTATGGTATAAATGTCACCTACTGTAAAAATATCGGAAATTTTGGAATGTTGGAACTATTTTATAAAAATCCTAGAAAACAGCTGAAGAATGAGTGTTAAGCTGAAATTTGATAACTTGTGATTGTGTGCACCAAATTGTGGCATGAATTGGTTTATGTTTATGATAAGTTGTTTTGATCACTAGGTTCACATGAGGATACTTGCATGCATGTTTGAGTGTTAGATATGTTGTATGTGTGTATCATAGTGTGCGTAAATTACGTGTAGAATTTGTATTGGTGTGTTCACACACTGACTTGGAATTAATTGGTTTGTTAGGACGCAACTAGCGGTCCCATCTCTTATAACTTCTTTGCTACACTAACCGAGCAAATAAAGGTGAGTTCACGGCCCCTAACTTTATCCGGTTTTTAAACAACAGGGGGAGAAACATGTATACACTCTTCAAACTCAATCTCTTTACGTTATACGAATTTAACGTCACATAACTATTCGGTAACTAAGTTAATGTTAATGTAATGTTATGGTCACTAAGCAGCTATATCACTTAAGTCCTCGTCAATCTCTCGAATCGTTAGTATTGGGTTTAATAGCGGGGGGAATTATAAGTAGTACTACTGGGCCCGACAAGCCCCATCCGAGCTAGTCGCGCTAGCCGACCGGGTATGGTCAACGGGTGAATAATTTGGCCTAACTTCGCCATGGTCAGTGATAGGCCTGGCAACACGGAGGCACAACAGTCAGCTTCGATCGCGAACTCTTACGTGACATGACTTTAGGCTAGCTACCTATATATGTTAACATTGAACTTAATTACGAAACAACTATATTATCCCGGGTTGAGGATAATGGAAACAACAACTTATTATTCCGGGTTTGGAATAATGGAAACAACAACTATATTATCCCGGGTTGAGGATAATGGAAACAACAACTTATTATTCCGGGTTGGAATAATAGAACCAATACGTTATCCCGGGTTAGGGATAACGGGGAAAACAAACTATAACCGAACAAACGAATTTATGAAAAACCTGTGAACTCACTCATCTTTAATGTTGACACTTGTTTCTTTACATGTTTCTCAGGACGCTAGGAGCTCTAGGTGCACGCACATGCATTGAACAAGACATCTTTTATCGAGTCTCAATTATAAATATTGTTTTGAGGTTTTTCGTTTGTTTTGGCGTTTGTGTTGGCGCCCGCTTCACTATTTATTTTATGCTTCCGCTCAACTTTAAAAACTAATGCTTCTGCTAAATATTGGTAACTAATCAAGACAATATAAAATCTACGACAAATGATTTTTGAAAACGTATTATCAAATCATATAGAGTCGTTCGACGTACTAGTGTTTCAGATTCTGGTTTGTTCACACGCCTCGCGGTAAAACTCCGCAAGTGGAAATTGAGGGTGTGACACTCGAAGAATCCTTCCTCCACTTGTCCATTGACCCGAGGAACATGAACTGCGTTCCTTCCCTCGGCCCGAGAAACTCGTGGCAAACTTGACGGACCATCAGCCAGGAAAACTGATAGTTGAAAAAAACAGACAAGAGACGAAGATTGAAAAAAGGAGAAATCAGATGGCGCCAATGAAGAAACACCGAACCGACGATCTATCGGAATAGATCTAGGTACGTGGACAGGGTCTGTGCATGTGAAGGTTATCTCATGTTTGACCGTCGATATAAAGATCTTCGTCCGGAATTACTGCAAAACCGATAACCGCCGTTAGTCTCGCCACGGGGAGAAGGGGGATCCTCTCCGTGACCACACTCCGGCGTGAGAATAAGTACCGTGACTCGTAGAAGACGAATTGTAGTGTAAGTAGTGAGGAGTGAAATTGTGAATGAATAGCTTGTACCTCAAGTCTTCTATTTATAGCCGGAGATTTGGATGTGAGGATGTAACGGAGGTATATCAAAATCTTCTTCACGGTTAATACATCTCCATCCATGCACACGGATTAGGAGATGATCCACCGTAGGGGAAACGCTACGTGGACAGTGGTAACATTAGATCTTCATGCAGATTAAGCTGACATTTGAGTGCAAGATCGACGCCCTAGATGTTGCTACGTCATCTTCAGTTATAGCCGAATGATGCCTGCACGATTGCCATTTAATGCTTCTAGAAGATCTAAGGCTATGGAGCCTTGATCTAATACTACGTATTAAGTTAATTACAACAGAAAAGATTCCTTTAGCTTAGTTCTTTGTTACCTCCACACAGAGATATCTGTGCACCAGACTTAAGAGTTTTACTATCTCTTACTTCAGGCTTAATCATACCTTTGCGGGGATCCACGTAATGATGTTAAATGAAGTTGAGATGTTTTCGCTCTGTCTTTGTGCAAGGTCTAATAAGAACTTTGCTTGCAGATCTAACTTACCGTTACGCAAGATGCGTAAGGTTTATCAAGCAACCTGCTGTAATTCTGAGAGTACGGTATCCTGCGCTGGCGCAGGGTTTTAGAGACCATACCCCTCCATCCATCATTTTCCCGCACAAAATCTTGTGAGCACAAGGTGCCACATGTCCCAAACCTTATTTATTATATATAATAGATTATATTTAATTGATAAATGATGTAAGGGAAAACTAGAAAAAAGTCTCTATTTATTTTTTGGCTTATTGTTCTAAATTCTCAGTTATTTTTATCTTTGGTTTTGAGTAGCTTAAAATATAAAACGATTTCTCGTCACGTAGCACATGTAATTTTACTAATTTTTATACAAATGTGAGAAGTGTCAATGTGCGACTAGTTCATTTGGTAGAGGCTCATGTCTTTAAAGAGAAGATCCTAGATTCAAATCTAGACAAAGAGACTTATTTAATTGATTTGTGTATTGTGAGTAAACTTTGCTATTAAAAAATGAGAGAGTTAATTGATTTATTGTATTCTTTGATAGGGTATGAGTAAGTTTGCTATTAGAAAAGTGTGGGCATAACGAGTTAGAGATGTGAGACTACGAGTGAGGCATTTCTCCCCGCTAGCTAGACACAACATAGATATTGGTAAAGGTAAATGTATGACACGTCCCATCCTTCCCAAAATCTATAAAAAGTCAAACTTCACTTCATAAAAAGTTATGTACCGTGTAGGGGTAAGGGCTAAATTTAATCACTGAATAGTGTATATAGATTTCATATGCCCGAATAGATAAAAGGTGTTGATCAACAAACCATTATTGTATGCCATGAGTCACGAACTCAGTTGTTTACATTTCACATCTCAAAAATAGAAGTTAAGAACTTGAATTCATTATGTTGTTCTGTAGTTTTAGTGTGGGACACGTGTCATCATAGTTGAATCATACATAGCAATGCACCTGCAGACATCACTCAGCACCACTTCAGAAGATGGGGTATCTGGTGACTACCTAACCACAATTCGGACAGTGCTAGACAACAATCCGTTGATTATTTCCATTGCTGAATTTTTACTGTCATTTCCATCATTTTTCCATTGATAGATGTCGAACTATCTACACCATCACTGAATGACAGTTGCTGATTGGAGCTCTAGATTGATTTAGATTTTGACAGCAATTTCGTATCTTGTCTCCACAATAACAAAAAAAAGATAAAGAAAAGGTAGAAAAGCAAGCAGAGAAACGTAGGAAGTCGGATATCTATCAGGGGGACGAGGCGCCGCGTTATACAAAAACCACCATGCGTGGATTACAATAGAACGCCGTCGCCGCTGCTCATTAGGCGTGGACTTGAACACGCGTGGTAGCTATCACACGTTGAAGATTTGTTGGGTTGTGAGGGAAATTGTTGGATTGTGGTGAGTGATAGGCATTTCCACTAAAATCTATCACTAGTGATGGAATAAAGCTCGATTACGTGACAGAACTTGATTGAATGTTATGAGTGATAGAACTCCATCATTAGTGGAGTGCCCCTACCCCTCTTATTAAAACAATAATAATAAAATGTCAATAACGATACTCTCTTTAATTTTGTAAACGAAACTGAATGAACATAAGAATGAAATACAGTTTTGTGTAATCAAATTGATTTAAACCAGTGTCTTCAGCGACGATTTTGATGAGTTTTTTCCTTAACTAACGTTGGTGAAAAACTATTTACCAAAATGGTTTTTTTTTTAAATTATTTAACAAAATAGTGTTATTTGTTTATTTTATATTTGCCTTTTTTTAAATAGTGTTCATTGTTTATTTTGTATTTTTCTTTTCTTTTATAACCAACATGTTAAACTTTTTTTTATATTTCTATTAAATTGATCAAGCATCTATTTTTTTTATTCTTTCAATCAACCCAATATTTGTTTTTTCGTTGATTATCGATCAACTCTTTATACTTTTTAGCAATAATTATGTTTGTTTTTTTCTCAATCGACACTAGCTTTTTAAATGAATCGAACAATTAATGAGCCATCAGTGGCACGTTTGTGGACACATGTTTTGTTCGTTGAGTGAGCGTTCGCTTATATTTGTTTATTTACATTTATTTGTGTCCTTTAAATTAAACGAACAGATATAAACAAACGAATAGGAATGAATTGCCATATAAATTTGTATGAATTTTCCGTTTAGACATTTATTTTCAGTTGCGTATAATGATACATGAACGTGACACCCGCCAATATTGAATTCCTTCGGTACATGATTGTTTCTCATAGTTTGTTAAAAAATGAATAAATTTACCATAGGAATATTTCAGACTTCATGTGATATCTCTATCGAAACATATGAAAAATTCTAATATTAAATTAATATGTCTAGATTGAATTGAATGTGAAATGCGACAAAAAAAAAACAAAACAAAATCTGTGATGATAGGGTTAAATGGCAATTTATTCTTATTCGTTCGTTTCATGTTCGTTCGTTTATAAATGAATGGACATTAAAAATGTAAATGAAAGAAAATTAGCGAACGTTCAAACGTAACTGAACGAACAAAACATGTGTCTACAAACACAAACGAACTTTATGTCACGGACGGTTTATTGACTGTTCAATTCATTTAAATAGCTAATGTCAGTTGAAAAAAACATAATTATTGCTAAAATGTATAAAGAGTTGATTGGAAAAATCATAGAAATAAAAAAAGATTTTGGGTTGATTGAAAAAATATAATAGTTAAAGAATAAAACAATAGATACTTGAAAAAGAAAAGACAAATACAAGAAAAACTATTTTGCTAAATAATTTTCAAAAAACAACATTCTGGTAAATAGTTTTTCCCTTAACACTAGTTTGGAAAAAAAAACTCGGACTTTGATCGTACCTTCTTGTAGTATCATTGCATGTAAGAATGAACAATCTAAATTGTTGACGGTTATGCTTAATAATTTGTGTTCCACACGTACTTTAAAACAGATTTTAAGTCTTCACCCAAAAAACTTGTCTATATACCATGGTACAACAACCTAACTAGTATGTGCTAACGGAATGTTGTAGGATAGGTAGGTGTTAGCCTTGAAACTCATTTATGAATCGTACATAGTCCCCTAGTGATTAATAGATGTGATGTCTTTGAACAAACCACAATTTGTGTATATAGCATTACACTACACACCACCCTCTTCCAATCTTGTCAACCCCTGATTTTTTTGTCCAATTGTCATAGAACACTAGCCTGAATTTGTGAAAGCTCTAAGAATTACACACCCCAAAATTTTATTAGAAACCATCCCACTTCTCTTTCACATATGTGAATCAATCTCAAAGCTTTCAACTCCATATGCGTAGCCAAACTATTGTATAATTGTCATAGGAATGGACTAAGAAGTATTTAAACCCCCTTTATAGTTTAGAGGGTGTGTGTCACACCCCGACCCGCAGCGGAAAAGGTGATCAGGGCATGATTGGGTTATCATCAAAGCTCATGACGTTTAGTATAACGTTTCATATTTATTAATACAATTTAAAGGGAAACATACAACCAAAATTACATCATGTCCTACACATCATTCTAGACTTCATTATTTTCTTCTAAGGCATTTCCTATGTTTTCCTTGCTTCATCCTGTTCACCTGTATCATGTGTAAAAATGGTTTTTGGATCAACAAAAAGTTGGCGAGTGAATCCTATGAAAAGCATTTGAACAAGTTTATTGAATTGATTAAAAAATAAAGTGCACAACCACATATGATTAAATATAGATGTAAACATATTCATAAAACACTTAATATCAGATAATGCGAACACATACAATAATAAATTGTTTTGAGGCACGCGTTGCTCAACCCGTCTCTCACGAGGAACTGATGGGCCTAATGAATGATTTGCATACAACTTGACAATATGAAATACATGACTACAAACAATATATACATTCTAAGTTTAGATCACAATATGGTATGGCACAAGTTTAAATAAACGAGTTAATTTTAGTGACACATGACACACCCCAAAACGTGTAATTAAAAAGGGGAGTTGTAAGATTCACTCACAGTGGGTGCGTTCGGTTGATGATGTTGAATGCGCACGAAGTTTGATTTAACCACGAGTGAAACTAACCTAGATAAACATAATGGTTTGGTAAATAAGCGGATTTTATTGATCAATTTTTAGTGGGATTATTGGATATATTTTTGTGAGTTTAAGACTATTTTCTAACTTTAAAAATGTTATTTTTAAGTATTTTTAATTGATTTTTAAATAAAATAAATAAATAAAAATAATAAAAAAATGTTGACTTTTTGACCGTTGACCGTTGACCTGTTGACCGGTTTGATTGTGTAATTTTGTGCGCCGGGTGAGGCTCGAACCCGAGACCTCCCGTTCGCGTGCACGCAGCTCTACCAACTGAGCTACGTGTCTAACCTGAAATATTTCTGTTTTTAATTATATTTATATACTAATTGAATTAATCCGAAAATCATTTATTTTAAAAACGATTTTAATGACTCGCTCGGTGCTCTCCACAGGTCTCGAACCCGGGACCTGTGGGTTAGGTTGACACACAGTCCACCGCTGGACTGTGTGTCTAACTTGGTAAATAATCTGATTTTTATTATACTTATATACAAACTAGATAATTTCATTTCTGCCTTATATAAAAAGTTTGATAATCGGTGAGGTAGTCTGGACTCGAACTCGCGACGTATGTTTTAAACGCGCACACAGTCCACCACTGGACTGTGTGTCTATCTTGGTTATTATTCCGGTTTTTATTAAACTTAACATCTATTTGCAGTGAATCCGGTTCAGTTAAAAAAAAGAACATTTTTATTAACGCGAGTATGCGTGGGACAAGAATCGAACTCGGGACGTATGCGTGTTTATTTGCACACAGTCCACCGCTGGACTGTGTGTCTAACCCGAGATATATCTTGATTTAAATTAAACTTATATAATACTGAAAACTTCATCTTCTTCGTTAAACTTCAGCCAGAACCAATGTCCGACTGGTTCGACGATTTAATCAAGTTTCTTTAGGGTGTTGTGATTAATTACATGTAAGATTAATAAAAAGAATGAGAGATTAAGTGTAAGATATACCGAACAGGGCTCCTCTGTTTCGCCGGCGAAACTCCGATGACAGCAGATTATTGCGGCGACGTGTGTCCTGCGGCAGAGGGTCTTCAGGGAGCTTGAGATGAGTGTGGGTGGCTTCGGTATGAGCTCTGGGTGTTCAGTTTTTAGAGTAAGGCACAGAGGTGAAGGGCTCGGTTTTCCGGCGAGTTGCAGAAGTTTTCCGTCGAGTGAAATTACGTCGGGAAAGAGTGTGATTGTGAGCGAAAAAGCTAACAGAAGTTAGAGGGTGTATTTATAGGGCAGAACATCGACGAATTTGGTCCGTTTTCCGTCTTGATTCGTCGGTCAATAAGTTTTCCGGCGGTTATGACTTGCGTCGCGGGTTCAGACGTCGGTTATAACCGATGTAATAGTTAAAGCTTCGGTTAAAACAGAAGAAACCGTCCAATCTCGGCGAAATCGTCGGGATTTCCGACGACTGCGATTGGGCGCGTCAGTTTTGAATTCGAGATTTATGTTATGTATTAATTGCTTCCAATAATGAACAAGAAACACAAGTGGCGGAGTGGTTGAGCGCGTGTGTGTTAAGGCATTGCTGATAACCGGTTGACCCGGGTTCGAAACCCGGCTGCAGCCTTTTATTTTTATTTCATTATTTTAAATACTTTTTCAAATTTAAATTATATATTCCAATATACTTATTAATTATGTATCATTTAAAATTAATTTGGGCATTAAATACGCAACGAAATTTTTAACAGATTGTTCGGTTAATAAACGGAGCGGGTTTGGTAAATCCGGTTTTTTGACGGATGTTACAGTATCCCCTGCTTTTTAGAAATTTCGTCCCGAAATTTAAGTAGTGATATATTTGTCTAAAAAGGATGGTGTTTAATTTGACGGTTACATACTTAGAAAAGAGTAAGGGTTTAAATTTTGTGTGAGGCGGTAACGTTCCTTGTAAGGGTTGAGTACCCTACTACAGGAATCGCTTTTTGTTGCCTACGGTAAAAATATTGATAAGCAGAGTTGATTCACTAAGTATGATTTCTTGCGCAAGAGTTTTGATATGTTTGGAAAGATAAGGTTGTATCCTAAAACAAAATTTCTAATACTACAACCTACATGGAACTTCTCATAACCACCTAACAATGCCTCTGATCCTTTGGCAAGAATACTTATATATAGGAAGTACCAGCGGCGTATCCACCATATTCTTGTCAAATTTGCATTGGTTTTATCAGTAAGTTATGACTGGTTCTATGATGTGACTCTAGAACATAAATAAACACCACAACCAATGTACCAAGAAATTTACTAAATCCTATATGGAACTTCTCATAACCGCCTGACAATGCCTCCGATCCTTTAGCAAGAATACTATATATATTTAAGTACCAGCGGCGTATCCACCATATTCTTGTCAAATTTTCATTGGTTTTATCAGTAAATTATGATTAGTCCAATGTGACTCTAAAACATAAACAAACACAACAACCAAAGCTTGAGTCTAAATTCTGATAGTATACATGTTTGAATAATGACAGTACCTCTCTCGTTTGTTATGATGGAGAGGTTAGTCTATGTAGAAAATGGAACACAATCCAATTTCTTTAAATAATGAGATGATATGAATGCTAAATCAGTGAGTATAACACAAACTTCAACCAAAACAATACTAAATCCTACATGGATCTTCTCATAACCGCCTGATAATGCCTCTGATCCTTTGACAAGAATACTTATATATAGGAAGTACCAGCGGCGTATCCACCATATTCTTGTCAAATTTTCATTGACTTTATCCGCAAGTTATGATTAGTTCTATGTGACTCTAAAACAAACACAACAACCAACACTTGAGTCTCAATTCTGATAGCATACATGTTTGAATGATGACAGTACCTCTCTCGTTTGTTATGATGGAGAGGTTAGTCCTTGTGGAAGTGAGATATAGCTCAACTTCTTTAAATGATGAAATTGAAATACGTTGAAATGTATGATGAACAAACTATGACCAAGACATTACTAAATCCTACATGGAACTTCTCATAACCGCCTGATAATGCCTTTGATCCTTTGACAAGAATACTTATATATAGGAAGTACCATCGGCGTATCCACCATATTCTTGTCAAATTTTCATTGACTTTATCCGCAAGTTATGATTAGTTCTATGTGACTCTAAAACAACCACAACAACCAAAACTTGAGTCTTAATTCTGATAGTATACATGTTTGAATGATGACAATACCTCTCTCGTTTGTTGTGATGGAGAGGTTAGTCTATGTAGAAATGGAATACAATCCAATTTCTTTAAATGATGAGATGCTATAAATGCTTAATCAGTGAGTACAAAACAAACTTCAATCAAAACAATACTAAATTCTACACGGAACTTCTCATAACCGCCAGATAATGCCTCTGATCCTTTGACAAGAATACTTATATATAGGAAGTACCAGCGGCGTATCCATCATATTCTTGTCAAATTTTCATTGGCTTTATCCGTAAGTTATGATTGGTTATATGTGACTTTAAAACATAAAGAAAAACATAAAACTAAGCAGTTGGAGTCGAATCTTGATTTTTGGTGAAGGGGACTAGTTGAGTGGTTTCGTTTGGGCCGTCATTATCTTCAACAGGGTTGGCGTTGATGTTGAAAACTCTTCCTCTTGCTGGTGGACTAGGGATTAGGTTTCCTTGATTTGCTTGGTTAACTGGGTTTGCTTGAGCTTGGGAGTTTATGATGTTAACCAATCGAGGGCACGTGTTTCTGAAATGGGTAGGGTCGCCACAATTAAAGCAAGCTCGAACATAAGGTAACATGGGGTATTGAGGTTGTTGATATGTTTGGATCATATTTTGAGTAGGGGGTGTGGTTTGGTTTTGAGGGGTGCGGCAAACCTTGCTCAAATGACCATAGCGTCCACAATTCGCACATAGTCGACAAGGTAAGGTAGATGGATGGTGATAAAAACAGGTGTTACATTGAGGGTGAGGTCCAAGGTATGGTTTCTTATTTGGGTAAGTTGAGTTGGGTGCTATTTGCGTGATTGGGATAGCTTGGATGGGTATGGCTTGTGAGGTAGAAGACATCTACAAGGAATACATATCAAGAGTATGAGTTGGATGATTTTGGGATCATGGGTCGTATTTAGGAATGAACATTCATAAAATAAATATAGAAAAATAAATCTACTACATCCATAGGATGTCTTGGGCTTTGCTCGTAATTGGGCCTTGCATGCCGC
Source organism: Scalesia atractyloides (assembly GCA_947069175.1). Taxonomy (NCBI): domain Eukaryota; kingdom Viridiplantae; phylum Streptophyta; class Magnoliopsida; order Asterales; family Asteraceae; genus Scalesia; species Scalesia atractyloides. The sequence goes on from CAMTDV010000001.1 coordinate 36,876,537, forward strand.
CATACTTCACCTTTGTAATCATGTGGGCCCCCATGAATACCGGGTTTTTCATATGGTTCGCATGTGTTAGCCTGGTTACGTACACTAAAACCCGGAGAAAATCGAGAAATATGTATATAACGTATGATATTCGGAATGTGTCCAGGTGTGGACACGGTGACACCTCAAAGTAGGGTTAGTTCGAACGACGTTTGGTGTGGCATGCTTTGGCCTAATAGGTCCTTCGTACTCTCATCGTTAGTCCCCAGGTAGGCAAACTGGTCCGTTATATTAGATTTATACGAATGCCAACCTAGACAGGACGTTCCGACTACCGGTACTTGTACCCTTCCAGTTACTACATGCCCGTCGCAGAACTCACTTTGATGAGATTTGAAAAATGAAAAATGCGACAAAATCTTTGAATAACGAAAGTATGAAGATGATTTGAATATGTGAACATTGAAATATGTATGATGAATGTGTATGTAAGTGTGTATGTTTGACTGTAAGTATAAACAAATATGAAACAAATAAATATCATAAGTTTGCATGTAACCACATAGACTATTAAAATCTAGTCAACAATAGTATAGGCTCTAAGGGTCTAATAACCTATCCTATATCCCTATAGTCATGGCTCTGATACCAATCTGTCACACCCCGACCCGCAGCGGAAAAGGTGATCGGGGCATGATTGGGTTATCATCAAAGCTCATGACATTTATTATAACGTTTCATATTTATTAATACAATTTAAAGGGAAACATACAACCAAAATTACATCATGTCCTACACATCATTCTAGACTTCATTATTTTCTTCTAAGGCATTTCCTATGTTTTCCTTGCTTCATCCTGTTCACCTGTATCATGTGTAAAAATGGTTTTTTGATCAACAAAAAGTTGGCGAGTGAATCCTATGAAAAGCATTTGAACAAGTTTATTGAATTGATTAAAAAATAAAGTGCACAACCACATATGATTAAATATAGATGTAAACATATTCATAAAACACTTAATATCAGATAATGCACACACATACAATAATAAATTGTTTTGAGGCACGCGTTGCTCAACCCGTCTCTCACGAGGAACTGATGGGCCTAATGAATGATTTGCATACAACTTGACAATATGAAATACATGACTACAAACAATATATACATTCTAAGTTTAGATCACAATATGGTATGGCACAAGTTTAAATAAACGAGTTAATTTTAGTGACACATGACACACCCCAAAACTTGTAATTAAAAAGGGGAGTTGTAAGATTCACTTACAGTGGGTGCGTTCGGTTGATGATTTTGAATGCGCACGAAGTTTGATTTAACCACGAGTGAAACTAACCTAGATAAACATAATGGTTTGGTAAATAAGCGGATTTTATTGATCAATTTTTAGTGGGATTATTGGATATATTTTTGTGAGTTTAAGGCTATTTTCTAACTTTAAAAATGTTGTTTTTAAGTATTTTTAATTGATTTTTAAATAAAATAAATAAATAAAAATAATAAAAAAATGTTGACTTTTTGACCGTTGACTTGTTGACCGTTGACCTGTTGACCGGTTTGATTGTGTAATTTTGTGCGCCGGGTGAGGCTCGAACCCGAGACCTCCCGTTCGCGTGCACGCAGCTCTACCAACTGAGCTACGTGTCTAACCTGAAATATTTCTGTTTTTAATTATATTTATATACTAATTGAATTAATCCGAAAATCATTTATTTTAAAAACGATTTTAATGACTCGCTCGGTGCTCTCCACAGGTCTCGAACCCGGGACCTGTGGGTTAGGTTGACACACAGTCCACCGCTGGACTGTGTGTCTAACTTGGTAAATAATCTGATTTTTATTATACTTATATACAAACTAGATAATTTCATTTCTGCCTTATATAAAAAGTTTGATAATCGGTGCGGTAGTCTGGACTCGAACTCGCGACGTATGTTTTAAACGCGCACACAGTCCACCACTGGACTGTGTGTCTATCTTGGTTATTATTCCGGTTTTTATTAAACTTAACATCTATTTGCAATGAATCCGGTTCAGTTAAAAAAAAGAACATTTTTATTAAGGCGAGTATGCGTGGGACAAGAATCGAACTCGGGACGTATGCGTGTTTATTTGCACACAGTCCACCGCTGGACTGTGTGTCTAACCCGAGATATATCTTGATTTAAATTAAACTTATATAATACTGAAAACTTCATCTTCTTCGTTAAGCTTCAGCCAGAACCAATGTCCGACTGGTTCGACGATTTAATCAAGTTTCTTTAGGGTGTTGTGATTAATTACATGTAAGATTAATAAAAAGAATGAGAGATTAAGTGTAAGATATACCGAACAGGGCTCCTCTGTTTCGCCGGCGAAACTCCGATGACAGCAGATTATTCCGGCGACGTGTGTCCTGCGGCAGAGGGTCTTCAGGGAGCTTGAGATGAGTGTGGGTGGCTCCGGTATGAGCTCTGGGTGTTCAGTTTTTAGAGTAAGGCACAGAGGTGAATCTTGATTTAAATTAAACTTATATAATACTGAAAACTTCATCTTCTTCGTTAAGCTTCAGCCAGAACCAATGTCCGACTGGTTCGACGATTTAATCAAGTTTCTTTAGGGTGTTGTGATTAATTACATGTAAGATTAATAAAAAGAATGAGAGATTAAGTGTAAGATATACCGAACAGGGCTCCTCTGTTTCGCCGGCGAAACTCCGATGACAGCAGATTATTCCGGCGACGTGTGTCCTGCGGCAGAGGGTCTTCAGGGAGCTTGAGATGAGTGTGGGTGGCTCCGGTATGAGCTCTGGGTGTTCAGTTTTTAGAGTAAGGCACAGAGGTGAAGGGCTCGGTTTTCCGGCGAGTTGCAGAAGTTTTCCGGCGTGTGAAATTACGTTGGGAAAGAGTGTGATTGTGAGCGAAAAAGCTAACAGAAGTTAGGGGTGTATTTATAGGGCAGAACATCGACGAATTTGGTCCGTTTTCCGTCTTGATTTGTCGGTCAGTAAGTTTTCCGGCGGTTATGACTTGCGTCGCGGGTTCAGACGTCGGTTATAACCGATGTAATAGTTAAGGCTTCGGTTAAAACAGAAGAAACCGTCCAATCTCGGCGAAATCGTCGGGATTTCCGACGACTGCGATTGGGCGCGTCAGTTTTGAATTCGAGATTTATGTTATGTATTAATTGCTTCCAATAATGAACAAGAAACACAAGTGGCGGAGTGGTTGAGCACGTGTGTGTTAAGGCATTACTGATAACCGGTTGACCCAGGTTCGAAACCCGGCTGCAGCCTTTTATTTTTATTTCATTATTTTAAATACTTTTTCAAATATAAATTATATATTCCAATATACTTATTAATTATGTATCGTTTAAAATTAATTTGGGCGTTAAATACTCAACGAAATTTTTAACTGATTGTTCGGTTAATAAACGGAGCGGGTTTGGTAAATCCGGTTTTTTGACGGATGTTACAGTGTGTATATCAACATATATAATTAGCTTATATATCAACATAGATATTACTTATGCCGCCACAATGACCACCCCTATATATATGAGTCGGTTATCCTATTGAACTAGATCTTGGGACCTCTAAGTTAGGTTTGCTTCATTATCCATTTCTATTATCTTTAGTCTCATTCCACAACTTGATCTCTCATCAACCCTCAGATTGTTTGATTTAAACCATTATCTTTGACTTCATGAATTCAATTAAGATAACTTGCAAGTGAGGTCAGTTTCATGAAAAGTTTATAACTCACAAGTTAATCTTGCTTACTGTAAACTTCTAAGATTATACCTTAGATCTCAACTTGGATGTACGTCTTTGAATTAAACAACACTCATTTCAAGGTAAACATATCATCATTATTACTTTAGTATTCTTTATCGTACATCTAACAGGATTGTGAATGAAACTTGTTGGTGTCTGAGTCTAATCACACTGGATTCACTCACTATAACCATTGTATACTCTACGTATTCATGTGTTTGCAATATGTTGGTGCATATTCCGTGCATCCTCCACTGTGCGAATAGGCTAGATAGAGCGTGTGTTGAATATTGTATAGATTAGATACGAACACATGACTTAAGTGCGGACGAGAAAGGTGTATAAGTGTCACTTCATACGAAGTAGCCACTCCGTACGAAGGTAGTCACTTTGTACGAAGGTAACTACTTTGTACGGAGTTTAATGTCTCAGTTCGCACGAGATAAACTCCTATATATAGTGTTATATGTTCGTCATTTGTTAAGTTTTGGAGTTCCCAGAAGGGAAATGCTAGCTTGTAAAAATGTATACTCTTTCGGTATGAATGAATCATTCGACTTCCACTTCTACTCCGTTCTTAATACCATTCTACCGAATTGGTTCTATTCTACCCAAACTTTCGTCTAAACCCGCCAGTTCCTAGACTATCAAGTGGTATCGGAGCTACGGTACTGATTCAATTGATCTAACAGTTGATTGAATCACTTACGATCATGAATTATGGACTTTTGAGGGGTTTTAGACGTTAATCATCAAATAAACGGACAATCCATGGAAAAAAATTAAAATGAAACCATAGGATTGTTTAGAAATAAATTTCGACCATGTCTGTGAAAGAATCATCTTGAAGTTCGAAGAAATAAAGATTTGGATCGAAAAATGTGATTATCATGGGATTACCTTCGCACGAAATAACTATGTTCGCACGCAGGTACCACCTTCGCACGAAGGTAGTTAGTTACCCTTGTACGAATGTAACCAAAATGCCTAAAAAAGGCATGTTTTGATCGTGGGGGGTGAGATGAGTGTCTAGAAAAAATTTGGTGATTGATTTTTTTTCGATATTTTAACGACAAATACGGGCTGTTCGGGGACACCGTCGAGGATTTCAGAGAACAGATTTGATGATACGATCACAGATGGTTGAAGATATTGGGATAGTCATTGATACCTATGTAGAAAGATTACCATTTGGTATAATGACTATGAATGTGCCTTAATGTAAAATCCGCATTGATGAAAAACTGACTCTTGTGGACCAAAATGATATATTTTCCGCATTAGTAGAGTTTTTCAGTGAAAAGATGAGACTGAATTTGCCAAGTTTGAGGGGGAAATTCAGTGATATGTTTTAGAGAGGTCAGAATTTGCAAAAATTAGGGGGAATAAAAATTTCAGTGATATATTGAAATTCCGGCATTTTTGAAATTCGTGACATGCAACAGTATTCGGGTGGTTCCGACTTCAAATTGTCTGGGGATGCATTTAATCTGGATTTGTTAGTTTGTGATACAGGATGTTCAAATTCTCTATATCAAGATCATATTAATGTCTTAGGGTTTGAGTCCGGGGTCTTCGTCAAGACGGTTAGCAGGATTGGCGTAAGGAGATGCAACAGTATTATCGATACTTAAAAGATATCACAATTTTGTGATTGCCTAAAGTGTCAAAATGGTTAATCTTCAGGCAGAGGAATTGTTTTTCATACTAACTGTCGGGAAATGATGATGTTTATTGATTAAGTTGTTGTCGGGACTAACGAAGAAGACTAAACATCTGTTATTGTGACTGAAGATGATGAATGTGATTCTGATCGTGAAAGAATATTTCTGAGATCTGAAGGTGTTACTAGATGATTTGTTATCCAATGAAGATTTGCTAATCGAAGAGATTGCCGTTTTGCTGATCAATCATTCACGAGTGTGCTAAAAAGTGATTAAGGAAAACGGGATTTCAGATTTTCGTGGGTATTCACAAACTTGAAATTTACCGGTGTGGTAATTCGAAGTTTCTTTCAATTGTCGGTTGGGTTTTTGAAGATCAGAGGATCGAGCAATGGAGTGCGCTAAAACCGAACGCGAATGTGGTTAACATAGAAACAGAGATGCTGCATTGATTAGTTTCGAGTTGGGTAATTATTATTACAGTTAAGCAAATCAGAGGAGGTCGGGAAACGTATAGACAAAGACCTGAAGATTCATTCCAAGGGAAATTTGTGCATAATGAAGATAATGCAAGCCTGAATCATTAATCATGGGGGAATTATTTGAAGATTTCAAGATGCCTGATTAAAGTTGCAGAATATTCAAATACGACTCTCGTATTTCAAGATCAAGATCAACTTCGAAAGTGATGTACAAGGGGGACGTTGTTGGTGCATATTCTGTGTGCCCACCACTGTGCGAATAGGCTAGATATAGCGTGTGTTGAATATTGTATCGATTAGATACGAACACATGACTTAAGTGTGAACGAGAAATGTGTGTAAGTGTCACTAGTTACGAAGGTAACTACTTTGTACGAAGTTAAAAGTCTCACTTTGCACGAGGATAAACTCCTAGAGGGGATATGCTTCCAATTTCTCGAGCTTGTAAAGACGTATACTCTTTTGGTGTGAATGAATCATTTGAATTCCGCTTCTACTCCATTCTTAATAACATTGTACCGAATTAGTTCTATTCTACCCAACTTCCATCTAAACCTGCCAGTTCATGGATTGTCGTACCACCCATCAGAATATATCATTGGAGAGTTGTAGATTGGTGTCAAAACGCAGAATCAAATCAATCAGGATCTCGGTTGTTTTTATACTAATATTGCACCTTTACAAGGAAAGGTCTCAAATAAATGTTTAATTTTGAAGATTGAGCCGAAAATGTATAAGGAAGCTCTCACAGAAGTAAGCTGGGTGAATGCTATGCAGGAAGAGTTGTTGCAGTTTGAAAAACTTAGAGTGTGGAAACTTGTTGATTTGCCAGATGACCATAAAAGATAAATACAAAGTGGGTCTTCAAGTGTAAAAGAGATGATAGAGGAGTAATTGCTCGAAATAAAGCTCGACTCGTTGTTCAAGGATTTCATTAGCAAGAGGGAATATACTACACTAAAGTATATGCTCCCGAGGCTAGATTGGAAGCCATCCACATCTTCCTTGCATCCGCGTCATGGAAGGGATTCAAAGTGTACCAATTAGATTTCAAGTACGCGTTCAGATACGACAAACTGAAAGGGGATGTGTACGTCGGCCAACCACTAGGGTTCGTCGATCCGATATACAAAGACAAGGTTTATCTACTAGATAAGGCTTTATACGGTTTACACCAAGCCCCGGAGAGCCTGGTATGAGACGCTTTTACCAGAGGAATAGTAGACAGTACCCTCTTCACACGGGAAGTAGCAGGACACATCTTAATTGTACAAATCTATGTGGATGACATGATATTCAGTTCGATCAATGATGTGTTATGCAAAGACTTCGAAAGAGTCATAAAAAATTAGAGATGAGTTCTATGGGGGAGATGAAGTTCTTTCTGGGACTTTAGGTCGATCAATTGCCTGATGGTATCTTCATACATCAGACGAAGTATGTGAATAACGTTTTGGAGAAATTAAAGATGTCCGAAACTTCACCAATATCTACCCCATTAGCTCTGAATGATGGCATCGGATCAGATACAGATGGAGTGAAGATTAATGAAACTTTGTATCGTTCCATGATTGGCTCTTTGATGTATCTGGCTGCATCACAGCCGGATATCATGTATCCAACATACCTCTGCGCACGCTACCAGTCAAGTCCTAGAGTGTCGTATTTGTTGATCATCAAAAGGATCCTTCGATACCTGAAAGGTTGCCCAAGCATCGGTTGTGGTATCCACGCACCGACGACTTCAATCTCGCAAGATACTCCGACTCTGACTTTGGGTATTGCAAACTAAATGCTCAATTTACAACTTGTTGGTTACCAGATCTTTAGCACACGATTAGTAACGTGACAATGCAAGAAGCAAACCACGATCGGGTCTCTCTACTTGCGAAGCAGAATACGTTTCAGCTTCTAGTAATTGTTCCCAAATCTTGTGGATACAACAATAGATAAGAGATAATGGATTGAAGTTTCTTGATACACCTATATATGTAGATAACGAGGCTGCCATTAACATAACAAATTCAACACTCTAAAACTAAACACATTGAAATACGACATCACTTTATCTGTGATTGCTACGAGAAAAAGTTGATTCGTATTGAAAAGATCCACACTAATGAACAGAAAGCAGACTTTTAGATAAAACCATTTGACAAAGCAAAATTCAAATATATTTTGAAATTAAACGGGATGAAAGATCTGACATCAGGAGGAGACACAAAGGTTGAAACCGAGATGGATGACGATTTGACGTAATCCAAATCGGTTTGTCAAGTTTTTAGTTTTAAAATTTCTTTCTTTAAAAACAAAAATAAAAAAAACATGATTTTGATTTTAGGGGGAGAAATATGTTGAGAAAAATACAAAAACATATAAAACTTGAAAATGTACAAAAACATAAAAAAGACAAAAAGAGTTTTCGTGTAAAAGAGGAAATGATAGTACATCAGTGGATTATCACAATATACTAAAGAAATGTAGTGTCAAAGTGTTTGAGTAGGTCTCACTGATGATGTGCCAAAAGACTTTGCACATTCGGTAAATATTTTTCGAGATATAAACATAGAGAAAAACTTATTAATTAGTGGCTTAACATCTCTCGGATATATGGTCTTAGTACACCGAAATTTCGTTTGAGAGATTGCCGGATTCTGAGATATTAGGTCTTTATAGATAATTGATAACTAGAGTATCATACAAGTTCTTCTTATTTTACGTAAGCAATGGCCTAGAACTTGTAGAATACTTTTGCTTTTAAACCTTAAAACTGCATCAAATTGAAAGTATCGAAAGATCTAACAATTGCAGTATATGGAACACCACTTTTAAGTCGAGCCTTTTCCATCTCTTTGTATGTACGGTGGTACTAACCTGAGCTCTCAAGGTCTCGCACAACCTACATACAAATATCAATTAGATATATTCTGAGGTGGGAAACACTATTAAGTCAAGTTTTAAGACATTTAATTACCGTATTTCGAAGAAGTTGAGAAATGTGTAGAGGTTTAAGTGGACCAGTATACTGACAATCTAAGTTTAAAAGATCAACGGTACTAGTGATAAGTCTCAAAAACTGATATGATCCTCTATCAAAACTCACAAAAAATGTCTGTAAATATGTTTGTACATAGCTATTTCATTTCAGAAACCCAAAAAGATTTTATTTTCATCTTAGTTTTCGACTGCCGATGATTGAAAACTGATCTTCAAAGTTCGAAGTTGCTGAATGTTGAATGAAATCTAGAGAATGATGGGTTGGGAGCTTATCTGAAACGAGAAAATGGTCTAAAATGATCAAAAGTTCACTAAATTGAAATTTGAAATTGTCTGAAAACATCAGTTTGTTCACAAAGTGTTTGCTCGAGGTCATTAACTTGAACTTGGTAGAGAAATTAAATAACCAGGGCCATTAACTTGGACTTGGTTAACTGAGAGGGTTGTTATAATTGATAAAATGTTTAAAATTTGAAATTTGAAAATTTGTTAGCATTTGAGTTGAAAATTTCAAAGACTGAAACTGAAATATTTATTTGAGTGAGGATGAGATTGAACAGGAAGCTGATAGAAAGAGGGAGCAAGATAAAAATGTTGAATAATGAAAAGGAAGCTCAAAGTAAGGGGGAGATTGTTGTTGGAATATGCTGAGCTAAAAAGTCAAAGATCTAAGATGTTTTTATTAAAGAAAGAAGGTTAAGTACTGAATAATTCTTGAAGACCGATGGATACTGCGGCAACATCCAAGGGGGAGACTGTTGATGCATATGTCTGTTGCCTACGTCTTTGAGTCATGTCTGTGTTTGTAACAGGGCTTTACATGTTAGATTTGATAGTTTATATGTTAACTTCGTACGAATATAGTCAAGTGTTACTTCATACGAAGGTGACTTACTTCGTACGAAGGTAGAAAGGTCAAGTTCGTATGAACTTAAAAGTCTATACATAGGTTCGTGTGATCATTGTTTGTAACAGTTTTTGGCGAACGATAAGGCGCAGCCCTATTGGATTTATTTCAGGCTGTAAACGTTTGAACAATTAATGAAATATTGAAGTTGAAAAGTAATCTTGAACTATTGTCACTACTCTAAAATGAAGTCCGCACATTTCAAACGAGAATAAACAAATTAAGACATGGAATTATGGATGAAAGCAGATCCTCACACAATACTTATTTGGATTACCAGAATTCCTATACTTTTTCTTTCGTATTCTATTTATCAGTTGCAACTTACCCCCCACATTTAAGTCTTACTGGATAACATTCATCAAATATCTTGACATCAATTTGCTAATTTCTCAATTTTATGCATCAATATAGCTCAAACACGGAAAGTGTGGGAGCGCGGCAGAAACCAAAAAATCACTAGATAAGTTTGCAGCTAATAACAAGCAATGAAAACCCATCAAAGGGTTTATTTTAAGTTTGTTGGAGAAAATGGCACCCCTTTTATAATGTGTATGTCCAGTGAGGTTTCTTAAATTCCTTTTTGTCACACCCCAACCGATGGCGGAAACATCGAAGTGAGACGAAATAGATTGCTCGAGACATCATAACACTATTTGCGACAATATAAAAATCCAAACTCATTTCAATTCATATATCAAATAGTCAATTACAACATAAATCAAAATACAACAACTTCAACACACTTACAACATAAAAGCCTAACATTCTAGGTGCGTTTCTATGGCATCCCTACTAAGTTTTTTGTCATATTCAACATCTTTAACCTCCAACATGTTAAAAGTATAGTTCAACACAAAAGCATTGGCGAGTGCTGTCACACCCTAGATTTCCAACCCTGAAATCCATACACCGGTGGGCCCGGGTGGAGAGTATTGTGACAATAGTTGATAACGTCATAGTCAATTAAACGTGACACAACGGAAGTCTTGGAGTAAAATTACTATTACAAACCGAATGTTCGAAAATACAAAATAATATACAAGCTTGTAATAGAAGATCCACAGACGGATCATAGAATGTACAAGAAAGAATACAAAACAGACTTTAGGCAGATCTAAGGATTTACAAGAATCCTCTTATTCTCTACCGAGCAGCTTCTGGCTTAATTTCATGTTGTACCTGTAGATTAGTCTTTGGAGGATACGTCAGCTTACGCTGATAAATACACCCAACTGACTCATTTTGAAAATATTAAAAATGATTTCAAGTGCAAACGACACAAAATCTTTTATTATCTTAGGAAGGTTAACCATGCAATGGACCATGCAATAATAATTTACCTTATCCCAAGCCCTTACAGAGGAAATAAGTTGAGAGTATTTACCTGAGATTGCTTTCTTCTTTTATTTTTAAATAATTCATCTGTATACAAAAGTACCCAGTGCAGATAGCTTTTACCGAGAAGGCTCTAGTCTGGATTATGGCATAAACTAGCCAATTAAATACTAACGGTTGTATAAACCGAATAGTGTACATGATCATTATGTATAACGGTTGATTAAACGATGATCAGATAGAATGTAGTTTAAACCCAACAAGTACTTGACTTGTATAAATGGGTAAACTATAAACATTCTGGATTTTGAAGCAAAATGATAAGGTTAAACCCGTTACGGTTGAATTCCGTAAAATAGTTACATACACGTAACTGTGCGCATAATAGCGATATCGGGTAATCAGATAAGTTATGGACAAGTTCTATATGCCATTATACTTTAAATAAGTTAAGATATCAGTAGGATATCAACTTGTATGCCTGTTGAGGTTTTAAAACGAAATTATGCCTTATAAGGGCATTTCGGTAATTTCGTATCATATAAAAAGAACTTGAATAAAATTTAAGTTTATGATCATGAGTATTCTGGAAAAATAATTTATTTATGATATAATATCAGTAGGATATCAAATATATGTGTATTTTACCTTTTATGACCAAGCTATGCACCGAAGGGGCATTTTGGTCATTTTACACATAGTTTATAAATTATTTGGGATTCTGAGTTTATAATAAATACCTACTGTAAATATGTTTAAAATAAGTTTTAAATTCAGTAGGTAACAAGTCTTGGTCCACTAATATGGTTTAAAACCATACTATGCGCCGAAACGGCGTTTATGTCGTAAAGTGACGTCTTTAAACGATGTTTATGAAAACTGATGTTTGGATCAGATTAAAATGTTTAAAATATGTTAATTAATATAACATATCGATAAGTAAGTGATTTATCTCGAAAATATTTGATTAAAACTATTTTATAAGCCACAGGGGCTAAAACCGTCATTTATCGACATAGTTTAAGGACTTGTTTAAAAACTCAGTTTATAACTTGGTTTAATATCCCAAATAATCCTACTTATGATATTACATTAGTAGAAATTCCTTTTCAAGTTCATTACCATTTGAAACCTTGTTTTATGCAAAAAGGCATTTTGGTTAAAGATGGCATAATTATGGAACTTGCGCATAAACTTGGATTCTGATTATGATCATGTAATATAACCTCAGAGGGTTATGGTATATTATATTATGATCATAATGCAACTTTAGATCAGTGGGTAACTAATCTAAATCGGGTCAGAATCGAAAGTCAAAGCAGAAGGCAAACCTTGCGACTTTCGGTTGCGAACTGACCCTAGAACTAGATTAACGAGCCGAACATGTTCATACATGTTCTAATAATTATTATCAATTTGTTTAAGTGTCAAAACAGGTTTCATAACATATATAAGATCAATTTATGATTTTTCCGAAAAATGGCCTTTTTGACTTTTTAATATCATAACTTTGACCCGTCAATTGGTCTGACAAACGTGATCTTCAGGAGGTGCCCTTTATAGGGACTAACACCTACCTTACTATGATCACTTAGCCATGTTCATTTTGAACAAAGGCTGGACCATAATGGTCTTAATCGAAAGTCAAAGCGTTTTATGTAAAACGCTTAACTTTAGGCTATAGAAGCCTATAAACGAAAATGCACAAGGAAGGAACACTTACCAGTGATTCCTAGATGCAAACAAACTATGTTGGACTACTCTTTTAAGTTACGAACTTCCAGAGGAGGGAGAAGAGTGAATAAGAAAGGTGCAAGTTGAAATGGTGAACTTAAGCACCTATTTATAGTTGGAGAGCTCAAAGGATGTGAAGCCAGGTGTCTAGGGGTGTAAGAAGAAGCTTACAAGTGTCCCAAAACGTGGCATAGCTGATTAGGAAGGTCATGGTTTCGATTTAATGGTTTTGGAACTTTGCTTGGGCTAAAAAAAACTTTCTGTTGCAGGTCTGTTCTCGCGGGGCGTGAGAGACACAGGCCGGGTCTCTCGCGGCCCGCGACCGCCCCTTATTTCAGTTTTAAAATTTGACAATTTGGCCCCTAAACTATATGAAGCTTATAAAACGATTTTAAATACTATTTTGGCACTTTTAGCCCTCCGTAGCCAATACTTGGCATACCCGGGATTATGCCCGGGCATTATTGAGCTCTCGGTTCGTTAAAAGGTCACTCAGAGGTATAAATTAACATGTTGTCACTTTTAATCCCTCCAACATCCAACTTTCACATACTTACAGAATTGAACTCTGTCGTCCAACAAACGGTACGTATGAGAGTTAGGACTTCACAAAGGATCACTCAGAGGCTTATCACAAGCATGTTGATTCCAATGTCACTCAGAGGCTAGGCAGGTTGACGTATTAGTCACTCAGAGGCCAAGTTTCAAGCATGTTGACATATCAATCACTCAGAGGCTAATGATTTAAGCATGTTGACGTATCAGTCACTAAGATGCTATTATTTATGCATGTTGACATCGGTTCGTCACTCGGAGGCTCAATCTTGAGCATGTTGACGCCTTTAGTGCTTATTGGTCTTTAACAGACAATTATAATAAAATACAACACGTGTCACTATACTATTGGACACGATTTTACAGGGTGTTACATCCTCACCCCCCTTAAAAGAAATCTCGACCTCGAGATTTTATTCAAAAAGATGGGGGTATTTTTGTCGCATAGTGGACTCAACCTCCCATGTATACTCAGGACCTCTAAAAGCATCCCACTTAACCTTTACTATAGGTATTATCTTTCTTCGGAGCTTCTTAACCTGTCGATCCTCGATCGAAATTGGTTTTTCAATGAACCTCAGGTTTTCATCAATTTGCACCTCATTGTGCGACATTGCTAGCGACTCATCGGCTAGACATTTCTTAAGATTAGATATGTGGAATACATCATGGATTCCATTAAGCTCCTCTGGCAACCTGAGCTTATAAGCTACAGTGCCGACACATTCGATTATCTAGAAGGGTCCTATATATCTAGGGCTTAACTTGCCCTTCTTTCCAAAACGCATACACCTTTCCAGGGTGATACTTTTAGCATGACCTTGTCCCCTACTTGGAACTTAAGAGGTTTACGCCTCTTGTCAGCATAGCTCTTCTGCCTATCCCTGGCAGCTTTGAGACGACACGGATTTGCATAATCTTTTCCGTGGTCTCCAGGACAATCTCAGGTCCTGACAGTTGGGCCTCCCCAACTTCTGCCCAACATACGGGCGTTCTACATTTTCTCCCATACAAGGCCTCAAAAGGAGCAGCCATGATGCTTGTATGATAGCTATTATTGTAGGAGAATTCTATTAGGGGTTAGTGATCATCCCAACTTCCGCCTAAATCAATCACACATGCCCTGAGCATATCTTCCAATGTTTGAATAGTACGCTCACTGTGACCATAAGTCTGCGGATGGTAAGCCGTACTAAAATTTAATCGTGTGCCTAACGATTGTTGGAAACTTTTCCAAAAGTGAGATGTGTATCTAGTATCTCTATCGGATACAATAGATATTGGCACACCGTGTAGGGACACTATCTTGTCCACATACAACTTAGCTAATTTATCTGAATTATATGTCTCTTTTATTGGCAAGAAGTGTGCTGACTTGGTCAGCCTATCCACTATGACCCAAATAGTGTCATTACCACTTTTGGTCTTTGGTAACTTGGTAATCAAATCCATAGTTACCATTTCCCATTTCTAAGTGGGAATTTCAAGTTGTTGTAGAAGTCCTGACGGTTTCTGATGTTCAGCCTTAACTTGCGAACACGTCAGACACTTAGCTACATAAGTGGCTATGGATTTCTCCAAACCCATCCACCAATAATTTTTCTTCAAATCTTGATACATCTTGTCACCACCCGGGTGAACAGAGTATCTTGAATTATGCGCTTCATGGAGGATTAGATCTCTAAGTCCCCCAAAGATCGGAACCCAAATTCTATCATTAAATCTTAGGATTCCGTCATTTCCAAGCGTTAACTGATCCACAGTTCCGCCTAATCCCTCATTAGGGATATTAGCCTCTATCAAGGCTTGTTTCTGTGCATCTAATAGCTTTTCACTTAAGCTATTTCTGAGCTTAATGCTCTTAGCGTTAATCCTTATAGGTTTCACCTTTTCCTTGCGACTTAAGGCATCGGCAACTACATTTGCCTTGCCTGGATGGTAGCGAATTTCGCAATCATAATCATTAAGGGTTTCCATCCAACAGCGTTGTCGCATGTTCAATTCTTTCTGATTGAATAGATGCTGGAGACTTTTATGGTATGTGTATATAACACACTTTGTGCCATACAAGTAATGTCTCCACAATTTTAGTGCTAATACAACAGCACCCAGTTCCAAATCATGGGTGGTGTAATTCCTTTCAAGCACCTTTAGTTGTCGTGATGCATAGGCAATTACCTTACCATTTTCATTAGCACACAGCCCATACCAGTGTGCAAAGCATCACAATAGACAACAAAGTTCTCAATACCCTCGGGTAGAGATAACACAGGAGCGTTGCTCAGCTTGTGTTTAAGAATCTCAAAAGATTCTTGTTGCTTTGGACCCCAATTATACTTAATATTCTTACGGGTCAAGGAAGTTAAAGGAGTGGCTATTCTTGAAAAGTTCTCAATGAACCTCCTATAATAACCGGCCAATCCCAAGAAACTACGAACCTTCGTTGGGGTCTTGGGCACTTCCCAATTTATTATAGCCTCAATTTTGGTGGGATCCACTTGGATATCACGCTCACTACCATGTGTCCAAGAAATTGGACTTCTCTAAGCCAAAATTCACATCTAGAGAACTTCGCATAAAGTTTCTCCTGCCTTAATAATTCTAGGATGCACCGAAGATGTTTCTCGTGATCATCTTGATTACGAGAATAGATAAGTATGTCGTCTATGAAGACAATGACATACTTATCCAAATATGGCTTGCAGACTCTATTCATGAGATCCATGAATGCTGCTGGTGCATTTGTGAGCCCAAAAGGCATCACTAAGAATTCAAAATGACCATAGCGGGTCCTGAAGGCTGTCTTAGGAACATCTTCATTTTTAACCTTCAGTTGATGATATCCTGATCTCAAATCTATCTTAGAAAAATAACTAGCCCCTTGAAGCTAATCGAATAAGTCATCGATCCTGGGCAGAGGATATCTATTCTTAATGGTTAGCTTGTTCAGCTCCTGGTAGTCGATGCACATTCGTATCGAACCGTCTTTCTTCTTCACAAAAAGGATAGGAGCTCCCCAAGGTGAGGAACTAGGCTGAATAAAGCCTTTCTCTAAGAGTTCGTCTAGCTGACTCTTAGCTCATTCATTGGAGCTAGCCTATATGGAGCTCTTGCTACGGGTGTTTCTCTTGGTATGATATCTATTCTGAACTCCACTTGCCTATCTGGGGGTAGGCCTGGTAATTCTGAGAGGAAAACATCAGGATATTCTGAGATAACTGGTAAGTCTTCAATGCTTGGTTTAAGCTCATTGATGGTTACTTGTGCCATGTAGACGACACAGCCTCTTCTCAAACACTTGGATGCCTTAAATAACGACACTTTTTCTGGCAGTCCATAGTGTGAGTCGCCAAAGATGGTGATCATTTCACCCGATGGGGTCTTAATCTCGATGAGCTTTTTATCACATGCAATGCGGGCTTGGTTATGAGATAACCAATCCATGCCTAAGACAACATCGAACCCCGCCAATTTCATTGGCAAAAGAGAGATAGGGATGGAATGATTCTTAATGGATATAGAGCATCCATCAAGAATGGAAGAAGCAGTTTCTAAAGTTCCATCGGTGAGTTCTATCTCATAAATTTTATCTAGAATTCTTATGGGTAAATTTAATAGTTTACTAAACTTATGATCAATAAATGATTTATCCGCACCCGAATCGAAAAGAACTCTAGCATAAATATCATTAATGGGGAAAGTACTTGTTATGACGTTATTGTCATTAACAGCTTCCTTAGCAGTTAGCCGAAAGGCGCATTCCCCTTCTTGGCCTCTCCAGGCTTTGGATTATTATTCCTCGAATTCTTAGGGCAGCTACTTGCAATGTGCCCTTTTTCATGGCAGATATAGCATATAGCATCTTAAAGGTCTCTACAATCTTGGGTCTTATGCCCCCTTCTTTTACATATGCCACAAGGTCTAGCTTGTGGGTCAGGATTACACTATCCCCAGTGTCTTCGGTTGCAAGTCTTACAGAATGGCATCACAGCCGACTTGCTTTGGTTCCCTCTGAACCCGAACCCCCCTTTATTTTTATTATTAAATCTATGGGAGTTGTCTTCCTCTCTCTTCCTTTTCCAGTCAGTTTCAGGCTTGACTGACTTCTGCCTCACTATATCAAGGGTGAGGGAGAGAGATAGGTCAACAACAGACCTATAGGTACTAGGCTGAGCAGCCTTTACCATGCCCTTAATCTCGGGCATTAATCCATTTATAAAACGCGCAATGCGTTTGGATCCAGGGATAATTAAATAGGAAACTAACCTAGATAGGGAATTGAAATCAGAAACATATTTCCGACAATCTAGGTTTTTCATGGAAAGAGACAAGAAGTTTGTCTCTATTTTCTCCACCTCATGGGTTGGGCAGTAAGTTTCCTTTACAAGGTCCAAAAACTTGGATCATCCCAGATTATACAGGTATACCTTACCTATTGACTAAATCATGGCCTTCCACCATGTTAGGGCATCACCCTTAAAGGACTGTGATACGTACTTGACCACATCCTTTTCAGCGTAGCCGTTGATGTCTACTATAGTCTCCATCTCATCCAGCCACTTTAAGGCTTCTACGGCTCCTTTTTCCCCATTAAAGTCTCAGGGTCTACAGGAGACAAAGTATTTATAGGTACACCTGTCTTTAGCAGAACGAGACCTATCAGCAAAGTCTGCTATCCTTGGTCCACTTTTTGCATTTGAAGAGTGAACAGAGCTCTCTTTATGAGTTGAAGATGGTGGAATAGATAGGGGTCTAGAGCGAGTGGCACTCGGCTCTCTTAGCCTTTCTATGGCCTTATTCATGGCCCTTTCCACAGCCGCATCAATGCGAGCTTGGAAATCATTATCATTATTTATGGCTATATTTTCGGCGTCTTTGACGTTCCGATGGCTACTTTGTGCCTCATTAGAATTAGCCATTCTTCAAAGCTTTGGTTCTATATACCAAATCAAAATTTTCTTTGCCATGGTATAATAACCATATCGGCTTTTAAACATTGGATATAAGAAAATCCACAGCCTATACTAGTGTGAATAACATCACAACTCTTAGGCTTAACATATCTATATTTGGCCTAGGTCTTAATAGGACCGTCATAGGCAATTTACAATTTGGACGAAGTCCATATCTTATTAGACAGGGGATCGAAATGTCACAACTGTCATTTGTCATACAGACAATTATACATAGGTCATAAGCTTGTCCCTTAATGGACATATTAATTGGGCACATTGGCCGGTCACATTGGACATAATATATATGGCAGTTAGGCCTGTCACTAATGGACATATAATAGGGCACATAGGCACAATATCGCTAATGGATAATTATCATCGCACTGATGATAGTAGCCGGGATCGAATAGATCACATGGGCTTTAAAGAATAGATTTTAACCCGAAAGGGTGATACATCACTAATGGATGTTTGATTATCATCACACTGATGATACTAGCCGGGATCACACGGATCACAAAGGCTTTTATGCCAGGATCATACAGATCACAAGGGCTATATAACTGGGATCAAATAGATCACAAAGATTATATTTTAATACATCTCTAATGGATGTTTTATCACGCAATGGTGATACTAGCCGGGATCACACAGATCACAAAGGCTTTTAAGCTGGGACCACACAGGTCACAAAGGCTATATAACCGGGATCAAAATAGATCACAAAGGTTATATTTTAATACATCTCTAATGGATGTTTTATCACCGCACTGGTGATACTAGCCGGGATCACAAAGATCACAAAGGCTTTTAAGCCGAGACCACACAGGTCACAAAGGCTATAAACCGGGATCAAATAGATCACAAAGGTTATATTTTAATACATCTCTAATGGATGTTTTATCACCTCACTGGTGATACTAGCCGGGATCACACAGATCACAAAGGCTTTTAAGCCGGGACCACACAGGTCACAAAGGCTATATAACCGGGATCAAAATAGATCAGAAAAATTATATTTTAATACGTCTCTAATGGATGTTTTATCACCGCACTGGTGATACTAGCCGGGATCACACAGATCACGAAGGCTTTTAAGCCGGGACCACACAGGTCACAAAGGCTATATAAGGTTAGGACATAGTCCATCACCTTGAAGGCTAGCGTGATTCCTCAAGTCACACTACCAAGAGTATGCACATTACTTGAATGTTAACATAAGAGGACCTTAATGGTTGATTATAAGTCCCAGTATATTGACCTTATTGACTTGGAGGCTTGAACTTAGTCCATCACCTCTAGATAGAATGATAACTTCCCTTAACTATCTTATATATTTGGCCAAATATGTGGTTTGAGCCACTTGGCAAATCAAAACCATTAAAATCTTTTTGGAATTATATCGCAGATCATAAATTTCGAATAAAATCGAGACGCTCATTTTCAAGAAGATGAATACATATATATAATTCCAAAAGTACTTCATTAAATTTTTATACGAAATTACAATACTTGAAACAAATAAATGAAACTGATTGTTCATGCAAGGACTAAAAGAAACAAAATGTCCACGCAGGGACTAAAGAAATAATGTCCACGCAGGGACTACATATAATAGAAAAAGACTTCACTCGTCTTTCTTTCCCTTGACAAGTTTGGAGGGTTTCTTGAAGAACTTATTTGTCTTCTTCTCCGTTTTCTCTGCCTGCTGCTGCATTTCTTTCATTCTCTCTAAGGCCTCATTAATGGCCTTAAGGGGTGGCGCGGTTGTGGTTGGGGTTGCGGTTGTGGCATAACCGGATACTGGTACCCAAAAGTTTGATATCCAGTCGGTGGATAAGTAGGTCGGAAAGGAGATGGGCAAAATGCATTGTGCATAACCGCCTGCATGTATGGGTCTTGCGACCACGCTTGATAGTCTACCGGCGTAGATGGATTAAATGGATCATATCCAGACGTGTCTGGGTACATGGGAATTGGGTTAGTATAACCCATTGGTGGTGTTTGAACAAAAGGTGTTGGTGTTGGTTCCACTATAGGTGGAACATTAGAGGGTCCACCCATTTGTGGGTCCTCTTGAATGGTGGGGTAAGAATTGGGCAAAGGTGGCAGCGATCCTGACCTTTTTCCGGCACGTACTAACATACGTGCTCTACGCTTCCTCCTTGGTGGCTTAGGTCGTTGTTGAGGTTGGTCCACGGGTTCAATGTGGACATCTTCTTGAACTAGGAGTGGTTGAGAGTGATGGGAAGGTGTGTGGGCGAAGGTGAATTGATTCCAGTATTGGTCCCACTCGTTAGGACCTTGGTAGGGCGATCCGGCATACGAGTTTGAATCGCTCGAAATTTCAATGGGATGCACATTTGATCCCGACGGTGGCATCTCCGGGTCGGAGTCCTCGTCCATAGGATGTGGCTCGTCCAAGTGATTTTGATCGGCTGGAGGCGTGTTTAAGTAATGGTTGGGGTTAAACTCTTCATGGTAGGAGTGATGAGAATGGGAATGGTGAGAATAATAGGAATGGTGTGAGTGGTAAGAATTTGGGAATGTGAGGGCGAGTGTCTATTAGAGACGGAACATCTCGCTGGTTTCCATGGAGACGAATCTCCTGATTCTTGATATGCATCTGAATTATGAGGTTGAGAAATACGCCCCGATGGTCCTCCCCTCATTGGACCTTTTCCTCATCCACTTTGTCCTCGTACACGTGGCAGCATTTTCCTGTTAGAAATCAACTTAAAAACATACTAATAACTTAATAATGAAATGAGTAATCCTAGGTCAATGCCTAGACTTGGAAGTCTAAGGAATGTGCTCGTGTAAGTTTGAGACTAAACACAAAAGGCTAATGTTTAATTCTCTCAAACGTTGGCTCTGATACCAACCCTGTCACACCCCGGATTTCCAACCATGAAATCCATACACCGGTGGGCTCGGGTGGGGAGTATCGTGACAACAGTTGATAACGTCATAGTCAATTAAACGTGGCACAGCGGAAGTCTTGGAGTAAAATTACTATTACAAACCGAATGTTCAAAAATACAAAATAATATACAAGCTTGTAATAGAAGATCCACAGGCGGATCATAGGATGTACAAGAAAGAATACAAAACAGAGTTTAGGCAGATCTAAGGATTTACAAGAATCCTCTTATTCTCTACCGAGCAGCTTCCGGCTTAATTTCGTGTTGTACCTGCAGATTAGTCTTTGGAGGATACGTCAGCTTACGCTGGTAAATACACCCAACTGACTCATTTTGAAAATATTAAAAATGATTTCAAGTGCAAACGGCACAAAATCATTTATTATCTTAGGAAGGTTAACCATGCAATGGACCATGCAATAATAATTTACCATATCCCAAGCCCTTACAAGGGAAATAAGTTGAGAGTATTTCCTGATATTGCTTTCTTCTTTTATTTTTAAATAACTCGGCCGTATACAAAAGTACCGAGTGCAGATAGCTTTTACCGAGAAGGCTCTAGTCTGGATTATGGCATAAACTAGCCAATTAAATACTAACGGTTGTATAAACCGAATAGTGTACATGATCATTACGTATAAAGCTTGATTAAACGATGATCAGATAGAATGTAGTTTAAACCTGCAAGTACTGACTTGTATAATATGGGTAAACTATAAACATTCTGGTTTTTGAAGCAAAATGATAAGGTTAAACCCGTTACGGTTGAATTCCGTAAAATAGTTACATATACGTAACTGTGCGCATAATAGCGATATCGGGTAACTGGATAAGTTACAAGTTCTATATGCCATTATACTTTAAATAAGTTAACATATCAGTAGGATATCAACTTGTATGCCCGTTGAGGTAATAAAACGAAATTATGCCTTATAGGGGCATTTCGGTAATTTCGTATCGTATAAAAAGAACTTAAAATAAATTTAAGTTTATGAACATGAGTATTCTGGAAAAATAATTTATTTATGATATAATATCAGTAGGATATCAAATATATGTGTATTTTACCTTTTATGACCAAGCTATGCACTGAAGGGGCATTTTGGTCATTTTACACATAGTTTATAAATTATTTGGGATTCTGAGTTTATAATAAGTACCTACTGTAAATATGTTTAAAATAAGTTTTAAATTCAGTAGGTAACAAGTCTTGGTCCATTAATATGGTTTAAAACCATACTATGCGCCGAAACGGCATTTATGTCGTAAAGTGACGTCTTTAAACGATGTTTATGAAAACTGATGTTTGGATCAGGTTAAAATGTTTAAAATATGTTAATTAATATAACATATGGTAAGTAAGTGATTTATCTCGAAAAGATTTGATTAAAACTATTTTATAAGCTACGGGGGCTAAAACCGTCATTTATCGACATTGTTTAAAGACTTGGTTAAAAACTCAGTTTATAACTTGGTTTAATATCCCAAATAATCCTACTTATGATATTACATTAGTAGAAATTCCTTTTCAAGTTCATTGTCATTTGAAACCTTGTTTTATGCAAAAATGACATTTTGGTCAAAGATGTCATAATTATGAAACTTGCGAATAAACTTGGATTCTGATTATGATCATGTAATATAACCTTAGAGGGTTAAGCTATATTATATTATGATCATAATGCAACTTTAGATCAGTGAGTAACTAATCTAAATTGGGTCAGAATCGAAAGTTAAAGTAGAAGTCAAACCTTGCGACTTTCGGTTGCGAACCGACCCTAGAACTGAGATTGACGAGCCGAACATGTTCATACATGTTCTAATAATTATTATCAATTTGTTTAAGTGTCAAAACAGGTTTCATACCATATATAAGATCAATTTATGATTTTTCCGAAAAATGGTCTGTTTGACTTTTTAATATCATAACTTTGACCCGTCAATTGCTCTAGCAAACGTGATCTTCAGGATGTGCCCTTTATAGGGACTAACACCTACCTACTATGATCACTTAGCCATGTTCATTTTGAACAATGGCTGGACCATAATGGTCTTAATCAAAAGTCAAAGCGTTTTATGTAAAACGCTTGACTTTAGGCTATAGAAGCCTATAAACGAAAATGCACAAGGAAGGAACATTTACAAGTGATTCCTAGATGCAAAAGAACTATGTTGGACTGCTCCTTTTAGTTAGGAACTTCCAGAGGAGGGAGAAGAGTGAATAAGAAAGGTGCAAGTTGAAATGGTGAACTTAAGCACCTATTTATAGTTGGAGATCTCAAAGGAGGTGAAGCCAGGTGTCTAGGGGTGTAAGAAGAAGCTTACAAGTGTCCCAAAACGTGGCATAGCTGATTAGGAAGGTCATGGTTTCGATTTAATGGTTTTGGAGCTTTGCTTGGGCTCTAAAACAAACTTTCTGTTGCAGGTCTGTTCTCGCGGGGCGCGAGAGACACAGGCCGGGTCTCTCGCGGCTCGCGACCGCCCCTTATTTCAGTTTTAGAATTTGACACTTTGGCCCCTAAACTATATAAAGCTTATAAAAACGATTTTAAATACTATTTTGGCACTTTTAGCCCTCCGTAGCTAATACTTGGCATACCCGGGATTATGCCCGGGCATTATTGAGCTCTCGGTTCGTTAAAAGGTCACTCAGAGGTATAAATTAACATGTTGTCACTTTTAATCCCTCCAACATCCAACTTTCACATATTTACAGAATTGAACTCTGTCGTCCAACAAACGGTACGTATGAGAGTTAGGACTTCACAAAGGATCACTCAGAGGCTTATCACAAGCATGTTGATTCCAATGTCACTCAGAGGCTAGGCAGGTTGACGTATTAGTCACTCAGAGGCCAAGTTTCAAGCATGTTGACATATCAATCACTCAGAGGCTAATGATTTAAGCATGTTGATGTATCAGTCACTAAGAGGCTATTATTTATGCATGTTGACATTGGTTCGTCACTCAGAGGCTCAATCTTGAGCATGTTGACACCTTTAGTGCTTATTGGTCTTTAACAGACAATTATATAAAATATAACACGTGTCACTATACTATTGGACACGATTTTACAGGGTGTTACAAGTGCACAAGATTAAGTACATAGCATAAGTATAAACGAATTTACTCAAATCCACATGGCAATTGTATACAAGGTAAGCTAGCATGCAATACTAATTGCCAAACCCAAGCGTCCACAAAAATTAAGTGTCCCTCATCACACAAAGTAACAAGACTATTCAAGAATAAGAATAAGAATAAGCTTAAGCTTAACAATACACCGAGGGCGGTGTGCTACTCCTATAGCACTATATATGTTAAGTTGGGGCTAGCTAAGTTAATACAAGAAGTATATATGAATCTAGCATGAACCTAAGCATAACAATATGCATGTATAACGGATCGAGTGTATCAAGTATGTTGTGTGTATTTGTGTATTTTGTAAGTTAACATGTTACAACCCAAATTGTGTAAAAGGAAAAAGGGTCAAGTGTACTCACGGTTTTGCAAGATTCCACTTGGTAATTTCCGTGAGAGTTTTGTAGAATGGAATGCCGAGTTATCCTACATAAGGAAAACGTAAGCGCGTAAGTATTCGGATGATAGCGGAGGATTGAGAATTTTTAAATGTACCAAAGTACATATACGAGAAAATAATCACATAGACTTAACACTCATTTTTGACACTATAATACCCATTCGGGTTGATGTGTTTTCATGGGTAAAGATACCCGTTAGAATCGCAACGAGAAGTTAAGTACTTAGGTGATGTAACCAAGTACTATGATAGACGATCATTCGATTATCATCAAGGGTGCGGTTAGTGTGTATATATATATATATATTATATAGTATAAGTAGATAATATTTATCATGGAAGTTCATAGAAGTCATGCATGGAGGTAGGAGGATAACCTTCCTTTAACCTCTTTCGTATTATTCACCAATGCACAAGTTGTCACAAGAACAACAAGGATGGTCATGAATAAGTTAAAACTAAAAGGGAAAGATGTAAAATATTAAAAATCATCAAGTGAGGTTGTAGATTGAAGGTAGGATAGCCAAGACTTCCAAGTAATCACACACTACCAACTCAAGTCTTGTTTTAAGAACAAGCTTGGAAGGATACAACACCTGTGGGTTAAAACCCTTATTAAAATGGAAGGTTCTTACACTTGTGACCTCAAATATGGTATTGTTCCATGTTGGTTTTCCATGGAAAACCTATGGAAACACTCCTAGAGGTGTTCCAAGTGTTAAGAAGGAAGAAAGAGTAAAGAAGGAAGGTAGAAGTGAGTTAGAACTCACTTGAAAGTCTTGAACTTTCTGGATGGAGTTGAGAGAGATTTAGAGAGAGAGAGAGAGAGATGAGTGTCTGAGGTGTAAAGTGGGTGTGGGAGGATGTGGGTATTTATAGTTGAGGTTTGGGGGTGAGTTAGGTGAGCATTAAATGCAAGAAACACAACTAACAAACACACATTTGCCCAATCCATGAGCTGGAAACAACTATCTACAGATCAAGCCCTCTGGCGGGCTGCGAGAGGTAAAGGGGAAGACGGTTGCGGGGTGTGAGAGGCTCCAGGCCAGAAACTTAATTGATTTTTGTCACTTTTAGTCCCTGAACTTGGTTTTTCCTTCATTTCATGCTAGAACTTGGTGTTTTGTTATGATTTTAAGTGTAAAACGTAGATGTAAGTATATTCTTAGCATTGAGTATGTATGTATGAGTATTTGCACGAATAACAAGTATCGGTTTGTATGTAAACGTGTGTTTATCGATTGAATGCATGTAAGACAAGTATATATCAAGTATGAATTTTATTACGATCAAAGTCTCGAATTACAAGATTGGGAATAGAAGTACGAATGCGATACGAATACAAGTTTCCGTAAATAGAAATATGATTACACTTTCTAATTAAGGAAAGTATGGAAAAGCGAGGCGTTACAGTCTCCCCTCCTTTAGGAAATTTCATCCCAAAATTTATTCAAGAGGAAGACTTTGAAAAAGTTGCCATTTTGGTGAAACGTTTGGCCAAAATCAATATTTTCATGTTTAAAGTCTATGCGGAGTTTATGTATATGTGTGTAAATATGTATCGGAATTTTAAAGCACGAAACAGTAGGTTCTTGAAGCTAATTTATTTGACTAAGGTGTTTTGAGACATCAGTCGTAAAAATAACTAAAAACGTGTAGGTGTGTGTGTAAACAAGTGAGCTTGACTGAGTCTGGACAAATCATTGGAAGGAATATTTTAAAAGAGTGCGGCCTAAGAGGAAGGTTTTAGTACTCATCAGGATGTATTTTGATTAAAATGAGCGGTCCGCACCGTAAGTTGTAAGAAAAGTTTTGTCAGTTCTAAGGCGTATTAGTAAAATCAATTGTTATAGAAAATGTTTATTGGAGAGAGCTAGGATGGTAAATATTTATGGTTTCTAAAAAGGTTTTGGCAGTAATAGACCGACTAGTTGAAGTTTGCGCGTAGACAAGAGTGGAAGATAGTTTTAAGAAAAGGAACATTTTGACAAGATTGAGCCGGTGGTGACGTTTATAAAAATAGATTGAACGTTTTAGGCTGATTCGCTGTAAATAAAGTTTGGATGAAATGTTAAGGGAAGAATTGGGAATATCGTAGTATAGTAGTGAACGATTCGGTAGGTGAATGCGAGGGGTGAAAATGATATGAATATCGGATAAAATGCGAACATGGAATGTTGAGAGATGCTAGTGATGGTTGTAGTGGTTAAAGCTAACGATTTTTAGAATGAAGCTTTGTCATGGATAATCGAGTACTAATCATTTCGAAGTGGGGTTACCAAAGTTTGTTATGAATCAAATGTATTTATCAAGGTCCGGGAAATCACCGAATTTCTCATGCACGTTTTACGAAAGTTTGGTAACATGGTAGGGACACTTATATATAGGAAGTACCGGCGGCGTATCCACCATGTTCACACCATGTTACGTCCGTTTCGCTATTCGGTGTCATGTTATGTTCCGTGTTGTGATACACAGTAGAACCCACTATGGTTTTAATGCGCCTACCAATATAATCCCGTGTGCACCCGTGATTATTTTGGTTTGTGCATGATCCGCATAGTTTGTGCTAGTAGTGTACGGGTCAGGTTACATTTAGTATTACAAGCAAAAGGTGTGTAAGACAGCATATAAAAAGTAAGTATGTAAGCATGATAGTATGTATGCATGAGTGTGTCGAACGTAGGCGAAACCACTCGGGTTATGCCTACTTACAGATTTCAAGTATGACTACCAAGTAGTGCGAATGTATAAATTTTGAGTATGATTGAAGACAAATACGTATAACATTAGCATGCAGTATCGAGCGTATAGGTGGAATAAATTGGATTTAGCATATATAAGCTACCATGAAGTTGCGAGTGTGTAAAATACGAAGTGTAATGGTGATATGTGTAATATTGTCATGTAACATTGACTGCATGGAAACGTGTAAGGCAATATGCATGTGTATGGTTGCTTGAGTCAAAACATTGAGTTGGTTGAAATAAAATAAGTCGCGTTTGTCAGGAATGAAGGACCAAAATTGTGAATGTCGGGTGAATATTGAGAAAAGTATTAATTTTTTATGTAAGATGTGGTTTGTAAAAAGAAATGCTACTTTTATTTTAAAATGTGTATTCGCATATGAAACTTTCTTGCCCATGTGTTCAGATTTAGATTTGCGTATTAGCAATTTTTGAAAAGGTTGTAAAATAGTGAGCTTTTTTTATATTGATGCAAGGAAAGTTGTGTTTTGAAAATTTTCATGTAAAACGTGAATTTTGAAAAGTATTTTAGCAAAGTACTTATACGTAGGTGAGAGAAAGTCTTTGTTGTGGGTGTGTTTTGGACGAGTTATGAAAATCGAGGGCAAGATGTTCGTTTGACCGACTAAGTTGATAGGTAGCATTTCATAAAATTTTTGAAAATTGTGAAAGAAACGTTTAATGTATCATTAGGGGTTTCGTGTATGTAATTTAGGTAAATAAGTTGTAGGGTGAGAAATTGTTTGGATAAAATAATAAGGTTCGAGGTTTATGCATAAATAAGAAAAAATGAAACAATGATAAAAGGTTTGAGTATAAGTTTTGATATATTGATTGTTACGAAAATAGTCGAGTTGGAGTTGGACTTCGACTCATTTCTCCCGCTTGAGAAGCAAGGTAGGAAGATTTAACATTTTAGGCATGAAACAAGAATGGTCGAATGTTGGTCACTTAAACTATAGACTAGGTCGAATATGGAAATTCTACATAATTTCTATAGTTACGGCTCTGATACCAATCTGTCACACCTCAACCGATGGCGGATACATCAGAGTGAGACGAAATAGATCGCTCGAGACATCATAACACTATTTGCGACAATATTAAAATCAAAACTCGTTTCATTTCATATATCAAATAGTCAATTACAACATAAATCAAAATACAACAACTTCAACACAATTACAACATAAAAGCCTAACATTCTAGGTGCGTTTCTATGGCGTCCTTACTAAGTTTTCGTCATATTCAACATCTTAAACCTGCAACATGTTAAATGTATAGTTCAACAAAAAAGCATTGGCGAGTACATAAGTTTAAGTATATAGCATAAGTATAAAAGAATTTACTCAAATCCACATGGCAAGTGTATACAAGGTAAGCTAGCATGCAATACTAATTGTCAAACCCAAGTATCCACAAGAATTAAGTGTCCCTCGTCACACAAAGTAACGAGACTATTTACGAATAAGAATAAGCTTAACAATACCCCGACGGGCGGTGTGCTACTCCTATAGCGCTATATATGTTAAGTTGGGGCAAGCTAAGTTAATGACAAGAAGTATGTATGAATCTAGCGTGAACCTAAGCATAACAATAAGCATGTACAACAGATCGAGTGTATAAAGTATGTTGTGTGTATTTATGTATTTTGTAAGTTAACATGTTACAACCCAAATTGTGTAAAAGGAAAAAGGGTCAAGTGTACTCACGGTTTTGCAAGATTCCACTTGGTAATTTCCGTGAGAGTTTTGAAGAATGGAATGCCGAGTTATCCTACAAAAGGAAAACGTAAGCGCGTAAGTATTCGGATGATAGCGGAGGATTGATAATTTTTAAATGTACCAAAGTATGTATACGAAAAAATTATCACCTAGACTTAACACTCGTCTTTGACACTATAATACCCATTTGGGTTGATGTGTTTTCATGGGTTAAGATACCCATTAGAATCATAACGAGAAGTTAAGTACTTAGGTGATGTAACCTAGTACCATGACGGACAATCATTCGATTATCATCAAGGGTGCGGTTAGTGTGTGTGTATATATTATATAGTATAAGTAGATAATATTTATCATGGAAGTTCATAGAAGTCATGCATGGAGGTAGGAGGATAACATTCCTTTAACCTTTTTCGTATTGTTCACCAATGCACAAGTTGTCACAAGAACAACAAGGATGGTCATGAATAAGTTAGAAATAAAAGGGAAAGATGTAAAATATTCAAAATCATCAAGTGAGGTGGCGGATTGAAGGTAGGATAGCCAAGGCTTCCAAGTAATCACACACTACCAACTCAAGTCTTGTTTCAAGAACAAGCTTGGAAGGATACAATACCTGTGGGTTAAAACCCTTATTAAAATGGAAGGTTCTTACACTTGTGACCTCAAATATGGTGATGTTCCATGTTGGTTTTCCATGGAAAACCTATGGAAACACTCCTAGAGGTGTTCCAAGTGTTAAGAAGGAAGAAAGAGTAAAGAAGGGATGTAGAAGTGCCTTAGAATTCACTTGAAAGTCTTGAACTTTCTAGATGGAGTTGAGAGAGATTTAGAGAGAGAGAGATGAGTGTTTGAGGTGTAAAGTGAGTGGGGGAGGATGTGGGTATTTATAGTTGAGGTTTGGAGGTGAGT
Organism: Scalesia atractyloides; assembly: GCA_947069175.1. NCBI lineage: Eukaryota > Viridiplantae > Streptophyta > Magnoliopsida > Asterales > Asteraceae > Scalesia > Scalesia atractyloides. The sequence continues at coordinate 36,906,769 of CAMTDV010000001.1, forward strand.
TAGGTGAGCATGAAATGCAAGAAACACAACTAACAAACACACATTTGCCCAATCCATGAGCTGAAAACAACTATCTACGGATCAAGCCCTCTGGCGGGCTGCGAGAGGCAAAGGGGAAGACGGTCTCGGGGCGTGAGAGGCTCCATGCCAGAAACTTAATTGATTTTTGTCACTTTTAGTCCATGAACTTGGTTTTTCCTTCATTTCATGCTAGAACTTGGTGTTTTGTTATGATTTTAATTGTAAAACGTATATGTAAGTATATTCTTAGCATTGAGTATGTATGTATGAGTATTTGCACGAATAACAAGTATTGGTTTGTATGTAAACGTGTATTTAACGATTGAGTGCATGTAAGACAAGTATATATCAAGTATGAATTTTATTACGATCAAAGTCTCGAATTACAAGATTGGGAATAGAAGTACGAATGAGATACAAATACAAGTTTCCGTAAATTGAAATACGATTACACTTTCTAATCAAGGAAAGTACGGAAAAGCGAGGCGTTACACTTTCCTACTATACGAGTTGGGAAAAAGATTTCAAAGACGAAAAAGATGGCATACATCACACACTTCATGTAAGTATATGATCTTATTTTTTATTTGTATTTCATTTTTGTAACTTTTAAATGTTTTCTAATTAATTCTTTTTGTAAAATTATTTTGATCTCCATTGTTGGCATGCAACACAACAGTAGGATGGAATAAAGATGGGAATTAATAAGGATTGTGCAAGAAGATATAAGGAACATAGAACGGTTTAAGAAAAAAGCATTTTGATAGATATGGACGTTATGACGATGTTGAAATGCAAAGAAGAATCCCTCTTTAAGACACACTTTAGAGGCGCGGGGAACACTTATTGATGAATTGTTCCTCGATCCTATATATATGACCCACTCCCAAAAAATACAACTTAGAGTATTCACATTCTATCGGTCATTTTCTACCATGTAATTATACTAAAAACAGCTACATCTTCTCTCTACTTTCAATTAAATAATAATATTTTATACTTTTATTATTATATTTTCTCTCTCCTCTACTCACAACCACTTTCAAAATATATTAAAAAGTTATAGAGGGTCAGTGTCCCCTCAAATATACAGATGAACAGTAACATTTTCTCTCTCCTCCACTCATAACCACTTAAACTAATTTTTATAATTTAAAAACCCTCTCTCTCAAGATTTGATGGATAGGATGCGAATGCTCTTATAGATCAAAAAAGCCTAACTAAAGTTCTGGTGGGAGCAGGTCATATGCCCAAAGGCGACATCAAGAGGTAAGAAAATTTGTTAGCATTATCTAAAGATGATTCACAATTCATGTAATCTTAGTGATAGTGTTTACAGATGTAGTCAACTAAAAGCACGAGGCTTATTGACGGTTTGACCGATATGCATTACAAGATTGAAAGTTGAAGGGTTAATGATTGTTGGCACACGCACGTAATTCCCGAGCCCATGCAAATCGGCATGGGCGGGGGCGTCCCAGTCCATATAAGTCGGTGTGGGCTTGAAGAGTTCAAATTAACAAGTTCGGTTTATTAGGGCTTAGATTTATGATAGGATTCTATTGTAACTTGGAGTGCAACCTAAGTTTCTTGAGTCTATATATTGAGGTCTTATTCGGGCTTTCTATGTATCACAAATTAATAAAGGTTTTGAGTTAGTTTCCTTTTAAAGTACGTGTGTTCTTTGATATCAATTATGTCTTTGAATTGGTATAAGAGCCTGCAACTATGAAGCCGGAGATTTTGTCAAGTTGGACAATCACCGGTTTGTCCATCATCGCAGAAGGAGTTCACAAAGAGGTGATTAACAATCATGTCCAGAAAAAGAAACACGGTCTAGACTCTCCTGTAGTCACTTTTAGACGTGCATCAAGAAGATCGATAATGGCAGAGGAAGGAGATGTGCCGCTGGTAAACCCGGCAGCGAAGGAGAACCCTACTGGCCTGTAGTGTCCTATTTTGAACACCACAAACTACAATGTTTGGGTTGTTCGAATTAAGGCAGTGTTTCGTGTCCACGGAATTCTGCAAGCAATTACTCCAACCGAAGGAACTCAGGTCGAGCAAAAGAAGGATGACATGGTGATTGGCCTTCTTTTGCAAACTACTCCCACTACAAAAAAAATCCATTTAGTGACATAAAAAGTGGCATAAAAACAAAAAAAGTGACACTAAATACCCTTGTAAGAATGGACGACGCACAAAAAAAAAAGTGACGCTAGATGACGCTAAAGCCTTTTAGTGGCATTTTTTGGATCTGCCGCATAAATTTTATGGGCTTTTAGTGGCACTTCAATTTTTGCCACGATATAAAAAAAGACTTTTATGGCATGATTTTTATGCCTTTAAAAAGTAATGATATTTACATATCTATACTAGTTTTAGTGGCACTTTTTCGGCACCAGATAAAAAAACCTTTATTGGCACAAATACTGTGTTGGTAAAAACTGTTTTGAGTTAAATATATGTATTATTTTTAGTGGCACATAATTTTGCCATAAAAATTACATCATTTACAGTATAAACTATAAAATAAAAGATAAAATTGTAAATGTAGAATTCATAATATCATATCTTCAATAATAAGTTCGATCCAAAACATATTTCAAATGTTAGGAAAACATTGTGAACAATTAACATATTCCAAATTCTAAATATTTAAACAAGGAGTCTAAACGTTCTTTTGGTGAAACTTCCAGTGTCATAAAACTTAGCTCCAAAGCTTCTCATGATATCTACCCTGCGATCATCAACCATATAAACTAGTATTAGTATTGATTCAAATAATTCTAAAAGTTCTTTAAACTCATTGTGCTTGATTCAAAAGAAAAACATGTATAAAAATGCCTAAACACCTAACAATTAGACAAAAAATAAATATATAATACACAACCATTTATAATTGACTCGAATACCTAACAGTTAGACCAAAAACCAACATATTACCTTAATTACAATGTCAACAAAACTTCAAGATCAATTGTCCAAACGACTTTCTTGCCCTGTAAAATGGAAAGTTTTGGCTAATCAATTTCATACTAAGATTACCACAACATAATCATATCCATTTATATTGCAAAATAGCTAAAAAAGTAACCAGTTAAAAGTGATTATCATTATCATATTGACTCCTTGAAGATGATATTTCGTTAACTGGTAAAGAATTGTTATGGACCAAAGAACCAATACCGAGGACCTAAAACATATAAACCAAACAAATGCTAGTACATAAATATGTAATCATAAAAGAACAAATAATGGTCATGTATGTAATTACCTGCATGTTTATATTGCTAAGAACTGAAGACAAATTTGCATTGGGGATATGTTCTTGGAAGATGATAGATATAGCATTGACAACTCTCTTTAGCTGATCATTAGTTTGGATAACACTTTTTAGCTGACCATTAGTTTGTGCATATGTCGAAGAAGCACCATTACTTTTTGCGGCTGGCATCTTTCCAACTAATCGAACGTATCCTCTTTTCTCTGGGCCTTTAACTTTTGATTAGTCATCGTTTGTAAAATCATCTAGATCGCCGGGTGTGATTATAGAGTCTTTTGTAAATTTTTTTAATGAAGCCTAATTAAACACATGCAAAATAGATAATCATAAGAAAATTAAACGCACCCATGATATTAGGTTGTGCAATGATTCAGAATAGACCAAACCGGGAACCGTTTAATACTGAATATAAGAACCGGAACTGGACCGTTTTAAAAGCTAAAAACCTGTTCGGTTCAATTCGAAACCGAGTTAAACGGTTCTCGTGTAAACGGTTCTTACCAGAACCGGTTGATAATTGTATCTCAAAATTAACAATTAAATAAAAAACAGTCAAACACATTAATTAACACTGATAGATATGGAGCATGAAGGTGATGGACTTAATAAAGTAGTAATTTCTGTTACTTGAACTTTATATATGATGAGACTAATAGCTATGAAGACCAAAATACGTTTTTCATATTTAGCATCAATTAACAATTCACAAGCTACAGTATGTGTAAATTAACAATTTAGCATCAGTTAACAAGCTTAAGAAAACGTAAACTACTTAATAATTAGATTTGTAAAACAAGCATAAATGACTGTACACATGACTCCAACCAAAAGAAATAAAGAAAGGAAAAACTCTTTAATTATAAACTGCAATCAAGTTGTGGATTGGAAGATAACTAGAATATTAATTCATCCTTGTATCATAGTGCCAAGTTTACATAAATTTATAACTACTAAATCATGCACTAGTAATTTTATATATAATATTTAAGGTTTAAACCCAACCCGGTTCTGACATTTTTTTAATTGGACTCGGCGGTTCTAAACCGAACCGAACCGTGAACGTTTCACCCAAATTTTAGAACCGGAACCGGACCCTAAAACAAGAATACGGTTCAGATCTAGCGGTTTGGTTTCGGTTCCCCGGTTCTCGCGGTTCGGAACCATGACTTGCTCAACCCTACATGATATATAAGAACATAAAATACATTGCCACAACTTGAATAGTGTTCTCATCAACAATGCTTCCATCTTTACGAGTGCAAGTTTTTATATACATTTCTCCTCGTGTTGGATGATACCATTATTCTTCGTCGCCTATAATTTATGTTTGATGTAAGGGAAATAAAAACCAAAATATTCAAAAACTAATAAATGTAAAAAGAAAGCCTAGAATAATACCATTTCATGAGCAAGTCTAGCAAAAGACTTTGTCCCACTAACATGAGGCTCCTTTATCTTTTAGCGGCTCAATCTTTTAACACCGCATATACTCTATGGTAAATGGTAAAGTTATACATGATAAGACTTCTTTGATCTAATTCCATAATTATATATTTTTCATAAGAAATCAACATTACATTATTGTTACATGATATTCCGGAGTGAACCAACAAGTAACAAGTTCTTTAAATTGAGTGGGATTCACTAAGTCGTCATTTTTAACTTGTTGTGCCACAATTTCATCAACAGTAAAACTTGGATGAATAACAAATTTAGACTACAAACAAAAATTATATATAAATTAGAATATACCTCTTAGCTTAACTACTAATACATTTTGAAACTCGATAAAGACATTTACCTTAACGAGTGAATACATGTACTCTTTTTTGTATTGGAAGCTTCCTCCAGTCAGAATATTCTATGGATACATGATCAGCCATCCTCGCGAGCGTCCCAAGGAATTGAGCAAGTTCATTAGCTTTAGCCCCAACAGGCTTTCCAAACTCATTGAATGTGACAGCTATTCTTTTTGTACTATCCATCTTCCAAGTTTCAGCTTTTGTTGTATAGCCTCTGACCCTTTTAGGAGCACCTAACAAGTTCGAAAAAAAAACAGGTACAAAAAACGGTCTATTAACGATTTACAAATTTTAATACTATTTGAACATATATGCTATTGTTTTGTGTCTAAAACATCATTACAAATTGTGTACAGTTTTTACCTTGTATTTCACTAGCTTGATGACCTTGAGTTTCAAAAACTTGGTCTTCGTCAACATGGTCTTCAACACGCTCAGTTGAGATGGTAGAAGTGATATGTAGCCTCTTACACCTACCTATACTATTACCTTTTATATTAAAACTTGTTGCCTTTTGTTTTTCAGGGCCTATTAATTGTTCATGAATACTGTCTTCATCATCAGAATAGTCGTGATCTACCATTCGTATCTCATGTTGATCAACATCATCTACTTCTGTATCCGCTTTTTAAAGAATGTCGTCAACATGGTCTTCAACACGCTCAGTTGAGATGGTAGAAGTGATATTAGCCTCTTACACCTACCTATACTATTACCTTTTATTAGAACTTGTTGCCTTTTGTTTTTCAGGGCCTTGTAATTGTTCATGAATACCGTCTTCATCATTAGAATAGCCGTGATCTACCATTCGTATCTCATGTTGATCAACATCATCTACTTCTATATCCGCTTTTTAAATAATAATAGAGTAAATTAATATAAAAGATACTACTAATTAAAATAACTTTATGAACAACAAAATGATACCTTGAACATCTCATCATCCTCATCAACAAGAACCAACTTCTTCTATGCTCCTCCTTTATTACCTTTGATTATTTCACTCATGGAAATTGTTGGTTTTGTTGCATTTGAAGTTGCATTTGAAGTTGATGGAAGCTTTTGAGAGACAATTGGAGCAACGACTCAACGTAGCTTCATTAGATTAGCAACTCTATTCGAAGGCACTGGTGGAATATATTTTTGACGGTTTTGCTATAACACATTTATTTTCATTAGAAACATGTGTATATACAATAAAATAAAGAAAGTTTTGATAACCAAATTACCTTTTTCACTGTTTTTTTCTTCATTTTTTGACTTTCTTCCCAAATTAGCCGAAGATTTTATAATGTTTTTAATTCCTAGTTCTCTTAGTCTTTTATTGTTCTCCATAATCGTAAGTTCTTTTAATTTCATATACTCATTACCCTCATGAGAATTTGATTGGCAACCTTTTTACCATGGTCTTCAACATTGTCATAAGTGTCATGGTCTTCAACATTGCGCATACCCATAATATCTATTCAAAAAAGACGCAATACAAATATCAATATTTACCCCATTAACAAAACTTGCTGACTTGCCGTGAATGGTATATGTGAAGTTTAAATTAACACTCATGATGGGGCAGTTTAAATTATTAAACGCTGTTTATTATGCTCCTCTACTCAGAGCTCTGCTAAAGCCCTTTTCAACCAGCCGAATTCAGAGAGAATTCAGACTTTTTTTTTGGGTAAAGGGTTACCCCGGTGATTTTATATATAAACAAACTAAAAACAAGTAGCATGGAAACACCCATACTAGTTCAAACATGGGAATTCCCCATGAATGTAAGCCAAAGAAAAAAACACACTAAACTACCAAGAACATCGAAGACAAACTACTAGACAATAATCTAGAGAAACAAGAAAACTAATAAATAATCAGCCTTCTTCATCTTCCACTCGGTTGCTATAAATCTCCCGTGTTTCAAGCAATCTTCGCACATTGTGGCAATCCTTGAACTTGACTCCCATTAGCTTATATCGAACCATTTTCAAAATTGTATCACTTAGAACATCTGGCGGTCTCGTCTGGTTTTTGAAAAGTCTCGCATTACGTTCCTGCCAAATGAAATACGTCGCAGCAGCTACAATAAGCCTACTAATATAGTTGGTCGCTGACTTAGACCCAGCCCGAGCCCCCAGCCAGTCAACGATAGGATTCCACTCTGGACCAACAGTACTCATACCCCCTTTTCCGTGAACCGTGATCCAAACTTGAGTTGAGTAGTTACAATTGAAGAACAGATGGTTATGGGAATTAATTTCCGCATAGCAAAGAAGACAACACATCATATTCATATTTTTCCTTCTGGAAATATCCCATTGCACAATTTTATCTTGAGTGAGGAGCTTACGACGAATCACCAGCCACATAAAGAAAGCATGTTTTGGAATACACTGCGAGAACCAAACATACTTAACCCAATCCACCTCTTCTGCTCTCTGTCTAACTGAATGCCACACTTGAGACGAAGAGTATGCAACTAACTCATTATCATCCGTCCATAGGAGCTGGTCAGACCTATTCGGATCTGTATGGATATCATCTAGCTGATTTAAAACCGAGAACATATCCCTCCACGCCACTGGCCACCTCCAAACACCACTAAGATGAATCTCCTGAACTGTATTATTAAGAGTAAAACCTGCACTTGAGATAGTTCTAGGAGTCAAGAAGTTACCAAGCGGCCCCAAGTGACACCACGAATCGTACCAAGCTGAAGTATTACTACCATCACTCAACTTGGACCAAACAAATTCTCTAATAAACGGCCGAAGCTGTAATATTTTCCGCCAGCTCCAACAACAATTCGCCACCGACTTACAAATCCAAAAGCTTTTACCTCTAAGTCTGTACGAATGGATCCAAGCAACCCAAAGAGAATCACGCTCAACAAGAATGCTCCAAATATGAGAAGACATAAGCGCTTTATTAACATCCCCAATACGACGAATACCTAAGCCACCCTCGTACTTTGGAACACAAACAGACTTCCAGGAAGCTTTAGCCTTCCCCTTATGATAGGAACCATCCGAAGACCATAAGAAGTTTTGCATTTTGGCTTCCAGATCTTGAATGATACGGTTAGGCAGGATAAAAACTGAAGACCAGTAAATATGCATTGAAGAAAGAACAGAGTTTATAAGCTGCAGCTGACCCGCAAATGAAAGAAGTTTATTCCTCCAATTTGAAATCCGTTGATCCAACCTCTCCACTAAGGCACTACAATCTTTGTACACAAGGCTAGAAGAAATAAGAGGAACCCCCAAGTATTTTACTGGAAGAGACCCCTCCATAAACGGCATGAAAGACAAGATATGGTTTTTAACATGAGCTGGCACATTACAGAAAAACCCTGTGCTCTTTTGAATACTAGGAACTAGACCGGACATGTTTGAAAAATTCGAAAGACACTTGAAGACACACTGCACCGACTCAACATCTCCTCTCGCAAATAAGAATAAATCATCTGCAAAACACAGGTTAATGATACGCTGCCTTTCGCATTTATTGTGAAATTTGAAGGATGTATCAATCCTAGAAGCATGCTGTAATATACACGTTAAAACCTCCATAACCAGCGTGAACAAATAAGGAGATAACGGGTCTCCTTGTCGAAGGCCACGCTTACCTTTAAAATAACCATGCACATTCCCATTAACACAAACAGAATATGATGTTGTGGAAACACAAACCATAATCCAATCCACCATCTTTGTGTTAAAGCCGAACCCAATCAGAACATTTTTCAGGAACCTCCAATCAACCGTATCATAAGCTTTCTGAATATCCACCTTGAAAGCACACCGGGGTGGACCTGAATTTCTATGATAATTATGCATAAGCTCTTGAGTCAGCAAGATGTTATCCGAGATTTTCCTACCAGGAATAAAAGCAGATTGGTTGACACTAACAACCTCATGGAGCACACCCTTTATACGATCAGCAATAATCTTACTAACACATTTGAATAATACGTTACAACAGGCTATAGGACGATAATCAGAAACCATAACTGGCGAGGGTTTCTTCGGCACTAGTGCAACAAGAGTATGGTTGATTTGGCCCAGTAATCTGCCTGTATGAAAGAAATCAATGATTGCCATAGAAACATCATTACCTATAATTGGCCAAGCCACTTTAAAGAAAGTAGAAGTGTAACCATCCGGGCCTGGAGCTTTGTCATTACCTATAGAAAACATGGCTTTCTTAACCTCATCCATCGTAACCGGACGGATCATGAGGGAAGCATCAATCGGGTTCACCACCTTAGTAAACAGATCAGGAGTAGGATGCATGGATAAATCATCTTGGCTACCCAAGAAATTTTCATAATGTTTCACAAAAGCATCTTGAACCGCATCACCCTCCTGCACTACACCATTCGTATCCAAAACAACTTGGATTCGGCTTCGATGGTTCCTACTCTTCACTGCTGCATGAAAGAAAGCAGTATTAGCGTCGCCAGCTCTTAACCATTCCATCTTAGACTTCTGCTTTAAAAACCTTTCCTCATCAAGAGACGCTTCTTGAAAGTCAGAATTCAGCTTCCTTTCTCGAGCTCTAAGGTCAGCATTCATGGGATCCTTATCAATATCCTTTTGAAGGTCATCCAGTTTACCACGAAGATAAGCCATCTTCTTATGGAGATTGCCTTGCTTAAAGAGTAAAGCACGTAACGGAGTCTTTAGCATCCGAAGCTTCTTCACAACCCTAAACTGATAAACCCCATTAACACTCATCTTCCACGACTCCTTCACAATTCTTAGAAAATCAGGCTTATGAACCAAAAAGTTCGCAAACTTGAAGGGCTTAGGCTTACTAGTAACAGCTCGTTTAATTGTTAGAACACAAGGAGAGTGATCTGACAATCTATAAGGATGAAAAACAGCCACTGAATTAGGGAACTCAGTAATAAACGAAGTATTGCCCATGATACGATCAATTTTCTTAAGCAAGCCAACACCCTTCTTTGGCTTTTGGTTCCATGTAAAATGGAGACCCGACTGGTTAATGTCCATCAGCTAAATATCTGAAACACAAGCTTGAAAGTCTCGCATACCCGTTGAGACAGAGGAGGCACCCATAGACTTATCCTCCAGGTATAGAGCCGAGTTAAAATCTCCCATAATCAGCCATGGCTTATCACCTACCATAAGTTTATGCATAGATAAATGGGACCATAATTCTCGCCGAGTGATATAGTAATTAGCTGCGTACACAACCGAACAGAATAACCATTTCTTGTCTTCTTTAACGAATAACTGAATATGCATGACTTGCGACATTTGAGACAACACCATCAAATCAAAAACCATCGGGTTCCAACCTATGATAATACGAGTTCCTTTATCACAAGAACCCCCATTAGAAGTCCAACCCCAACGAGGGAACACTGAGTTACAGACCTTACTAAGATTACCGACATCAACATGAGATTCTAAAATAGCACAAAAACTGAGATTACTATCTTTAACTATCTTTCGAACCTCCTTTTGATTTAGAGGGCGGTTCAACCCCCTAATATTCCATGAAGCAAGACTAACCATTGGAAACCTCCGGGATAGGAGTGCTTGCCCCTTTTTTAGCATTAGGATGACAAGTGCCTTCCGTGATAAAATCGTCAGTTTCATTATATACTTCCATGACCTCTTCATCATCCGCCTCCTGTTGTCCACCTTCTCCCTCCTTACTCCTTTGACCTTTCTCCGTATTATCATCAATTAAGACCTCAAACGGATTTCTAGACACAACAGTATTTAAAGATTCCGACTTATACAAGATATCCTTCGACTTAGCTCCAACCGGCCTATACTCAAATTTCTACTTTTGTTTGTTAACTTGAAAACCCGTCTTCCGAGCCACTCTCCTGGTATACACTCTCGTAAACCCTTCCTCATCAACAACAGGCTTTTTATCAGGTCTTTGTCCTAGAACATAAGGCTTACGAGCTTTGTCATCACTCACTTGTTTTCCCGGCTTCTTATGATGTTTAGGAAATGCTCATCTGAGTGGCCAAAAACACAACAATGCGAGCACCTACGTGGATTCCATTCATACTCAACACACATAGTCTCCTTGACATACCCATCACCCTCAAGTTCTGGAATTGCCATAGTAATTTCCTTTTTAAGCTCCTTATCAGCTGACACTTCAATTAAAGCTCTAGAATAACTACTTCGGCCCCAGGACTCCAAGCACATCGAAGTAGTGTAAGAATCTAGATGCTTGGGATCACCAATGGGTGTAGCAATCAAACTAAGACCATCCTCTGTATACGCGGCTAAAGGAACATCATGTATCTTGCCCATAATTGCAGATTCTTAACCTCCTTTTTTATCAGCTTAGTAGTGGGAGTCCACTCACATAAAATCAAAGGTTGTGATCGAATAATCCATGGGCCCTCATTGAGGACAGCCATCATACCAGTTTGGTCTGCAAACTTGAAGAAAAAGAAACCATTAGCATTCATCATAGATTTTTGTAATCCAAACCTTTTCCAGTTATTTTTCACATAATACTCCACAACCGGGTAGGCAATTCGATCCCCCAGGAAGTACCCGTATAATGTGTTTGCTAGCTTGTGTTGAACTACCCAAATCGAATCCTTTGGCAAAACCACATCACAATTCTCATGCTGCATTAGACTAGCAAGTGATCTGAAATTAAGTTTTTTGTTACTCGGCTTGGCCACCAAATCAGCATATGATAATGACTTAGACCCCTTCTCCTCGTCGTTTTGGCTAATACCTGCGGTACGACCATCATCAATCTTTTGATCCGGTTGACCTTGTTCCATGACAGGCACAGTAATCTTGGTCAATTCATCAATACTATTAAACATATCAGGTACTTGTCGAGCAGGAGTCACAATACCCCTCCGAGGCATTAACGTGCTACCCTCAACATCTACCACTCTTGAAGCCAAATCCAGGAACGATAATGAATGTTTCCCACGATCGTTGAGCGAATTTCCACCAGGTTTTTACGTACATTCTTAGTGTCATCATCAACTCCCTCCATCAGCAAACACACTACCAACCATGCAAAAGAAATCGAGAGAAAAACCAGAAACCTTCAACCGAAGAAATTAAGAAAACCCTAATCTAGCAAAACCCTAATCCATAGATCTTCACGAAATCAAATAGAGAACCAGGTAAATCAAGGTTACTGCCACACCAGTAGGACCGAAACACCCAATACACTATTCAATAGATCAGAAACTGTGATTATGGACGGTGATAGATGAAGAGAAACAAGAAAACCCTAAAATCTGACCGATTCAGACTTGCTACCAGAGTTCGTATCAATGTATGATTAACATACACTAATCACAAATCTGTTACACAAGTTATCCACGATCAAAAGATAGGATTACCAAGAAGAACCAAAATCGCCATGCTAGGAGAGAGAATTAGGGTTGTGAGAGAATTCAGACTTCTGGTAACATAATACATCTCTTTCTTATTGTAAATAGAGGTGGAAAAATAGGTGGATCAGGCGAATCGGGTAATTAGTCAAAATGGGTTCGGGTAGGACTAGAGAATATTCAGTGCATGTGGGTTGCGCTAAAAGCCTAGGACATTTACTTGTATATTATATACATTTCTGTCATAGTTAACGTACCTTGATCAATAAGGCAACCGTTAGCTTTTAAATAGGGTCATTGATGATCCATTATAGTAATTGATTATCAATTACTATCAATGGTTGTCGATTAGGGTTATGCATGGTAATTTTATGTAGTTGATGCTTAGTTATCCATTTTCAAGTCAATGAGGGATTGAGGTATTGATGGTGCTTTAGGTCTAGTGCTCGCTGATTCAGGTCGTATATAGTGGATTATAGTCAATGGTGACCAATTAAGGCCGATTAAGTCAAACTTGGTCAAGCACAATCAATGCTCGTAAATTATCATCAAACACAGTGACACATAGCTATATACAGGTGTATATGGCCCATTACAACTTTTTATGGACCGTTATTACTTATAATGGACCCGTCATGTCCGCGTATCATGATTATTAAGATATATATGCACCGCTGCATGACGCACGCAGCAGTAGCGTGCGCACGCGGCAGCATCGTCGGCTGCGCAGCGCACGCAGCAGCACGGTGCACGCAGCAGCGTCGTATTTATGCGGTTAGGACTAAAAAAAAGGAAATATTGTTTTAACTGCAGTCAGTGGTAAACCTGCACTTCGCTGCGGGTATTCTTCTTAAACGAATTTATGCGGGTAAAGGATATCTAACATCAGAGGCAATATATTAAGTAGTTGAACATGTAGTATAGATAAAGTAGTTGATATATAAATGCAGCGTTGAACATTTGAAAAGTTTACATAAAAAAATAGTCTAAAAAAAGATGCAAAAAACTGGGCAGTCTTGATGTAGCTATTGCTGCAGGTACAACACTAAGCAAAAACCACCAGAAGCTAAGTAAACTGTATGTCTTCAAAATTGCTCTACTGCTGCATGTTTAGGCCGTTTATCTTAGATCCGGATAACCTTAAAGCAAGTGCGTACCTGCACTTTACAATGCCCATGTTAAAATACTATACCAAATACTAGAAAAAAATATAGTAGACAAAATTTTATTTGCACATCAGACCGTACCTGCACTTTACAATACCCATGCTAAAATATGTCCCATATTAACCCGAGCCCTCATCATCGTTTCTTCAATATCTACTTCACATTCCATATCGGGCATAATCTCTATGCCATCTTTACCATAATCCCCAATCCTATGCAAGTTAGGCACATCAAATGTGCAATCATTCGAATGAGGACCAACTTGATCATCAACATTTCCCAGGTCAAATACATCTCTTACTTTTACATGTCTCACGACCTCCCAATATTTGTGCTTGGGATCTTTTACATAGAACACCTTATCAACTTGTGCTGCCAATAAAACGGATCATCCGTTAAATTAGCCCCTGTATGTGACTTATATGAGAAATTTACCAATGATAAACCATTATCTATCTTGCAGCCCCTATTGATGTCAACCCAATCACATTTGAATAAAACTACTCGTATTTGACCTGAGTAGTTTAACTCAATAATGTCATTCAATTTACGAAAGTAGTTAATCACACCATGAACAGGCCTTCTATCTCGACTACTAGCGTAACTTGCACCTTCTACAGTAACAACGACACCACTATTTTGGGTTCTTAGTGATTTCTCTCGTTTTCTTGTGTGAAAACGGTAACCCTTAACAAGGTAACCAGAGTATCGTTTCACTCTTTTAGGTGGACCACGAGCAAGCCATTTTATCTCTTCCGTTACATCATCACCTTGCTCTTCCATACGTGCAACCTATAGCATGGTTGTTAATAGTCATTACACAAAAATATATCCCAAATAACAAATTATAACATATTGAATTTTCATTTCGAAATACCCTTTTCTTGAACCAACCAGCAAACTGTTGGCAGTGAATCTTGCTCATTTCATAATCTGGCATCCGACGAGGACGGTTTTGTCCCTTGATTATGCGTTTGTGATCCCTAAGAAAATTCACATTATCATTTTTTTGTGATGAATGAATGAATAGCAAGAGTATCAAATAACAAGCATAGATTATTACTCTCGAAAAGGTGTAACCGACTGAACATTGAATAATACATAACGATGTGCTTGAGTGAGAGACTTCTCATCAATTTTTGAATTTGAAGATTTCCTTCTTTTGTGAATAGATACTCCTGAATGCAATTTATGACCTATGGCACGACCGGGACAAAGATTGTTGGATTCTTCAATGTGATTTTGGTGACCCTCATCATCATTCCTAATTGCTCTAGTGAAGACGGTTTCTACTTTTGATAGATATCTAGAGCAAAACGTTATACTTTCCTCAGCTAAATAACCTTCAGCAATTGATCCTTCAGGATGAGATGTATTATGAACGTATGACTTTAAGTTTCAGAAGGTCCCAGTTAATGTGATAGTTACAATTCACTAATTATTTGAAACTAAAAAATGTAGCAAATAATGGATAAGATATATAGAAATGGTACCTTTCAATAGGGTACATGTCTGTACATCCACCGAAACGTAACAGGACCTCCAAGCTTAACCTCTGTCCTTAAATGGATCCATCAACATGACCCGATTATTTCTAAGTTGACCAATTTTTGGCCTCACTAACGAAAAATAATGGAAGTGTCACTAGCTGCAACGAAATTCTATATGAACGCAAAACAATGGTATCAGTTCTCAATATTAGTATTAGTACCAGTATTTCAGTACTTAACCGCTTTGGTACCGTTTTGGTTTTTCTTTCTTTTATTTTACCTAATCTTCATTTCTTTTTTCAACACCTCGTTTTCTAAACTTTGTTTTTTTTTTCAACATTCTTTTTAGTTATAAATACATATATGGATCTTGTGCTTGTTCAAAGTTATGGTTTTGGTCCTTGAAACTTGTTGCAAAAAATGAACCATTGTTGGTTTAAGGGACATTTTATTAAAGTGTTTTAAGGAGTGACAAGAGAAGATTTTAAAATTTAAAGGCTCTTATAAAATAGTGGCATACGTAAAGTACCACTAAAAGTTATCAAATATTTTAGTAGCATATGGAAAATATCATTAAAAATCTAAATTAGTGGCATAAGGACTAAATGCCACTAAAATGTGTGCTAAGCAAGTGTGGTACACGCAAAGTGCCACTAAACCTAAATAAGTGGCACAAAAGCTAAATGTCACTAGAAGTGTGTACCACTAAATGGACTAGAAGAACTTGTTTTATAAGTTTCTAATCTCAATGCTGCAAAGAAGATTTGAAACTCTTGAAGCTGAGTTTGAATCCTTGAAGATGAAGGAAACCGAAACAATTGAAGGATTCGCTGCAAGAATTGGAGGTCTAGTTTCTAAAGCCGCAAGTCTTGGAACAATATTTGAAGAGAAAAGCTTGTTTGAAAGCTTTTAGGATCAGCTCCACCAAAGTTTGTTCCCATGGTTGCCTCAATAGAACAGTTTGCTGATTTGAAGACGATGCCTTTTTCAAGAAGCAATGGGGAGACTCAAGGCTTATGAAGAGCGTTTAAAAGGGACTGAGTCAAATGCAGAGGTTCAAGATAAACTTCTATTTCAATAGGATAGTAGTTCTTAGAATAAGTCTGATCAGGGAAGGGGTCGAGCAAATCAAAGCAATGAGAATAATAAGTGTAGGAACCGCAACAATGACACACAACAAAACCACGGGAATAAGTCTGAACCGGGAAAATCTGAGAACAAAGGAAAGGGTAAAGATCGTTCCAGGGTCCAATGTTATAAGTGTGATCAGTTTGGACATTTTTCTTCCACGTGTCTAGAAAGAAAGAAGAAAAGTGAAGAGGTGAATTTGATAGTGAATAATAGGGAGGATGACCCAGTTGACCCAAGTTTATTCATGGCTACATGTGCTCCGAATATGGTGTTTTTAAACAAAGAAAAGGTGATACCAGCTCGGTTTGAAAGTGGGTCAAGCGAAGAAGATATATGGTATCTAGACAACGGAGCAAGCAACCACATGACCGGTAATTTTAATTACTTTTATGAAATTAATAAAATTATAACTGGGAATGTTTGTTTTGGTGATGGTTCATGTGTTGCAATAAACAGAAAGGGGTCAATTTTACTAGAAGGCAAGACGGGTCAGCAACGCCTCTTAACTGAAGTTTATTATATCCTGGACCTTCGAAGTAACATTATTAGTCTTGGTCAAATGACCGAATATGGGTGTGACATTCGTATGAAGGGTGGTTTCTTAACAATGCATGATAGAAACAACAAGATGATTATGAGGGTGCCTCGCTCGTCGAATAGACTTTACAAAATTCGACTTAAAACAAGTAAACTAGTTTGTCTACAAAATCATTAGGTTGAAAGCTCTTGGCTATGGCATGCTCGGCTTGGCCATCTTAATTTTGATGCCATGCGACGAATGATCTCGAAAGGCATGGTTAGAAATTTGCCTAAGGTTTCTCATCCTAACCAACTTTGTGAGTCATGTTTGGTAGGAAAGCAAGCTCAACAACCTTCTCCAAACAAAGCTCAATATAGGGCATCCAAAATTATGGAGTTAATTCATGGAGATCTATGTGGCCCGATATCTCCCGTAACACCCGTTGGCAAAAGGTATTTTTGGTCTAAAGACTTGCTCCTGTGGCAAGAAATGAAATGGTTGGTTGTTACTAGCACTAGCCGCATGTGAAGGATGGGAATTACATAATTTAGACGTCAAGTCCGCGCTTCTTCATGGCGATCTAAAGGAGGATGTTTACGTGTCGCAGCCGAGAAACGGGGGGAAGAAGGGAAAGTGTTTAAATTATTTAAAGCTCTCTATGGATTAAAACAAGCTTTGCAAACTTGGAACTTGAAGTTGGATGGGTTTTTGAAGCAACTTGGTTTTCAAAGGTGTCTACACGAACAAGCTGTGTATCGAAAGATCATAGTTGAAAGTCAACTTATAATTGGAGTGTATGTTAATGACATTGTGGTAACGGGGTCTAGCATCAAAGATATTAAGGAGTTTAAACAACAAATGGCCACAAAATTTGAAATGAGTGATCTAGAAAAGCTCACCAATTATCTTGGAATAGAGGTGAACCAAACCAAAGAGGGTATTTCATTAAAATAGGAGGCTTATGCTAGGAGGTTACTAAAGGAAGTTAGCATGCAAGATTGCAATCCTACTCAAGTACCAATGGATTTGGGCTTTGTTATTGGTGAAGACAAAGATAGGGTAGATGTGGATGCTACTAGTTATACAAGACTTGTGGGGTGCTTAAGATACTTACTTCACACACGTCTAGACCTTTCCTATTCGGTAGGTGTGGTGAGTCGTTACATGGAAACACCCAAGGAGTCTCCTTTTTTGGTTGCGAAACAGATACTACGGTACATACAAGGGACCTATGGGTATGGAATCAAGTTTGCTCGAGGTGGAAACAAGGTGTTGATAGGTTTTAGCTAAAATTCTCATAATATAGACAGGGATGAAGGCAAGAGTACAACTGGCCATATCTTCTATCTAGGGGCTAGTCCAGTTACATGGTGCTCGCAAAAGCAAACAACGGTTGCCCTCTCATCATGTGAAGTATAATTTATGGCAACAACCAAGGCAGCAAAGCAAGAGTTGTGGCTAAGAGAATTATTGAGCCAAATTTCTAGAGCTAAAACTCAAAAAGTAAGGTTGAGAGTTGATGACAAATCTGCAATCGCTCTAATGAAGAACCTGGTGTTCCACGAAAGGAGTAAGCATATTCATACTCGGTACCATTTTATTTGAGACTGTGTCGAGAATGGTCAGATTGAAGTGGACTACATAACTGGAAGTGAGCAACGAACAGACGTGTTAACGAGGCCGCTTTCAAAGTTAAAGTTTAAAGAGATGTTGAAGGCCATCCTAATTCGGTTCATGAATTAGGGGGTGAATGTTGGCACACACATAATTCCCAAATCCATGTAAGTCGACATGGGCCAGGGCGTCCAAGTCCATACTATGGGCTTGAAGAGTTCTAATTAAACAAGTTTGGTTTATTAGGGCTTAGATTTGTGATAGGATTCTATTGTAACTTGGAGTGCAAGCTAAGAGTCTTGAGGCTATATATAGAGGTCTTATTAGGGCGTGTATCGCAAATTAATAAAGGTTTTGAGTTAGTTTCCTTTTAAAATACGTGTGTTCTTTGATATTAGTTATGTCTTTGAGTGATAGAGCGGCACAAAATTAGGTAAGTTTATTGTTATTATGTTGTGACTCAAAGTAAATTGCAAGTGGATAGAGAATTTAGTGTATATTGTATAAGTTTGTATATAAATGGGTCAAAATGATCTGAAATCACTTTAATTGGTTTTAATCAACAAATTTTGGCTTAAATGGACTAAATAGACCCGAACCCACTTTAATAGACTATAATATTATACCCTTGGTTAATTAAAGTACGTTTACGTCATTTATAGTCGATAATAGTTTAATATTTTAAGTAAATTAAAGCTTCAAGACGAAGAAGGGTTAATTAAAGTGTGTTTAAGTCAATTAAATGGGTCAAAATCTTCAGGACGAAAATGAGTCAAGACAAAGGTGAAGGTAATTCTTAGTTTTTTTATTATAGTTGATTATATTATGTAATTTGACGCTTTGTAACTTTGATTAATTGTCAATTGATAGTTTTGTTATGATAATTATTCAGCAAAAAGTTTTGAAAAGAAAATCTGGACAACTTTAAAAAACAATGTAAAAATAAAAATACTCTTTAACGACGACATGTGGTCACTAAAGGTGTGTAATTTATTTTTGGCAACCACATATTGTTGGGAAAGAGTTAAATTTATTTATTTTTATTCTTAGTTAGTAAAATATCTATTAGATGGATCATAGGCAGCGACATCTCGTTGGTAACGGTTGGATTTATTATAGTTGAAGAAGCACCGGTTGAACTAGGGATATCCGGATATATATAAGTTACAACTGGGGTGTATCTGCATAAAAGGTTATCCTCTCACTTCACTCTTTGGGTGCTAGCTCGGTCAAGCTGATCTGCAACACTAGCAACACCGTTAGTCTCGCCACGGGAAAAATTGTGGTTTTCTCCGTGACCACACTCCGACGTGAGAATAAGTATTTGTGGAAGATAAGCAAGTAATTGCAAGCACTGGTGTAAGCGTAAGCTTGTGTGTGTTAGAAGCGTGTTTTTACCTAGAGATCCGATACTTATTTATAGCCGAAAAAGGTACGTTCAGGAAAAGTGCTGGTGGGCCTTGTGCCCGGCCCATACAACAAGAGACATCCTTTTTGTCCCTCTACGTCAGACATTAAATGCTCCATGCCGGAGAATTAATGTCCTCTGTCAGGAGGTGTGCTTTGTCGGATGTTGAGTGGTGCCACGTGTAAAGGCAGCCGTTTCTGGTGTCACGCCCGTTGCCAGCCGAAAGTGGAGAAGGTGGAACAGTCACTGGCAGAGATGTGGTTGGTATATGGTCTGACGTCTACCTCACTGGTCATAGACACTGTCACACGTAACCTGCCGAGTAACCCTTGGAAACAGTTCTGCCACTTTGTACCCTTGAGTATGGTCAACACCTCTTAGTGCTTACCCCTTCTGCGAGATTGTCAAGTTTTTCCCGCCAACTTAGGGTGTCAGGGGTATAGCCTTTTGTCCCAAGACTATGAGGCGCTTCTCATGTGTGTCTTGTCTTTGCAAGGTTTTGGGATTCACAGCTCAGAGGAATGTTTTTTTACGCAGGGTCTAGTAACCTGCGCGCGTAAGTCTAACTTGCCGTTGTGGCGAGTACACAAGGCTCGTTGTGTGACTTGTATGATTTAGTCTAACTTACCGTTGCGCTGAGTGCACAAGAATCGTTGTGTGACTTGATTGTATTGGTCTAATTCACCGTTGCGCTGAGTGCGCAAGGCTCATTGTACGACCTATTGATATTGGTCTAATATACCATTGCGCTGAGTGCGCAATGTTCATTGTATGACCTATTGTTGTTGGTCTAATTCACCATTGCGCCGAGTGCGCAAGTTTCATTGTATGACCTATTTTGTTGTTGGTCTAATTCACCGTTGCGCTGAATGCGCAAGGTTCATTGTATGACCTATTGGTGTTGAGGATCACGCACCATTGCATGTTGCATGCAAGATTATCCTTGTGAAATGTAGTCAAGGGTATGGTCATTTGGGACCACACCTCCTCAAGTCCCCAGTCCAGTGCTGCTCCTACGTGCATGTTGTAAAGTGGGAGGAGTGATGGACTAAAAGGATTGTTGTATGCGCCGCTAATGTGATTGCAAAAAAATTGACAAGTGTTGAGAGAAAACGTTTGTGTGAAGGAAACGTTTTGTCATCAAGCTCTTGGAATTCAAAAATCTGATCTTCTGACGTTGTAAGTGAGTTGGCGAGAAAAAAATGGGAGTTGAAAAGACGCCTGACAGCTGTAGCGTGCACTCAGCCGCTTCGTCTGCCATTCATTAATGAATTGGCAGAGAGCGTGGTGGCCACGCGCGCATGTTCACCGTCATTACCCACTTGCTTGCCACGCATCCATATCTGGTTGGTTGCTATTACCACGTGTGAGACACGTTCTCCAAGTGTATTAAATGCGAGCACTATAAATAAGGGTGCTCCGGTTAGGGTTTTCATCATTCCTTCAACTTCTCCTTCATTCTCTTCTCTTAAATTTTTTAGAGTTCTTGTGTTCTTCAATTTTTTTTCCAAGAAACTTCCTTCTTTTTCTTGATTTTTAATGGCGTCCAAAGGGCCTGAAGCTGCCTCTGGTGTTGGTGCTCCGCCCCCTTTGCCGGCTTGTAAGTTGAGCCGGCAGGCTCTTGAGGATCTTGTGTCTGGTTTCCGGTTGCCTCTCACTTAGGATGTCCGGTTACCTGCTGAGGGCGAGACAACCGCCGATGCTCCGGCGGGCTACATCACCCTGTTTTATGATTTTTCGGTGAGGGTAACTTCCGGTTACCCGCCACCAAATTTTTTCTGGAAGTGCTGCCGTACTATAGCTTCCACCTTTCCCAGTTGAATCCGATGGGAATGGTGAGAATCAAGCACCTTAAGTTTCTTTGCCGGTCGACGGGGTCTGTTCCCACCGTCGACCGTTTCCATATTTTTATCAACTCCATTGTTAAATGGGGTTTTATTCTTTTCAGCACCGTGCACAGGCACGGAAAATTTTGCTCTCTCCCCCTAAGTCCTTCCACGATTGGAAGGCAAAATTCTTTTTTGTGAAGGCCGTTTTGATTCCTGTGCCTTTGACGTTCCGGGCGTCGGAAGAGATTCCGGTGAAGACCCTACAAATACCAGTGTTGGACCCCTGGTATTATGATTTGAAAGAGATCCTGGCGATTCAGCTGTGACTTGATTGTATTGGTCTAATTCACGGTTGCGCTGAGTGCGCAAGGCTCATTGTACGACCTATTTGTATTGGTCTAATATACCATTGCGCTGAGTGCGCAATGTTCATTGTATGTTGTTGGTCTACTTCACCGTTGCGCTGAGTGCGCAAGGTACATTGTATGACCTATTTTGTTGTTGGTAAAATTCACCGTTGCGCTGAATGCGCAAGGTTCATTGTATGACCTATTGGTGTTGAGGATCACGTACCATTGCAGGTTGCATGCAAGATTATCCTTGTGAAATGTAGTCAAGGGTATGGTCATTTGGGACCATACCTCCTCAATAGTATTTATATATTTTTAATTAAGGAAAAAGTCTTAGGTCAACCCTTTATTGATGACACGTCGTCGAGAAAGCTTTAAGCAACGTCGGTAAACCTATACGACAACGCTTGACCCTGTGTCGTCTCTAAAAGTTCAACGTATTAAACGACTTATGTTGTAGTGGTTTGGTTTGTTGCATAGCTCTCACACCACGCAAAACAAACACAAAAAGACATAACTTTATTAACATCAGTTACATATAATTCTTTATATCCAAAGTTGATAACATTTTCCTATTTTGTGAAAAATTTTATTTTCATAATTTTCCTACAAGAAACCCATACTATCCTAGCATATATGTGAAGTTTATTATAACACAGCATTAATATTTTTGTGCATGTATATGCGTACGTGGGTGCGCACACCGGATTGATATAAATGTTCACAGCTTAAGAACTTTGTCTCAACTTGACACGGGCGTGTGAGCGAGATGGTCAGTTAATGACCATCTACAATCAACTTGGCAGTTACTGCCACATTCTATTAGTTACTCCTTACAATCTGGGGTCACATAATGGCCAGTTACTCTACAGCCATGAATAGTCACTCCACGTCATCGCCTGGATTACACTATAAATACCGGGCAATCATGAAAGGATCATTTTGCGCTCTATCAGCTTGCCGTTACTCGAACTCTCACCCTCTATTATTTCATATGTATTCTTATTATCACATTGGAGGTTGATCAGATGCAAAAATCCCTTCTTGATATGACAATGCTAACGTTGTTTTGTTTGTTTTGCAGTAGTATAGCTAGTCTAAGGTGTTCAAAGCATCAAACCCGAATACCATCTACCAGGAATCCAGTTGTCACAATGTGAAACCTGAAGAATGCAACTAAATCATTCTTTTTCATGCATTTGATCTTAATTATCTGGAAGTCTACAAAAATAAGATTGATTCCATAAATAGGAAAGTAGTTTCTTTTTTGTTTGAAGAAAGGTGGTTTCACATGTATGGATAAGGATAAATTATTATTAGTGATGTTCATAATTAATGCATAACGTGATTACGGTAGGGGTCATGTTGTATGTTTACTTAGTGGACATAGTATAAGCACTCCAATGTCTAGTTCTAGAAGCATTAATGAGCAGACAGCTGTTGAAAAACATCTTGATAATATAGTGTGTGTGTATATGTATACATACACACTCGATTACATGACACATATGATACGTTTCTGGCATGTGTTCTGGGAATATCAAAGTGAAATTATCACCCTCGGTTGAACTGTAGGATAAGATAATTATGGAAGGTAGAAATAAACTGATCATCGGTATATTTCATCTATGTGAATGTGTGATCATACACTAATGACCATGGGTATTCTTAACTGAGCAATGAGAATGACTATCTCATTTTTCTAAGCCCTGAAAATGCAACTTGAATGGAGTCAAATGAGGTAGCTGTGTAAGTATCCTACTACCTCAAAGAATGATAAGTTGTTTGTCCCTGTTATAAAATACTCTGACGTCCAACATCCCAGCCATCTAGATATCCTCTCGCTCTGTGAGACCGATCAAATAACTTGAAATGCTAAAATATCAAATATCTATCTATCTATCTATATATATATATATATACACACACACACTTGTCTGTCCTTTATGAAGATAAGGGTCTGAGTTGTGAATTATAGTTGATATGTATCCTGAGTGGTAGACCGTACCAAAATCTCCACTCTATAAAGAAACCACTAACATGGTCCATCTTGGGGCTATGTATTCAACACATGTTAGAGATGATGGTTAGCTAGCATACTTTTGCACTTAGATAACACGAAACCCAGAGAAACGCTTTCTCAAAATACTTTCTAATTCATGTATGCTCCTACCATTCACTGAAAGATGTCACAAGATGTTATTTCTTGCTCACAACATGACTCAAGCTTCTTCTACCACCGCTGCATAGCTACCATAGAAGGTCATAGTTCCTATATTTCCTCTCTTGCCATTGGAGGACAGTTTCTATACACAGGCTCTTCCGACAACGAAATTCACCTTTATAACCGCTCTGAGATAACATCCGATGTTGATCAAGAAAGTTTAGCTGATAATATGATGATAACAGGAAATGGCGCCGTAAAATCTATGGTGGTTTCTGCTGACAAATTGTTCACCGCCCATCAGGATCACAAAATCCGTGTGTGGAAAATCAATTCTCAACAAACACAACAAAACAAGCTAGCACATTTAGCAACACTCCCAACACTTGGCGATCGTGCCCTTAAGATTCTAATACCAAAACACTATGTACAAGTACGGCGTCACAAGAAATCGACTTGGGTCCATCATCTTGATACAGTATCAGCTTTAGCCTTGTCCAATGATGGATCGCTTTTATACTCAGTCTCATGGGACAAAACACTAAAAGTTTGGCAGACAACTGATTTCAAATGCTTAGAGTCGGTTGCTAGTGCACATGATGATTCAATAAACGCGCTAGTGTTATCGAGCAATGGAGAAGTATATACTGGATCAACCGATAGAAAAATCAAGATTTGGAGGAAGACTTCAGAAGGAGAGGACCACACTCTTGTTGCTACCTTGGAGAAACATAAATCTGGTGTAAATGCACTAGCACTAAGTGTCAACGAAAACACATTATACTCGGGTGGCAGTGATCGTTGGATCGTGGTTTGGGAGAAGAATACGGATGGCGATATGGTGGCAGTGGATGCACTAAAGGGGCACAATAAGTCTATATTGTGCTTGAGTGTGGTATCAGATTTGGTGTGCAGTGGCTCAGCTGATGAAACAATAAGAATTTGGAGAGGTATTGAGAAATGCTACTTTTGCTTGGCTTTCTTGGAGGGTCATAGAGGCCCTGTCAAGTGCTTGACATTGGTAAAGGATGATGATGAGCCATGTGATACATCTTATCTAATATACAGTGGTGGTTTGGATTGTGACATCAAAGTATGGAAGATTTTCATTCCTTCAACCTAGGCACCTTCCTTGTCTCATATAAGTTTTCAGATGTTATGATAATGATGATGTAATGCTTTTCAAAAAGAACCCTCTTATAGTTTTAATTAGTCTGATTTGTATCCTATAAGTTGTTTGGGATAAACCGCTTGTTATTATTGTTGTATTTGCTAATTCTTATGTAACCAAATGTATTAATTATGTCTCTTATCGTATTTGAACCATGAGTTTATAATCTTTCAGAATACTTTTGGTAATTTTAGCCAAGATCTTTTTTTCTCTTTTTTTTTTCTCTAGAAGAGTAGCAAAACACACCTGCAGCAAGAAGTGCAATCCGGGGCGGACCTAGCTGCTAATGAGGGGTTGCCCGGACTACCCCTAAACTTTCTTGACGAAGTATAAAACTAGTGCAGAATTTTCTTCTTCTTCATTTTACGTAGTTATGAATTCTTCGACTGTGAGAAGCAGCCATGGAGCTACTGTCAAAACTCTAAAACAATTAGAGAAGAAGATGAAGTATATATTAAATAAAAAATAGATACACTCTTTTTTAGGTTAAAACTTCATTTCCTATGCTAATAAAAGTTAGACCTATGTTACTTTGTCAATTCAAATCAAAGGTTAATTATGAATTTTTTCTTTATTGATTTATATAACTTAGTTTTGAAAGTTTAGTTGTGTGTCGAATTTAGTTAAATTTTGTTATTTTTAATTTTATCAATGTATTACTTTGTGTATTTATTAAGGATGATAAAAAAACAATTATCAAATTCAAGCGAATATATGTTATGACAGCTCGTTTATAAAAGTTTGGTTGTTTGAGCAAATATTAGGATACCGTCTAAACTTTTTTTGGAATACCTCTGAATTTTTTTCTAGATCCGCCACTGAGTGCAATATTGGTACTAATTTATATTTTTTATGGAGTTCTATAAGGAGGAGATTATATTAAAACCTCTTGATCTCCATGTCAGTTATTCGTTGTTAAGGAAAAAAAGCAAATACGATTAGTTTGGAGCTATACGTATTTGAAACAAAAAGAAGCATCATCCTATCTACCAAGTCAAAGAAAACTAGTCGTATTGAAGTCATAGACGTTAACAAGTCCGTAACAACAGTTCCTGTAGCTGTTACATATATATAGAAGGAAAGAAAGAAGACCACGGGGATATGACATGATGTGACAAATATCTAATATACAACAACAACCGTACCAGTAATACCACTAATAGCGATGTTATTAGTAGGGTCTGGGAAGGGTGGGATGTAGGCAAACCTTACACATATCTCTACGTATAGAGATGCTGCTTCTAGAGAGACACTCGGCTCTACCACAAAAACACCATAATATATAAATAAACATATACCAAATAGTAAAACTAGTGAAAGCGTAACACAGAAGAATAGAGACAAATATAACATCAAAGAACAACATATAGACATAAATGCAAGAAGACATACACAAACAAATTCCCCCTTAAGAAAAAGTCTACACCCCTACTAACAAAGCTAAGACACAAAAGTACTCTCTCTAAAAAATCTTTAACCTTAATCCTACGTCTCCGCGAACTCCAATCCTAGATAATATCCTCAGAGAGGTGCATCCCTATTAAACCTTGCCTAATCTGCCCATTCCGAGTCAGTTTGGGTCTTCCTCTACTCCTCTTCCCTTCCACAATTAAGGTTTCCACTGATCTAACCGGCATTGTCGTTTGTCTCCTCTTCACATATCCAAACCATCTCAATCTCTCGTAATTTATCTTATTCGATATACTAGCCACTTGTAACCATGTTCTAAAAACCTCATTTCTTACACAGTCTAACCTTGTGTGCCCACACATCTACCTTAACATCCTCATCTCTACTACCTCCATCTTGCGTGTTTTTGTCTTTTTGATGGCCCA
This sequence comes from Scalesia atractyloides, assembly GCA_947069175.1. Classification (NCBI taxonomy): domain Eukaryota; kingdom Viridiplantae; phylum Streptophyta; class Magnoliopsida; order Asterales; family Asteraceae; genus Scalesia; species Scalesia atractyloides. Next base: position 36,933,913 of record CAMTDV010000001.1, read on the forward strand.
ACAATCTGTTGGGAACCTCTTGTCACACAAAAGCCTAGTGGTTGCTCTTCACCTACACCATCCAGCTTGTATGCGGAGTGTTATGTCACTATCTATCCCCCATCTCTTCGAACAAATGATCCTGGGTACTTGAAATTAGTTACTTGTGGCACCATATGACCCTCAATGCTGATCTGAATGTCCTCTTCATTATTTGTTCCACTGAAATCGCAGTGCAAGCACTCAGTCTTAGAGCGACTAATCCTTAAACCTTTTCCTTCTAACGTTGCTCTCCACTCCTCCAAACTCGTGTTTACGCTTTGCTTAGTTTCCGCGATCATCAGATATATAATATCAAATTGATAATTAAATGGTAAAAATTTCATGCATTTGAAGAATCCCATTTTATCACAAGTGGAGGGGAGATTAGGTCAATGTTGCATATACATGCATGCATGCATCACAAATACATCTGCTTTTTCCAAGGGGTTTTTTTCAGATCTGCAATGCATAAGTAACTAAGTAGAATACGCCGACTGAAAATGTACCATATGTATGTTATCGACCTCACATAACATATAAACCAAATGATTCCAAAAAATGTTACGTTTTAATTGGTTACACCTGAACAAATCTTCGTAGTATAATACATATAACAACAATTGTCATGCCCTACATCGCATCGAAAGGATCGCGAAACGGGGCGTCACCTTTCGGCTACGTAGCCACTTTTTACAAGAAACTAAAACATTCATTCAAATACCATTCTAGCACAAATATTACATCAATTTGTTTGAAGTAGGTCAACAAAAACAAAGACATGTGATAGTCATCCAAAAGTAGCATTCCTAAGGCCTCAAAAGTAGCATTCCTAAGGCTTGATACTAGTATCCCTAGCATGATTACTTACCTGAAAAACATGCTTAAAAGTGTCAACCAAAAGGGTTGGTGTGCTCATAGGTTGATATATATAAGCAAGTAAAAACATGTGTGAGTATATCATATACATATATTTATAACTACCATGAGTCGCATAACCAAACCTTGACGTTATTTTGCCCCAAACAAGTGTTTAACACAAACACAGAATACGTTATAGATATCATGCATTCATTTACCATTTCGGATAGTTAGCGTGACCAACCATGAACAGCTTGAACCTAGATCTATTCACAATATCCATAGCTTTACTAGTTAAAGGCTATACTAAATAGAGGACTTTTGTGGCAATGATACGTCTCTCATGTGGCTATGTATTTATGAACGAGTATGAAAAACAATTCATAATTAAAAGAATGCATTTCCCCTGAAAACAGTATAAAGCAGTTATAAAAATGGGCCCACGTTACTCATTGGTCAATAATGCTCCTTGCAGTCATGGAACAAGTATGCCACTTGTCTACCTACAAGTTATATGCACAAATAAGATATCGAATTTAATCCGACTAACACATGACTAGGATTTCTCTCTAAACAAGATTCACATAGTGCTGATGATGTTATTAATCGTTGTTTAATTGTGCAACGAAATTGTTCAACGTTTATCTATCAAACTAGGTTTTTATACTTTAAAATTTTATGAGTATTTATGTTATCAAAGACTTATCTTTAAAATAGACTGGGATGTAAGTAAATGTGTTGTGATAAGTGTGACAAGTTCTAATGCTTGTCGGTTATGTTCCCAACACTTGTTGGTGTTACCATTTATTACCGTTGACATGCGTCAAATGCAACATATAAATTGTATTAAATACGGTATAAAATCAACCATTTTTAAGTACTAATTTTGGGAAAAGTGGGTTTCTTTGTATACTTTTGATTTTCAGGATTAAACGAGCTTAAATGTATAAAAGGAACCAATTAGCGACAAAAACCAACTTGAGTATAGAAGAAGGGAAGACAACACACTATACCAACCCTCCGAGCTTCACCCCAAGACCAAAAACAAAGAATCAGAAGTCTAGCACGAGGCCGTGCCTTGTCGGCATGGGGTCGTGCCCCTACAAGATTCCAGTTCAGAAGAAGACAAACAAATGCAGACAAGAGACACGGGGTTGTGTCCTTTAGGACACGGGTCATGGTCAACTTCCAGATTTGCATATCTGGGATAGTACAGCGAGCATAATGGCCACAGGGCCGTGCCATATAGCAGACTGATCTAACATACTCATTAAATGAAGACAAAGAAGAAGGAAGGCATGGGGTCGTGACCACAAGGTCCTTGTGAAGGGTCTGTTTCTAGCTATAAATAGGGGTGTTTGGTTTCATTCTAACTCATCCCTTGGCAAACCACTTCTCTCACACTTGCCACCACTCCACCACCATCATCCACCCTATTCATCCATCATCCATCCTAGAGTGTGTGTAGTGGTCTGGGGATCCAAGATTGATTGTAAGAGTTTTTGTCTAACAAAGGCCATGCTTGGCTAATCTCTTACATCACTTGGTGACGACAAGTTATTTATGTATTACTTTTGATTCCCTAGCTTTAGTTAACTTTTTAGTTGGGTATGTATCAATGACTTTAATAAATAGTTTTTTATATTGAAACTGAATTTTATTTTATCATTCTTCATGTTTCATTGATTCACTTATTCGTGTCTTTACGGTCTATATAAAGCGCGTTAATTGCCTAGAAGGGTGGTACGGGTAAAGTTCTTACCTTGTTCAGTGTATAGATCCTGCGAGCACTTGGTTCAAATTATTAGGTGAGGTAGATAGCAACAGATCTAGGGGAAGTAAGAACAGCTTGAATCCCTTATAAACAAACTACTATTAAAACTTTAAACCGGCCTTGCGGGACTGTATCCCTGCTGACACAAACCAAGATGGCCGAGGGTAGCGTTGCCTCCAAAGGAGAGACATGCCACATTTTGCATTAATAACTTACTTAATTATCTTTCAATATTCCGGTCTTGCGGGACTGTATCCCTGCTAACTCAGACCAATATGGTTGAGGGTAGCGTTGCCTCCAAAAGAAGGACATGTTACTTTAACTTAGATAATCTCTTAAAAAACCAAAGCATGGAAATCATCAAAGGATACGTAAATAATGAGTCGGAACCAAGTGATTCTATCGTGTCTATTTGTTTCTTTTATTACTTTAGTTATCCTTTTTTTAAATAAAAATCTTTTCTAAAAAAATTGATCAGATTAGACGTCGACTATATGCCGGTACTAAAATCTCTTGTGTCCTTGGACAACCTCGGTATCTTACCATCACTATACTACGCCAACGATAGGTGCACTTGCCCTGGCGTGTTGTAGAGAGTGATAGTTGCATATCGTGTTCTTATAAATTTAAAGCTTGAATAAATGAGTGAAAAGTACTTAAAATATATCCAAAAAATCATACACGCTCGCATCACGTCAAGTTTTTGGCGCCGTTGTCAGAGACACAAGGATTTTAAGAAAGTTTAAAATCGATGGCCTAATAATTTTTAAGCTTTTATAATTTTTAATTTTAGGTTTTTCTTCTTTTCTTAATTTTTTCTCCTCTCTGCAGAAATAACACGGGGCCGTGTTCGATCAACACAGGGTCGTGTCTTAGCAGCAGTTTCTAGAAAACAATACTGTCTGATCCCAGCGGTCTAAACCTAATCTGGCGATTATGGATGTTAGTGATTATTTTTACCCCCGCCACTCTTACGGTGAATGGTGTCAATTATGTGGTGGAATTCATAAAGATTTTGAATGTCCCATTCTAAAAATTAATCACCACTATTTAGACCCATCGTTTTCCTGTGACGGTCACCTAAGATGGCCGGGAGTAAAAACAATAACTACCATCCTCCTGAATTCCATCAATCCTCTTTTATAAGAGACACATGTTCGGGAGAACTATGCCAATAGACAAGAGGATTCTCCAAAAACTCAAAGAAATAGAATCCATGATGAAGGCGCGATATTCATCAAGGAACAAGAGTAACGAAGATTCGATGTAACCACGTTCGGGAATAAACAATACCGAGGCCAACAAATCTACCCCAACTCCATGTGAAAACTAAGATGATAGTCGTCCATGTATCGACTCCGCAATGAAGGACTACATAACGGCTTGTAAACTTCACACCAACGGTTTAGACCAAAGCGAGTCAACTCACACCTTCTTTAACAAGAGGCCTCAAAAGGTAAATAAAGCATGGTTGTGCCCTGCTACTTTTAGCTTAGAATTCCACCTTTCCGACAACCTCTTGCATTTCGTATCTCTCGTCGGAACCTAAGGTACATTAAACACTTTGGTGTTGTTCCAACCAGTAAGGAACCACCGGATGAAACACGATTCCTTAGAAACTCTGACAAAACTTCATACAACCTTAAAGACACGGGGTCGTGCCACTTGGAAACAGGGTCATGCCCGATCTATCCTCCAAACATGTGGGCGTATTAAGAAGACATGGGGCCGTGCCATTCATACTTTTTAACATGGGGCCGTGTCTACTTCGACATGGCTTGTGTCTCACTAAAAGACAACATTCTCTGACTCATGCAGACGACACGGGGCCATGCCTCCCGGACATGGGGCCGTCCGTGTCAACATGTTATCACTTTCTATAAAGTCATCCATGAGAAGAATGTTTGACCCATTCCTAAAAGACCAAGATCCTGCCTGATCTCTCACACATGCCTGAAGGTAGTTTCTTAAAAAGGTTTCCTCAAACCTTCTTGTCTTTGCCACTTTTAGTCATTTCTCTTTCTCCAACCTTTAATCCCCCGTTGAAGCTTGAAGCTTCAAAAGCTTCAATTGGTAGGTCAAAAGCATGGTTTTTAGCCCAAATTTTTACAAAACTACTATTATACAACAATGTTTTAAGTTTCTTACGTTCATAAAAGTAAAAACCAAACAATTAACTTAAAACAAAGATTCATGGGGCTAAGATACCAGAATTGCTGAAACAGCACGGGGCATGTAACCCTTCTGTAACTCTAAAATTTTAACAGTTTGTCATGTTTAACTAACATGTCAAGTTAGCAGAGTGGCACTTCTTCAACCAGTTTAAGGAACAACGAAGAGGGAAAAGGCTCTCGCTTGAAGCCACTCTTGTTCGCTATGTTTGCGCATTGCGAGAATCCATTGAAGAAATGACAACGGTGGAGGAGGTCCTTGTGGATCGGGTGAACTACCTCACTCTTACCCTAGAGGATAGCTTTAGGGAGATCAACCTTCTTCACCAAAGGTTGAACATCTTGGTGATGCTCCCGATGGAGCCAATCTTACCACAAGATGATTGGAACATTGCTAACAAGGGGAGAATGTGACAACCGGAACCTTGCAGGTTAAAATTATGCAAATAACAAACATTAAGACAATTATAAGTATTGTTTTAAGACATTAAATAACTTATTTGGGCATTTGGAATGCCTAGGAACATCTTTTTGGCTTTACGGTACGCGAACGTCGATTTACAGGAAAACTATCGAACGATAAACGGTAACGAACTGACACCGGATGAAAAAATGAGAAGGCCAACAAATACGAGTCTTATACATATATTTTAAACACATGAATTGGTTTTGATGAACTATCATGCTTTCGAACGTCACAAAACGCATACGTGAACGAAAAACGCGTTTGTAGGAACGCACCGACAACAAAACGGAAGCATCGGGCTTGTGTATTAGCTTAAAAATGGAAATATTATGATAAATTTAGTTTCATAATCGAATTTTAATATCCACAGTCGATATCGGATCGAAACACGGACAAGAAACGACAACCGAAGCATTTTACGCAATTTTAACGCAATCGACGAACGTGCGCGTCACACGCAAACTTCCGACATCATTTTACATGTTTTTGACCCTAAAATAATATATTACGACGTTCCATGAAGTTCGGGTGCGAAAACAGGTTCTGGAAACGTTATTGGGCTGCTCAAAACACAAAAATCCGTAAAGCGAACATGTTTTATTATAGAAATAAAGCCTATCCGATCCAAGTAATTGTTATAAAAATAAACATAAATATATATTTATTTTGATGACACTATTATAACATACAAAATCGAGTCGATAACGTTTCAACGAGCGTGATCACAAGATAAAAAAATTCGGAAATCTTTTACAAAAGAAATATAACTATTTATATTTCTTTCAAATGTTAACAGCTAAAAAACTTAATAAAATAAATATAAATTTTATATTTATTTCAAACGCTTAAACGGCATACGATATTTTACCATACAATCTCAACGTATAATATTAATCGGGTTATTTGATAACAAACCAACAAGGTCGATTCCTAACGAGCGTGTATAACTATATAAGTATTTTGACAATTATCCACGAGACACGTGATTTCTATTTCGGCTACACGACCCTTACATATATATATATATATATATATATATATTTTTTTACCTATATGAATTTACATCTACATCATACGAGTTACAACATATTACCTTCATATAAATATTCACTACGTATACGCACGACCAATCAGGACGACTAATACCATACCATAAATATATTTATATTTTTATATAAGTACATAAATATATATATATATATATATATATATATATATATATATATATATATATATATATATATATATATATATATACGCTGAACCTCTTGGAAACTAAGTGTATCCAAAACTTGGTGTTATCACCGACATTAAATGGAACTTAACAAGTATAACTCATTCTTTTCCATTACGTTAACAACCTCCGTCGAATCGCTCGGTTAGCGATTCTTCGGTAGAGCTCGGTGACACGTAATTTAGCTACGCTTTTAGTAGAAACTTATAAGTTATTCCATTTTAGGAATATCTTAGATTGCATGCTAGCGAGTCACATTGTGGAAATGACATTATGGAATCACATTAAGCTAGCTTTGCACTGGATATCAAGGTGAGTTCATAACCCTCACTTTTTATAGTTTTACATTTTTATAAATGTTTTCGGGGGTGGAAAGACATGCAAGTTTTGCAAAAGTACTCAAAATTTTGATGACGAAAATTCGTATTTATAAACCATGTTGCGAATGGATTTCAATAAACTCAAATGGTTTATGAAAGGTTTATGCTCAACATACCGGTTTTACAAAACACACGCGTATTTTCAAAACGTGCATGGGTTTCATGACTAGGTACGGGATTGTCCTAGTTACAATGGGACTGGGTTGTCCTGCATACAAATAAGAGGACTGGTTGGTCCTGCTTTTAGAGTCAAACGGGCTAGGCCCATTCTCACTTGTGCGAGGCATAAAGACTCCGTGATTTTAGGCCCCCTTCTTCTAAAACGTTTTCGGTTTTACAACTCATGGGGAGATACATGTTTTAATGGTATGGTGTAGCTATGGAATGAAATATTAGATCATGTGCGAATATGGTCTCTCTTAAGCGCCACTAATCTTTTATAAGACCATGGAACAAAAGTGGTAGATCTATCGGGGGTAGCGAGCCCCACTCATGGGTCCTTGCGTGGCCGCATGTAGTGCTTTTGTTGTTCCAGTCGGGTGGATAGGAGGAAATCGTGCTTCCTATGTCGTCACACATATTAATACCCTTGCAAAACATTAATGATCATCGAGTTCATTGACGCGTTACATACCACATTATTATATACCAACTCTCAAATGTTAACGTGACGCGGACGTTGACAGTTATACAAGTTTTACAAATACAAAGTTTCAAGTTAAACATGCCAATGAAAATGGTTTTATTACGTTTTATCAACAATATTTAAACCGGTTACCAAAAAGATTTATCTCAAATCTTTTTCAAACAAACTATGAACTCGCCAACTTTATGTTGATTTTTTGCATGTTCTTTCTCAGGTTATACATTCAAACTATGGCACGATTGGTATAGAAGAACCCATGGGGATTCGAGTATTTAGCGGGCGTTCACTATCTAAAAGTCTTATCATTTTACACTTTCACTGTGCAATGAAGATACCAGTAAGATCACGCCCAACTCTGATTTTAGCAGGTGTGACAGATTGGTATCAGAGTTATAGGTTTTAGCGAATTAGGTTTATGTGGAGATACCTAGGCTTTAACCTCACTTTACTTTGGGGGCATTAGAACATTAAGACTTTGAATACATACAGAACGCCTAGGACTCGAATATGGGTCCAACCGTTGCCGAATCAATGAGTCAACACTTTGATTTTAAACATATGCTAGTGTTGGGTTTTTATACATGGTACATGAAACAATTACATACAGGAAGCAAAACTCTGAGAGTTTTCGTAACACACACTTAAGATCTTTGGAAAACCTGTGTCGAAATTCATTAAAGGTCATTGCATAGGAGTTGCGGCTAATAACTCGGCAAACACCATTATCTCTATTGTCCATACTATTTTTATTCATATGAGCAGGTAACCTACGCAAAACGAAATGCGTGTACGCAAATATACATGAAACTCAACCTATACCTCAACGGTTGTTGAAGTACATCACATACGACTTTCGAGGCACGACCTTGAGAAAGCATGACATTACAACATCGATGCTAATCCTGTCAGCGGGAGAACTACCGACTAGAATGCGGAAAATTTGTCACATGTGTAACATCCTTCAAAAACGGATTTTACCAAACCCGCTCCGTTTATCAACCGAACAATCAGTTAAAAATTTCGTTGCAAATTTAATGCCCAAAATATTTTTAAACGATACATAATTAATTATTATATGGGAATATATAATTAGTTTTTGAAAAACTGTTAAAAATAAGAAAATAAAAATGAATTGTCACTGCCGGGTTTCGAACCCGGGTCAGTAACCGGTCAGCAAAGACTTAACATTCAACTTTTAAACCACTGCGCCACTTGTATCTTTTGTTAATTATTAAGATCATTTAATTCATAAAGTGTCTTTCCGAATTCAAAACCGGCGCCCAAAGTTCAGTCGTCGGAAATCCCGGCAATCTCGCGAGTTTTAACGACATCTTCAGTTATAACGTAAACAATTACTAGGACATCGGTTATAACCGACGTCTGAGTCCGTGACACCAACTATAACCGCCGGAGAAATTATAACCGACGAATCAAGTCGGAAATCGGACCAAATTCATCGACGACTTGCCTTATAAATACCCCCTCAAACCTCTGCAAGCTTTTTCGCTCAAAACCGCACCTTTACCTGACGTAATTCCTTTCGCCGGAAAAATTTTGTACCTCGCCGGAAAACCGAACCCTCTTTTTCTGAGCCTTACTAAACCCCCTGAGCTTATACCGAAGTCACCCACATCCTTTTCAAGTTTTCTGAAGACTCGTTGCTGCAAGACACACGACGTCAGAACTTGTTGCTTTCGCCAGAGTTCTGCCGGAAAACAGAGGAATCCAGTCGGTATACCTCACGCTTAAATCGTCCCTTCTTTTTATTTAATCTCACTTGTAATTAACTAAAGAACGCTAAAGAAACTGATTAAAACATTGAACCAGTCGGACTTCCGATTCTGGTTAAAATCGACGAAGAAGACGAAGTCCTGTAATGTTTAAGTTTATTATAAATCAAGTTATAACTCGGGTTAGACACACAGTCCAGCGGTGGACTGTGTGCACAATAAACACTAACATCTCGAGTTCGAATCTTGTCCCACACACGCTGCCTTAATAAAAATGTCTTTTTTGTTAACTGAACCGGATTCATTTCATGTATATGTTAAGTTTATTAATAACCGGAATAATAACCAAGTTAGACACACAGTCCAGTGGTGGACTGTGTGTATGTTTAAATCACAGGTCACGAGTTCGAGTCCGGTCTACTGCACCGACTCGGACAATTATTTACCTTTTTTAAATAAGTCAGAAATGAAAATGTTCAGTTTGTATTTAAGTATAATAAATATCGGTTTATATAACATGTGAAACACACAGTCCAGCGGTGGACTGTGTGTTAATGCAACCCACAGGTCCCGGGTTCGAGACCTGTGGAGCGCACCGGTCCGATTCAATTAAATCGTTTTTAAAAATAAATGATTTTCGATTTAATCTAATTAGTATATAAATATAATTAAAAACAGATATATTTCGGGTTAGACATGTAGCTCAGTTGGTAGAGCTGCGTGCACGCGTACGGGAGGTCTCGGGTTCGAGCCTCACTCAGCGCAAACATACTCGCGTTCGAACCGGTCAAAGTCAACGGTCAACGGTCAACGGTCACCGGTCAACGGTCAAAAAAAGTCAAATTTTTTTATTATTTTTATTTATTTATTTTAATTAAAAATCAATTAAAAATACTTAAAAATAACATTTTTAAGGTTAGAAAATAGCCTTAAACTCACAAAAATACACCCAACAATCCTACTAAAATGGATTAATAAAATCCGTTTACTTACCAAACCATAATGCTATCTATCTAGGTTAATTTCACTCGTGGTTAAAACCACTTCGCGTGCATTCAACATCATCAACCGAACGCACCCACTGTGAGTGAATCTTACAACTCCCCCTTTTAATTACACGTTTTGGGGTGTGTCATGTGTCACAAAATAATTAACTCGTTTATTTAAACTTGTGCCATACCATATCGTGATCTAAACTTAGATTGTTTATATTGTTGTGATTACTTATTTCATTTTGTCAAATTATATGAAATTCATTCATTAAGCCCATCAGTTCCTCGTGGGAGACGAGTTGAACAACGCGTGCCTCAAAACCAATCCATTATTGTTCATGTGTGTATCATTGAGTTTATATTGTTTATAGTTATGTCTTTCATATTATCATGTTTATGCAATTCATTCATTAGGTCCATCAGCTCCTCGTGAGAGACGAGTTGAGCAACGCATGCCTCTACACGTTCCATTATTGTTCATGTGTGCTTTATTTAATATCTAATGATTGTTGAGAAATTTTACATCTATTTTTACTCATGTGTGGTTGTGCACTCATTTCATAATCAATTAAATAAACTTGTTCAAATGTTTTCCATAGGATTCACTCGCCAACTTTATGTTGATCCAAAAACCTTTTCACACATGATACAGGTGAACAGGTTGAAGCAAGGAAAACATAGGAAATGCCTTAGAAGAGATCAAAGAGGCTTAGATTGATAGTTAGAACATGTTGTAATATTTATTGTAAATTTCCATTAAATTGTATTAATGAATATGAAACGTTAAAATAAATGTCATGAGCTTTGATGATAACCCAATCATGCCCCGATCACCTTTTCCGCTGCGGGTCGGGGTGTGACAACATGGTCCTTTAAGCAACCGAATCATGCTGAGGTACGTTCAAATGAGATTTCACAACCCTTGATACTTAATATAATGATAATCACAACTATTGACATTGCAAAAGAAGTCACATGTCTCCTCATCTCCCTACTTCATTGATGGCGACTACGCCATACTCGACATTCTGTGATAATGTCGCTTAACAACAAGTTATCACGGGAAATTCCAAGTAAAGTCCTCAAATTTCTTTTATTGAATTTCAACTTTTGCATATAATGAGTAGATCTCACACCTCTACTCCTCCTAATGGTCATTGTATCACGAGAAATTTTTTTCATGTAGCGAACAGTCATTTGCTTCATTTCTTGATAAATTCATATGTTATACATGCACTGTTTGTTATGCATGCATTGTTTGTTACGCATGTGGTTAGTTGATTCGTAGAGACCATCTGGGACTTCACTTTGAATGGTTGTTTCATCAATAATTCAAATATTGTTTCGCTATACTCAAATTTTTTGCATTGTGATCTAGATGACCTGCATTATTGTAAGTGTTAATTCCTTGATATCGAGTCAACGAATTTCTTAAAACTTCTTTTCTTTTCAAGTTATATACATGGGGTTTCGTTGTAACCATGTCAAAAATTTCCTTGCCGATGCATGTGATTATTGTTGGATTGTGCCAAACCAAGTTCAACTGTTTGAACTGGCTCACTATATACATATTCAATTCAAGGATTCCATATGATGGATTGAGGCCATCATATTCAAGGTAATATCAACAAGCATTTCATTTATTTCAAACCATAGTAGACTTGTTTGTTCTTTAACTCCACTAAATCGTTTGTTGGTTACGACACCTTGTGGTGGCGTTTTCACTAGTTGAAGCTTGCGCTAATCTTGCTTTCACAACTCATGTACGGATTTAATTACTTATTTTTATTTATTATTAAATCCACTTTGCTGGATCATTATCTTAAAACACTATCGTGTATTAAAAAAATGGTACACAAATTTATGGTCTATTTCGGTGTACCTCTTAACGGTTCTTTCATCATCGGTCGAAAATTTTAGGATATTTATGGTTCTTCCACTATCGATAGAAAAGTATATTTATTTGTTCTTTAATCTTCAATTAAAAATCCTACGAGGTTTATTTTGATCAAATATTCAGATTTTCTTCGTTGAACCTCTCATCTGATTGCAAACATGGTGAATTTGTTCAGTCACCGTCATTATTTAATCATTTCGATCACCACGACACATTGTGGTGTCAGTATAAAGTTGTAGCTTGGGCTAATCATGACCAATCATTTCATGCACAACTTTGTGTGCCTTTCGTTTGACTCATCAATTGAATAGTCTTAATTCAACTATGTGTTAAGACAACGATACACTAAGTTTTGTTGCATATCAGTGTATCCTTGCAATTCAATAATGTCAACGCACTAATTTTTATCCATGCTATGGTTGAAAGTTAACAAATCATTTTCATGTTCCTATTTCATTGAACTCGTTGGTACTAATTTTCACTTATTTAAGGACCAACGTAAGTTTCTGTTGGTATAAATTCCTATTGTTTATAAAATTCATTTGCAGACTGTGGATAGTCATTTGGGAATCTATTGATCGAGTTCCTCTTTTGTAGGACCCTGATAAACTTAGCTATATTGGTGATTGTATCACTACACCTCATTCACTTGGTATCGATTTGTAAAACAAATTCAGTTGGACCATTGGGTTCTTATTGTTGTGGTATGTCCTTTTATTCACATAATTCGAGCACGTCTTGATTCAACTACATGGTCATTTACTCCGATACTATTCGAGTTTACCAACGCATGACATAACTCTAGGAGGATAATATAATCTAAATTTCGAGAACGAAATTTATGTAACAAGGGGAGAATGTGACAACCGGTATCTTTCGGGTTAAAATTACGCAAATAACAAACCTTAAGAAAATTATAAGTATTGCTTTAAGACACTAAATAACTTAATTAGGCCTTTGGAATGCCTAGGAACATCTTTTTGGCTTTACGGTACGCGAACGACGATTTGAGGGAAAACTATCGAACGATAAATGGTGATGAACAGACACCGAATGAAAAACTGACAATGCCAACAAATACGAGTTTTATACATATATTTTAAACACATGAATTGGTTTTGATGAATTATCATGCTTTCGAACGTCACAAAACGCATACGTGAACAAAAAACGCGTTTGTAGGATCGCACCAACAACGAAACGGACAAGAAACGACAACCGAAGCATTTTAAGCAATTTTAACGCAACCGACGAATGTGCGCGTCAAACGCAAACTTCCGACATCATTTTACATGTTTTTGTCCCTAAAATAATATATTACGACGTTCCATGAAGTTCGGGTGCGAAAACGGGTTCTGGAAACATTATTGGGCAGCTCAAAACACAAAAAGCGGGCTTGTGGGCCTTGGCCCAAGCCCACTTGAGAAACCCTAGCTATTTAAACCTTTCTTCCTCTCATCTTCCACATTTAAAACCCTAGCCTCACACACACACACATGCATTTTCTCTCTCTCTCCCCTCTCTAGAACTCCGGCTGGTACATGGCGGAGTCTAGGCGGAGCTCCGGGAATGTTTTTCCGATGCGTGAACACGCATACCCCCCTTAAATCCTACTTCCTGAACTCATTTCTAGCCTTCATTTTTTGGTTTGAGCTACGATGGTGGCAGAATCAAGCTCCGGCAGCTGCAGATCGGTGATTTCCACTCCGGTAAACCTTTTTAGTCCTTTTACTTTCTCCTTTTCTTTTAGATCCTACTGGATCCATGGTACTCCGACAAGTAGGTTGATGTTTCAGGTAGAGGTGGTGGTATGACAGCAGTGGAGGAGGTTGTGGTGGTAACGAGGGAGTGAGACGACCCGGAGAAGAAGAGGGTCGTCTACCCTCTATGGTGGCGCGGCTATGTGTGGCTCGGATTTGGTTCGGTTCAGTTGCGGTTCAGAGCCGGTTCGAGTTTTGTTTGGATTAAGTTCGGTTTTGGGTTAACTCGAGTCAGTTTCGGGTGCGGGTTCAGGTCAACCATTACTCTCGGTTCAGTTTTGGGTTACAAGGAAACCGGGTCGTTCAGGTCTCGGTTCAGTTCAAGTTCGGTTCAGTCAGGGTTCGGGTCAGATTTGCGGTCTGAGTTTACATGGGTCAAAACTCGGTCAACTCAGTCAACTCGGGTCAAACCTGGTCAACTCAATCAACTTGGGTTAAACCCGGTCAACGTAAATCAAACCTTGTCAACCGTTCAGCTGCCGGTCAACTCAGTCAACGCGAGTCAATAGGTCATCCGATCAACTGATGGGTCAACCACTCGACACAAGACTTGGTAAATTATTAACGACGTGAAATTTATAATATTTCTTTTATATACATCATTTAAACGCGAAACTGAGCTCGACCCGACCGAACGTTACACATTGGCAACATTTTGGGATTAGCGGCATAATTTATCCATCTACTGACCGACTATGCAAAAGTTTTGACATGTTTATATATATATATATATTTAATATAAATAACGAGATACTTATACAAAACTTAAAAATTGTGACGTTGTTATCTATGTATCAAACATAAACTATCTATTGTTATGATGTTGCGTTTTGACAAATATATCGACAACTTGTATTGTCTAGACGTCCAAAAACAGAGGAAACTCTGCCCGTATTTCGTAAAAATCCGTAAAGCGAAACGTGTTTTATTATAGAAACAAAACCTATCCGATCCAAGTAATTGTTATAAAATAAATATAAATATATATTTATTTTGACGACACTATTATAACTTACAAAATCGAGTCGATAACGTTTCAACGAGCGTGATTACAAGATAACAAAATTCGGAAATCTTTTACAAAAGAAATATAACTATTTATATTTCTTTCAAACGTAAACAACTAAAAAACTTAATAAAATAAATATAACTTTTATATTTATTTCAAACGCTTAAACGACATACGATATTTTACCATACAATCTCAACGTATAATATTAACCGGGTTATTTGATTACAAACCAACGAGGTCGATTCCTAACGAGCGTGTATAACTATATAAGTATTTTGACAATTATCCATATCGATTCCTAAACGACCCTTACATATATATGCATATTTTGTCACCAAGAATTATGTGTAAATACATGTGTATTGTATGCGTATGTATTTAGAAGCGTAGGGTATCCACCATAAAATACCCAACTTTACACAAAATACTACAAAGACTTGAAAATATTACCAAGTGTAGGTGACACAAACAAATACATTTTTACAATACGTCAAAACGATAATCGGACAAACAAAGCAATGCGGACGGTGCGAAAACGTACACAAATACATCGTCGCATCGTCGACCAACGAACAATGGCCGACACGAAGGTTATTACGACGACGGGCAATTTTCGATGCGAAAAAGCATATATTAAACAACGATGACGACATGTCTAAAATAATTTATTTTAGGCACTTGACATATATATGTGTTATCGATATCAAAACCCGGAATGTTAAAATATGAAAGAATTTACTAAGTGATTTTATAAAAGTATAAAAATATGTATACTTACAAATCTATGCTTAGTAAAATTATAAGTGTGCTTATAAATATTGGGCTATTGAAAATAAATTTGGGCTAGGCCCATTTCATAAAGATATGGGCAAGGCCAATTTCATAAAATATATGGACACAGTCCAATGACATAAATTACATGGGCTAGGCCCAATGACATAAAAGACATGAGCTAGGCCCAATAACGTAAATTACATGGGCTAGGCTCAATGACATAAAAAGACATAGGCTAGGCCCAATGACATAAATTACATGGGCTAGGCCCAATCACATAAAGAAATGGGCTAGGCCTAATGACATAAAAGACATGGGCTAGGCCCAAAGACATAAATTACATGGGCTAGGCCCAATGCCATGAAAACATGGCTAGGCCCAATGACATAAATGACATGAGCGAGGCCCAACGACACGTGTGCAAGGCATGAGGACATGTGAAGGGCAAGGCCCGATTCACATACGATCTAGGGAAAACTATATATATATATATATATGAGAAATAGATGTATAAAAATATTAATAGAACTACCAACACTATGATAACATTAAAAGTTGTTCTAATGTGATAAATATATACACAACAAGAATTCAAGATGAACAACTAGTACGAGGTCCAACAAGACCTAGGTGTCTAATGAAGTTAATATAAATGTAGGTTACACATGTGTACGGACACCGAACTTTGATAAGTTCGACGTACGGAATGCAAAGCTGTGAGTTCATGTCCCTCCTTTCAATTATTTCAAAGTTTTGTTTTAAAACTATCAAGGGGAGATACACGTCATAACAAACGGTATGTTAGCTATGTTGTTAGATGATAACACGATCGATGTGCGTAAGTAGGATGATGACAAGAGTAACCATTAATCACTTAGTGACCAAGGAGCAAAAGGTATAGATCTATCGAATTTGAGACGCGGTCCACTCCTAGTTTGTTAACCCTTTAGGAGTGCTTTTGTGATCCTAATTGATGTCAAGAGTTGTCTCGGTTTGGTTACTTACTTATGACACATATGTCAGGGTGCTAGCTACACACTAATAGATCCTTAAGCTCCATGAATGCTAATAACCTACTAAGATTTCATTACTGGATTACAAACAAGACATCTCATACGAAAACAATAACTACATCAACTCACCAACTTTATGTTGACTTTTTAAAATTACATGTATTTCAGGACGCAAGACTTGAGCCGGTGAACACTTCGGGAAATGGGAATGACATGACAAGGAATGCCACCTTTTGGAGGAACTGCCTCTTATATTCCAACCTCGTATGGGTATATAGGAGTCAAAACCTCAACATGCTTTTACGATGAAAACAATCTTTTATTATGTTGTAATGTATTTCAAACCACATTTTTGATGACAAATGTGAAACTGTTTGGAAACTCATGATTTCACTTTTGGGAACTTGTAAACATTGGTTGCAAATTAATATAAGCATGGCATCGTTGTTGATTTATAGTTGTTTACATGATTGGATGCAATGATTACCTCATAGTAACACGATTGCGCTTCCGCTACAACCAGGGTGTGACAGATTGGTATCAGAGCTCCGATTGTAGTGAACCGGGGAAAAACTTTTATTAAAGTTTGGTCTACAATCACTAAGGGCTCTCACATGAAAACAAAGTTTATAACGACACAGAAATGTTTTCGGAATTATGACAAGAATGACAAAAGGTTTTCATTGAGTCACGATAACATGAGGATCTATCACCCGAGCTCAGCCATAAGTAACAAAAAAGGATCAATACATGATTCGTCTATGAGAAATAGACACATCACATTATGAGACTATGTGTCATGGACACGTTACAAAAGATAGAAATCCTGGCTAGATGGGAATTTGTGTGATTATATATATATATATATATATATATATATATATATATATATATATATATAAAATTTATTTATAAATGTGTTGTACGGAATATTTTGCCAAGAACGAAATACCTTCGACTACAGATATTATTATTATCCTTGACTCGCACAATGAGAATATCAACCTTGCGTCTATTGCAGAGCTTATGGCGAATGTGGTTCCTAAGTGAGACCTTAGGATCGATTCCACATAAGGTGGTTGCTTTTCCCGCGGATGCGGAGATGCGTGGCTACGGTAGCGACGAAGAGGCGAAGGTGGTAGCCTTGGACGACAACTCTATTAGCGGGATGAGGTCCCTATAACCCACATTAATCATTAATTACGACACTTTTGTCCAGACAAGGAAGGTGAAGTACTCATCTTGAAGGTGCCCCTCCAGTTGTTATTGTTGCAAATTCTCTCTATTTCTAAATTTGTCTAACGACGTGCCCTTTTGCGAGTAATATCAAGGGACGATAGCACGTGGACCATCACGAAGGTCCCTTCTATGTTGAAGGTATGTTGACAATAGCGTCCACTCTCTGACTGATCGTTGTCTTTGAACGGTAGAACACTAGGGTGACCATGCAAGGCAATTTATTATTACGGGGGTCCACGTAATAATAACTTGCATAGGATAAGAATCATGGTGGGCTATGCGGGTCAAGCTAATGATCACTACCCATTCGAAATTGTAAGGTTGTTCGAGTTTCTATCTAGTGGGACACTAACCGGGGTGGTTGCAATAACACCCTACGATACAGAAACACCACACGTATTTGTTCACATCTAACATTCGATCTATATCACGAGTCGATTGAGACTAGTCATCTAAACAAACAAAAACTGGTTAGCCACCTAAGGAGGATATTTCCTAAACGGTCTAGAGTTCTTGTACATAGGTTGGTTCCATGGTGTCTATGGCACCTCATCTTATTTATTGGAAAAAGATTACATTAAACTCCATCATTTGACATTTGTCTTATTCCAAGGGATGGTATGGCACGAGCCATGCTTTAACACCCTCATTGCATTCTATTTGATATCTATGGAATTATAACAATCTAGCTGGAGCTCGTGGAGCTCAAGGGATATCAATGTATTCATCACATGGGTTGGTGTGGCAAAGGATTTTTTTCCTACGTTGGACAAATGAAGTATGGAATACATGCTATAAGGTTGGAAATAACCATTTGGTTTCTCCTCCACAATGAGTTATTTCCTTTCCACTCAGACATATGGCCGATACACGAAAGAGGTACTACGAATTTTGGATTGTTGTTATTCACGTTATCATTGTTTCAAACATGTATGAACAATGCAATCTTGAGGTTTCCATGACCAATGGCATTCTTTATTCTTAGGCGCATGGTAGACTATATTTATCCAAATATATGTCTAGCTTCTTTTAATCTTGGGTATTAAGAAGAAAGATGGCGCCAAAAGGAAGGTCTACACCCAAAAGGGTTAGTAAATCCATGGCTTAATGGGTAAGCCGAACTAGAGTTCTTATGGAAGGACATACGGTTGCGGAAATCACACGACACTAGGGTAACTTAGTCGACACTAGTGATGAAACTGGTGGTACCGGTAGTTCAAATGGTTCGGATCCCAATAGATTGAGAACGAGTAGCAGCGCTACACCTGAAAATGCGATCATACAAAGTTTTAATTCCAAGGCTTTCCTGGACTGTAAGCCGCGAGACCTCATTGGTGCGAGAGGTGCGGTAGGTTAGGTCCGCTAAATAAAGACAACAGAGTCAGTTAGTAGTGCTAGTAAATGCACTCCTGAGTAAACGATTAGGTAAACAAAGAGTTTCCTGCTGAATGCAGCATTAACTTGGTGAAATCCTCAAGTAGAAACTTTAAGGAGTGATACTACATAGAGGTTATCATGGGAAGAACTCAAGAATCTTATGCGAGAAGAGTATTGCTCGCTGACTGAAATTCCAAGGGTAGAAACGGGATCCTAGAACTTGATCATCATTGTAGCTAACGTTGTTGGTTACACTCGACGCTTTCACGATCTCTCAAGGGTTGTTCCATACCGGGGAACACCTGATATCAAATGCATTGAGCGCACATTTGGGGTTTAGCCTCTAAGAACCAAAACATTACCACATCATCCCACACTACCTTCATCACTCAAACAGTAACTCTCGCAGTTAGTCTCACCAAGGATGCGGTGAGAATGGGAAATTACCACAGAAAGGTGCGGAAAGGAAGGAAACGCATGTGGAATCTACTAGCGACGGGGAGCGGAAATAAACTCCCCTTAAGGCAGGATTGAGAGTGAGTAACAAACGAACGGGAACTACCGTGATGATAGAAACGAAGGCTATTGCATCCATATTGATGCTAGCACCAAGAAATATGTTGATAACTTACTGAAATCCTAAAGTGATAAGTGAAAATTTCCTCATGAGGGCACTTGCAAAAGTGCCAACAGTAGAAGTGTGGTGAATCAAGACACAAAACAGAAACCAATAAGTTAGTAAGACTCAACCAAGAACAAGGATGTTAAGTGTGGCATGAAGGCCACTTCAAGCATGAACATCTCAAGAATGAATCAGGCAAATGAATTAAAGTATGAGTAAGCAGAAACTATGGATACCCCACAAGATCCTAATGTCGTCATGCATACGTTCTACTCTACAATCATTACGTGTCAATTCTTTTTATACCAACACCGAGCTTAGCTAGTGTCTTTAGGTGTTAAGCTTATACTCGAATTAGAGTCTTGTAAATTAGACACGTTATCCAGTTAGCTAATGGAGAATAAGTGTTAGACTCGTCTCATCGATACAAATCCAATAATATATAATGTCCAAAAATTTTTTTTCCTAAAAATCACAAGATTCTAACCGCGCAATCGGTTTCTAAAATTGTTTATGGATCAATTTCTGTGTACCAAAAGGTTTATTACTCAGCCGGTTAACTTTCCAACTTTTCAAGTTCAACTCGGAACAGTACCCAATTCGAAACAATAGTCCGAGATGGTAATCCGAATTGCTATCCGAGATGGGAATCCGTCCGAAATAAGGTATCTGAGATGTAATTCAAAATGAGGTATCCGAGATGTAATTCGAAACAGTAATCCGAAGTGACCCGAAATCAATACCAAAGATCTGAGATGCACTATTTGGATCCCTGAGTCATGAGGAATCATTAAAAGGTCACCGACACGTTTCCTATCAACCAACATCTCTCACCCATCTTGTTTAATACCTGTGCTGATTTTAGTCCATCTCCATAGAATTCAAAATATACTTGACCTAGAGTCAAGTAAGACAGACGTTCCCTCATTCTATAGGATTTGCTAAATTAGTCAAGTCAGGGGAAGTTAAAAAAGGATGCACTTTGGAACATAGAGAACAATAATTTAATATCGATCTTTTACCCGTTTACCTGGGTTGTTACGACGTAGCTTTTGGCATAGAACTGTTGACGTATAACCGAGCGGAAGTAAGTTGTCCTGAGAAAACTATCCGCATCTCCCTGCCAGACGAAGAAACACTTGTAGTACATGGAGAGAAGCGCGAGACGCCCTTACGAATCATTAATTGCATGAAGGCCAGAAGTGCCTACAGAAAGGTTGCATAACCTTTCTAGCTCACGTAGTCCATAAGGAAAATGAGGAGCCAAAATTGGAGGAAATAACCGTTGTGAAGGAATTCCCTCGAAGTCTTTCCATCAGACTTGTCTGGATTACCTCCGCAACGACACGCCAACTTTCGCATTGATTTGGTGCCAGGAGTCGCGCTAGTAGCGAAGCCTCCATACCGATTAGCTCCGTTATAAATGCAAAGACTATCTACACAACTTCAAAGTTGTAAGCCAAAGGATTCATTAGAACGAGTTCCTTGCCATGGGGAGCTCCGGTACCTTTTGTCGAGAAGAAGGATGGAACCTTCCAAATATGCATAGGCTACCAGGAACTAAACAAGTTAACCATCAAGAATCGGTACCCATTACCAAGGATTGACGATCTGTTCGATCAACTACAAGGGTCGAGTTTTCATCCAAAGATTGATTTAAGATCCGGGCATCATCAGTTAAGAATCCAAGAGGAAAGTATTCCTAAGACGACGTCTAGGACTCGCTACGGCCATTACGAGTTCCTTATTATGCCTTTTGGGTTAACAAATGCCCCTGCAATATTTATGGATTTGATGAACCGGGTATGTAAGCCATACCTCGACAAGTTCGTGATAGTATTTATCGATGACATATTAATATACTCGCGAACCGAGGGAGAACACGAACGACACATGAGAACTATACTAGAGTTGCTAAAGAAGGAGCAATTTTATGCCAAGTTCTCGTAATGCGAATTTTGGATTCGTGAAGTACAGTTTCTCGGTCACGTGGTGAACAAGAATGGGATACACGTCGACCACCCAAAGATCGAGGCTATAAAGAATTGGACCGCGCAAAGGACCCCCACGGAAATACGAAAATTTCTAGGTTTAGCGGGATATTACAGGAGATTTATTGAGAACTTCTCAAAAGTTGCTCAGCCGCTAACCTTGCTTACACTAAAGGATGATAAGTGCGATTGGGGAGAAAAGCAAGAATCGACATTTCAAGTATTAAAAGAAAAATTATGTAAGACTCCAATGCTATCACTTCCAGACGGTACCGATGACTTTGTGGTGTATTGTGATGTATTGCATCAAGGCTTGGGTTGCGTGTTAATGCAACGTGAAAAAGTCATCGTCTACGCGCCTTATCAGTTGAAAGTTCACGAAAAGAACTCACCACTCATGAGCTAAAACTAGGTGCAGCGGTATTTGCGTTAAAAAAATCTTGCGTCATTATTTATATGGCACTAAGTGTACCATATTCACAGATCATAAAAGTCTTTAGCATATATTCAACTAAAAGGTACTGAATATGCGCCAACGACGTTGGGTAGAATTGTTGAAGGAATTATGACTGTGAGATCAAGTATCACCCGGGTGAGACAGACGTAGTGGCAGATACCTTGAGCCGAAAGGAACGAGTCAAAACTTTACGAGTACGAGCTTTAGAAATGACGATCCAGACGAACTTTACAACTCAGTGCACGATGCACAACAAGAAGCTCTAAAGCCGGAAAACATTCAAGCGGAATCATTACAGTGAATGGAAAAACAAATGGAACTGAACAAGGATGGAACTTTATATTTCATGGATAGGATCTAGATTCCTATTTTGGCAATCTACGAGGCTTGGTGCTGGACGAAGCACACACGTCAAAATACTCGATACACCCAGGATCCGATATAATGTATCAGGATTTAAAGGAGTATTATTGGTGGCCTAATCTCAAGGGAGATATTGTGACCTATGTTGGGAAATGCCTGACTTTTGCAAATGGTCAAGGCCGAATACCAAAAGCCATCTGGCTTATTACAACAACCTGAGATCCTTGTTTGGAAAAGGTAGCAAATCTCAATGGATTTTATTACAAAACTACCACGGACCTCATGAGGTCATGACATTATTTGGGTTATCATTGATCGTTAACCAAATCAGCTCACTTCTTACCCATCCGTGAGAAAGACAGTACCGAGAAGTTAGCTTAACTGTATCTTAAGGAAACCGTGGCACGTCATGGAGTGCCAATCTCGATAATTTCTGATAGAGATGGTCGCTTTGTGTCGCGGATCTGGCAATCACTTCAAACTTCGTTTGGTTCTCGCTTAGATTTAAGCATAGCTTTTCACCCAAAGACCGATGGTCAAAGCGAGCGAACCATCCAAATGTTGGAAGACATGCTTCGGGCCGTGTGATAGATTTAGGCGGAAACTGGGATACTCATTTACCGTTGGTAGAGTTTTCCTACAATAACAGTTATCACACCAGTGTCAAGGCGGCACCGTTCGAAGCATTATATGTATGAAAATGCCCTCCGCTATGCTAGGCGGAAGTCGGCGACAGACAACTCCTTGGTCCCGAACTAGTACAAGAGAGCATAGACAAAATATTCAAGATCCGTGAGTGTATCAAAGCGGCCCGAGATAGACAAAAGAACTACGCAGATCGGAGACGCAAACCATTATCCTTCAAGGTCGGAGACAAAGTGTTACTAAAGGTCTCACCTTGGAAAGGCGTAGCTAGATCCGGGAAGCGCGGAAAACTAAACCCGAGATACATTGGGCCTTTCGAAATTCTGGCAAAGGTCGGTACAGTGGCTTACAAGTTGAAACTTCCAGAGGAACTCAACAATGTACACGACACGTTTCATGTGTCTAATCTAAAGAAAAGCCCGACTAATGACACGGTTATCATCCCAGCGGATGGAATTCATATTGATGATAAACTCTAGTTTACTAAGGAACCCATTGAGGTTATGGACTGGAAAGTTCAAAAGACGAGGAGAAGTCAAATCAAACTGGTAAAAGTTTGCTGGAACTCGCGTCACGGTCCCGACTATATGTGGGAACGTGAAGATCAAATCAAGACAAAGTACCCCCACCTGTTCAAGGAGACTCCTTTAGAGGATGCCTCAAGGTGAATTTCCGGACGCCATTCTTTTTAACAGGGGGAGTATGTGACAAATGGCAAATAACCGGTAATTCCGTACAATCTAATCACTACTTTTAGTACATAATCTCATGCATTATATTGTAATTTGATTACGTAACTAAGTCGTACATCATATCATAAGCATAGGACAAGTGAATCATGCCATAACATATATTGGTTTCCGTTAAGACGCGAAACAAATCAAACTATGCCTAAAATTGTTGGTAGAAAGTGTTGGGCGCACTATTCGCGGTTGCACTATTCATGTCAGCAAAACCGCTAAAAGAAACAGAACAATGATTAATAACATGCTAATATCATAAATGAGTCCATATATACATGAAAACACTAATGTGGGAACACATCTTGCAATTATACATAACTTTCCGGTACAACGCCTAAATTACAAAATTGTCTGCTTCGACCAAAAGGGCGACAATTCCAGTTTGTCCGCAATATTAATTCAATATTTTCCAGATTACAGAATTATAAAAAAAACAATGTTGAACACCCTAAAACAATATGAGAATAGCATAAATACATAAAAGATATCGTTTCCGGTCATACGGCAAACAATGCACAACTCGACCAGAGAGCGACCGTTTGTCGAATCGACGAACATTTTAGTGGCCGATAGCCTCATACATCCATCTATAGAACTAGTTAAGCCTCATTTAGGACACGGAGTCCTTTCAACCATCTTGAGGTCACGGAAACACAACTTCTGGAAATGTTCGACGACAAAATATATAAGTGCCGATATCGAGCGAACGATTGAACGGAAGGCTTTTCGGGCATCCTAAGTCAACATATATTCGGCTAGCGAACTAGTTAAGCATATTTCTAGATCAAAAGTGCCCTAAATAAACGCCATGACACTTGTGGTGGTCAAAAACCAAAGCTTCTGGTATGAAAGGATAAAGTTCGTATATTAGCCAATATTATACCGATGAGCGAACTAGTGACGTTTCCGTTATCCGAAACTTATACCAATTAGTCAAGAGGACTAATTAACATGGATTAACACTCTAAACCCTAATTACTTGCTAATGATACAAGATCAACCCCTAATCACCGTACTTAAATTAATTACCTAAATATCTAATAAATAACACATGTTATAAATAATATTTACACTTAACCCCCCCCATGTGGGCCCCCATCCACTTGATTATGTTGAAAAATGAAGATTATGAGCATGGTGTAGGATATTAATGCAATCTTTGAAAGATAGCAAAATATATATACAAGATTACACCATTCTTCCATCATTTTTTCAAAAAAAAAAAATTAAACAAGCCTTCCCATCTCTCTCTCTCCCACGGCTCACCTTCACCACCATTACACCACCACATTTCCACCATTAAACACCTCATTTCATACACTTTAAAGCCATTTCAAGATCATCCAAGGTGCTTGCAAGGATGGAGGATCATTAGGGCTTTCTTGGAGCTTCATCTTCTTCCTAAATCTTCACTAATCTTGTGCAACCATTGTAAGATAAATTCCTTCATATTTTAGCTTCTTACAATGTCTAGTTTAAGGAAGTACAAGTTGATCATCTTGAAAGTGAAGAAAATATAAATAAAAAACCCTAAACCTCACAAGAATAATAACACTAAATATAGTTATTATGTGTTGATTATGTGCTTATATGTTAACTAGTTATCATGATGATGTTGATTATGATAAAGTAAGGTGTTTAAGGTAGATGATCTTGTATGAATAAATACATAAATGATGATTTAAACATGGTGATGTTTAAATCTAAACAAGATCATCAACTTCATCATCCATGAAGATTACTACAACTTAAAAGTGATTTATTACACATGAATAATTTTTATAAAGAATAAACACCATGATAAGATGTGATCATCTTAAAAAGTGTAGTAAACAAAGGGAGTTTAAAATGAAAGACTTGATTCAATGATGTAATAAAAATGATGGCTTAAAAATGCTAATAAAAATGTTGAAATCTCATTGTATTGCTAAGAAAAATAGTGAGAATATAATTACCAAGAACCATGGATGATGATGTGCATAAGTTGTAAACAAAGCAGTATGTGACCATAAATTGTTAGTTGATCCTGATTATGGGTTAAAACATGGTTTAAATACGTTTTTAAACATGGAAAACGCCATATGGTGAAATTTTCTAAAAATCTAATCACGATTAAAGTATAATTAACGGGACCAAACGCGATTAGTGACTTAAATCATCATTAAGGAAGTTCTAATGACAAGGGTTAAACCCTAAACACCCAAGCGTTTAACAAGTGCATATATATATTTTTACAAGTTAAAATATAAGTGATTCTTACATATATATATATGTATATATATATGTATGTGTATGTATATATATGTGTATGTATATATATGTGTATGTATATATATATGTATATATATATATATGAATACTTGTGAAAATAAAAGCATATGTATATGCATATTTTGTCACTAAGAATTATGTGTAAATACATGTGTATTATATGTGTATGTATTTAGAAGCTTAGGGTATCCACCATAAAATACCAAACTATACACAAAATACTACAAACACTTGAAAATATTACCAAGTGTAGGTGACACAAACAAATACATTTTTACAATACGTCGAAACGATAATCGGACAAACGAAGCAATGCAGACGGTGGGCGAACGTACACAAATACACCGTCGCGTCGTTGACCAACGAACAAATCGCCGACACGAAGAGTTATTACGACGACGGGCAATTTTCGACGTGAAAAAGCATATATTAAACAACGACACGACGTGTCTAAAATAATTTATTTTAGGCACTGACATATATATATATATTATCGATATCAAAACCCGGAATGTTAAAATATAAAAGAATTTACTAAGTGATTTTATAAAAGTATAAAAATATGTATACTTACAAATCTATGCTTAGTAAAAATTATAAGTGTGTTTATAAATATTGGGCTAGGCCTATTTCATAAAAGACATGGGCAAGGCCCAATTTCATAAAATATATGGACAAAGCCCAATGACATAAATTACATGGGCTAGGCCCAATGACATAAAAAACATGGGCTAGGCCCAATGACACATGGCTAGGCCCAATGACATAAAAAGACATGGGCTAGGCCCAATGACATAAATTACATGGGCTAGGCCTAATCATATAAAGACATGGGCTAGGCCTAATGACATAAAAGACATGGGCTAGGCCCAATGACATAAATTACATGGGCTAGGAGCAATGACATGAAAACATGGGCTAGTCCCAATGACATAAATGACATGGGCGAGGCCTAATGACACGCGTGCATGGCACGAGGACATGTGAAGGGCAAGGTCCGATTAACCTGCGATCTAAGAAAAACAATGTGTATATATATATGTATAAAAATATAAATCGAACTACCAACACTATGATAACATTAAAAGTTGTCTAATGTGATAAATATATACACAACAAGAATTCAAGATGAACAACTAGTACGAGGTCCACCTGACCTAGGTGTCTAATGAAGTTAATACACATATAGGTTACACACGTGTGCGGACACTGAACTTTGATAAGTTCGACTTACGGAACGCAAAGTTGTGAGTTCATGTCCCTCCTTTCAATTATTTCAAAGTTTTGTTTTAAAACTATCAAGGGGAAATACATGTCATAACAAACGGTATGTTAACTATGGGGTTAAATGATAACACGATCAATGTGCGTAAGTAGGATGATGACAAGAGTAACCATTAATCACTTAGTGACCAAGGTGCACAAGGTATAGATCTATCGAGTTTGGGACGCGTCCACTCCTGGATTGTTAACCCTTTAGGAGTGCTTTTGTGATCCCAATTGATGTTAAGAGTTGTCTCGGTTTGGTTACTTACTTATGACACATATGTCAGGGTGCTAGCTACACACTGATAGATCCTTAAGCTCCATGAATGCTAATAACCTACTAGGATTTCATTACTGGATTACAAACAAGACATCTCATACGAAAACAATAACTACATCAACTCACCAACTTTATGTTGACTTTTTAAAATTACATGTATTTCAGGACGCAAGACTTGAGCCGGTGAACACTTCAGGAAATGGGAATGACATGACAACGAATGCCACCTTTTGGAGGAACTGCCTCTTATATTCCAACCTCGTATGGGTATATAGGAGTCAAAACCTCAACATGCTTTTACGATGAAAACAATCTTTTATTATGTTGTAATGTATTTCAAACCACATTTTTATGACAAATGTGAAACAGTTTGGAAACTCATGATTTCACTTTTGGGAACTTGTAAACATTGGTTGCAAATTAATATAAGCATGGCATCGTTGTTGATTTATAGTTGTTTACATGATTGGATGCAATGATACCTCATAGTCACACGATTGCGCTTACGCTACGACATTGGTGTGACAAAAATGCAGCACTAATTTGCATTAAGAAACCGTGTAAGATTTGTAACTTCGCGTTCGTTCACCTAATTTAACAAGTTTGGGCGGCATACGTCATATTTTGGATCCACACACATATAAAAAGCTAAACAAATAATGATTACCCTTTGTATGATTTTTATTAAGTTGTTAATCATAAATAGTTTTATATAAGCAACTTTCTCGAGCCCGGGAAGCAATCCTGGGTTTTAACCTAGTACATACACAAATATACAAGTACAAAAACACTTCCGAAATATGGTAAGTATAAAAATATATATATTTACAGAAATATCCATATTTGATTACTTGGACAACATGAACAAAAACTAGATTATAGACACATGTATATATATATATATATATAACCGACATGGTAAGTTATGTATGTAAATTTAACAATAATATAACCATTTCGTAGAACTTAACACAGATATGTATATATTTATCCACAATATAATATATATAGACACTTATATCGACGAATTTAATAAATTTTCTTAATTATTAAATTCCGGAAAGAAATATAAATATAACTAAGTGTAAAACATACAAGTATAAAAGTATGCTTCTACTTAAAAATACGTATATTTACACACTTAGTAAAATACAAGTATTACAAGTGATATACATGTATAACATATACGTACAAATATAGTATAAATACCTATTTTAGAAGTATACAAGAAGTATACATACATAGGTATACGTATAAATGCTTAAATAGACAAGGTATGGTGTACTCAACTAAGAACATTATACATATATACATATACTATTACGATGTTAAAAATAATAATTTTTTAATAAAATAAATCTAGTTAAGATATACTAATATATATTTTTGGAACATTATACATATATTCATATAACTTAATTAATAAGTTAGAAGGGTTAAAAATGTCAAAAGCTGATAGTACAAGTCCATGGGCCAAAACTATCAAAAATGCAAAATTTTTGACGTTAGAGTGCCTTATGGAACGTAAGGGCTGCCTAGATGCAGAAAATTGCTTTGGTCAACAAGTTTGGTCACCTATGCTCAATTTCTATCACCTAGCCCCGAATTTTCCACTCTTGCTCTTTATGACACCTTAGATGACACTAATCAACTTCTGATCATCCTTGGGAACACTTGTCATCAATTGGGAGCACCTTGGTTAGTATAAATAGGTGATCATAGTGTTCATTCAAACGCTCATCTTCTTATTTCACTCAAAATCTGTTCTAGGGAGTTTTCCTAGAGCTTGGGAGCATCTTTCAATCCTTCTTAGGAGTCCTTAAGTTCAGTAAGTCTTCCTCCGTTGCTCAATTTCAATTATTTAGTTAGTTTCCAACTGAAAGTTAAACAATTTGACTTTTTGTTTGATTTTCAGTTCTGACCACTATGGTCAAGTCAAAGTTCAACCAGAACTTTACCACGTGATCGTAATAATGTTGGTATGATTCCCCTATGATCATACTTTCTGATAACCACGTTCAATTGGCGAAATGATGAGTCAATCATGTTATATTTAAAAGTCAAAACTAGTAAATATCCATTTTTCGCTAATTGAACTTTAAACTATCTAAACTAAATATTTTGACATCATATTAGTTTGTATGAACTAATGTAACATATTTTAACATGCTCAACTCATCATATCAGTTTAGACCTCAAATCTATATCGAAAGTAAAGAAGTTTGACTTTTTCTTTGACTTTCGATTCCGATCCATTTGGTCAACCTTAGGATCCTACCAAGCCCATTTATATGACCATAGTGATATATGGAATAACCCTTTGAGGTTATACCTTATGGTCATTCCGTTTGGATAATCAAATGATGAGTCAACTTTGTACACTTTTAAAATATCAAAAATACCCTTTTTTAAGTAAGATATTTTTAAACCCACATGAGCAATAGTTTTGACACCTAAACTGATCACACAATATTAGCAAACATGTTTTGACATATCGGACTCGTCATAGGACTCATTCGACCATCCAGACCCATAATTACACATATGACCCGTTAAAGTGTTAACAAGTCTTACCGAGTCAAAACACCATTAGACACTTTCCAATCAGAATGTAAGGTTTAATAAACCATATCATATGAGATCCTTCATTGGTTTGCATGTATTCACCAACTAACCACACATGTTGTATACTAGACAAGTCAACTTGATTTTAGACAAAACAAGACAATTTGATTTTATATAAGACAAGGCACTTTGGTTTACACAAAACAAGGACAATTGGTTTAGACAAAATGACAAATAGTTTCAAATTAAAGATATATAAACCATACAAACTTTTCCAATTACTTACACAATTTTACAAAAAAAAAAATTGACAAGGTTCAAGGCTACAAAGATTTACTTATAAAATCAACTCTTGTAGTTGGTTAACCCTTTTTCAACACAAATCTGTAGCCATGAATTTGACCACAAAACCTATGTTACTCACCAACCAACATTCAATGTTGACTTTATTTTCACATATGTTTCAGATAATTATACATGCGATGATAATTCAAGAATGCTACGTGTAGGATTGGACTCGAGCCTTAGTTTCCTTTAATTTTAAAACAATTGTTTGTAATCTTTGTGTTGAATAACAATGTTATATAATGAAACTTTAGCACCATATATTATGAGCAATTTGTAACATGACTCCCCGGCATTTTTGCCGCGAGTTGTTTTTACGTGGTCGGTGTATTATAGATTGGTAACTGATCTGGGTGTCGCGCACCGGTCAAAGATAATATTTATAATCCCGAATTACCCTTAACAATGTATTAGTGGTAGTAAGGGGTCGAACCACGAAGAGTTTGTGGTTTGCACGTGGACAATATTGATTTTAAAGGTTGAAACAATTTATGAAGCTTGCTATGTTGATTATTTGAATTTTTGTTTGTTTGAAAGAGTATCAGAATGATCCGACAAAACAAATTGTTTCCAATTAGTTAACTACGAAAACATAAATTGTTGCAAGAAACTTGTTTGATTGATTATAACAATATGAGAGAACAAGGTTCACACCCGGTTCAACAATTGTAGGGCCTAAGGTTGCTACACGTTTTACACTGGTTTAATCAAATTAGATCATTAACGGTTTTAGAATCACGCCGCGTAGGTTCCAATTGCTATCAACATCATACATAACGGACTGCAATGCACTTCGTTGCCTTGGACAAGTAAATCCTATCAAAAGACAAGGCATAAATACGTATATTCATTTCGCAAAGTCGAATTTCATAACTCACATTCAACAATTCACAAATTCAATACAAACGTAAAACAGTTATCAGATGTTTCAAATGTAATTCAATTAGTCACAAACCAAATTCTAAACAAATAGCAAACCCTATAAATCCTTCCAAAAGTTTACACTGGGTGAAAGCCAAAGAGATTAGCCGCTCATGGTGAACGGGACTTGATTAACGATTAATGAGAGCTTGAACTTTGACATCTTGAAGCTTAATGATGAAGATGAATGGTGCTTAGGGTTTAGGGTTGATGGTGATGATGAACGGATTGGGAATTGGAAGATGGTGATGATGGTAGAGGATTAGGGTTATGATCGATGATGATGGATTGGATGATTGGTGTGGAATTGATGGCGATGGAGATGATGATTGGGTGATTATTGGCTCCAAGAACAAGTTCAAACCTTAAGAAACTCATAACTCCTCAAGAATTGGTCAACCAAACTCATATAACCCATCTAAAACCAAATTTCAGCGTCACATATTTAGGAGAGGCGTCGTCGACGACCCAATGGGGCGTCACCGAAGGCCTGTTTTGTCTGGTTCTTTTCCGACGCTCTAATCCACTGCCTACGAACATTTTTGGTTGATGGAGTTTCTGAGGGGAGTCGCCGACGGCCCAGGGGTGCGTCGGCGACGACCTCTCTAAATCCTAGTTTCCTGTTTTTCCGTTTTGCAATCCCGGTTGACCCGTTTTCCGCCCCGATGCTCCGAAACGCTCCCGAATAGCTCCTTAAACTCCGTAAACCTATAAAACACAAATCCAATCAAAGGTAGGCTATTCAAAACTAAAAGTTATGTAAAACATGAACTTAAGCTTAAGAAGAACATCGGTTTTCGACCACGCATCACATCCCCACACTTGTCTTTTGCTTGCCCTCAAGCAAATCTGTTTTTTACTTTCGTGTGGGTCGAATGACAAACACACTTCCCATTCTTGAGACGTAAGCTAAGGTCTAATGTCATACCCGGTTCATAATTCTCACCATTTTCAAAATATTTAACGTTAGAGTGATTAACACATAAAATTGGTTACCCAAGATTGACCCGCCCTTTAAAACTCACAAAACATACACATCCCTCACAATGTTCTCTCCACTCGTTTAGAAATTGGCTGATGATGCATTAGCACTTTGATGTAATCACTCAAACCGATTAGAACACGTACCCGCATAGGCTTGCAACTCAATCATTCTCCACCACCGAACACAGCACAAGTCAAAAGGTCTTGAATGCGTTGTAACAGGGCTAGGCTAAAGGTATGGAATAGGACATTTTGAAAGTGGCTAAGGTGATGAAAAGTTGATTTTTATTACATACACAACTACTTTACAATTAAGCAAACTAAGAGGCAAACAATGTTGCCTTTTATTCAACAACTTTCAACACATATTTTTATGCTATTCTCAATGATTATTTTTTTACAATTGCAACTAAATCTAAAATCGAGTTTTCAACACATGGGTTTTAAAATAAAGGTTAAATGGTCAAGGGCTAATTGGGTTAGTCAAACGAAAGGTTTAGGCTCAAAGTTGGTTAATAAGGGATTGATTTCGGGCAATGATATATAAATGGTGTAAAATGAAAAGGTTTACCTAATGCCTATAATTCTTGTGCCCGTATTCGGTCTATGCTCTCAAACGCATCAAAAGTTGCAAGTTCTAGAATACACGACTAATGGTCCACTCAACCAAAGAAATATACGCATATATGATGTATAAAAGTGGCTCAAAATCTCACGTATAAAGGGTATGGTATGCGATATGTATAAAATGCAAGTTTCTTAGGTGGATTATTCCCGAATAACCACCCGCTAAATACCCATCATGTTATTAATTTGAACTTGACCATGACAAAAGACGACATGGGTTGTGCCATCCCTCATTAACTTAGTTACTTATGCTTTTTAGATTGCTTCAAACAAAGACATTTTGAATTTTTTTTGAAAATTTCCCCCATCCCCACACTTGAGGTCAACATTGTCCTCAATGTGTAGTGTTTAAATATGTTGATGCACTTTATGGTCGTCACTATGCGAATAGACTAGATAGAGTGTGTATTGAATATTGTATTAGATTAGATTCGAACACACAACCCAAGTGCGAACAAGTACTGTTTCATACGAATCATGTATGATTCGTACGAATCACTTACTCGTATGAAATCTTCGTACGAGTGACTCACTCGTACGAAATATTAGTACGAGTGACTCAGGCTTGATTCGCATGAAATGTCATGTCTATATATAGGCGTTGTGTGTTCATTGTTTGTAAGTTTTGGAAGTTCCCTGAGGGGAAACACTGGCGGATTCTCTCCAGGAACTCCGCCAGCCAGACCAGATGTAAGCTCTTTCGGTATGAATGAATGAATGAAAAGCTTCCGCTGATTCTGTTTGTGCCTAACGTCTATGTTCGTTTTGCCGAAACTGCTCTATCCCCAAAACCTCTATCTAGAACCATCGCCGACCATGGGACCACAACTGGGATCAGATGTGCATGATTACCGCGCTGGTGCTGAATCTTCCTTATAACTTTTCGAAAGTTATATTTACTCAGATGATCCAAAACATTCAGAAGGAGAGATTTTTGCAGTACCCGAGGGTTATACATATGATCTTAGACTATTTACATCCTGACTTGAAGAAATCTTCTGATGATGTGCTTAAATGAGCATATGGATGTCCAGTCTCTGCGAAACATGAACGTACATTTGAAGTCTGCTCCCGCCGCTAAACCGATGTTTGGTGCTATTCTGAATAAAGATTACATCTCACCCGCACCTGGAAAATGGAGGAAAGACGATAGTGGTGACGATGAGGAGGAAGTGAAATCATTATCTTTGTTTGTGGCAAAGCGAAGTCCATGGTTTGTGAAAGACGGAGATAAAGGAGGTAAAGCTACATACAAAGGAAGAAAGAGAAAAGGTGCATCTACTGCTGAAAGTTCAGGGTTGAGGGATGAACCTGATGTAACATCCGTCGAAAAACGGGTTTTCAAAACCCGCTTCATTTATTAATCGAATAGTCAGTTTCAAATTTTCGTTGCTTATTTAATGCTCATTTTAATTTTTAAACAATACATAATTAATAAACATTTTAGAATATAGGAACTAAAATTGTTAAAAAGTAAAAATAAGGTAAATAAAAAATAAAATAGGCTGCCGGGTATCGAATCCGGGTCAGCCGGAAGACTCAAACATCAAACACTTAACCACTCCACCACTTGGTGCTTTTGTGTAATCAAGGAAACAAATAAAACTTAAGTTACCGTGAATTCATCTGTTTGCGCCAAAACTGAAACCGATCATCGGCTTTCGACTATCCAAAGACGTTTGAGTGATCGTGGGTTACTGATTGTAACCGATAAAACCATTACAACCCACGTTCTTAATCAATTCAGTCTTTATTGAACTCGATTCTTATGATTTTCGAGTTTAATAACCGAAATCATTTACCTCCAATTTACACCGGTAATATCATTGTCTCGCAACTCAGAAACACTCACAGAACCTTCAATTTCATTTGCGCTCTAATTTCTGTTCGTCGGAATCGCTATCTGATATCGCCGGACTTTCGCCGGAAAACCGTGACATTCATCGAATCGGTAAATTTCTCAATTCTTTCATCTTCTATCTATTGTTAGACTTATACTAACTCAAATCCTTCAACCAGAATCGGTCCCAGACGACGATACCAGATAATCTGTATCCGCTGGAAAATCTCTGAAAATTCCAAAATCACGCTGTGAATCGGTACGAGCATCTAAACTCTCTGATAATTCTTGTTTAGTCACTTAATTTCACAATTAGTTAATCAAAACTGTTAATTGGTCCGCTCAGACGGAATTCAAACAGAGCCGACGACCTTTGCGGAGTTCTGAGAAAAATCATCTTTCCGGTACATTCATTTCCAAAACCTTCTCTATCCGTTACATTTCAATCATTTATAAGTTTCGTTAATTGAATTAAACAAGAACAGTCGAATATCAATTGTCTGGGTTGTTTTAACGAATAAGATGAAGTTTAGGTTGTGTATATATTTAATATAAATCGGGTTATATCTCGGGTTAGACACACAGTCCAGCGGTGGACTGTGTGCATTTGAAACATAGAGATACCGAGTTCGAGTCTGTCCTTGTTCCGATTCGTCACAATATTCAAACCTTTTTATAAAACCCAAATACGGAACCTTTCAGTTCGTATATAAGAGAAATAAAAACAAGTATTTTAACCAGGTTAGACACACAGTCCAGCGGTGGACTGTGTGCAAAGTTAAACCACAGGTCACGGGTTCGAAACTCATCATGCACACCGGTTCGACATAATTAAAATCCTTTTTAAAATAAATGAATTCTGAATAAATTAAATAGTATATAAATATAATTAAAAACAGAAATATTTCGGGTTAGACACGTAGCTCAGTTGGTAGAGCTGCGTGCACGCGTACGGGAGGTCATGAGTTCGAGCCTCACCCAGCGCATACATACACAAGTCCAAACCGGTCAACAGTCAAAGTCAATGGTCAACGGTCAACGGTCAACCCAAAAACTCAACATTTTTTTATATTTTTATTTATTTATTTAATTTAAAAATCAATTAAAAATACTTAAAAATAATATTTTTAAAGTTAGAAAATGACCTTAAACTCACAAAAATATATCTAAAAATCCTATTAAAATTGTTAATAAAATCCACTTATTCACCGTACCTTTTCGTTATTATAGGTTAGTTATTCCTCGTCGATCAACCCTCTAAACTTGTGCGCATTCAACACCATCAAACGAACGCACCCAATGTGAGTGAATCTCTACAAATTCCCCGTTTTAATCACATTTTTGGGGTGTATCATGTGTCTTATTTTATTACATTTAAACACTTGTGCATCCATCATATCCATGATCAAATGTGTATTCAATATGTATCAACTGTTTGTGTGGTTAATGTTTAGATTAAATTTATTTTTTTTCAGTACATACATCATCATAGGCCGTCTGTTCCCCATTACCTATGAGCGGAACCGTTCCCATTACCTATGAGCGTGAACGAGGCGTTGCCAACATACGATCGGCTCCGTTTGATTGAGCCTTGATCGCACATACATCATCATAGGCCGTCCGTTCCCCATTACCTATGAGCGGAACGTGACGTTGCCAACATATACATTATCATTCATGTCATATACTCATGCAAGGTGGTTTGTTATTGTATGTTTATTTATGTTTGCTCACATATGATTATTGCACAATTTTTCCATATTAAATATAACAAGAAATCGATAATAAATGTTTTCTAACAAGGTTCACTCGCCAACTTTTGTTGACCCAAAAACCCCCATTTTTACACATGATACAGGTGATCCAGTTGCAGCAAGAAACATATAGGACGGCTTAGAAGAATAAACCGGTTTAGGCTTTGGATTGTTCATTTAGTTACTTTTTCCTTGTAATTGTATGAACTTGTTTGGAATATTGAAGTTGTAATTTTGAATTTAATAAATATGAAACATATTAGTAAATATCATGAGCTTTGGTGATAACCCAATTATGCCCCGACTCTTATTCCGCTGCGGGTCGGGGTGTGACAGATTGGTATCAGAGCCATGACTATAGGGATATAGGATAGGTTATTGGACCCTTAGAGCCTATACTATAGTTGATTAGAAATGTTTAAATTGTTTATGTGTTACATACAAAATTCATGATGTTTATATGCTTTATATTTATTGTTACATTCAATGTTATGCAAGCATGTTCATAAGTACGTATTACTATACAATGCTCATCATGAATCATATCCTCATAACATATCATATCCATGAGATCACACACCACACAATTTCCATGATTTTTGCAGCGATTTTTGTATTTTTTTTCAAATCACATCAAAGTGAGTTCTCATGACGGGCATGTAGTAACTGGAAGGGTACCAGTACCGGTAGTCGGAACGTCCTATCTAGGCTTGGCATTCGTATAAATCCAAAATAAAGGACCAGTTTGCCTACCTGGGGACTAACGATGAGAGTACGAAGGACCTATTAGGCCAAAGCACGCTATACCAAACGTCGTGTGAGCTAACCCCACTTTGAGTTGTCATTGTGTCTACACCTGGACACCCTCCGACCATACATCTCGCAAACATATTTCATGGTTTTCATTCGGGTGATGCGAGTGTTAAACCGCCAACACCAATGTGAATCCTACTGAGCCAATAGTCATGGGGGCCCACATGACTATACAGGTGATGGTATGGGGGACATTGGAGGCCCAAACATGAGCAAACCCAAGACATCCTATGGATGTAGTTGCATTATTGATGTTTATGTTATTTTTTTACGACACATGACACCTAAAAAGACTCCTTAAACTCACAATCTTCTTATGTATGTTCCTGTAGATGTCGGCTAGGCAACAACGTGGGGGTAGAAGGTCAGGAAGGTCAAACGAACGCTTGGCCACCCAAATCGCAAAACAAATGGCCGCGGTGCTTCCTGACATCGTAATTCAAGTCCAACAAGCTCTCGCCGCAAATCCCATCAATCCTCCCCATCAAGAAGACCAGAACGTCGACAACCCCCCTCCAAAAAGTGCTCTTACAAACACTTGAAGTCTTGCGATCCCCCCGAATTTGAAGGGACCGAAGGTGTCACTGCTCTCTTCCACTGGTTTGAGGAAATGGAAAACACCTTCCTCAATTGCGATTGTCCCGAGGATCGCAAGGTACGTTACGCAACCGGGAGACTATTTGGAGTAGCTCTTACCTGGTGGAATACAGAAAAAGGTAAGAGAGGAATCGAAGATGCAATGGCCTTAACATGGGAGGAGTTAAGGAAAATCATGACGAGACGCTTCTGTCCAAGAAGCGAGATCAAAAAGTTAGAGGATGAATTTCACTCGTTGAAGCAAAAGGAGGGAGATCATACTTCCTACAACAAAAGGTTTCTAGAGTTGAACCAAATGATCCCCAACTTGTTCACCCCAGTATACAACTTTAATCAAACACTATATTCGAGGCTCCCCTCGAAAATTCAAGACTCAGTTCTAAGCACTTCGCCTGCAACACTTGAAGCTGCTATGGAACTAGCTACCGAGCTTACCGAGAATCGTATTCGTAACGGCAAATTTAAGGACGAGAAAAAGAAAGCCCCCATTGAGGGCCAAACTTCAAACCATTCCACCTCCTCCTCAAAGTTTGCTAATAAGAGGAAACGAAACACCAGAAACTTTGCTGTCACACAAACAAATTTCCCTATCCCTGCTGCACCCATCACTCAAGTTGCCCCCTCATCTGCACCATATAAAAAGCCATACTCTGGCCCATACCCAAAATGCAACCGTTGCCAATACCATCACTTTCCTGATCATCCCTGCCAACATTGCACCGGCTGTGGCCGTGCAGGTCACACCATTCAAACCTGTCGCGTACTTCAGCAAACGAACCGCCATCAGCCCTCAACCCAAACCCACCATCAGATAGTGGGTCAAGCCCAACAACCTTTACTCCTACCACCTGCACAACATGTAGCCCAATCCTACTACCAACCCAACTATCCCATGGTGCAACCTATGCGGGCTTGTTACAACTGTGGAGACCCGAACCACTTCAGGAACACCTGTCCACACCTGGTGAATATCATCCATGCCCAAGCTCAAGCTAATCCAGTAAACCAGGCTAACCAAGCTCCTCCACCTGCAAGAGGAAGAGCTTTCAATATCAACGCAAATCAGGCTAGGGCTGACAACAATGTGGTTAATGGTACGTTTCTCATCAATGGTAGTTATGCATCCATGTTATTTGATACTGGCGCGGATAGGAGTTTTGTGTCCTTAGAATTTGAACCCATCCTCAACCAAACTCGAGATAAACTCATGGAATCCATAACGGTAGAAGTTGCTGATGGAAAACCGGTCTCATTAAACTCTATTATACGCAATTGTACTCTCACCCTAAACGATCACGATTTTCGAGTTGACCTCATACCTATGAAGTTGGGAAGTTTCGACATTATAATTGGTATGGACTGGTTCAGCCAACATCATGCTGAAGTTGTATGCCACGAAAAGTTTATTCGCATTCCTCTTACAAACGGTCAGACTCTACGAATCTTTGGAGAAATCCCTTCGAAAGGACTCAAATTAATGTCCTGTCTTCAAGCCCGAAAATATCTCCGCAAGAATTATGTCGCATTCCTAACTCATGTCGTCAAAAAGGGAACCAAGGAGAAGAAACTCGAAGACATCCCAGTAGTAAAGGATTTTCCGCAAGTTTTTCCTGACGACATTTCAGGACTTCCTCCATGAGAGAAGTCGAATTCCGCATTGATCTTATTCCTGGAGCTACACCAGTTGCAAAATCTCCTTATAGGTTAGCCCCATCCGAGATGCAAGAGCTGGCCAGTCACCTGCAAGAGCTGACTGACAAAGGATTCATACGTCCTAGCTCATCGCCTTGGGGTGCACCTGTCCTTTTTGTGAAGAAGAAAGATGGAACGTTTCGCATGTGTATCGACTATAGAGAACTCAACAAGTTAACGGTCAAGAACCGCTACCCACTACCTCGCATCGATGATCTTCTAGACCAACTTCAAGGCGCCACCTGTTTTTCAAAAATCGACCTTCGTTCTGGTTATCATCAACACAGAGTACATGAAGAAGACGTCCCAAAGACTGCCTTCCGAACTCGTTATGGTCATTATGAATTCATGGTCATGCCATTTGGTCTAACCAACGCTCCAGCTGTCTTCATGGATCTAATGAACAGAGTCTGCAAACCCTATCTCGATCACTTTGTTATAGTCTTCATCGACCACATCCTCATTTACTCAAAGTCTAAGTCTGATCATGAACGACACCTTCGACTCATCCTTACGCTCTTAAGGACAGAAAAGTTGTACGCTAAGTTTTCGAAATGTGAATTCTGGTTAAGGGAAGTACAATTCCTTGGACACGTCGTCAATGACAAGGGAATTCATGTTGATCCCTCGAAGATCAAGGCAGTGCAGGAATGGCAAGCGCCACGTACACCTACCGAAGTAAGATCATTTCTTGGTTTGGCTGGTTATTATCGCCGTT
This sequence comes from Scalesia atractyloides, assembly GCA_947069175.1. Lineage (NCBI taxonomy): Eukaryota > Viridiplantae > Streptophyta > Magnoliopsida > Asterales > Asteraceae > Scalesia > Scalesia atractyloides. Next base: position 36,974,751 of record CAMTDV010000001.1, read on the forward strand.
TCATTGCAAATTTCTCCCGTATCGCAGTACCACTCACGGCTTTAACACATAAAGGAAAACCCTTCATATGGGGACCCAAACAAGAAGAAGCCTTCCAAACCCTTAAACAAAAACTCTGTGACGCACCTATCCTCACACTTCCTGAAGGTTGTGATGACTTCGTGGTTTATTGCGACGCGTCAGGGCAAGGACTAGGCTGTGTACTGATGCAAAGAGGAAAGGTGATAGCTTATGCTTCTAGACAACTCAAAATTCACGAGAAGAACTACACCACCCATGACCTGGAACTTGGAGCCGTTGTGTTCGCTCTTAAGATATGGAGACATTACCTCTACGGTACTAAGTGTGAAATATACACTGATTACAAGAGCCTCCAACATATCTTCAACCAAAAGGAGTTAAACATGAGGCAACGGAGATGGGTCGAACTTCTTAATGACTACGACTGTGAAATTCGGTATCGTCCTGGCAAGGCAAACGTGGTGGCCGATGCGCTCAGTCGAAAGGGTTATGCGAACTCCATTCGTCTTCTATGTTCGCAAATCATAACCGACATCAAAGATCAAATCCGAGAAGCCCAACATGTATCAGTAACGGAAAACGACATACGCAAGGAGCTGTCTTGTGGAGCTGAACTTAAAATCGAAACTAAATCCGACGGTATTCTGTACTATCTAGATCGCATATGGATTCCCGATCAAAATAACCTTCGTGATATCCTTATGAATGAGGCGCACAAAACACGGTACTCTGTACACCCAGGAGCCGACAAGATGTATAAGACCTTCGATACACCTACTGGTGGCCTGGCATGAAGAAGGATATCGCTGTTTTCGTTTCCAAGTGCCTTACATGTTCCAAAGTAAAAGCTGAACGTCAAAGACCCTCAGGACTTCTAGTTCAACCTGAAATACCTGTGTGGAAGTGGGAAAACATAACCATGGACTTCATTACCGGGTTACCTCGCACCTCCAGTGGGTATGACACTATATGGGTAATCATTGATCGTCTTACAAAATCAGCTCACTTCATTCCGATCCGCGAGGACTTCAAGAACGAGAAGTTAGCTCGTATCTACATCAGCGAGATCGTAAGCCGTCATGGTGTACCGTTAAGCATTATTTCAGATCGTGATGGTCGTTTCACTTCACGAACATGGCAAGCCGTACAAGCCGCTTTGGGTACACGATTAGACCTCAGTACTGCTTATCATCCTCAAACTGATGGACAATCTGAATGCACCATCCAAACACTTGAAGACATGCTTCGAGCATGTGTCATAGACTTCAAGGGAAATTGGGACGCTCATCTACCATTAGTTGAATTTTCGTACAACAACAGCTATCATTCAAGTATCGGCATCGCACCTTTCGAAGCTTTATATGGTCGTAAGTGCCGATCTCCAGTAAGTTGGGCACGAAATTGGAGAAGCTCAAATCACCGGTCCAGAATTGATTCAAGAAACCACAGACAAGATCCATCAAATTCGAAACAATCTTCTAGCGGCACAAAGTCGTCAAAAGAGTTATGCAGACAAACGAAGAAAGCCTTTGGAGTTTAACATTGGTGATCATGTACTTTTAAAAGTATCACCGTGGAAGGGAGTAGTTCGTTTTGGCCAGAAGGGCAAGCTAGCACCACGCTACGTAGGACCTTTCAAGATACTCGAAAGAGTAGGACCTGTAGCATACAAGCTTGACCTACCAGAAGAACTCAACAGAATTCACCCCACATTCCACTTATCAAACTTAAAGAAGTGCCTCGCCGATGAAAATCTCCATATTCCCCGAGAAGATATTCAGATCGATGAATCTATGCACTTCATTGAAAGACCAGTAGAGATCATGGACTTCGGAGAAAAACGTTTAAGACGAAGTCGTATTCCAATTGTTAGGGTACGCTGGGAGTCGAAACGAGGACCTGAGTTTACTTGGGAACGTGAAGACTCAATGCGCGAAAAATACCCGCATCTTTTTCCTGTTACCACTACTACGTAAATTTCGGGACGAAATTTCTAAAAGTAGGGGATACTGTAACATCCGTCGAAAAACGGGTTTTCAAAACCCGCTTCGTTTATTAATCGAATAGTCAGTTTCAAATTTTCGTTGCTTATTTAATGCTCATTTTAATTTTTAAACAATACATAATTAATAAACATTTTAGAATATGGGAACTAAAAATTGTTAAAAAGTAAAAATAAGGTAAATAAAAAATAAAATAGGCTGTCGGGTTTCGAACCCGGGTCAGCCGGAAGACTCAAACATCAAACACTTAACCACTCCGCCACTTGGTGCTTTTGTGTAATCAAGGAAACAAATAAAACTTAAGTTACCGTGAATTCATCTGTTTGCGCCAAAACTGAAACCGATCATCGGCTTTCGACAATCCAAAGACGTTTGAGTGATCGTGGGTTACTGATTGTAACCGATAAAACCATTACAACCCACGTTCTTAATCAATTCAGTCTTTATTGAACTCGATTCTTATGATTTTCGAGTTTAATAACCGAAATCATTTACCTCCAATTTACACCGGTAATATCATTGTCTCGCAACTCAGAAACACTCACAGAACCTTCAATTTCATTTGCGCTCTAATTTCTGTTCGTCGGAATCGCTATCTGATATCGCCGGACTTTCACCGAAAAACCGTGACATTCATCGAATCGGTAAATTTCTCAATTCTTTCATCTTCTATCTATTGTTAGACTTATACTAACTCAAATCCTTCAACCAGAATCGGTCCCAGACGACGATACCGGATAATCTGTACCCGCCGGAAAATCTCTGAAAATTCCGAAATCACACTGTGAATCGGTACGAGCATCTAAACTCTCTGATAATTCTTGTTTAATCACTTAATTTTACAATTAGTTAATCAAAACTGTTAATTGGTCCGCTCAGACGGAATTCATAAACAGAGCCGACGACCTTTGCCGGAGTTCTGAGAAAAATCATCTTTCCGGTACATTCATTTCCAAAACCTTCTCTATCCGTTACATTTCAATCCTTTATAAGTTTCGTTAATTGAATTAAACAAGAACAGTCGAATATCAATTGTCTGGGTTGTTTTAACGAAGAAGATGAAGTTTAGGTTGTGTATATATTTAATATAAATCGGGTTATATCTCGGGTTAGACACACAGTCCAGCGGTGGACTGTGTGCATTTGAAACATAGAGATACCGAGTTCGAGTCTGTCCTTGTTCCGATTCGTCACAATATTCAAACCTTTTTATAAAACCCAAATACGGAACCTTTCAGTTAGTATATAAGAGAAATAAAAACAAGTATTTTAACCAGGTTAGACACACAGTCCAGCAGTGGACTGTGTGCAAAGTTAAACCACAGGTCACGGGTTCGAAACTCATCATGCACACCGGTTCGACATAATTAAAATCCTTTTTAAAATAAATGAATTCTGAATAAATTAAATAGTATATAAATATAATTAAAAACAGAAATATTTCGGGTTAGACACGTAGCTCGGTTGGTAGAGCTGCGTGCACGCGTACGGGAGGTCATGAGTTCGAGCCTCACCCAGCGCATACATACACAAGTCCGAACCGGTCAACAGTCAAAGTCAATGGTCAACGGTCAACCCAAAAAGTCAACATTTTTTTTATATTTTTATTTATTTATTTAATTTAAAAATCAATTAAAAATACTTAAAAATAATATTTTTAAAGTTAGAAAATGACCTTAAACTCACAAAAATATATCTAAAAATCCTATTAAAATTGTTAATAAAATCTACTTATTCACCGTACCTTTTCGTTATTATTTAGGTTAGTTATTCCTCGTTGATCAACCCACTAAACTTGTGCGCATTCAACACCATCAAACGAACGCACCCAATGTGAGTGAATCTCTACAAATTCCCCGTTTTAATCACATTTTTGGGGTGTATCATGTGTCTTATTTTTTATTACATTTAAACACTTGTGCATCCATCATATCCATGATCAAATGTGTATTCAATATGTATCAACTGTTTGTGTGGTTAATGTTGAGATTAAATTTATCATTTTCAGTACATACATCATCATAGGCCGCCTGTTACCCCATTACCTATGAGCGGAACTGTTCCCCATTACCTATGAGCGTGAACGAGGCGTTGCCAACATACGATCGGCTCCGTTTGATTGAGCCTTGATCGCACATACATCATCATAGGCCGTCCGTTCCCCATTACCTATGAGCGGAACGTGACGTTGCCAACATATACATTATCATTCATGTCATATACTCATGCAAGGTGGTTTGTTATTGTATGTTTATATACGTTTGCTCACATATGATTATTGCACAAATTTTCCATATTAAATATAAGAAGAAATCAATAATAAATGTTTTCTAACAAGGTTCACTCGCCAACTTTTGTTGACCCAAAAACCCCCATTTTTACACATGATACAGGTGATCCAGTTGCAGCAAGAAACATATAGGACGGCTTAGAAGAATAAACCGGTTTAGGCTTTGGATTGTTCATTTAGTTACTTTTTCCTTGTAATTGTATGAACTTGTTTGGAATATTGAAGTTGTAATTTTGAATTTAATAAATATGAAACATATTAGTAAACATCATGAGCTTTGGTGATAACCCAATTAGGCCCCAACTCTTATTCCGCTGCGGGTCGGGGTGTGACACCTGAGATTGAAGAAACAGTTGAAAAAATGGCAGAAGATATAGAACGTCAAGCTTTCGGAGCTGACAAGATAGCAGCTGAAGAAGTACTATCTTCTAGTACCGATTCAGAGGATAGACGTGCAGGAGAAAAGAAAAGAGCGGAGAAATTGGCAAAGAAACGTCAAGATAAGCTAAAGCGCAAAGCCGAAGAACGAAAAAGAAAGGAAACAGGAGAAGACGATACTACTTACATTCCGTCTGAATCTGAGCTTGAATCTGGTTTTAGAACTCCGGTCAAGAAAAGACAAAGAAGGATGAAAAGATCTGCAGCTCGCATATCTCCGATTGTTAATCCAACAGAAGCTAGTGCTGAGCAAACCATTGAAGCAAATGTGGAGGAACAAACACAGAGTATTCCATCTCCACTACATTATATGCATCCCGAGCCAGATCAGCCACATACTGAACCAGAAATATCTTCGCAACAACCACCAGTTCCTGAACAAGAACCTGAACAGCAACAACCAACACCACAACAATTTGTGCCAGAACCTGTTTAACAACCTATGCCTGATCCAGAGCCTGTCGAGCAACCAGCACCACAACAGTCGGCTCAACAACAGTCTCAACCATCTCATGCTCCACAATCTCGTCCTACATCACAACCGTTTAGCTCACAAGCATTCTTTGACGAGATTAATTTAGACGATCTACCAGGAGGAGATGAGTTTCGGTTTGATGATCCTAGAATTGATGATTTGCAGAAACAAGTGATGATGAACGTTGTGTGCATCGCTGAATTACAAGAGCAGATAAACTTGTTAATAGCAGAGAAGTTTGAGATGCTTGAAAGCACAAAATAAATGGGTCAAAATTGAAAAAAAATTTCTCCGCATCCCCACACTTAAGGTTAACATTGTCCTCAATGTGTAAGAATAGAGCTATTTAAAACGCACAAGGGATGTGACACAGCTAGCCTTCCCCAAAATTTCACCCCGAAAAGAAAATACAAAAAAACATTCCCATTATTAAAACTAAGAATCAAAGCTAAAGGAAACGTATGTAGCTGGTTTTTCGCTCATCTTCGTGTGCTCTTAATTTTTCAATAAAAATGGTCGTCTTGCGAACACAATGTACCTACAAATCTCAACCTTTGTGTAGAAGCAAGCTTCTCACAACAATTAAAACTTGTTAGTTACTTAGTTCTACCATTTTTACAAAAATAAATTACCTAGTCATATTTTTATTCAACTTCGATTTTCTGTGGAAAAAGATTTTACAACAACATACCAGACTCACTTTCGTAGGAATCACGGTTGCATTTAACACATGCAACAAGCCCTTTTAAACCTCCCGATAGCTCGGGAGGACGAGTAGGTCTCGTGAGGCTTATCTAGGGAACACACCCACAAAGTTCATTTAACTACTATCAATAAAAGAACATAAAAAGAATAATTACACAAAAATATACAACAACAAAAGAAAACATACCGGTGATCATCGTTGGTAGCGCTCATTGGGGTCTACCAGTAGGTACGGATGGTAAGGGTATCCCGTGAGAGCCGACATCATGTCATTGAAATCATCTAGCGGCCCTCTTTCACCTTCAGCCGGTGCCTGAAATTGAGGTGGGATAAAACTAGAACCGACTGCTTCGGGCCAATGCAGAGATGGATCAGAAGGCCCGGATGGCACAGGAAGGTTCTCGTACGACGTCCAAGGCATGTGTTCTTGATATGGTCACCCCGCCTCCCAATCTCTATGGTGGCGCTCTTGGTTGTGCAAGTGTTTGGCGTTATTTAGCGCCATCTGTTGAGCCACCCCCATAGCATTCCATTGGCGGTCTTCCAACGTGTTGTGCTCAACACACAACCTTTCCTGTTCCTCCTCCCATGCTTACCTTCTAGAAAATTATGTGCTTGATACAAGTCTTGTCTTTCCATGTAGGCTTGTTGGGCAGCCCACTGTTCCTGCTGTCTCTCCCAATATTCATGTTCCTTTGCCCGATGAGCAGCCTCATCAGCCTAATGAGATTGCTGTTGGGCCTCCCAATTCTGTTCCCACTGCTGTCTCCTCTGCTCGTATTCCCGGTTCTCCCTAATACAAGCGGAGACGTTATCATACACGTCTTGTTGCCCCTGATTGTAATTAGGATATACGGGTCTACGCCGGTTCGGAAGAAAACTGGCCACTCCTGATTAAATATCTCGATTTGGCCGGTATACCTTTGTCGGGGTCCCCTCAGACCCTGAGACTCATCTTCATCTTTCTCATCAACCATCTCCTCCTCTCTCACAGCTTCCTGTGCTGCACTCAGATCAGTGAACTGGAATTGATGCCCTTGATCATCAGTCATTGTGTATTGATGACCATATACTTGCACTTGAATCTTCCAGTGCTACTTCATCGATGCAAAACAAATCTGATTCATGGGTTTCGAAACCCATATTGATTCTGGCGGCAACCTATTCTGCTACACTATCATAGCACTAATGAGTCGTAAAGGTATCATCTTTCGGGTGTACAACTCACGGGTATTCCAGGTGTTAATCATCACCAAATGCCGCCATGATAACTTTGGTACTCCAAAACGTAGTGAATGAAGCACCCAGCAATTAGACGCCTTAACTTTCCCCCGGTCCCCAAATCTTACCATAATATTCTCGAGAGAGAGCAGGGTTGAAGAATCTTCCCTTCAACCGATAGCTGACTACGCAATGTTGCCCCACCATCAGAAAATGGCAACACCGATCCAACCATGCCATCAGGATCAGCCGAGTTCACTTTGTTGTCAGGAAATTGATCGACGTTGTAATAATAGTACTCGTCGATCCCCAACGAATCAAACCACGCGATGCAGTTCATAGTTCCAAAGGATATAACTCTGCCCGTATCTCCCACCAATTGCCACGTATTTAGTGGGCCATCCCTATTGACAAACCTAAGTGAAGCCAGCCACTCACAAACAGCGGCCAAATAAACCCTTGGTGTGATGTCTTCACACCAATCCAGCCGAGCCTTTCGAACATTTGTACGATGCCAATCATCCTAAACTCTTCAACATTTAATGTACGCTCGGGAACAATCCTCTCGGGGATAAACGTGGTCACCCAGTGCACCATCTTCCACTTCCAAAGCTTAATTTCAAGTCTTTTGTTGTTAAACCTTGAGAGCGGCCTTTTCTTGTTATTTTCCCACGGTTCACCAACATTGTTATCCCTAATCCTCTCCAACACCCAAATTCTTCCTATACAATCGCCCATCATCCTCAACCCCGCTTAATTGTTCCCATTTTCTTGCTATAAGACCTGTAGAAGACCCGGCTCCCGAAGATGAGCCTTAACCCGAAATCTTGCTTCTTTTTCAGCTCACCAAATCTACAGGTAATAATACAAAGAAAACAATTAAACATTATCGAGCTTCAAACATGTAAACTATCACTTCAAAACTTTAATTCAACTCAACTTCTTAAACATACCATACAATGTTGAACTACAAATTAATTGATTGGACATAACTAGCAGGTTTAAACTTTCAACAGTGGCAATTTTGTTAACATCTAAAACTTAATTTCTCATGTTTTCATCCTAAATCCATAAGACTTAAGCAAGGTTCAACATTATATTCATGTTCAATCATGCAACTAACAAGTATAATCTCATTCCTAACTTTGTTGCATGTTCAATCCCACCCAAACCGGTACCTACTCAAACTCAAGCTAGATATCATACATTAGAATCATGAACAACCTAAACACAAAGTTTAAAATTTCGGAAGGAATTCACAAACCATATGATAATCATGCTAAATTTTAAGTAAAAATCATACCTTTAATGTTGTATACTCGAAAGAATTCAGAAAAGATGTAATGTAAAACTTGAAGAACACTTTTCCTCAAAAACCTGAATTTTCAACTTCACAAGTCTTGCAAACGAGCAAGAATTTTAAGAAACCGTGTTAGAGGTTTTGTTCTACTAAAAAATCTACACAGAATAGGCTCAAGAATTGCTTGATTTGGTTAAGGATTGAAGAAGATATGGCTTCTTGAAGTTTAGGGTTCTTGAAGGAAGAAGAAGATGAATGAAGTTGGATGATGATGTTCAGGGATTTTGGTGGTTTATAATGAGTTGTGGGTTGGATAAGCTGCACCCAGGTCAGTCATGTGACTAAAAAGATGTTCGGGTCAAGTTTAGGTAGGTTTAATTGAGTTGGGATCTGAATTTATGCGTCAACAATCAACCAGCGTCGGCTGACGAACAAAGGGCCGTTGCCGACGGTCCTTTGGTCCGTCGCCGACGCCACTCATATTTGGTCAGTTTCCTCCGACGGCTTAACCTCCTGTCTACGACACTCTTTACCGGACGGCCCCAACCAGCTACCGTTTACACACGTTTACGATAATTTTGATTGGGGTGTCGCGCCCCGGTCAAAGATAATATTTATAATCCTGAATTACCCTTAACAATGTGTTAGTGGTAGTAAGTGGTCGAACCACGAAGAGTTTGTGGTTTGCGCGTGGACAATATTGATTTTAAAGGTTGAAACAATTTACGAAGCTTGTTATGTTGATTATTTGAATTTTTGTTTGTTTGAAAGAGTATCGGAATGATCCGACAAATTGTTTCAATTAGTTAACTACGAAAACTTAAAACGTTGCAAGAAACTTTTGATTGATTATAACAATATGAGAGAGCAAGGTTCACACCCGGTTCAACAATTGTAAGACCTAGGGTTGCTACACGTTTTGACTTGGTTTAATCGAATTGGATCATTAACGGTTTTAGAATCACAAGGCGTAGGTGCCAATTGCTATCAACATCATAGACAACAGACCGCAATGCACTTCGTTGCCTTGGACAAGTAAATCCTATGAAAAGACAAGGCATAAATACGCGTATTCATTTCACAAAGTCAATATAACTCACTCAAAACTTCGCAAATTCAATACAAACGTAAGACAATTATCAAATGTTTCAAATGTAATTCAATTAGTCACAAACCAAATTCTAAACAAATAGCAAACCCTATAAATCCTTACAAAAGTTTACACCGGGGTGAAACCCAAATAGATTAGCCGCTCATGGTGAATGGGACTTGATCAACGATTAATGAGAGCTTGAACTTTGACATCGTGAAGCTTGATGATGAAGATGAATGGTGATTAGGGTTTAGGGTTGATGGTGATGATGAACGAATTGGGAATTGGAAGATGGTGATAATGGTATAGGATTAGGGTTATGATCGATGATGATGGATTGGATGATTGGTGTTGAATTGATGGTGATGGAGATGATGATTGGGTGATTATTGGCTCCAAGAACAAGTTCAAACCTTCAAAAACTCATAACACCTCAAGAATTGGTCAACCAAACCTATATAACCCTCCAAAACCAAATTCAATGTCACATATTTAGGAGAGGCGTCGCCGACATCCCAGTGGGGGGTCGCCGACGGCCTCTGTTTTGTCTGGTTGTTCTCCGACGCTCTAATCCACTGCCTACTAATATTTTTGGCTGACAGAATTTCTGAGGGGTGTCACCGGGGGGTGCGTCGGCGACAGCCTTTCTAAATCCTGGTTTCCTGTTTTTCCGTTTTGCAATCCCGGTTGACCCGTTTTCCGCCCCTGTGCCCCGAAACGCTCCCGAATAGCTCCTTAAACTCCGTAAACCTGTAGAACACAAATCCAATCAAAAGTAGGCTATTCGAAATTAAAGTTATGTAAAACATGAACTTAAGCTTAATAAGAACATCGGTTTTCGACCACGCATCAGTATCAGAGCACTGGTTATAGGGAATTAGGTTATTAGAATGCTTTTGACCTAGACTATAACCTTCCTAGGGACCCAAACATGAGTTATCTCATGATCTCAAATTATTTGCCATCCATATCCTAATCTTCGTCCCCATCCTTACCTTAGTTGCTCTATATTTACAAATTATCTAGCATAATTTACCTTAAATCTTTAGGCCTTATGCCTCAAATTATTTTCCAAAACTCTTGTCGAAATCTTGGGTTCTAATAATGTGAACACATGCAATCTGGAAGGGTGGACTCCTGTACTCCGAGTTTTTTGTCTAAGGTTAGAGTGTTCGTACAAATCCACATAATTGGACCAGTCACTCTTACCTAGGAACTCTTGGGGTGAGTGTCCACTTATAGGCTAAAACATGTCTTCTAAAATATTACGAAAACTATCTACTTTAATTAGTTAAACGTTTTCAAAATATGTCAATAATTCCACCATATTACTTAGTAATATGTTTTTAATGAAAACCTCCGAAACAAATTACATGTCGCGTCACAAATCTTTGTATTCCTATAAGTACACTCCTTTGTTTACTTCTCTCTCTCATATTTACAAAATTTTACCGTTTGTTCGAAATTTTAAAATTTTACTATTTACATATTTTCTTTATTCAAATGATTCAATTAAAAATATTTTATCTTAAAAGTAATTTTCAAAGTTAAAGGATTTATAAATTACATAAAACATTAACTTGGTTGTATTTTTCTCACCCAAAATTTTATGAAAAAAACTCGTCTATCAATCATTCCTTCTTTCAAAACAAATTTGAAATACTATTTTTCTTAAATTCGAAAACAATATTTTGACCCATACAAATTAGATTATTCCCTTCATTTTCATTTCACCAATACCCTGTGGATCTCACTCAATTTCCTTGTATTTCTGTTAAGATGTCTCCTCGGGGCAACATTACTCAAATGTCTGAATTGGCTACTACAATCGCCCTGTAATACTCAGTGGGACCATGGAGTTAGCTACAACCTTAACAAGCCTCGATGTTAAGGAAGGAAACCTTCATGAAGGAAGAAAAAGGAAAACTACTGAAATTACTCTTAAGGCACCAAAGAAAGCAAAAGCTGGACTTTCCAAAAATTAAAAAAAAAACGTAAAGTTTCAAAGAATTTTAAATATGTTGCTCCAATCTCAAATAATCAATTAGTTCCTAATCAAGTGGCCCCGTCAACCACTAAGAAACCATACAAAGGAAAAGCACCTCTGTGCAATCATTGTAACCTTCACCACAATGCCAATATCCCTTGCCGAAAATGCTCAAATTATGGAAGCTTTGGTCATACAGCTAACATCCATCGTTTAGCTACAACACCAAACAAAGTTATTACAGTTCCTACTCAACTTATTGCACCTCCTCCTCATGCATTGTCTGTTCGTACTCACTACCCTCATGGAACCTGCTTCAATTGTACTGATCCTAGTCACTTCAAACGAAATTTCCCCAGGCTTGCAAATGACAACCCAACACATGGACGCGAGTTTAACATTTGCAATGACGAGGCTTGTGCCGATGTCAATGCACTGATAAACATTTAATCTCTTACGTTTTGCGTTTTTCATCTAAAAACAATCTTGAACACTTCTCGACTATTTTGTAATGACATTATTATTCCTATTTCATTTACAAATCCAAAATGATTACACATATGTGTAAGAAACATCTATATATATTGACTTTGAAGATTCTATTCTTTACAAATTGAACTACACCCGTAGCCTCTCCCATTTGTGGTCGCACTTAGTATGGCCACACAATTTTTACAAATCCTATGTACTCATTCTTTTAAGAAACAAAGTGCAAATCATATGTTAGATCCTTGATGGATACTCACAGTACTATTATAAATCCTTGATTGGATTTCTAAGGGTACTTTCAAAAGTTCTTGATTGGTCTTTATGCAATATGTTTATGTGCAACTTATGTGACAAAACAAAATTCAAATTCCAAATCCTTGTTGGTTCTTTCTCTACAAATAGTTGTACCCTTGGATCCCAAAGTACTACTCTAAATCCTTATTGGGCCTTTCTATGCAAATAGTTGTTGATGCATATGTCTGTTGCCTACGTCATCGACTCTTATCGAGTCTATAATAGGAATCTACATGTTAGATTTTGATTGTGTATTATATGTTTACTTCGTTAGAAGTGAACCAACGTGAGAAGTGGACCCTTGTGAGAAGGAACCCTCGTGAGAAGGTAAATTTGTTCACTTCATACGAAGTGAAGGTTCACTTTGCACGAAGCTCACTTTACACGAAGTGAGATGTCTATAAATGTTAGTGCTAGGATATTGAGTCAAGTAGATGTTCACGTAGTCTGGATGGCGGAGCTCTGTCCGAGTGTTTTTCGGATCTTGTACACATTGAACTATTAATGAAAATAGATAATTGATGGAATATAATCTTGTTAAACATGTCGCCTAATCTAAAATAGATTTCGCATGTTATGGACTAGGTTATTCAAGTTAGACCTGAGCTATCGGATCCTAATATGGGCTGTTCGGGGACACCGTCGAGGGCGTTAGAGAATAGATATGATGATACGATCACAGAGGGTTGAAGATATTGGGGTAGTCATTGATACCGATGCAGAAAGATTATATTTTTGGTATAGTGACTACTAACGGGCCTTAACGTAAAATCCGCATTGATAAAAAAACTGATTTTCCAGATTTAAGAAGGAATTTCAGTGGTACGGTCAGAATTTTCAAAAATGAGGGGGAATAAAAACTTCACGAATATTAGATTCTGACATTTTTGAAATTCGTGATTTGCAACAGTATTCGTGTGGTTCCGACTCCAGATTATCCAGGGATGCAGAATATCTAGATTTGTTAGTTCGTGATCATAGGAGGTTCAGAATTTTCAGATTGTGATACAGATTTATGCTTAATGGTTTGAGTCCTGATCTTCGATGAAGGGAGGGTTAGGAGGATTAGCAATTTTGTTGATACCCAGGGGATCTGAGGATGTTTAAGTTATATTGCATACACGAATGTTCAGTGATGGTCTTAGGTATTAGCAAGATTAGCTCAGTTGTTTCAAAAATTACCGAGTAGATCTGAGGTCATTCAAGTTATATTGCATTCACGAATGCTCGATAATGGTCTTAGGTGCCATGATTTTTAGTCTTCAAGCGGATGAATTGTTCTTCTTGGACTAACCACCATTGAATGACGATGTTTATTGATTAAGTTGCGCCCGTCTATCGAAGATAGCTATATATCTGTTATTGTGACGGAAGAGGAAGAATGTAATTCTGATCGTGACAGAATGTTTCTCAGATCTGATGTGTTACCAGATGATTTAATTTCGATGAAGATTTCCTGATTGAGAAGATCACCGTTTTGCTAATCTATCTTAAGGTGTATGCTTAAATGTGATTAGGTAAAATGGGATTTCAGGTTTTTGTAGGTGTTCATTGATCTGAAGTTTACCGGTGTGGTGATTTGAAGTTTCTATTAATTGTCGGTTGGGTTTCGAAGATCAGAGGATCGAGCATAGGAGGAGTGCGCTAAAACCGAACACATCTTTGGTTAACTTTTTAATTGGGTATATATTAATGACTTTAATAACTAGCTTTTTATATTGAAAGTGAATTTTATTCTATCATTCTTTGTGTTTCGTTGATTCACTCATTCATGACTTTACGGTCAACATAAAGCGCGTTAACTGCCTAGAATCCGCAAGGCCAGAATATTGAAATATAATTCAGTAAGTTATTAATGAAAAATGTGGCATGTTGCTCTTTTGGAGGCAACGCTACCTCGACCATATTGATCTGAGTCAGTAGGAATACAGTCCCGCAAGGCTGGTTTAAAGTTTTAATAGTAGTTATTTATAAGGGATTCAAGCCATTCTTACTTCCTCCGATTTGATGCTATCTGCCTCACCTAATAAGCTTGAACCAAGTCCTCGTAGGATCTATACACTGAACAAGGAAAGAACTTTACCCGTACCACCCTTCTAACCCCCTTCTAGGCAGTTAACGCGCTTTATATAGACCGTAAAGACACGAATGAGTGAATCAACGAAACATGAAGAATGATAGAATAAAATTCACTTTCAATATAAAAATCTAGTTCTTAAAGTCATTAATACATACCTAATTAAAAAGTTAACCAAAGCTAGGAAATCAAAAGTAATACACAAATAACTGGCCTTTATTTAACAAAAACTCTTATGATTAATCTTGGATCCCGAGACTACTACACACACTATGGGATGGATGATGGATGAATAAGGTGGATGATGGTGGTATTATGGTGGTGGAGTTGTGGCAAGTGTGAGAGAAGTGGTTTAACAAGGGATGAGTTGGAATGAAACCAAGCACCCCTATTTAGAGGGTTGGTATAGTGTGTTGTATTCCCATCTTCTATACTTATGCTGGTTTTTGTATTTGTTCTTTTGTACATTTAAGCTCTTTTAATCTTAAAAGTCAAAAGTATACAAAGAAACGCACTTTTCCCAACATTAGTACTTAAAAAGGGTTGATTTTATACCGTATTTGATACAATTTATATGTTGCATTTGACGCATATCAAATACCCCCACACTTGAATATTTGCTTGTACTCAAGCAAAACTCTTTAAACACACCCGAATGGAATTGGTAGAGAAGAAGTTTTTGGGTCTTGTTTGTAGAGTGTCAGGAATCCAAGTTCTTTTATTTTTGTTTTTATATTATTTACAATCCTATTCAACATGATTTATTTAGAACATTTTTAAGAATAATAAATCTTTTTTGGCATAACATGCCTTTATAAAATTTCATTTAGATATATACAAATTCACACACCTCACAAGTGATCACTCAACACTCGGCCGAAAATGTATAAGTGAAACGCTCGACCCCGATATGGGACTTATTCCTACCATATGCTTGACAAGTAATCAAACCTCATCCTTTTTTAACAAAATCTTTGTAAATATCAAGATTACTTTAAAAAGGGTGGGTTTTGGCTAGGGGTAGGATAGTCTTAAAAGTGGCTAAAAAAGTAAAATGTCGATTTTCTTTTAAAAATTTATTTATTTGTGACTGAGGTATAGACTATAGGTTTATAAGCAATAATTTTGCTTATTTATTTCAATTAACTAGAGAGATTTTTTTTATTTTTATTATTATTTTTTTTTGGATAAAATTAAGTCAATTCTTTATATATCAATCTCAAATAGCCGCACTTTACTAAAACAAAGGGTGTAAAAATAAAGATTAGTTTTTGGGTGATGGTTGATTTGGTAAAATGGTGTTTTGCGGGTTTCGAAATAAAAAGGTTTAGGCTCAAAGGGGTGACTAGGGGAAATATTTTGTTTTTGTTTGTTATGGGAAAATAAAAAAACTAGAGTTGAGAATGAAGAAAGGTGTAAAAATCCTAATGTCTCCATCATATACTTACTTGGATTAGTTGGTAAGGACCAGGAATGTGTTGTCTTGTCAAGTTCTAGATTTGTAAGAACAATACGATATTCTCACAAGAAATGAAAATGAGCATCTAGTAAAGATATAAATTTGAATGCTCGGTAAAGGCTCAAAACTCACATTTTTGTGGGAAAAGGAGTAAAAGTGTGAAATCATATAGACAATCAAATTTTAAAAAGAATTGTCATGCCTTTTTTGTAAATTTTTCTTATATGATTCTTTTTATCACGGCGCTATCGGTTGTAAATTTATAAAAACCTAAAATTTTTTAGATCTTGCTCCCTAACTTAAACTATAAACAAGATAAAACAAACAAAAAAATATTTTTGAAAAATATTTGCGGTGTTTTAGCGTTTCTGTGACAAATGGCAAATAACCGGTAATTCCGTACAATTTAATCACTAATTTTATTCCATAATCTCATGCACATTATCGTAGTTTAATTTCGTAACTGAGTCGTACGTCGTATACTAAGAATTAGGGCAAGTAAATCTGATCATAACATATACTTGTTTCCGTTATGACGCGGAACAAACCAAAACAATGCCCTAAAAATGTTGGTTGAAAGTGTTGGGCGCACTAATTGCGGTGACACTAACTGTGTCGGTAAATCCGCTAAAATCGATCAGAATAAGGAATAACGACATGTTAATGCCATACCTGAGTCCATATATAAATGAAAACACTTATTTGAGATCAACCATTACAATAATACATAACTTTCCGGTACAATGCCTGAATTGCAAAATTGTCCGTTTCGACCAAAAAGACGACAAATGTCAGTTTGTCCCCAATACTAATTCGGAGGATTTCGGATGTCAGAATAATAATAAAACAATGTTAATCATCCTAAAACAATGTGAGAATAGCAAGAATGCACCATCGTTTCTGGTCATTTGGCAAATAGTGCACAATTCGACCGGAAAGCGAACGTTTGTCGAAACGACGAACATTTTAGTGGCCGATAGCCTCATTCATGCACATGGCGAACTAGTTAAGCCTCATTTGGAACTCAGAATCCATTCAACTAACATGAGGCCACGGAAACACAACTTTCGAAAAAGTTCGACGACGGAATATAAAAGTGCCGATATCGAGCAAACGAACGAACGAAAGGCATTTCGGCCATCCTAACTCATCGAATATTCGTCTAGCGAACTAGTTATGCATATTTTTAGGTCGGAAATGCACTAAGTAGACAACATGACAATTGTGGTGATCGAAAACGAAAGCTTCCGGTACTAAATAATTAAGTTCGTTTATTAGTGATTATTGCGTCGATGAACGATCTAACGACATTTCCGTCATCCGAAACTTATATTGGAGGATCGAGTGGATTAATTACCATGTAGTGACACCCTAAACCATAATTTTATACTAAGAATGCAAGATTAAACCCCTAATCACAAATACTTAGTTTAATGGCCAAAATATCTTCCAAATTAACATGTGTAAAAAAAATACATTACACTTTACCCCCCTCTTATTGACGATTTCAAGTGGGTCCCACACCCACTTGATTTTGTTGAAAATGGTGAATAGGAAGCATGATGTGTATAGAGATGTGTTGTGACTTGATAAATGATGATTATATATCTTAACCTACATTTTTTTCCTTATCATTTTCACTTAGAATTTGCAATCATTTTCCCCTCTCTCTCACTAAAACTCACGGCTACCATCATCCACCAAACAACCACCATTTATGTCACATCCTGGTCGTAGCGGAAGCGCAAGTGTGTGACTATTAGGTAATCATTGCATCCAATCTAGTAAAACATATAAATTAACAACGATGCCATGCCATTAATAAGTTTCATTTCGTATATACAACCATCAAAAGTGATGTCACATTGTTATCTGTTTCAACTTGTTATCGTAAGACATGATTCAAAACACATTGTTTCAAAACAAGACATTGTTTTCATCGTAAATTCATATTGAGGTTTTGACCCCTATATACCTAGACGAAGTTGGGATACAAAAAGCAAACCCTCCAAATGAATTTATGATGAAACAATGTCTTATTTTGAAACAATGTGTTTTTGAATCATGTCTTATGATAACAAGTTGAAACAGATAACAATGTGATATCACTTTTGATGGTTGTATATACGAAATGAATCTTATTAATGGCATGACATCGTTGTTAATTTATATTGTTTACTAGATTGGATGCAATGATTACCTAATAGTCACACACTTGCGCTTCCGCAACGACCAAGGTGTGACAGATTGGTATCAGAGCTTCGATTGTAGTGAACCGGGGAAAACATTTTTAGTAAAAGTTTGGTCTACAATCACCAGGGGCTCACACATGAAAACAAAATTTATAACATCACAGAAATGTCTTCGGAATTATGATAAAAATGACAAAAACGTTTTCATTGTGTCACGATAACATGAGGATCTATCGCCCGAGCTCAGCCATAAGTAACGAAAAAGGATCAGTACATGATTAGTCTATGAGAAATACACACATTACATTATAAGACTCTGTGTCGTGGACACGTTACAAAAGATAGAAATCCTAGCTAGATGGAATTTTATGTGATTATATATATATATATATATATATTGTCACGCCCCAATTTTTGATGTAGCGGAAGCGTGTCGCGAGGTGTGGCCAGAGCGGCAATCATTGCATTCAACCAAGTAAACGACAATTGTATTACATTACAAAACATTCATCCACACTTTTTATTTAACCATAATTCACATATAAACTTTTGTCTTTAAAACAAACCACAAGTTTAACAACATTATTTAAAATTTAGACATAAGTTTATAAAACATAACAACAAAGACTGGATGAAACATAACATCTTGACTTCAGAACAAACGAACAAGATTTTTCCCTGAAGGCCATCCACTAGTTTCCTGTAATACATGTTAGTTTTGAAAACAATGTCAACAAAAGCTGGTGAATTTATGTTATAAATTTTGTATCAAATGAATTATCAACAACATTTGAAATAAACTTCTTTAATATAGCTTAATGAAACTTGTAAGAGCATTAGTGTGTTGCAAGGACACTAATCTGTATGCCGAATAAAGTGGCGACCAAACCTTGAATATTTATTATGTGTCTGAGACACTCGTTTTAGACACAAAAGCACTCTAATACGATCTGTTATTATTGCCGTAATAGAGTGGGGCGCGCCCAAACCCAATAGATCTATCCCCTTGTTCCTCGGTACTTGTTATTCATTAATGGCCTCAATGGTTGAGCCTTATTCACATGTGATCTAAATATTTTCATTTTCCCAGCTATATTAATTGTAACATGTATACATCACCGCAGGTTTAAAACCATAAAAACGTTAAAATAAAAGGGGAAACATGAACTCACTGATTTGTGTTCCGTACAAATCTCTTATTCGATTCCTAATACTTCGTTCGTTTTTCGACCTACAAGTGTTCTAGTCTATTAGACACTTAGGCTTTCGTTTGTTTTCGTATAAGTATTTATCTCGAATTTCATACTTGTAATTGTTGGTTTTTCTTTATTTGATAACTAAATATATTTCTTTCATATATATATAAATATATATATATATATTAGATTGGTTATATGTAAATGGACCTAGTCCATAATTTAATTGTAAATAACTCAATCTAATAATTTATTACTTATGGGCCTGGCCCAAATTTGCTTACATTGTGTGGGCCTAGCCCAATTCGTTTCATGTATGTGGGCCTAGCCCAACCTAATTCCGTTTATTTAGTAGGTTAAGCCCAATTGGTTTATAAAAGTGGGTTTTAGCCTAAAGTTAGTTTTTATAAAATGTATTAGCCCAATTTATTATTTTTTTATGAAAGTGGGATTGGCCCAACGTTATCTTTTATTTAAATGGGTCTAGCCCATGTAAACTTTTATAAAAGTTGGCTTAGCCCAAAGTTTATTTTTATAAAAGTGGGCCTTAGCCTAAAGTTTGATTTTATAAAAGTGGGCCTTAGCCCAAAGTTAACTTTATGAAAGTAGGCTAGTCCATATATTTTTATAAAAATAGTTTTAGTCTGATATAGTTTTTTTTATAAAAATGGGCTTAGTCTAATAATTGTTTAGTAGGGCTTATCCAAAAATATTTACTAGTATTTGTTATAACTTATAAGAATTTATTTATAAAAACTATAAGTTATGTATATTTAAAAATTCTAGTAAATATAAAGTGTATCGGTTTATGTATTTGTTTTGACCGTTAGGTTCGCGTCGACTATTTTATTCCTTTCGTCTTTGTCTTTTGTTTTGTTTATACCATATATTTTATTTTGTCCGAATTGTCCTAGTTTGTCCAAATTGTCCGATATATATTATTTTTTCAAAAGTTGAACACTTAAACATATTTTTATACAAAAATACATGTGCACATATAAGGTTGTTTAAAATATATATTTTATTAAAAATATATATATTTATCTCATTTTTAGTTTAAGAAAATATAAGTAATTATATTCTTAACTTTTTATCCAAATCCTTTAACTAAACATGATTAAAGTTCCTAATCACTTTTAACCACCAAATCTTTAGTTTAATCATATATTAATCAAGATTGATTTTTATAAAAATTTGCCATAGTTTCCTTTAAAAATATAAGTTTTCACATGTTTTTCTAAACATGTCTTAAGTAATTAAACTAACTCAAATCATCATCAATCACAAATATTATATAAATGTATTAACATAATGTCATGAACTTGTTATAATTTTTAATCTTTCCTAATATGAAAACTTTATTATAACTTATATACACAATTTCTAAATCATAATTTTTTTAATGATCTAATACATGTATGATCATATTTAAAATATGAGATTATGTTCATGAAATATTTTGTTAATGAATCTTGCTAATCTAAACATGCATGTGTTAAGATCACCTTTTTATTCATAATTTTGCAAGATTCAAGTTTACTAGTTCATAACAACTTCAAGATCATCAAAATTTATCAAGAAAATCACATGATTATGTTAGTGATTTTCGATTTATTAGTGTTTTTCAAGTGGGTTTTTATATAATTTTTATGATGATCTTGTGAAATTTTATAAAATAAAAAGTATAACATAAGGCTTAAGATCTTACTACTAGCACAATGGCTAGGGATGATCTAAAGGATGAAGAAAATGGATTAATCAAGAGTTCCAAGCTTCCAAAGTGAGCTCTTAATCTTTTCAAATCTTTAGATCTTCATGCAAGCTTAAAGTTTCGTGTGTTTGGGTTTTAAAAAGTTGAAAGTGATATGGATGAGGCTTGGCCAATTTTTGGAAGCAAGATGGGAGTGTTCTTAAGTTTTTGGTGTATGGAGAATTAAAGAAAATATTTTTGATTTTGTGGTGTTATGTTTAGTTTTTTTTATACAACTCTCCAAGCACTAAACCCCTTCATAATTTTGCCAACACATTATACTTGAGTAAGTGGCATGGGGAGAAGATCCCATAGTGGCGTGAGGTGTTTGGTATTTTTTTTAATATATATAATTTTATATAGTTTTATAAACTTTAATAATTATATATATAAGTTTTTATAAAAACTAATACCCCAATACATAAAAGTGATGTTAAAGTAGGCCAAAATATCTTACTAGTCTTATGGTTTCGTTGTTTGGTTGATAAAGTTAGTTCAGGTCTTGTACGGGGTAATATACTGATATATTGTGTAACTTATAAAATTTTATGTTCATAATAATTCTAGTGCAATTTTTATTGTCCTGTTAATTAATATAGCTCTTTAGACTAATAATTTTGTCATTTTGGGTTCGGTTCTGATACCGGCTTTGTTGTCAGGTTTTTACAGAACAAACCGTTTAGCTTTAAATAATAAGATTTATATGTGGGTTTTATACTATTTGTAACACCCATTATTATTCTTTAGCTAAAAATATTTATTTTTTACTTTTCGGACAATTGCTAAATTTTGCTACAGGATGCTGAATTTTGCTGCAGACTTGGACAATTTAGTGTTTTAAATAAAATTTTTATGGTATAATAGTGCAGAAATATTTTATGTCTTAATTATATTATATCAGACTGTACCGTAACTAGTTCTGATATTTAATACATGTTCGCGTCGTTGTCATTCGTCTAGGATATGGTTTTATATATTCGTGATCATGACGAATCTATTATCATACCAAACTATGATTTGGTTAAATTACTAGACTTTTAAGACTTAAAATAAAAAAAATTAAGTCATGTTATACGATAAATAGACAATGTACTAGTTGTTCAAGTTGTACAGAATTACCAGAATTTTGCCAATTGTCATATATATATATATACATATATATATATATAATTTATTTATATCTGTGTTGTACGGAATATTTTGCCAAGAACGAATACCTTCGACTATGGATATTATTATTATTATCCTTGACTCGCACAATGAGAATATCGACCTAGCGTCTATTGCGGAGCTTATGGCGAACCAGGTTCCTAAGTGAGACCTTAGGATCGATTCCACATAAGGTGGTTACTTTTCCCGCGGATGCGGAGATGCCTGGCTTCGGTAGCGACAAAGAGGCGGAGGTGGGAGCCTTGGACGACAACTCTATTAGCGGGAAAAGGTCCCTGTAACCCATATTAATCATTAATTACGACACTCTTGTCCAGGCAAGGAAGGTGAAATACTCATCTTGAAGGTGCCCTTCCAGTTGTTATTGCTGCAAATTCTCTCTATATCTAAATCTGTCTAACGACGTGCCTTTCGCGAGTAATGTCAGCGGACGATAGCACGTGGACCATCACGAAGGTCCCTTCTAGTTGAAGATATGTAGATAATAGTGTCCTCTCTCTGGCTGATCTTAGTCTTTGAACGATAGAACACTAGGGTGACCATGCAAGGCAATTTATTATTACGGGGGCCCACGTAATAATAACTTGGAGTGGATGAGAATCCTGGTGGACTATGCGGGTCAAGTTAAAGATCACTACTCATTCGAAATTGTAAAGTTGTTCGGGTTTCTATCAAGTGGGACGCTAACCGGGGTGGTTGTTATAACACCCTATGATACAGAAACATCACATGTATTTGTTCGCATCTAACATTCGATCTATATTACGAGTTGATTGAGACTATTCATCTAAACAAAAAAAAATAAACTGGTTGGCCACCCAAGGAGGATATTTCCTCAACGGTCTAGAGTTCTTGTACTTAGGTTGGTTCCATGGTGTCTATGGTACCTCATCTTATTTATTTGAAAGAGATTACATTAAACTCCATCATTTGACATTTGTCTTATTCCAAGGGATGGTATGGCACGAGCCATGCTTCAACACCCTCATTGCATTCTATTCGATATCTATGGAAATTATAACAATCTAGCTGGAGCTTGTGGAGCTCAAGGGATATCAACGTATTCGTCACACGAGTTGGTGTCGCGAAGGATTTTTTTCCTACTTTGGACGATCGAAGTCCACGAAGTATGGAATACAATGTTATAAGGTTGGAGACGACCGTTTGGTTTCTCCTCCTCAACGAGTTATTTTCTTTCCACTTAGACATATGGCCGATACATGCAAGGGTACTACGAATTTGGATTGTTGCTGTTCACGCTATCATTGTTTCAAACATGTATGAACAATGTAATCTTGAGGTTCCCATGACCGATGGCATCCTTTATTCTTAGGCGCATGGTAAACTATATTTATTAAAATATATGTCTAGCTTCTTTTAATCTTGGGTATTTAGAAGAAACATAGCGCCAAAAGGAAGGTTACACCCGAAAAAGGGTTAGTTAATCCATGACTTACTAGTAAGCCGAACTAGAGCTCTTATGGAATGACATACGGTTGCGGAAATCGCACGACACGTGAGTAACTCAGTCAACACTAGTGACAAAACTGGTGGTACCGGTAGTTCAAATGATCCGGATCCCAATATATTGGAACGAGTGGCAGTGCTACACCTGAAGATGCGATCATACAAAGTTTTAAATTCTAAGGTTTTCCTGGACTGTAAGCCGTGAGACCTCATTGGTGCGAGAGGTGTGGTAGGTTAGGTCCGCTAAATAAAGACAATAGAGTCGGTTAGTAGTGCTAGTAAATGCACTCATGAGTAAACGATTGGTAAACAAAGAGTCACCTGCTAAATGCAGCATTAACTTGGGAATATTCAAATAGAAACTTTAAGGAATGATACTACGAAAAGGTCATCATGGGAAGAACTCAAAAATCTTATGCGAGAAGAGTATTACTTATAGACTAGAATTCCAAGGGTAGAAATGGGATCCTAGGACTCGATCATGATTGCAGCCAACGTTGTTGGTTACACTCGACGCTTTCACGATCTCTTAAGGATTGTTCCATACCAGGAACACTTGAAATCAAATGCATTGAGCGCTACATTGGGGGTTTAGCCTCTAAGAACCAAAACATGACCACATCATCCCACCCTACCTTCATCACTCAAACAGTAACTCTCGCAGTTAGTCTCACCAAGGATGCGGTGAGAATGGGAAATTATCAAGGAAACGCATGTGAAATCTACTAGCGACGGGAAGCGAAAGGTAACTCCCATGATGATAGAAATGAAGGCAATTGTTGCCATAATTGATGCTAGCACCAAGAAATGTGCTGATAACTTACTGAAATCCTAAATGTGATAAGTGAAAATTTCCTCATGAGGGCACTTGCAAAAGTGCCAAGAGTAGAAGTGTAGTGAATCAAGACACGAAACATAAACCAATAAGTTAGTAAGACTCAACCAAGAACAAGGATGTTAAGTGTGGCACGAAGGCCACTTCAAGCATGAACGTCTTAAGAATGAATTAAAAGTGAATTAAAGTGTGAATGAGCAGAAACTATGGGTACCCCACAAGATCCTGATGTCGTCATGCGTACGTTCTACTCTACATTTATTACATGTCAATTCTTTTGATACCAACACCGAGCTTAGCTAGTGTCTTTAGGTGTTAAGCCTATACTGGAATTAGAGTTTTGTAAATTAGACACGTTATCAGTTAGCTAATGGAGAATTAGCGTTAGACTCGTCTCGTCGATACGAATCCAATGATATATAATGTCCATTTTTTTTAAAAAATCACATGATTCTAACGGTGCAATCGGTTTGTAAAATTGTTTACGGATCAATTCCAGTCTACCAAAACGTTTATTACTCAGTCGGTTAACTTCCCACCTTTTCGAGTTCGACTTGGAACAGTACCAAATTCGAAAAATAGTCTGAGATGGTAATCCGAATTGCTATTCGAGATGGTGATCCGAGATGGGAATCCGTCCGAAAAGAGGTATCCGAGATGTAATTCGAAATGAGGTATCCGAGATGTAGTTCGGAACAGTAATCCGAGATGGTCCGAAATCAATACCAAATATCCGAGATGCACTGTTTTGAACCCTGAGCTATGAGGAATCATTACAAGGTCACTGACACGTTTCTTATCAACCAACATCTTGCATCCATCTTGTTTGATACCTGTGCCGATTTTAGTTCACCTCCATAGAATTCAAGATATACTTGATGTAACGCTTCGCATTTGTATATTTCCGTTTTAGTAAGTCTGCTTCATGTTTCTACTTTTGGAAAGTCCAAGCATTGTAATCGTATTTCTATTTTCAATTCATTGTATTCTAAGGCTTTGATTGTAATCAAGATTAATCAATTATGCTAAACTCGCAAACTTTATTCGCGTTTAAACTTATGATCATGCTATAATTTATTTCTTCACAAATTAATTCAAAACAACATGTAATTGTTTGATGAATATTTTTAAATCTTATACTAAACTCAAGCAAGACAATTATTCATGTTATTCAAAGAATTCAAGCTTCCATAATCCTAAAATCTTGTCGTGTTACGTTTAAGAAAATACTTGTTATTTAATCATCTTTTTAGGGTTTTAAAAACTATCATATGCATATCATAAGACCATTACAAGACCCATACTTGTTTATTATATCATGTGTAACATTTAAACCCTAAGTGTATAAATGAAATAATTAAAAGATCAAAAAATAAAAATAAAAGAAACCATTCAGCCCTTGCGGCCGCAACCTCTGGGGGTTTCCCTCTTCTTATTTTGATTCAAAACTCCACCAAACCACCATAAATGCAACCCTAATCCTTCCCCTATATAAACACAAGTTCCTCCACCTCTTTCCCACTTTTATAAGCCTCCAAACTCCTCAAACAAGTCCCAAACTTCTAAAATTCTCTACTGAAACTCAGCAGCTTGCAAGTGAGTTTCGACTCACTTTTCTTCTTCTTTTTACCTCTTTTTCTTTCTAACACTCTTGGATAACCTCTAGGAAGGTTCTCACAAGTTTTCTTGGGCAAAATAAGGTGAAACCACACCATTTTGAGGTCCAAAAGTGCACAAACTTTCTGCCCAAATTTTTATCTTTCAAACTTCAAGTTTTTCAATGTTTTCACTTTGTTTTCTTTCTCAACATTGTTTGATAAGCCCTATGGATGTTACCATAGGTTTTCCATGGAAAACCAAGGTGGAATCACACCATTTTTGGGGCCAAACTTTCTGTTTTGGATGATAACTTATAAAACTTTTCCGAACATATTTTTAACATAACAATCTATGCTATATATGCCACTAACCAAACTTATGGTTAGTGTGTTAAGCTAGACTTGTTCACATATAATCAAGAGGCATATCTTGTTTCTAAACTTGTGGTTTTTACTAGGGTTTCAAACCCACAAGTGTTGAGCCATCCGAGCTTTCAAGCTTGTGATGGTGTAGGTGTGATTACATGAAGGCCTTGGCCATTCAACTATTCAATCCACCCTTCACTTGATGATTTCCATAATTCTTGACCATCCGGATTGTCCTTGTGTCAATCTTGTGTAATGGTGAATCTTATTAAAGAGGTTTAGGATGGTTACCCTCCTACCTCCATGCATGACTTATATGACTTACATGATTTCTATGAAATACATGAACTATATGATTAATTAGTAATAATATAACTATATGTAAATACTTAATATAACCGAACCTTAGACCATGACCAAATGGTTAGTTGTCTTAAAAAGTAGGTTATTTTATCTTAGACATAACAATCGTTACGATTCTATTAGGCATGACCCATAAAAACACAAACACCCTTCGGACTTATTAGTGTAAAAAACGAGCGTTAATGTCTAGATAAATACTTTCGTTTATATATACTTTCTTTGCACATTTTAAATTCCTAAACTCATTAAAATCCCCCGTCAATCTAATACTCATACAACTTCGTTACCTTGTGTAGGATAAACTTGGTGTTTCATCCCCTAAAAACAACCTAACTCTCTGACGGATATTACTTTGCAAAACCGTGAGTACCCTCGACCCCTTTTTATGTTTTCCACTGTTTGGGTGCAACGTGATTAATTTACAAAAAACAACACTAAATCACACTTTATTCTATACACAAACAATCCATCAACATGCTTTAGTCTTATGCTACTTGAATTGTTACTTGGTATATTCTTATGTGATCTTAATGTCATTAACGTTGATCGAGACTCCCTAAACATGTATAGCGCTATAGGAGTAACGCACCGCCCGTATTCTTGTGGTCAATGTTAAGTTGAAATCTATTTTGCGGTACACTAGAGGATTGGCTTGTAGATTCACATGCCTTGTTTACACTTATCTTGTATGCTAGCTATTCATGGGGATTGTTTAGTCGGTTTTTATACTTATGCTATGATATTAAACTTGTGTACTCGCCAATACTTTGTTATTGAACTATACTTTTTAACATGTTGCAGGATGATGAAGTTGTTATGATGGAACTTAGTAGGAATGGCATAGAAACACGCGTAGAATACTAAGTTAATCATTATGTTATTGTTGAACTTATTTCGTTGATGTTACTTTTATTTGGATTTTGTGGTAATATGACAATTGATGTTTTGAATGAAATGAGATGTTTAATTTAATATTGTTGCAAATAGTGTTATGATGTCTCGAGCAATCTAGTCGTCTCACTCCGATGTTTCCTCCATCGGTTAGGGTGTGACAGATTGGTATCAGAGCC
Organism: Scalesia atractyloides; assembly: GCA_947069175.1. Lineage (NCBI taxonomy): Eukaryota > Viridiplantae > Streptophyta > Magnoliopsida > Asterales > Asteraceae > Scalesia > Scalesia atractyloides. The sequence goes on from CAMTDV010000001.1 coordinate 37,002,610, forward strand.
ATAACTATAGGGAATTAGGTAGAATTGCCATGTTCGACCTACTCTATAGTTTAAGTGACCAACTTGACCATTCTTGCTTCATGATTAAAATGTTAATTCTTCCTATTTCTTTTGTCTTAAATATATGCATGTGTTTTTCTAAAAACACTTACACAATTTACATAATTGAAGACTTGAAGACACTCAAACTACAATCGAGACGATCTCACCAAAATAGAGGTGAAACCCGCACTTTGGTGATCACTCTCAATCTGCGAATTTGATTTTTGCACGAAATTACACCATCAAGTTAGGAGTGAAATCCACATCTTGATGGTAGTTTCCGCTTCAAACTCTAGTGGACCCTTACCAACGAGTCGGAATATGCTCCTCGTTTGGTAAGTACCAACCACACCTAGGGTACAATGTTGTCAAGTTAGGGGTGAAACCCGAACCTTGTCAACTAGTCCCATTCCTCGATTTTCAATCTCGCCAAAGTTTTGATTTTTCGATTGGTTAGAGATGTGTAGTAACTGGAAGGGTAAAGTGTCGTTAATCGCTTCTCGACGAGAGCACTTTACCTATAGGCCAAAGCACGCGTCTCTAATTTGAAAGGATCTCGATTCACTTTGGAATAGTCGAACGTTTCTCAACCCGAAACACTCCAATATTTTATTGAGCCTATCTTATATGCTATCTCAATTTCTATGTGTTTTAATTATTTGTTATCTCATTCATTTCGTACCCGATGCACGATTCGCATGCCCTTCGTAACCAAAAACAATAATAATTCTCGTGAACCAACTAAATTTATACTCCTTTACGCAAATCATACGTGTTTATGCTTTTGAATGCCAACATGCTTTTGCTATCTATGTGAAGTTATACGTGTTACATGATACTTATGTGCTCAAAACGGATACTTTTCTTTATAACAACACTTTACGATCAAAAGCCTAAATCTATCTTTTATTGTCAATCCCTTTTAGATGTCTTTCTCTCAAAGCGTTATGGGAAGAAGGCGGTCAAAGTCCAAGTCGAAGTCCCAATCCGACTCCATGTCGAAGAAGGACTGCATGAAATTCATGGCTAAGCAAATGGCTGAACACATGGCTAAGGTCATCCCCGAAATAGTCAGCAAGGTCCAGCCCCCACCTAATGCCGAATCACCTCATACCTCTATTGACTCCAAAGCCGAACCACCCAAAGCCACCTTCACCCATAAACAATTCTGTTCCTTCAATCCCTTACCCTTCACCGGAGAGGGGGACGCCACTAAAATGCTACAATGGTTCGACGCCATTGAACTCACCTTCATCCAAAGTGGTTGTCCCGACCACTTGCGCACCTTGAACGCCACGGGAGTGTTCCGATCGAGAGCCCTTGATTGGTGGACTTCCGAGCGTAGCGCTCATGGCAACGAGGTCGCCCACACCCTCCCTTGGGCCGAGCTCAAGAAGTTAAGGGAAAGTGAGTTTTGCCTCCTCACGAACTCCAACGACTCGAGACTGAGTTTTGGAACCTCCGGCAAGTGGGGAATGACAACACTGGCCTCACGGCCCGTTTTAAGCAACTGAGCTCGATTTGCCCAAGTCAAGTCGACACTACTGAGAAAGCAGTCGCTAAATACATACGTTTGCCTCCCTCCTAACCTCACTGACCTAGTCGATGCCACCTCCCCCAACACCCTCGAGGAAGCTTTTCGGCTGGTTGCTCGCTTGAACAACCGCCAAGTCCTTCGTGAAGCCGCCAAGGCTCCACCGAGGAAAGCCCACCAAGCAACCACCGAATCCATTACCGAACCTGCCTCGCCCAAACCCCCAAGAAGCAACACCAAGGGCAAGAAGCTGAAGGCTTTGAGCCGAATTTGCGCAGTAGTCACTTAGCCAAACCCCCACCAGCCAGCCTTGCCCGCACCCGAACCCATCAAGAAAGCGTACACCAGACCCCATCCCAAGTGCAATACATGTCCCTTCCATCACCCGGTTACCGCCTCATGCCGCCTATGCACGACCTGCAATAGGTATGGGCACCTTACCCAGCAATGCCGGATTGCTCCTCAAGCCCCCATCAACCAAGCCCGAGCTGTGACCACCACACCTCCTCAAAACACTACCGGTAATCAAAACCGACCCTTAGCTCCTGCCGCTCGTGCTTGCTTAAGATGCGGAGACCCGAATCACTTCGCCAACAACTGCCCACAGCGTAACAACAACAACAATCAGCAGCAGCAGCAAGCTCGCGGCCGAGCCTTAGTCATCACGGCTGCTCAAGCTCAAAACTCAAATGACATCATATCGGGTACGTTCCTTGTTAACAATGTTTACGCTACGTGTTTATTTGATACTGGTGTGGATAAAAGTTTTGTATCCGTTGAATTCGAACCTTTGCTTATGTGTAGTCGTTCTAAGTTGCCTAAACCATTTGAAGTTGAAGTCGCCGACGGAATCTCTAATTGTTCTTTAAACCTTAATGATCATACGTTTTCTATTGACCTCATACCCATGCCAATGGGTAGTTTTGATATCATAGTAGGCATGGATTGGCTAGGGAGAGTCCGTGCTGAAGTTGTTTGTTCGGAAAAATGCATTCGCCTTCCCCTCCCCAATGATGATTCCTTGCACGTCTATGGCGAGAAACCTTCCAAAGGTCTCAAGCTTATGTCATGTATTCAAGCGAACAAGTACTTGCGTAAGGAATAGTTCGCCTTTCTTGCCCACATTATGGAAAAGAAGGAGAAGGGTCCAAGCGTGAGTGAAGTTCCCGTTATGCGCGAATTCCCTGACGTCTTTCCCGAGGATCTTCCTGGTCCTCCTCCTGCTCGTTCTGTTGATTTCCGCATAGACCTCATCCCTGGTGCAACTCCGGTCGCAAAATCCCCCTATCGTCTAGCACCCTCGGAGATGCAAGAACTGCAACTTCAAGAGCTTCTTGAGAAGGGCTTCATACGCCCTAGCACATCTTCTTGGGGCAATTCCGTTATGTTCGTCAAAAAGAAAGACAGATCCTTTCGCATGTGCATTGACTATCGTGAGCTCAACAACCCTTACAGTCAAGAACCGTTACCCTCTTCCTCGCATCGACGACCTTTTCGATCCGCTACAAGGCGCGACTTGCTTCTCTAAAATCGACCTTCACTCTGGTTATCATCAACTTCGTGTCCTCGAAGAAGATATACCCAAAACTGCGTTCCGCACACGTTATGGGCACTACGAGTTCGTAGTCATGCCATTTGGTTTGACCAACGTACCCGCCGTGTTTATGGATTTGATGAATCGCGTGTGTAAGCCTTATATTGACCAATTCGTGATCGTCTTTATTGATGATATCATGATATATTCCAAGACCGAGAAGAGCATGAGCGACACTTGCGTCTTATCCTTCAGCTGTTGCGAACCCAACGTCTCTACGCCAAGTTCTCCAAGTGTGAATTTTGGTTAAAAGAGGTTTAATTTCTTGGCCATGTCGTCAACAAACTTGGTATTCACGTTGACCCCGCGAAAATCGAGGCGGTGAAAAATTGGATTGCTCCTAAGACTCCGTTCGAAATTCATTCGTTTCTCGGCTTAGCCGGTTATTACCGTCGCTTCATTTCAAATTTTTCAAAAATTGTGGTGCCGCTCACTTCCTTGACTCAGAAGGATAAACATTTTGTTTGGGGTTCCGAACAAGAGAAGTCTTTTCAAACGCTTAAGGGCATGCTTTGCAATGCTCCTATCCTAACCCTCCCCGATGGTAACGACGATTTTGTCGTGTATTGCGATGCCTCAAGACAAGGTCTTGTTTGTGTTATTATGCAACAAGACAAGGTTATCGCTTACGCATCACGTCAACTCAAAATTCATTAGAAAAATTATACTACACACGACCTTGAACTTGGTGCAGTATTAAAGATATGGCGACACTACCTTTATGGTACAAAGTGTACGGTCTTCACCGACCATAAGATCCTTCAGCACATCTTTAATCAAAAAGAACTCAACATGCGTCAGCATCTGACTGCGATGTCCGCTACCACCCTGGAAAGCGAATGTCGTGGCCGACGCACTTAGTCGGAAAACTCATGTTAAGAGTATACGTTGCTACCAAACTTTGGCAAAGCTTCAAGAGATGATTTGTGAGGCACAATACTCGACCGTTAATGAGGGCAACCTCGATAATGAGTTGAAGTGTGGTGCTGAAACCCAACTCGTAACCAAACCCGATGGCATCATGAACTATCTCGACCGTATTTGGATTCCTAATCGTGATAATCTTCGTGATCTCTTGATGAGTGAAGCTCATAAATCTCGATATTCAATTCACCCTGGCGCCGATAAGATGTATCACGACCTCCGAGCATCATACCGGTGGCCTGGAATGAAGAAAAATATCGCCTGCTATGTTTCGAAGTTCCTTACTTGCTCCAAGGTAAAGGCTGAGCATCAAAGACCCTCTGGCTTACTCGAACAACCAGAAATTCCTGTTTGGAAATAGGAGAGTATTGCTATGGATTTCATAACCAAGCTCCCTCGTACATCGTCTGGTCATATAGTATTTGTCACACCCTCAATTTCCACTTGCGGAGTTTTACCACGAGGCGTGTGAACAAACCAGAATCTGAAACACTAGTACGTCGAACGACTCTACTTGATTTGATTATACGTTTTGAAAAATCGTTCATTGTAGATTTTATATCAATTACCAATATTTAGCAGAGCATTATTTTTAAAGTTTGAGCGGAAGCATAAATAAGTAGTGATGCGGGCGCCAACACAAACGCCAAAACAAATGAAAAATCCCAAAACAATATCAATAAATGAGACTCGATAAAGATGTCTTGTTCAATGCATGTGCGTGCACCTAGAGCTCCTAGCGTCCTGAGAAACATGTAAAGAAACAAGTGTCAACATTAAAGATGAGTGAGTTCACAGGTTTTCATAAATTCGTTTGTTTACTCCGTTACCGTTTGTTACTCCGTTATCCCCAACCCGGGATAACATATCAGTTCCATTATTCCAATTCCGGAATAATAAATTGTTGCTTCCAATATTCCAAACCCGGAATATTAAGTTGTTGTTGCCATTATCCCCAACCCGGGATAATAAGTTGATGTTTCCAATATTCCAAACCCGGAATATTAAGTTGTTCCGTAATTAAGTTCAATATTAATGTATATAGGTAGCTAGCCTAAAGTCATGTCACTAAGTGTTCGCGATCGAAGCTGATTGTGTGCCTCCGTTTTGCCAGGCCTATCACATGACCATGGCGGTGTTAGGCCAATCATACATCCGTTGACCATACCCGATCGGCTAGCGCGACTAGCTCGGATGGGGCTCGTCAGACCCAGTAGTACTACTTATAATTCCCCCGCTATTTAACCCAAATACTAACGATCCGAGGAGATTGTCGAGGACTTAAGTGATAAAGCTGCTTAGTGCCCATAACATTACATTAACATTAACTTAGTTACCGTATAGATGTGACGTTAAATTCGTATAACGTAAAGAGTTTGAGTTTGAGAGTGTATACATGTTTCTCCCCCTGTTGTTTAAAAACCGGATAAAGTTAGGGGCCGTGAACTCACCTTTATTTGCTCCGTTAGTGTAGCAAAGATGTTATAAGAGATGGGACCGCTAGTTGCGTCCTAACAAACCAATTAATTCCACGTCAATGTGAAATCACACCAATACAAATTCCACACGCAATTTACTCACAAAGTGATACACACAAACAACATATCTAACACTCAAACATGCATGCAAGTATTCTCATGTGATCATGGGAATCAAACAACTTATCATGAACATATTCCAAATCCATACAACACTTCATGCATACAATCACAAGTTATCAACTTTCTGCTGAACACTCAATTATTCAGCTGTTTTCTAGGATTTTTATAAAATAGTTCTAACATTCCAAAAATTCCCATATTTTTACAGTAGGTGACATTTATACCATAGAAATTATATAATTTTTCCAAGTCCTAAATCTTTACCAATTAGCCATAAATATTAATTCATTAAGCTGCAGTCAGATTTACCGCTTTCTGACTGCAGTCTACGGAAGAATTTATTTAAAAATCACTGATCGTCCGATTAACAAAATTCCAGTTGGAGTTGCCCGGAAATTTCTATACCTAGTTGCTGTACAAAAATCATGACCCAACTCCCTACTGATTTTAAAATCCAACTTGATAAACAACCAACAAAATTCCAGAATTTTAACAGCTTTAGCTACTGAACTTGTGTAGCCCTTTAAAAATATCAAACGACTTCAGAAAATTATGAATCCAGCGCCATTAGATTCCTTATTCAAATCTCTACGTTCTAGACATCAGAAAATCCGTTTTTCGACAACTAACGACCGAGTTACAGCCAGATGAAATCGGCTGTAACTTTCACTCAGCTTCCTGTTTCAGCATGTTATTATTATAAACTCGTGTAATCCCGTTCATGCGATTAATCTAGGTGATCAAGAACTGATTTCTAGTCCTAGATTAATACTAATAACCTATCCATGCAACCCTTCTCAATAACTTTAGTTTTTATACACAATTCACAGCCTATACAATCAGCTTTCAATATAACATTCAATTCGGTTTAAACACTCCGCAATCATACAATCATCTAACGCAAACATCATTAACAAATCAGCTAGTCTAACATTCGTTCAATCATGCTTGGCAAGCTTATGTGCTCCGACAACTATCATACATATAAACAAAGATTAACAAAGCCGATTTCATTCAACAATTATCGTCCGAAACAACTAACCATTCAATCATAGATATATCCGAAAACAACACACTCAAGACACGTATATCCGACTATGATCTAGCAACATATGATAAGTTTTAGACTTTTAATGATAAGGTAATTGAACCGTGAGTATGTTAAGGAAGATGATGAGGGCTGCTGCGTTCGGAAGATGATGTAGGCTGTTTGTGATCGATGCAGGGAACAAGTGGGCTGATCTCGCGACCTAATGAAGGTGAACAAAGGCTGTTTACGGTCGAATGGAATGAACAAAGGCTGTTTACGGTCGAATGGAATGAACAAAGGCTGATCAGATCGAGATGAAAGCTGCTCGCGATCACAAGGTGAAGACTTGGCTGCCGACGGCTGATTTCTTGAACTAGGGTTTTGTGAATTGTGAATGAGTGCATGGGTTTGTATTTATAGGCGCAAGATGCTAAGGTTCACGGTTCGGATAAGCATTGTGGCCGAGGGACTTGGGTTGGGTCGGTTTGGGTTTTATCTTGCGGACAAAGATTAAGGTGAGTTAGTTTGATTTGGATTTGATCTCGCGGCCAAGTCTTAGAGTGGTTTGGTTTTGGCCGAATAGTTAGAGTGCCGAGAGACTAGGGTGAGTTAATTTGATTTGGGTTTTGATCTTGGCCGAATAGTTAGAGTTGTAAGTCTAGGTTTGATCGTTGTTTTCTTCTAGCCGAAGGCTTAGGTTCAAGGTTAAACTTTGTGAACTCCTAGAGTCACCATGAACCAAGGTTGGAACGTGTCGCGGTTCGGTTCAGTTCGTACACATATCAACTCTAATTATTCAATCACTAAAACAATCACACAAACACTCATCACGTATTCATTCCATGCACGTTTAATACTTAGCACACATATTATTCGACAAGTGTCACGTGTAAGTTATCCGAAAAACCCGGGATATCACATTATCCCCATGTTGAAAGAATTTTCGTCCCGAAAATTGAGTGAACGCGGTTTAGCATGTAACGTACATGTTTAGAGTGCCACGCACAAAGAGTTAGTTCGTTAATGATAGTACGCAACGTTACAAGAAGTTCTCAAGTGTCATACACAAAGATTTCCAAGTGCCATGCACAAGAATTTAGTCAACAATAGTACACGAAATTATGAGAAATTTCCAGGTTGTCACATCATCCCCATGTTGAAAGAATTTTCGTCCCGAAAATTTAGGTACTGGTATCGTTAGTTTGCTGCTCAGTTGCGAAGAGATGTGGGTATTTGTTTTTCATTTGGTCCTCTCTTTCCCACGTGAACTCCGGTCCACGCTTAGAGTCCCAACGAACTTTAACGATTGGAATCTTGCTGTGCCTTCGAGTCTTGATCTCACGATCCATGATCTCAATAGGCTTTTCCACGAAGTGTAGTTGTTCATCTACTTGGATCTCATCCAATGGAATAACTAAAGTTTCATCTGATAGACACTTCTTCAGATTTGACACGTGAAATACGTTGTGAACTCCACTGAGTTCGGCAGGAAGGTCTAATTGGTATGCTACGGGTCCGATTCGTTTCAAGATTACAAACGGGCCTACGTACCGTGGGTTAAGTTTGCCCCGTTTTCCAAAGCGGATTACACCCTTCCAGGGTGACACCTTTAGTAGGACGCGGTCGCCTACTTGAAATTCGAGCGGTTTGCGTCGTTGGTCAGCGTAGCTTTTCTTTCGATCCCGTGCCGCCGCCATGCGGTTTCTGATTTGTACAATCTTTTCAGTAGCCTCAAGTATTAACTCAGGGGCCTGTGAGTTGACTGTCACCGACTTCTGCCCAGCAGACCGGTGATCTACATTTACGACCGTATAATGCTTCAAACGGTGCTGCCGAAATACTCGTGTGATAGCTGTTGTTATATGAGAATTCTACTAGAGGCAGGTGAATTTCCCAATTATTTCCGAAGTCCACCACGCATGCCCTAAGCATATCTTCCAAGGTTTGTATGGTCCTTTCGCTTTGACCATCAGTCTGAGGGTGATAAGCTGTGCTCATATCCAAGCGTGTTCCCAACGCTTTCTGGAGTGACTGCCAGAAGTTTGACGTGAAACGAGCATCTCTATTTGAGATGATGGACGTTGGCACACCGTGCCGAGAAACTACTTCCTTAATGTAGGTGCGAGTCAACTTCTCCATCTTATCTGTTTCTTTAATAGCTAGGAAGTGGGCGGACTTAGTTAAACGATCCACGATCACCCAGATGGTATCGCAACCACCCAAGGTTCGCGGGAGTTTAGTGATGAAATCCATTGAGATCCGATCCCACTTCCATACTGGGATCTCAGGTTGTTGGAGTAGCCCCGATGGCTTTTGATACTCCACCTTGACTTTTGCACAAGTCAAACATTTACTCACGTAGGTGGCTATATCGGCTTTCATGTTGGGCCACCAATACGCAGCTTTAAGGTCTTGGTACATTTTATCCGAACCCGGATGGACAGAGTATCGAGATTTGTGAGCTTCATCCATGACTAGCTCTCTAAGGTTTCCGTAGAGAGGTACCCATATGCGATTCATAAAATACCGGGCTCCATTGGGCTTTACTTCCCAATCGCGTTCCATTTTTCCCACTGATTCGGCTTTGATGTTTTCCTCCTTAACTGCTTCTAACTGGGCGTCGCGTATTTGATCGGGTAGCCCCGAATGAATGGTGAGTTGTAGTGCTCGTACGCGACGAGGTTTCAAGTGTTCCTTCCTGCTGAGGGCATCAGCTACCACGTTAGCTTCACCCGGGTGATACCGAATGGCACACTCATAATCGTTCAAGAGTTCGACCCAGCGACGCTGTCGCATGTTCAACTCTTTCTGATCAAAGATGTGCTGGAGGCTTTTGTGGTCAGTAAAGATTGTGCACTTCGTTCCATAGAGGTAGTGTCTCCAAATCTTAAGTGCAAACACTACTGCTCCCAATTCCAGGTCATGTGTCGTGTAGTTTTTCTCGTGAACCTTCAGCTGTCGCGACGCATACGCGATGACCTTATCGCGTTGCATGAGTACGCATCCCAATCCCTGAATGGAAGCATCGCAATACACTACGAAGTCATCTGTCCCTTCCGGCAAGGACAGAATGGGTGCACTGCAAAGTTTCTGCTTCAGCAATTGAAATGCTGCTTCTTGTTTTTCACCCCAAGCATACTTGATACCTTTCTGGGTGAGGGTAGTGAGCGGTTGTGCAATCTTTGAAAACCCCTCGATGAAGCGTCTGTAATAACCAGCCAATCCTAAGAATTGGCGGATTTCCGTCGGTGTCTTAGGTGCTTCCCAGCTTTTGATGGCTTCGATCTTGGCAGGGTCTACATGGATACCCTTTTCATTCACGACGTGCCCGAGAAACTGAACTTCCCGGATACAGAAATCACACTTCGAGAGCTTGGCATATAGCTTTTCCTGTTGAAGTAATCTTAGCAGTAATCGTAGATGCTCAGCATGCTCTTCTTCACTTTTGGAGTAGATGAGTATGTCATCGATGAATACAATGACAAATTTGTCGAGGTATGGTTTACACACGCGGTTCATGAGGTCCATGAATACCGCAGGTGCGTTAGTAAGACCGAATGGCATGACCAAAAACTCGTAATAGCCATACCGAGTGCGAAATGCTGTCTTAGCGATATCCTCCTCCCTGACGCGTAGATGATGATAACCGGACCGTAAATCAATCTTAGAGTAGTAACTTGACCCTTGCAGTTGGTCGAATAGATCGTCGATGCGAGGTAACGGGTACCGGTTCTTGACTGTAACCTTGTTGAGTTCCCTATAGTCGATGCACATGCGGAAAGTCCCGTCCTTCTTCTTGACAAACAGGACTGGAGCTCCCCATGGCGAAACGCTTGGTCGGATAAATCCTTTTTCCAACAGCTCTTGAAGTTGGGTCGACAGCTCCTGCAGCTCGGCTGGAGCTAGGCGGTATGGAGCTTTGGCGATGGGAGTTGCATTGCTTGCCAATTCGATTTCAAACTCCAATTGTCGATGTGGTGGAAGACCAGGTAGTTCTTCTGGGAATACATCGGAGAAATTACGGACGACAGGGATGTCTTCTATACGTTTCTCGTCCTTAGGCTGTTCGGTAATCAGTGCGAGTAAAGCGAAGGAGTTCTTTCTCCGAAGATACTTCTGCGCTTGCATAAATGAGATAATGTTGGTGACGGCGCTTGCCTTGTCGCCTTGTACCGTCAGGATTTCGTCGTTCGTGAGTGGAATACGGATAGACTTTTCGAAGCAGAGAACTTCAGCCCTGACGTCGGATAGCCAGTCCATTCCGACTACCACGTCAAAACTACCCAGGGTAGTTGTCATCAGATCAATGGTAAAAGTGTGGCCCGCGAGTTTGAGTTGACAGTCGGATACGATTTGGGTCACATCTACCGATTTACCATTGGCTAATTCTATCACATAAGGGGTCTCTAATGGTTTAAGCGTGAGATTTAGGTTCTTCCTAAAAGACTCAGATATAAAACTCCTATCCGCACCCGTATCAAAAAGCACAGTAGCAAAATGTTCATTAAGGGGAAACTTACCGATGACCACGTTCGTGTCGTTTCTGGCCTCTCCGCGGCCCAATGAAAATGCGCGACCTTTGGCACCTCCTGTGCCACCGTTCCCATTATTGTTGTTGTTATTATTGTTGCGGTTGTTGTGGTTGTTTCCACCATTATTGTTGTTGCGCAACTGTGGGCAGTCTTTCTGAAATGAGCAGTGCTACCACACTGATAGCATCCCCGGTTTATACCCTGCTGCTGACCTTGGGGCTGATTTTGATTTTGTCGGGACATGATTTCCCCATGACAATCCTTTGCCGCATGTCCCACCTTGCCACATCTTTGGCAGCGACTTCCGGCACAAGGGCCGTTATGGTGAAGATTGCAGCGGTTGCACTGCGGCTTTCGACCTATGTAGCCGCCTGCATTCTGGTTGTTGTTGTTGTTGTTATTGTTGTTGTTGTTGTTGGCGGAATGATTTTGATGACCCCGGTGGCTGTGGAAATGATTGAACCGTTTCTGGTTCCCTTGCTGCGGATGTCATGACGAAGACTGTCGAACAGTGGAGTCTTCAAATTTTCTTTTGTTATCTGGGGCAACTTCAGTGGTACCCCATGCTGGCAGTTTCTTCTGTTCCACCGCTTTATCGGTGAGTTTGTGAGCCAGTCGGATTGCTTGATGTTCTGTTACAGGGTTACTAGACATCACCATACCCTGAATTTCCGGAACCAGACCCCCGAGATAGAACTCGAGTCTTTTCTCCACCGTGTTGGCCAAATCGGGACACAGAAATACTAAGTCATGATGTTTTGCAGTGTAAGCTTCAATTTCCGATCCCACCATCTTGTGGTTCCATAGAGCTTGCTCTAATTGTTGCACTCTGTCTCGTGGACAGTACTCCTCTTTAATCAGGGCCTTGAACTCAGTCCATGCCATTGCATTTGCAGCTAACAGTCCACGTGTTTGGACTTGGGCATTCCACCATGTCAGTGCCCCATCTTCCAGTGTTGAGGCGGCGTATTTGACCTTGTTTGCCTCTAGGCAGTTGCACATTTCAAAAACGGATTCTGATTTTTCGATCCAGCGGACCAATCCAATGGGTCCTTCCGCCCCCGAGAATTTGCTAGGCTTTGCGTCAAGGAACATCTTATAGGGGTTAAAGCCCCCTCCTACTGACAGAGAACAGGAAGTCAGCAAGGAATTTTACTAGCCTCACTATTAGATTTCCACGCGAAAATTTAATAATGGTTACCTGCCGGCTGGCTCTGAACACCCGCTAAAGCTGCGTTCACATGCTCCTGAATCATAGCAGCTAGCTCTTCGGGCGTCAAGTTAAGGTTTCCACGTCTTCCCGTCGCCATTTAGATCTTCGAAACACAACACAAACACACCCCGATAAGTCTATATATCCAATATAGCTACTCTACTTCGTACTTTAATAATTAGTAAGTTATGTCAACTCAATATGTTAAATAATAAAAAGAAATACTTGATTAACTGAAATTTCAACGTCTTTCAAAAGTGTAAATCACACATACGAATTCACTATAAAGTCTCAAGTTTAAACACAAGTGGGAAAATAAATAAACTGAAGGTAAACAAATATAAACGAGACGTGTCAGTCGTCTACGTCTCCATTCCCCAAGTCACTGTCGTTGCCGTCATCCTGTGCGGCATTTCCAGCTTCCTCAGCTGGGTCCTCCTCCTCCGGATCCTCTTCAGGATCCTCCTCTGGATCCTCTTCTGGATCCTCCTCTACCGGCACTGGAGGGGCCGGTGCTGGTTCAAGTGCTTGATTTTGCAGTTCCTGAATGTTCCAACTATTTTCCAGGACTCTGTCCTCAAGCCAGTCAGCTCTTATCTGCTCAGCACGCAGATCCCTGGCTATGGTGTTACGAGCTATCTTACTCGTCCGATGCTCTTCCTCGAGCGATTCGGTCTTTCCTGTAAGGTGTCGGATCATCCATCCTTGTGCTAAGATGGTTTCCTGCATTCTTTCTAGCTGTTTTTGTTGTGTATGCACCAGGATTCTAAGCATGTCAAGTCCTATTTCTACAGGATTAACTGGTTCAACCGGTACAGCAATAGTTGGGCGTAACGACGACTCCTCCCCCAGAGCGAGCCTTTTCCTCGCCGCTGAGCGTGTCTCCACGCCATAAGGTGGTATGGGTTCCACCAATGGTGCCTTTCCTGGTGCCCTTGGTGGCGTAAGTCTGTCGGACGATGATGACGATGAGGATGATGACATTGCCTGTTAGGTCGTGTAGTTAGTTATGAGTTGTTTTCATTTCTTATTATGAAGGCATAATCTACTAAACACAGTTCTGGTATACATAACAAGATATAACAATTCGGTGCCAAACTAAGTCTAGTGTCGTGATATCAGCTATAGTTTAGGTCTACTTCTAATGCAAACCTGGTTCTCTATAGCTAGTGGCTCTGATACCAATCTGTCACACCCTCAATTTCCACTTGCGGAGTTTTACCGCGAGGCGTGTGAACAAACCAGAATCTGAAACACTAGTACGTCGAACGACTCTACTTGATTTGATTATACGTTTTGCAAAATCGTTCATTGTAGATTTTATATCAATTACCAATATTTAGCAGAGCATTATTTTTAAAGTTTGAGCGGAAGCATAAATAAGTAGTGATGCGGGCGCCAACACAAACGCCAAAACAAATGAAAAATCCCAAAACAATATCAATAAATGAGACTCAATAAAGATGTCTTGTTCAATGCATGTGCGTGCACCTAGAGCTCCTAGCGTCCTGAGAAACATGTAAAGAAACAAGTGTCAACATTAAAGATGAGTGAGTTCACAGGTTTTCATAAATTCGTTTGTTTACTCCGTTACCGTTTGTTACTCCGTTATCCCCAACCCGGGATAACATATCAGTTCCATTATTCCAATTCCGGAATAATAAATTGTTGCTTCCAATATTCCAAACCCGGAATATTAAGTTGTTGTTGCCATTATCCCCAACCCGGGATAATAAGTTGATGTTTCCAATATTCCAAACCCGGAATATTAAGTTGTTCCGTAATTAAGTTCAATATTAATGTATATAGGTAGCTAGCCTAAAGTCATGTCACTAAGTGTTCGCGATCGAAGCTGACTGTGTGCCTCCGTTTTGCCAGGCCTATCACATGACCATGGCGGTGTTAGGCCAATCATACATCCGTTGACCATACCCGGTCGGCTAGCGCGACTAGCTCGGATGGGGCTCGTCAGACCCAGTAGTACTACTTATAATTCCCCCGCTATTTAACCCAAATACTAACGATCCGAGGAGATTGTCGAGGACTTAAGTGATAAAGCTGCTTAGTGCCCATAACATTACATTAACATTAACTTAGTTACCGTATAGATGTGACGTTAAATTCGTATAACGTAAAGAGTTTGAGTTTGAGAGTGTATACATGTTTCTCCCCCTGTTGTTTAAAAACCGGATAAAGTTAGGGGCCGTGAACTCACCTTTATTTGCTCCGTTAGTGTAGCAAAGATGTTATAAGAGATGGGACCGCTAGTTGCGTCCTAACAAACCAATTAATTCCACGTCAGTGTGAAATCACACCAATACAAATTCCACACGCAATTTACTCACAAAGTGATACACACAAACAACATATCTAACACTCAAACATGCATGCAAGTATTCTCATGTGATCATAGGAATCAAACAACTTATCATGAACATATTCCAAATCCATACAACACTTCATGCATACAATCACAAGTTATCAACTTTCTGCTGAACACTCAATTATTCAGCTGTTTTCTAGGATTTTTATAAAATAGTTCTAACATTCCAAAAATTCCCATATTTTTACAGTAGGTGACATTTATACCATAGAAATTTATATAATTTTTCCAAGTCCTAAATCTTTACCAATTAGCCATAAATATTAATTCATTAAGCTGCAGTCAGATTTACCGCTTTCTGACTGCAGTCTACGGAAGAATTTATTTAAAAATCACTGATCGTCCGATTAACAAAATTCCAGTTGGAGTTGCCCGGAAATTTCTATACTTAGTTGCTGTACAAAAATCATGACCCAACTCCCTACTGATTTTAAAATCCAACTTGATAAACAACCAACAAAATTCCAGAATTTTAACAGCTTTAGCTACTGAACTTGTGTAGCCCTTTAAAAATATCAAACGACTTCAGAAAATTATGAATCCAGCGCCATTAGATTCCTTATTCAAATCTCTACGTTCTAGACATCAGAAAATCCGTTTTTCGACAACTAACGACCGAGTTACAGCCAGATGAAATCGGCTGTAACTTTCACTCAGCTTCCTGTTTCAGCATGTTATTATTATAAACTCGTGTAATCCCGTTCATGCGATTAATCTAGGTGATCAAGAACTGATTTCTAGTCCTAGATTAATACTAATAACCTATCCATGCAACCCTTCTCAATAACTTTAGTTTTTATACACAATTCACAGCCTATACAATCAGCTTTCAATATAACATTCAATTCGGTTTAAACACTCCGCAATCATACAATCATCTAACGCAAACATCATTAACAAATCAGCTAGTCTAACATTCGTTCAATCATGCTTGGCAAGCTTATGTGCTCCGACAACTATCATACATATAAACAAAGATTAACAAAGCCGATTTCATTCAACAATTATCGTCCGAAACAACTAACCATTCAATCATAGATATATCCGAAAACAACACACTCAAGACACGTATATCCGACTATGATCTAGCAACATATGATAAGTTTTAGACTTTTAATGATAAGGTAATTGAACCGTGAGTATGTTAAGGAAGATGATGAGGGCTGCTGCGTTCGGAAGATGATGTAGGCTGTTTGTGATCGATGCAGGGAACAAGTGGGCTGATCTCGCGACCTAATGAAGGTGAACAAAGGCTGTTTACGGTCGAATGGAATGAACAAAGGCTGTTTACGGTCGAATGGAATGAACAAAGGCTGATCAGATCGAGATGAAAGCTGCTCGCGATCACAAGGTGAAGACTTGGCTGCCGACGGCTGATTTCTTGAACTAGGGTTTTGTGAATTGTGAATGAGTGCATGGGTTTGTATTTATAGGCGCAAGATGCTAAGGTTCACGGTTCGGATAAGCATTGTGGCCGAGGGACTTGGGTTGGGTCGGTTTGGGTTTTATCTTGCGGACAAAGATTAAGGTGAGTTAGTTTGATTTGGATTTGATCTCGCGGCCAAGTCTTAGAGTGGTTTGGTTTTGGCCGAATAGTTAGAGTGCCGAGAGACTAGGGTGAGTTAATTTGATTTGGGTTTTGATCTTGGCCGAATAGTTAGAGTTGTAAGTCTAGGTTTGATCGTTGTTTTCTTCTAGCCGAAGGCTTAGGTTCAAGGTTAAACTTTGTGAACTCCTAGAGTCACCATGAACCAAGGTTGGAACGTGTCGCGGTTCGGTTCAGTTCGTACACATATCAACTCTAATTATTCAATCACTAAAACAATCACACAAACACTCATCACGTATTCATTCCATGCACGTTTAATACTTAGCACACATATTATTCGACAAGTGTCACGTGTAAGTTATCCGAAAAACCCGGGATATCACAGTATTTGGGTAATCATCGACCGTTTGACCAAGTCTGCTCATTTCCTCCCCATACGTGAAGAATACCGAGTTGAGAAATTGGCTCGTATCTACACGGATGAAATCATCTGTCATCACGGTGTCCCCGTTGACATTATCTCTGACCGTGATGGTCGCTTCACTTCTCGCCTTTGGCAAACATTTCAAAAAGCCCTTGGCACTCAGCTCAATCTTAGTACTGCTTTCCATCCTCAGTCCGATGGTCAAACCGAGCATACTATCCAAACTCTAGAGGACATGCTTCGTTCTTGCGTAATTGATTTTGGTGGCAACTAGGACATGCACTTGCCTTTGGTCGAATTCTCGTACAATAACAGTTACCACGCGAGTATTCAAATGGCACCATTCGACGCATTGTATGGACGCAAGTGCTGATCGCCTATTTGTTGGCACAAGATCGGGAAAGCCCAAATCACCAGTCCCGAGCTTATACAACAGACGACGGACAAGATTTTGCAGATTCGGGACAACTTGCTGAAAGCTAGAAGCCGACAAAAGAGCTACGCAGATAAAAGACGCAAGCCCTAGGAATTCCACGTTGGTGACTTTCTACTTCTCATGGCATCCCCTTGGAAAGGTGTGGTTCGTTTCGGGAAAAAGGGAAAGCTCGCTCCTCACTACGTAGGTCCTTTCAAGATTCTCGAGAGGATTGGCAAGGTAGCCTACCGAATGGAACTACCACAAGAGCTCAACAACGTTCATCCTACCTTCCACGTCTCAAACTTAAAAAGATGTCTCGCTGAAGAAGGGCTCCAAGTTCCGCTTGAAAATCTTCAAATCGATGAGACTTTGCATTTCGTGGAAAAACCAGTCGAAATCATGGACCGAGGTACTAAGCAGCTAAGGCGCAGTCGAATTCCTATCGTGAAGGTTCGATGGGAAGGAAAACGTGGCACTGAATTTACTTGGGAACTTGAAAGCGACATGAAGGCTAAGCATCTGCATTTGTTCGTTGCATCTTCCTAAATTTCGGGACGAAATTCCCTAAAGGAGGGGAGACTTTAACACTTCGCATTTGTATTTCCGTTTTAGCAAGTCTGCTTCGTGTTTCTACTTTTGGAAAGTCCAAACATTGTAATCGTATTTCTATTTTCAATTCATTGTATTCTAAGGCTTTGATTGTAATCAAGATTAATCAATTATTCTAAACGCGCATACTTTATTCGTGTTTAAACTTATGATCATGCTATACTTTATTTCTTCAAATTAATTCAAAACAACATGTAATTGTTTGATGAACATTTTTAAATCCTATACTAAACTCAAGCAAGACAATTAGTGATGTTATTCAAAGAATTCAAGCTTCTATAATCCTAAAATCTTGTCGTATTATGTTTAAGAAAATACTTGTTATTTAATCATCTTTTTAGGGTTTTAAAAACTATCATATGGATATCATAAGACCATTACAAGACCCATACTTGTTTATTATATCATGTGTAACATTTAAACCCTAAGTGCATAAATGAAATAATTAAAAGATCAAAAAATAAAATAAAAGAAACCATTCAGCCCTTGCGGCCGCAACCTCTGGGGGTTTCCCTCTTCTTTTTTTGATTCAGAACTCCACCAAACCATCATAAATGCAACCCTAATCCTAACCCTAATCCTTCCCCTATATAAACACAATTCCTCCACGTCTTTCCCACTTTTACAAGCCTCCATACCCCTCAAACAAGTCCCAAACTTCTGAATTTCTCTGCTGAAACTCAGCAGCTTGCAAGTGAGTTTCGACTCACTTTTCTTCTTCTTTTTACCTTGTTTTTCTTTCTAACACTCTTGGATAACCTCTAGGAAGGTTCTCACAAGTTTTCTTGGGCAAACTAAGGTGAAACCACACCATTTTGAGGTCCAAAAGTGCATAAACTTTCTGCCCAAATTTTTATCTTTCATACTTCAAGTTTTTCAATGTTTTCACTTTGTTTTCTTCCTCAACATTGTTTGATAAGCCCTATGGATGTTACCATAGGTTTTCCATGGAAAACCAAGGTGGAATCACACCATTTTTGGGACCAAACTTTCTGTTTTGGATGATAACTTATAAAACTTTTCCGAACATATTTTTAACATAAGAAATCTATGCTATATATGCCACTAACCAAACTTATGGTTAGTGTGTTAAGCTAGACTTGTTCACATACAATCAAGAGGCATATCTTGTTTCTAAACTTGTGGTTTTTACTAGGGTTTCAAACCCACAAGTGTTGAGCCATCCGAGCTTTCAAGCTTGTGATGGTGTAGGTGTGATTATATGAAGGCCTTGGTCCTTCAACTATTCAATCCACGCTTCACTTGATGATTTCCATAATTCTTGACCATC
Organism: Scalesia atractyloides; assembly: GCA_947069175.1. Taxonomy (NCBI): domain Eukaryota; kingdom Viridiplantae; phylum Streptophyta; class Magnoliopsida; order Asterales; family Asteraceae; genus Scalesia; species Scalesia atractyloides. The sequence continues at coordinate 37,021,754 of CAMTDV010000001.1, forward strand.
CGGATTGTCCTTGTGTCAATCTTGTGTAATGGTGAATCTTATTAAAGAGGTTTTGGATGGTTACCCTGCTACCTCCATGCATGACTTATATGACGTACATGATTTCTATGAAATACATGAACTATATGATTAATTAGTAATAATATAACTATATGTAAATACTTAATATAACCGAACCTTAGACCATGACCAAATGGTTAGTTGTCTTAAAAAGTAGGTTATTTTATCTTAGACATAACAATCATTACGATTCTATTGGGCATGACCCATAAAAGCACAAACACCCTTCGGGGCTTATTAGTGTAAAAAATGAGCGTTAATGTCTAGATAAATACTTTTGTTTATATATACTTTCTTTGCGCATTTTAAATTCCTAAACTCATTAAACTCCCCCGTCAATCTAATACTCATACACCTTCGTTGCCTTGTGTAGGATAAACTTGGTGTTTCATCCCTTAAAAACAACCTAACTCTCTCATGGATATTACTTTACAAAACCGTGAGTACACTCGACCCCTTTTTATGTTTTCCACTGTTTAGGTGCAACATGATTAATTTACAAAACCCACACTAAATCACACTTTATTCTATACACAAACAATCCATCAACATGCTTTAGTCTTATGCTACTTGAATTGTTACTTGGTATATTCTTATGTGATCTAAATGTCATTATCTTTGATCGAGCCTCCCTTAACATGTATAGCGCTATAGGAGTAACGCACCGCCCGTATTCTTGTGGTCAATGTTAAGTTGAAATCTATTTTGCGGTACACTAGAGGATTGACTTGTAGATTCACATGTCTTGTTTACGCTTATCTTGTATGCTAGCTATTCATGGGGATTGTTTAGTCGGTTTTTATACTTATGCTATGATATTAAACTTGTGGACTCGCCAATACTTTGTTATTGAACTATACTTTTTAACATGTTGCAGGTTGATGAAGTTGTTATGATGGAATTTAGTAGGAATGGCATAGAAACACGCGTAGAATACTAAGTTAATCATTATGTTATTGTTGAACTTATTTCGTTGATGTTACTTTTATTTGGATTTTGTGGTAATATGACAATTGATGTTTTGAATGAAATGAGATGTTTAATTTAATATTGTCGCAAATAGTGTTATGATGTCTCGGTTGGGGTGTGACACTTGACCTAGAGTCAAGTAAGATAGACATTCCCTCATTATATGGGATTTGTCAACGGTAAATTAGTCAATGACAGGGGAAGTTATAAAAGATGCACTTTGGAACTTGGAGAATGAAAATTTAATATTGATCTTTCACCCCTTTATCTAGGTTGTTATGATGTAGCTTTTGGCATAGACTTGTTGACGTATAACCGAGTAGAAGTAGGTTGTCCTGAGAAAACTATTCGCATCCCCCTGCCAGACAAAGAAACACTGGTAGTACACGGAGAGAAGCATAAGACGCCCTTACGAATCATTAATTACATGAAGGCCAGAAGTGCCTACAGAAAGGTTGCATAGCCTTTCTAACTCATGTAGTCGACAAGGAAACTGGGGAGCCAAAAATTGGAGCAAATATCCACTGTGAAGGAATTCCCTCGAAGTCTTTCCATCAGACTTGTCTGGATTACCTCTTCAATGACACGCCAACTTTCGCATTGATTTGGTGCCAGGAGCAGCACCAGTAGCGAAGCCTCCATACTGATTAGCTCCGTCATAAATGCAAAGAGTATCTACACAACATCGAAATTTTTAGCCACAGGATTCATTAGAACGAGTTCCTCGCCATGGGGAGCTCCGGTGCCTTTTGTCGAGGAGAAGGATGGAACCTTCCGAAAGTACATAGGCTACCGAGAACTAAACAAGTTAACCATCAAGAATCCGTACCCTTTACCAAGGATCGACGATCTATTCGATCAATTGCAAGTGTCGAGTTTTTACTCAAAAATTGATTTAAGATCTGGTAATCATCAATTAAGAATCCAAGAGAAAAGTATTCCTAAGACGATGTTTAGGACTCGCTACGGTCATTATGAGTTCCTTGTTATGCCTTTTGGTCTATCAAACGCCCCTGAAGTTGTTATGGATTTGATGAACCGGCAATGTAAGCCATACGTCGACAAGTTTGTGATCATTTTCATAGATGACATATTGATATACTCACGAACCGAGGAAGAACACGGTCAACACTTGAGAACTATATTGGAGTTTCTGAAGAAGGAGCAATTATATGCCAAGTTCTCGAAATGCGAATTTTGGATTCGCGAGGTACAATTCCTCGGTCACGTGGTGAACGAGAACGGAATACATGTTGACCCTTCGAAAATTGAGGCTATAAAGAATTGGACCACGCCAAGAACTCCCACGGAAATATGACAATTCTTGGGCTTAGCAGGATATTACAGGAGATTTACTGAAAACTTCTCAAAAGTTGCTCAGCCGCTAACCTCGCTTACACAGAAGGATAGAAAGTTTGAATGGGGGAGAAAAACAAGAATCGGCGTTTCAACTATTAAAAAAATTGTGTAAGGCGCCGATATTATCACTCCCAGACGATACCGATGACTTTTGGTGTACTGTGATGCATCGCATCAAGGCTTGGGTTGCGTATTAGTGCAACATGAAAAAGTCGTCGCGTACGTGTCACGTCGGTTGAAAGTTCATGAAAGGAATTATACCACACATGACCTAGAAGTGGGTGCAGTGGTATTTGCCTTAAAAATCTGGCGTCATTATTTATATGGCACTAAGTGTACCATATTCACGGATCATAAAAATCTTCAATATATATTCAATCAAAAGGAACTGAATATGCGCCAACGACGTTGGGTGGAATTGTTGAATGATTATGACCATGAGATTAAGTATCACCCGGGCAGAGCAAATGTTGTAGCAGATGCTTTGAGCAGGAAAGAACGAGTCAAAACATTACGGGTACGAGCTTTAGAAATGATGATCCAGACGAACTTTACAGCTCGAGTGCGCGAGGCATAACAAGAAGCTCTAAAGCCGGAAAACATTCAAGCAAATCATTACGGGGAATGGAAAAAAATTGGAACTAAACAAGGATGGAACTTTATATTTCATGGGAAAGATCTAGATTCCCTATTTTGGCAATCTACGAGGCTTGGTGCTGGACGAAGCACACAAGTCAAAATACTCGATACACCCAGGATCCGATAAAATGTATCAGGATTTAAAGGAGTATTATTGGTGGCCTAATCTCAAGGGAGATATTGCGACCTATGTTGGGAAATGCCTAACTTTTGCAAATGGTCAAGGCCGAATACCAAAAGCCATCTGGCTTGTTACAACAACCTGAGATCCTTGTTTGGAAATAGGAGCAAATCTCGATGGATTTTATTACAAAACTACCACGAACCTCATGAGGTCATGACATGAATTGGGTTATTAATAATCAGTTAACTAAATCAGCTCACTTCTTACCCATCCGTGAGAAAGACAGTACTGAGAAGTTAGCTGAATTGTATCTTAAAGAAATCATGGCACGTCATGGAGTGCCAATCTCGATAATCTCTAATAGAGATGGCCGCTTTGTGTCATGGATCTGGAATTCATTTCAAACTTCGTTTGGTTCTCGCTAAGATTTAAGCATAGCTTTTCACCCATAGAGCGATGGTCAAAGCGGGCGAACAATCCAAATGTTGGAAGACATGCTTCGGGGCTGTGTGATGGATTTAGGCGAAAACTGGGATACTCATTTACCGTTGGTAGGGTTTTCCCCACAATAACATTTATCACACCAGTATCAAGGCCACGACGTTCGAAGCACTATTTGGATGAAAGTGCCGATCTCCGCTATGTTGGGCGGAAGTTGGTGACAGACAACTCATTGGTCCCGAATTAGTACAAGAGACCACAGACAAAATATTCAAGATCCGTGAGTGTATCAAAGTGGCCCGAGAGAGACAAAAGAGCTACGTAGATTGGAGACGCAAACCATTATCCTTCGAGGTCAGAGACAAAGTATTACTAAAGGTCTCACCTTGGAAAGGCGTAGCTAGATTCGGGAAGCGCGGAAAACTAAACCCGATATATATTGGGCTTTTCGAAATTCTGGCAAAGATCGGTACAGTGGCTTACAAACTAAAACTGCCAGAGGAACTCAATAATGTACACGACACATTCCATGTGTCTAATCTGAAGAAAAGCCCGACGAATGACATAGAAAACATGGGCTAGGCCCAATGACAAGAAAACATGGGCTAGGCCCAATGACATGAAAACATGGGCAAGGCCCAATGACACGCGTGCAACGCACGAGGACATGTGAAGGACAAGGCCCAGTTCACACACGATCTGAAAACGTCAATATATATATATATATATATATATATATATAGTTTTGAGAAATATATATAACAATATTAATCGAACAAACAAACTACCAACACTATGATAACATTAAAAGTTGTTCTATCATAACAAAGAAATACATAACAAGAATTCAAGATGAACAACGAGTACAAGGTCCATTGAGGCCTAGGTGTCTAATAAACTCGATACACATGTAGGTATACACGTGTACGGACACCAACTGTGAGTAATACGACGTACGGAATGCAAAACTGTGAGTTCATGTCCCTCCTTTCATTGATTTCAAAGTTTTGTTTTACAAACTATCGAGGGGAAATACATGTCATAACAAATAGTATGTTAGCTATGGGTTCAGTTGATAACAGGAACATTTGTGCATAAGTAGGATGATGACAATAGTAACCATTAATCACGTAGTGACCAAGATGCAAAAGGTATAGATCTATTGAGTTTGAGACACGCTCCACTCCTAGTATGATAACCGGTTAGGAGTGCTTTTGTGATCCCAATGATGTAAGAGTTGTCTCGGGTTGGTTACTTACTTATGGCACATATAAGTCAGGGTGCTCGCGACATACTGATGATCCCCAGAACGCCATGATGTTAATAACATATTCGGATTTCATTACTGGATTTCAAGAATGACATTTTTATACGAAAACATTAACTACATGAACTCGCCAACTTTATGTTGACTTTTTAAAATTACATGTATTTCAGGACGCAAGTCATGAGCTGGTGATATGATTCGGGTTATGGGAATATGTCAAGACAACTATGTGCCATCTTTTGGAGGGTTTGCCTTTTATATCCCAACTTCGTCTGGGTATATAGGGGTCAAAACCTCAATATGAATTTATGATGAAAACAATGTCTTATTTTGAAACAATGTGTTTTGAATCATGTCTTATGATAACAAGTTGAAACAGGTAACAATGTGATATCACTTTTGATGGTTGTATATATGAAATGAAACTTATTAATGGCATGGAATCGTTGTTAATTTATATTGTTTACTATATTGGATGCAATGATTACCTAATAGTCACACACTTGCGCTTCCGCTACGACCAGGGTGTGACAATTTAGCCACCATAGAACACCATTTTTCATCCACTTTAAAACCCTATCAAGGCCATTCAAGATGCTAGAAAGGGTGGAGGATTATTGGAGGCATTTTTTAGCTTCATTTCCTTCTTAAATCACCATCTAACTTGTGCACCCATTGTAAGACAAATTCTTTCATAATCTAGCTTATTTTTTGTCTAGATTAGTGACGTACAAGTTGATCATCTTGAAAATGAAGAAAAGATAAACCAAAAACCCTAACTCACACCATAATAATAACACTAAATATTGTTTATTTTGTGTTGATTATGTGTTTATATGGTAGTTAGTTAGCATGATAGTGTTATTTATGTTTAAGTAAAGTACAAAACTTGGATGATCTTGTATGAACAAGGGTAAAAATGAGGATTTAAACATGATAATGTTTAAATCTAAACAAGATCATCAACTACATCATCCATGAAGATTACTACAACTTAAAGATAACTTTACTACATATGAAGGATTTTTATAAGAAATAAACGTTATTATTTAAGTTGTAACCATCTTAAAAAGTATAGAAATCAAGAGATTTAAAGTGATGAACTTGATTAAATGATATAACAAAAATGGTGATGTAAAAATGCTAATAAACATTGGAAATGTCATCATGATTTAATAAGATTTTTACCACCAAAAATCCAAGGATGATGATATATTAAAGTTGTAAATAAATAATAGGAAGATTTGTGATGGATTGTTGATCTTGATTATGAGCTTAAACAGGTTTTATATACGTTTTTGAAACGTGGAAAACGCCATAGTTTAGGGGAAACTATGGTGAAATTTTCTAAAAATCTAATCGCGATTAAGACATGATTAATGGGGTGCTAGCGGGACAAAACGTGATTAGTAACTAAACTGGTCATTAAGTAAATTCTAATGACAAGGGTTAAACCCTAAATACCCAAGTATTTAACAGGTACATATATATATTTTTACAAGTAAAAATAAGTAACTTTTATAAATATATATATATAGTTACTTAGGAAATAAAAATACGTATACATATTTTGTCACCAAGAATTTTGTATAAATACATATGTGTATTGTATGTGTATGTATTTAGAAGCTTAGGGCATTCACAATAAAAATACCCATCCATATACAAAAATAAAAACACTTGAAAATAATACCATGTGTTGGTGACATAAACAAATATATTCTTACAAAGTGTCGAAACAATAATCGGACAAAAGAAGCAATACGGAAAATGGGCGAACGTTCACGAATACATTGGTACGTCGACGACCAACGGGTGAATCGCCGACACGAAAAGTCGTTATGACGACGGGCGATCGTCGACAAAAAAAGCATAATAATCGACGTCGACGACGAGTCTAAAATATATATATTTAGACGTTTAACATATATATATGTTATCGAACCAAAAGTCCGGAAAGTTAAAAATGATATAAGTGTAAACTTATTAAAAATGGGCTCTTGTAAATAAATTTGGGCTAGGCCTAATTTATAAAGCATGGGCTAGGCCCATTGATAAGAAAACATAGGCTAGGCCCAATGACAAGATACACATAATCAAAGAATGACAACAATATATATACATATATATATATATATATATATTGAGAAACATATAACAATATTAATCGAACAAGCAAAACTACCAACACTACAATAACACTAAAAGTTGGTCTATCATAACAAGGAAAGACATAACAAGAATTCAAGATGAACAACGAGTATAAGGTCCATTGAGGCCTAGGTATCTAATAAACTTAATACGCATGTAGGTTACACGCGTGTACGGACACCGACTGTTACTAGTACGACTTACGAAAAGCAAAATAGTGAGTTCATGTCCCTCCTTTCAAATTATTTCAAAGTTTTGTTTTAAACTATCGAGGGGAAATACATGTTATAACAAACAATATGTTAGCTATGGGTTTAGTTGAGAACACGATCATTTGTGCGTAAGTAGGAGGATAACAATAGTAACCATTAATCACATAGTGACCAAGGTGCACAAGAAGTAGATCTATTGAGTTTGAGACCCGCTCAAATCCTGCTTGGTATACCCTTTGGAGTGCTTTTGTGATCCTATGATGTCAAAGTTGTCTCGGTTTAGTTACTTACTTATGGCACATATATGTCAGGGTGCTCGCGACACACTGGTAGATCCTTAAAACACCATTGATGCTAATAACATACTCGGATTTCATTATTGGATTTCAAGAATGACATTTTTATTAGAAAACATTAACTACATGAACTCGCCAACTTTATGTTGACTTTTTAAAATTACATGTATTTCAGGACGCAAGGCGTGAGTTGGTGATATGATTCGGGTATGGGAAAAAGTCAAGACAATGATGTACCATCTTTTGGAGGGTTTGCCTTTTATATCCCAACTTCGTCTGGGTATATAGGAGTCAAAACCTCATTATGCAATTATAATGAAAACAATGTCTTATTTTGGAAGTGATGTATTTTGAATCATGTTTTATGATGACAAGTTGAAACAGATAAGAATATGATATCACTTTTGGATGGTTGTAATTATAGAACGGAACTTATTAATGGCATGGCATCTTTGTTAAATTATATTCTTTACTAGATTGGATGCAATGATTACCTAATAGTCACACACTTGTGCTTCCGCTACGACCAGGGTGTGATAGTTTCCAAGTAGAATTTTGTGTAAGGCTTGTTTTTAGGACAAACAAATTGAAGTTAATCTTTTCCCCCCACACTTAAATTACACATTGTCCTCAATGTGACCAAACTTGGTTAAAATTGATTAAATGTGCAAACATGGGTTAAAAACAACAAATTTTTCAAAAACAAGACACTGGACACGGAGGCATGTTTGGGGGACACTGTCACACCCCGACCCGCAGCGGATATGGCACGGAGTATGATATGATTGTTTCATAGCTTTTGACATTTATTTAAAGTTTGAATATTTCTTATCATCAATATTAATTTGTCTCACATAACCAAATAATTGTTTTAAATAAAACCATACAATATTCAAAATACAAAAGAGAACATAAGTCTTGATTTAATTATTCTAAGGCACAATCCTATGTGTCTTCTCAAGTAGCTATCAACCTTGTGTACCTGTTTCATGTGTAAAATAAATTTGGGTCAATAATAGTTGGTGAATAGATCTTTATTTGTTTTTATTTAACTTTAAAAGTTTAGTCGATTTTATTTAATAAAAATTATTTAACATGCAATATTAAGTGTAATAGGTGACATAAATCAATTTAATCCAAAAAAACAACCAATCCATAAGTAAATAATATAACATGACATAACGAAACATAAGAAATGAAACAATGATGCGATTCAAGCCCGAAAGGCGAAAAGCGATACTATGAAACAATGATGCGATTCAAACCCCCAAAAGGCGAAAAGCCAAAGTATGATACAATGATGCGATTCAAGCCACCAAAAGGCGAAAAGCAAAACTATGAAATCCATGACACAAAGCGGTAAACACGTATAGCAAGTAATGTAACATATAAAACAAATAGGAGCACATATGACACTTAACTTGGCATGTTATTGAAAAAGTATACGAATCATATGAAATATCACACATGAAACACCCCAAAAAGTTAATGTGACAAAAAAGGGGAAAAGTAAGATCTACTTACAGTTTTGCGTTCCTTTAAAGCCAACTAATCCGCACGAGTAACGAAAGAGAGATAACACCAAAAGACACAATCACCCTAACTATTATAACACCAAAATACTTAAATACGATAACATAAGGAAAAATATATAAAAATATTACAACCTAATACTTGGGGTCTATACCTAAAAGAAATATAATTTATCCTATCTAATATTGTTTATGCGATATAATAAACCTACTAATTTAATATATACTTAAATATCAACAGTTAGTAAAATATTTTAAGTTAAAATTTTCTTTTTCTTTAACTTTTTAATTTAATATATACTTTCTTTCTTTCTTTAGAAACGTTATAAATTTAGTCATCTAATTAGTTAAAAAAAAATAAAAGACACAATCTCATATGTTTTCTTTATTGACAAAAGAAACCCAAATTTTATATAACATTCTTCGATCAATAAAATGAAATTAATAGTTTATGTAGAACCATATATGGTATCTAAAATATAAATTGACTAAAAAATGTAACTAATTTTTATATGACTTTTTCACGTCATATTATGTGTGCAAAATTTAAATGTAAAAAGCTTTCTTTTTTTCTTGTCGTAGGAAAATATAAAGCTTGTAGTGTTTTAGAAATCTTATGACACGGAAATAAATTTTATGATATGTAGAAAGATGGACTCATGATAGAATAAAAATGTATGATAATATTGGTGATATTGAGAAAAATGGATTTTGTAATTTATTATATATATATTCTTTTGACAACAACATGATAAACAAAACTAACTACACAAAACACAAGTTATGTCTAAATTCAAAAGGCAACCTAAGAATTACCCCAAGTACAAGTAATAAATAATAAAGAAAAATAAATCAAAGTAAGATTCGTTATATAATAACTTTAACAACTACCCCCTAGATGAGGATAGTATCGAGATAAAGATGAGGGTGATGTTGATTCTTGTTTCTCCTTCTTGATGGCTTGAGAAAACTTGCAATACTTCAACTGTGGTGGCTAGGATTTCTTTAAGAGAGATGGTGGTGGCTAGGGTTTTTTTTAGAGAGAAGATAGAGATGTCGGAATGACAAAAAGAATTAGGGTTATGATTTGCTTTTTAAAAGCATTACATGAATCTTTAATTTAGAATATAAAATCTTTCATTTTTAAAAATGATAAAAAATATTCTTTTTTTTTAATTCCATGCGGCTGGAATTTTAATTTTTTCTTATTATGTAATATTAATATATATATATATATAAAGAATTAGTTCAGCTGCTTAACTTGTTTTTCTCGTATAACTTGAGAAGTATAATGTTTTATAATAATTCAAACATACCGTTGGAATGAGCATATTTTTCTCTATGATACGACCTAAGTTTCATAAAATCGGAGTAGAGTCAAAAATAAAATATTTTATTAATAACGGCTCGAACTAGTTTACAAACGATTCGGATTCATTTTTTTCAAACCGGGTACCATTCTTATCGGATGTTATAGTCTCCCCTACTTTTGAGAATTTCGTCCCAAAATTGATACGGACACATTTTGTGCAAAAAGATGAGGGTATTTGTCTCGCATTTGGTCTTCACGTTCCCAAGTGAACTCTGGTCCACGTTTAGACTCCTAACGGACTTTGACTATTAGAATACGACTTCGCTTCAATCGTTTCTCATCGCGGTCCATGATCTCCACGGTCTTTCATTAAAGTGCATAGACTCATCGATTTGTATATCTTCAAGTGGAACATGCAGGTTTTCATCAGCAAGACACTTCTTCAAGTTAGACACATGAAAAACTAGGTGAATCCTACTGAGTTCTTCTAGTAACTCAAGTTTGTAGGCTACCGCTCTGATTCTTTCGAGGATTTTGAAAGGACCAACATAACGTGGAGCTAGTTTTCCCTTTTTCCCAAATCTAACCACGCCTTTCCATGTCGAAACTTTCAAGAGTACACGATCACCAACACTGAATTCTAATGGTTTGTGACGTTTATCGGCATAACTCTTCTGGTGACTTTGAGCTGCCAAAAGATTGTCACGAATTTGGAGTATCTTATCAGTTGTCTCTTGAATCAAATTTGGCCCTATTATTTGAGCTTCACCAACTTCGTGCCAACAAAAAGGAGATCGACACTTCCGCCCATATAAAGCTTCAAATGGTGCCATGTTGATACTCGAGTGGTAACAGTTTTGTACGAGAATTCAATCAAGGGCAAATGAGTATCCTAATTTCCTTTGAAATCTATAACACACGAACACAACATATATTCTAATGTTTGGATGGTACGCTCAGACTGACCATCAGTCTGCGGATGGTAAGCAGTACTAAGATCAAGTCGAGTGCCCAATGCCGATTGTACAGCTTGCCATGTGTGTGAGGTAAAACGTCCATCACGGTCGGAAATAATACTCAAAGGTACACCATGTCGGATCACGATTTCGTCGATGTAGATTCTAGCTAATTTCTCATCCTTGTAATCTATGCGGATTGGAATAAAATTGTGAGACGATCCACAATAACCCAAATGGCATCATATCCACCGGAGGTGCAAGGTAACCCAGTTATAAAATCCATGGTTATATTTTCCCACTTCCAAACTGGAATTTCAGGTTGTACTAGCAAACCCGAGGGTCGTTGATGTTCCGCCTTCACTTTGGAACACGTAAGACATTTTGAAACAAACTCTGCAATATCCTTCTTCATTCCAGGCCACCAATATGTGATTCGGAGACCCTGATACATTTTGTCGGCACCAGGATGAAGGGTTTCATTCATCAAGAAAACACGAAGATCGCCCCGATCAGGTATCCAAGCTCGATTTAAGTAATAGAGAATCCCATTAGCTTTAGATTCCAACTTTGATTCTGCTCCACAAGACATCTCAACGCATAAATCATTCTCAATAACAGAGACATGTTGTGCTTTGCGAATCCGCTTTTCGATGTCAGACAAAATTTGAAAACACATGAGATGAACATAATTCCCATATTACCTACGACTTAGGGCATCGGCCACGACATTCGCCTTGCAAGGATGGTAGCGAATCTCACATTCATAATCGTTTAAAAGTTCAACCCATCGTAATTGACGCATGTTCAATTCCTTTTGGTTAAAGATATGCTGGAGACTCTTATGGTCGGTGTAAATCTCACATTTAGTCCCATAAAGATAATGCCTCCAAATCTTTAGAGCGAAAACCACAGAACCAAGCTCAAGGTCATGAGTGATGTAGTTCTTTTCATGAACCTTTAGTTGTCTTGAGGCGTAAGCTATCACTTTGCCTCGTTGCATCAAAACACAGCCGAGTCCTTGACCTGATGCATCACAATAAATGACAAAGTCATCACAGCCATCAGGTAGAGTGAGTATAGGCACGTCACACAATTTCTGCTTCAAGGTTTGAAAAGATCCTTCCTGTTTATGCCCCCAATCAAATGGTTTGCCCTTATGGGTTAAATCTGTGAGTATTAAAGCGATTTTTGAAAAAATGGCGATAAAGCGTCGATAGTAACCTGCTAAGCCAAGGAATGATCGGATTTCGGTAGGTGTACGCGGAGTTTGCCAATTCTTGACAGCTTCGATCTTGGCAGGGTCAACATGAATACCCTTATCTTTTACTACGAGACCAATAAATCGGACTTCATTTAACCAGAACTCACACTTAGAGAACTTTGCGTATAGTCTTTCTGTTCGCAATAGTCCCAGTATGAGACGAAGGTGTCGTTCATGATCGCTCTTCATCTTGGAGTAAATCAAGATATCATCGATAAAAACGATGACGAAACGATCCAAATATGGTTTGCATACACGGTTCATCAAGTCCATGAATACTGCGAGTGCATTAGTCAGCCAAAAAGGCATGACCATGAACTCGTAATGATGATAACGAGTACGAAAAGCAGTTTTGGGGATATCCTCTTCTAGAACTCTCAATTGATGATAACCAAAACATAGATCAATCTTTGAGAAACACGTAGCCCCTTATAGTTGATCTAACAGGTCATCGATTTGAGGTAAGGGGTAGCGATTTTTAATGGTTAACTTATGAAGCTCGCGGTAGTCAATGCACATTCGGAATGAACCATCTTTCTTCTTCACGAACAGAACAGGTGCACCCCATGGAGACGAGCTAGGACGTATGAAGCCCTTGTCAGTCCATTCTTGCAATTGACTTGCTAACTCTTGCATCTCTGATGGAGCTAGTCGATAAGGTGCTTTTGCAATAGGAGTTGCACCTGGAACGAGATCAATTCGAAATTTGACTTCTCGCACAGGAGGAAGTCCAGAAATATCTTCACGGAATACTTGAGGGAAGTCTCGAACTACGGGGATATCTTCTATCTTCTTTTCCTTGCCCTTCTTTTCCACAATATGGGATAAGAAAGCCACATATTCCTTTCGTAAGTACTTTTGGGCTTGAACACATTAATTTGAGTCGTCCCTTCGAGGGTGTTTCACCAAAGACTCGAAGAACTTGACCATCGGTAAGAGGGATTCGAATGTACTTCTCGAAACACACAATCTCAGCACGGTGTTGGGATAACCAATCCATGCCTATGATCGCGTCGAAACTCCCTAGCTTCATTGGTATGAGATCAATTAGGAAGTCGTACTCATTCAAACTGAGAGTGCAGCCATGAATAATAGACTCAAGAGTAACGGGTTCCCGTCAGCCACTTCAACAGTGTAGAACTTGCCCAAACTCTTCCTAGGCATTCCAAGAACATACTTGAACTCTAAAGACACAAAGCTTTTATCTGACCCTGAATCAAATAAAGCTGACGCATAAATACCATTAATAAGAAACGTACCATTCACAACATTGTTGTCAGCCTGCGCCTAATTTGCATTAACATTGAAGACTCTGCCCCGAGCAGGTGGATTGGGTTGGTTGGCTGGGTTGGCTTGATTAACTGGGTTGGCCTGTGTTTGAGCATTGATAATGTTGACCAACCTTGGACAAGTGTTACGGAAATGGGTTGGATCACCACAATTATAGCAGGCTCTAGCATAGGGCATCATGGGTGGCTGGTAAGGCTGGAGCATGTTTTGAGGAGGTGGAGCCATGAATTGAGGTGACTTGTACATGGGTTGAAACATTTGTTGGTTGTTGGGTTGAGCTCGGTTCGGGTTAGAGGCTTGACCCTGACCAACACGGCAGGCTTGGCTAAAATGACCGAATCGCCCACACTTGGTACATTGTTGACAAGGCGTGTGAGGCTGGTGATGGTAGCGGCAGTGTCCACACAAAGGGTGAGGACCGGTGTAGAGCTTTTTGTTTTGGTGGATAGCCGGTGCGACCTGGTTCAATGGCACGGCCGGGATAAGAGGGTTTGTGGTAACCACACAGTTTCTTCCATTTCCCTTGCGTTTCTTCTTAAAGCCAAAGTGAGAAGACGATTCAGTTTTTGTTTCTTTTACCTCCTTTGGCTTTTCAGCAGGAGTTTTGTCCGATGAACCCTGATCCCCCTTGTGTTTCAGGTCTTTTGACTTTACTGGATTTGCAGTCAGTTGGCCAGCTAGACGCATGGCCTCTTCGAGAGTAGCCGGCTTACTACCTTCTATCGTGTCCTTGATAACTGCCAGGAGAACCTTAATGTACTGCCTAATGAGTCGGGTAAGGGGAGTGAATAGATACAGAATCATCATTGTAAGCTCGTGGAACCGCTTATTGTAAGTCGTGTTCTCACCTTCAACCTGTTTCAAATTCCAGAATTCATCTTCTAAGTTCTTGATTTCATGTAGGGTGCAAAACTGCTCCTTCATAATCTCTTTGAGCTGCTCCCAGGTCAAAGCTACAGCAACTTCCTACCACGGGTATTTTTCTCGGCATTCCACCAAGTTAATGCATTTCCTAGCAAACGGCCCGTAGCATACCGAACCTTACGATTGTTGGGGCATTCGGAGTTCAGAAACGTACTCTCCATTTCTTCGAACCAACAGAGAAGAGTAGTAGCACCACCGGTGCCTTCATAAGTAGGAGGTTCACAAGACTTGAAATGTTTGTACGAGCATTTGGAAGAACCAGAACCGCCATGATTATCTTGGTCATCAGCCCCCTTGAGGGTTTGGTGAACTTGAGCGACGATGTTGGGAAGGGTAGCGGCCATCTCTTTGGCAATGTGAGACGCCATGCGTCGTCCAAAATTTCCGCCACGCTTTCCATTGAGGTTGTGTTTGGCCGACATCTATAAGGGTTGAACGCAATAAGTTGTGAGTTTTGAGTCTAAAGAAGTGGACATTAAGTGTGTTCAACATAATAAATAAGAAACTTATGATATATTGTCACACCCCGGATTTCTAACCCGAAACACATGCACCGGTGGGCCCGGGTGGGGAGTATCGTGACGTAAGTTGATAATCATCATAGTCAATTAAACACGGCATAGCGGAAGTCTTGGAGTAAAATTACTATTACAAACCGAATGTTCAAAAATACAAAATAATATACAAGCTTGTAATAGAAGATCCACAGGCGGATCATTAAAATGTACATGGAAAGAATACAAAACAACCTTTGGGCAGATCTAAGGATTTGCAAGATCCTCTTATTCACTACCGAGCAGCTTCCGGCCTATTTCGTATTGTACCTGCAGTTTAGCCTTTGGACGATACGTCAGCTTACGCTGGTAAATACAGCCAACTGACTCATTTTGAAAACTTTAAAATAGTTTTTAAGAGCAAAACGGCACAAAATCTTTTATTAACTTGGGAAAGTTGACCTTGCAACCTTGTATCAGATTCACATGTTTGTCAATACATACAGGGCCCGGGACAGAAACCGAGACATGATTAAATACACACCACTTAGGTACTCACGAAGGAGTCATCCCCAACATCTTGGGCATATTGCATAAGAGCATCAAAGGGTGTATGCCTACACCCCGTGCTAAGGTCATGGCCAATAACTAATGTATTGAGCCCAGGATATCCAGGACACGGTAATTTAACCCCCGATGTTTAAGTTATCAAACAAAACTGATTAAAACGAAATATGTGAATTTACTAGCCACAAGCCGGCATTCGATTGACCCCATTTTGGACCAAGCGGTAATAATTTACCGTATCCCAAGCCCGTATAGGGAAAATTAGTCTTGAGTATTTACCTGAGCTAGTCTTCTTCTTTTATTTTTAAATAACTCAGCCGTATACAAAAGTACCAAGTGCAGTTAACATTTACCAGGAAGGCTCTAGTCTGGATTATGGCATAAGCTAGCCAATTAAATACTAACGGTCTTATAAACCGATTAGTGTACATGATCATTACGTATAACGCTTGATTAAACGATGATCGGATAGAATGTAGTTTAATCCCGACAAGTACTTGACTTGTATAATATGGGTAAACTATATACATTCTGGATTTTGAAACTTAAATGACAAGGTCGAACCCGTTTCAGTTAATTTCCGTAAAATAGTTACATATACGTAACTATGCGCATATTAGCGATATCGGGTAACCGGATAAGTTATGGACAAGTTCTATATGCCATTATACTTTAAATAAGTTAAGATATCAGTAGGATATCAACTTGTATGCATGTCAAGATTTTAAAATTAAATTATGCCTCATAAGGGCGTTTTGGTAATTTCATATCATATAAAAGGAACTTGAATATAATTTAATGTTATGGTTATAAGTATTCTGGAAAAATACTTTATTTATGATATAATATCAGTAGGATATCAATTATATATGTAAATTATCTTTTATGACCAAACTATGCACCGAAGGGGCATTTTGGTCATTTTACACATAGTTTATAAATTATTTGGGATTCTGAGTTTATAATGTGTACCTACTGTAAATATGTTTAAAAATAAGTTTTAAAATCAGTAGGTATCAAGTCTTGGTCAATAATATGGTTCAAAACCATACTATGCGCCGAAACGGCGCTTATGTCGTAAAATAACGTCTTTATGTGATGTTTATGAAATCTGACATTAGGGTCTGACCAAAATGTTTAAAATATGTTATTTAATATAACATATCAGTAGGTAATTGATTTATCTTGAAAAGATTGATTACAATCATTTTATGAGCCACAAGGGTTAAAACCGTCATTTATCGATATAGTTTAAGAACTTTCTTGAAAACTCAGTTTATAACTTGGTTTAACACCCCCAAATAATCCTACTTATAATATTACATCAGTAGAAAACTCATTTTCAAGTTCATTACTATTTAAAACCTAGTTTTACGTAAAAAGGGCATTTTGGTTAAAGACGACATAATTATGGAACTTGCGCATAAACTTGGATTCTGATTATGATCATGTAATATAACTTCAGAGGGTTATGCTACATTATATTACGATCATAATGCAACTTTAGATCAGTAGGTAACTAATCTAAATCAGGTCAGAATCGAAAGTCAAAGCAGAAGTCAAACTTTACGACTTTCGGTTGCGAACCGACCCTAGAACTGAAACTGACGAGCCGAACATGTTCTTACATGTTCTAATAATTACTACCAACATGTTTAAGTGTCAAAACAGGTTTCATAACATATATAAGATCAATTTATAATTTTTCCGAAAAATGGCCTGTTGACTTTTTAATATCATAACTTTGACCCATCAATTGGTCTAGCAAACGTGATCTTCAGGAGGTGCCCTTTATAGGGGTTAACACCTACCTTGTTACGATCACTTAGCCATGTTCATTTCAAACAATGGTTGGACCATAATGGTCTTAACAGAAAGTCAAAGCGTTTTCTGAAAAACGCTTGACTTTTGGCAATAAAAGCCTATAAACGAAAATGCAAGAGTAAGGAACACTTACAAGAGGTTCAACAATGCAAGAGAACTAAGTTGGATGCTCTTTTCAGCTTGGAACTTCCAGAGGATGGAGAAGAGTGAATTAATGAGAAAGGTTCAAGTTGGAATGAGAACTTATGCACCTATTTATAGTTGGAAAGCTCAAAGGAGGTAAAGCCATGTGTTTAGGGGTGTAAGAAGAAGCTTACAAGTGTCCCAAAACGTGGCATAGCTGACTACAAGTCCATGGTTTCGAATTTAAATGGTTTTGGAGCTTTGCTTGGAGATCAAACAAAACTTTCTGCAGCAGACACTCTCTGGCGGGCGGCGAGAAGCACAAGCCCTGCCTCTTGCGCCCCGCGAGCGCCCCTAAGGCAGTTTCAAACTTTGACACTTTAGCCCCTTAACTTGTAAAAGCTTATAGAAACCTTTTTAAACACCTTTTTGGCACTTTTAATCCTCCGTAGATAATACTTGGCATACCCGGGATTATGCCCGGACATTGTCGAGCTCTCGGTTCTTTAAAAGGTCACTCAGAGGTAAGAATTAACATGTTGACACTTTTAATCCCTCCATCATCCAACTTTCACATATTTACAAAATTGAACCCTCTCGTCCAACAAATGGCACGTATGAGAGTTAAGACTTCACAAAAGATCACTTAGAGGCTTTAAGCATGTTGATTCCGAAGTCACTCAGAGGCTGGGCATGTTGACATATCAGTCACTCAAAGGCCAAATTTCAAGCATGTTGACATATCAGTCACTCAGAGGCTGTTATTTATGCATGTTGACATCGGACCGTCACTCAGAGGCTCAGATTGAGCATGTTGACGCCTTTAGTCCTTATTGGTCTTTAACAGACTTATTTAAAATATAACACGTGTCACTATACTATTGGACAAGTTTTACAGGGTGTTACATCCTCACCCCCTTAAAAGAAATCTCGACCTCGAGATTTTATTCAAAAAGATGGGGTACTTTTGTCGCATAGTGGACTCAACCTCCCATGTATACTCGGGACTTCTAAAGGCGTCCCACTTAACCTTTACTATAGGTATCATCTTTCTTCGGAGCTTCTTAACCTGTCGATCCTCGATCAAAATTGGTTTCTCAATGAACCTCAGGTTTTCATCAATTTGCACATCTTCGTGCGATATTGCTAGCGACTCATCGGCTAGACATTTCTTTAGGTTAGATATGTGGAATACATCATGAATTCCACTAAGCTCCTCTGGCAACCTGAGCTTATAAGCTACAGCGCCGACACATTCGATTATCTCGAAGGGTCCTATATATCTTGGGCTCAACTTGCCCTTCTTTCCAAAACGCATCACACCTTTCCAGGGTGATACTTTCAGCATGACCTTGTCCCCTACTTGGAACTTAAGAGGTTTTCGCCTATTGTCAGCATAGCTCTTCTGCCTATCCCTGGCAGTTTTGAGACGATCACGGATTTGCACAATCTTTTCCGTGGTTTCTAGGACAATCTCAGGTCCTGATAGTTGGGCTTCCCCAACTTCTACCCAGCACACGGGCGGTCTGCATTTTCTCCCATACAAGGCTTCAAAAGGAGCAGCCTTGATGCTAGTATGGTAGCTGTTATTGTAGGAGAACTCTATTAGGGGTAAGTGGTCATCCCAACTTCCACCTAAATCAATCACACATGCCCTAGCATGTCTTCCGGTGTCTGGATAGTACGCTCACTTTGACCATCAGTCTGTGGATGGTAAGCCGTACTAAAATTTAATCGTGTGCCTAACGATTGTTGGAAAATTTTGCAAAAGTGAGATGTGTATCTAGTATCTCTGTTAGATACAATAGATACTAGCACACCGTGTAGGGATACAATCTTGTCCACATACAACTTAGCCAATTTGTCAGAACTATAAGTCTCTTTAATTGGCAAGAAATGCGCTGACTTAGTCAGCCTATCCACTATGACCCAAATAGTGTCATTACCACTTTTGGTCTTTGGAACTTGGTAATCAAATCCATAGTTACCATTTCCCATTTCTACGTGGGAATTTCAAGCTGTTGTAGAAGTCCTGACGTCTTTGATGTTCGGCCTTAACTTGCGGACACGTCAGACACTAAGCTACATAAGCGGCTATGGATTTCTTCAAACCCATCCACCAATAATTTCTCTTCAAATCTTGATACATTTTTTCACCACCCGGGTGAACAGAGTATCTTGAATTATGCGCTTCCTGGAGGATTAGATCTCTAAGTCCTCCAAAGATCGGAACCCAAATTCTATCATTAAATCTTAGGATTCCATCCTTTCCAGGCGTTAATTGATCAACAGATCCGCCTAATCCTTCATTAGGAATATTAGCCTCTAACAGGGCTTGCTTTTGCGCATCTAATAGTTTCTCATTCAAGCTATTTCTGAGCTCAATGCTCTTAGCGTTAATCCTTATAGGTTTAACCTTTTCCTTGCGACTTAAGGCATTGGCAACTACATTTGCCTTGCCTGGATGGTAATGAACCTCGCAATCATAATCATTAAGTGTTTCCATCCATCGACGTTGTCGCATGTTCAATTCCTTTTGATTGAACAGGTGCTGGAGACTTTTATGGTCAGTGTATATAACACATTTCGTACCATACAAGTAATGTCTCCATAATTTTAGTGCAAATACAACGGCACCCAGTTCCAAATCATGGGTGGTGTAATTCTTTTCATGCACTTATAATTGTCGTGATGCATAAGTAATTACCTTGCCGTTTTGCATTAGCACACAACTCATACCGGTGTGTGAAGCATCACAATAGACAACAAAGTTCCCAATACCCTCGGGTAGAGATAACACAGGAGCATTGCTCAACTTGTGATTTAGAATCTCAAAGATTCTTGTTGCTTTGGACCCCAATTATACTTAACATTCTTACGGGTCAAGGTAGTTAGAGGAGTGGCTATTCTTGAAAAGTCCTCAATGAACCTTCTATAATAACCAGCCAGTCCTAAGAAACTACGAATCTCAGATGGATTCTTGGGAACTTCCCAATTCATTATGGCTTCTATTTTAGCGGGATCCACTTGGATACCACGCTCACTTACCATATGTCCAAGGAATTGGACTTCTCTAAGCCAAATTCGCATTTAGAGAACTTTGCATAAAGTTTCTCTTGTCTGAACAATTCTAGAATGCAGCGAAGATGTTTCTAATGATCAGCTTGATTACGAGAATAGATAAGTATGTCGTCTATGAAGACAATGACAAACTTATCCAAATATGGTTTACAGACTCTATTCATGAGGTTCATGAATGCTGCTGGTGTATTGGTGAGTCCAAAAGGCATCACCAAGAATTCAAATGACCATCGCGGGTCTTGAAGGCTGTCTTAGGAACATCTTTACTCCTAACCTTCAGTTGATGATATCCTGATCTCAAATCGATCTTGGAGAAATAACTAGCCCCTTGAAGTTGGTCAAATAAATCGTCGATCCTGGGCAGAGGATATCTATTCTTGATTGTCAACTTGTTCAGCTCTCGGTAATCGATACACATTCGCATCGAACCGTCTTTCTTCTTTACAAAGAGTGTAGGAGCTCCCTAAGGCGAGGAACCCGGTTGAATAAAACCTTTCTCCAAGAGTTCATCCAATTGAACCGTTAACTCATTCATTTTGGTTGGAGCTAGTCTATATGGAGCTCTAGCCACTTGTGCTGATCCTGGTATGATGTCTATTCTAAACTCCACTTGCCTGTCTGGAGGTAGGCCTGGTAATTCCTCAGGGAAAACATCGGGATGCTCTGAGATAACTGGTTGATCTTCAAGGTTCGGCTTAGATTTATTTATGGTGACTTGTGCCATGTATATGACACAGCCTCTTCTCAAACACTTGGATGCCTTAAATAACGACACCTTGTCTGGCAATCCATAGTGTGAGTCTCCAGGGATGGTGACCACTTCACCAGATGGGGTTTTAATTTCAATGAGCTTTTTATCGCAGGCAATGCGAGCTTGGTTATGAGATAACCAATCCATGCCTAAGACAACATCGAACACGCCAATTTCATTGGCAGAAGAGAGATAGGGATGGAATGATTTTTAATGAATATAGAGCATCCATCAAAAATGGACGATGTGGATTCTATCGTTCCATCAGCAAGTTTTATCTCATAGGTTTTATCTAGAGTTCTTATGGGTAAATTTAATAGTTTACTAAACTTATGATCGACAAAAGATCTATCTGCACCCGAATCAAAAAGAACTCTAGCATAATTATTATTAATGGGGAAAGTACCTGTTATGACGTTATTGTCATTAACAGCTTCCTTAGCAGTTAGTCGAAAGGCGCGTGCATTCCCCTTCTTGGCCTCTCCAGGCTTCGAATTATTCCTTGCATTCTTAGGGCAGTTACTTGCAATGTGCCCTTTTTCATTGCAGATATAGCATACAGCATCCTTAAGGTCCTTGCACTCAAGGGTCTTATGCCCTCGTCTTCTACAAATGCCACAAGGTCTAGCTTGTGGGTCAGGATTACACTATCCCCAGTGTCTTCGGTTGCAAGTCTTACAGAATGGCACCACAACCGACTTGCCTTGGTTCCCTTTGAATCTCCCTTTATTTTTCTTTTTAAATTTATGGGAGTTGTCTTCTTCTCTCTTTCTTTTTCCGTCAGTTTCAGGCTTAACTGATTTCTGCCTTACTATATCAAGGGTGAGAGAGAGAGATAGGTCTATGGCAGACCTATAGGTATTCGGCTGAGCAGCCTTACCATGCCCTTAATCTCGGGCGCTAATCCATTGATAAAACGCGCAATGCGTTTGGATTCTGGGGTGATTAGATAGGAAACTAACCTAGATAGGGAGTTGAAATCGGAAACATACTTCCGACAATCTAGGTTTTTCATTGATAGAGACAAGAATCTGTCTCTATTTTCTCCACCTCATGGGGTGGGCAGTAGGTTTCCTTAATAAGGTCCATAAACTTAGACCATCCCAGATTATGCAGGTATACTTTACATGTTGACTGAATCATGGCCTTCCACCATGTTAGGGCATCGCCCTTAAAGGATTGTGATACATACTTGACCACATCCTTTTCAGCACAACCGCTGATGTCTACAATGGTCTCCATTTCATCCAGCCACTTCAGGGCTTCTACAGCTCCTTTCTCCCCGTTAAAGTCTTGGGGTTTGCAGGAGACGAAATACTTATAGGTACATCTGCCTTTAACAGAACGGGACCTTTCAGCATAGTCTATCCTCTAAGGTTCACTCTTCGCATTTGATGAGCGAACAGAGCTCTCCTTATGAGCTGAGGATGATGGAATTGATAATGGCCTAGAGCAAGTAGCACTCGACTCTCTTAACTTCTCTATGGTCTTACCCATGGCCTTTTCTACAGCCGCATCAATGCGTGCTTGGAAGTCATTATTACTTATGGCTACATTTTCGGTGTTTTTAGAGTTGACGTTCCGATGGCTACTTTGTGCCTCATTTGAATTAGCCATTCTTTAAAGCTTTGGTTCTATATACCAAATACAATTTTCTTTTAGCCATGGCATATCAACCATATCGGCTTTCAACATTGGATATAAAAATCAATTGTCTATACTAGTGTGAATAACATCACAACTCTTAGGCTTAATATAACTATATTTGGCCTAGGTCTTAATAGGACCATCATAGGCAAATTACAATCTGGACATAGTCCATTTATTACTAGACATGGGATCGCAATGTCACAACTATCATCGAAAATTTTATAGCACATAGGCTTGTCACAAGGGACACTAAATATGGCACATAGGCCTGTCATAAATGGACATAAAGTATGGCACCAAGGCCTTTCACTAATGGACATAAATAGGGCACATAGGCACTACATTACTAATGGATGTTTAGTCACCGCACTGGTGGTATTAGTCGGGATCAGAATAGATCACATAGGCTATATAGAATAGATCATAACCCGAAAGGGTAATACATCACTTAATGGTTGTTTTATTCATCACCACACTGGTGATATTTAGCCGGAATCATACAGATTACAAGGGCTATTTAGCCGAGATCAAATAGATCACAAGGGCTATTTTAGCAGGGATCAAACAGATCACAAGGGCTATTTAGCCGGGATCAAATAGATCACAAGGGCTATATAAAATACATCTCTAATGGATGTTTTATCCATCACTGCGCTGGTGATATTTAGCCGGGATCAAACAGATCACAAGGGCTATTTAGCCGGGATCAAATAGATCACAAGGGCTATTTTAGCCGGGATCAAACAGATCACAAGGGCTATTCAGCCGGGATCAAATAGATCACAAGGGCTATATAAAATACATCTCTAATGGATGTTTTATTCATCACCGCACTGGTGATATTTAGCCGGGATCAAACAGATCACAAAGGCTATTTAGCCGGGATCAAACAGATCACAAGGGCTATTCAGCCGGGATCAAATAGATCACGAGGGCTATTTTAGCCGGGATCAAACAGATCACAAGGGCTATTTAGCCGGGATCAAATAGATCACAAGGGCTATATAAAATACATCCCTAATGGATGTTTTATTCATCACCGCACTAGTGATATTAAGTCGGGATCAAACAGATCACAAAGGCTATTTAGCCGGGATCAAACAGATCACAAGGGCTATTCAGCCGGGATCAAACAGATCACAAGGGCTATTTTAGCCGGGATCAAACAGATCACAAGGGCTATTTTAGCCGGGGTCAAACAGATCACAAGGGCAATTCAGCCGGGATCAAACAGATCACAAGGGCTATTCAGCCGGGATCAAACAGATCACAAGGGCTATTCAGCAGGATCAAACAGATCACAAAGGCTATGTAAGGTTAGGACATAGTCCATTACCTTGAAGGCTAGCGTGATTACTCAAGTCACACTACCAAGAGTATTAACATTTCTTAATGTTAATATATGAGTACCTAAATGATTGATTAATGGTCCCGGTCACCTTCGACCTTAGCGACCTTGGAGGTTTGGACCTAGTCCCTTACCTCTGGATAGATGGATATCTTCCCTTAACTATCCTGATAGAAGACCCCTTCGTACTTAACTATCATTTCTTGGCCAATATGTGGTCTACGCCACTTGGCATAATCAATCCATTAAGATCTTTTGGAATTATAACAGAGCGTAAATTTCGAATAAAATCGAGATGCTCGTTTTCAAGAGGATGATTTACATATATATATAATTCCAAAGTACTTCATTAAATTTCCATAAGAAATTACAATACTAGGAAAATGAAATACACTTGTCCATGCAAGGACTTTAAATAAACATGTCCACGCAGGGACCAAAGAAACAACAATGTCCTGGCAAGGACTACATATTATTAGAAGAGACTTCACTCGTCTTTATTTCCTTTTACCAACTTGGAGAGTTTCTTGAAGAACTTGTTTGTCTTCTTCTCCGTTTTCTCCGCCTACTGTTGCATTTCTTTCATTCTTTCCAAGGCCTCATTGATGGCCTCAAGTGGTGACGGAGGTTGTGATTGTGGTTGTGGCATAACCCTGGTACCCTTAAGTTGGATATCCAGTCGGTGGATAAGTAGGTGGGAAAGGAGACGGGTAAAGTGCATTGTGCATAACTGCTTGCATATATGGGTCTTGCGACCATGCTTGATAGTACACCTGTGTAGACGGGTTATAAGGATCATATCCAGATGTGTCTGGATATGTGGGGATTGGGTTAGTATAACCCGATGGTGGTGGTTGAACTGTAGGTGTGGGTATTGGTGTTGGTTCAACCACAGGTGAGGTGTTAGAGGGCCCACCAATTTGTGGGTCCTCTTGAATTGTGGGGTAAGAATTGGGCAAAGGTGGCAGCGATCCTGACCTTTTACCGGCACGTACCGACATACGTGCTTCACGCTTCCTCCTTGGTGGTTCAGGTGGTGGTTGAGGTTGGTCCACTGGTTCCATGTGGACATCTTCTTGAACAGGAGGTGGTTGAGAGTGGTGAGAAGGAGTGTGGGCGAAGGTGAATTGGTTCCAGTATTGGTCCCACTCATTAGGACCTTGGTAGGGCGATTCGGCATACGAGTTTGAATCGCTCGATATTTCAATGGGATGCACATTTGATCCTGACGGTGGCATCTCCGGGTCGGAGTCCTCATCCATGGGATGTGGCTCGTCCAACTGATTTTGATCGGCTGGAGGTGTGTTAAAATAATGGTTAGGATTAAATTCTTCATGGTAAGAGTGTCAATGGGAGTGGTGAGAGTGGTGAGACTGGTGTGAGTGGTAGGAGTGGTAAGAATTTTGGAAATGTGAGGGCGAGTGTCTATTAGAGACAGAACGTCTCGCTGGTTGCCATGTAGACGAATCCCCTGATTCTTGGTAAGCATCTAGATTATGAGGCTGAGGGGGTATGCGCCCTGATGATCCTCCCCTCATTGGACCTTTTCCTCTTCAACTTTGTCCTCTCACACGTGGCGGCATTTTCCTGTTAAAAATCAATTCAAAAAATATACTAATAACTTAATAATGAAATGAGTAAATCCTAGGTCAATGCCTAGACTCGGAAGTCTAAGGAATGTGCTCGTGTAAGTTTGAGATTAAACACAAGAAGGATAGTGTTTAATTCTCTCAAACGTTGGCTCTGATACCAACCCTGTCACACCCCGGATTTCCAACCCGAAATCCGTACACCGGTGGGCCCGGGTGGGGAGTATCGTGAAGTAAGTTGATAATCATCATAGTCAATTAAACACGGCACAGCGGAAGTCTTAGAGTAAAATTACTATTACAAACCGAATGTTCAAAAATACAAAATAATATACAAGCTTGTAATAGAAGATCCACAGGCGGATCATTAAAATGTACATAGAAAGAATACAAAACAAACTTTGGGCAGATCTAAGGATTTGCACGATCCTCTTATTCACTACCGAGCAGCTTCCGGCCTATTTCGTATTGTACCTGCAGTTTAGCCTTTGGACGATACGTCAGCTTACGCTGGTATATACACCCAACTGACTCATTTTGAAAACTTTAAAATAGTTTTTAAGTGCAAAACGACACAAAATCTTTTATTAACTTGGGAAAGTTGACCTTGCAACCTTGTATCAGATTCACATGTTTGTCAATACATACAGGGCCCGGGACAGAAACCGAGACATGATTAAATACACACCACTCAGGTACTCACGAAGGAGTCATCCCCAACGTCTTGGGCATATTGCATAAGAGCATCAAAGGGTGTATGCCTACACCCGTGCTAAGGTCGTGGCCAATAACTAATGTATTGAGCCCAGGATATCTAGGACATGGTAATTTAACCCGCGATGTTTAAGTTATCAAACAAAACTGATTAAAACGAAATATGCGGGTTTACTAGCCACAAGCGGGCATTTGATTGACCGCATTTTGGACCAAGCGGTAATAATTTACCGTATCCCAAGCCCGTATAGGGAAAATAAGTCGAGAGTATTTACCTGAGCTTGTCTTCTTCTTTTATTTTTAAATAACTCAGCCATATACAAAAGTACCATGTGAAGATTGTCACACCCCGACCCGCAGCTGAATAAGAGTCGGGCATAATTGGGTTATCACCAAAGCTCATGATGTTTACTAAAATGTTTCATATTTATTAAATTCAAATTACAACTTCAATATTTCAAACAAGTCCATACAATTACAAGTAATAAGTAACTAAATAAACAATCCAAAGGCTAAACTGATTTATTCTTCAAGGCCGTCCTATATGTTTCTTGCTGCAACTGGATCACCTGTATCATGTGTAAAAATGGGGGTTTTGGGTCAACAAAAGTTGGCGAGTGAACCTTGTTAGAAAACATTTATTATTGATTTCTTGTTGAATTTAATATGGAAAAATTGTGCAATAATCATATGTGGGCAAACATAAATAAACATACAATAACAAACCACCTTGCATGAGTATATAACATGAATGATAATGTATATGTTGGCAACGTCACGTTCCGCTCATAAGTAATGGGGAACGGACGGCCTATGATAATGTATGTGCGATCAAGGCTCAATCAAACGGAGCCGATCGTATGTTGGCAACGCCACGTTCCGCTCATAGGTAATGGGGAACGGTTCCGCTCATAGGTAATGGGGAACAGACGAGACTATGATGATGTATGTACTGAAATGATAAATTTAATCTAAACATTAACCACACAAACAATTAATACATATTGGATACACATTTGATCATGGATATGATGGATGCACAAGTGTTTAAATGTAATAAAAATAAGACACATGATACACCCCAAAAAGTGATTAAAACGGGGAATTTGTAGAGATTCACTCACATTGGGTGCGTTCGTTTGATGATGTTGAATGCGCACGAGCTTAGAGGGTTGATCGACGAGTAATAACTAACCTAAATAATAACGAAAAGGTACGATACATAAGTGGATTTTATTAACAATTTTAATAGGATTTTTAGATTT
Organism: Scalesia atractyloides; assembly: GCA_947069175.1. NCBI lineage: Eukaryota > Viridiplantae > Streptophyta > Magnoliopsida > Asterales > Asteraceae > Scalesia > Scalesia atractyloides. The sequence continues at coordinate 37,049,956 of CAMTDV010000001.1, forward strand.
ATTTTTGTGAGTTTAAGGTCATTTTCTAACTTTAAAAATATTATTTTTAAGTATTTTTAATTGATTTTTAAATTAAATAAATAAATAAAAATATAAAAAAATGTTGATTTTTTTGGGTTGACCGTTGACCATTGACTTTGACTGTTAACCGGTTCGGACTTTGTGTATGTATGCGCTGAGTGAGGTTCGAACTTGTGACCTCCCGTACGCGTGCACGCAGCTCTACCAACTGAGCTACGTGTCTAACCCGAAATAATCTATGTTTTAATTATATATATATACTAATTAAATGTTTAATTTATTTGGTTTTATATTAAAAGAATTTAAATGGTTGAACCGGTGTCAGGAAGCCGGATCGAACTCGGGTTCTTTGGTTTGTAAGCGCACAGCCCAACCAGTTGGGCTGTGTGACTTATCTGTTAAACTTACAGTTTTTATTAATCTTAAAAACATCCTGGGTCCTACTCTGATTCAGTAACAAAAAAATTGGTTTTAATTCGGAAAGCCGGTGCGTTTGTAAGATTCGAACTCGTGACGTGCGCTATGTGTTTGCACACAGTCCACCGCTGGACTGTGTGTCTAACCCGGTTTAATATTCAATTTATATAATACTTATACACAACGTCGACTTCGTCTTCTTTTTTCAAAGACACAGAACAACGATTATTCGACTGTTCTTGTTTAATTCGATTAACGGACATATAAATGATTAAAATGAAATGGATAAAGAAGGTTTTGGAAATGAATGTACCGGAAAGATGATTTTCTCAGAACTCCGGCAAAGGTCGTCGGCTCTGTTTTATGAATTCCGTCTGAGCGGACCAATTAACAGTTTTGATTAACTAATTGTGAAACTGAGTTACTAAGCAAAGATTATCAGAGAGTTTAGATGTTTGTACCGATTCACAGCGTGTTTTCGGAATTGTCCAGAGATTTTTCGGCGAGTGCTGAATATCCGGTAACGTCGTCTGGGACCGATTCTGGTTGAAGGATTTAAGTTAGTATGAGTCTAACAATGGATAGAAGATGAAAGAATTGAGAAATTTACCGATTCGATGAATGTCACGGTTTTCCGGCAAAAGTCCGGCGATATCAGAAAACGTTTCCGATGAACAGAAATTAGAGCGAAAGTGAAATTTAAGGTTCTGCGAGTGTTTCCAAGTTATGAGACGATGAAATTGTCAGTGTAAAACAGGAGAAATATGATTTCGGTTTTCAAAACTCAAAATCATATGAAGCGAGTTCATTGAAGACGGAATTGATTAAGAACGTGGGCAGCAATTGATTCTTCGGTTATAATCAGTAATTAGCGATCACTCAAACGTCTCTGGATGGTTGAAAGCCGATGATCGGTTTCAGTTTTGGCGCAACAGATGAATTCACGGGGAACTTAAGTTTTATTGATTCCTTGTTTACACAAAAGAATCAAGTGGCGGAGTGGTGAAAGGCTTGTGTTTTAAGTGAGCCGGCTGACCCGGGTTCGAAACCCGGGAGCGACTTTTATTTTTTCTTCGACCGTTTTTTATTGTTTATTAATTATATTTTATAAATTCTAGTATATTTATTAATTATGTATTGTTTAAAATTAAAAGGAGCATTAAATAAGTAACGAAAATTTGAAACTGACTATTCGATTAATAAACGAAGCGGGTTTTGAAAACCCGTTTTTCGACGGATGTTACACAGATAGCATTTACCAGGAAGGCTCTAGTCTGGATTATGGCATAAGCTAGCCAATTAAATACTAACGGTCTTATAATCCGATTAGTGTACATGATCATTACGTATAACGCTTGATTAAACGATGATCGGATAGAATGTAGTTTAATCCCGACAAGTACTTGACTTGTATAATATGGGTAAACTATATACATTCTGAATTTTGAAACTTAAATGACAAGGTTAAACCTGTTTCGGTTAATTTTCGTAAAATAGATACATATACGTAACTATGCGCATATTAGTGATATCGGGTAACCGGATAAGTTATGGACAAGTTCTATATGCCATTATACTTTAAATAAGTTAAGATATCAGTAGGATATCAACTTGTATGCCTGTCAAGATTTTAAAAATGAAATTATGCCTCATAAGGGTGTTTTGGTAATTTCATATCATATAAAAGGAACTTGAATATAATTTAATGTTATGATTATAAGTATTCTAGAAAAATACTTTATTTATGATATAATATTAGTAGGATATCAATTATATGTGTAAATTATCTTTTATGACCAAACTATGCACCGAAGGGGCATTTTGGTCATTTTACGCATAGTTTATAAATTATTTGGGATTCTGAGTTTATAATATGTACCTACTGTAAATATGTTTAAAAATAAGTTTTAAAAGCAGTAGGTATCAAGTCTTGGTCAATAATATGGTTCAAAACCATACTACGCGCCGAAACGGCGCTTATGTCGTAAAATAACGTCTTTATGTGATGTTTATGAAATCTGATATTAGGGTCTGATTAAAATGTTTAAAATATGTTATTTAATATAATATATCAGTAGATAATTGATTTATCTTGAAAAGATTGATTAAAACCATTTTATGAGCCACAAGGGCTAAAACCGTCATTTATCGACATAGTTTAAGAACTTTCTTGAAAACTCAGTTTACAACTTGGTCTAACTCCCCAAATAATCCTACTTATAATATTATATCATTAGAAAACTCATTTTCAAGTTCATTACTATTTAAAACCTTATTTTATGCAAAAAGGACATTTTGGTCAAAGACGACATAATTATGGAACTTGCGCATAAACTTGGATTCTGATTATGACCATTTAATATAACTTTAGAGGGTTATGCTACATTATATTATGATCATAATGCAACTTTAGATCAGTAGGTAACTAATGTAAATCGGGTCAGAATCGAAAGTCAAAGCAGAAGTCAAACTTTGCGACTTTCGGTTGCGAACCGACCCTAGAACTGAAACTCATGAGCCGAACATGTTCTTACATGTTCTAATAATTACTACCAACTTGTTTAAGTGTCAAAACAAGTTTCATAACATATATAAGATCAATTTATAATTTTTCTAAAAAATGGCCTGTTTGACTTTTTAATATCATAACTTTGACCCGTCAATTGGTCTAGTAAACGTGATCTTCAGGAGGTGCCCTTTATAGGGGTTAACACCTACCTTATTACGATCACTTATCCATGTTCATTTTGAACAATGACTGGACCATAATGGTATTAACTGAAAGTCAAAGCGTTTTCTGAAAAACGCTTGACTTTTGGCTATAAATACCTATAAACAAAAATGCAAGAGTAAGGAACACTTACAAGGTTCCTACAATGCAAGAGAACTAAGTTGGATGCTCCTTTCAGCTAGGAACTTCCAGAGGAGGGAGAAGAGTGAATTAATGAGAAAGGTGCAAGTTGGAATGAGAACTTATGCACCTATTTATAGTTGGAGAGCTCAAAGGAGGTGAAGTCAGGTGTTTAGGGGCGTAAGAAGAAGCTTACAAGTGTCCTAAAACGTGGCATAGCTGATTACAAGTCCATGGTTTCGAATTTAAATTGTTTTGGAGCTTTGCTTGGAGACCAAACAAAACTTTCTGCAGCAGACACTCTCTGGCGGGCGGCGAGAGGCACAAGCCCTGCCTCTCGCGCCCCGCGAGCGCCCCTAAGGCAGTTTCCAACTTTGACACTTTAGCCCTTAACTTGTAAAAGCTTATAAAAACCTTTTTAAACACCTTTTTGGCACTTTTAGCCCTCCGTAGCCAATGCTTGGCATACCCGGGATTATGCCCGGACATTGTCGAGCTCTCGGTTCGTTAAAAGGACACTCAGAGGTAAGAATTAACATGTTGACGCTTTTAATCCCTCCATCATCCAACTTTCACATATTTACAAAATTGAACCCTCTCGTACAACAAATGGCACGTATGAGAGTTAGGACTTCACAAAAGATCACTCAGAGGCTTATTATAAGCATGTTGATTCCGATGTCACTCAGAGGCTGGGCATGTTGACATATCAGTCACTCAGAGGCCAAATTTCAAGCATGTTAACATATCAGTCACTCAAAGGCTGTTATTTATGCATGTTGACATCGGACCGTCACTCAGAGGCTCAGATTGAGCATGTTGATGCCTTTAGTCCTTATTGGTCTTTAACAGACTTATTTAAAATACAACACGTGTCACTATACTATTGGACACGGTTTTACAGGGTGTTACATATATAGAGAAATTCAAAGCTTGTGATATAAAATAATGTGAAACGTGACATCTCAATTAATAAAATATAATAAGTAAACAATTCATCATGAAATCATATGAATCATTGAGTCAAATGAAACTTAGGATAAAACAATATTTCAAAAATGAAATACTAAAAAATGTAGGGTTGGTATACTTAAAGGTTCAATATGTCTTCCATGCTCACTTTCGTAATCACGTGGGCCCCCGTGATTAACGAGCGTTTGCATGGCCCACATATATCTACTCTTTGACATACAACTAGCCCAAAAGAAATCATGAAATGACAGGGTTTTGGGGTGATATGAAACATTGTGGGAGGGCACCATGACTTAACGTGGGTACGTTTGACTTATCAAAGTGTTGTTGGTTTACGTGACATTTAGTGTGACATGCTTTGGCCTAATAGGTATTGGTACTCTCACCGATGGTCCCCAGGTAGGCAACGGGTCCTGAATGGATTTATACGAATGCCAAGCCTAGACAGGATGTCCCGACTACTGGTACCTAACTCTTCCAGTTACTACATGTCCGTCACTTAGCCCACTTTGACTAGATATGAAACTCAAATAAAATTTGAAACTTTAAATGAAATAATTGAAATTCAAAGGGGTATGGAAAAGAAATAATGAAATCAACATACTTAAATATATATAAAATAATAAATAAAAGGTATATTATTTATTTAATATAGTATGTGTGAACGTGACATGAATAAAAGAGAAACATACTTTAGATAAACAATATAACACATTGCATCATGTAACACACTTTTAACATGTAACAATTAAATAAGTGATCTTGTACATGTGTACATCAAACATTTCAAACTTTCATAAGCTATAAACAATTAATCAAATAAGCACATAAGTAACTATAAAAACACTATAGTCTAAGTCTTTGGTCTAATAACCTATCTTAATTCTCTATAGTCTCGAGGTCTGATACCAATCTATCACATCCTGACCCGCAGCGGATATGGCACGGGGTATGATATGATTGTTTCATAGCTTTTGACATTTATTTAAAGTTTGAATATTTATTATCATCAATATTAATTTGTCTCACATAACCAAATAATTGTCTTAAATAAAACCATACAATATTCAAAATACAAAAGATAACATAAGTCTTGATTTAATTATTCTAAGGCACAATCCTATGTGTCTTCTCAAGTAGCTATCAACCTTGTGTACCTGTTCATGTGTAAAACAAATTTGGGTCAACAATAGTTGGTGAATAGATCTTTATTTGTTTTTATTTAACTTTAAAAGTTTAGTTGATTTTATTTAATAAAAATTATTTAACATGCAATATTAAGTGTAATAGGTGACATAAATCAATTTAATCCAAAAAAACAACCAATCCATAAGTAAATAATATAACATGACATAACGAAACATAAGAAATGAAACAATGATGCGATTCAAGCCCCCGAAAGGCGAAAAGCGATACTATGAAACAATGATGTGATTCAAGCCCCCAAAAGGCAAAAAGCGAAACTATGATACAATGATACGATTCAAGCCCCCAAAAGGCGAAAAACGAAACTATGAAATCTATGACACAAAGCGGTAAACACGTATAGCAAGTAATGTAATATATAAAACAAATAGGAGCACATATGACACTTAACTTGGCATGTTATTGAAAAAGTATATGAATCATATGAAACATGACACATGAAACACCCCAAAAAGTTAATATGACAAAAAAAGGGGAAAAGTAAGATCTACTCACAGTTTTGTGTTCCTTTAAAGCCAACTAATCCGCACGAGTAACGAAAGAGAGATAACACCAAAAGAGACAATCACCCTAAATATTATAACACCAAAATACTTAAATACAATAACACAAGGAAAAATATATAAAAATTACAACCTAATACTTGGGGTCTATACCTAAAAGAAATATAATTTATCCTATCTAATATTGTTTATGTGATATAATAAACCTACTAATTTAATATATACTAAAATGTCAACAGTTAGTAAAATATTTTAAGTTAAAATTTTCTTTTTCTTTAACTTTTTAATTTAATACATACTTTCTTTCTTTCTTCCATAGCTGTTTTATAGTTCATAAAAAAGAAACGTTATAAATTTAGTCATCTAATTAGTTAAAAAAATAAAAGGCACAATCTCATATGTTTTCTTTATTGACAAAAGAAACCCAAATTTTATATAACATTCTTTGATCAATAAAATGAAATTAATAGTTTATGTAGGACCATATATGGTATCTAAAATATAAATTGACTAAAAAAATGTAACTAACTTTTATACGACTTTTTCACATCATATTATGTATGCAAAATTTAAATATAAAAAGCTTTCTTTTTTTCTTGTCGTAGGAAAATATAAAGCTTGTGGTGTTTTAGAAATCTTATGACACGGAAATAAATTTTATGATATGTGGAAAGATTACTCATAATAGAATAAAAAAGTATAATAATATTGGTGATATTGAGAAAAATGGATTTTGTAATTTATATATATATATATATATATATATATATATATATATATATATATATGTTCATTTGACAACAACAACATGATAAACAAAACTAACTACACAAAACGCAAGTTATGTCTAAATTCAAAAGGCAACCTAAGAACTACCCCAAGTACAAGAAATAAATAATAAAGAAAAATAAATCAAAGTAAGATTCGTTATATAATAACTTTAACAACTACCTCCTAGATGAGGATAGTATCGAGATAAAGATGAGGGTGATGTTCATTCTTGTTTCTCCTTCTTGATGGCTTGAGAAAACTTGCAATACTTCAATTGTGGTGGCTAGGGTTTCTTTGAGAGAGATGGTGGTGGCTAGGGTTTTTTTAGAGAGAAGATAGAGATGTTGGAATGACAAAAAGAATTAGGGTTGTTATTTGCTTTTTAAAAGCATTACATGAATCTTTGATTTAGAATATAAAATCTTTCCTTTTTAAAAATGATAAAAAATATTCTTTTTTTTTTAATTCCATGTGACCGGAATTTTAATTTTTTCTTATTATAATATATATACATATATATATATATATATATATATATATATATATATAAAAGAATTAATTCAGCTGCTTAACTTGTTTTTCTCGTATAACTTGAGAGGTATAACGTTTTATAATAATTCGAACATACCGTTGGAACGAGCGCATTTTTCTCTGTTATACGACCTAAGTTTCATAAAATCGGAGTAGAGTCAAAAATAATATATTTTATTTATAACGGCTCGAACTAGTTTACAAACGATTCGGATTCATTTTTTTTCAAACCGGGTACCATTCTTAGCGGATGTTACAGACACGACCCCGTGTCAAAAGTACCAGTACTAATTTTTCAGAAGGAAGACACGGCGGCGTTTTTCGGGGGCATGACCCCGTGTCAAAAGTGCTAGTAACGAAAACTTTCCAGAAGCCAAGCATGGGGTGTGTTTATGGGACACGACCCCGTGTCAATGTTCCAGAATCAAAAAAAATTCTACAGACTTGAGACACGGGGGCGTGCTTATCTTACACGACCCTGTGTTGTACTTACTGCTTTTGAAGATTTTGCTTCGGGAAGTGTTGTTTACGTGCATGGGGTGCCGTTTCAACGTCCCTTTGGTCATTTTCCATATTTACGCACACTTTTGTTTTCTAAACACCATATTTCATTCCATCCGTTCATCATTACAACTAAAAGAAAAATAAAAATTACAAGAAGATTAAGGTCCTAAGATAGATAGTTGGTAGATGCCCTACGAAATTATTACACCTGAAAAGCTTTCCCTAGATAAATCTATGAAAGATTAGCAAAAACCAAAACTCGTTTTCGGAAAATAAGGGCTTTAAGCTATTCCCCAGTGAATGCTCCTTTAGAGTTCGCTGAGCATTTCCTCAATCTCCCTTGAAAGGAAGATGAAGGGCTCATCATCGATCTCCTCTCGTGGAAAAGGAGCGGGTATCAGAACCTCAAAGTAGGCATTGATTTGAGGTTCCGGAGGTATCTCGTCCCAACCAGTGGGATTAATTGTCACACCCGCTAAAATCAAAGTTGGGCGTGATCTGACAGGTATCTTCATTGTACAGCGGAAGTGTAAAATGCAAAGACTTCTAGAAAGTGAATGCCCGCTAAGTACTCAAATCCCCATGGGTTCTTCTATACCAACCGTGCCATAGTTTGAATGTATAACCCGAGAAAGAACATGCGAAAATTCAACATAAAGTTGGCGAGTTAATAGTTTGTTCGAAAAAGATTTGAGATAAATCTTTTTGTAACCGGTTTAAATATTGTTGATAAAACGTAATAAAACCATTTTCATTGGCATGTTTAATTGAAAACTTTGTATTTGAAAAACTTGTATAACTGTCAACGTCCACGTCACGTGAACATTTGAGAGTTCGTATATAGTAATGTGGTATGTAACGTGTCAATGAACTTGATGATCATTAATGTTTTGCAAGGACATTAATATGTGTGATGACATAGGAAGCACTCAACCCTTAACGATTTTATCCGGTCCACCCGGCTAGGACAACAAAAGCACTACATATGGCCACACAAGGACCCATGAGTGGGGCTCGCTACCCCCGATAGATCTACCACTTTTGTTTCATGGTCTTATAAAAGATTAATGGTGCTTAAGAGAGACCCTATCCGCACATGATCTAATATTTCATTCCATAGCTAAACCAAACCATTAAAACATGTATTCCCTCCCATGAGTTGTAAAAGCGAAAACCTTTTAGAAGAAGGGGGCCTAAAATCACGGAGTCTTTATGCCTCGCACAAGTGAGAATGGGCCTAGCCCGTTTGAGTCTAAAAGCAGGACCAACCAGTCCTCTTATTTGTATGAAGTGTAACACCATGACCACGTAAAACAACAAACCGCAACGGAAACGTCAGGGAGTCATGTCACAGAACTATTGTTTCACAACTCATGGAATTTAAAATTTTGTTTTATTAAGTTAAATGTTTACATTGTCTTGGGATAAAAAGAAACAACACATAAATAAATTGTATTTCATGTTTTAAGTTACTAAGGCCCGCGTCCATTCCTACGTGAAGCATGCATCATATTATCAAGCATTGACTCCTGAAACATATGTGAAAAGAGAGTCAGCTTAAAAATTCCGGCGAGTACATATGTTATGTGAGTGTGTCAAATTCGTGGCTTTGTATACATATTGCAACACCTCGTCCAACTTCAAGAGTCGTTAAGTGAAAACCTCGTATCAAAAGTGTTTGATATTGCAATACAATTAACCAACTAAAACAAGTTGGTTAGAGTTGTGAAAACATTATAGCCATGAATCTTGACCAAATTGTTTCTTTTGTAAAAACCTTGTAATAGATTGATTCAAAAGAAAACTCCGTATGGTTTACATCTTTAAGTGAAAATCATTGCATGACATTGTTCAAAATCATTTGTTCGTGTTATAGATCAATCGTTCGTGTCATAAACCAATGGTTCATGTCATAACAAATCGTCCATGTTTTTAATTGTGAAAACTTTTGACCGTTCTTTAATGAACACATTCAAACATGTGTTAACTATACCACCAAAGGGTATCTTTAATAGACCACCAAAGGGTCTCTTTAACTAGACTAACAAATCAACAAATGATTTGTTAATCAGAAACAGTTTTTGTCATTACCCAAACTTCCACCAAATCTAGTGAACAGTCCGATAATGGGATTGTCAGTCCTATGGTACCATAACATACTACTGGTCGGCTCGGCCAAAGCTAATGAATGTCATTCGTGTTATGGATAACGCATCAACAAGTTGTGCACATTATTGAAATCATATTAATTTATATATAAACTATAGACATTGTTTTTGAAAACTTGAAAATGATTTAGCACATACGAGTCACCCCAAAACATTTGCAAAACGTAAAAGAGGAGAACTATGTACTCACTTTGAAAATCATTTTGTATATATAAACCATGTATATTCTTTTGAAATCTTTAACATAATTATCGGCACATATGAATCACCCCAAAACATTTAGAAAATGTAAAAGAGGGGGCTATGTACTCACTTTGAAAATCATTTTGTATATATAAGCCATGCATATTGTTTTAAAATCTTGAAAATAATTATAGGCACATATGAATCACCCAAAACATTTAGAAAATGTAAAAGAGGGGAACTATGCACTCACTTGGGATTGCGAAAGTGTTCTTGATCAACGTAATAAACAAAGCTCAAATGTGTCCTAATGTGTTAGATAAATATGTTAGCGTGTCGGGCCTACAAACGGGAGATCAGATAGAATGAAGTCTTATAAACCAAATGAGTGTTGGAACTCATGTGATATGGTTTAACAAACTTAACATTCTGATTTGGAAAGGATCCTAAGTGCTTTTGACCCATTATGACTCGTTATGTTAGTTTACGCTACTTTAACGGGTCATTAGCGTAAACGCGTGATCGGATGGTTAAACATGTCCTATGATAAGTCTTAAATGTCCAAACATGTTTGAAAATGTTATAACATCAGTTTATATGTCAAAATTTTGGTTACATGTGTTTAAAATGGATTTATGCACAAAAGGGCATTTTGGTCATTTTTAAGACATTAGAAGTGACTTATCATAACTAACCAAACGACGTGACCATAAGGTATAACCTCAGTAGGTTATTCCCTATATAACTATGGTCACAAATATATGTTTGGTCGGATCCTAAGATCGACCAAACGGGTCGGATTCGAAAGTCAAAGCGGTGGTCAAGACCGCTCGACTTACGACCCTAAATAAGCACTAAACTAGAAGTGACGAGTTAGAGATCTCAAAATATGTCTAACTAAGTTTATAAAACTGATTTGGTATCAAAACTTAAAATAGTTTCGTCGTAAAATGCGCGTCATGCGCATTTTTGACCGAAACGTTGACTCGTCACTTCGACTAGCAAACGTGGTAATCAGAAGGTGAAATCGTTAGGGATTATAACATTTGTGATTATGATCATGTTGCAAAGTTCAATTGAACTTTAACTTGACCACATATGGTCAGAACCAAAAGTCAATCAGGAAGCCAAACTGTTCGACTTTTAGCTCAAAATAGCTAAAAAATGAAAGAACTCGGAAGAGTACTTACTCGTGTTGAAGAACACTTTCAGAACTCAAGATAGGAGGCTTCCAAAGGCTGGAAAAAAGCTCCAAGAAGGATAGCAAGAAGAACTTCACACTTTGCTTTGAAGTGTTTTGAAGTGGTGTGAAAAAAATGGAAGAATCATGAGGTATTTATAGTATTTTAGGATTAAGGAGGTGATGACAAGTGTCCTCAAGTGTGGATTAGTGTCCTAACATGTGTCAACACCATATTAAGTGTGGCAAAGTGAGTGTTAGGTGTCAAAAATTGGAGATGGGTGGCAAACTTGGTGAAGAAGGAAAAGTATTTATTATTTTTTTGACACTTTTGGCCCTTGGACTTGTATTTTCACTTGTTTGTCATTTTTAACCCTTTAACCTAATATTTAGGTTATATAAAGGTGTTAAGATATGTGTAACTTGGACTATGCCTGAAAATGTCATGGATGTCGGTTCGTTCGGACGTACGATTACGCGTTTCGCAAAAATGCGTAAAACGCTTTAACGAACACGAAAATGATCAAAATTGTGCAATGATTCACATTTTTGCAATCTCATCAATAAAATAAAAGATTTTATTGCATCAAAAAAATATTTGGATGATACACATGGTTCGTATGTTGAATACGACAAACAGACTTTTGCAGTTTGACGAAAATAGTCCCTGGACTTGTATAAGAGTGTTTTTGTCATATCTAACCCTTCAAAACTTATATCTAACTTATGTAAAGGGTATTTAGGGTATGTATAGCTTATGTCCTTTTTTTCAGAGTGTACATCGCGTTAAACTAACTGCATTTAAGTGTCAGTTAACGAATTACTTCTACAAAAAAAATTTGAGGGTCGAAATCGTTCAAGAAATTGAAATTGTGCAAATGTCTTAGATAATTACACAAATTTCGGAAATAAAACATAGGGTTTCATTGAATACGAAATTGTTTTTGATTGTACAATGATTGAAAAGGCAAAAATGTCACATGCAGGACAACCCAGTCCCGTTGTAAGTAGGACAATCCCGTCCCTAGTCATGAAACCCATGCACGTTTCGAAAATACATGTGTGTTTTGTAAAACCGGTATGTTGACCATACACTTTTCGTAAACCATTTGAGTTTATTGAAATCCATTCGCAACATGGTTTAGAAATACGAATTTTCGTCATCAAAATTTTGTGTACTTTTACAAAACTTGCATGTCTTTCCACCCCCTAAAACATTTATAAAAATGTAAAACTGTAAAAAGTGGGGGTTATGAACTCACCTCGATATCCAATGCAAAGCTAGCTTAATGTGATTGCATAATGTCATTTCCACAACGTGACTCGCTAGCATGCAATCTAAGATATTCCTAAAATAGAATAAATTATATGTTTCTACTAAAAGCGTAGCTAAACTATGTGTCACCATGCTCTACCGAATCGCTAACCGAATGATTCAACGGTAGGTTGTTAACGTAATGGAAAAGAATGAGTTATACTTGTTAAGTTCCATTTAATGTTGGTGATAACATCAAGTTTTGGATACACTAAGTTTCCAAGAGGTTTAGCGTGTATATATATATATATATATATATATTTATGATACGGTATTAGTTGTTCCGACTGGTCGTGTGTGTACGTAGCGAATATTTATATGAAGGTAATATGTTGTAACTCGTATAACGTAGATGTAAATTCATATAGGTATATACATATGATTTTATTTTCACAAGTATTCATATATATATGTGTGTGTGTGTGTGTGTGTGTGTAAGAATCACTTATATTTTAACTTGTAAGGGTTTAACCCTTGTCATTAGAACTTCCTTAATGACGATTTAAGTCACTAATCACGTTTACTCCCGTTAATCACCCCGTTAATCATACTTTAATCGTGATTAGATTTTTAGAAAATTTCACCATAGTTTCCCCTAAACTATGTCGTTTTCCACGTTTTAAAAATGTATTTAAACCATGTTTAAACCCATAATCAAGATCAACTAACAATTTATGGTCACATACTGCTTTGTTTACAACTTATGCACATCATCATCCATGGTTCTTGGTAATTATATGTAACATCCGTCGAAAAACGGGTTTTCAAAACCCGCTTCGTTTATTAATCGAATAATCAGTTTCAAATTTTTGTTGCTCATTTAATGCTTATTTTAATTTAAACAATACATAACTAATAAACATTTTAGAATATGGAAATTAAAATTGTTAAAAAATAAAAATAAATACTTAAAAATGAAAATGGGCTGCCGGGTTTCGAACCCGGGTCAGCCGGAAGACATAACCAACCAGCACTTAACCACTCCGCCACTTGATGCTTTTGTGTAATCAAGGAAACAAATAAAACTTAAGTTACCGTGAATTCACCTGTTTGCGCCAAAAACTAAAACCGATAATCGGCTTTCAACTTTCCATACGTTTGAGTGATCATGAGTTACTGATTATAACCGATGAAGCATTTGCAACCCACGTTTTAATCAATTCAGTCTTCAATTGAATTCGATTCATATGATTTTCGGGTTTGAAAATCGAAATCATTTACTTCCTGATTTACTCTAACAATATCATCGCCTCTCAATTCGGAAACACTCACAGAACCTCCAATTTCACTTTCGCTCTATTTTTCTGTTCGTCGGAAACGCTTTCTGACATCGCCGGACTTTCGCCGGAAAACCGTGTCATTCATCAAAACGGTAAATTTCTCAATTCTTTCATCTTCTATCTATTGTTAGACTTTTACTAACTCAAACCCTTCAACCAGAATCGGTCCCAGACGACGATACCGGATAACCTGCAACCGCCGGAAATTCTCTGAAAATTCTGAAATCACGCTGTGATTCGGTATGAGCATCTAAACTCTCTGATAATTCTTGTTTAGTCACTAAATTTCACAATTAGTTAATCAAAACTGTTAATTGGTCCGCTCAGACGGAATACATAAACAGAGCCGACGACCTTTGCCGGAGTTCTGAGAAAAATCATCTTTCCGGTACATTCATTTCCAAAACCTTCCCTATCCGTTACATTTTAATCATTTATATGTCCGTTAATTGAATTGAACAAGATCAGTCGAATATCAATTGTCTGGGTTGTTTTAGCGAAGAAGATGAAGTTAGGTTGTGTATATATTTAATATAAATCGAGTTATATCTCGGGTTAGACACACAGTCCAGCGGTGGACTGTGTGCATTTGAAACATAGAGATACTGAGTTCGAGTCTGTCCTTGTTCCGATTCGTCACAATATTCAAACCTTTTTATAAAACCCAAATACGGAACCTTTCAGTTAGTATATAAGAGAAATAAAAACAAGTATTTTAACCAGGTTAGACACACAGTCCAGCGGTGGACTGTGTGCAACGTTAAACAACAGGTCCCGGGTTCGAGACCTGTTATGTGCACCGGTTCGACATAATTAAAATCCTTTTTAAAATAAATGAATTCTGAATAAATTAAATAGTGTATAAATATAATTAAAAACAGAAATATTTCGGGTTAGACACGTAGCTCAGTTGGTAGAGTTGCATGCACGCGTACGGGAGGTCACGAGTTCGAACCTCACTCAGTGCAAACAAACACAAGACCGAACCGGTCAACTGTCAAAGTCAATGGTCAACGGTCAACGGTCAACCCAAAAAAAAAGTCAACATTTTTTTTATTATTTTTATTTATTTATTTAATTTAAAAATCAATTAGAAATACTTAAAAATAATATTTTTAAAGTTAGAAAATGACCTTAAACTCACAAAAATATATCTAAAAATCCTATTAAAATTGTTAATAAAATCCACTTATTTACCGTACCTTTTCGTTATTATTTAGGTTAGTTATTCCTTGTCGATCAACCCTCTAAACTCGTGCGCATTCAACTTCATCAAACGAACGCACCCAATGTGAGTGAATCTCTACAAATTCCCCGTTTTAATTACTTTTTGGGGTGTATCATGTGTCTTATTTATATTACATTTAAACACTTGTGCATCCATCATATCTATGATCAAATGTGTATCCAATATGTTTCAATTGTTTGTGTGTTTAATGTTTAGATTAAATTTATCATTTTCAGTACATACATCATCATAGGCCGCCTGTTTCCCCATTACCTATGAGCGGAACCGTTCCCCATTACCTATGAGCGTGAACGAGGCGTTGCCAACATACGATCGGCTCCGTTTGATTGAGCCTTAATCGCACATACATCATCATAGGCCGTCCGTTCCCCATTACCTATGAGCGGAACGTGACGTTGCCAACATATACATTATCATTCATGTTATATACTCATGCAAGGTGGTTTGTTATTGTTATTGTATGTTTATTTACGTTTGCTCACATATGATTATTGCACAATTTTTCCATATTAAATATAACAAGAAATCAATAATAAATGTTTTCTAACAAGGTTCACTCGCCAACTTTTGTTGACCCAAAAACCCCCATTTTTACACATGATACAGGTGATCCAGTTGCAGCAAGAAACATATAGGACGGCTTAGAAGAATAAATCGGTTTAGGTTTTGGATTGTTTATTTAGTTACTTTTTCCTTGTAATTGGATGAACTTGTTTGGAATATTGAAGTTGTAATTTTGAATTTAATAAATATGAAACATATTAGTAAACATCATGAGCTTTGGTGATAACCCAATTATGCCCCGACTCTTATTCCGCTGCGGGTCGGGGTGTGACAGATTGGTATTAGAGCCATGACTATAGGGATATAGGATAGGTTATTAGACCCTTAGAGCCTATACTATAGTTGATTAGAATTTTTAAATTGTTTGTGTGTTACATGCAAAATTCATGATGTTTATATGCTTTATGTTTATTGTTACATTCAATGTTATGCAAGCATGTTCATAAGTACATATTATTATACAATGCCTATCATGAATCATATTCTCATAACATATCATATCCATGAGAGCACACACCACACAATTTCCATGACTTTTGCAACGATTTTTGTATTTTCAAATCACATCAAAGTGAGTTCTCATGACGGGCATGTAGTAACTGGAAGGGTACAAGTACCGGTAGTCGGAACGTCCTGTCTAGGCTTGGCATTCGTATAAATCCAAAATAAAGGACCAGTTTGCCTACCTGGGGACTAACGATGAGAGTACGAAGGACCTATTAGGCCAAAGCATGCTATACCAAACGTCATGTGAGCTAACCCCACTTTGAGTTGTCATTGTGTCTACACCTGGACACCCTCCGACCATACATCTCGCAAACATATTTCATGGTTTTCATTCGGGTGATGCGAGTGTTAAACCGTCAATACCAATGTGAATCCTACTAAGCCAATAGTCATGGGGGCCCACATGACCATACAGGCGATGGTATGGGGGACATTGGAGGCCCAAACATGAGCAAACCCAAGACATCCTATGGATGTAGTTGCATTATTGATGTTTATGTTATTTTTATTTTTTTTACGACACATGACACCTAAAAAGATTCCTTAAACTCACAATCTTCTTATGTATGTTCCTGTAGATGTCGGCTAGGCAACAACGTGGGGGTAGAAGGTCAGGAAGGTCAAACGAACGCTTGGCCACCCAAATCGCAAAACAAATGGCCACGGTGCTTCCTGACATCGTAATTCAAGTCCAACAAGCTCTCGCCACAAATCCCATCAATCCTCCCCATCAAGAAGACCAGAACGTCGACAACCCTCCCTCCAAAAAGTGCTCTTACAAACACTTCAAGTCTTGCGATCCCCCGAAATTTGAAGGGACCGAAGGTGTCACTGCTCTCCTCCACTGGTTTAAGGAAATGGAAAACACCTTCCTAAATTGCGATTGTCCCAAGGATCTCAAGGTACGTTACGCAACCGGGAGACTATTTGGAGTAGCTCTTACCTGGTGGAATACAGAAAAAGGTAAGAGAGGAATCGAAGATGCAATGGCCTTAACGTGGGAGGAGTTAAGGGAAATCATGACGAGACGTTTCTGTCCAAGAAGAGAGATCAAAAAATTAGAGGATGAATTCCACTTGTTAAAGCAAAAGGAAGGAGATCATACTTCCTACAACAAACGGTTTTTAGAGTTGAATCAAATGGTCCCCAACTTGTTCACCCCAGTATACCGCCTAGTCGAACACTATATTCGAGGCCTTCCCTCGAAAATTCAAGACTCAGTTCTAAGCACTTCGCCTGCAACACTTGAAGCTGCTATGGAACTAGCTACCGAGCTTACCGAGAATCGTATTCATAACGGCAAATTTAAGGACGAGAAAAAGAAAGCCCCATTGAGCGCCAAACTTCAAACCATTCCACCTCCTCCTCAAAGTTTGCTAATAAGAGGAAATGAAACACCAGAAACTTTGCTGTCACACAAACAAATTTCCCTATCCCTGCTGCACCCATTACCCAAGTTGCCCCCTCACCTGCACCATATAAAAAGCCATACTCCGGCCCATACCCAAAATGCAACCGTTGCCAATACCATCACTTTCCTGATCATCCCTGCCAACATTGCACCGGCTGTGGCCGCGCAGGTCACACCATTCAAACCTGTCGCGTACTTCAGCGAACGAACCGCCATCAGCCCTCACCCAAACCCACCATCAGATAGTGGGTCAAGCCCAACAACCTTTACTCCTACCACCATCCCAACATGTAGCCCAATCCTACTACCAACCCAACTATCCCATGGTGCAACCTATGCGGGCTTGTTACAACTGTGGAGACCCGAACCACTTCAGGAACACCTGTCCACGCCTGGTGAATATCATCCATGCCGAAGCTCAAGCTAATCCAGTAAACCAGGCTAACCAAGCTCCTCACCTGCAAGAGGAAAAGCTTTCAACATCAACGCCAATCAAGCTAGGGCTGACAACAATGTGATTAACGGTACGTTTCTCATCAATGGTAGTTATGCATCCATGTTATTTGATACTGGCGCGGATAAGAGTTTTGTGTCCTTAGAATTTGAACCCATCCTCAACCAAACTCGTGATAAACTCATGGAATCCATAACGGTAGAAGTTGCTGATGGAAAACCGGTCTCATTAAACTCTATTATAGCAATTGTACTCTCACTCTAAACGATCACGATTTTCCAGTTGACCTCATACCTATGAAGTTGGGGAGTTTCGACATTATAATTGGTATGGACTGGCTCAGCCAACATCATGCTGAAGTTGTATGTTGCGAAAAGTTTATTCGCATTCCTCTTACAAACGGTCAGACTCTACGAATCTTTGGAGAAACCCCTTCGAAAGGATTCAAATTAATGTCCTGTCTTCAAGCCCGAAATTATCTCCGCAAGAATTATGTCGCATTCCTAACTCATGTCGTCAAAAAGGGAATCAAGGAGAAGAAACTTGAAGACATCCCAGTAGTAAAAGATTTTCCGCAAGTTTTTCCTGACGACATTTCAGGACTTCCTCCCGTGAGAGAAGTCGAATACCGCATTGATCTCATACCTGGAGCTACACCAGTTGCAAAATCTCCTTATAGGTTAGCCCCATCTGAGATGCAAGAGCTGGCCAGTCAATTGCAAGAGCTGACTGACAAAGGATTCATACGTCCTAGCTCATCGCCTTGGGGTGCACCTGTCCTTTTTGTGAAGAAGAAAGATGGAACGTTTCTCATGTGTATCGACTACAGAGAACTCAACAAGTTAACGGTTAAGAACCGCTACCCATTACCTCGCATCGATGATCTTCTTGACCAACTTCAAGGCGCCAGCTGTTTTTCAAAAATCGACCTTCGCTCTGGTTATCATCAACTCAGAGTACATGAAGAAGACGTCCCAAAGACCGCCTTCCAAACTCGTTATGGTCATTATGAATTCATGGTCATGCCATTTGGTCTAACCAACGCTCCAGCTGTCTTCATGGATCTAATGAACAGAGTCTGGAAACCCTATCTCGATCGCTTTGTTATAGTCTTCATCGACGACATCCTCATTTACTCAAAGTCTAAGTCTGATCATGAACGACACCTTTGACTCATCCTTACACTCTTAGGGAATGAAAAGCTCTACGCCAAATTCTCCAAATGCGAATTCTGGTTAAAAGAGGTACAATTCCTTGGACATGTCGTCAATGACAAGGGAATACATGTCGACCCCTCAAAGATCAAAGCAGTGCAAGAATGGCAAGCGCCACGTACACCTACCGAAGTAAGATCATTCCTTGGTTTGGCTGGTTATTATTGCCGTTTCATTGCAAATTTCTCCCGCATCGCTGTACCACTCACGGCTTTAACACATAAAGAAAAACCCTTCATATGGGGACCCAAACAAGAAGAAGCCTTCCAAACCCTTAAACAAAAACTCTGTGACGCACCTATCCTCACACTTCCTGAAGGTTGTGATGACTTCGTGGTTTATTGCGACGCGTCAGGGCAAGGACTAGGCTGTGTTCTAATGCAAAGAGGAAAGGTGATAGCTTATGCTTCTAGACAACTCAAAACTCATGAGAAGAACTGCACCACCCACGACCTAGAACTTGGAGCCGTTGTGTTCGCTCTTAAGATATGGAGACATTACCTCTATGGTACCAAGTGTGAAATATACACTGACCACAAGAGCCTCCAACATATCTTCAACCAAAAGGAGTTAAACATGAGACAACGGAGATGGGTCGAACTTCTTAATGACTACGACTGTGAAATTCGGTATCATCCTGGCAAGGCAAACGTGGTGGCCGATGCACTCAGTCGAAAGGGTTATGTGAACTCCATTCGTCTTCTATGTTCGCAAATCATAACAGACATCAAAGATCAAATCCGAGAAGCCCAACATGTATCAGTAACGGAAAACGACGTACGCAGGGAGCTGTCTTGTGGAGCTGAACTTAAAATTGAAACTACATCCGACGGTATTCTGTACTATCTAGATCGTATATGGATTCCCGATCACAATAACCTTCGTGATTTCCTTATGAATGAGGCACACAAAACTCGATACTCTGTACACCCAGGGGCCGACAAGATGTATCAAGACCTTCGATACACCTACTGGTGGCCTGGCATGAAGAAGGATATCGCTGTTTTTGTTTCCAAGTGCCTTACATGTTCCAAAGTAAAAGCTGAACATCAAAGACCCTCAGGACTTCTAGTTCAACCTGAAATACCTGTGTGGAAGTGGGAAAACATAACCATGGACTTCATTACCGGGTTACCTCGCACCTCCAGTGGGTATGACACTATATGGGTAATCATTGATCGTCTTACAGAATCAGCTCACTTCATTCCGATTCGCGAGGACTTCAAGAACGAGAAGTTAGCTCGTATCTACATCAGCGAGATCGTAAGCCGTCATGGTGTACCGTTAAGCATTATTTCAGATCGTGATGGTCGTTTCACTTCACGAACATGGCAAGCCGTACAAGCCGCTTTGGGTACACGATTAGACCTCAGTACCGCTTATCATCCTCAAACTGATGGGCAATCTGAACGCACTATCCAAACTCTTGAAGATATGCTTCGAGCATGTGTCATAGACTTCAAGGGAAATTGGGACGCTCATCTACCATTAGTTGAATTTTCATACAACAACAGCTATCATTCCAGTATCGGCATGGCACCTTTCGAAGATTTATATGGTCGTAAGTGCTGATCTCCAGTATGTTGGCACGAAATTGGAGAAGCTCAAATCACCGGTCCAGAATTGATTCAAGAAACCACAGACAAGATCCATCAAACTCGAAACAATCTTCTAGCGGCACAAAGTCGTCAAAAGAGTTATGCAGACAAACGACGAAAGCCTTTGGAGTTTAACATTGGTGATCATGTACTTTTAAAAGTATCACCGTGGAAGGGAGTAGTTCGTTTTAGCCAGAAGGGCAAGCTAGCACCACGCTACGTAGGACCTTTCAAGATACTCGAAAGAGTAGGACCTGTAGCATACAAGCTTGACCTACCAGAAGAACTCAACAGAATTCACCCCACATTCCACGTATCAAACTTAAAGAAGTGTCTCGCCGATGAAAACCTCCATATTCCTCTAGAAGATATTCAGATCGATGAATCTATGCACTTCATTGAAAGACCAGTAGAGATCATTGTCACACCCTCAATTTCCACTTGCGGAGTTTTACCGCGAGGCGTGTGAACAAACCAGAATCTGAAACACTAGTACGTCGAACGACTCTATATGATTTGATAATACGTTTTCCAAAATCACTTGTTGTAGATTTTATATTACCAATATTTAGCAGAAGCATCAATTTTTAAAGTTTGAGCGGAAGCATAAATAAGTAGTGAAGCGGGCGCCAACACAAACGCCAAAACAAATGAAAAATCCCAAAACAATATTAATAAATAAGACTCGATAAAAGATGTCTTGTTCAATGCATGTGCGTGCACCTAGAGCTCCTAGCGTCCTGAGAAACATGTAAAGAAACAAGTGTCAACATTTAAGATGAGTGAGTTCACAGGTTTTCATAAATTCGTTTGTTCGGTTATAGTTTGTTTACTCCGTTATCCCTAACCCGGGATAACGTATTAGTTCCATTATTCCAACCCGGAATAATAAGTTGTTGCTTCCAATATTCCAACCCGGAATATTAAGTTGTTGTTTCCATTATTCCGAACACGGAATAATAAGTTGTTGCTTCCAATATTCCAAACCCGGAATATTAAGTTGTTTCATAATTAAGTTCAATGTTAACATATATAGGTAGCTAGCCTAAAGTCATGTCACGTAAGAGTTCGCGATCGAAGCTGACTGTTGTGCCTCCGTTTTGCCAGGCCTATCACATGACCATGGCGAAGTTAGGCCAAATTATTCACCCGTTGACCATACCCGGTCGGCTAGCGCGACTAGCTCGGATGGGGCTTGTCGGGCCCAGTAGTACTACTTATAATTTCCCCGCTATTAAACCCAATACTAACGATCCGAGAGATTGACGAGGACTTAAGTGATAAAGCTGCTTAGTGACCATAACATTACATTAACATTAACTTAGTTACCGAATAGTTATGTGACGTTAAATTCGTATAACGTAAAGAGATTGAGTTTGAGAGTGTATACATGTTTCTCCCCTGTTGTTTAAAAACCGGATAAAGTTAGGGGCCGTGAACTCACCTTTATTTGCTCGGTTAGTGTAGCAAAGAAGTTATAAGAGATGGGACTGCTAGTTGCGTCCTAACAAACCAATTAATTTCCAAGTTAGTGTGTGAACACACCAATACAAATTCCACACGTAATTTACACACAAAGTGATACACACAAACAACATATCTAACACTCAAACATGCATGCAAGTATCCTCATGTGATCCTAGTGATTAAAACAACTTATCATAACCATAAACCAATTCATGCCACAATTTGGTGCACACAATCACAAGTTCTCAAATTTCAGCTTAGCACTCATAATTCAGCTGTTTTCTAGGATTTTTATAAAATAGTTCTAACATTCAAAAAATTCCAATATTTTTACAGTAGGTGACATTTATACTATAGAAATTTATATAATTTTTCCAAGTCCTAAATCTTTACCAATTAACCATAAATATTAATATACTAGGCTGCAGTCAGATTTACCGTTTTCTGACTGCAGTCCACGGAAGAATTTATTTAAAAATCACTGATCGTCCAATTAACAAAATTCCAGTTGGAGTTGCCCGGAAATTTCCATACCTAGTTGCTGTACAAAAATCATGACTCAACTCCCTACCGATTTTAAAATCCAACTCAATAAACAACTAACAAAATTTCAGGATTTTCACAGTTTTAGTTACTGAACTTATTTAGCCTTTTAAAAATATCAAACGACTTCAGAAAATTATGAATCCAGCGCCATTAGATTCGTTATTCAAATCTCTACGTTCTAGACATCAGAAAATCCGTTTTTCGACTACTAATGACCGAGTTACAGCCAGATGAAGTCGGCTGTAACTATTATTCAGCAGACTGTTTTCAGCATATCTTTATCATAAACTCGTATAACCCGTTCATGCGATTAACCTAGGCGATCAAGAACTGATTTCTAATCATAGATTAATACTAATAACCTATCCATGCAAACCCTAGTTCTTACTTCTAGTTTTTACAAACAAAACACAGCCTATATATTCAGCTTTCAAACAACATTCCAACTTTCAATCTAGTATTAACAATCCGAAACAATACAATCATCCATCTCATTCAATCATGCAAATCCGAGAACAGCAAAAATCAAGACACATATACTCGAATATGAACTAGCAACATATGATAAATTCTAGACTTTTAATGATAAGGTACACGAACCGTGAGTACTATAAGAGATAGGTGTTCAAGGGTGCTTGCGGCCGAGAGATGATGATGAAGTAGACTGTTTGTGATCGAGGAACTGATCAACTGCTGATCTCGCGACCGAATGGAATAACAAGGGCTGACCAGATCAAGGTGATGAAGAACGAGGTTGCTAGCGATCGAGGAGATGTTGATGGCGATGATTGCTGCTGCTGCGACCGAGAGGAAGAAGCGAACAAGGAAGCTGTCTGCGATCGCAAAGCTGCCGACGGCTGTTGAACCTTTAGGTTTTGTGTTGTGAATGAGGGCATGCATGGGTTTGTATTTATAGGCGCAACAAGATAAGTGGTTACGGTTTGGATAAACATTCATAGCCGAGTAACTTGGATTGATTCGGTTTGGGTTTGGGCTTGATCTCGCGGCCAAGGACTAGGGTGGGTTGGTTTGGTTTGGGTTTGATCGGCCGAATAGTTTTAGGTTTGCTACGGGTTTGGGTTTGATCTTGGCCGAATTAGTTTTAGGTTTTGATCTCGCGGCCAAGACATGTTTGAGTCCTAACATGATTAATTCCTAGAGTTACAATGAATCAAAGTTGGTTCGTGTCGTGGTTCGGTTCAGTTCGTGTACATATCTACCATACTTACTCTATAACTAAAACAATCACACAACACACATCACGTATTCATTTAACTCGTACACGTTAAATACTTAGCATATACATTATTCGACAAGTGTCGCGTTTAAGTTATCTGAAAAACCCGGGATATCACAATCATGGACTTCGGAGAAAAACGTTTAAGACGGAGTCGTATTCCAATTGTTAGGGTACGCTGGGAGTGGAAACGAGGACCTGAATTTACTTGGGAACGTGAAGACTCAATGCGCGAAAAATACCCGCATCTTTTTCCTGTTACCACTACTACTTAAATTTCGGGACGAAATATCTAAAAGTAGGGGATACTGTAACATCCGTCGAAAAACGGGTTTTCAAAACCCGCTTCGTTTATTAATCGAATAATCAGTTTCAAATTTTCGTTGCTCATTTAATGCTTATTTTAATTTTAAACAATACATAACTAATAAACATTTTAGAATATGGAAATTAAAATTGTTAAAAAATAAAAATAACGTAATTAAAAATGAAAATGGGCTGCCGGGTTTCGAACCCGGGTCAGCCGGAAGACATAACCAACCAACACTTAACCACTCCGCCACTTGATGCTTTTGTGTAATCAAGGAAACAAATAAAACTTAAGTTACCGTGAATTCACCTGTTTGCGCTAAAAACTGAAACCGATAATCGGCTTTCAACTTTCCAGACGTTTGAGTGATCATGAGTTACTGATTATAACCGATGAAGCATTTGCAACCCACGTTTTAATCAATTCAGTCTTCAATTGAATTCGATTCATATGATTTTCGGGTTTGAAAACCGAAATCATTTACTTCCTGATTTACTCTAACAATATCATCGCCTCTCAATTCGGAAACACTCATAGAACCTCCAATTTCACTTTCGCTCTATTTTTCTGTTCGTCGGAAACGCTTTCTGACATCGCCGGACTTTCACCGGAAAACCGTGTCATTCATCAAAACGGTGAATTTCTCAATTCTTTCATCTTCTATCTATTGTTAGACTTTTACTAACTCAAACCCTTCAACCAGAATCGGTCCTAGACGACGATACCGGATAACCTGCAACCGCGTGAAATTCTCTGAAAATTCTGAAATCACGCTGTGATTCGGTATGAACATCTAAACTCTCTGATAATTCTTGTTTAGTCACTAAATTTCACAATTTGTTAATCAAAACTGTTAATTGGTCCGCTCAGTCGGAATACATAAACAGAGCCGACGACCTTTGCCGGAGTTCTAAGAAAAATCATCTTTCCGGTACATTCATTTCCAAAACCTTCCCTATCCGTTACATTTTAATCATTTATATGTCCGTTAATTGAATTGAACAAGATCAGTCGAATATCAATTGTCTGGGTTGTTTTAGCGAAGAAGATGAAGTTAGGTTGTGTATATATTTAATATAAATCGGGTTATATCTCGGGTTAGACACACAGTCCAGCGGTGGACTGTGTGCATTTGAAACATAGAGATACCGAGTTCGAGTCTGTCCTTGTTCCGATTCGTCACAATATCCAAACCTTTTTATAAAACCCAAATACGGAACCTTTTAGTTAGTATATAAGAGAAATAAAAACAAGTATTTTAACCAGGTTAGACACACAGCGGTGGACTGTGTGCAACGTTAAACAACAGGTCCCGGGTTCGAGACCTGTTATGTGCACCGGTTCGACATAATTAAAATCCTTTTTAAAATAAATGAATTCTGAATAAATTAAATAGTGTATAAATATAATTAAAAACAGAAATATTTCGGGTTAGACACGTAGCTCAGTTGGTAGAGCTGCGTGCACGCGTACGGGAGGTCACGAGTTCGAACCTCACTCAGTGCAAACAAACACAAGACCGAACCGGTCAACAGTCAAAGTCAATGGTCAACGGTCAACGGTCAACCCAAAAAAAAAGTCAACATTTTTTATTATTTTTATTTATTTATTTAATTTAAAAATCAATTAGAAATACTTAAAAATAATATTTTTAAAGTTAGAAAATGACCTTAAACTCACAAAAATATATCTAAAAATCCTATTAAAATTGTTAATAAAATCCACTTATTTACCGTACCTTTTCGTTATTATTTAGGTTAGTTATTCCTCGTCAATCAACCCTCTAAACTCGTGCGGATTCAACTTCATCAAACGAACGCACCCAATGTGAGTGAATCTCTACAAATTCCCCGTTTTAATCACTTTTTGGAGTGTATCATGTGTCTTATTTATATTACATTTAAACACTTGTGCATCCATCATATCTATGATCAAATGTGTATCCAATATATTTCAATTGTTTGTGTGTTTAATGTTTAGATTAAATTTATCATTTTCAGTACATACATCATCATAGGCCGCCTGTTTCCCCATTACCTATGAGCGGAACCGTTCCCCATTACCTATGAGCCTGAACGAGGCGTTGCCAACATACGATCGGCTCCGTTTGATTGAGCCTTAATCGCACATACATCATCATAGGCCGTCCGTTCCCCATTACCTATAAGCAGAACGTGACGTTGCCAACATATACATTATCATTCATGTTATATACTCATGCAAGGTGGTTTGTTATTGTTATTGTATGTTTATTACGTTTGCTCACATATGATTATTGCACAATTTTTCCATATTAAATATAACAAGAAATCAATAATAAATGTTTTCTAACAAGGTTCACTCGCCAACTTTTGTTGACCCAAAAACCCCCATTTTTACACATGATACAGGTGATCCAGTTGCAGCAAGAAACATATAGGACGGCTTAGAAGAATAAATCGGTTTAGGTTTTGGATTGTTTATTTAGTTACTTTTTCCTTGTAATTGGATGAACTTGTTTGGAATATTGAAGTTGTAATTTTGAATTTAATAAATATGAAACATATTAGTAAACATCATGAGCTTTGGTGATAACCCAATTATGCCCCGACTCTTATTCCGCTGCGGGTCGGGGTGTGACATTATATGCTCACTAATTTTCTTAACAATACAATGAGATTTCAACATATTTATTAGCATTTTAAGCCATCATTTTTATTACATCATTAAATCTAGTCTTTCATTTTAAACTCTCTTTGTTTACTACACTTTTTAAGATGATTACATCTAAAATCATGGTGTTTATTCCTTATAAAATTATTCATGTGTAAAAAATCACTTTTAAGTTGTAGTAATCTTCATGGATGATGAAGTTGATGATCTTGTTTCATTTAAACATCACCATGTTTAAATCATCATTTATGTATTTATTCATACAAGATCATCTACCTTAAACACCTTACTTTATCATAATCAACATTATCATGCTAACTAGTTACATGTAAGCACATAATCAAGACATAATAACTATATTTAGTGTTATTATTCTTGTGAGGTTTAGGATTTTTGAGTTATGTTTTCTTCACTTTCAAGATGATAAACTTATACTTCCTTAAACTAGACATTGTAAGAAGCTAAAATATGAAGGAATTTATCTTACAATGGTTGCACAAGATTAGTAAGATTTAGGAAGAAGATGAAGCTCCAAGAAAGCCCTAATGATCCTCCATCCTTGCAAGCACCTTGGATGATCTTGAAATGGCTTTAAAGTGTATGAAATAAGGTGTTTAATGGTGGAAATGTGATGGTGTAATGGTGGTGAAGGTGAGCCGTGGGAGAGAGAGAGAGATGTGAAGGCTTGTTTAATTTATTTTTTTGTGAAAAATGATGGAAGAATGGTGTAATCTTGTATATATATTTTGCTATCTTTCAAAGATTACATCAATATCCTACACCATGCTCATGATCTTCATTTTTCAACATAATCAAGTGGGTGGGGCCCACATGGGGGGGGGTTAAGTGTAAATATTTTTTATAACATGTGTTTATTTATTAGATATTTAGGTAATTAATTTATGTATGGTGATTAGGGGTTGATCTTGTATCATTAGCAAGTAATTAGGGTTTAGAGTGTTAATCCATGTTAATTAGTCCTCTTGACTAATTGGTATAAGTTTCGGATAACGAAAACGTTACTAGTTCGCTCATCGGTGTAATATTGGCTAATATACGAACTTTATCATTTCGTACCGGAAGCTTTGGTTTTTGACCGCCACAAGTGTCATGGCTTTTATTTAGGGCACTACTGATCTAGAAATATGCTTAACTAGTTCGCTGGCCGAATATATGTTGAGTTAGGATGGCCGAAAAGCCTTCCATTCAATCGTTCGCTCGATATAGGCACTTATATATTTTGCCAGCGAACATTTCCGGAAGTTGTGTTTCCGTGACCTCAAGATAGTTGAAAGGACTCCGAGTCCAAATGAGGCTTAACTAGTTCTCTAGATGGATGCATGAGGCTATCGACCACTAAAATGTTCGTCGGTTCGACAAACGGTTGCTTTCCGGTCGAGTTGTGCACTGTTTGCCGTATGACCGGAAACGATGTCTTTTATGCATTTCTGCTATTCTCATATTGTTTTAGGGTGTTCAACATTATTTTGTTATAATTCTGGAGTCTTGAAAATACCAAATTAATATTACGGACAAACTGGAATTGTCGCCCTTTTGGTCAAAACGGACAATTTTGTAATTTAGGCGTTGCACTGGAAAGTTATGTATAATTGCAAGATGTGTTCCCACATTAGTGTTTTCATGTATATATGGACTCATTTATGATATTAGCATGCCATTATTCATTGTTCTGTTTCGTTTTAGCGGTTTTGCTGACATGAATAGTGCAACCGCGAATTGTACGCTCAACACTTTCTACCAACACTTTTAGGGCATAGTTTGATTTGTTTTGCGTCGTAACGGGAACCAATATATGTTATGGCATGATTCACTTGTCCTATGCTTATGATATGACGTACGACTTAGTTACGTAATCAAATTACGATATAATGCATGAGATTATGTACTAAAAGTAGTGATTAGATTGTACGGAATTACCGGTTATTTGCTATTTGTCACAATTTTCAAATGTTAGGTTGGTAATAGAAATTTTGACCTATTATGAATACTTCTCATGTTTTTATCTATAAGAATTAGGCAAAAAAATATAACTAAAATTGATCAAGCATGTCTCCTGTTCTCCAAAGTATATCTTTAATGACCTCTTTAATTATAAGAAAAAATGCATTATTGGAGTTCATAAGTATACTCAAATGAGCAACATGACAATACTATATGCTGGTTAGATAATAAATTGATTGGCCGTTAAAAAACAGCTTTACAAGAGTATATCAAGTATGCACACTAAAAAAAGTTCTTAATTTATATTTATATCACAACATGTATACCAACTTTTTGCTAGAACCACAAAACATTTAATGTCACTTTGAGACCAAAAAGTTATATTTGATTCTAAAAGTCAAATACATAATTAAAAGAAACGCCATATGAAGAGAGAGAACCATCATTTTTTTGCAGAATTTTCTTCAGTTTGTGTTTGCAACGATCACACTGCAAATTCACTATGAGAATACAAAACTAAAGTGGACAAAAACAAGCATAAAACACAATAAACAAAAATAGAAGGAATGAAACCAAGATGCAGACATAAATTAAACAAAGGAAGTGACAATGTAGCAAGAAAAACAACATTATGTTTCATTTGTTCATCAGACACGGCAACTTCTGGTATATATATATGTATACATATATAGAGAAAGAGAGAATAAAAAATAAAATGCAGGGAAAGAGATGGTTCACCTGGATCTTTAGGAGCTTAAGGTCTTAATCACATTTTTAGCTAAATAAAACCCTTGTTAATTACACCTTAATCATGATTAGATTATATAAAAATGTTGCTATAGATTCCTCTAAACTATGGACTTTTAGCGTGTTCTTAAACATGATTTTAAACACTTTCTTAAATTCAACAATTTTCTAATCTTTCACATAATCAATATAAATCATAATCTCAATAAAAAATACTATGAACTTGTATGTAATCTTATATTCAAAATTCATATCTAAGGTATGTTCATCTTTATTTTTCTTAACAAGTTTATGTAAACTTTTGTATACTTTTTCAAGACAACATTTTATAACATGATTTTTATATAAAATCCATACTTTATATGTTTTATAAAACCATTTTTAAGTATGAAATTAAGTTCATAATACTTTTGTTGGTAGATCTTGCTAGATCTAAACATGCATGTGTTTAGATCGTACTTTTAAATATAAATTTGCAAGATATAGTCTACTACACAAACTTTACTTAAACAAACATCAAGAATCACAAAGTAACACATAAATATGTTAGATTTATCTTGTTTTAGTTACTATTTCAAGTAGTGTTTGATGAGCTTCAAGATGATTACTTGTACTTCTATATTTAACTGTTAAATGAGAAGTGTAGATTCAAGTTTATGAAGCCTACTAAAAGCCCTTGAACAAGATGATGAAAATGATGAAGAAAGGATAAAGATTAGATGAAAATTATGAGCTCCAACACCAAGAATCAAAACTCCAATTATGCTTCCACACTTGCAAATATCTTAGATCTTCATCATGTAGCCATGCATGTAAAAAATTAGGTGTTTGTTCAAGAAAAATGGATGGTGTTTGGTGGTTGTGGGCCGATTTTGAGAGAGAAGAATGGATGGTGTCTGGTGGTCTGTATATCCTCAATTTTGGCTGACGGGACGCGTCGGCGACGCACTAGTGGCCCCTCAATGACGCAATTTCCATTTTTTTATAAAAAATAGAGGCAAAAAATGTACTTCTTGTGAAAGGGGCCTAGTCTAAAAATCCTAAATATTATAAAAAAAATTTTGTATTTTTTTTTAAACTTTAACAAAAATAAAAAAACGAATCATACCCCCCCCCCCCCCCCCCCCCCCAAATAGACGTGTATTGTCCCCAATATACAACAAGTCTAAAAACATATCTTACATCTTCATGACCCGTTCATGATTTCCGGAACTTCACACAATCAAGGGTTAATATAATACGAAACATCGAGAAAATTAAGAAAACACAAAATATAAGGTACTAATGAATATATACAACATTGCCGGTCCTTTTAGTCG
Organism: Scalesia atractyloides; assembly: GCA_947069175.1. NCBI lineage: Eukaryota > Viridiplantae > Streptophyta > Magnoliopsida > Asterales > Asteraceae > Scalesia > Scalesia atractyloides. The sequence continues at coordinate 37,081,095 of CAMTDV010000001.1, forward strand.
ACCTCATAAATTGGGATGCTCACCAAGAAGCTCACTGATTCCTGGTTCGCGTCCATCTTCTTGTTACCATCAAGGAACGGGTTTAAACCGATGACCTTTAACCTTTTGCCTTGATCCGTCTTTCTGGTCCTTGATGGTAACATCTCCTAGTTGCCCGAGCTGTGTAATGACATACGGGCCCATCCACTTTCTCCTAAGCTTCCCGGGGAAGAACCTAAGTCCTGAGTTGTAGAGCCACACCTTTTGACCCACCAAACTCTTTCTTCTTCAACTTGGCGTCATGCGTTTCTTCATTCTGTCCTTATACTTTGAAGTACATTCATATGCCTCTTTCCGAAACTCTTCCAATTCACACAACTTTAACTTTCTTTCTCTACCTTCGTCATCTTATTTTACATTAACTTCTTTAATAGCCCATAATGACCGATGCACCAGTTCAATCGGCAAATGACATTTTATATCGTAAACTAAACGGTAAGCTGTAGTGCCGTTAGGAGTTTATGAGCCTTTCGATAGGCCCATAAGGCTTAAGGCATCGTTCGACTTAGTTGACCAATCATTACAGTCCACGCTGACAGTCTTTTGCAAAATTTCTGTTATTTGTCGATTTGAACTTCCACTTGACTGCTTGTTTGTGGGTGGCAGGGAGTAGCGGTCCTATGGCCAACACCATACCGTTTTAAAAGTTTGCCAAACCTAAATTTGTTGAAATGGGATCCTTCATCACTATCATGACCCGAGGAATCCCGAACCTTCAAAAGATGTGGGTTTGGACAAAATTACAAACTATGGAATGGTCGTTCGTTCATTTAGGTGGGTATTGCTTCAACCCATTTGGATACGTAGTCAACGACCACCAAAATGTACAAATTACCATAAGAGTTTGGAAACGGGCCCATGAAATCAGTCCCCCATACATAAAAAACATCAACCATGAGGATTGGTTGCATGGCCATCTTGTCCCTTTTAGCTATATTCCCTAATTTTTGACACTCGACACAGTTTTTACAAAATTCAAAATCATATTTAAAAATTGTAGGCCAATAAAGCCCACTATTAAGCACTTTGTGCCTAGTTTTGTGACCACTAAAATGGCCCCTCGCGCAAATGAATGCAAGTGCATTAGCACACTCGAAATCTCCTCATCTGGTATGCATCTTCTCACGACTTGATCCGCAAAAATTTTGAACAAGTCCGGTTCCTCCAATCTGTAGAACTTGATCTGCGACAAGAAATACAATCTCTTCCTCCTATCTCAATGAGCTGGCAAATCACCGAAAAATAATTGACAATTTTATCAAACCATGGCAAGTTGGAAGCATTATAATATGCTCATCGGGGAAGGTCTCGTTGGTCTCTACAGTTGTTGAACCCTCCTCTACCACCAATTGGGACAAGTGGTTGGCTACCACATTCTCACTACCTTTCTTGTCCCTAATCTCTAGGTCAAATTCCTGCAACAACAAAACCCATCAGATCAATCTTGGCTTAGCATCTTTCTTTTCCATGAGGTACCTTACGACACTATGGTCAAAATATATTATCACCTTACTACCCCATTTATACGCCCAAAACTTATCCAATGCATATACCACCGCGAGTAGCTCTTCTTCGATTGTTGTGTAATTCAGTTGAGCATCCAAAAGAGTCTTACTCGCGTAGTATATAGCAATTCGCTTTTGGTCAACCTATTCACCCAACACGACCCCAACCGCATAATCACTTGCATCACACATGATTTTGAATGGTATAGACCAATTCGATGATTGTAAGATTGGGGCTTTAACCAATTTCGTTTTCAAAATGTTAAAAGCATTTTCACAATTTTTATCAAAATCAAAGGTTTTATCTTTTAACAATAAACTACACAACGGTTTCGTGATATCACTAAAACCTTTTATGAATCTACTATAAAACCCCACGTGACCTAAAAAAGATTTAACGCCCTCTATCCCATGATTCGACACTACATGCCCCAGCATAATTCCCTCTCGAGCCATAAAATGGCTCTTTTCCCAATTAAAAATAGATTCTTTTCAACACATCATTTTAAAACTTTTTCGAGTTGGTCAAGGCATGTATCAAATGATGACCCAAAATAGAGAAATCATCCATGAAGATTTCCAAAGACTCCCCCACCATATTTGAAAAGATACTCATCATACACCTTTAGAAGCTGGCGGGGGTATTACATAATCCAAATGGCAGTCGCCTAAATGCGAATGTGCCATAAGGACACATAAAGGTAGTCTTTGATTGGTCTTCTTGATGTATGGCAATTTAATTGTATCCGAAATATCCATCTTGAAAACAATAAAATATTTGTCCGGCCAATTTTTCTACTATTTGGTTAATAAATGACAAAGGAAAATCATCTTTGAGTTCAACTTCTGGAAATCAACACAAAATTCGCCACCCAGTTACCGGCTGAGTGGCTACCTCTTCACATGCATCATTTTTTACGACTAGAATACCCGCCTTTTTAGGAACCGTTTCTGTCAGGCTCACCCATTGGCTATCCGGGATGGGCTAAGTGATACCTGCATCTAGCCACTTCAAAACTTCCTTTTTAACCACCTCCCACATGTTCGGCTTTAACCATCTTTGCGCGTCTCGTGTGGGGGTGACAGCTTCATCAGTAATGATCTTATGCATCACGATCGAGGGACTAATACCCTTCAAATCAGCAATGGTCCACCCATAGTTGCCCCATTGGTGACCAACACATCCGTCAACTTCGCTTCTTGCTCCCCAGTTAAGTTAGATGCAATAATAACCAGGAGCGTGTTGCCTTCACCCACATAAGCATACTTAAGGTGCTTTGGCAAAACCTTCAACTCTATCATTGAGGCTCCATCATGGAAGGCTAAAGCTTTGTGTCGATCTTCTCCTGGAGGATTTCCACTTGGTGTGTCCATGGCGGTCTTCCCTCTCTCACAGCGAGCACTTCCATCTTCCTTCCCTCCTCATCCATGCTCCGACTCGTCTCCACCTGTAACCTGCCAAACATAAAAACTCCTCTATTGTGTTTTCCTCATCGACAACTATGTCGCATAGAGGTATACACTCGTTAACAATGTTCCGTCATACAACAGTCATCATTAATTAGAGGATTCGTTAATCCTGAAAAGACATTTAAGCACAACCAACTGTTACCAAAAGTCATGTTGACGGTGCCCGTTTTGCAATTAATCTAAGCATTTGATGTTGCTAAAAAATGGTCAACCCAAAACAGTGGCTTGCTTGGTTCGGTCTAAGGAGACACAGTCTAATACAAGAGAGTCCACCAGGTAATAGAAGTCCTCGACTTTCACTATTACGTCTGTGACTATTCTGTGGGGTAGTTTTGGAGTCAAGTCGGCTAACACCGTGGTGGTGTTCGCCTCCCGAAGTGGACCAAACTCATATTGGTCATATAAACTACTCGGCAAAATACTCACGCTAGCACCAAAATCTAGTAGTGCCCGATTCATTTTAAACTTGCCCACTTGAATAGAAATAATGGGCACCCCCGGATCTTGGAGCTTGGGTGGAAGTGCACCCCAAAGAAGGAACTCACATTTTCAGTCAAATCAAGTTTCTTAGGAAACTTGTGAGTTCTCTTTTGGGTGCACGTATCCTTAAGTATTTAGCATAGGATTGGACTTTCTTTATAGCGTCTAATAGTGGTAAGTTAATTTTTACTTGTTTAAAAAATTCCCACATTTCCTCTTGTTGTGGGCCACGCTTTTTCACCACCCTCTTAGACAGTTCCAACAAAGCTTCGGGATACGGGGCGGTATTACCCTCCGACCCGTTATCCTTAGCCTTTAGAACGGAAGTGGTCACAACGGGTTTATTTTTGACTTTTTAGAAAACTTTTCATTTGACCCGTTTGACCACTTGGACCACTTTGGTCCATTTTACTCTCAACTTCACTATCTTCACTCACATCTTCCACCACCACTTCAACAAACTGGGGTGATGGCGACTCGACACCGTTATCAACGACTCTACCACTACGTAAAGAAATTTTATGAATAAATACCTCATAAGTGTTTTTCAGAGTCAATCCTTGATGCTTCGGATTCATCGTGGTGTCGCTTGGGAGTCATCTTCCACTTCCTCTCATTTGAGCAATCTCTTTCGCATGTTGACCCACTTGCTTCGCCAAAGCCTAATGAGACTTATCTGTCATCTCATTCACCCTCTTCATCTCTTTGATGTCGCTATTTGGTTCCTTCATTACACTCAATAACGCATCCATTTTCGCACTCAAGTGTTCACCCCTACTTTGATTGTTTGCCGAGCCGTTACCATTACCTCCGTGGTTGTAATTCCATTGGTACCCGCCTTGGTAATTGTTGTTATCACGACCTGTGTACCCTTGATTACCACCTGGATTTTAGTTTCGTTGGTAATCCCCTTGATTACCACTTTGATGGTTTTGAAAAGATGACCCACCTTGACTACCCGATTGGAAATTTGGGTTCATTTGGTTTTAGGCATTCCCGTATTTAAAGTTAGGTTGGTTCCTCAAACCGCGATGGTAAGTGTTGGAGTTCATATCATATGGCTTCTTGTATCCGTACACTTTACTCACATCCTCGGTGGAATGGGTCGCATTCGCTTGACACTCATCGGCCCGATGACCAATGTCACCATAACTTTCACACACGTCAAATTGTACCACGCTCGCATCCTTTCCTTCATTCAAGATAACTCCTACTCCAACGTAGCATTCAGATCCTTAGAATTAGAAATATCAAGGAGAGATCGGGAAATGGGGTGCTTTTTGGCCCGGTCGGCCAACTTCACAGTTTTTGAATTTTTGCTCATACACTCCAAAAAATCCCAGTCGTCATCTTCATGATTATTCAACAGAGTGTCATTGCTAGATGATTGAATGTACTTCCACTCTACCGTGTCTAACCCCTTCACGAAGCATTTAACCAACTCCCATCGCTCGATTTGATGATAGGGACATTTTTCATATCAATTCCTTGAAGCAAGTGAATGCTTCATGCAATGGTTCACTCAGTAATTGATGAAACGGCCGAATCTCGTCCCTAGCGTCATCGGTTTTGGCCACTGAACCGTATTCCTCGTGGAAGACTTGTTGCATCTCTACCCATGTATAAATACTATTAGCCGGCAATGTCAAGAACTATTGTTTGGCTTTATCTTTCAATGAAAATTGAAAGACCCTTAACCTTGAGGCTCATCTTGGGAGAAATTATGTCCCCCAATCATACTACACAAGGCTGAAAATTCAGCCAAGTGCGTGTATGGTTCGTCTTTCGAGAGCCCGTTGAAATGCGGTAGAATGTTCCTATAGTTGGCTTGTAGTCGGAAGAAACTCTTCCCATGGATGGTGGAGCGATAGGTGGGTCTTATCGGAGATCATCGGCCTAAACCAACCAAACACCTCCTAGTTCTTGCAATTGGTTTTAGTTTTGGTGTTGTGGTCGATTTTGAAGTGGACCGTTGACCTCTTGATGCACCAGCGGTCCACAGTTAACCCTTTGGTTAGCCCCACCAACAAACTGAGGAATCTAGTTTCGAATGGAGTTGTTGTCAACCCGGTTTCCTTGATTGTTGTATTGTTGGTTGACGGTTATTGCTATAACCATCATTTTGGGCATAACTGTACCCGTAATCGTCAACATCATCCACAAAGTTAGCATTTTGATAACCCACCTCTTCATCTTCAACACCTCCACCGTTGTAGAAGTTCCCATTGTTGTTGTACTCATTCCAACCCACATCCTCAAACCCATTACCAATTCCTCCTTCTCCTGACTACTACGAATGTACACTGACCCGATCTGGTGATTGGTAACCCGGAACACTATATGGCTCATCATCGGGAATATTATTTCTCAACTCGTCGAGGTTGAGAATCCAGGGTTCGTTCATGGGATTGCCGTGATTTTGGTTACCCCACGGTAGGGGTTAGCATTTTGGTTATTTAGGTTTGTTGGTACAGGGTTTGGGCGAGGACGATTTTGAGGTGGTGGAGTGGGTGCACGTTGGTTTTGATGTCGGTTTTGAATATGGGTTAGGTGTGGTGGTGTCGGTGGTCTTTGGTTGTTACTACCCCTCGGTTGATTATTTTGGTTGTTTTGGTTTTGGGGAGGGTAATCTTGGTATAGGTATTGTTGTTGGTTTTGGTTTTGGTTATTGGGTTGGTGTGAGTTTTGGCGATCCATTTGGATGGTTCCAATGGATTTTGTATGTGGTGAGTTTTGGTTGGGTGGATTAGAGGCAAGAGTTTCATCTAACTGGTTGGCTAGATTTCTGCGGCCGACCCGCTCGATTTCTGGTTCAAATGATAATGGTGAAGTTCTTCCAGAATTCCGTGTATGCATGCACTACCTGTAATCTGCACAAGTAACACACCCGTATAACACAAAAACAAATGTGACAAAACAATCAAAGCAGCTAAATAGATAATCACACAATAATCAAACAATATTTTAACACAAAGCGCACGAACTCCCCGACAACGACGCCAAAATTTGATCGTAGTGTCAAACAATAGTTAGCTAATGGGTCGAACCACGAAGAGTCTGTGGTTTTTGACCGGACTTGGTCAATTATCAAAAGTGGAACAATTTATGAAGCTTACAATTTGGATTAACTATTTTGTTTGTTTGGAAAAGGGTATTGGAATGAGCCGACGAATTTGTGATTACTACTAAAACTTGATTATGAGATTACAAAACAAAACTCAATTATTCGTTAAAATCTATGAATTTAAACAAGGTTCACACCGGGTTCGATAATTCTAAGACCTAGGGTTTCTACACATTTTAGATTGATTTAGTTAATTTAATTGATTAACGAGTTTAGTGTCACGTGGCTTAGGTACCAAAAGTTATCAAAGTTACAGGAACGGACCATAATGCACTTCTTTACCAAGAACATATAAATCCTAACCTAAGACAACGCATAATTGCACATAACCATTTCGCAAAGTCAAATTTAATAATTACTCGATAATTTACGAATTCGAACAAATGCAAGACAATTATCAAAGGTTTCAAATTCTTAAACAAAACTTGTCACAAAATCAAAATAAACACAAATGTTTAAACCCTAGAAAATCTTACAAAAATCTACACCGGGGTGAAACCGAGGAGACATGCAGGTCATGGTTGGCGATTCAGGAACACCAGATGATGAGGATGAACTCCAAGCCATGGTCTTGATTTTTGGAGAAAATGATGACGATGATAGTTAGGGTTTGGTAATGAGTAGGGATTGGATGGAGATGAGGAGGATGATGATGGATTGGTGAAGGTTACGGTTTAGGATTATAGATTGAGGATTGTGATGATTGGTGATGGATGATGGATAATGGTGATGATTAGGAATAGGTTAGGGATGAAGATTGTGATGGAAAAAGGCTCCAAGAACAAGTTAGAGCGTTCAAAATCCATAATTCCAAGTTAACACCCCCAAAACTCAGTTAAAACACGGTTAAATCAACAAATTTGCGAAATTCAGCATCAGACAAAAAGACAACGCGTCCCAGACGGCCAAATCTGTTGTCGGCGACGCATGTTTTTTCTGATTTTCTTTTGACGCCCTCAGCTACTGGATATGGGTGTTCTTGAGCGATGGGACGCGTCAGCGACATGACTTTAGGTTGTTGCCGATGCAATGCGTAAACTCAGCTTCCTGTTTTCGCCATTTTGCGTACCCGGTTGATCCCGATCGCTTCCCAGTGTTCTGTAAAGCTCCCAAATGGCTCCTTAAACTCTGTTAAACCTGCAAAACACAAATTCTATCAAAGTAGATCATTCGAAACCAAAATTCATGTGAACTCAATACGATTAAACAATGAGTTTTGAAACACCTATCAAAGACCAACCTAAAAGGTTACTATCAATTCTCAAAAATTGAGGTTATCCAAAACGGCCTTTAAAACACCACACAGTATTCATACAACCAACCCTTTTTGATAACTTTTTCACCCCCAACAATTTTATTTATGTATACCCCGTACAACTAAATTAAATTTTCAAGTTCACAACAGATTTTTTTTATTTTAACACTCGATCCACGTTTCCAAACACAATACCAACTAGTAGAACCGCAAGTTCAAGCCGCAAATGATTAACCAAAATTAAACATTTCCAAACACGATACCAACTAGTAGAACCGACATGTGTCGTGTGGTAGGTAGAGTGTTGTCCATGACTTTTGGCTTAGAGAAAGTATAGTGATTACAAGATAATATGGGCTTTTAATAATGCTTTCGACATTAAGTAGATCGAACAAGTCCATATGCAGCAATTGAAGTGAAGTATCAACTGAATTTTCAAGTTTAGACTTGTGAGGTTTTTTATGCTACTTTCCTTTGGCACATGCTATGCATTTTTTTTTGAAAAATTAAAATCTTTGTATGGTAAACCACACACAAAACTTTGTTTTAAAAACAATGTGTATTTTTTAATTTCACATGCCTTGGCTGTAGGTGCGAAAGTAATGAATCTGAATAAAAAATTACGACTACTACTACGACTACTACTGCTACTGCTGTGACCACTACGACTACTACGACCACTACTACTACCTACTACTACCTCTACTACTAATTGTTGTTTCCTCTTGGAGCTTTCATCAGAATGAGTTCTTCTTGGGATATCGAGTTCATGATGAAAAAATAAGAACTCAGTTTTCATGAAAAGAGCTGCATCCTTTTGTCACAAACTTGTGACATAGATAATAGGTAGAAGCATAATTTTGGAACAAGATTGAAGTCTTCAAGTGTCAGATCATCGTGCATTACATTTTCTTAACAAGTAATCTCTCCATTTTATTTATCACTGGCAAAACCAACCAAACCACTTTAGTTTTCTAGTATCAGACAAGAGCTCTTTCAGCTCAGTCATATAACGAGAGCATCCACTATCTATATACCCAATGCTGCAAATAGCCCTCCTGGAAATACTCTATCAAACACAAATAAACTAATAACTTGTTTCAAAGACATGAAGTTTTAAAAACTTGTTTCATATTTTCCTTTACAATTTTAAATTTATTTGAAAAGTTTATCCAATCTTTCATGACTTTGTAGATGAAAAGTCTTATCTTGTATAGAAAGTGGATGTTCACTGTGATCTCGTATTCTGTAGTTTCGAATCACATGCCCTTTACCCCTACATTTAAAACAGCAAACATATCTGGTGTGATTAGTTCTAAATGTTGAGGTTTAAGAAGTTGAGCATTGAGATTGTGATACTTGAGTAGCCTTTTGTTTAGCTTGATTTCTTCTCTTAAAAGCTTTCTCTATCTTGAAATCTATTTTACTTTTGTCAGAGTCTTCATCTGAATATTCAATTCTTAAGTCATTCGACCATGCACCATCATTGCGTGATGTGCTTTCTCTGGCTGAAGATCAATCCTCCATGCTTTGATCTTGAACCCTTGAGGACATGCCATCTAGATCACTTGAATCTTCATTACTCTTTAGGTTGAACTTTAGAATTTCTTCTTTTTAGTATTTGCTAAACTTGTTATTTTTAAACGAAGGAACAAATGCAGGCATACCCAAAGGCATGCCATTAAACAAGGAATTACAACAACTACTGAACTTGATCGACTCAGTCCTTTTAGGAATTAAAAAGGTGTCAGACGAATAACCATGTGTAAGGACCGTTTGTCTTGACGCTAATGTTTCGGTGATATCTAAAAACCTATTTATAATGTGCGGAATCCATTACAGTTAGGTGAAACACAAGACTAGTTCTTTTTCAACTTTTTTCATTCATATAAGTCCAAGTTACATCCGAGAAATCAGACTGACAGAGCTTTGTCGTCGGATAAACAAAGTTACAAATGACTTAGTCCTCACCAACTATTTATAGACATGACATAACCTTTGGGACGGACCAAGCTTCCTCTGTACAAACCTAACCTAATACATATAAAACTGAAAATCTAACATTCAAGCCCTATTACATACGACACGACATGATGACGCAGGTAGCAGACATTTTGTATCAACAAACTCCCCCTTGGATGTTGCCGCAATCTCATTCGATCTTCAAAAATTTCAAAAATTCTATCTTCCGAAGAAATACTTGGGTGATATGTTGTTGGCACCCACTTCATATACTTAAACCTTGAAATAGAAGTTATCCTCGTGCGCCCAACAATCCTTTCTTCATTTCTAACAACTCTTAAAAATTCCTTCCTTTCCAGTTCTCGCCACTTAGTCTCCCACATTTTTCCCGAATTCACTTCATATCCAAAGCAGACTTTTATAACATTCTGATAATGCATTGCTGGACTATATCTTTCACCTGATAGTGTATCTTGTTGTAGTACAACATCTCGATATCTTTCTCTGATAAATTCACCAACCACATTGGATCTAAAATCCTTATCAACCTCCAACATCCTTCAGTACACAATGCTATCACTGCTTCCCCAGTCAATCTGTCATAGTGCCACCATCGAAAATCAGGATAAAAATCTTGTTCAAGCTTCATCAATGGCATATTCTTCATAGCTCTAGGACGTTCAACGATTAGAGACACTTTTGGTTTCTGTGTTTCTGGATCAATCTCCGTCTTTGACTCAACTCTCTTCGGATAATATGGCTTCCAGGTAGGAAAATCATGTTTAGCCTCATATCTTATAAATCTCCACAGCTTCTGATCGTATTGCTTCAACTGAAAGTTGATCAGCTTTATCTTGCAAAAATCCTTCACATCCCACCATGGCAGAATTTTTATATCACCCAAGTATATGAAATATTGAACCTCGTACTCTCTCTTGAAAGCAAATACATTCAATTCTAGAATCCACCCCAACTGATTATATCTCCAAGAGATACATCTTGATTTCTTGTGAAAAAGACCAACGGTCTTCTGGATTTTCTTTCAACAGGAATAAACTTGAACCACTTCTTACGAGCTTCTCTGATTAGATCTATATCAAGTCTTGAAGTTTCACCATCTAATTTTCTCTTCAATCTTTCTTTTAACAAGATCATCAGCTTCATGAGCAAACATCTCTGTGAATGTGGGGAAATCATCTGTGTCTTCACCTTAATACCGTACCAATTCATTGTTAGAATCATCTTCAAGGATAACCTCATCAGCATCTTGAATATGATTGAACACATAATCTTTGAGCTTTTCAATGTCTATGTTTATCAACTCCTTTTCAGAATTCAAACGATTCTTCGTCTATACCGCACATCTTAGCAATTTCTTGTTCTGTATAGTTGTGCACAAACTCTCCCTCTTCAATGACAGAGGTAAATAATCTTGTGACTTGCAGGATCAGCCATTATAGGTTCAACATCTATGAAGATTCCTAAAGTATCTTCTTCATCCATCACATCGTCATACTCCCCCTCTCCTTTAGCTTCTTCTTGATTCTCAGCATCATTCATGAATTCGTTCTGAGTATCTGATTCTGAAGTTTTCTTCTCATACACTACCAACCCAGTTCCACCCTGATCATTATAGTCATCATCATCACCTTTTTCATCATCATCATGATCTGAACCCTTATCATTTATCTCCTCATCATCCTCTGTTCTATCTCGTTAAATTCGACTTCAACGTCTATTCCCATTCCCCTTGCAAACACTTTGTATAACATTTCTAGCTTTCTATCTTTCAACTTCTTGTCCTCTTCCAAATCCCTCGTCACCTTCAATAACCTTTCATTTTCAGTCAGCAAACTTTCAATCACTGCTGCCATCTGCAGTATCTCACTCTCTAGATGTTTGATCTTCTTATCGTTAGGATCTGCAAAGAAATCATAATCCATTGTTTGAATATTAGGAAACGGTTAACCATCAAACATAAAGTCTCTATCTTTGTTGGAAGTAGAAGATCAAGGATTAGCTTGTTCTGGTTGTTGACGTGGTTGAGACTGTGGTTGTGGTTGTGGTGAGATTGGTGGAATAGGCGTTGTTGTTGTTTGATGTGATGCAGTAGGAGTTCTGATAGGAATAACATTTTCTTCCTCAAAACCATGTACACTCTTTTCTGTAACTACTGGTTCAGCTCAAGCAATTGTTGTTTCTATCACAGGTTCCTCAATCACCTTCCTTGCCTTCTTAGCCAATGGAGATCCCGTTTTCTTCACATTCATTGAAGATTTACTCTTTTTACAACCTGCCATCTTTCTCACAGGTTTAGGATCGTCCAAATCAGGTACTTATGTTTCATCACCACTGTCTTCAGGACACTTTTTCTTTGATCATCTAGCCTTTTTCTTAGCTCTTGCACTTGGATCATGCGTTAATGAATATAATCTGATCTTAAGAACATCCGTTTATTCACTTTCTATTATTTTAGCATCAGCTTCATCACCTGGTCCATCTTTCTTCATTTGATTTTCAATATCTTGTGCCATTTCAACTGTATCTTTTTCTGATGTAGAAGAAATCACATCATCTTCATCACTTTCTTCATCCCTCAGCATAGTTTTCGAAGCTCTCTTTCGTTTGGTTTGTTTGTTTCTTAGCTTTCTTCGGTTTCTCTGCTTTACAAACCACTTGCTTCGTTTTTCCTTAAAATCTTCCATTTGTTTATCTTCGTTATCGGAGTTACTGCCATCTTTCCTCATCTATCTTTCGGCGGTGCCACATACTCAACTTTATCCAACGCCCTGATCAATCTCTTGAACTTAGGGATATCTGCCTCAGCTTGATTCTTGTAGTTATTAATTCGATCCAAAGAAAGATTGTTCATATGTTCTAATGCTAATAAATTAGACTCTATATTCTCCAGCTTTAGTAGTAGATGGTTCAGCAGCATTTGTAGAAACCTCAGATACATCAACCATCTATCCGGTGTCAAATTCCCTTTCATCTGTTCAAATATAACTCTTGAAAAGTTGTATGGAAGATTAAGCGCCAACGCAGCTATCATACACATAATATAATCCACAACAACATCGTATCCACCTTTCCTGTGCGAAAGTGCGTGAATAACTACGTGCATAAAGAATTTATAGGGTCTAGAGATACTTCTCTTGAAGAAGTTAGCTTGATTCACTTATCCTGTATAACCCATACGGAAAAGGCATCCTTTAACCATTCTCTCAAAATACCCTGTAGGATGTTCTGGTTTATCTCCACACGCTAGTAACTCTCTGATCAAAGCTTCGGTAATCACAACCTACTTGTCTTCATTTCCTTCTCTGATCAAAGCTTCGGTAATCACAAACTTTGCATTTTTCTAGAAAGTTTCAACGTGTGTTCTATATGCCGGAAACTTTTCTGTAACTACCTTTTTTATTCTTATCGCTCGATAAATTGTAGCATCTTCACAAATGGTGCCATCTTTGGTAACTTCTCATTAAGCACACAACAGATGTTGTGCTTTGGATCAAAATTGGTCGCCTTAGCCTATAAAATCAATAAAAGCAAGACTTAGCACAATTTTGACAAATAACAACATTTGGTGCGGATGAGCAAAACTTTCAAACAAATAAACATTTTGAACGTATGAACTTGTACGAATGAACATATATTGGGACGGATCAAACTTTTGGTACAAAAGAGCTTTGGTTCGTGCGAAGGAAACAACCTTAATAACAAATGACCAAAACTGGTGCGGATGAACTTCATCTATACGAATGTAGTTCCTTCGTTCTATATCCATTTCAATTTCAACTTTCAATTTTGCACATTTTAACATGTTTTAGACAAATTGATGGTTCCACTATAAACTGAAAGTGCCGATTTGCTTAAAACTATGTTCAATTTTAACATTTGAATATTACATCAAAGTGTATATGAGTTTTATTAACTGTTTCGATGATTTGTTCAAATTAAGTCCAAATTGTTCATGTCACAAATGTTCTATACCTTTCCCATTGTAGGTGTGTGCTAATCACCACCCCAATGTAAATTTGGCAGAATTTAGTTACTTAGAACACTTTTCTCTCAAAGTCTTTTTGTTCGAATGAAGATTCATTCGTGTGAAAGACTATTTATATGACCAAGAAGATTTGGTCCGTGCGAAGGAGGTTCCTCCGTGTAGATCAACTTGTTCTCATATGGATGAGTCTTTGATCTGTGCGAAGAAGTCTCCTTCGTGCGAACTAGCTCATTCGCATGAAATCCTGTTTTTTAACCTTTTTAAATTCTCAAACATTTTTCCAGCTTTAACAACCCACTCAGTTAAGTCCAAGTTAATGACCCTGGTTATCTGATTTGCTAACCAAGTCCAAGTCAATGACCTTGGTTAAACACTTTATGAACAAACTGATGGTTTTCTATCAATGTTAATTTTAATCTAATGAACTTTTATTCTTTTCAAAACTTTTTCATTTCAAATTGACTCCCAACCCGTTGTTCTTTAGATTCTGTTCAGAAGCTTTGGATTTTGAAAGATCCGCGTTCCATCATCGATAGTCGAAAATAAGATGAAATAAAATCTTTTTGTATTTCCAAACTTTATGCTAAAACACACTGAAAATTCTTTTGGTTCTAAAATGAAATATAACTATGTACAAACATATTTGCAGACATATTTCTCCGAGTTTGTGTAAGAGGATCATATCGGTTATTGAGACTTGTCACCAACACCGTTGATTTGATAAACTTTAAGTTTTAAACAAGTTCACCTAGACAATCAATATTGTTTGTCCACTTAAGCCTCTACACATGTTTCAATTGTTTCAAGATACGATTGTTAGGTGTCTTAGAACTTGACTTATAGTGTTCCCTACCTCAAAATATACTCACGTATCAAGATTCCCTACGTTTCATCTTACAAGTGAATATACCTAATTGATATCAGTATTTGGGTTATGCGAGACCTTGAGAGCTCTGGTTAGTACCACCGCACAGACAAAGAGAGGAAGGCTCAACTTAGAAAGTGGTGTTCCATACTTTGGAATCATTTGACTGCAATTGTCAGATCTTTCGATACTTTTAGTTTCGATGCAGTTTTGGATTTTTAAAGTAAAGTATTCTACAAGTTCTAGGCCATTGCTTACGCAAAATCAGAAGAACTTGTATAATACCCCAGATATCAACTAGTTATAAAGACCTAGTATCTTAGAATCTGGAAATCTCTCAAATGAAATTACGATACCAAGACCATATATTTGAGAGATGTTAACCACTAAATAAGAAGTTCCGTTATCTTTATATATATCGAAAACAATTTACTTGATGTGTGAAGCCTATTGGAACATCAACACTGAGACTTTTTTGAAACCTTTTGACTTTACAATTCTTTAGCATGTTGTAACGTCCACTAATGTATTATCATTTCCTTTTTTGCTCACAAAAACTCATTTTTGTCTTTTTCTATATTTTTGTACTTTCCAAATTTTATAGGTGTTTGTATTTTTCACAACATTTCTCCCTCTAAGATAAAAAACATACTTTTGAATTTTTGATTTTTAAAGAAAGAAAATTTGACTAACCGATGAGGAGTACTTCAAATCGCCATCCATCTCGGTCTCACTTTTTTTTGTCCCCCTACCTATGTCAAATCTTTAATCCCATTTAATTTCTAAAGATATTGAAATTTAGTTTTATCAAACAATTTTGTATAAAAATCAACCTTTTGTTCATCAGTGCGGATTTTCTCAATACGTATCAACTTTTTCTTGTACCAGTCGCGAATAAAGTGGTTACGTATCTTTATATGTTTTGTTTAGAGTATTGAACCGGATTTGTTTTGTTATTGAAATCACAGCCTCATTATCTACGTATATTGGTGTGTTAAGAAATTGCAATCCATAGTCCCCCATCTGTTGTTGAATCCAGAGGATTTGTGAACAACAGCTGGAAGCAGATACGTATTCTGCCTCACAAGTCGAGAGAGACTGTGGTTTGTTTCTTACACTGCCATGTTACCAAACATGTGCCAAAGAACTGGCAGCCTAAAGTCGTAGATATCGCGTTGATATTGCAACACCCAACGTCTGAGTCTGAGTAGCCTTGAAGCTCGAATTCGTCATTGCGCAGGTAGCACAGGCTGGTGCTCGGCAACCCTTGAGGTAACTTAAGATCCTCTTGATGCTCATTAAGTGAGATACCCTCGGACTCTACTGGTAGCATGCACAGAGACAAGTTGGATACATTATATCATGTCTCGATGCTATCAAATACATCAGAGATCTGATCATGGAGCGATAGAGAGTTTCATCGATCTTGTCGTAAGTAGGGTCAAGTCCTATCCCATGATTCTGAGCAAGTTGGGTAGACATCGGAGATGCGTCATACATCTTGAATTTCTCCAGAATATCATTCACATGGTTCGTTTTATGGATGAAGATCCCGTCAGGTTATTGGTCTACTTGAAGTCCAAGAAAGAACGTCATCTCCCCCATCAAGCTCATCTCGAATTTCTTCTTCATGACTGCTTTGAAGTCTTTGCATAAAGCATCGTTTGTCGATGCGAATGTAATATCATCTACGTATATTTGTACAATTAGAATGTGACCATCTACTTCTCGCGTGAAGAGAATGTAGTCCACTGTGCCTCTTACGAAGCCGTTGTCGAGGAGATACTACGATAGCGTCTCATACCAGGCTCTCGGGACCTAATGTAAACTGTACAACGCCTTGTCTAGCAAATAGGCCTTGTCTTTATGGATCAGATCGACAAACCCCAGTGGTTGGCCGACGTACACTTATTTTCACTTTTCCGTACAAGAAGGCAGACTTTACATCTAATTGGTACACTTTAAATACTTTCCAAGATGCGAATGCCGGAAAGATTCGAATTGCTTCTAACCTCGCTAATAAAGCATAGATATCTGTGAAATCTATTCCCTCCTGCTGACAGAATCCTTGAACAACAAGTCGAGCCTTGTTACGCACTATCATGCCACGATCGTCCTTTTTGCACTTAAAGACCCATTTAGTGTTTATCTTTTTGTGGTCTTTAGGTAAGTCGACTAACTTCCACACACCCAACTTTTCAAATTGTGAGAGTTCCTCTTGCATGGCATTAACCCAGCTCTTCTCCGTTAGTGCTTCTTTATATGTCTTCGATTGTATCTGCGAAATAAAACATTTAAATGAGAACCTAATTTGTAAAGGAGCCACTTGGGTATAGAAACCACTACAACCCTGGTTGACTTGATGTCGGGTCTTAGCGCCACTTTGCAATTCTCCGATTATAAACTCTGGTGGATGATAGGATAGCGTTCTTGGAATTACTTCATTGTAACACTCACTTCTTGTTGTAATTCATGACATTTTGTTCAACATCTTGGTTAACAGCAGAAATTTCATTCTGAGCACTGGTTCCTTCATTCTAATTATCGGGTAAACTATCAAATTGAATTTCACCATCAGAAGTAGATCCATCTTCATTGTATGTCAGTTCAGCTTCAGATTAAGAATCATCGGAGTTATCAAAGTTAGGAGCTGGTTCATTCACCGCTAGTTCGACCTCTGTATCATTTGTTCCTACTATCTATGGTTCAGAATGTTGAGTACTCGTCCTGCTTCAATATCGTGTGTACCAACGTGTGTTTGTGTCACAATGATTGGTCTTGGAACTTGATCTTGTGAAAAAAATTGTTGCTGCCGATAAAGCATAGCAAGTTCCTCCTCTAATGGTTCAGTTGGCAGGTTGAACGAACTCCAAAGACCTTCATGATCAAACAGCCAAGGATCTTCAATTTTTGAGTCGGAGATGTATATCTTTGACAATCTACATGCTGAGGTTGAATCACTCGGTTGATGCTCGGGATATATATTCGCTTCAACAGACTAGCATTACCCACGAAATAACCCTCTAAAGATTAAGCACCAAAATTGCCTTTAGGATCAATGACTGTACACGGCGACCCAAATGGTTCTAACCAATTAAGATTGGGTTTTCGTTGGTTTATCAACTCAAAACATGTCTTCCTATGTTCCTTGACTGTAAGAACTCAGTTAAGTGTATAACACGTAGACACCACTGCTTCGCTCTAGAAACTAACGTGTAACTTGGAATTCGCAAGCATGGTGCATGCGGTCTTTATCACCATTCTATTATTTCTTTCAACTACACCGTCTAGTTATGGAGTATACGGTGCACTGAACCCATGTAAGATTCCTTTCTCATTGTAGTACTCTCGCATCTTATTGTTCTAGAATTTTGTTCCATTGTCACTTCGTATACGTCTGATCAGAAACTGGTACAGATTTTCTATCTTCTTGAACAACACCATCAGATATTCAAAAGTTTCGTCTTTTCTCTCTAGGAACATCACCCATGAGAACCTCCAATAGTCGTCAATCACAACCAAGCAGTATAGATATCCCGATATACTGTTGATGTTTACCGGCCCAAACAGTCCATATGAAGTCTTTCTAGTGGAAACTTGATTGAATTTAGAAGCTTTCTCAGATGCAACTTCTGCTTTTGCTTTCCTTTCTTACAACTGATGCAGTCATCGCTCAGATGAAAGTTCTTCAAGTTTACCCCTCCCACTAGTTGGTTGTGTACTAGAAAACTCATTTTTTTGAGATGAATGTGCCCCATATTTCTGTGCCATAAGATTGACTCTTTCTTTGTAGCCCTCGAGACAAAACATTGTGATGTTTTTGTTATTCTTGTAGCAACGCTCATATCAAATACAAAGATATCATTTTCTTGAGGAGTGTGCATAAGGATCCTTTCTTCAGGTATGATGAACCCCAACTTCAGAATTAAACATTCTTTATAAGTGAAGTGTGTAGTGAACTTCTTGTCACAGATCTAAGAAATGCTTAGCAGATTGTTTTCCAACTCGGCACAGTTAACTTTATCAACGACACCATCCCATTGATCAGGATACTTTCACCCGCTATGTGACCTCCTGGATTGCCCACGAACCCGACGTAGCCTCTTCTTATTGGTTTGACATTGTAGAGAAGTGCTAACATCCCCGTCATTTACCTCGAAGCTCCACTATCCATAATCCACTTTGATATAATGGATCTTGGAAGCTTCTGCACATGCAATCAACCGATTACTTAAAGAGTGAGACCCAAGCCTTTCTTGTCTTGGGTGGGTTGGCAATCTTACTATCACTCACACACTCGCTTTTCTGTTCAACTTTTTCTACTTTCACAATTGAATCAGATTTTTTGACTTATTCAGAAGATTCTTTCTTTTTAATCGCCCATATTTGATTTTTTGAAATAGTTTTCTTTGCATAGAATTTAGAATCTTTTTGATCAATTGAGTTTGAAGTTTCTCTAGTTTTGACACTTAAAACATTAATGTTTACTGGTTTAACTTCTTGTGTAGATTCATTGTTTTTTTCAAGATCTTCTTTGGTTCAATCATTGGCGATTTTTGTTTCAGATCTCTTCTGTAGTCTTTTTGACACCATGAATAGGCTTAGGATATTTTTGTGTACATTGATAAGCAATTTGTCCAACTTGGTTGCACCTAAAGCATGTTCTACTATCTGTGACGATATTAGGTCCTTCAAGCAACTCACGTTTCTTTTTCTGTTTAAAGAACTCATCGTTAGATTGGTTCCTGAACTGACTTTCCTTCTCACTTTCCGAACTAGTTTCTGACACGAAAGTCATTCTCTTTACAAACTTACTATAATTTTGCTGACCATATCCCAAACCATTCCTCCCATAGTAATAATTTCTTTGTTGATAATTAAAATGGGAACTTCGTGATTTAGAATAGTAAGATTGTTCTCATTTAAAGTTTGAAAAACCTTGATCACTTGACAAAGTGTCAATTTCAGACAACTCGACTTCAACCAATTTGAAATTTTTTTCAATTTTATTCATGTTGACATTCTGAAGCGGAAATTCTGAATCAGAATATAACTTGTCTGATCCAATCATCTTGTACATTATCACATTAGGATCACACGAGTTATTCCCTAATTTTTGGATGTAGTGCTTGTGAAAGCTCTCATTGCTGTTAGAATATGAACTTGAACTCTTTTTACCAAACTTTGTTTTTACAGTTTCAAAATCGGTTTTATTACTTTAACTTTCGAAAACTTTTTCAACAACATCTTTTACCACAACAGATCCACAGTCTGATTCAGATTTAGTGTAAGTGACATCGATGTTTTCAGGCAGTTGATCTTTTGTAATGTTTTCAATTTATGTTAAACGCCTTATCCACCCCATCTGAATTCTTTTTAAAGTAACTGTTCCACATTAGGGGTGGAACTCGATGGTAACCAACACCCTGGTTATGGTATCTGTAGACATCTTCCTCTAATTCATCTTTACTTGTACACTTGGGAAGCATGTGGTCTAGGATATATGATGTTGTGGAATCGCTTATTATTTTTTTATCAAAACGCTCAGTTTCGATCCTAGCTGTTTCTAGCCCTTGTTTTAGTTTAGCAATCATGTCAATGTGAGTATTAATTGCAATATGCTTATCTAAAACAGTATTCTTGAGCATTGAAATTGTTGCATTATTTTCATTGTTAGCTGCTCGAAATTGGTTAATTGATTTTTGTAGTTTATCGTATGCTTGTTTCACACTCTTCAAGTCATACGTCAAATCATCAATATGCCTTTTCAAAACTTTGTAATTTTCATCCTTTCAATGCACGATTTGCAAGGTTCAATACATTTCTTGCATTGAAAGATGTTTCAGTTTCGATTACTTTTTCACTTTTGACCTCTTCAACCACCGACTCCTTCGCAACTTTGTTTTCTTCATAGAGTTTTTCTACCTCTTTTAGTTGTGCCATCATGTCCTTTTCAGCAATCTCTATGAATACATTCATATCTCTAGATACATTGATGATTTCTTCCACAAGTTCATTTTCATCTTCATTGAAATGTAGGTCATTGTAGTTACCTTCCTCTCCAAGGAAACCTACAAAAGATTTGAAAACATCAGGGGGTATAATAGATCTAAATGCATTGTTAATAACCTCCTTCGTCGGCATTTGGAAAACTTCATCTTCCAATGTTGATTCGGCTTCAATAACTTCTTCTGGACTTTTATCAAACTTCACCTCAGCACATACTTCTTTAGCAGCTTTCTCAACCTTTTCTTCATCCACGATCTTCTCAGATTCTCTCAATTCCACGATCTCGGTCATAAGTGCAATGCTACTGGTTTTAGGAATGAGATTGTTCCAGTTGAAGTCCTCATCTTCTTGTGTAACAACTAAGGCCTTGTCTTTAGATTTTGAACCACCCACGATCTGGCTCGACCTTGAAACATTTGGTGAATTTTGAGAATTCTTGTGGTAGATAGCCTTTTAGTAGTAGTCACCACCAAACGGGTTATTGTTGTTGTTCACTTCTCGGTTTGTACACTGGCGTTTGAAGTGACCCTTCTCTTTGCATTTAAAGCATGTAACCTTCGACTTATCAAACCCTAACTTAGAATCTGACCCTCCAATACTATGATGCCCGGTAATTTCCATAAATCTCTACGCTCTTCACACAACAATCGCCATGCACCATTTAATATTGATCAACTCCATTTCTTCTGCGTCGATATGATTGTAGTCTTCCTTAGTCATATTACTGTTACCGATTCTCCCAGCAATTAGGCATTCGTATGACTCAAGAATTGATTCAAGGAACATCATATGCTCTTTTGTTGTTGCTTCAGTTAGACCTTAAGTATTTTAAAAGTTAACAGCAATATTGCATTAAAGAACGTGAGGGTTTGAATTATTCTGATATGAATAATTGTATAAGCTTTGTGAAGACTAAGGACTTTGAATTGGATTATATGGCTCAAAATTCGAGTATGAGGAATAACCACCATCATTGCTGGCATTGCTTGGAGAAGTTCTAGAGGATGTATCAGTACTAAACGTTGTTTGAATTTTCGGACTTTGAATATTCGCAAAACCATTTCCTTGTAGTACAAATTTACATCTTGTTGAACATTCACATTTTTCATCTTTGCCATTTTTCTTAACTCAAGCTCATGAGATTCCAACTTCTTAATGAACTTTGCTAGAGTTAGCCTATTATACACTTGAGTATCACTTTTTAAAATCATTAGATATGCAAACCACTTTCCTTGTGGCAAAGAATCCGCCACTTTATCCACCCATTCGTTATCTTCTTTTGTAATTTTCATCCTTCTGATCTCAGCAACTGAGTGATAGTATCTTTCAATCAACTGTTTCATTGACTCTCCCTTTAAGTACGTAAAAATGTTAAATTCTTTCTTCAGGGGAGCTTTCTTTCTTTTTTGCATCGACAAACTTCCTTGATACTTCACTTTTAAAGTATTCCAAATCGATTGAGTGATTTCTTGATGTTGAAGCAAAGTGAAAATGTCTTCTTTGATTGCTTGTTGGAGCAAATTCATCATCTTCATTTCTTTGATGAACCTCTCTTTCTTAGCTTGTGGAATTTGGGTCACCTTTACCCTTTCCCCATTTTCTCTAGTCGGAACTACATACTCATCTTCTATAGCGAGCCAACACTCAAAATAGTTAGCTTGTACCGACGTTTCGAATTTCTCATGACACCCCTTATAATCTTCCATACACATCAACTTAGGAGGTTTTGTCATGGTACCCATCTCATTATCTAGATTGAGATTTTGAACAACAGTTGTGGGTGTCGTGGCAAAAGCATTATAGAATTCGTTTTCCATGATTAAAATCTCTTGGTACGAAAGAAGTATGATTTAGAACGGATGAAAGCTCCTTGGACGAATGTAAGAATCTGGGACGGATGAACTGTTCAAACGGATGAAAAAGTTTCTTGTGCGAATGAGAGTTTCGTGCGGCCAAGAAGAAAACAATTTGACAAGAGTTCCCTTTATACGGATGAACAATGTGGTGCGAAGGTACCTGGTTCGTGCGAATCAACAACAATTTCAAACATAAATCAGCTCTTTCGTGCAGATGAGAAATTTTCAAACGAATGAAATGTCTCTTCCGTGCGGACGAACTTAGTTCATGCGGACGGGTTCATTCATACAAAGGACAAAATCTTGGTTTTTCTTGGTTTTGGAAAATTCTAGCATGATAACAGTTGAATTTTAAGCTGTATTTTTTATATGTTGGTTAAAAATGAGTTTTTAACAATCCTTGAAAAAATCAGTCCATTTTGACTGTAGGAAGTGTTCAAAAATAAAGAAAAGAGTAAAAGTAAGGTCTTTGAATGTCCAAATCTTGTGAAATATCTCAGATATCAGCCATCTTGCTTTGATACCATTTGAAAGGATTAATTGTCTTGACATTAATGTTCCGGTGATATCTAGTAACCTAGTTATAATGTGCAGAATACATTACAATTAGGTGACAACAAAAGATTAGTTCATTTTCAACTGTTTTCATTCATATAAGTCCAAGTTACATCCAAGAAATCAAATTGACAGAGCTTTGCCATCGGATCAACAAAGTTACAAATGACTTGGTCCTCACCAGCTATATATAGACATGACATAACCTTAGGGACGGACCAAGCTTCCTTCGTACGGATGAGTTACATTTGTGCGGACAAAGCTCATCCGTGCGGATGTGACTCATCCATACGGACCTAACTAATACATACAAAACTGAAAATCTAACATTCAAGCCCTATTACATATGACACGACACGATGACGCAGGCAACAGACTTTATGTATCAACATCATGATCATAAAAACATAAACCATGAGTTTCTCCTTCAACAACCTCCTCCAAAGTCTTAATCCTTATCTAACCTCACCAGATTCTAAACCTGCACATTCTAAGTTGGAATCTTTAGTGTTAATGAGATCATTCAGAGGATGAGGTGTAAGAATAGGGTCGTAGTTGTTCATTAAGGAAAGACTATGCATACGTTCAAAACCAAGTTTATCTTTATACCCAACCCCCAACTTAACATAGCTAGGTCGTTAAACTCTTTCAATTTGTTGGGCAACATTTTTGCAAACATTCCATTTGTCTATGATGATTTGTAAGTTAGCAGTTTCATTTCTGGACATCATTAGTTTTTCAGTTAAGTCATTCATCAAAGCATCCTTTCCAACGTCTATCTCCTTAGAGTTTTGATTTCTTCTAGATTGTTGTCTAGTTTTAGTTTGTATGCAAGTTCATTTCTTTTTAGTTCATCATCAATTCTCAATGTGGATTCATTGGTCCTAATCAGGATAACATTGTGATCATACATGCTCTTTACATGATTTACGCAATCATCAGTACATAATTTATCTATTACCTTAAGAGATGTTCCCTTAGCTTTGGCTTTACCCTTAGTTTCGCAAGTAAAAGCTTCTTTCTCAACCGCCAAAGCCTTTTAAGTCACAACCACTTCCTTCTTTGCATAATCATCTTGCTTGATCAATTTCTTCTCAAGCTTATCATCTTCATTATTGGTCTTGACATCTTATTGCATTCCATTGATCCCATTCTTCGCTTGCCCAAAATGAGTTGTATGATCAGCATAAACTTGTTGAAGAGGGTATCCTGTCACACCCCAACCGATGGCGGAAACATCAGAGTGAGACGAAATAGATTGCCCGAGACATCAAACACTATTTACGACAATATTAAATTCAAAACCCGTTTCATTTCATTGATCAAATAGTCAATTACAATATAAATCCAAATACAACAAGTTCAACAATATTATAACTTAAAACCTAGCATTCTAGATGCGTTTCTATGTCGTCCCTACTAAGTTTTCGTCATGTTCAACATCCTTAACCTGCAACATGTTAAAAGTATAGTTCAACACAAAAGCATTGGCGAGTACACAAGTTTAATTATAGCATAAGTAATAAATCGTTTAAACAAATCGACATGTTAAGCTAGCATACTAGATTAATGTAAACATAGCATGCGATCTACAAGTCAATCCTCAAGTGTCACCACAAAATGGATTAAACTTAACATGTCCACAAGAATACGGGCGGTGCGTTACTCCTATAGCACTATACATGTTAAGGGGAGGCTCGTACGAAGTTAATGACAATTAGTATCACATAAGAATGTTCCAAGTAAACAAATCGGGTATCACATAACTATAGCATGTATGATGGATTGTTTGTGTGATTGCATAGAATAAAAATGTGATTTAGTGTGTTTTTGATAGATTAACATATTGCACCCAAAAATGTAAAGCGTAAAAGGGTGTCGAGTGTACTCACGGTTTTTGCAAAGCTTTCTTTGTTAAATCCCGTGAAGCGTTTGATTGGTTGGAGAATGAAACAACGAAGTTACCAATTTTGGTTCTTGAACTTTTTGCCCAAAGTTGAAAATCTTGGAGATTTGAGAGAGTTGGAAGTGATTTGGAGGTGGTGCAAGTGTTTGGAAGGTGTTAGGGTTGGCATTTATAAGAGGGTTAAGTGGTTGGGGTTTAAATGAAGGTGGAAGGTGATTGGAGGACAAAGGAGGTGGAAAATGATGAAATCTAATTGGCTAAAGAATGGTGAAAGGTGATTGGAGGAGAAAAGAGGTGGAAAATGGTGAAATCTAAATGGCTAAAGAAGGGTGGAAGATGATTGGAGGAGAAAAGAGGTGGAAAAGGGTGAAATCTAATTCGCTAAAGAATGGTGGAAGGTGATTGGAGGAGAAAGGAGTTGGAAAAGCTTTTGGTTTTGCTCACTTTTAGTCCTTGCACCTTGTAACTTGGTTATTGTAGTTTTCTTGTATTTTAACTTGATTTAGGTACCAAAGTGTATTTTAAGTCTCGATTTTGCGTATAAACACGTATTTAAATATTGACTGTGTATATAACACAAATATGAAATGTAACACGTATATGTATAAAATGAATTTCCATTATGATTAACGCCTCAAATTGTGATGATGGAGATGGAGTACGATTGTAAGGTTTCTATAAATAGAATGCAAATACGAATGTTCTGAAAATAGGAATACAAAAATACAAGGCATTACATATCTAACTCCACTTGATGAGTGCTAGACCAATTGATTGCTATGGAGCTAAGAAATAGTTGGTGTATATTTTATGACAACAGCTTAATAGTTTAATAGTTTAGTCTTTAGATATTTTGTATTGGGCTTAGCATTTGTGTTTAGCTTGTTTAGAGTTGTTATGGGCTTGTAGAATGGCCTAGTCCAGTCCAAAACCCAGTGTGCAGACATGTAGTTTATATACATGTTTTGCATTAGGGTTTTGGTAGAGGAGGAGAAAAAAGGGTAGAGAGAGGCGTGAGAAATCTACAGAGAGTGGCTGAGAAATTTCTTATGAGTCTTCAATTTATTGTAAACATTCGTGTTGGATAATCAATAGAAGACGTTTGAAAGTGATGGTTCATGTTCTTCATGTTACTTGTTTTCTGTGTAAATCTGATCTAGAGGATTCTGCACTCTAGGTTGGATAGACGATTCTATGAAGATCCATACGGATTAGGGGATCTACATAAATAGCAGCAGGTGAGTTAAGGGGAAGGACACCAATATGCATAGTGCCAATAAAAGCTTGATTTGTATGCTTGGATGAGCGTGGATGAACAGGAGCCACTAAATTAGCATTGTCAAGTGTGTTTGAATAACTAAAAATAGTATTTACTTTCTTCTGCTTATCCATTTCAAAGGCCTTAAAAATGTTAAGCATGTCTCTCATTGAGGATCTTGCATTCAGGTACTCCTTTTTGATAGTCATCGAGTAACTTCTTGATCTGATCTGGGTGGGTCATTGTAACTCTTCTTAAGACAATTGACAGCGCTGACAAACCTATCAATGTGATTTGATATGCTTTCACCTCTCACACTTCCAAATGTGTCATACTCCTTTTGAACAAGATCTCTCCTTCCTTCCTTCAGCTCATCGTTTCCTTCAAAATGCTCACGTAATGCCTCCACAATTGTTGAGCACTAACACATCTTTCAAACATGTTCTTAGGTTCATCAAAAATAGCCATACATATAGCACCATAGGCTTTGTTATCTCGTGCAGGCAGAATTTTATCTTCATTTAAATAAGTTGATGGGTCAAGATTGACACTAGTTGATTGGAGTTCCCATCATTGGTTGATGAGGTCTAAAGAGGAGCATCGGTAAACTAACAGAATGCTCTCATTTTTCCTTTCCAGTTCACAAAGTCATCTCCTAATTTAAGCTCAGGAATATTCTGGAACTGGAACTATGTTCAAGTTCGTTGGAGATTGACTGATTGGTTTTCATGTGTTCAAACACAAAACAAACAATACCCGAATGTTAGGGAAAGATAAGTGTCGCCTAAAAGAAACACAGAGAAAGAGTGTCGCCTAGAAGAGATAATAAGCGCCGTTAGAAGCGGCTTAATGAAACTGCAATATAAATTTAGTTTGAATTCATTAATTAACATAGAAACTCAGTAGCTCAGTTGGTTTTGTTGGTGCGTGGTGAACCTAGGCCGGACCACGACACGGGTTCGAGTCCTACACAACCCATTTTTTATTTGATTTTCCGTTTTCAGTATATGATTATATAGGCCCTTTCGCTGTCAGTTTAAAAGAATTATAATCATCTGGGCTACCAGGTTCACCAACAAACCTGGTAGTTAACCTGGTAGCTGTAAGTTCTAAAACCTGGATCTTTC
This sequence comes from Scalesia atractyloides, assembly GCA_947069175.1. Lineage (NCBI taxonomy): Eukaryota > Viridiplantae > Streptophyta > Magnoliopsida > Asterales > Asteraceae > Scalesia > Scalesia atractyloides. The sequence continues at coordinate 37,108,512 of CAMTDV010000001.1, forward strand.
GATGTAAATGATGTTTCTCAACAATAATTTAGAACTAGAACATCAATGATTTAAGTATAATCAAGAACACGAAAGTTTTCTTTGATTATAGTCTAAATGATTTACAAAAAGTTCATGACTCTGCTAATACGCTCAAAACACACACTTAATGGTGGAAAAGATCAATCAAAAGCCTAACCTAATGAATGAAAACTTTAGGCTATTTATAGGTAAGCCATTAGGGCACCGACGTCACTAGCGGCATGTGCGAGGCCGTCACTAGAGTGCCATCAGGTAACACTAGAGGAGTGTCACCTCCCATCATGTGACACTAGAGTGACGCCTACCATCCTCTGAGTGTCACCTGTCTAGAGTGCCACCCATCTTGAGTGAGTGACGCTTCCCGCCTGGAGTGCCACCCATCTTGAGTGAGTGACGCCTATAACAAAATCTTTTAAGCACAACCTTCAAGTCTTCACATCTTTGACTAGTAAATGGTATACAACAGTCTGTTTTGGTTCCGACAATCTCCCCGAGACTGTTGCATACCGTTCTTCAATTACTTAAGGTCTTCGAACAACAATCAGTATATAACAGTCTTATAGGTTCCAACAGTAGCCCAGATGAATAATACACATGCTTTATGATGAAAAGAACCGCGTTCGAGTCTAGGGAATCCATGTTTTGGGTTTCAATTTTTGTAATTCTTTTTTTCAAATCATTCAAAAGTTTATATTAAAAAAAAGCTGTTAAAATTTTACCTGATCAATTTTTTTCTGAAATCCAATTAAATGGATTTTAGTACTTTTATCTTGTTTATCTTTTTCTTTTAAAATAAGAGGTTTTGTATATTGTTATATAAAACTTAATTTATAAAAAATGATATAAATTAAAACTTAGGCTTTAATTTATAGAATATTAAATAGAAAATAAGTATTCATATTTCACTCAATTAATGACAATATTTTTTTAACTCTGAAAATTTATTTACCAAACCCATTTTCTCTAAATAAATTACAAGAATTAAATTAGTTAAATAAATAAAATCTGAAATTTATTTATTTAAAATTCATTACATCCATTTATTCGTAATAACTTATGTTTGTAGAAAGTCATGCATAATTGGTTGATAATTAAACTAATAATGTTTCCTTTCGAACTTAATAATTAAACTAATAATGTATCCTTTTGGACTTAACCAAATATGCTTTACTTTTCACAAGTAAAGAATATATAATTTTTGTTATTTTCGTCTTGTAATTTACCGGGTGTTAAATTTAATATTGAAATATAAGACTTTAGGAATTCTCAAATCAAGACAAGAATCCCTAGTTCGATATTCAATCCCATTCATCCTTTAAATTCAACCATTATTAATTGAGTATCCTTCAACCGTTAGGATAATTCTCATGTGGTGATTTTCAACGCCTTCATTATAAGAATTATTCTTATTTATTTGCTAGCTAAGGTGAGTATTTGTAGCCCTTATTCAACTATGCGAATTCATTCATGCATATGTGTTGTAATGCTCTATGTTAGACGTATGCTACCATTTGTGGTATTCTCCCATATGTGATTCTACCATTTTTATTCTACCATTATTTCATGTGTTGATCATTAACAATACCATGCCTAAGGTAGTTGATAATAGTGCTATTGGATTGACCCCACCCAAATTGGCATTTGGGTATCGAAACCGATTATTGTCATAGGTTTGATCAATGCAATATCCGTTTATTATTTATGCTTAACTTACATGTTGGACTTATGATTTGTTAATTAATTTCATATGGGTCAAAACATATGTTTACTCACCAACTATTTTTAGTTGATGCTTTTACTTTACACATGATACAGGGAATGCTACCTGAGATATAATCAAGTTGAGGATTTGAAGCATGCACCTAGTTAAAATAAACAAGACATTTTTATATCATTTTATGGCATGATTTGCTGAGACATTATGTTATCTTTAACTTTATGATTAAAAATGTCACGTTTAATAGTATCATGTGTTATGAACAATCTAGATGCGCTGAATATTCCATCGTCGGTTGGGTTGTTACAAATAGCAAAGTTGCATAATCGGTAATTAGATACTTAAATCCAATAGTCTCCTACTTGGACTATTCTTGATTATAGCCATAACATAGACAGAGTTAGACGCCTAGCTTCATCACATTGCCCCTAGCAAGGTATGGCGTATTACATTCATCAACTATTTCTTTGTGATCAAACAACTCTTTACTTAATCAAGTATATAGTCGTGGTAACCTTATCAATTATCCTTTATGTATAGAATACTTTTTGAAAATGAGACATAGATCTAGTTTCAATCTTATAAATTGTTCGGCTATTCTTGTACTTTTCTTCGATTCCAAATGTTCGACAAACTACCTTTAGTTCGAGTGTGGCCACACATTCATACCAGTCTGAGTCTACGAGGGCACCAAAATGTCCAACTTCTTAACACATTAAAAATCACAAAATTCCTTCCTTCAACATCCTACAAATCCCGCTTAGCTTCAGTGTAACATCCGTCAAAAATCGGATTTACCAAACCCGCTTCGTTTATTAACCGAACAACCAGTTAAAAATTCTGTTGCGTATTTAATGCCCAAATTAATTTTAAACGATACATAATTAATAAGTATATTAGAATATAAAATTTATTTTTGAAAATGTATTAAAAATAGTGAATTAAAAATGATATGCTGAAGCCGGGACTCGAACCCGGGTCAGCCGGAAAAGAACTCAAAGCTTTATCACACACACACATAACCACCTCCGCCACTTGCTGTTTTCTGTCAACTCTAGGAAACAAATAAATCTTATAAACAACCATAAATCAACCGGTTACGCCAACTGTAACCGAAATCGGTCACCAAACGTCCAAAGACGTTTGATTACTCGCGGTTTACTGAGTTTAACCGATACACCGACAATTCCAATCAATTTTGCTATGAATGAAACTTGAATTCGGGAGTAAATCGGTTTAATAACCGAAAACTTTCAATTCTTGAATTACTTCAATCAAAGACCCCTCTCGCGACTCAAACACACTCTGCAAACTTCCAATTACATTTTCGCACAACTTTCAGCCCGCCAGAGAAGCTTTTTGGACTCGCCGGACTTTCGCCGGAAAACCGTATTTTCCACCAAATCAGTGAGTCTCTCAATTCTTTCATGGTCAATCAATTGTTAAGCTATTGCTAACCCAAACCTTTCAATCAGAATCCTTTCCAGACGACGTTGCCGGATTATCTGTTTTCGCCGGAAAATTTCTGAAATTTCAGAAACCTGCTGATAACCGGTATGATCATTCAAACATACTGATAATCATTACTCATTAGTTCAATTTCACATCTAATCCCTCCAAACTGTTAATTGATTCTAACAGCCGAAGGTCACCAAAACAGAGCCGACGATCTTCGCCGGATTTTCTGAAGAAGACGACCTGTTCGGTACTTTCTTTCCCCAAACTCTTCGGTTCAATACTTTTCAATTGTTCATCTTGTTCATTAACCGAATTAATCAGGTAACAGTTGCTTTGACCGATGTCTGTGTTTTGAACGAAGAAGACGAAGTTCAGTTATGTTATAAGATTAATTAAAATCAGTTTTATTAACGGGTTAGACACACAGTCCAGCGGTGGACTGTGTGCAAACAAATACATACACGTCCCGAGTTCGATTCTTGACACACGCACCTTCGCAGTAATAAAATGTCTTTTTTTTTTAAACTGAACCGGGTTAACTCTGTTAGATGTTAAGTATAATAAAAACATGTATATTAACCAAGTTAGACACACAGTCCAGCGGTGGACTGTGTGTAACATTAAGTCACAGGTCCCGGGTTCGAGACCTGTTGACGACACCGGTCCGATGATTTAAAACATTTTTTAAAATAAAAGAATTTTGAATAAACTGAGTTAGTATATAAATATAATTAAAAACAGAATTATTTCGGGTTAGACACGTAGCTCAGTTGGTAGAGCTGCGTGCACGCGAACGGGAGGTCTCGGGTTCGAGCCTCACCCGGCGCATACACTTACACAATAAAACCGGTCAACAAGTCAACGGTCCACGGTCAACAAGTCAACGGTCAAAAAGTCAACATTTTTTATTATTTTTATTTATTTATTTTATTTAAAAATCAATTAAAAATACTTAAAAATAACATTTTTAAAGTTAGAAAATAGCCTAAAACTCACAAAAATATATCCAAAAATCCTATTAAAGTTGTTAATGAAATCCATTTATTTACCTTACTTTTCGTTATTAATTAGGTTAGTTTTTCCTCGTCGATCAATCCTCTAAACTCGTGCGCAATCAACATCATCAACCGAACGCACCCCATGTTCCCATATGTTCGAGCTTGTTTCAATTGTGGCGACCCTACCCACTTTAGAAACACGTGCCCTCAATTGGTTAACATCATAAACGCTCAAGCTCAAGCAAACTCAGTTAACCAAGCAAATCAAGAAAACCCAACCACTAGGCCACCAGCAAGAGGAAGAGTTTTTAACATCAACGCCAATCCTGTTGAAGATAATGACGGCCCAAACGAAAACACCCAACTAGTCCCTTTCACTGAAAATCAAGATTCAACTCCAACCGCTTAGTTTTATGTTTTTCTTTATGATTATCTCAATTTTCACGTGTCTCAATTTTAAATTGGAAATTTATCCAAGGATCTTAATGCGAATTACTATTTCAGTTTTGTTTTTATACTCATTGATTTAACATTCATATCATCATACCTCACGACATATCACAGTGTTATCATTTAAAGAAATTGGATTGTGTTCCATTTTCTACATAGACTAATCTCTCCATCATAACAAACGAGAGAGGTACTGTCATCATTCAAAGACTCAAGCTTAGTTGTTGTGTTTGTTTATGTTTTAGAGTCACATAGGACTAATCATAACTTACTGATAAAATCAATGAGAATTTGACAAGAATATGGTGGATACGCCGCTGGTACTTCCTATATATAAGTATTCTTGTCAAAGGATCAGAGGCATTGTCAGGTGGTTATGAGAAGTTCCATGTAAGATTTAGTAATGTCTTGGTTGAAATTTGTTTTACACTCACTGATTTAACATTCATATCAACTCATCATTTAAAGAAATTGGATTGTGTTCCATTTTCTACATAGACTAATCTCTCCATCATAACAAACGAGAGAGGTACTGTCATCATTCAAGGACTCAAGCTTAGTTGTTGTGTTTGTTTATGTTTTAGAGTCACATAGGACTAATCATAACTTACTGATAAAATCAATGAGAATTTGACAAGAATATGGTGGATACGCCGCTGGTACTTCCTATATATAAGTATTCTTGTCAAAGGATCAGAGGCATTGTCAGACGGTTATGAGAAGTTCCATGTAGGATTTAGTAATGTCTTGGTTGAAATTTGTTTTACACTCACTGATTTAACATTCATATCAACTCATCATTTAAAGAAATTGGATTGTGTTCCATTTTCTACATAGACTAATCTCTCCATCATAACAAACGAGTGAGTTACTGTCATCATTCAAAGACTCAAGCTTAGTTGTTGTGTTTGTTTATGTTTTAGAGTCACATAGGACTAATCATAACTTACTGATAAAATCAATGAAAATTTGACAAGAATATGGTGGATACGCCGCTGGTACTTCCTATATATAGGTATTCTTGTCAAAGGATCAGAGGCATTGTCAGACGGTTATGAGAAGTTCCATGTAGGATTTAGTAATGTCTTGGTTGAAGTTTGTTTTATACTCACTGATTTAGCATTCATGTCATCTCATCATTTAAAGAAATTGGATTGAGTCACTATTCAAACATGTATACTATCAGAATTAGGACTCAGACATTGGTTGTTGTGTTTATTTATGTTCTAGAGTCTCATCATAGAACCAATCATAACTTACTGATAAAACCAATGAAAATTTGACAAGAATATGGTGGATACGCCGCTGGTACTTCCTATATATAAGTATTCTTGTCAAAGGATCAGAGGCATTGTCAGACGGTTATGAGAAGTTCCATGTAGGTTTTAGTAGTAGAAATTTTGTTTTAGGATATAACCTTATCTTTCTAAACATATCAAAACTCTTGCGCATGAAATCATATTTAGTCAATCAACTCTGCTTATCAATATTTTTTACCATAGGCAACAAAAAGCGATTCCTGTAGCAGGGTACTCAACCCTTACAAGGAACGTTACCGCCTCAAACAAAAATTTGAACTCTTACTCCTTTCTAAGTATGTAACTGTCAAATTAAACACCACCCTTTTTAGACAAATATGTCACTACTTAAATTTCGGGACGAAATTTCTAAAAAGTAGGGGATACTGTAACATCCGTCAAAAATCGGATTTACCAAACCCGCTTCGTTTATTAACCGAACAACCAGTTAAAAATTTCGTTGCGTATTTAATGCCCAAATTAATTTTAAACGATACATAATTAATAAGTATATTAGAATATAAAATTTATTTTTGAAAATGTATTAAAAATAGTGAATTAAAAATGATATGCTGAAGCCGGGACTCGAACCCGGGTCAGCCGAAGAAGAACTCAAAGCTTTATCACACACACACATAACCACTCCGCCACTTGTTGTTTTCTGTCAACTCTAGGAAACAAATAAATCTTATAAACAACCATAAATCAACTGGTTACGCCAACTGTAACCGAAATCGGTCACCAAACGTCCAAAGACGTTTGATTACTCGCGGTTTACTGAGTTTAACCGATACACCGACAATTCCAATCAATTTTGCTATGAATGAAACTTGAATTCGGGAGTAAATCGGTTTAATAACCGAAAACTTTCAATTCTTGAATTACTTCAATCAAGAACCCCTCTCGCGACTCAAACACACTCTGCAAACTTCCAATTACATTTTCGCACAACTTTCAGCCCGCCGGAGAAGCTTTTTGGACTCGCCGGACTTTCGCCGGAAAACCGTATTTTCCACCAAATCAGTGAGTCTCTCAATTCTTTCGTGGTCAATCAATTGTTAAGCTATTGCTAACCCAAACCTTTCAATCAGAATCCTTTCCAGACGACGTTGCCGGATTATCTGTTTTCGCCGGAAAATTTCTGAAATTTCAGAAACCTGCTGATAACCGGTATGATCATTCAAACATACTAATAATCATTACTCATTAGTTCAATTTCACATCTAATCCCTCCAAACTGTTAATTGATTCTAACAGCCGAAGGTCACCAAAACAGAGCCGACGATCTTCGCCGGATTTTCTGAAGAAGACGACCTGTTCGGTACTTTCTTTCCCCAAACTCTTCGCTTTAATACTTTTCAATTGTTCATCTTGTTCATTAACCGAATTAATCAAGTAACAATTGATTTGACCGATGTCTGTGTTTTGAACGAAGAAGACGAAGTTCAGTTATGTTATAAGATTAATTAAAATCAGTTTTATTAACGGGTTAGACACACAGTCCAGCGGTGGACTGTGTGCAAACAAATACATACACGTCCCGAGTTCGCTTCTTGACACACGCACCTTCGCAGTAATAAAATGTCTTTTTTTTTAAACTGAACCGGGTTAACTCCGTTAGATGTTAAGTATAATAAAAATATGTATATTAACCAAGTTAGACACACAGTCCAGCGGTGGACTGTGTGTAACATTAAGTCACAGGTCCCGGGTTCGAGACCTGTTGACGACACCGGTCCGATGATTTAAAACATTTTTGAAAATAAAAGAATTTTGAATAAACTGAGTTAGTATATAAATATAATTAAAAACAGAATTATTTCGGGTTAGACACGTAGCTCAGTTGGTAGAGCTGCGTGCACGCGAACGGAGGTCTCGGGTTCGAGCCTCACCCGGCGCATACACTTACACAATAAAACCGGTCAACAAGTCAACGGTCCACGGTCAACAAGTCAACGGTCAAAAAGTCAACATTTTTTTATTATTTTTATTTATTTATTTTATTTAAAAATCAATTAAAAATACTTAAAAATAACATTTTTAAAGTTAGAAAATAGCCTAAAACTCACAAAAATATATCCAAAAATCCTATTAAAGTTGTTAATAAAATCCATTTATTTACCTTACTTTTCGTTATTAATTAGGTTAGTTTTTCCTCGTCGATCATTCCTCTAAGCTCGTGCGCAATCAACATCATCAACCGAACGCACCCACTGTGAGTGAATCTCTACAAATTCCCCGTTTAATTCACGTTTTTTGGGTGTATCATGTGTCTTACTATTTATTATATTTAAATCATTGTGCATACATCATATCATGAATAAATGTGTATTCAGCTTGTATAAACTGTTTGTGTGGTTAATGTTTAGATTTAATTTATTATATTCAGTACATGCAATTTTATAGGCCGCCTCTCCCCATTACATTATGAGCGTTGAGCATGTTCCCCATTACATTATGAGCGTGAACCTGGCGTGCCAACATACGATCGGCTCCGTTTGATTGAGCCTTGATCCCACAGACATTTATCATTTTCAGTACATGCAATACGATCGGCTCCGTTTGATTGAGCCTTGATCGCACAGTTTCATTCATGTTATATATTTATGCAAGTTGATATGTTATTGTATGCTGTTGGTTTGTTAATGTATGTTATTGTTTGTTGTTGTGTGATATCGTATGCTAATGGTTTGTTATTGTATGCTAATTGTTGTTATTGTATGTTTATTTACGTTTGTTCATATATGAATAGTGCACAATTTTTCCATATAAAATACAACAAGAAATAAATAATAAATGTTTTCTAACAAGGTTCACTCGCCAACTTTTTGTTGATCCAAAAACCATTTTTACACATGATACAGGTGAACAGGATGAAGCAAGGAAAACATAGGAAATGCCTTAGAAGAAAATAATGAAGTCTAGAACGATGTGTAGGACATGATGTAATTATGATTGTATGTTTCCCTTTAAATTGTAATAATAAATATGAAACGTTATAATAAATGTCATGAGCTTTGATTATAACCCAATCATGCCCCGATCACCTTTTCCGCTGCGGGTAGGGGTGTGACATTCAGTTTTGTTGCTAATCAAATATCCTTATCTCTTTCATGATGTAGCGTTAGCTAAGGCCAAAGAATAAACTTTCACTAATGATATTTCTAGTATAATTCTCAGGTTTAAGGATACAATGATCATACCTTTTCAAAACTTCTTATGATATTGATCCAAGTTTTGAAGCGAGTTATGTACACGATTATTCTCTAATGAATATATATGAATCTTGGTTCTCAACACGTTAAGCTTTCACTGCATGACATGCATTCACAATAGTCTTAGTTCAAATTGATTCCTATGAATTTGACCAACTACGAACATTTAGAATACTATATTCATGTGTGCTTAAACGTAATTATATTTAAACATATTAACATTGTTTATATGGCATTTAACCATTAAATCCAAATAACTTCATAATGTTGCCTTACCATTTGAAAAACATCAAATACCAAACTATAGATCAAAACACTTTTTAGCAACGTTAGCCATAACTTCTCTACATGCATATTATACCTTTATGAGGATACACCAACAACTTTGCTAAAATTTAATCTACACAATTTAGTCTCATCAAGATGTTATTCTAAATCTCTCCATATTTGAAAGTATTGGCTCCAAGCCTCCTGTTACATAAAATCTTTGTAGTCACATAACATCTTGATTTGCCAACATACCCTTGGTACCTTCTTGATGTCATAAATGAACCTTTCATTTCCACTATTCCCATTTCATTCTCGTTAAGTAACAAATTGTATTCCTGATGGAGTTTCCTTTCAAAGGATAGTTCTATGACTTAGAACGAATGTTCCTCTTTGGAAATTTCAATTTCATTTGAAATTGTATTATCAACAATTTCATGTATCACAGAAATACTTTCTAAAGTTCAACTAAACATTCCTTTTGGAATCTTTTACCAAAGGTTCCACCTTACACTACAGATCTCTCTCTATAGATTTTAATATGGGCTAGTATATACCTTGTATTCGTATGTTGGAACATAAATTAGAGAAAAAATAGAACTCGTTCTATTTTTTTCTCCTTTGAGTGAGTATTCTGATTTTGAAATCAAATCAAATACTCAGATGATTATCCTCTCTAGGTATCATTCATTAGAGTCATCAAACGACCCTTTTACTATATATACACTTCATTGATGATTGTAAACCACTTGTTACTTATCATTCAGAGCCAAGATCCTCATTATGAAAACATATTTTCTTATAATATCCTAAAATATCTTATACCTCCCACTTGTCTTTGCATCATCTATAATAGTGTTGCCTCGAAGACAAACTTACTTGCTTTCAACCAAGTATAGATATCTTATTCTGAAATGTCTGTATAAAACCACATATGGATTTATCTTAGAGATTCATATTCATATAAGTCTCATAAGTGAGATTATCCAAGTCTGGACTTGGCTATCCATGTGGTTCACATTTCAATATCCATAATCATAACCATATCAGAGATTCTCAACCTTTGATTTATGCTTATCAAAGTCTCCACTTGATAATATTGTTAATAGATATCTTGCATCATATTGTTTCCTAAAACCTCTTAGGTTAATACTCAACAACTTCTTATAGATCAATTTGTGATATCATTTTAGGCACTTTTAATGTCTCTATTAGATCTCGTGAATCAAGTCTAATCATCACTTTGGAATCACATTCACAATAAGATTTATTCGAATTTAGGAGTCCTAGACAAGACATTTTGTCATCTTGAAGATCCATTTATAGATAATATTTAGTTAAGTTTTAGAATCTCAAGTCTCTAAGGTAAAACAATCATTGTATACTTACTATACAACATTCCATAAGGTTCATGTACATATTTTGGAACTCATTAATAATTTCCTTTGATATTAAGAGAAAGAACATATCTTATACTAGATTTGCATCTTTCATCATTAATTTAAGTCTCATCTAATGTACTTCAATTTTCTTTTCATGTCAGCTATCATAGGGTTTAGATTTTAAAAATCTCTAATGATGTTTGTTTAGAAATTTGATTAAGGTACTTACCCTTTGATCTAATAAAAATACCTTAATCAATCCAATGAGTTGTTTAGTTTTAATTAAGGGTGTGAATTTTTTACACGACCCGAAAAACACAACACGAACCTAACACGAAATTCGTGGGTTTAGGTTTAGTCTAAATGGGTTTGGGTCAGTTTCAGCTTGAACCCGCTAACCCGTTTAGGTTAACGGGTTGATTTTGGGTCAACCCGATTGGGTTGTGGGTTGACCCGTTTAACACATTTATATTATATTATAGTTCTTACAATAAATTTTATGTCGTAAATTAAATGGGATGTGTATTTTATCCCCTAATTATAACTTAAAAAGAGATATTAACATAAGTTTATAATTTGAAATAATTATGTTATATACATTTGTGATTTTTAAGTAAATTTAACATCTCTCTTGATTAGCCAATATTTGTCGTTCGGCCCAAAACAAGTTGTTCAAAACAAGCTGCTCAGAACCCTGTTACAATAAATTTTGGTGAACTCGAATGCAAATCCAACCCGTGGACGCACATTCAACATCAATGCCAACGAGGCTCGTGCTGATAACAAAGTCATTAACGGTACGTTCCTTTTTAATAATCATCCGGCTTCTATTCTTTTCGATTCGGGTGCCGATAAAAGCTTTGTATCACTAGCCTTTGAACCTTTGCTTTCAAAGAACTAAACTAGGAAAACCCTTAACGGTGGAAATAGCTAGTGATGAACCCCTTGTGCTCGACTATGTCATTCGTAGATGCCAATTGAACCTGGATAACCACTTTTTTCCCCATTTACTCACACCAATGCAACTCTGGAGTTTTGACATCATCATAGGAATGGATTGGGTAACCAAACACCATGCTGAGGTGATCTGTTTCGACAAGGTTGTTCTAAGGTTTCATCTGGCGAAACCTTAGAAGTTCACGGAGAGAAACCCCTAGTAGCCTAAAACTCATGACCTATACCCAGGCCCAAAAATACCTATGAAAGAATTATGTAGCCTTCTTGGCACATATCGTAGAAGAAAAAGGCAAGGGCAAAACTGTTCAGGACATCCCCGTTGTTCGGGAATATCCTGAGGTGTTTCCTGAAGAGCTACCTGGTGTACCCCAATTCGTCAAGTTGAGTTTCATATTGACCTTGTACCTAGTGCCAACCCAATTGCCAAAAGAAAAGAAATCCAAGACAACCAAGATTCTTCAACAGAGGTTCCAACAAAGGTTAGTCAAAGCACTACTGCACCATCTATCCAAACCACTACTTTACCTATCACCTAAACCTCTGTTCCCATTTCCACCTCTCATTCATCACAACCACCACCACTTCTACTGCTAAAACATCTGTTGCCACTACAAAAGTGATAACAGAGGTTAAAACCACCCAAACACCTCCTTCAAAGTCCCCCAAGGGATTGTTGAAGAGAAAACCAACCTCATCACCTCAACAACCACCACCAAAAACACAAAAATTACGAACAAGATCCAGGAGAATTAATTCATTATCCAAGATGATGATGAAGAAACTCCTATTGCATCTCCTTCCCATACAACCAATATGACCTCTATATCTCACATTTCCACCACCACCACCACCACCACTTCACTTTCCACCTATTCACCTACTACACTTACACCCAATATCCTTGATCAATTGGACTTAAAACATATCTCTAAAGAGATAGAATCCTTCAACTTTTGAGACTGATATAAGCAAAGTAACATTTCCTTCCCTCAAAAGATATAAAAAGCCTAACAATGTACAAGAGTACATGGAGTTAAAGATTAAACAGGCTGAAAATATTGTTGCTATCAAAAGCAAAGGAAAGAGTGATAAGGAGGTACAACAAATCTTATCTGCAGAATTCACCAAAGTGAATAGGATTGAAGATTTTGCTAAAAGTGTTAGTCAAAAGGCATCTCATGAACTAGTTAGCAACCCTAGTCTCATCATGAAGAATAAGCCCTACAGAGCATTAAGAGCTCAGCTCACTGGATGGTCTATTGAGGCCCTTCTAGAAGAAATGGCCAGCATTGAGATGATGAATCTCAATCCAGATATCAAGCCACTCTTCCTAACTGGGCTGCAGGTAGAAAACCTGTTAGCATGAAAGCAGTTGAGCTTACAAGAATGAAAGAAGAGATGGTGGCTACCAATTTTGGCTCCATGAGATAAATGGCAAAATAGGATAAGCCAACAATCAAGGAAACTTACAAATAGCTTGAAGCTTTAAGAGCCAAAGATTCCTCAGTCCCAAGAAAGCCAATTATGAAGACTTACCTATCAATTCAAGGGTATCAGATCTGAACTTCCTTCTGCAAGTCAAGCCTCTTCTTTGGTGAGAAGCCATCTTAAGAAACAAAAGGATTTGTCTGCAGAGAAGTGAAAAGATTGAAGAAGACATCTTGAAGGAACGGATAAAAAACATGATTATGTATGAACTTTGTGATGCAAATCAAGCTAATCCTATAGGTCAAGTCTTGGGAATGCAATTCCCTTCACCTCTTCCAATAACCTCACTCTCAGCAAACCCCATTGCCTCAAAAGTTCAAAAGTGGTTTGCTGACAAAGCCAGCCATCAATTGACTCTGGTCAAAGCAAATGAGGAAGTGCAAAAAAATTCAATGAACAGCATCATGAGTTTCAAACTTGAAGATTCGCGGGACCTTCCACTCGAAAGGGATGCTGATGATTCACTATCTAAAAGATTTGAGAAGAACTTCAAAGCTCAAGTCAAAGATAAGTTGAAGAATAGGATTAAAAGTTAATCTATAACCATATGTTTTGGCATCATCTGTTCTAGGGGAGATTGTTAGACATTCAAAAGAGCAGATGATATCCAAAAGCTAAAGCATGATATAGTGTCAAGAAATAAGCAAAAGATTGAACCAAACTCTCCCCAAAGATAGTGAATCTTGAACACCTATTTAGAACATGTGATCAAGTGCATGGCAAACATCTGTTAAAGACTTGGAACTGTTGTTCAAGAGTACAAGCATCTGTTGAAGACCAAAGCCCTGATCAAGAAATGGTCTGATGAAGAAGACCAAACATCTGTTAGGCCAAAAAGATGTTTGGACAACTACAACAGAGGATAGGCTAGAGAGTGCTTTCTCAATGTAACAATATTTCATTTCAATAGTGTTTAGAATAGCCTAGATCAGAGGATAAGATTTGCTCAGATGTTTGCAAAAATCTGAGGAATCTTTTTTGTTAGGAATGTTAGATGTCACTAGCAGGGTGACGTTAGCTGACCTCACAACACAGCTTTCATACTTGTATAAATAGATCACATCTGCTAGAATCTATTTATCACACACCATCACATTTTCTCTTGTACGAACTGATTTGTTTGTGTGATCAGCTGAGGGGGAGTTTGTAGAGTCAATCGAGTTGTAAGACTTTCGATCATTAATATTCATTGAAAACAATCATTGATGATAACTCCCAGTTTGTGAATATTATTGTGATAATCAATACTTGTTTGCAAACAAAGAAACTCAATTTTTAATAGTCATGAAGACCTAAGGTTGAAATCACCTAGGAACTTACTATAAGTCCTGAAGCTTACTTTTCTTCTTCTCATCATCAAGAACATATTCCTAGCCTTGTGCTACTAGTGAGTTCATCTTACACCATTTTTATGCTTCATATTATGTGTAGAATCATAAAGTGCAAGTTGATCATCTTAAAACTAATCCTAAAAATATAAGAATCCTTAACCAAACAACATAATATAACTTGTATATGTAACATTTGAGTTGCTTTTGTGGTTGATAACTTGTATATGTTGTAGACAAAAATGATCTTGCAAAGTGTTGTTAAAAAATATATCTAAAAGTATATGTATAGATCTAACAAGATCCATAAACAATAAGTATTATAAACTTAAAAAATGGTCTTAAAATGATTTCGAAGCGCTTTGATGTTATATAAATATTTAGAAATCATGTTCATAGTTTTTGATCTTGAAAAAGTAAAGAAAATAGTTTAACATAAAATTGTATAAAAATGGATGAACATGAAGAAAAGTATTTTGAAAGATCTAGCATGTTTATAAAAGTTCATGAGCTTGTTGTTGAAGTTTCTACAAAATGATATACTTCAAAAGTTGATGTTCTTTGAAAGATTTTTTGGGATGATTAAGTATGTGATTGATGAGTTTTAAAACTTGATTAAATATGTTGTGAAATTAGGGAAACTATGGCGAAATTTTCTAAAAATATAATCACGGTTAAGGTGTGATTAACAAAGGATTTACAAAGTTAAAAAAGGGATTAGTATACTAAACATGTTTACACAAAATAATGTGGGAAACGTCTAAGATAAATCACTAGTGTTTTTCATAAATACTGAAAGGATATATATGTAATAAATAAAAAAATATATATTATATAGGGGAGGGCTTAAATAAGAACGCTAAATATCGTGAGAACCGTGAGAACGAATGAAAAAATCACTAGAACTTGGTCAAAAACAAGTGAAATTCAAATTTTCTTTTTACACTTGTCATTATTATTCGAATACAATTCTAGAAATTTAATTTACACATTTAAATTTACGTGAATTCAAAAATAAAGAAAATTTACAGATGTGTAAGTTTGCCATTTACACATGTGTAAATTTGTTATATTTACACATGTGTAAAAAATCTAATAAGAGTGATTTTGAGAGGATAAATGAATTGTTTGATGTTGTAATTTCTTTTTTTTGATGTTTTATTTTAATTAAAATGATGATTGTATTAAAAAATGGTTTTGATTGGTTTTCTCATTCGTTCTCACGGTTCTCGCAATATTTAGCTTTCTCAAGACAACCCTCCCCTATATATATATATATATATATATATATATATATATATATATATATATATATATATATATATATATATATATATATATATATATATATATATATATATATATTATAAGGTACGATTCATGCGAGAACCACTCTTATTGCGAGAACCATGAGAACGAGTGTGAACAGGGGGTATTATTGTAATTAAATACTTAATGTTAATAATACGGTCTCTACAACTCGATTTCCATTAACAACATCACCATATCACCGTACAATATAGGGCACAAATTTAACAAAATCATTCATCATCGGTTACTGATTGTTATTACATTCCGTAATCGATTACAAAATCATTGATTACCATTGATCGACATGACCTAGAAATTAGAAATTGTGTCCGTTATTAATCATTGATCGTCTATCTCTGCCAAATCTCAACTAGTCGCCAATCACTCCATCTAACACTCATATATATATATATATATATATATATATATATATATATTATACTGTAAGTATTTGTTTTTATCGGTAATTTTGATTTCAATGAATGTGATTCAAGTCGTTGATCTGTTAATTGTGCTTGTTATGTTATTGCACGAACTTATACAATGCCATAGCCGACCTAGTATGTATATGTGAACCAAATAAAGTTAATAATACCATTCATGTGCATAGTGAATTTGAGCAAATTTGTTTAGGATACGTGTAGATAATTTTGTGTAATTAAAATATGCTGGTGTTGTTTTTTTAGGTAATACACACGTGCATATTGAACTTGAGCAGTTTTGTGTAAGATACGCGATTTTGTTTAATTAGGATATGATGGTGTTATTGTGATTTTGTGTAATTAGAATATGATGGTGTTCCTTTTTCATGTGAAGCACATGTGCATAGCGAACATGAGCGGCTTTGTTTAATATACGTGTATATGATTTTGTGTAATTAGATTCTGTTAATGTGGTTGTTTAAAGTGATGCATATGTGCATATTGAATTTGAGCACATAACATTGAAATTTATACATGGATTGATACTAAATATCATTATAAGAATATATGATGCACATGTGTATATTGATTCACAAGTGCATAATGACAATGATATGTGATGCACATGTGCATATTGATGCACAAAGTGCATATTATGGTGATGAAAAAAGTTGTCTAATACACATACTAATTGAAATAGCATGTTTGATTATATTATGTTTCAATTATTATTGTAGGCAAAAAATAAAAAAAGCAAAGAAAATAACATTTGTGTTGAGATTGATTGACGAAGGGGCAACAAACTACCAGATGTTAAGGTAGGTGAATACAAAAGTGTTAAGCAAAGCCAAAAAAGGTTGGTTATTAATCGATGATGCAGTTGGTAATATATGCACATGTGCATCTAATTGTTACTTTCATGTTGAACGATGTTGTTTGATGTCATGTGCAGTTACGACAAGAGAAAGAAATACAAGGAATAGGACAAGTAAACGAAAGAACGATGTCATGGATGATAAGGGCGACGAGTCGGTGGAAAACTTCCACCATTAATGAAAGAAAGTTGGATAGAACGTGTTATATTGAAAATTATGGTTGTTTTTTTGTATGGTAGTTTATATGTTAGTTATTTTTAATGATAATTTATATTTGTTTATTGGACGATGACAACTATATGATCGTTAATTCGGTAATTTGATGTAATATGGTATAGTATATGTTGGAAATGCACATGTACATAAGGTGAATTAGTATGAATAGTGGTGATATATGATGTGTGTCCGGATGATTATATTCAGTTTATAACGTTTTCAAATGTTATATGGTGGTTGCTATAGTATATATTAGAAATACACAAGTGTTTATTGTTGTGACATAAATGATTGTGTTGCCATTGTACATGTGAATATTCTTATATTATTATGCATCATGGTAATGTATGATGGTGTTTGGTATAGGAATATGTAGTTTAAAATGTTGTATGGTGTAGGGTATAGTATATGTTGGAAATGCGCAGGTACCTATTGATGTTATACCATGTGTGCATAGTTTATGTTGGCAATGCACATGTGCATAACGTAGAGGTAGTAATGTATAATGTTGTTTGACATAGTATATGGTGGCAATGCACATGTGCATAATGTATACATTGCAATGTATAATAGGTAGGTTGAAAATGGAGTACATGTACTTAAAACATAATGACATTAAAAACAGTGCATCGATAAGTTTAGATGTTATGGTTTCAATGTTGAAAATGCACGTGTTGGGTAATGCACATGTGCATGATGTTGAAACAGTGGACATGTTGGTAACTCATGTTAATTGGCCATGAATAAAACAGTGAATATTACATCATTAAGTAGATAAACAATAAGTCTAAACAAGGAATGTAAACAAAAAACAAGTGATAATCAATATATAAGTGGTGCAATTATTTTTTGGTTGTCCTTCTTCTGAACCTTATATGTACACGATGTGTACGAATGCTCAATGTAGGATTGTTCAAGTATTTTTTTGTTCTTTGATATGCCAATGCGTGTGGAAAATCCAGATTTTGTAGCATAAGTGTTGTACATCATCACAATGTCCTCCCAATGATTGAACGTTCTATTTACAGTAGGGATGTATTCAGCATCAACATCAGGTATCCAGTATGGTGTGCCATTAGGTGAAGAATGCGCGACAGTCTTAATTATTCATGTATATAAACAAAAAATAAAATGAATAAGAAGAGGATATAAATATCGTAATTAATAAAATATATGGCATGTGTATGCACAATGTTTATACGGTCGGCGATGTATACATGGCCAGCAGGTTATCGGTGATGATTTCTAGGGGGTCAGCAGTTTATCTGTGATAATTATAGGGTGTTAGCGATGTGATGTACATGTGCATGGGAATGTGTTGATGGTTAACATATGATTATAGGGTGTTGGCATTGTGATGTGCATGTGCACGGTTATGTATTAATGGTTAACAATAAGATTAGTTATGATTATGGGGTGTTGTTAACGTGATGCACATGTGCATGTTCATGTTAATGATGGTTATCAGAGTTTACAAAAGTTCACGAAAAATGAGTATGGCTGTTATCAACATAATGCACATGTGCATGATCGGTGATGAGTATGGGTGTTATCAACATAATGCACATGTGCATGATCGTTGTATTGATCAAGCAAATAAACAAAAAAATGAATAATGTTAAATAAACAATGATATAGGAACATAGAGTAATCAAGCAAATGTTAAATAACAATGATATGGTAAAATAGAGTAATCATGCATGAAAAAAGCTAGTAAAACAAACAAAGAACAATGATAAATAAACACTTATATAGGAACATAGAGTCATCAAGCATGTAAAAACTATTTTGGTTTATTACCTTTAGTCTCGTATCGTATAAATTGTAATTGTTGTTGGTTCAGATTCATGGGTGTTGTAGCAGTCGATTTGTAAGTACAGGGACACCATCACAAGCTCCTCTTGTTTCCTCACAAAAGGAACAAGTTGTAAGTACAGGGACACCACATTATGAGGCAGATGTTTCACTTGAGCATTTGTTCTCCAGCCCCTCTCCTAGGGCTATGTCTCTTTCTACTCCCGTACCCACTACTCAAATTCCACCCACATTTATACCTTTGCTTGAGGCAATAGAGAAAACTCAGTCACTCAATAGTCCCTCTCACTCACCCATTAAAGAGAGTCAACCTCCCATTTGACTGAGTCTAAGAAGACTATATCTGCTAGCCTACATGCAGTTGAGGAGGTTACACCCCAAGAGTTACATGTAACTCTTGGTGGTAGGTCAAGTGAAGCAACTACTACAACTGCTGCTACAACAGTGGCTCAGTTGGACAATGGTTACATAATTAAGACTTCCTTAACTGCAACAACTGCTGAGGCTACAGTTGTATTCTCTGAGCCAGTTAGAAGTCTCCAGAACCAAGAACAAGGGACATTTGGGTCTGATACTATGGAGTTTACTCCGGTAGAAGATCCAAATACAACTACCTCTGGTAGGAATTCAGATGATCCTATTAGATTAGGTGGTGAATTAAGGTATAAAGAATTGATGGAGAGGATGTCTTCCATGGAATCATCTATAGATGACCTCAAAACCATGATGAAGCAGGTCCTCCAAAACTCCCAACCTCAACCATCTCCAACACAAAATGCTGAAGAGTTATGGAAGGTTGTTCAACCAATCATTCTAGCTCAGAGAAACTTGGCAGATATTCAGCATGAAACTCATATGAAGCTGATCCGTAACATGGTCAAGGCTCGTATAAAGATACACAAGCTGATATTAAAGCCATCAAAGACCATCTGCTCAAAACTACTGGCTCTGCCCTGGTGATCTCACAATCGTAGTCGTTCAACAACTCAACCTATCGTCATTGACGCATATTTATTTTTTTTATTAAATAGATGTTGAAGACTTTTGTGATCCGTGAAAATAGTGCATTGTGTACCGTACAAGTAATGTTTCCATATCTTCAAAGCGAATACCACCGCACCTAACTTTAGGTCGTGGGTGGTATAGTTCTTCTCGTGCACTTTTAGTTGGCGTGACGCGTAAGCAATGACTTTTTCCCATTGCATAAGCACGCAACCTAATCCTTGATGCGAAGCATCACTGTATACCACGCCTCTTCTTGTCTTTCGCCCCAATCAAATTTCATATCTTTCTGTGTGAGGGAGGTTAGCGGTTGTGCAACTTTAGAAAAGTTCTCAATGAATCTCTGGTAATAACCCGCTAAACCCAAAAATTGTCGTACTTCAGTTGGAGTTTTGGGTGCTTCCCAATTCTTAATTGCTTTGATCTTTGATGGGTCTACATGTATGCCTCTCTCGTTCACTACATGCCCAAGGAATTGTACCTCGCGAATCCAAAATTCGCACTTAGAAAATTTTGCGTAAAGCTTCTTCGTCTTTAGTAACTCCAAAATGATCCTCAAATGCTGCTCATGCTCATCCTTAGACCGTGAATATATTAATATATCATCAATAAATACTATCACGAATTTGTCGAGATACGGCTTGCACACTCGGTTCATTACATCCATAAATACTGCTTATGCATTTCTTAAGCCAAAAGGCATAACGAGAAACTCGTAGTGACCATAACGAGTTTGGAAAGCCGTTTTCGGTACACTCTCTTCTTGAATTCGTAACTGGTGGTACCCAGACCTTAAGTCTATTTTGGAGTGAAGCTTGAACCTTGTAGTTGGTCGAATAAGTCATCAATCCTCGGTAGTGGATACCGATTCTTGATGGTGAGTTTATTCAACTCTCGGTAATCTATGCACATTCTGAAAGTCATGTCTTTCTTTTTCACAAACAAAACCGGAGCTCCCCAAGGTGAGAAGCTTGGTCTAATGAATCCTTTATCCAATAATTCTTGAAGTTGTGTGGATAATTCTTGCATTTTAGAAGGCGCTAATCGATATGGAGACTTGGCCATAGGTGCGGCTCCTGGCACCAGGTCGATGTGAAACTCTACTTGTCGTTGTGGTGGCAATCCTGGCAAGTCATCAGGGAAGACTTCCGGGAATTCTTTCACCACGGGAATATCTTCAAGTTTTGGCTCCTCTGCTTTCTTGTCAAATACATGAGCTAGAAAAGCTATGCAGCCTTTCCGTAGGCATTTCTGAGCCTTCATGTAATTGATGATCTGCAATGGTGTGTCGCGCTTTTCTCCATGTATGACTAGTGTCTCCTCGTTCGTTAGTGGGATGCGAATTATCTTCTCGTGACATACGACTTTGGCTCGGTTATCGGATAACCAATCCATGCCAACTACTACGTCGAAACTACCCAACTGAACGGGTAAAAGGTTTATTTTAAATTTCTGCTTGCCAAGTTCCAAAGAACATCCCTTAATTGTTCCCCCGACTCGACTAATTTACCGTTTGCCAATTCTATAGAATAAGGAACATCTAGCTTACTTGATTCTACGCCAAGTATATTTTTAAATTCCATAGAGATAAAGCTAAAATAGGCACCGGTATCAAATAATATGGATGCAAAGCGATTGTTGATAGGAAACGTACCAGTGACCACATTAAGGTCTTGGCACGCGTCTCTTGCTCCAATTACGAAAGCTCTCCCGTGAGCCTGATTTTCTTTAGGACAATCATTCCTAAAGTAGTTCTTGTCGCCGCATCCATAGCATCCTTGTCCACGTCCATTCCCATTACAGTTTCCTGCTCCATTCCTATTAACGTTTCCAGCTCCATTCCTATTACCGTTCCCATTCTCGGTTCCTCCTCTAGTACCCGTTGCCCAACAAGCTTCAGTACAGTGACCAATTTTGCCACACTTATCACATTTAATCACATGACAAGCGCCCAGGTGATGGTATTGCATCTTTCACACTCTGGTAAATTACCTGCGTACTTCTTAACACCAGTGTCGTTGGTGGCCACAAATACCCTCGCCTCCTTAGGCGGGTTAATTTCTTTCCTCTGGGTGTTGTTATTGATGGGGTTGTTGTTGGTCACACGTGTTCCTTTCTTGAAGTTCGAGTACTTCCTTTTTCCATCATGTGAAGACTCAACATGAGATTCCCTTTTCTTAGTGCCCTTCACTATCAACTTCTTCATCCTCACCGTGTCTTCAGTGAGACTAACGGCTAAAGTCACAGCCTGAGTGATAATGGCGGGGTTAGCGGACATAACCATGCTTCAAATCTCGGGAGCTAATCCCTAGATGTAGCGTTCAATACGCTTGAATTCTAGTGTAACGGGATAAGGTATCACACGAGATAGGTCATGAAACATTTGTGTGTACCCCACAATGTCAGCTCCGACCATGGTAAGGTTCCAGAATTCAGTCTCCAATTTCTGGAGTTCAGCTCGAGAGCAGTATTTTTCCCTCATTCTATCCTTCATATCTTCCCACGTCATTCCATAGGCAGCATGGTCACCCAAAGTTTGCACTTGCAAATTCCACCAGGTAAGAGCCTCATCGACAAACAGACTAGTGACAAACATAACTTGCTGGTCAGCGGAGCATTTGCTCATTCGGATATTGGAATCCGTCTTTTGGTCCATCGCACAAAAGCCACTGCACCGCCGGTGCCATCATAATTCAGTGGCTTGCAGTCCAAAAACTGCTTGTATGTGCACCCTGAAATCTATACAGTATTAATAAGCATATCTAGAGGGCAACTTAAGGTAATTTGCCACTTCCCTTAAAACTCCTTTAATGCATGAAGTACAACATCTTTAAGCAAAATATGTTTAAGCGGCCAAATTTTCCATTCAATTTTCAATTTCCGCTCATCCTAGTTCCCCATACACCCTGCCACGAATATATATCAAGGGTTTTCTAGATTCATTCTTCATTTTCAAAATTCTTTGGCCCATTTCTCTCTTTGGTGATTTAAGAGATGGTGATTTTACAAGATGTTCAAGGTTTTACAATATCCAAACGATTTGAGATCTTCACTGACCCTCTCTCGTTTTCATCTCATTTCAGGTTCAGAGCTCTCATTTTCCTCTCTCATACGGTAATTATATTGTTTATTTTTCAATTTTGTCTTTAAATGTTCTTAATTAATGCTTTATAGCTCATCTGAAGATTAGGTCACTCGCCTAGAAGTTGAATGGTGCAAATTAAGGTAAGCCAAATAAAACCATTTATTAATTCAAGTTAGAACTATGAACTTTATGGTAAAAGAAAACCTAAATCTTGACCCCTCTTTGTTTACAGGTAGATGCAACGCCGCAGCCAGCGCAGCCGCAACAGGTTTATATGGTAAGCGATAGGTGCACTTCCACTAAATTGATTTCGTAAACTATATCTCACGAAATAACATTAATATTAATCGTTATTGTTTGTCAGATTAGATCAGCAACTGAGTGTAGTATGTATGATTATGATGAAGAGAAATTGAAAGAAGGTTTACATTGCGTGATATGTTTTCTTTGCTTTTTAGGGGGATATAGGTGGTTTTCTCCTAGGGCTTACAAAACACGGGTTATTGGCTCCATCCCGCCTTATTTAACATTTAAAAAAACTTTATTTGTTAAATATGGCGGACTACTGCACATAACATGTGTTTTGTAAGCCCTGTGGAGAGAACCACCCATCTTCCCCTTACAAGGCAAAGAAAATTTTTATATGTAATTTGTCAAACTACACTAAATTCAATAAAATATATGTTGGAATTGAACCCTACAATAATGTAACATCTGCCCAAGTCAAGGTCTGCTGAATACTAAATGTCCAAGGGTCTGCTGAATACTAAATGTCCAAGGGTCTGCTGAAGACTAAATGTCCAAGGGAGAGATTGTGAGTCATATGCAAGTAATCATAATTACGAAAGCATGACAATGAAAACAATCTCTCAACTATTATGAATTAAATCAAACTTGACATAAATGCCCACTTATGCAAACCACTGACTAACTAACCACTGATATTATAGTCACTAACCACTGATGCAAACGAATAATGCAAACTTGACATAAATGCCCCGTGAACTTATCCTATCCACGGATCAGAATCCACTAATTCAAACCACTGATGACAAACCACTGCTAACACACCAACAGTAGTTGTATAGCAAAACTACCGATTCAACCACTGACGCACTAACCACTAATGTTATACTCAGCAGTGGATATCCAGTAGTGATTGTCTACCATCAATAGTGTTTGCCTAACATCTGGTAAAATTACTCCATGAAAATCTATCCGTTGCTGAAAGTGTATCCTCTTTTCCTACTTCCACTGTTGGTGAAACCACTGTTTTCCCAATCCACTGTTGGTGAAACCACAGTTTTCCAAATCCTCTAATCATTCCTCTGTTCAAAACCACTGCTGGTCTCCAGCAGAGTTTACACGTGCACAGATGATAGCCATCAGATGTTAGGCAAACACTATTGGTGGTAGACAACGACTGCTGGACATCCACTACTGAGTAAAACATCAGTGGTTTTGGAAACTGCTGCCATCAGCATTCACTCTTCCCTTTATAAACCCTGTTTCATCTCAACAGAGTTTCACTTGCAGTTTCAATTTCAAAAACAAAAATCTCCCATAAATTTCTCCATTACTCTCTTCTACTTTCAAACCCTAAATTCACCATGAATCTTATCCTTAAAACTCCCATAACTACCTTCCAATACTTGAGAAAACCACCAATAATTGCGTTTCACTCCACGATTGATGTTCTCAAACATCATCATACAAATATGTGTTACTTGCAAAAGCCCCCATCTACATTGACACCCTCCACCAATTCTGGGCAAACGTTGAACTCCAAATTCAGAACAAAAAGGCCGTTACCATCACATCAAAGATTGGACAGCCACTGGTCCAAATCTCTCCTTCTACTATCTCCACCACTTTCGGTCTTAATGATCGTGATGACCCCACATCTTTCTCAAAGAAAGATTTACACGCAGAATTCATAGATCGTGGATATGAAGGTCATCTTTCAGGTACTACGATTTTCAAACCTAAATTTCCCACTGACATGAAATTCTTTTTTCACAACCTTTTACTGTGCCTGTCAGCAAGAACAACCGGTTTCAACGAAATACCTTTGAGTATTCAATACCTGGGTTATGCTATTTTAACCAAATCAAAATTTAACTTTTCTCAGGTTTTGGTTTTTGATCTGGTTGCTAATTTTAACAACCTTAAAAAGGGTAAATCTTTTTTGATACACCCTAGGTTGTGGAGTTTCTGTTTACAAAAACAAGTTTCTGAGTTTGATTTTAAACAAGGTGTCACTTGTGAAGTTGGCAGCCTAAAATATGAAACTTTTACTAGACTCTCAACTCAAAAACCTAAGGTGTTGAAAACTAAAGCAACAGAGACTGAGCAGATTTTGACAACTTCTACAACCACTGCTCCTTCCTCTGTTGCTGAGCTCACTGCTCCAGGTGACCACAACACTACAACCAGTGTTGTGCAACCCCCACTAGTTAAACCCAAAAAGAAACCAACCAAATCCACCAAGCCCACCAAACACCCTAAAAAGGTAGCTCTGGAAGATGAGATCCCTGTGACATCACAAAAGTCACTTACAACCACTGCTGCTACTTCCTTACAGCAGATGGTTCAAAGATTTCCACCATCACAAGCTCCTCTTGTTTCCTCACAAAAGGAACAAGTTGTAAGTACAGGGACACAACATTATGAGGCAGATGTTTCACTTGAGCATTTGTTCTCCAGCCCCTCTCCTAGGGCTATGTCTCTTTCTACTCCCGTACCCACTACTCAAATTCCACCCACATTTATACCTTTGCTTGAGGCAATAGAGAAAACTCAGTCACTCAATAGTCCCTCTCACTCACCCATTAAAGAGAGTCAACCTCCCATTTGACTGAGTCTAAGAAGACTATATCTGCTAGCCTACAAGCAGTTGAGGAGGTTACACCCCAAGAGTTACATGTAACTCTTGGTGGTAGGTCAAGTGAAGCAACTACTACAACTGCTGCTACAACAGTGGCTCAGTTGGACAATGGTTACATAATTAAGACTTCCTTAACTGCAACAACTGCTGAGGCTACAGTTGTATTCTCTGAGCCAGTTGGAAGTCTCCAGAACCAAGAACAAGGGGCATTTGGGTCTGATACTATGGAGTTTACTCCAGTAGAAGATCCAAATACAACTACCTCTGGTAGGGATTCAGATGATCCTATTAGATTAGGTGGTGAATTAAGGTATAAAGAATTGATGGAGAGGATGTCTTCCATGGAATCATCTATAGATGACCTCAAAACCATGATGAAGCAGGTCCTCCAAAACTCCCAACCTCAACCATCTCCAACACAAAATGCTGAAGAGTTATGGAAGGTTGTTCAACCAATCATCCTAGCTCAGAGAAACTTGGCAGATATTCAGCATGAAACTCATATGAAGCTGATCCGTAACATGGTCAAGGCTCGTATAAAGATACACAAGCTGATATTAAAGCCATCAAAGACCATCTGCTCAAAACTACTGGCTCTGCCCTGGTGATCATTCTTCAAGATGACAATGCAGATGATGCCAAAAAAGGGGAGAAAGATTCAATGCGAAAGTTGCAGCCTGACTCAAAAGTCAAACCTCATGTGCAACAATAGCCAGCAACAACAATAACTGTTGAAGGATCCGAAGCGATTTTGGGTAAAGAAATTGATGAATCATTAAACTAAGAAGCTAAAAGGATTGCAAATGACAAGCAAGAAAGACAGGATACACTCGAAGAAAAATCTTTGAGACTCGTAAAAGAAGTAAAGGCTAAGCAAATGGAAAAGGAAGATGTTGGAATTTCAAGATAAAGAAGGTCTGCTAGAAAAGCAGGATAAGAAACTCCCATCTCTCCTACAACCACTGTTGCAGCTACTACAAATGTATCCTCTGTCACTCTACCCACAACAGATGTTAGGGTAGATGTTGTGACAGCAGATGCTGGAACAACAGCTGCTCCAATAGATGTTGTTGAAACCATTGCCTTGATCACCTGTCTAACCACAACTGAAGCACTACCCACACCATCCTGAATTCCCACACATCCACCTTCTCCCAAAATTAAATTCCAACGCAAAAGAAAAGCTTTTGTTGTTGATGATGATGAACAAGCAATCACCACTTCCCACCTCATCACAATCCATATCACAACCACCCTCATCACCTCCACACTCTCAAACTCCATTTACCCCACTTCCAACCATGCACCAACCCTCCTCGTTCCTCCCACTGGGTGCAAAATACCCGTTGGATATTTTATGAGTTAAAGGTGAGATTAAAGCTTTCTACAAAATAGAAGATCCAAAAAAAGAGAATTTCCTTCCTTGCTGGGGTATAGAAAGCCTACGAACTTGGATGAGTACCTTCAGCTGAAGGCTAAACCGGCTGAATACATTGCAAAAGCAAATTCAAAAGATAAAGATGACAGGGCTTTACAACTCTCCTTGCAATACCAACTAAGCAAAGTCAGAAGCATTGAAGAATTTGCTAAGGAGCTGAGTAAGTCTATGTCTGAACATCCAACCACTGATGATTCAGAACTGACAGAAGATGATCTTGATCATGTCATGAAGCATAAGCCTTACAAAGCAACAAGGGCACAATTTAAAGGTTGGTTGGCTAATGAGCTTAAAGAAGAAATTGAAAGAATTCATTATATGCTCAACGAATCTTCAAAGAAGCCTACTCCTCTAGTTTGGAAAAAGGCCAAAACTGAAAGCCAAGACCATTCTTTGAAGATTAGAGAATGAAAGCCGAGCTTGTTGATGCCTTATATGGAAAAACAAGGCAGATTGCTAGATGGTCAGAATCTAAAGTGGTAGATACCTACAGAAGGTTGGAAAAATTAAGAAAAAAGGATCCTTCTATTCCAAGAAAGCCAATCTATGAGTACACAACCTCTGCTCTTAAACAGAACCTTGGTCCTAAAAGATTAACTTCAAGCACCAGCTTATCCACCATTGCCTTGAATCAAGCAAAGAGGCAAAAGCTGGTAGAAGAAGAAGATCAAAGGATGCATGAGGAATTAAGAAAAGAGGGAATAAATAACCAAATCCACACTTGTACGCAGACCAACCTCACCCAACTCATCAAAATAACGCTACTCCCAAGAAAACCATCTGACTAAAAAATTCTAAAATGGAAGTCTAACAAGAAAAACCATGAATTGACATTGCCCAGGTCAGATGGTAGAGTTCAAAGGATAAGGATGGAGGATGCATATGATCTGGATGTAGCTGATCTCCAAGACTTGCTGAATCTTGAGCTTGAAAGGGATATAGAAGACATGATTGCCCTGGACTTTGAACTTTAGTTCAAAAGCCAAATAAGGGAATCATTGATGAGAAATATAGATCAGTAATAAAGTTTCATCATCTGTTCTTGTAATGTTTAGTGTACAGCAAGTAATCATAATAAAGTTCTTTTAGCGTTTAGTTTTGGCATCATTACTGTTCTATTTGATCACTTTCATCGATTATTAATCTAAGTTATCTTCCTTACATTCTGTACGAACAAATCAGTGATCTTAGGCTGAGGGGGAGATTGTGAGTTATATGCAAGTAATCATAATTACGAAAGTATGACAATGAAAACAATCTCTCAACTGTTATGAAAACCACTGACTCACTAACCACTGATGTTATAGTCACTAACCACTAATGCAAACCAATGAAAATTGCTACTGACTCACTGATCAGAAACCACTTATGCAAAACCACTGATTCAACCACTGACTCCCTAACCACTGATGCAAACCACTGACTCATTGATCAAAAACCATTGATGCGAAACCACTAATTCAACCACTGACTCACCAACCACTGATGTTATAGTCAACTTTTCATACACCTGTCATGAATAGAGCCCTTTTCAATACTAAACCTTATAGTTACAATTAGTTACAATCTACCTTAAATTGACATATTCTCAGTTAGTCTTCTGAGTACCACGTTTGGTTTAAACAGCTGTGAAATACTAACCTTTTCAGATAGCAACTCCCTAAGTCAGAGAATCTTTTTCATTTTGTACTGTTGTACTTTAGATTTTTACTACTTAACCTATCAGTCTTGCCTTCACTGTTTGCTTTTACAGCTGTAAAGCAAACAGTGACTGGGTGGGTGGTAAAGCATGCTTGGAGCTCTATAAATATGTAAGACTCTACCGTCACTCCACATTACAGTCCAGAGTGCATTGTTGTAAGCTTTCCTACTTCTGGGTCTTGCATTGTTGTAAGCTTTTCTACTTTCGGGTCTTGCATTGTTGTAACCTTTCTCGCTTTTATTGGCTTGTTTTGTAACTTTTAACTGTTATAAACATACCTATCACAATGTTTATTTATTGGTTTGGTAGTAATTAATATCTTTGTATACAGGTGGAATTAGAAATAATACTTATATATAAACTTAAATATGTAAAGTTAATTTATAAATCTTTGAATTTTCTTTATATATAGCCAAGATATTTTAATATTGCCTTAAAATTGATTTTTCAGTTCACAATCCACTCCAAACACATATCAACTGGGAGTTATGGGTGGTGGTTATCCAATTCCGCCTTATCCAATTCTGCCGGTGACAAACCCTCCGCCTTATCTAATTCCGCCGGTGACAAACCCTCCGCCGGTGACAAACGCTGAACATGATGATCCTTGGTTTTTGACGAATGAATAGTTGAATTGGGCGTATGACTATACCTTTGCTCAACTACAATTTGGTGGACTACGAATTGGGGAGGGGCATCACCGTCCGGTGGCAAACACTCCTATACCACCACAATATCCTCCATCTTCTAACCGCCCTCATGTCAAAAACCCCAGTCAAACACAAGAACTAACGAGTTGGGTTGAATGGTACGAAACTGACCCTGGGGCGGAATACGAACCACCGTTGGATGAAGAAATGGTTTGGGATCCTTAGATCAATTTTAATGATGGTTGCCTCCACCGCAATGATGATGATAATGCTATAATTTGTGGTTTATCTAATGTTTTATTATCGATTACTTAATTTTATTTCCATGTACTCTTTTTTCTCTAATCCATTTGAATATTAATCATGTAGTTGTTTACTTTTAATTATGTATTGGTTTAAATTTAAATATGTTGTTGTTTAATTTTAATCATGTTTTAAGCAAATCCACTAATGCCAAACCACTGCTTACACACCAACAGTAGTTGTATAGCAAAACCACTGATTCACTAACCACTGATATTATACTCAACAGTGGTTGTCCAGCAGTGGCTGGCTACCACCAACAGTGTTTGCCTAACATCTAATGTAATTACTCCATCCGAGGTTAGCAACATCATTAGTGTTTGTCTAACATCTGATGTTATTACTCTATCAGAGGTTAGCAAAGTCATCTGAGGTTTGTCAAGGATTCTTTCAGATCGTGGCTCATCAGTAGTTTGACTTCATTTCATCATCTATTATGACTATCTTTTATTTAATTTGCAAGGTATTTGACACTTTATCTATTTACAATGAATAATAGACAACCAAAGCATCTTAATCATGCTTCTAGCTCGAGTACATCTACTAGAGCCGAAAAACGAAAAGAGTATAACAAAAGATACTATGTTGCACGCAAAGAAAATAACAAAGTCTCGAAATTTGGGAGTGGTGAGGTCTCCCGAAGTTCTTAATCAATATCTTTAATGAGTAATAGATCAACAGAAAGGACACCTTTAAGAAGTTTAGAAAGTAATATTACTCAATTTACCCAAATGACAAATGATGCGTCAAGCACATTGCCCTCTGTAATTGATGAATTCGTGCGTAGAACATCACGAGGTTTCTATTTAATTAATAATGATTTCTTTGTCGAACTTGACATCTTTAACAACCTTCATTACTTAAGACAATGATTTTTTTAAGGTGTTCAAAGTCAACCGCGTACACTTTTTCCTCAATTTTGTGAAGTAGTTGATCAACCTTCCTTCCAAGCTGAGAACATAGAAGATGATCCATATAACTTTGTTTACGATCGTGTACCTAGAAAGCATCGTGTTTTAAAAGAACAAGGTGCATGTCCTGATTGTGGAGCAAAATGTTTTCAATTTGAATTTGATACCTTTTGTTGTATGGGTAGGAAAATGGTGTTAGCAAATTCAGAAATTCCAGAGGAACTGCACCGGCTTTTCACATCGCAAGATGAAATTGGAAATATTTTTAGGCAAAACATTCATGCTTATAACACCAAATTTTCTTTGCCTCAATGGGAGTGATGTTGGATGACACATTGAGGATTATGAGAGATGATGTATATACTTTTCGTGCAAATAGAGGAATATATCACAAAATCGACCAATTAGTTCCGAGGGATGGAACTCCTAGGTACCTGCAGTTGTATTTTTATGATCCTGATGCGGAGTTAGATCTCATACTCCAACGGCCAAATCTTGATCGACGTATTACACAGATTTTGACACGCTTTCTTTCTACATACCCGTATGTCGATACTCGAAGACTTGCGGAACTAGGACTTGTGGAAATCTATAGAGTCACTTTGAATACTTTGGTTGAACTTGACCAAAGGGTGTACAACCGGCCGACGAATTCAGAGGTATATAAAATGTTATAAACACCGTGAAATATACATAATTGATCACAAACTACCACTGATCAGAAAACCACTGATGACAAACCACTGCTAACACACCAACAGTAGTTCTATAGCAAAACCACTGATTCAACCACAGACTCAATAACCACTGATGTTATACTCAGCAGTGGTTGTCTACCACCAATAGTGTTTTGCCTAACATCTGATGTTATTACTCTATCAGAGGATATCAAACTCATCAGAGGTTTGCCTTTATTCCATCAGATGTTGGCTCATCGGTAGTTTGACTTTATTTGACCTTATTTGACCAACTGAATTGTTAGTCTCTTCAATATAAAATATTGTATTAATTACAATTATTTAATAGTATTGCTTATTTTACTTACTTATAGTTGATGATTATATAGGTTGCTGGTATTTGGGTTGAAGGTAATGACAATATCACTTCGTATACACGAAGTATTGTTATTTACGATAGATATTGCCAAACTATTCAGCCGTACTTCAGTTGTTACGATCCATTGTCGTATCCTCTATTTTTTCCTAACGGTGAGTCGGGTTGGCATGCTAACATAGCACGTCATGGAGTATCAATCAATGAGGTTCGCAACAATGACAACATCGAAGGAGAAATGGAAGGCACCAACAATTTATTATTCTTTTAGGTGACGATCATAAAAGTACCCTAATGCGTTTTATTTTATTAGTTGTTTGTTTTTAAAATATCTTCATCGTTCAAAGGCTAACACACGAAGTGGTAGAACAACCGTGGCAATGCAAGAGTACTACTGTTACAAGTTCCAGATTCGATCTACCAAAAACGTGCTTCTGTTTGGTGGTAGACTTCTACAACAATTTGTGGTAGATGTTTACATAAAGATTGAGAGGTCACATTTAGAAATTTGTGAGAGAAACCAGGCTAAGATACGGGCCGACTTGTACCAAGGTATTGTGGATTGCATCAATGGTGGTGAGGTTCATGCAAACAGAGTGGGAAAAAGAATTGTGTTGCCTGCATCTTTCATCAGAGGGCCTCGCGACATGCGACGCCGGTTTCTGGATGCGATGACTTTAGTTCAGGATGATGGTAAGCCTGTTATATTCCTTACAATAACGTGTAATCCTAAGTGGCCTGAGATATGTGATAATTTACATGTTGGTCAAACAGCACAAGATCGTCCGGACCTTGTTTCAAGAGTGTTTCGGGCTAAATTAGAAGATCTTAAGGAACAACTCTTCAAGAAACATATCCTCGGGGAAGTTAAGGCGTACGTTTATGTCATAGACTTTCAAAAGTGTGGTTTGCTGCATGCACATTTTCTCCTTATCATGTACCCGCAGCACAAAATCAATAATGCGGACCATTATGATAAGGTTGTGTGTCCTGAGATTCCTAACAAACTAAGACATCCCAAGCTGCATGAGATTGTTGTGAAGCACATGATTGATGGCCCTTGCGGCGGTTTACGATTAAGCAGTCCTTGTATGCAGGGTGATCCTAAAATTTGTCGTTTTCACTACCCTAGACAATTTAATGAAGAGACAACACAAGGAGAAGATGCGTATCCGTTGTATCGAAGGAGAGACATCGGAATAGAAGTGGACGTACGAGGAAAAAACACTTGATAATAGATGGGTGGTCCCATATAACCCAAGGCTTTTGATGATGTTTAACTGCCACATCAATGTTGAAGTTTGCTCAAAAATAAAATCTTTGAAATATCTTTCCAAATATGTTTATAAAGGACATGACAAACAGGTTATTCAAGTTGATCAAAGTGAGTAAGGGGTTGTTATTAATGAGATAAAGAGATTTCAGGATGCATGCAACATATCGCCCCAGAGGCTATGTGGCGCATTTTTTCCTTCTCTCTTTCTCAAATCTTCCCTGCTGTTCTAGCCTTACAACTTCATCTACCAAATAATTAGATGGTTAGATTTAGAGATGATGAGATAATTTCTAATATTGTTGATATGGAAAGGGATAAGAGAAGCATGCTAACAGGATTTTTTGAGAAAAATAGAATCGATTAAACAACTAGGGTATATCTGTATAAAGATTTTCCAAAACACTTCAGGTGGAATGCAAGCACACGTAGGTGGAATGTTCGTTTGGGTAAAAAACGGAGAGGTCGTATCGTTTCCGCTAATCTAGCCGAAGGAGAAAGGTACTACTTACACCTACTTTTGTCAAATGTAAGAGGGCCTACTTTTTTTGAACATCTTTGCACGGTTAATGGTCAAAGGTGTGAGACATTTTGAAAAGCAGCTCTTGAGTTAGGCTTAATAGAAGACGATGAATATCTATCACAATGTCTCGAAGAAGCCTCTATATTCCAGTTTCTCAATGCTCTTAGAAGGTTATTTGCGACCATAATGATTTTTTCCAACCTGGAGATATTCGAAAGTTATGGAATGACCACTTTGATTCACTTTCTGAAGATCATCGGTTACACTGTCAAAGTATCGAACGAGTTCAGAATATGGTTCTTACCGAAATTAGTGTCTTTCTACAATCCATGGGTAAAAATATCAATGAATTCGACCTTCCTAAGAAAACATATGATATTAACTTATAGGATGTAGGTTACCGTAAGTTACAAGAGGAGTATGGGATTGTTTTGGAACCTGAACACTTGCATGCCAAAGATAAACTTAATCCGGACCAAAAAACGTGTTTGATGAGATCATGATGCATGTTGATAATGATCTTCCACGCGTCTTCTTTATTAATGGTTCGGGTGGAACTGGAAAAACATTTTTGTACAATGCCTTGCTTGCTGAAATTCAGTCATGTGGTCTTATTGCTCTCGCAACAGCTTCATGAGGTGTTATGGCTAATAATATGCCAGGAGGTAGGACGGCTCACTCGAGATTCAAGATTCCTATTAATCTTGAAAATAATTCAATGTGCGGTATCAAAAAACAGAGTGGGGCTGCTAAACTAATTTGGTCTGCCAAAATAATCATATGGGATGAAGCGTCGATGGCTAAGCAACAGGCGATAGAGGCAGTTGATCGTACACCGCAGGACATTATAGGTTTTAGTCTCCCATTTGGTGGGAAGATAATGGTTATGGGAGGTGACTTCAGACAGGTGTTGTCGGTTATTAAACGTAGCACTCGAGCACAGATCGTAGACTCCAGCCTACGAACGTCACCTCCTGGTCTTTGACTAAACAGATGCGGTTGACCATAAATATGAGAGCCTTGAAAGATCCATGGTTTTCTGAGTTTCTTTTAAGAGTCGGCGATGGAACTGAAGAACCAATCGAAGGAAACTATATCCGCATACCCGATGACACGACAATTCAGTGCAACAATAGAGAAAACTCTATAAAAGAATTGATCAATGCCATCTTTCAATCAATTGAAGATAGTGTATACTCTTCAGATTATATAATCTCTAGAGCGATATTGTCCACTAAAAATGAGAGTGTTGACGTGATTAATAATCAAATGATCGACAATTTTCAAGGGGAGGAAAAAGTGTATTACAGTTTTGACGAAGCTGAAGACGATCAGCACAACTTCTATCCGATCGAGTTCTTAAACACGCTAAATGTTAGTGGTTTGCCGCCTCATAAGCTTTGTTTAAAAATTAGATGCCTAATAATATTGTTACGAAATATCGATCCATCACATAGCATGTGTAATGGCACCCGGTTGATATGTAAAGGCTTCATGCGAAATGTTATTGATGCAGAAATTGCAGTCGGCCAGCATGCCGGTAAACGAGTATTTTTGCCAAGAATCCCTCTAACCCTTTCTGAAGATGACATGTTCCCATTAGGGCTGAAAAGAAAACATTTCCAGTTTGACTGAGCTTTTCCATGACGATTAATAAAGCTCAAGGTCAAACAATTCCGCACGTTGGTGTTTATTTACCGGATTCTGTATTTTAACATTGACAACTTTATGTGGCGATCAAGAGGGATTTCAAGACAAAATACGAAGGTGTTGGTACATCTCGCAAAAGATTTTAAACAACCCAGAGTTTACACATCAAATGTTGTCTACCAGGAAGTGCTACGTGATTGATGAACCGCATTCGTATGAGTGGTGAAGGTCAGTTAGTAGATGGTGTGCCTTAATTGCTTCCAGAAACCACTGATGCAAACCACTGCTAAACACAGAAACAGTAGTTGTATAGCAAAACCACTTATTCAACCACTAACTCACTAACCACTTTCAGCAGTGATTCAACCACAATAGTAATTTTTTATGTGTACCTTTTGTATCTCTTGTCGTGTGATGTAGCAAGCAGACCTATAATGTGACATATAATTATGGGTTTTGAAAATGTAAAAAAATTCAATTGCCAAAGTGTGGTTTTTAATATAATAAATGTTAGTAATGAATCTTCCATCGTGTTAGTTACTATTTGTAGTTACTGTGTGTTCACCTTTATCTATTAAGGCTGTAACATGTCCCATCTTTTTAAGTTTGGCGTTTTGTATTTTAATCCATCTTTATAGATAAACATGGCAAAATTAACGTGAGTAAGGCACCCTTTTGTTCTATTCTCTTGCACCTTGTTTTATACATTTCAGTGATTATTGAGTTAATAATAATACTTGATTAAAGGAATTTTATTAGCAATTAGAGAAATAATGTATTTTATTAGCTGAAATTAGATAATAAACCACAAAAAATGACACCAAAAAAGATACAGAAAAAGAAAAAGAGGTAAAAATGCTAATCCAGTTTCGCATCCAAATATTCACTGCCATCAATCTCTTATTCTTGAAGTTTTTGCCCCCTGAACCTTTGAATTCCTTATATAGGAGCCGATTTCCCTACACAGTTGAAACACCATGCTCTAGGAGAAGCTGATCAATTAATCAATCAACAAGAAATATGCCCAATAATATGGTAGTGAAGATCTTTTCTTGTTAATTGGTGAAGTAGTTGTGTGGATGGTGGTGACACGATGCCGTTTTTGTGGACGTTATTCTTCTGGGTGTGACTCCGTATGGGTTTTTCGCTTTGATGATATTTTTCCATCATCATCATGCTCATCCCACTCTCCATCATTTCAATGGAGTCTAAAATAGCGTTACACTGGCATAGGTCTCTCCATCTCATCCAAACCTTCCTCAAGAACAAAGCAGACAAAATGACATATGACTGTCATCATTCTCTTGGTCGTGAGGATTTTCCATCTCATTCAGCAAAATCTTTTAGTACACACAGCTTACAGGTTTGCCATCTGTTATTTTGATCTTTTTGGCGTTTTAATTTGAAAAGGTGAGGTTTATCTCAATAAAATTTTGCTGAATGAGATGGACAACATTGTTAAGCTCATTTAATAATGACCTAAGAATGTTGTCCACCTCATTCAGTGAAACTTTACAGAGAACAAAAGTGATGTTATAAAAAACGAGGTTTGCCATATGGTATTAGTAAACTATGGCGTTTGCCTTTGGTGTAATTAATGGAAGGGCCTGAGGTTGTTTATATAAGATGTTTTTGGCGCGTAGTTTGGGCGGGAATTATCTATAGGTTACTGTTCGTTCAGTAATAAAGATGGCACATCCCATCCCTAATTACTGTTTGTTCAGCTTTATCTGTTAAATCTGCAACTTGTAATCCTATCCACTGATCAGAAACCACTGATGGCAAACCACTGCTAACACACCAACAGTAGTTGTATAGCAAAACCACTAATGTTATACTTAGTTGTGGTTGGCTACCACCAACAGTGGTTACCTAACATCCAATGTTATTACTCCATCAGAGGTTAGCAACATCATCAGTGTCTGTCTAACATCATCAGTGTTTGCCTAACATCTGATGTTATTCCTTCCAAACTACCACTGATTAGAAACCACTGATGACAAGTGCCAACATATCACGAATAAGAAAACTAACTTAAGTACTATACAATATATCACGAGACGACTGATAAACTAACGGTAAACGAGTATCCTATTTAAATCGCCACTCCCGCCGCATCGCGCGAGTAAATGACTACTTTGTATAAATGGATTATGATGAGCAAATAGTTGGAACACATGATTGGATTAATAAGAGAATTGTTTAAGTTGTAACAAACAACTAGATATTACCGTTAACAGTGTTACCTCCAAAAGAACCGCCTTGTATGTTACCGCCTGTACCGCCACTGTTTTCGTTACGGTTCGCCTCATACTGGGCTATAGCTTGTGATATCCTTTCTTCCAGCAAAGAGTTCAATTCCACCTCATTCCTCGGCAGTGGTGGAGGTGGGTTCACTGTCAGTCTGCGAATGACTCTCTTTTTTGGTGTCATGATCTTCCAAAATGATGTAACGATAGATATTAGGCGTCTATTTAATAATAATCATTATTTTTATTTTATTATTTATTTTTTTGTATGTATATACAAAAGTATAAATAATAAATAAACATAACCAAGCAACCCATCATGCGAATACTAACTCATACAAGTATCAAGACATGTATAAATGATCGAATAAATGCGTCGTAAAGAAAACACCAAGTTTTTCATATATATATATATATATCAAGACAACTTGTTACATAATCGTTTGTAAAGGAAACAAAAATGCACTCGGGCTACATCGCCCGATCATACAAGTCTAATACATAAAAAGTGGTAAAATCTTCCTTCACATTGAGCGATCTTTGGTCTTCCAGATGTCTTCAAAACTCGGTGTGTAGTCCTCCTGAACAAAAATGGGTAGCTGGTGCCCGTGACAAAAGTACCTGCAAAACACAAGGTTGATGGTCTAGGGGAAAGGGTGGTGGAGTCGGGAATGCTAAACTACGGAGGTGGGCGACCTCCTCCTCGAGCTCATAGAATCGACGGAGTAAAACGCCTACCTGCTGCTCGAGTGCCAACACGCGAGCAGCGAGATCAACTTGTGGCATGGGGGGTAGTGGTGGTGATCCTGGTTGTGGTGGGGACGATGGTGTGTTGGTGTAGCTAGTGGTGGATACGCAGGTGGTGATGGAGGTATGGCCTCGGCCTGCCTCTCGAGGTCATAGATCCACTTGTAGAGGACCTGCCTCTGGCGCTCTAAGGAGTGTAGTAAGTCTCCCATAGAGTATGGAGTGAAGTGAGATGGATGGTATGGATCTGCAGTGGGCATGACGTGAGGTGGGGAGTACCGAGTCAGGAGACGCTCGACTGGCATATATGAGGATGGGTGAGATGGCTGGTGTGAAGGACCGGCCTCAAGGTGAGGCGAAGTGATGCATGTGAAGTCTCACCAGGATGAGTGTACTGAAACCAAAGTGGATCATGGGCTAATGGTCGTATCCATGCAGAAATGCCAACTGGCATCGGGCAATGTGGGGTGTCATAAGCAGGTGGTGTGGAGCTACGAGGTGAAGTGTGAGTATGTACTGAGGTGGGAGTCGGAGTAGCAATGGGTACAGTATCAAAGATGTTGTCAGTAGCATCCACGCGAAGCCCGGCTCGACGAATGGCAGAAGATGAAGAGCGATAACTCATGTCGGACGAAGAAACAACTACAACTGAGACGATAGGAGAGGACACCTCCAAAATGGCTATATAAATCACCTCTCCGCCAATCCTCCAGGTGATCAACGTGGAAAACAGGAACCTCGTCCTTGTCATCGGATAAGTATATGATGGGAGGCCATACAGCGAGTGGAATAGCATCTAAGGGTATAACCTGCACGAGGTGCTCACCCTCGGGGTGACCGATAATGACCTGGTTGAGATACTGTGGTGGTAAGGCTAGGACAATCGTCCACCAGAGGGACATCGTCATCGGCTAGCGCAGGCAAAGCTAAAGGCTGAAACTCCTCTATGTCCTCAGCGTTGGACATGTAATCCGGATCATCCTCCGGCTCGGACTCGCTAGCAGACGGTATAATGTGTACCATAGGTCCGATCTCATCATCAGAAGCAATCTCCATGGGATCGGGGTCTTCATACACGCTGCTTTCTGATGAAGACATGATAACCTAGAAAAATTTATTTGTATGACATATATATTAATAAATAAATTTCTACTTAATATATATACATGAATTGCAGGAATCACATGGGTTTATTTTAAGTTGTTCTAGTTTTTGTCATGCGGACTAACTTAATGTTTCATGTCTACTTTGTAGGGACTAAGTCACGTAATGTCCTTGCTTTGTTTTTATGAAATGATTTTATGTAGTAGACCTTGTGAAATGTTTTTATGCAACAAAAATCCTTTGTTCTTGTAAAAATTATTTTATGAAAGGATCCTAGTGATTGTAGACTAGACTCGAGAAAGAATCCTGGTTCAGTACAATCGAAGCTCTGATACCAATCTGTCACACCCGCTCATAGGCGGAAGCACGAGGTGTGATCGTGATTGATTCTCATTGCATACGATATAAGTCAACATACTAAATGAAATAAATAACTCGAATGTCAAATGTCATAGTTAGTTTTAAAGACCATACAAAGTTAAAGTTTAGTTTACATCTTCTTCAAAAGATTACAAGTTTAACAAGACATCATTTAACAAAATAAAAGTTCATAGGTTAAGGTTTTTCCCATTATATCACCGCAAGGAGGCGAAATATAATAGACAAATCCCTCAAATGTAGCATCGAGTTCTGATTCTTGATTTGTGTCTTGTTCATGCACATGGTCCATTATTTACCTGAAATACATGTAAGTTTAAAAACGTCAAACAAAGTTGGTGAGTTCATGTTGTTATTTTTGAATAATTGAATCCATAAAATGTGAGATGTATTTGAAAAACACCGGTATGTTAAAGCATCAATGAAATCATTGATCATTAATGTATAGCTAGGACATTAATATGTGTGATGACATAGGAAGCAATCCAACCCTTGATGATTTTTGTGCCGATTACCCTCGACTAGGACACTAAAGCACTCTTCTGTGCAGGCCTAATAACCAAGAGTGGGGGTCGCCAAAACCCGATAGATCTACCCCCTTCCGTTCCTCGGTCGAATGATGATTAATGGTGCTTAAGTACAACGCTATTCGTACATGATCTATGTTGTTCCATTTCCAAGCTTAACATACCACTTGTACATGTATCTCCCCCGAATGTTTAAAACTAAAAAGTGTTTAAAAGAAGGGTCATGAACTAACTGGTTGCGTTCCGTAAGTGTACTAAAGATCTCCGATCGTATTCTCGTCTCGCAATGTAACCTACAAGCGTCCTAAATTCATAGACACTTAGGTCTATGTAATTAAATTTGTATTAGGACTTTGTGTTAAATTATATGGAATTAATGTTTATTGAGTTGTGTCTTAGATGAATAATTTATAAGTTATTAACATATATTTTCCCAAAATATATATCTTTGTATATTTGTGAGTTGTATAAACGGGCCTAGCCCTCTTGGGACTTCGCGCCTCACACGAATAATATGTACGTGTCCTTGACATCTTATAGTCAGGTCTTACACGTTTGTCTGGATGATGTCGTTAGCGGATATATTATATACTCTTTAAAATATGTAATCTTGCTTAATGTGATCTATAATCGAATTTAATGTGTATGTTTATATATATATATATATATATATATATATATATATATATATATATATATATATATAGTTAAATATATATATATATATATATAGTTCAAGATCGGTGGGTGCTAAAATAATATAATTTTAACTTGTTTTTGTATACGTATACTTGTACCACGTACGTATTCTTGTCTTGGTGTACCTTTGACTAAGTCAAAGTGGGTGTATACCTTTTGTTAAATAATATTTTTGATATTATTTTAGTGTAAATATACTTGCATGAATACTTGAATATCTTGTATTTTCAATATGGATACACTTAGGCAAGTGTACATGTATTTAGGTCTAAATAATTATGTGTTTGGTATTAAGGTTTTGTTTGTGTAGGTTTGTAATTCCTTTGCTTGGTAAAATATAAGTATTTTGTATGTTTTAAAAGTAGGTTTGAACATAAGTCTCCAAATAGAAAATACATGTTTGTGAATTCCTCTAAAAATATATTTTTAGGATGTGACAAATATATTTTTGGTTGTCGTCAAAATAATACACTTTAAAGTTTGGCAAAAATTTATATATCTTCTATACTTACGAAAAATACGTTTTTATCACTTGTTCGGTTTACAAATATACTTTACCAAGCTTCGACATAACTTATACTTTTAATCCAGAATAGGTATATAGTTTGTTCGTTAGTTTGAAATGTCCATGAAAACTTTTGAGTAAATATATACAAATATATATTTTGTATCCTTGTTTGTATGCCCAAGTATGGGTAGTCATGTGTATCATTATATTCGTATTTTAAGTGTATTTTGTACTTGTACTCTTTGGGAGTATTTAGTGAATTAGAACCTCTACATGTATACTAATACATAATACAAATAATATACACATAAGCACAATTTTCGGGTGACCACTAAATATATATAATTTGCACTAATTATATATATTTATATCAATTTTTAATCCCTTTAAGAAAAACTCTTATTTCTTAAGTTATATTTCGTTTAAAAATTTAGGGAGAAATCATGCTTAATCTCTTCAAACATTTAGCTAGTAAAAAGTCTTAACAAAATATATTTTCTAAGTGTTGGGATTTTACAAAAAATTTTCCATAGTTCCCCTTGTAATATGGACTTCTCCCATGTATAAAAATATGTGTTAATATGTTTCAAAACTCAACATTTCATCCACAATGATTTACAACATTTTTCTAATAGAATTTCCAACATATATGCATGAACTTGTAATAACATATCAACTTTTAAATCTATGTTTTTCTTATGATTATCATCATTTTAATCAACTTTATGTTAACTTTAAAAACATGATCTTTCAAGAACAAAGTTCATCAACAGGACTTTCACTAGTTTATATTAGACTTTAAAGGTCTACTTTTTCAAGAACAAAGTTTACTAGCTAGATCTTCACATGTATTTACTTGTCACAACTTTTAATTCATGTTTATAGTATTTTCAAGTTCATGACATCAAGTTGGTGGACCTTGCTAACTAAATCCTTATCATTATATTAGCAAGATCACTAGTTCATCACAAATCATATTTGGTTTATCACAAATCATATATGGTTTATCACATAAGCAACTCAACATTCAAGTAAACAACTTGTATATTTCTAGTGTTCTTTTAAGTTTACCTAGTCTTTTATGATGAGCTTTAAGATGGTTCTTCTTGTATTTCATAAACAATATACAATGTGAAGCTTAAACAAGTATAAGATGACTTATTACTAGCACTAGTGGCTAGGGAAGATCAAGATGAAAAAGAGAAGGTATGTTGATGAAGATGATGGTGGATGAGAGCTCCAAAGTGGGTGAAATGGATTGCTTCAACTTGGAGGTGCTTTAGATCATCATAAACTCCATGGAAGTACAACTTGATCTTCAAAAAAATGAAAGAAAGTGGAGTGGAGTGGTGGTGGGGGCGGCCACAAATGAGGGAGAGGAAGAGAGAGTGAGGTGAGTTTGAATTTAGTGAGGAGATGAATGGGGATAAGTGTGATGTTTTAAGGTTGTTAAGACATCTTTCAAGGATGCTATTAACATCAAATCTCTCCCAACTAAGTCTAGGCCTAGGGTAGGATCTAGGTTCATCAACAAAACATGTGCTTATCACTTAATTGGCATCTTTGACTTGTCAACCCTTGGAGGTTAAGTATGTCACACCCCCTGTAATTCCTTCACATTAGAGCGGGGCGTGATCTGACTGGTATCTTCATTGCACAGCGGAAGTAAACGTGAGTGCTAAGACTTTAGTAAATGAACGCCCGCTAACTACTCGAATCCCCATGGGTTCCACTATCTCAATCGTGCCATACTTGTAATCATAACCTGAGAAAGAACATGCGAAAAATCAACATAAAGTTGGCGAGTTCATAGTTTGTCTGTTTTGGTTTCAAATGAGTCATAAAACATTTGAGCTTTTTACATTCGAAAAATCGGTTTGTGGGATCATAGTATCCCAAAGCATTTGAAATGTCATGTCTGTATAACAGTATTGAAATGTTTCCCATGTTGTTTGCAAATCCATGCATATAACTGATATGTTTATAAACCCGTGATAAAATGTTTTCAATCGTATCTGTAAATAAACCGGTATTGAAATGTTTTTTGTTATCTTTGCAAACCGGTGTTGAAATCGTAGTATGTAGTATGCCTATGGAATCTAAGGATCAGTCATTGTGTAGCTAATACACTGGCCTATGTGCCATAAGTAAATAACCAAACCGAGACAACTCTGACATCATTGGGATCACAAAAGCACTCCTAACCGGTTAACTTACGAGGAGTGGAGCGTGTCTCAAACTCGATAGATCTATACCTTTTGCACCTTGGTCACTACGTGATTAATGGTTACTATTGTCACCATCCTACTTACGCATAGTGATCTGTTATTATCTAATCCCACAGCTACATACCAATTATAATCTGTTATCCGTGTTATTGGGCCTAGCCCATGTTTTCTTGTTATTGGGCCTAGCCCATGTTTTCTTGTCATTGGGCCTAGCCCATGTTATAAATAAAATTGGGGCCTCGCCTCCTGGTTGTGACTATGACAATCCCATCACTAGTCATAAAACTCATGCATGTTTGAAAAGCTTTGTATAGCTGTGAAA
The DNA here is from genome assembly GCA_947069175.1 of Scalesia atractyloides. Classification (NCBI taxonomy): domain Eukaryota; kingdom Viridiplantae; phylum Streptophyta; class Magnoliopsida; order Asterales; family Asteraceae; genus Scalesia; species Scalesia atractyloides. The sequence goes on from CAMTDV010000001.1 coordinate 37,152,969, forward strand.
ACCGGTAAGTTTAGCATAAAACTTTCATAAATCATTTGAGTTCATTGAAATTTGTTTGTAACATGGTTTAGAAATATATGATTTTCGTTCATCGAAACATTGTATGCTTTCACAAAACTTGCATGTCTTTCCACCCCCGAAAACATTTATAAAAATGTAAAATGGTAAAAAGTGGGGGTTATGAACTCACCTTGATATCCTTGTGCAAAGCTAGCTTAATGTGATTTCCATAGTGTTGTCTCCACAACTTGACTTGCTAGCATGCAACCTAAGGTATTCCTAAAACAGAATAACTTGTAAGTTTCTAGATATAACGTAGCTAAACTACGTGTCACCGAGCTCTACCGAATCGTTAACCATACGATTCTATGAAAGTGTCATTGTCTTAACTCGGAATAACCAATATATGGTTTTCTTATAATTGTCTTAGTTTTCGAGCGACTTAAAATATATGTTTATATATAAACAATACTATATTTCATGAAATCGTATTAGTCGTCATGTACGTCGCCGGATAATAGTACGACTCTTAGTAGTTTTCGTAAGGTATATTATAAATATACTCGAAAATATATCCGTATAGGTAAGACATTTCGTATCCGAGCAAAAGTCTGGCGTATCGTTTATAATAAATAAATAATGATGTAATCGCGCGCTTGTTATAGTCTTGCGGTATCGTGTCGTACTTCGTTAGGCGTTTGAATCGAATATAACCAATATATTATTGTTATAAAATCCTTCGAAAGTATTCGCAAGTGTTCACGTCGTCGACGTTTGAAATAAATATAAGCAATATACTTATTCTATAAAAGTATTCGGATGAGTCATCGATGTTTTCAAATCTAATTTCCGAATTCGGCGTTTGAAGTAATATAAATAATCATTCATTTTGAAATCGATTGTCGAATCTTGTTATCTTGAAATTACGCTTGTAACGTTATCGGCTTCATTGTTATAGATTACAATAGCGTCGGCAAAATAAATATATCTATATTTATTTTTATAATTATCGCTTGAATCGGACGCTTTGTCTTTGAAATGTAATGCGTTTCGTATTGTGTATTTTACAAAAATCGGGCAGAGTTTCCTCTGTTTTTGGATGATCCTGACAATACTAGTTGTCGATTATTTATCAAAACGCAATCTTCAATGTACGCAAACAACCAATATATATATAATTTCTCATCGTGTTTCGAATATAGTTTTCGCCAATTATACGTCTGATTTATACATTTAACGTCGGTTCGGTTTTTAACCAGTGATTTTTATGCGAATATTGCACGTCGGATTTATTGTTATTTTTAAACCTTTGACGATATAGAATTGTTAATGGGTCGGTTTTGAGCTCGGTTTCACGATATATATATTAATATATATAAACTAATATAATTAAATTTTTCGCGTCATAATTTAAATTTTACCGAGTCTTGATTGACCCATTGACCCAACACTTGACCGGGTTTGACCAGTTGACCGAGTTGACTCGCGTTGACCAAGATTGACCGATTTTAACCCGAACCAAAACTGAACCAATCGAGCAAAACTGCTCCTAATGAACCGAGTGAGCCGTAACTCGAACCGTGACACATATCCGAACCTAAAACAAACATTAAGACATTTAAACCCGAACCGAAAACTGATTCGAACTTGAACCGATCTTAAACTGAACCGACTTGAACTGAAACACCCGAACCGAGTTTGAGCTGCGTGAGCCAGTACTGAACCGAGTCGAACCATCACCTAACCGAATCACTTGACTGAACCGGAACTGAACTGAGTTGAGACCCAAGTGAACATCTTGACCGAACCTGAAACTTGATGCGAACCAGAAGTGAACCGAGTTGGAATCGTGTTGAACCGGAGCTGACCAAAACACCACCGCTGCCGCCGTTGAGCCGGAAAACCGCGGACCACCGCCAGCGACTGCCGCTGCTCTACACCACCACCATCACCGCCGTCTTCGAGTCGAAGCCGCCACCACCGTCGGCTGCTGTTGCCGAGAACCACAACCGACCGCCGCCGGTTCTCTCTCCCTCTCCATTGCTCTCTCTCTTTGTCTACGCTCTCTCTCTCTCTAAATGCACGCGCGCGTGTGTGTGTAAGAAGGTTACAGGTGTGGGTGGTGTGTGCATCAGAGAAGATGACCGGAGTCGCCGCTGGGAAGACGATCGGAGCAGGGTGGTGTGGGTGCGTCGGAGGGGTGACCGGGAGTCACCGGTTTTTGTTGCCGGAGTCCGGCGACCGGAAGAGAGAGAGTAGGGGATGTTCTTTGATGTGGGGGCTAGGGTTTCACAAGAAAATGAGGGGGAAGGTGTTATGATGTTTATATAGGTCTAGGGTTTTGTGGTTGGGCCCAAGGCCCGTTGGCCCGTTTCTTGTCGTCTGCGTGGCCCGTTAGCATTTCCAACGCCCGTTTTCACTCTCGAGCTTCGTAAAATGTCAAAATATATTTATTTGAGTCTAGAGTGCTTAAAATTATATCGGGGGTCGGTGTTTGACGTGTTAACCCGTTCGTTGCGTTAAAAATCGCGTAAATGATTCGGTGGTCGTTTCTAGTCCGTTTTTCGATCCGATTTCGGCTGTGAGCATTAAAATTCGAAAACGAAGCCAAATATATCATAATAAATTAATATTTAGACGTAACTCTAGTCTGTGGCTTCCGTTTCGTTGTCGGTGCGTTCCGGTTTTCCGTGTAACTTCCGCGTTGTGCTTTGCGACGTTCAACGATCCAAATTTATTGCATAATTATAACTGTATGACAAATACAAGTACAAAATTCATATTTTAGGCATTGTCAGTATATGTTCGGCACAGTTCGCTTATCGTTCAATTCCGCGTTTAGTGTTCTCTATTGTCGCCAAATCGCGTACCGTGAATCAAGTAGACGTTTCTAGGCTCTCCAGGGGCCTGATCGAGTTAATTTACGTCTAATTACGCTAATTATGATGGTATTATTGTTCGTTATGTGCTTAATTATGACCGGAAACTGCCGGTTGTCACAAAGTATGTGGTTAGATGAAGAGAATAGAGGGGTGTGGATCCCCTTGGGGACGGCTACATGAAGGGGGTCTTGAGTTTTTAAAAAAATGTTAAGTGTTTAATGGTTATAAGATGTAATTTTTAGTTAGGGTGTTTTTGTTATTTAGGGATTTGAATTGGGTAGTGTTTGCAACAAGCCTTTTGATATTAGAATAATGTTAGTCAGTTCATAGAATGTGTCTAGTTCGGATGCTTGTTAGGGTGTTAATCATGTTACGGATTATAAGGATGTAACTTATGTGATACGTAGGATATAGTGTGCTTAATCATTTAGATGATAGCCCCAATGCTTTTTAAGTTTTTCATGTTACTTAACATCATTTCTAAACATGGTATAAACTACTAAATGCTTATTTCTTGCTGAATTTATTATTTATTGCCCGGTTCGGACAGTTTTGGTGCTTGTTTACCTCTCGGAAGGTGTTAACATGTACCCTTATCTTTTCACTTAGGGTTTGGTGTAATTTTTTATATCGGGCTTAAATCTAGGTCCTGCGTCTATTGTTTGCTGAGTATTGAGACTGTGTCAGCACTGTTCGTCTAATCGGTGTTTTAACTGTTTCGAGTCATGACAATTAAAATATAAAACATGCATCGTTAAAATGTTATTCCGCAATATTCTAAATATATGACATGTAAGCATGCAAAATTGACGTTTAAACATATAATTGAATAATATAGGACGGTATTAAATGTACGGATGTTACCAGAAAAATACCGGTTGTCATAGTGTCAAAGTCTTCAAGATGAAGCAAATGATGACAGTGAAGATCTAGATGAGAAATTTGATGAAGAATCGGAAGAAGAAGCCGAGGGGAGCGATGGATACTTCTCAGACCAGATCCCTTCTGACGAGGGGTTTTAATTTTTTTTCTTTTCTTTTTTGTGGTATGTCATTTTCAGTGGTTTTTAATAAAAATACTTTATTTCACAACTTAGATATAAAACACCAAAATCCCCACTAACTATAATAATTACCTCTAATCACATATTATTAAATATAATCCAAAAACTAAGCAATTGTATAAAACAAAATGCAAGATAATATTAATTAAATTGTGCAAGTCTGGTATGTCTCAAAATGCCATCTTAAAACGCCAACACATGAAAAATAAGAAAATCAACCTTTAGAGAAAGTTTATGCATCACGTGTCACATGCATAACCGATGCCTCGTTTCAACAAATACAACAAAAATACCCTTCTTCGTTGCTGGATTCTAGTTAGTGACAACAACTTTTTGTTGAGAACCAACAGCTTTTAGAAAAACTCTCAACAACCATATATACGTATTAGCTGTTTCTGACGCCAATAATGCAGCACCAAATGTAACATTACATTGGTGATTGTCTATACTAGTGAACGGTGCAAAGACCATAGAGTATCTGCATATAAAACGCCATTGATAAATGAAACTTGAACAAAACGCCAATGCATTTAATCATTGAAAACGCCAAGACACACAGAAAAAATAGAATTGTAAATATTACTTGTTGGAACGATACGTGGCGTCAAACAAAATCATATCACCAAACACATGATAGTTACGTTTTCGTTGATCATCACACCAAAAAGTCCTTCAAACGATTATCATCGTCTGTGAAGTAATCATACAAGAAATTAGGCTGGGACTTTTTTTTCATGCAAATGTCTCACAACCACCTCAGCGTCATATTACCCTATAAACAAGTTAATTTGCCTTTTATATTTCTTAAAATAAACTTTACTTGCACCCACGTCTTCAAAACCACCAAAACAAGTCTTCACAACATTAAACGCCTTAACCGGTCCCAAATTTAACTTAGACATGCTATGTATAACATGTTTCTGGAGCTGAGTGAGGTGTCGTTCAGACAGGAGAAAACGCTTATCAGGCTGTTCAACAAAACCGTGGTTGTGCTCCTCAACAAACTTATAGACCTTCCATGATCCAGCCTCAAATATTACACATAATTGTGCTCCATAACCAGTCCTCTTTGTAAAATTGGATCGCATAATCCTTTCCTTTTGATTAGGGTCCAACGTATCAACCTTCCTGGCCTTATATACCCAGATCTTGAACACATGTAATACTTATATGTGTTTCTCCTTTGGCGTTTATCTTTTAAGTCCATTTCCTAACATAAAAACCACAAGCCATCGCATACCTAACATACAATTAATAACAATCATCAAGGCTTGGTAATATCATATCTATTTTTGGCTTTATCTCTTCACTAACATCGGGAATGACAAATGGAAAACCAGTTTTCGGGAAAATACTTCCATTCGAATAAACACCCGCGTCTGAAAAAACATTATCTGTAAAAACGCCATTAATTGAATAAAAAACAATAAGAATAACTGATGTTACTTTCTTAATAAAACATATTAACGAAAACGCCATAATGAAAATGCCATTAGTTGAATAATAATCAATATGAAGAACTGATAATACAATCTTCCTGAAACATGTTAATGAAAACGCCATAAGTTTAATAATCAACGAATAGTAAGAACTAATGTTTATAAATTAACGCCAATATCTACAACCAATCAGATGTACGTAACTAAATGTAAAACGTCATTGATCGTAAACAAATAAGCATATATTAGATCCCAAACGAAAATTGAGATTAATAATGAAAACGCCAAATAGTGAATATATGAAGAACAACATTAAAAAAATAAAACGCCAATTTCAAATATTACTTTGAGAAAAAAAAAACTTCCCTGAAACAACCATAAAGAAAGAAAACGTTATATCTGTTACATGATTTGTTGCAATCAAATATGAAAACAACATCAGAAATTACTCTGTAGATCAGAATCCACTTACACGCCATAGATCTTGAAAGCTTGGGGAGGAGGTAACAGCTAATACGAAATTTTTATAATTTTGTTTGTCAATCGTATAAATCGCCTTTTATTGGGCGGAAACTGCACAATGACAATTGTACCCTGCATATCATTTAGCGCTCCCTGCCACATGTTCGACCAGGATCCGTTCTCACCGTTTTCACACGTCAAATCGTTTTCTCCTGGTCCCATTTATATATATATATATATATATATATATATATATATCCAACTACATATTTATGTATAAAGTCATGTGTTATGTGTATTTAGTAGAAGATGTATAAATATATATCTCACTAATTACCCACCAAAATATACACCCACAAGTACACAAGAATATGGGACAAAGTATATATGTATTTATATATACACACCCACAAGAATACTTGGACAAATAAATAAAAATAAACAAAAAGTATATATCTAATTATACCCTTGACACTTATATCGGACAAACAAGTATGGACATATACATATATATAATACTAACACCACTCGGTAAAAATATACAAGATCGGACTAGTAACAAGATATATATCTTAACGACACATAAGAAATATATATTTTACCGACACATAAGAAATATATACTTACCAACAAGACATAAAAATAGATTATTTTTTAGAATCAATCACGATATAGATTTCACTAAAATAAATCCAGAAATCGTATAAAAGACTGTATGTAGAAATATAAGCATACAAGTATACTTATGCGTAAAAATACGTACATCATGGAACACTTAGTAAAATACAAAATTACAAGTATTATACATGTATATACTTATACGTATAAATACGACATAAATACCTAACCTAAAAGTATACAAGTAAGTATACACACATGAGTATACGTCTTCGTATAAATATAACAAATACACAAGTTGGAAGGTATACAAACAAGTGAACATTATACATGTATACTTATGGATACTTATATATAGACAATGTTAAAAATACATTATTTTTAACAATCCATCGAACTCAAAAATATATATTTATTTGGGAGATGAATAATATATATACATATACACTTGGACTTAGGTGTTGTTTCTTTTTCTAGGAAAGCTCTTATTGTCCTCTTATGTATGTGCCATGCAAACCACACGCAGACGTTTGAGTCTGTAGAGTGTTTGTTTTCTCAAAGACATTTCATTAAAAAATCTATTCGCGTCCTCTTTTTGGTGCAGATATGGGATAGCCTCTTCTAACCTCTTTTTCCCTCTTCTTCTTGCCCTAATATCTCACAAAACACAAAACACAAACATTTCATCCAAACCCTAGCACATCTCCTCGACCCCTTTTCCCCATCGTTGTCAGACCCTTCCCCCAGCGTCGCCCCCGATACCCTCCTCCTTAGCGTCGTCGTCACCGTCCATCCCCAGCCCCGCTGCCATCAGGCTCCTCCCCCATCGTTGCCGCCGTCAACTTTTCCCCAAACGCAAAAGTTAAAAAACAAGCAGTCTTCTTCTTGCAGACTGCAGAGGTTTGGTCCACCTCTTCTGCTATAGATGTCTACAGATGTGGTCCGCAGACTACAGATATTTTACCTATAAAAAAACAAACAACACCTTAGTCAAAATTTCATGATAACAAGAACACAAGGAAACAAGAATATATTTTAGATAGTAAAATATATTGTTTACACAAGCAACAATGATTGTGTGGGTCAGAAGGATATACAAAGGGGCGAGGCCCGTACATTGTACATACAAAGACAAGACAATCGTGAGACACGAAAAGGTACAAGGGGCTAGGGCCCGTTCACATACAAACAAGGATACAAATATATATATATATACAGTTACAACGGATAATCAAACTACCAACGTGTCGAAACCAAATAAGAATTCAAACAAACAAAATAAGATGGATCATAAGAAACTTGTACATGATCAAACAACGAGACCTAAGTATCTTAACGGATTAGGGTACTTGTAAGTTGGATATAAATTCAAGAACACAAGTGATTGTTAGATCGCACGAGACGCAAACTGCGAGTTCATGTCCCATCTTATAAATATATTTTGTTTCCAAAATTAGGGGGAGATACATGTTATAAAATGGTATGACAGTTAAGGAATGAAATCACCATAGATCATGTGCGTATAAGTAGAAAAACACGAGAGTAGCCATTAATCTCACATACAGACTAATGTGCAAAAGGTGTAGATCTATTGAGTTTTGACGAGCTCCACTCCATGAAACTTGTTGGAGTGTTTTTGTTGTCCCAATAGTCGGAATGACATTCATCGTCTAGGTTTGGTTACTTACTTATATCGGCACACATATTAATGTCGTTGCAAAACATTAATGATCAAAGAATTCCCAAGACGCTTATGCATACCAGTTTCAATACACGATTTACAAATGTTTTATTTAAGATTCATTTGCTACAAGAACAGAACACATAAATTCACCAACATTATTGTTGACTTTTCAAACTTAACATTTATTTTAGGAAAATACGCATATTATGACGGAAAGCCAAGGAACAAGGAAATACAAGAGAACAATGCCACTTTTGAGGAATTTGACTTTTATATACCGCCCTCGTGCGGGAATATAGGCCAAAACTTTTGTTTATTTACAAGAAGAAAAACAATATGTTGTTTAAGTTTTGATGTAATATTGAAATACTTTTGGAAACGTTGAGAATAAGTTCTTTAACTTTTGTACTTAGACCTAAACAATTAAGGAAGATATGGTCTCCAATAAACACCTAAACATCGTTCCAACCAAGAAACCAACTATGTCGCAAAAGCAAACCAGAGCAAAGTTATGTTGTGTATTTGATGTGGATAAGAATATCGACGTCCACAGAATTCAATGTACTTGGGTTGGGGGGCTTGCTTGTCTCATTTTATTCTTTCTGATCTGATGTGTTTTGTTGTAATTGGAATCGAAACACGTATGCCCATCTCCTATTGGTCCAAAAATTCAACGTGTGCCAGCTCACCCACCCTCCATCAACAAAAAGTGAGATTTCTTCTTCTTCTTCAACACCCAGCCTTGTCCGATCTTTGATTTGGAGCAATGATTCGTTGGTTAATCGTGTTCCTGTTACTAAGTCCAACAACATCCATGTCGGAACTGTCAGCTAAGAGAAGACGCATGAGTGACAAGGTTCGCAAGATGTAAGTTTATTTGTCTATGTGGTGTTTGGGAATGGAGAATATATTCTAATCTAATTGTATCTTTATCACTGTTAGGTTTCTAAACCTTAACACAACCACCTGTGCATTTAGGTCACATTACAATAGTACACTGTTTTTTCTTTAGGTATCACAAGCTTAGGTCTTCATAAATCAATGTCAATAGATGATGCGGGTGTTCTGTTTTACTTGTATTTTATGCCTATTAAATGAGCATTTTGAGTCTTGTACTTTTGTCATCATGCTGCTAGTTTCCTCTTCTTCAGGTTTTATCATGCTTATGACAACTACATGACATACGCATTTCCGGTAAGTGCCGAACCTATGACCTATTCTGTTTCTTCGTATAAAGATACTAACTAAGGATTGTGCAGCATGATGAATTAAAACCTATGACCAAAAGTTTCACCAACTCCCTTAGTGAACTTGGGAATTTAAAGCTTCAAAAGTTACCCCGAGAATATAATGGAACGGCACTTACACTTGTTGAATCATTGTCCAGGTATTATTATTATTATTGTTATTGTTATTGTTATTGTTATTGTTATTGTTATTGTTACTGTTACTGTTACTGTTACTGTTATTATTATTATTATTATATGCTTTCAAAATGATCTCATGGATAGTAAGTAGTAAACCATTTGTTGCTTCTCTTCTTTCTTGCAGTCTTGTAATATTGGGTAACAACACAGAGTTTGAGAAGGCGGTTATGTGGCTTTCAGAAAATCTATCATTTGATGTTGATGCAAGGATAAATCTTTTTGAGGTATGGTATATAACAACACATTTACTGAAATCTCTTTGCTATAACTTTTGGTTTTCATGTAGCTTTCATCTTCAAATTCTTTGTTGCAATTGAAAAACAATACATTTACTTTCTTGCCAACAAAGACTACTAGTCATTTTATTGTTTTGCTATGTATTATACCTATAAGCCTCCAAAAAGCTTCAAACAGATCTTTACTTAGGTGACAGTCAGATCCATTGTACTTATTGATAGGTCAACCAGATCAAATTTAAAAAGTTTAGCTTGTAGAGAAATGGGTCAACCCCTTTCAACCCATGCTAATAATGATTCATTTTCATTTGATCCTGTTACCCAACCCACTTGATTCGCCCATCTTACTACCTATAAACTTTACTATAGCCGATTTGAAATAGAATAAGTTTATGGTGTGTAATCCTGTTAATCGTTATTGTGTAGTGCAACATAAGACTTCTTGGAGGACTTGTGTCTGCTCATATTCTTGCAACTGATTCTACAAACAGGTTCATTCAAGGAACTTACAACAATCAACTCCTTGTGTTGGCTCAAGATTTAGGGCAGCGTTTTTTACCTGCTTTTAATACACCCACCGGTTTGCCTTATGCCTGGATTAACCTCAAGGTATTTCCATCTCTCTCTCTCTCTTATATTACTAAAGAACCTTTTAGCATTATTGGTAAAACATACAGCATTGTACTTTTTTGTTTTCATCTTTTTTATTGCATTTATATTGGTGTGCATTTTGCCGAAAGAAGCACCCGATTTCATTCCAAAAAAGCTGGAAATTATGTAGTGTTTATAACTTGCCTCATAATGTGGCATGACCATATACTGTGTTTGTGTGTCTAATTCTATACTTATAGAAATTACATTAGAGACCCTGTAGAATCTTGGTGGGTGATTTTACCTCTTTTACATAAATTATGTTGTCATGGATGACAACACTGTCTCACTAGATTTCCATCTCTCAATAAAGTTATGCATTTTGCAACTTGAGAGTATAATAAACATTTTCTGCTTTTGTTTGTAAAAAGGATTTATGATACCTTATCAAATGCGAAATTTTGGGCAGTATGGCGTTATGGAGAATGAGACAACCGAAACAAGCACTTCTGGCTGTGGTAAGGGAGTGTGACCATCCATTTTAGTATTCAAAGCTCAAACTAGAGGTGGTAATTTGACCCATTAGCTTATGAATGGGTCAACTTATGTAATTGCATTAAATTTTTCTGATGAGTAAGATTTTAAAAAACGCCCCATCTTGCCACCTCTAGTTCAAACTAAAACCTGATGAAAATTCTGTGGGCTTAATATCTTACATGAATACAGGATCACTTATTCTTGAAATGGGAGCACTATCACGATTAACGGGTGATGCAAGATTTGAACACGCAGCTTTGAATGCTCTTCACAAGTTGTGGGGCATGCGGAGTTCTCTGAACCTTTTTGGAACTACACTTGATGTAGTAACTGGAGAATGGATTGAATACTCTTCCGGCATTGGTGCTGGTATGTTGTCCTTTTTCATCTTTTAAAATTTTTGTTCTGGTTATATTGTGATTTTGAACTTTTTTTGTAACAGGGGTTGATTCTTTTTATGAGTATTTAATCAAAGCTCACATTCTCTTTGGAAAAGAGGAATTTTGGAGGATGTTTCAATCTGCGTATCTTGCTGTGCAGAAATATTTCAGATACGGTTCATGGTAGTGATTTGCTCCTCATGGAATTACTTATGTTATTTTAATGATCCCTCATGAAGTTTTGATTATCTTTCCAAGAAAGGCATATTGTATGTAAAATATTTAATTTCTATTACAAAGAATGTACTTTCATAATTACTGTTTAAGGGTTTATGTTATAAGTTATGATCAAATGAGGGACCTTACTTGGTTTGTACGTTGACTTCCAAGTATGTTGTTTTTCCAAATGTAGGTATCATGAAGCCGATATGAGGACCGGAAGAGCAACTTACTGGCAACTTACAAGTCTTCAAGCATTTTGGCCAGGTGTACAGGTTCTTGTTGGGGATGTTGCAGCTGCTAACTTAACACATCGTGAATTTTTTTATGTATGGAAAAAGTTTGGTGTGCTTCCAGAGAGGTATGAACAATGATGTTTCATTCTGCTTTTTAAATGACATGTAAGCGTTTATATCCTAAAAAGCTTTGCTGGGTGAAATGGTTCAGATATCTGTTGGATCATCAGATTGTACACCCTACAGAAAAATATTATCCTTTACGTCCGGAGTTGGCAGAGTCTACATATTACTTGTATCAAGCAACAAAAGGTTCGCAATTATTTGTTTCAATTCTTGGTTCTGTAATCCGTAGTTGATCCGGGAATTTTTTGTCAGTAACATATTATCTCATTTTCTTCTACCAGACCCCTGGTACATGGAAGTTGGTGAAGCGATTGTGAACTCCCTTAATTTACACACAAAAGTTGAAGGTGGATTTGCAAGTGTTAGAGATGTAACGACCATGCAATTAGAAGATCACCAGCATAGTTTCTTCCTGGCTGAAACGTAAGAACACTTCACATATATTGCTAACATGCTTCCATTCTTGATTGTGCAATATATGCTCCATCGACTTCTGAGGTCAAACCTTTTGCTTGTTTCGTCTACAACTTTCAGCAAGTATGGCCATGGGGTATTTGTTATAAATACAATACTTTCATCAAAATACATCTTGATAATTTAACAAGTTTAACTGGTTTCGAAATTTGACTCGATGACGCTAAAGTCATATTGTATCTTTTTCTCTTTGAATGCAAGAGAGTATGTCAGGTGTCATTTTCGGTGCGAATTTTCTTATACCAACATGAAAGTGCTTATTAGCTATAGCGTTAACCAAACAAAATTTCAGTTTTTCTCTATTTGACATTTGTTAGTTGGTTCCAAACATGTTTTCAGTTTTACCCTTAGCGTATTTCAACATCTGATAAACTGTTTAATCTTGCATATGACTGCCATTAACACTCAAAGTTGTTTCTGTCATGTGTAGGTGCAAGTACCTGTATCTTCTGTTTGATGATTCACCTTTGGTGGGTCACAATTATATATTCACTACCGAAGGTCATCCCCTTCCTGTTTTAAGTGATTGGCATGAAAGGCTTCCTGATACATACACCCCCCATAACCTGACCTCTATCAAGGTGCACATTTTATAACTACATGTAGCAATTTCAACCCATGTACTTAATGAGTCGATTTGGTTTGTGTTTATTTCAAATGGGCCTAATAAAAAAATTGGTAACTGGGAAACGAGTCATTGAAAGTTCCACTTTTAGATGCATACATTTTTTTAAAGATTTAGTTATTATGTAAAAATTTACCCATGGTCCCACCTGACCTGGACCCATTTTGAACCTTTATCCAACAAGTGAATATCCTGATCTATTTTGGTGATTTGACCTTAAAGAGGACAATCCTTGAAACAGATTAACACACAAAAGAAACAAGCGAGCGCAATGTCTCTGCAAGTCTGCCCAGCAAATTTATTGAATCCCAGACATGATGGTCAAGAGATTGAGAGTGTTTGCCATGTCCCTGACGCGCGTGATGATCACAGATGTTTAACCGATGATGATTGTGGAATTGATTCAACTAATTGTAGGCGTAGATCGTGCAGTAGTGCTGGATATTGTGGTTTGTGGTTGTTCATATGAGGTTAAACACAAAACACTTTCAGGATTCATATTTTGGTATGCAGAGTATGTGAGAGTTTATTTATAAATGATAGTATGCAGAGTAGTAGTCTTGAAAGTATGTGAGAGTTTGATTATAAATGATAGGAAAGATGTTAACCCTTGAGAGGCAGTGAACATTAAAATATTTTATTATAGAGATCCAATCAGAAGCAATATACAAGATCAATCTGTAATAGTCTATTGAGTATTCATCTCAAATGAGTATTTGGTGTGCAGATTACCACTTTCAAATTGGACTAGTTGTATTGGTTTATGTATATTAACACTTCCATGTTCTAGTGGGTTAAAAAGAATGACGGTATAAATTATGATGTAATAAAATGAACCTAGTGTAATGCAGAAATTACAAGCAACCAAGTCCAAAACAAACATTGTTTATAATCTAAATCACAAGTCCCAAAGTTGAAGAAAAGTTTTCAAGAACCCACGTACAAAAATAAAGCAACTATAGTCAAGAAGCTGATAAACATCCCACCGATGAGAGCTGTATCTAGAAGACCAGAATGCACATTGCCTGTGGCCAGTTTCTGATTACTGTTTCCTTCTGTTTCCACCATGGCTGGTGAAGGTTTCCTCCTTAGTAATAAACTTGGATTAGATGCGCCATTTTGGGCCGGATCATTTGCAGCAATATTACAACAGTTGGACCCACAAGCATCTGATTTACAAGCACAAGGTTCCAATTTTGCTGGTGAACACGCGCATGCATCTTCTTGGTTGCCGCAGGGTGAGGATCATTCTTTGTTGATCGTGTCCTTATTGTCACTTGGAATTGCGATGTCACTACTTTCAGTCAGAATCTCAATGACATCACCAAAAACTGACCACCGTCCGACCGAAGTTATTTTTACCATCGCTGAAGACACAAGCAAACTGTTAGGACCAACAACGAGAACCTGCACATAACCCTTTGTATAGCCAACCTGAAAGAGTATCAGCAGCACCAATAAGATAAGAGGCGGCAGAATAGACGGGTCAGGTAAGTTGGATGATGAGTGAATACAGGTTCGAATCAAAGAAGATAATTTCTGGTACGGGTCAAAACTGGTTTGGTGATTGACAAGTTTCGATTTAGGATTCTTTTAATCAACCCTATAGATAAAACATACCAGGTGAATTTGATCAGTGGCAATGTCAGTAATCCATATCCTCTCGATTTTTCCCTCCATACCATTGTAAGGTGTAAACGATTCAAAAATTGAAGTTAATTCACGACTCCGTTTCTTCACTACGTTACTCGCCACCTTCTTCATCCTTGCAGCTGGGGTTCCTGCAATCACATACTCTCATTTAGAATCAAAATCTGACGCATGACAGTTGATCGCTCAAATGTCCCTTTTTCAACTACAGGGTATAGTTAGAAGAAAAAGTAATACCTGGTCGAGGATAGAATTGAGAAATGTGAACTTGGGAAAACTTGTACTCCTTTATTAGATTAACGGTTTCAGCAAAGTCTTCATCTGTTTCACCTACAAACCCAAAACTTATCCCTTCAATGCATAATCTTTGGTGTATCTAAAACAAAAAGCAAATGTCTTATCAACCTTTTAAGGGTCAGCGAGATGATGCAAGAACAAACCCTGGTTTACTATTCTTTGAGCTTACAGCCAAATGAAGAAAGTCTTTGACTAAGTGGATAAGCTTTAAAAGATTTCAGATTCGAATTTCTTTAACTTCTTTTTTATACGTCCGCTTTTAAATTTAAGATATATCCAAACTATATGGAATGGAAGTTTGAAAGTAATCTCATAAACTTCATGGTATACCAAAAAATAAACAAAATAAAAATAAACGTAGGTACTATTCCAATTTGAAAAAGGGTAAACTGCATAGTAAATTAGTAATGACATATACAGTCATTATATCATACTACAACTTAGTATATAAAAATTTAAGGTTTTATATAATATATTACATTTTATCCAGAATCAATTATTAACTAAGTTTTACTTATAGCTTAAGTAAAGTAGCCAATTAAGAGGCATATTTACTTAAGTTCGCCTCAAATGCTGTACTAGTTCTATTCAATTCCCGCTATGTTAACTCAATTGCGATTCAACACTTTTTTGGTTTCTCTTTCTTTGCTTGAATAACTTCATATCCATACAAGGAGAGATAAGTGACGAAACAGAGATACTGGGGCTTTTGATGCTAATCTGTTATTTAGCTTTTTTTAAATGTTGACCAAAGGTAAAACTAATTGATTATACTTGTCTGAGAAGAGGTAATGAATGGTTAGGATTAATCATAAGGTAAACTGGTGGCCTAGATTCTAATCTTAAATTTAAGGTCTGAATAATATGTGGATTAATAAAAAGTATATTTACGGAAAGAATACAAAGAAACCAAGACAAAAGGAGTAACCAGGAATCCACAAATAATATCAGTAGCAATCTGCATCCCAGGAACCAGCTCAGTCAATGTATATACCTTCCGGAACTCCCCTACTGTATATTCTCGATTCATTGCCTGTCATCCACAACCAAAAAATATTGTAAACAACTTCTGGTGTAACCAAAATCAAATTTAACTACCCATTACATAAGTAGAGGTTAGGCAAACTGGTAATTTTGTTTAGTTGAACTGAAACACATTATGCCCAGATATTTTATAAAGAATATCACTAATTAATTTAATTAATATGATTAAAACAACTAAACCATTATGGTACTAATCCAGTTTTGCATAAAAATGCCTTTCAACCCATTTGACTTGTTTCCTTTTTAACTGTTTTAATTGGTCCGTATTACCCATTAAAGGTAATTAGAGATAGCCATGTACTTACAAATGAGTCAATTTGGTTGATTTATATTTAATATAGATGGGTAAGATACCAAAAAGATTACTTAAAGATGGGAAAACTTCAAAATATTATTGGATAAATATGGTTTCTATCATATTTAATGCAAGTCTTGTTTAAAAACGTCAAAAGTTCTTCCAGGACAACATGACATCACCCATTTTGACACATACTAAACACTGGCTCATTTTGACTAGAACAGGAACCCATTACCCAACTTACCACCTCTACAAATAAAACATAAACCAAATCAACCTATTTGTAAGTGAAGGTTGAAATTGCCACCTTTAATACTTATTATGTCTGAGTCTATTGATATTCACACTTACAGTTAGAATAGCATCACTACCAGATTGAACAGGTACATGCAGAAAAGAATAGACACACGGGTGACATAGGATATGAGCTATCTCCTTCAAATGCTCCAGAATATAAGGGGGGTTAGTCATCCCAATCCTAAGCATTGTGCTCCTGTTTGTTGGGAGTGCTGCCACTATTGCATTTAATAAAATTGGAAGATTTACTCCAATATCCCGACCTGAAATCCACATAATATATACGCATTAAAAATGCATGACTGACAAACGAGATGGCTTCGACTTTCTCTACAAACCAAAGCACACTGATATTTAGTGGTTATAGATGAAGAAAAGTATCGATAGAACATTGGTCATGAAGTTGGTTAATCTTTCAACAAGTATCATGGCTTCACATAAGGAGCACATTTTTCTCTCCTCTGTCCACACTGTGTTATATCTAGAGATTAAGCAGAATATATTATTACAAATATAATCTACTTTATAAAAAGGGATTACGGAGGTTGTTATGCATTTGGATACCCTTGGGAAGATTTTTAAGATTTGACATGTTTGCTTTTTAGTTAAATGCTTCAGCTTAATCCATTTGACCCATTAGACATAAAAAACAAACCAAAGGCACCCCTTTATATGTGAGGCTTCGAAGAAGAAGAAGAACGAAAATGAATCAACACCATATGCCCCAGTGTCTTCACTGCTCAACCAAATCTCTTTGACTCCGTCATCAACAACACTTTTGACACGTCCCACCTGCAGTTTTGACTTTCATCAGTTAAGGGGGCGGTTGGGTTTACATTTTGAAACTGATTATCCAGCTGTTATTTGTCAGGTTGATAAACAGGCCGTGTGTGTTTTATATTTTATCTATTATTTCGGGACCAAACAATCAGTTTTGTATGAGTCGTTTTCCAGCTACAAAAAATGGATTGTCCAAGAGTTATATAAAATTTACTTAATTACCTTTCTTTTGACAGTAATTGAGAGACTTGTACTACCATTACACAAGATGTCTTTTTTTGGTACAAATTATCTATTAACTCCTCATATAATCAGATTATGTTATAAACACAACTCAAGACATCAGGTCATAATAGTTTCAAACAACAAAAGCAAATCAAGGCTCCAAGCAACGATTAAATGTAATCAAGAGAAATACTTACAAGGCTATCAACAGTATAGCTTCCAAGATGACCACGAGCATGCTTAGTCTTGCAATAAGTGCAAGCCCCCAAACAACCAACATTTATTGGAAGAATTTCAACAAACCTGTTCTTCCTTACCTGTACAAATTGTTAAGATTTAATCCCACACAACATAATTTAAGTCAAACATTATATGGTTGCTTGAACAAGTGTCATTTTGCTCTTTCCATATGTGAAACCTGCACCAAATTACGGGGGTCTTTGGATTTGCATTTTAAAAATCATTATCTGCTTATTGATATCTCAAACCAAGTAGTTTTTAAGTTTTGATAAAGAGAGACTGTTGCTTCTGAGTTGATCATAGTTTCATACCAGCTGTAACAAAACTGATTATAACACTTACCTATAACCTTTCTTCCATCCTAATTTGAGGAATTTATATCCCATTTCAAACAACTCTCCGATTTCAAAAATTTTGGTCAGATTATGTACGGTAAAAATGTAATCACCTAAGTACATATTTATCCTCTGTTTTACCATATAATTTGAGAGACAAATAAGTCCTTTTTTCTCATTAAAAAGGTCAAATCCTGGCCAAACACCCATACATCTGACTATCACATCTTCAAATGACAGAAGCACATCCAAACACTATTTTGTACAACTTGTTTAATTTTAATTATACAATATCACTTCCAAGCAACCGTTTAATATAAAAAAAATATATACCTTAGGAAGATCAAGAGCTGGAAGAGTTTTGCGATTGAGTAACCGGACCTCGTGACCTTTAAGGGTCTCCTCCACAACCTCAACAACCCGATCAATTTGCTGAACTCCAACTATGCTCACCCTTCAAGCTCTTTCAGATCTTTACTTCCTTGAGGTACACATCCAGCCACCACAAGTGGCTTTTTTGCACTTTTACATTTTGATATCAGCGTGTCCATTGCTGATTGGCTTGGAGACTTTACTGTACAACTGTATTATACAAATTTTAAACATTATATATACCAATAAAAAAACAATTCATTTTAGCTTTAAAAAGTTTCCTCTTTTGTACCTCATCTTTACCAATTAACTTAAACCTTGAAAGATGAAACAACTTAAATCCAAACTAGAATTACAATTGACTTCTTGGTGTCCGTAAGCAAAGATATCAACGATTATATCTTGACTGAAAAGATGTATCAACAGAAGTTGGTTCTTTAAATACAGTTTTCTGTACCTTCTAAGATGCAAACAGAATACATGGATTAACAAAGAAAGATATTTAAGTATTTATGAGCCAAAGATCTGCTCCTTCTGCATCGTCACTGATGGCATAGCCAAATGATGAAAGTTGACCAGTCATGTACTCACTATTACTCTGCAAACAAACAACTCAAAATGATGAATTGAAGAAAGGAAACTTCACTACTTACTTTGCTTTGTTGTAAGCTATATATATATATATATATATATATATATATATTACATATATATATATACATATATATTTATATATAATGATTGATTGCAAAGGGATGGAGGGAACCTGGTTATGTGAACAGCCAAATGTCTTGAGAAAAATGGTCTGAAATAAGAATAGAATGAGTTAGTTACTGCTGGATGTGAATAGAGAGAGAGAAAGCCAACCTGTGTGCCAGGGACTTCAGATGAGTTGTGAGGTTGTAGCAGCAGAGTGTTGTTGGTTTTCTTCTTCATTCCAACGGCGGCGGTAATGGGTAGTCGGAAACCAGCTGCGCCACCGCCGACCAACAAATCCTCGATGTCTTCCATTACTACGCCTGCGATTTCCTTTGATTTGATAACGTACCAAACCAACTATGTTATGTTGGGCTCCCACAACCCCGTTGTCCTAAATTTTTATTCTCATCTATTATTATCTATTATTATGTCTTTTTTATTTAAATCCTTGGTTAGCCCTCTTGTTTGTAAAAATTTCAGATTTAATCTTAGTGGTTTACTAATTGCACGTGTGGTCTCTAAACTTGCAAAAAATAAAATTCTTTGGTTCTCCGCCTTAACATCAGTTAAATAACTTTGTTGAAACGCCCCACGTGCTTGGCACGTGAGGGTAATTTGGTCCTTTCATCTCGATTTGATGTCTACTTTTTTGCAATTGCACACTATAGTCCTTTTATAGTTGATACTTATTGCTTTTCCCTCTCATTTCTTCTCATCTCTCTTAGACCAACACCTACAAACCCTACCCAGTCTCTTCACTCTCTGCAACTGTTCAAAATCCAGGCGATTGAAGACACAATCAGAGCATTCAAGGTCGATCGAACATAATGGGTTGGTGCATCAGGGCAAGTATGATAATTTTATTCCAGATTGTGACTATAGTAAGTTCTTTTCATGTGTTTGTGCTAAAGTTCGAACATTTAGTGATTTTGAAGTGCTTAAGTTAGAAAATTACTGATACACACGTTTTTGCTTTTTTTTGTTATGCTTTTTGAATAGGTGGAAGCCCTACTTTGTTTTCTACAAAAATCTTCTATGGTGGATCTTTTAGGAGGTTTCTAGAAAGAAGGTATCCACAAGGAAGGTCAGCGTATGTGGATTACATCGACATTGATGAGTTTTGTGTCCATGAAGTTGATTGGATGATGCGAGACCTTAAGTTGTTCAAAGAAAAGGTGCCACTTTATTATCATTTTCAAATACCAAATAGAGATTTAGATACTGGTTTGGTTACTTTAGGGTGTGATGCTGATGTTCGTAGCTTGGCACAATATGTGGGTGAAAATAAGTTAATCAACTTTTACATTGAACATGGCAAATCTATGGTTTGATACTTATTTGAGGGATTATCTAGGATTGTTATTAAGGAATTAGAAAAGGAAAACCAAAATGTCTAAGCCATTGTGCTCCTAGACAAAACAAACAAAAGTTGGTACCTAGAAGGAGACTGCTGATTGAGTATGTTGAAGGGTCATCTAGTGCTAATAAGAATACAACTAATATGTTAGTTGATAAAGCAGTAGGTATTAACAATATGGTAGAGGGTCCAAGTGATATGTTACTAGATGATGCAGTAGGTAATAATGATGATATAGAGATTGATGGTGCAAAAGAGGGTAACAATGACAATGCTAAAGAATATATAGTTAAGGGTACATTTGTAGATGGTTTTAACTTTGATGATATTGATTTTTCTGGAGTATTCCCAAACAATGAGGGTCATAAGGAGGTTGAGGGTGAGGTTGATTATAGGAATGAGAATGAGGGTAATAGGGAGGTTGAGGGTGATAGGGAGGCTGAGGGTGATAGGGATGATGAGGGTGGTAGTGAGGCTGATTGTTCTGATCAAGTGAGAGTGTGGTTGATGATTCAGAAGACAAGGAGACCTAGTTGATAATGATGATGAGGTGGAAGAAATAGAAGTTGATATGAGGGACTTTAACGCTTATGTAGATGAAGAAGAAGAAGAATATGTGGGCAGCCTTAGTTCTGGCACTGATGGTGTTAGAAATGAAGTGGATTATGAAGATGAAATTGGTGGCAACCTTATGTATGAATCATTTGATAGTTTAACGGATCAATGGAAGATTTTGAAACAAGAAGGAGCAAGAAGCTAAGGGAAATCAGGCATAAACAAAAGGTTCAGATTTTTGGAAGATTATGCGAAGTATTAAATGCAAAAACTATTAAAGGGAAGGAAGAGCTAATCATCTCATGTTTGGAATATCTTAGGGAGTATTTGATTAAGAGAATAGTGAATGTGATGAAGGTACAACAGCAGGGTAAGGGCCCCCTAACACCAAAGATAACAGAGATTTTAGATTAGATCAAGAAGGCTGCAGCCTAATGCACTGTGAAATGGTGTGGTGATAATAGGTGGCAGGTACAAGGGACTCTTGGGCGGTATGTTGTGAATGTTGAACAAAAGGTTTGTACTTGTAGGAGGTGGGAAATTTCTAGAATCCTTTGTAATCATGTTGTAGTTGTTAACAGGGATATGGATGTACACAAACAACATGTTGGGCCACCTGAGGATTGGGTAAATCCATGCTACTATCTGGATACTTGGAAAAAGGCTTATGCCTACAAGGTTGGTCCCATCCATGGTCCCAACCTCTGGCCAATATCACCAGTTCCAACAACATTGACCCCTCCACTTCACCATAAACAAGCTGGCAGGCCAAAGAAGAAGAAGAGAAAAGACCAAGTGGAGGTTGAAGATAACATGGAAAAACAAGGAAAACTGACAAGAAAGGATAGGACTGTAACCTGCAATAATTGCAATAGGAAGGGGCATAATTCAATAGGCTGCAAGGAGCCAAAGAAAGGAATGGCAGCTGATGGTGGTTCTGCAAATGATGAGACAACTGATGGTGGTTATTTAGGAGATGTGGAGGCTTAATGGTGGTTCTACAGCTGATGTGGAGGCTAGATACTTTTGAAGGGCTAGATTTTTAATACCTTTTGTTGTGTTTAAGCAGCCGTTTGTTTTAAACAATACTTATTAACTTATTGGTTGTCTTTATTAGGTTTGATATGCTAAACTATTGTGGCTTATATTTATGCCACCATTTTGGTAATTGTTAGGATCTGAGTTTGATATTGTTGTGAATGTTTAAGATGAAATCTATGGAAGTGGATAAACATGTATGAATAGTGCAGCGGAAATAATAAACTTTGAATTCACAACAATAGGAAGATTGCTTTCATAAACATGCTTTTATAAATTTATGAATTTACGTATGCATGAACGATTACAAACTCCCGCTCAGCCTAAGATCACTCTGATTTGCTCGTACACAAAATGTCAAGGTGAACTGATGAATAGAACAGTACACGCACTGTTCTATTTATAGTACAGAGCAAACCGCTGAGCATCTTATGTTGATGTCACATTGAAAGTGACATGGAACAAACTAAAACAAACTACAACATCTGCTAAGCTAAACATTGCTATAAACTATATAATTCAACATCTGTTGGGCTTCTGTAGAGCTTTGCTTTGGCAGACCTTAGCTTTAGCAGACATTTGCCTTGGCAGACCTTAGCTTTAGTCTTCAGCAGAGCTTTGCCTTGGCAAACCTTTGAGTCTTCATCAGAGCTTTGCTAGGACAGACCTTTGACCTTTGTCTTCAATAGAGCTTGGCTTCAGTAGATGTTCATTTTTTTTAAGGATAAGAGGTTGTAGAATATTTTGGCTTTCTATCATTAATTCTTTTTGTAAGGTTCAATTTCCAACAATCTCCCCTAGAACAGATGATGCCAAAACTTATCTTTATTCTTGATCTTTATTCATCATCAATGATTCCCTTATTTGTCCTTTGAGTTGAAGTTCAAAGTCCAGGGAGATCATGTCTTCAATATCCCTTTCAAGCTCAAGATTCATTAGATCGTGGAGGCCAGCTGCATCCAGACCATATGCATCCTCCATCCTATCTTTTGAGCTCTACCATTTAACCTGAGCCAAGTCAATTCATGGGTGTCTGCGAATGACTTCCATTTTATAATTTTTTATTCAGATGGTTTTCTTGGGAGAAGAGTTATTTGTGATGAGTTTGGTGAAGAGGGTCTGCTAACAAGTCTTGATATAGATTCTCTGAGTTTATCACTTGCAGCATCAGTATGATAAAGAAGTTGACATTTAATTCCCTCTTTTCTTTGTTCTTCATACTCTGTTGAGCTTCTTCTTCCATCCGCTTTTGCCATTTTACTTGATTCAAGGCAGTTATGGGTAAAACAGAGGTTGAAGATGGTCTTTTAGAGACATGGGTCTGTTGAGCGGCAGTGGTAGTTGGTGAGTAGTCTGGCTTTCTTGGGACAGAAGGATCTTTCTTTCTAAGCTCTTCCAGCCTTCTATAGGTATCAACAACCTTAGACTCATATAAGCTTGCAACAGACCTAGCAGAGCCATAGTTAGCAGCAACAAGTTCTTCTTTCATTCTTTTAAGCTTTAAAGTCTGGTTCTGATCAATCTTTTTGTACCTTTTCCAATCAGGAGGAGTAGGCTTTAATGAAGAATCTTTAGCCATAACTGTAATTCTATCAATCTCTTCCTTAAGCTCATTTACAGACCAATCCTTGAACTGTGCTCTGGTTACTTTATAAGCTTTGTGCTTCATGATGTGATCAAGATAGTCTTGCTTTAATTCAGGTTCATCAGTGGTTGGCTTTTCAGACATGGGCTTACTCAAATCCTTAGAAAATCTTCCTTGTTTCTCACTTTGCTCAATTGAAATTGCATGGATCTTTGTAGAGCCCTGCCATCCTTACCCTTTGGCATCTCCTTTGCAATAGTTTCTGCTTGTCTACCCTTTAGTTTTAGATACTCATCAAGGTTTCTAGGCTTTCGATTCCCAAAAAGAGATGGAAAGTTTCTTTGTTTAGGATCCTCTATCTTGTACAAAGACTCTATCTCCCCTCTTACTACATACAGTTCAAGGGGGTATATAGCACCCAGTGGAAGGAATGATCATGATAGATGCATGGGTGGAGGTGAAGTGTCTGTATGTGGAGATGATGAGGGTGGAGTGGAAGTAGGTTGTGATGACAAAGAGATTGGTGATGGAATCTCTTCGTCACGTTCATCAACAACAAAAGTTTTTCTTTTGCGTTGGAATTTGATCTTTGGTGATGGTGGATGTGAAAGAATTCTTGGTGGAGTAGAAGTAGGTTGTGTTAAAGTGGGGAATGTGATAGGAGTAGTGGTTTGGGAAACAGCTGTTGTTCCAGCATCTGCTGTCACAACATCTGCCCTAACATCTGTTGGGTTGTATTGTAGTGTTTGGACAGAGGATACAACAAGATTAGCCTCAACAGTGGTTTTAGAAATGGTCACAATTGGTTGTCTAACTTTTCTTGCAGACTTCCTTTTTCTTGAAGTACCAACATCTTCTTTTTCCATCTGTTTGGCTTTTTCTTCTTTAATCAGCTTCCATTGTATCTTGTCTTTTCTGCTAATCATCAACAATCTTTTCAGTTCTTTGTTTAGGGTCTCATCAATCCCTTTTCCCAAAGTTGCATCAGATGCTGTAGCTATGGTTTCTGGCTGTTGTTGCACCTTTGGTATAGCACTTGAATCAGGTTGCAACTTTCTCAGTGAATCATTATCCCCCTTTTTGGCATCATCTTCTGTTTCTTCAACATAAATTGTAGCCAGGACAGTGACAGTGTCTTCAATAAATGATCTTTGATGGCTTTAATATCTGCTTGTGTATCTTTGTATCTAGCCTCAACCATATTTCTGATTAACTTCATGTGTTTCTCATGCTGAATATCCGCCAACTGTCTCTGAGCCAGGATAATTGGTTGCACGACTTTCCATAGCTCATCAGCATTTTGAGTTGGTGATGGTTGAGGTTGAGAATTTTGTAGCACTTGTTTCATCATGAATTTGATTTCATCAATGGATGATTCCATGGTAGTGATTCCCTTCGTCAATTCTTGGTATCTTAATTTATCACCTAATAGGATCATCTAAATTCCTACCAGAGGAAGTTGTATTTAGATCATCAACATGAGGAATCTCAATATTTTCAGAACCAAATGCCCCTTTGTCTTGGTATTGAGGACTTCCAATTGAGACAGAGGTTACTGTTGTAGCCTCAACAGTTGTTGCCTTCAAGGAAGTCTTACTGAAGTAACCACTGTCCAACTGAAACACTATTGTGTCATCAGTTGTAGTGGCTGCTTCACTTGAAATACCACCAAGAGTTACTTGTAACTCAAGGGTGTAGCCTCCTCAAATGCTTGTAGGCTAGCAGATAGAGTTTTCTCAGACTCAATCAAATGTAGAAGTTGACTCTCTTTAATGGGTGAGTGAGAGGGACTGATGTCTGTCTGAGTTTTCTCTATTGCATTAAGAAAAGGTATGAATGTGGGTGGTATTAGAGAAGTGGGAATGGGTTGTGGTGTAGAAAGAGACATTGCCCTAGGAGAGGGGCTGTGGAAGATTGATTCAAGTGAATCAAGAGCTTCATAATGTGGTGTCCATGTGGATACAACTTGTTACTTATGTGAGGAATCAAGAGGAGTTTGGCTAGGTGGAGATCTTTGTTCCATCTGCAGTGAGGAAGTAGCAGCAGTGCTTTCAAGTGACTTTGGTGTTGTCACAGTTATATCCTCTAGGATCTCATCTTCCAGAGTTACCTTTTTTGTTTTCTTTTTGGAGGGCTTTTTGGAGGGCTTTTTGGATTTGGAAGGTTTTCTTTTGGTAGATTTTGGTGGGGGTTGCACAGCACTGGTTATATGTTCACCAGGAGAAGTGGGCTCAGCAACAGAGGTTTGAGCAGTGGATGTGTTAGTATCTAAAATTAGCTCATTCCCATTTGCTTGTGTTTTCAAAACCTTTGGCTTTTGGTTAGAGAGTCTTGTAAAAGTTTAATTTTTAAGGCTACCAATTTCACAAAGGACACCTTGTTGAAAATCAGTTTCAGAAACTTTTTTTTGAAGATAATAACTCAATAGCCTAGGGTATATAAGAAAACATTTATTTTTAGAAATGTTGTTATAGTTTGCAACCAAGTCAAAAAAACAATACATGTGAAAAATTAAATTTTGATTTTGTGTTGGTGCATATTTGTGACAACAGCTTTTAGATTTGGTCTTTTGATATCTTGTAATTGGTAGAACAATAAACGGTTAGCGGGTTTAGCATTGTAGTAGTTGATTAGGAGTGATTGGGCCAAACCAGATCCACATTATGGGGAGTGGTAGGCGAATTGGACCTAGCCCAATTTTCAGCCCATGTGGTTAAACCCTAGCCCAGTTGCAAACATGTCTCTATATAAACAGAGTTTTACATTAGGGTTTAGGTTGCTCAGTTAGTCACTTCAGAGAGAGTTGAGAGAGAATTCGTAGAGAGATTGGCTTAGACGAATTCGTGGGATCTAGATTGATTGTAATCGTTGTGATAGATAATCAATAAAGATCGGGTTTATAGTGATTTCTGTTTCTACTCATATTTCTGTGATAATCTGATCTAGAGGATTCCGCACTCTAGGTTGGATAGACGATTTTGTGAAGATCCATACGGATTAGGGGACCTACAATTGGTATCAGAGCAGTAGGCTCTTGTTTTGCTCGGTTTGGAATCGTTACAGCAGAAAAAGTTGAAGTTTTGGACGTTTTTTACGGCTGGTTCGAAGTTTGAAGGCGGTTCTAGGGTTTTGTTGTTGATCTTGAATAAACAGCAAGGCATCTCGAATAAAAACTTGGTATTTCAGATCATCAGCAAGGTATCTCGGATAGAATTCTTACATTTCGTATTAAAAAGGTTGCATTTCGGATCTACAGTGGACCATCTCGGATAGAAATCTTGCATTTCGGATCTGGAGTGTTGCATTTCGGATCATCAGAATTGCGTCTTGGATCATAAGTGTTGAATTCTAATCATCACGGATCATCTCGGATAACTATCTCGGATATTGTTTCGAATTGGGACCATTTCGAACTCATCTCGGACCATCTCGAATATCCTCACGAAACACTGTTCCGAGTATCCATTTCGGACTCATCTCGGACCATTTCAGATTGTTAATCCGAGTTATTGTTTCGAGTTGGGTACTGTTCCGAGTTGAACTCGAATAGGTGGAAAGTTAACCAACTGACGTAATCGGAGTTAAACGTTTTCGTACATAGAATTTGACTTGTATACAACTTTAACAATCCGAGTGCACAGTTAGACTCCTGTGATTTTTAGGACAAAAAAAGGCACGAAAAATCCTAACAGGTCTCGGACATTATATATCATTGGATTCATATTGTCGAGACGAGTCTAATGGTACAATTTGGTAAACACACATTTCGGACAATTTTTAAACATTTTCAGCGAGCCGGTTCTATAAAAATGTCGAATGTGTCAAACTTGAATGACTTGTTGAGAATGGAGCATGAGGCTGGCACGACTAACAAACTGCCAAAGATGTTGAAGGTAGGGAATTACCTTACATGGAAGGATAGGTTTCAGTCGTTCATTGAATATCAGGACACACGGGTGTGGATCTGTATTCAAGATGGGTACATAAACCCAACACATAACTTTGAAGGCAGGGTCACTGCCTATGTAAACATGTAAGAGGCAGATAGAGAATGTATGAGTCTAAGAAGAAGGCCTTAGCTGCAATAAAGATGTCGTTACCTGATGGCATCAAACATACATTCAAGAGATATACTACTTCGAAGGAGATGTGGGATGCTCTAGAGAAGAGGTATGAGGGAAATCCTGATGTGAAGAAGAACAAGGTTGACCTGCTAAAGAAGCAATTTGCTATCTTTAAAGGCATGAGAAATGTGTCCTCAAAGATATCATTACGAGATACTATCATCTAATCTCAGAAATGGACAATTATGACATAGAGGAATACACTGACGTGGAGATAAACGATAAGTTGCTAGATGCTCTACCTGCAAAGTGGGATATCTATACTCTCATGATAAAGAGAGAAGCTGATTATGATAATATGGATTTAGAAGAGGTTGTTGGGAAGCTGAGAGCTTATGAGCTCGATATGAAGAAGAAGGAAACTAGATATGATCAGGTTCAAGATCCGGGAATTTATAAAGGGATTCCATCTTCATCTTCCAACAATGCTTCAAGCGATTCAGCAACTACGTTTCTCTCATGTGAAAATGAGCAGGTTGTGACAAATGCTGATGGTGATGTATGCTTTGTAGCTGCTTCAGGAGGATCGTTAGGGGCGAAGAGACAACAATCTAGCAATAATAATAGTAGTACAAGGTCTATGCCTCTGAGTGTCAAGGTTGTTAAAGAACATCTTGCCTGCTTGCTTCTTTTGTTGCCTCATATGAGAACTACATTCAGGGAAGAATATCCGATCCTTCTACTTTTGATGAAGATTATGATAAGATTGACCCTGATGACCTAGAGGAGATGGATTTACAATGGCAAATGGCCATGATCTCTAGAAGAGTGAAGAGGTTCATGAATAGGACGGGAAGAAATTTCATTGGAAAGAATGTAGGTTTTGACAAGTCTAAAGTGAGGTGTTACAATTGTCAAAATTACGGACACTTTGCTAGAGAATGTCAAAGACCTAAGACTGAGTCTCGTTTTAACTTATCATTTTAAGATTCTCCTGGTCATGGTTCAAGCAATAGGAATGCATCAACTAACACTGGATCAAAGCCTTGATCTCTACTGCTAGAGAAGGTTCTTATGATTGGAGTGTTCATCTAGAAGGTGATGACAATGCCACACAGACTTTCATGGTTGAGATAGCCCTAGTTGATGATGAAGAAGTAAAGGCTGATGTTGAGGTAGAGCAAGAGACTGTAGCTGAAAAAGCTAAGGTAGAGCAGGAGACTGAAGTTCAGGAAGAAAACGTAAAGTCTGATGTAGAAAAGGATGCTGCAGATAAGAAGATGGCTGCAGATTTTGCTGCTTTCATGGCGGATCTAAGCAAATCAATAGGAGAGGTACATTCTAACCCTGTTAGTTCCGTTTGCTTAAAATGTCGTGAACTACAAAGCGAAGTTGACAGGTCAACAAAACAAAACCAAAGTCTGGTAAATGATCTCTCGAGCGTAAAAGAATCAAACTTCTTTCGTAAAAAGAAATGAATCATTATATCTGAAGAAAATCAAGGGTTATGAAGAAGGAAACAACATTTTAACCTGTAAACTAAATGAAAAACTTCAAATTATTGACTTAGCTCATGATACGATGAGTGAGAAAACAAAAGAGATTTCTAAAAAAAGCAAAGAGTTTTCAGAAGCACAACTGAAAATTTGTGAACTTGAAAAGAAATTGAATCAAGAGATTCATCTTTTGTAATGAAACATATGATGAATGGCTTGAAGAAAAGTAATGACAAGACTAGTGTGGGCTTCAGATTTGAAGAAAAGTAACGACAAGACTAGTGTGGGCTTCAGTGGTTTCAATGAAGTTCCACCACCTCTTGGTCATGACTATTCCTTCTTGCCAGATGAATAAGAGCTAACAGACTTTGTTTCAACTACACCTAGTAGTTCCAGATCAGGGAATGTTGATGTGTCTGAACATGCCAAGAAGGATAATAAAAGGGAAGCGGTTTTGAAAACAAAGAATGCACACCCTAAGAATAAAAAGCAAACTTTTGTTAAAAAAAAATTAATTTTGTTAAAGGGAGTGATATGAAAGATGAAACCACTGTTAATGAAAGTAAGTCAAATGTGCAGTTTGCTAAAAATAAAAACATAAAAAAAATCAGATTTTGAGCAAACTAAACAAGATCCTTCAAGGGCATCATCCTCATCATCGTCACCTAATGGATCTAAACCAGAGACTTCAGTTAAGAAGTCTTTGGCTAGAAGATCGTGCTTCAAATGTCACACCAAAGGACATGTAGCTAGCTGCTGTCCTAATAAAAGGAATGAAGCACAAGTGACTAAGAGAAAGAGAGAAAAATCACTAAAAAAGAATGGTGATGGTGAGCAGAAAGTTTCTAACTCACCAAAGACATCTGCTACCAAGCAACAGAGTGTTGCTGTTGGTGTAGATAAGGCTGAAAAAGGAACTCAACAAGTTCCTTGTTTTCAAAGAAATTAACAAAAGTTTCAGCTTGAATCTACATCTAGCAGATATGAAAGACCTAGAATTAGTTCACCAAGAATGAATAACTTTAATGGTCATTCAAGTAATTTCAGAAGTGAAGGTTAATATCAAAATCGATACCAAAATATTGGTGGTCGAAATTTTTGTAATAATGGCTTTAGAAATTATCACATTCAAAATTCATGGAATCAAAACCAAAATTTCCAAAGGTCACAAAGTCCAAACATGTATCGGAAACCTCAGGACCAGAGACCTAGTGGAAATCAAAAACCATTTCCATCAACAGGTTTGAGATCCAAGACTCCAGTTAGGAGTGATGGATATTGGATGGATGTTCTGGTGATTGATGAATCTGGAAGACCCAAGACCATTTAGGCTTGGGTCCCCCAATCTAACTAATTTTTGTTGGGTTGTGTAGAAGCTGCTAAGGAGGATTATCAACTTGTGGTATGTTGATAGTGGCTGCTCCAGGCACATAATGGGGGATGCGAGATTGTTGACTGAGTTTGAATATAGATGGAGGTTATGTGAATTTGACAGGTGCTAAAAGAGGGCACATTACAGGTCGAGGAAAAGTGACAAACGGCAAGATCACATTGTATAAAGTGAACTATGTCGAGCAGCTTAAGCACAATCTTATGAGCGTGTCACAAGTCTGCGACAAGGGTCACTCGGTCCATTTAACTAAGTCTGAAACTTTGGTGTTGAAACCAGGTTTGGTAATACCGTATGATTGGATAGTGATGAGAGCACCAAGGAGAAATGACACTTATGTCATGGACATGGGTGCTAAGGATTATTCCACTGTGGTGGTGTGTTTATTGTCAAAAGCATCTGAGGCTGAGTCAATGCTGTGGCATAGACGCGTGGCCTACATCCACTACCGAAAGATGAATTACATAATTAAAAATGGTTTAGTGGAAGGGGTGCCAGTGCAGAGGTTTCATGTGGAAGATAAATGTCTTCCATGTCAAAGGGAAAACAACATAAGAAACCTCACAAGTCCAAAATAGTAAATTCCATAGATGCCCCTTATGAATTACTTCATATGGGTCTATTCGGATCAGTGAACATAAGGAGCGTAGGTGGAAAGTAATGTTGTTTGGTTGTCACAGATGATTACTCACGGTATTCATGGGTTTTCTTTTTAGGTGCAAAAGATGAGACAACGGAGATGCTGATAGATCTTTTTACAAAATTGGAAAATGTCCATGATGCACGTATCAAGAGGATAAGGAGTGACAATGGCATTGAGTTCAAGAATTAGGTTCTGGATCTCTATTGTCTTCGCAAGGGAATTGAACATCAATATTCTGCTCCTTATGTCTCAACAGAATGGAGTTGCTGAGAGGAAAAACAGGACGTTGATTGAAGCCGCTAGGACTATGCTTTCTGATTCAAAGCTTCCAGTTCTTTTCTTGGGAGAAGCTGTGAACATAGCTTGTTATGTTATAAACATAGTTTTTAACGGTTTAAACGGTTTAACAAAACATGCCACGAACTTATGTTTAACAAAAAACCAAACTTGAAAGGCTTTGAACCATTTGGATTACCCTGCACCATTGTGCGAAGTAAAGATAAGCAAAAAATGGTGAGGTAGCTGACGAGGGATACTTTCTAGGTTATATGCCTGAAACCCCGAATAAAAGGGTTTTTAATCTAAAAATTGGTAAACATGAGGTTGTGTTTAACATGGAAATCACTAGCTATTCACCTCAACAATCAACGAGTGATCCTGCTATATTATATGATTATGATAGCGATTTTAAATCATTTAATATTCCTGAGTTTTCCAATGCAGATGAGTCTCAAGTGATTCAAACTGTGATCAGTGAAGATGAAGAGGGTGACTTCATGCCTAGATCGAGTATATCAATGACAGATGCTCTAGAAACTTCCTCCATTGCAGCTCAACAGAATTCAAGTGATAGTGAGTCTAAACCTATTCAGTGGGAGGACTTTACTAATCCATTTGCTAATGAGAACATTCAGGGGGAGGTTGGATCTAATCTGGGAGATAATTTAATTGTTGATACCATTGCTACTACACGAGTAAACAGAGATCATCCAGTTGAGAACATCATAGGTGATGCTGCTGCAAGTGTTCAGACAAGAAGAGGTGTGATCGAAGGTTCCAGTTTATTTGTTTTGATTCAGAAAACTGGTATGATAAACGAGTGTTTGTATAGCTGTTTTATTGCCCAAGAGGAGCCGAAGAATACTCACATGGCTCTTAAAGACAATTCATGGGTTGAAGTGATGCAAGAGGAGTCAGCTCAGTTCAAGAAATTGAAAGTTTAGGAGCTAGTCGACTTGCAAGAAGGAGAAAAGGAAATAGGCACCAAGTGGGTGTTTAAGTGCAAGAAATATGACCGAGGGATCGTGACAAGGAATAAGGCTCGGTTAGTGGTGAAAGAGTTCAATCAGCAAGAGGGGATTGATTACAATGAAGTATTTTAACCAGTGGCAAGGTTAGAAGCAATTCGTTTGTTCCTAGCCTTTACTTCATTCAAAGGCTTTAAAGTTTACCAACTTGACGTGAAGAGTGCGTTTCTTTACAGGAAAGCCCAAGAAGTGGTGTATGTCTCACAACCAGATGGGTTTACGGATCCAAATTATCCAGATCGAGTGTAGAAACTTGATACGGCATTGTATGGATTGCATCAGGCACCCAGGGCGTGGTATGAGACACTGTTAACACATTTGTTGAAGAATGGCTTTGAAAGAGGACAAATTGATAGTCAATTGTTCATTAAGAGAAAAAAGGAAGACTTTCTACTGGTATAGGTATACGTAGATGACATCATTTTTGGGTCATCTGATGAGAGCATGTGTCATGAATTTGAAAAGGTGATGAAGAGAAAGTTTGAAATGAGTGTGATGGGTGAGTTGTCCTACTTTCTCGGTTTGCAAGTTGAATATAAGAAAGATGGGATGTTTATATATCAAACAAAGTATGTGTATGACATTTTGTGTCGTTTCAAAATGGAGGATTGTGCTACTTTCATCACACCTATCTGCGAGAATCACAATCTTGGTCCAGATCATGAGAGTGTGGATGATGTTGATCCAACTTAGAACAGGGCAATGATTGGTTCTCTAATGTACTTGACTGCTTCAAGACCAGACATCATGTTCGCAGTGTGTCTTTGTGCCAGATATCAAGCGAATCCAAAAGAGTCACATATGAAAGCGGTGAAGCGGATTCTTCGTTACTTGAAGGGGAAACCTGGTATCCAGCTGCTAGTGATTTGAAGTTTGTTGCTTTCACTGATTCGGACTTTGGAGGATGCAAATTAACCAGAAAGTCTACCACAGGTGGTTGTCAGTTCTTAAGAGGGAGGATCGTGTCATGGCAATGCAAGAAGCAGTCTTGCGTGTCTACCTCTACGTGTGAAGCTGAATATATTGCTGCGGGTAGCTGTTGCTCTCAGGTTCTCTGGATACAACAGCAGATGTGCGATTACGGTTTGAATTTCACTCGTACTTTTATTATGATATACAATAATGCTACTATTTCAATCACAAACAATCCCGTAAAACACAGACGTACAAAACATATTGACATTCGTCATCACTTCATACGGGATTGTGCTGAAAAGAAATTGATTGAACTACATAGAGTCAACACACTAGATAACCTGGCACAGTTTTACACAAAAGCATTTGGCAGGGCTCGTTTTGAACATCTAGTCGAACTCAACGGGATGAGGAATCCTGAATAACCAGTTTTTCATAAGAATTTTGTAAATAGTTTACTATTTTTCAAAAATCTCAATAAAAAAAATAGAAAATCAGAAATGAGTTTTCACTATGTGGAAAAGAAGAAATGATAGTACTTCAGCAAGTTAGACTGTCACATTGAAATTAAAATTAAGTTGCTTAAGTGTGATAGCAGCTTCATCATATGATGTACCGATAGGCAAAAGGCATGAAATAATCAACTTACCTTGGTGATATACACATAACGAACTGTTTATGAGTGGGTAACATATCGGTGGCATATGGTTTTATAACCTTAAATCTTACGTTGATAGATTGCCAAAATCCAAGGTTTTGGGTCTTTATATCGTTATTTCATCCGGGATATCATGGTTGTCCTTCTGCTGCATCCAGATATACGCTGACCTAGGCACAACCAGGATATCTTAAAAGAGCTAAAATGCCAAATCCCAAAAATTGAAGAAGCTCTCGTAGATAGTCATTCAAATGTGCAAAATGCATAAATCGTACCAAAATCGGTGGTATTTATCTTAACCCTCGTTGGATATTGGTCTCTTTGTTGTACGATAGTACTAACCTAAGCACCAAGTATCTAATGTTGTAAATCAAAAGGATGAATTCGGTATACTCACCTAATACGAGGAATCTTTGTGCATACCTTGATTGTGGGGATATGTCCTGAAGTGGGACACACTAGTACATCAGTATAATATTACCTTAACATATCACCAGGTAAAGGTACTTGAAATGTTCATGTATTTTGTTTAAGTGGATAAACAATATTGGTAATCGTCTTGAACTGCTTTTCATGAAAATTGCATATACAATTATCTAATAGTGTGAAAACAATTTGATGTTGCTGATATGATCTTCTTACTGGTGATTCTCACAAAAATAGGGTGTTTATTTTCTTGTTAGTTATTTGTTTTCAGAAAATATAAAAATACAAAAATATTTTGTTTTTCTTGAAAATTCTTAACGTACGGAAAATGGTTGTTCATGGAGGAGTTGTTACCGATAGGGGGAAACAGTGTTAGAAGATGAGTTCAAAATTTTAAAATCTTGCAGGTTACGTGTGCTTAAAAATTTTGAGTGTGTGTTTGAGTTGAAAATTGCGTAATCTGTGATACAGTCTTGATTAATAATAATTGTTTAACTATGTTGAAGAATTCTTATGGTTTCTCGAGATGTTTGTTTTATAGTATACAGATTGTAGCAGTGTGTTGCTGAGAAGTTTAGTGAAGAGGAGTTTGCTTGGATGCGTGGTAGAACCTCCTTTCTACATATGCAGACAAAGTTGAAGAGTTTGAAGATTGCTATGCAAGTGCTAACGCTAACGATTTAGAAGATTTGGTGATTGGATGCATCAGCTTAGGGGGAGTTTGTTGCTGACAGAAGCTATTAAAGCTGAAGCTATCCAAAGAGCAAAGACGTTGAAGATTGCTAGATGACTGAAGACAAAGTTGTTTTATGAAGCTATTGTCAAGGGGGAGTTTGTTGGTGTATATTTATGACAACAACTTTTAGATTTGGTCTTTGGATATCTTGTAATTGGTAGAACAATAAACGGTTTGCAGGTTTAGCATTGTGGTAGTTGATTAGGAGTGATTAGGCCAAAGGACATTATAGGGAGTGGTAGGCAAATTGACTTTCTAAAAGGATGGATTTTTGACTTTCTGAAAACATTTTGATGCTATTTACACATGGAAAACAAACTTTTGTTTTTCTTCCATGTTTAGCATACCAATCCTAGAGATCAAACTTTCAAAGGTAGATGTATCTAATGCTTTGGTTAGAACATCTGCTAGTTGATCTTTAGTGGAAACATGATGCAGAGAAATCAAACCTTTATAATAGCAATATCTCACAAAGTGATGTCTGATGTCAATGTGTTTTGTGGTAGAATGAGAGACTAGATTTTTATGATGTTTTCAACTGTTTGACTATCCAACATGAGAGGAGTCTTTAGAGCAGTTACACCAAAATCCAGCAATTGATTTTGAAGCCATAGGAATTGAGTAGTGCAGCTTGCAGCAGCAATATACTCAGCCTCTACTGTGTGTTGGTGCATAATGTCTATCGCCTACGTCTAGGATATGTCGGTTATGTATATAGGGCTTAGAATGTCAAATATTGTATGTTTATATATGATTTATATGTTTTGTAAGTGGCTTGTACGAGTGAGCTTAGTGGCTCGTACGAGTGACACCTTGTCACTCGTACGAGGCACCACTGCCACAACCAACACACTCTCTCCTGTGCGAGTCATGTTAACCTATAAATAGTGGAGCTTGAGTGTTGTGTTATTGAGCTATTGGTGGGTGACTACGGCGAAGCCATGTTAAAGTGTTTACTCGTCTATAACCTACACGTTTATTATACGAATCAAGGCATTTAAGCATTATATCTTTCTTGTTTGTTTGTCCAACTCACTAACAATGAATTCCGCCTCTGTTAACTGAGTCGAATCAGTCCGGTGCTCATAAGAGGAGAGCCGATCCCCTCTCACAAGTGGTATCAGAGCCTTGAGGCCTGATTTGAGGACAAACATCAAGTTTTAGCATACAACCAACAGTTTCAACAGTTGCAGATCCAGATTCAACCATTGAAGATTTTCTACATCTACTCTTTTTCATACAGATCTCAGATCTAGATGAATTCATGGACGAATTGGACTAAGATTTTAGTATAACACGTTAATATCAACTCTAACAAATCCTTGAAACTTTCAGATATAAAATCAAACTTAATCATGTTGAAACTGGCAAAAATCATCCGTTTAGGTGATCTAAGATGACTCATACGAGTAGAGAGACAACTCGTATGAACGGCCATCCGTACAAATTAGTCATTCGTACGAAAGAGTAAACAAGTTTTCTTAAAAATCTACAAGTTAAAAAATTATCATTCGTATGAAGCAGTGATTCGCACGAAGTAGTCACTCGCACGAGTAACTCTGTCAGTCGTACGAGCATCTCGCTCGCACGAATCAACTGAGTCGCATGAATAGCTTATCATTCGCACGAAGGGCATTTTAAGGAAGTTTTTTCTTAAAATTTGTATTTCTGTCAATCTAATTAGTGTTTTTCGAAAGTTTGTGTTTCTAAGAATTGTGCAGATATAATGGAAGAAGAATTTTACAACGCGTTTGCTACTACAACTATTACAACTACCGTAATGCATAACAAAAATCTCGAAAACGAAGTGGGCACAATGACAAAGCCTCCAAAGCTTAAGAATCTAGAAGACTATGATAGCTGGAGTGAAAGATTCATGAACTGGGTACAAGCCAATCACTTCACCTGCTAGTTTGCTATCGAATCGAAAGATCAAGCGCCGATTGGAGAGACTGGTCTTGAAAAAACGTTAACTCAACTCTCAGAGCTCGAAAGATAAAGGTTCATTAATGAGAAGAATATGATGAATATCTTGCAGCAAGCCATCAAAGAAGATATCTTGGCGCTACTACAGCATGATGATGATGCTCAGTCTTTATGGAATGCTTTACGGTTAAAATTCCAAGGAAGCGCGCAACCGTGAAAGGGAAAGAGAGCATTACTAAGTAAAGAATTCGATATCTTTACTCTAATCAAGGGAAAGACAGTGAAACAATTGATTGAAAGGTACTGTCACTTGGTGGTATAAATGAAGCACATGGGAATTGTGAAAACAAATTAAGAATTGGTCGATAAGCTGGCAGATTCTCTACCTTAAGGAGAATGGTCTACTTACTTGACTATTCTAAAGAACGGCACAGAGTATGGTAATTTCTCATTACCAAGATTTATTGAAAGGTTGGAAGGGCATGAGCTGGAGATGCAAAAAATGGCAGAAAGCAAAGTCACCCAAATACAAGAAGATGTAAATCTGTACTACAAGGGTAATCCTGCCGCGTATATACAGAGTCCAAAAATTCAAACTGCCTTCAGTGCCTTAAACACAACAAGTCCACAGTCAAGTCAAACTTGTGGATTTCAATCTTTCGCCTCCGTCAATCCAAATACGCCTCCAGGCCCACAATCATCCCATAGTTCATCCACAAAACAACCAGCATAACTAATCTAATCCCAATCAAAGGTCCGACAATGCAATATTGTTGTTAATCTCCAGAATGCTCAAGACTTCGACGAAAACACCGCAAAGCAACACATGTCTCTACTTGCCTCGGTACTTGAATCGTAGGAAAGTGTGGTAGCTGGAAGAATTGGGAATCCAGCGATCAGGTTGATCCGGTTGAAATGGAACTGATTGACATTAAATGGTGTATGGCTTCCATCGTCCGAAGAGCTCAATGTTTCATGGAGATTACCGGAAAAGATAATTTGGGAGGACTTGACGGGAAACTAGGCTTTGATAAGTCGAAGGTTACATGCTTCAAATGCCGAGAGAAGGGGCATTTCAAAAGAGAATGTCCAAATAGAGAGGTCAAGGGCAATCAGAACCCTTTTGCTGATGATTATTACAAGAAGGCCATATATCATCGACCTCAACCCCAAACAAGAATGGTGCAGATTGAAGATGGACCATCAAACTCCAAAGACAAAGCACTCGTCACACTCAAGAGGACGAAGGTTTCAACTGGAACAAGTACATCACGAAGAATGAAAGTTTGGCATTAGTGGCTGAAATTCTTGAGGAACCTGAAAATACTGAAGAATATGCAGAGGCATCTTTTGACGAGGAACCTGAATAATTTTATGGAACTTCATCTGAGGAAGAACTTCTAAACAGTGCTTTAAACATCTTTTTCCTGCTGATATTCTCAAAACTTTTCCAGGGTATTTCAATTCAAGTCTTCCACCAACATGTGAAGAAGAACCAAAGTCAAAAGTTGTCGATTTGATTGATGAAGCCAAGGAAATTACTGATGAGACTCTGACTAATGTTTCTGACAAAGCTTTAATGGAGAATCTGAATGAGGTAGTTTTTGAGCAAGCTCAGGTAGAAAATGTTGAATTAATTAAGAAGTCGGTAAGTGAAACCGTGGAAAAGAATGAAGCTACTCATAATGTCGAATTGGAAATTCCATGCATTAAATGCAAATTGCAATGCTAGGAGTGTGTTGAAAGGACAAAAATATAATGAACTCAAAACACATGCTGATCATTTGTCATATGATTATGTCACAACAAAAGAGGCATATGACAAATTAAGCAAAACCATTCGACAATATGAGAAAGCAATCAAGGAAGATGACAATACACTTTCCATGCTCAAAGCAACTGTTATGGACAAACAAATGGCCATAAACATGCATATTAATACAATTGCTGAGCTGAAAAGTGAATAGGAGAAAATGAAAATTGAAACTGAACGAGTTAACAAATTGTTAATCAGTTACTCTACCTGCTCATATGTCATTGATCACATTCTTCCGAAAATTGAGGTTAGACAAGGTAAGACATTTGTTGTTAACGAACGTAAAGGTTAAGATCGTGTTCCACGACCCATGTGAATGGATATGCAACGAAAAAGCCGGATGGGGTGGAAAAGGCACTAAACTCAAATTTGTTTACTAAAAATGTTAATGAGCTGCCTGAGAACATCGATGTAACTTATACCAAAACAGAAAAAGATTGTGAATCTGATGTGGTAACCAAAGTGGTTGAAAATGTTTTCAAAAATGAGTCTGACAGCACAGTTTATGAAAGTGCAGAATCAAGCAGTGAGAAGTCTGAGTCAAGTTCACATTCGGAAAGTGAGAAAAGTTTTCACGAGAACTTCATTTCAAAATCAGAGAATAGTTTAAAGAATGATCCAAATATAGTCATTTATAAATTAAAAGGATCAGATACTCTGATAAGGATTTTCCAATTCAGAATGTAAACTTAGACAAAGTTGACAAGTGTTTCAAGCTGGTTGAAGTCAACACCTCAAGTCTTGATAATCAAGATGCCGTTTTCCACTCAAAACGAAAGGATTTTTACAAAAACAAACTTCCAAGTGGAAATGGTAGAAACTATCCAGAAAACAAAAGGCCTGGGTTAGGGTTTGAAAAGAAGAGAAATAACAATTCCAAAAGCAAAATGTTACCAAGAAAATTGATTTTGTTTATGGTACTAACACAGTAAATGAAAAAGAAATCATTGGTAAACAATCAAACAAGGAATTTGAGCAAGAAAGAAAACTCCATGAACAAATTTCGAAAACCTCTGTTGGAAACGACGGTAGGACATGTTACAATGTAACCAAGTTAGGCACATTGCACGTCAATGTAAACCATCCAAAACGTAACCTGCTCATGAAGTTAGAAAAATCACAGAAGATGTTAAAAAGAAAGGTCCAGAGTTTGTGCCAAAACAAATTGTGAAAAGAAATGCCGATTCTAACTTAAATGTGAAACCAATCACTGCAAACTTTTCAAATTGTGAAATTTGTGAATCATCAAAGAAAATGAACAAAAGAATCCTAAGTTCTACTCAAAGAAAGCTTTTTCAAGTGCACAAACTTGGGTTGTTAAAAAGAAATCATCTTCTGTTGCTGTGAATGCCACCGTCGTTCCAACTAAACTTAAAACTGAAAAGGAATCAAAGGTTGAACAATGGGTGGAGGTAAAGAAAGAGGTTAAGAAAATTGTCGAACCTAAATGTGATATCCCAAATCCGCCCAAGACCCAAAAGGCTTGGGTTTCTCTGTTTAAATAACTTCTTATTCATGTGTGCAGGGGCTCTCGAGGTAAATTATTTCCAAGTGGATTGTGAACAGTGGAGCTTCTCTCCACATGACAGGGATGCTTTCATTATTGAATGATGTCAAAGCCATCCGAGGAGGATATGTTGGGTTTGCCGGTGCACAAGGCGGAAAAATAGTGGGAGAAGGTATTTTTACGAATGGAGTGGTTTCTTTCGACAAAGTGAACTACATTGCTGAGCTGGAGAACAATCTTCCGAGCATTTCGCAAATCTGTGACAAAAAATTCACAAGACACTTCAATGACAAAGAATGCTTAATTCTCAAGCCAGGATT
This sequence comes from Scalesia atractyloides, assembly GCA_947069175.1. Taxonomy (NCBI): domain Eukaryota; kingdom Viridiplantae; phylum Streptophyta; class Magnoliopsida; order Asterales; family Asteraceae; genus Scalesia; species Scalesia atractyloides. The sequence continues at coordinate 37,193,944 of CAMTDV010000001.1, forward strand.
CAAAATTCCTGAGGAGTGGATCCTCATGCGCGCTCCACGAGAGAATGATCTTTATGTCCTAGACATGAGCGTCGCGTCCACTACGTCTAAGAAGGTTTAATGCTTTGTTTCTAAAGCTATCGAGAAAGAGTCAATCTTATGGCATCGGAAGATGGGGCACATTCACCTGCGAAAGATTAATTTATTTGGTGCACAACTACCTAGTGGAGGGTGTTAATCTGAAGAATTTCATTTATCTGATGATTGTCTAAGCTGTAAGAAGGGGAAACAGTATAAGAAATCACACCCAAGAAAATTGCTTAATTCTATAAAGCTACCACTAGAAAGGCTTCATATGGATCATTTTGGGCCAGTAAACATGAAAATTGCTTAATTCTATAAAGCTACCACTAGAAAGGCTCGTAGGTTTTCTTCCTGGAGAGTAAAGATGAAACGTTTGAAAGTCTTATGATTCTCTTTAGGAAACTTGAAAACCTGTATCACTTGCCTATCAAGATAATCCGCAGTGACAATGGCACTGAGTTCAAGAACAAGAGTATGCTCGAATTCTGCAACGGAAAGGGGATTCTTCACGAATTCAGCGCTCCCTATACTCAATAAAATGGAGTAGCTGAATGTAAGAATCGCACATTGATCGAGACTGCCATAACAATGCTCGCTGATTCAAAACTTCCAATATGTTTCTGGAGCGAAGTAGTCGCATCTGTGTGTCACCCTCAACCGTGTGTTTGACACTCAAGCCTCACAACAAGACCTATTTTGAGCTGCTAAACCATCGAAAGCTGAACATCGCGTTTTTAGAGCCTTTTGGATCGCCGTGTACTATTTTGGACCCGAACGGTAAATTTAGAGCCAAATCCTTGGAAGAATTTTTCGTCGGTTATGCTAGTCCACAAAAGCGAGTCTTTTTGCCGAGTCTTAACCAGGTCATTCTTGCACAGCATGTTGATTATCAACGATATCCTACACCAACGCAGAAACCTGGGGATCCATGGCTGTTCAACTACGAAGGTTTGTGGAATTCATTTGCCGTACTTGAAGTACCATCGGAAGAAGAACTTGTTATGATTTTTCAACAGCATCAATCTCCAATTAAGAGCAAGTTTTTAGATCGTTGGTGATTTCCCCGTCACTTCATGTCTCTAACACTTCTGATGTAGGTCCGAGCAATACTCTTCAAGAATCAGTCTCTATACCAATCTTGAACACTGCTAAATCATCTGCCCATCAACCGATTGATGCCGACTCTGATCGTGAACCAACTTTTGATGATGGAGAAACCAGTTCCAATGAAGGATCTGAGCAAATTGAAAACTTTCTGAATTCCCAGGCTGATCAATCCAATGTCAGAAATGAAGCTACATCTTCTACACCAGTTGCTAATGAAGTTGTCACGAATTTGCAGAGTCAAGTAGATGTACCGAGTGAAATAATGCCAAGGACACTATCTTACCATCCATCGGAGGATATCATTGGCAGCTTACAGACCGGAGTGAAAAATCGCAATCAGATCAACAAGGATCTAAGTTGCTTTTTACCAGTGTCGCTCCATTTCAAACCATACTTTCTTACAGTTGTTTTGTTTCGTAGGTTGAAAAGGAAAACTGGAAAGACGTGTTGAAAGAGGAAAGCTGGGAGGATGCAATGCAGGAAGAGTTGCTTGAATTCCAGAAACTTGGTGTCTAGAAGCTTGTTGACCTACTGGATCATCATAAAAATATTAATACTCAATGGGTCTTCAAGTGCAAGAGAGATGACAGAGGTATTGTGGTCAGAAACAAAGCTCGCTCGTGGTCTAGGGCTCTCACCAGCAAGAAGGGATAGACTACAATGAAGTCTACGCCCCTGTCGCTCATCTTGAAGCTATTCGCATATTCTTGGCCTTTGCTTCTTAGAAAGGATTCAAGGTGTATCAATAGGATGTCAAATCTGCTTTCCTTTATGACAAAGTCAAAGAGGAGGTGTATGTCGGCCAACCACCGGGGTTTGTGATACAAGGATAAAGTCTACCTTCTGAACAAGGTGTTATATGGTCTACACCAAGCCCCGAGAGCTTGGTATGAAATGCTTTCAAGACATCTTCTAGACAACGCTTTCTCAGAGGAACTGTAGGCTGACCCTCTTCACAAAGGAAGTAGATGGACATCTGATTTTGGTACAAATCTTTGTGGATGATATCATCTTTGGATCGACAAAGGATAAGCTATGCAAAGACTTCAAAGAAGTCATGAAAAAGAAATTCGAAATGAGTGTTATGGGGGAGATGAAGTTCTTCTTAGGACTTCAGGTTGAGCAATTGCTTGATGGTATCTTCATTCATCAGACGGAGTATGTTCATGACGTGTTAGAGAAAATTGACGTGTTAGGAACTACACCAGCATCAACTCCATTAGCCCCAAACCACGGTATTTATCTTGATGCTCATGGAGTTAAAGTCGATGAAACATTATATCACTCCATGATCGGATCCTTGATGTATCTCACAGCTTCGAGACCTGATATCATGTATCCTACATGCCTATGCGCCCGTTATCAATCCAATCCAAGAGATTCGCACTTGTTAGCTGTAAAACGAATCATGCGATACTTAAAAGATGTCCAAGCACCAGCTTGTGGTATCCTCGTCATGACAACTTCAAACTTGCGGGTTACTCAGATTCTTATTTCTGCTGCTGCAAGCTTAATGCCAAATCTACTACGGCTGGTTGCCAGTTCTTCGGAACTCGTTTGGTAACGTGGCAATGCAAGAAACAGACTGCGGTCGCTCTCTCTACATGTGAGGCTGAATACGTTTCAGCATCCAGCTGTTGTTCCCAGATACTCTGGATACAACAACAGATGGGAGACTACGGAATGCAATTTCTTGATATGCCAATTTACGTAGATAACAAGGCGGCTATTGATATCACCAAAAACCCTGTTCAACACTCACGCACTAAACATATAGAAATTCGACACCACTTTATCCGTGATTCCTACGAGAAAAAGTTGGTTATAATTGAAAATTTCCACACTGATGAACAAAAAACAGATTTTTACACCACAACTTTTGATAGATCAAGATTTAAAAATCTTTTGAAATTAAATGGTTTGAAAAATCTTACATCAGGTGATACACTTGAGGTTGAATTTGAGGATGACGAGTACTTAACGTGATTCTCATCGATATGACATGTTATTTTTCTTCAAAACTAAAAACAAAAAATAAGTTTTTGATTTTACGGGGAGAAAAGTTGTGAAAAATATAAAAACATTAAAAAGGATAAAAGAGTTTTTGTGAAAAAGGGGTAATCATATTAAATCAGTGGACTATCACAGTATGCTAAACATATGAATATTTAAATAGGTAATTAAAATAATCTTACTAGTGATGTGCCAATAGACTTCACTCATTCAGTAAATTGTTCTTCAAGATATAAACCTAAAAGAAAAACTGAGTAATTTGTGGATCGACATCTCCCAGATATATGGACTTAGTACTTTGAAATTTCATTTGAGAGAATGCCAGATTCTGTGATACTAGGTCTTTATATTTAATCGATATCTGGGGTATTATCTGAGTTCTTCTGATTTTGTGTCGGCAATGACCTAGAACTTGTATAATACTTTACGCATTATTCACCTCCAAAAGCTGCACAAAAAATATGTATGTCATAAAAATTTACGACATCTGCAGTTCAAAAGATTCCTAAATGGAACACCACCTAAAGTTGAGCCTTCATCTCTTTCTCTGTATGGAAATACTAACCTGAGCTCTCAAGGTCTAGCAATTCACCCCATTTACAGATACCAGTTAGATATATTCACCTGTGAAATGAAATTCTGGGAATCTCGATGCGGGAGTATATTCTGAGATGGAAACACAGTTACTTCATGTTCCTTAATATTACCTAACATATCTTGAAATAATTGAGAAACGTGTAGAGGTTTAAGTGGATAAGTATATTGGCAATCTAGGTAAATCTGTTTAAGAACTTAAAGTTACTACCAAGATCAACGGTACTTGTGATTTTTCTAAATATCTGATGTGATCCTCTAAACACAAAACTCACAAAAATATGTATGTAAATACATCTTTATTTACTTGTTCTTTCTTTACAGAAAAATCCCAAAAAAGATTTCAGTTTATATTTAGCAATCTATCTTAGATTTTAGTCTACCGATGATGAAAATACCGTTAGTCCAAGTCAAAGCGACAGTTGCTGGAAGCTGAAGATCATGGGCTGGGAGCTAATCAGAAAAGAAAATATCCTGAAACGTCAAAAAGTTCATTAATTTGAAACTTTAAATTTGGAATAAATCTGTTTTGGTTAAAAAATGGTAAACCAAGGTCATTAACTTGGACTTGGTAGGCAAATCGGTTAACTTGTGACAACCGCCACTTTCCGGTTGTAATTAAGCACATAGCGAACAATAATACTATTGTAATTAGCGCAATTAGACGTAAATTAACTCGATCAGGCCTTTGGAAAGCCTAGGAACGTCCACTTGCTTCACGTTACGCGATATGACGACAATCGGGAACTCTACCGAGAAATTGAAAGATAAGCGAACTGATGCCGAACAAATACTGAAAACGCCTAAAAATATGTATTTTGTACTTGTAATTGTCATACAGTTATAATTATGCGATAAAATTGGATCGTTGAACGTCGCAAAGCACAACGCGGAAGATACGCGGAAATCGAGACGCACTGACAACAAAACGGAAGCCACGGACTAGAGATACGTCTAAATATTAATATATTATGATATATTAGGCTTCGTTTTCAAATTTTAACGCTCACGGAAGAAACCGGATCGAAAAACGGATAAAAACGACAACCGTAGCAAATTCTACGCAACCTTAACGCAACCGACGGGTTTACGCGTCAACCAACGACCCCTGATATAATTTTAAACATTTTCAAATCCAAATAAACATTTTACGATGTCCGGGTTTCGAAAACAGGTTACAGAAGACGCATTGGGCTTGAAACGTGTTAACGGGCCTTGAGCCCAACCCACTAATACAAACCCTAAGTATATAAACTATACTAACCCTAAGACCCTCATTTTTCTTGAAACCCTAGCACACCACACTCACAACCCCTGCTCTCTCCCCTCTCTGATTCCGATCGCCGGAATCCGGCGATAGACCGGCGACTCCGGTCGGATTTCCAGCCGATACTCACACCACACCCACCTCTTGTCTTCTCCTATTGTCATCTCGGACACACACACACACCCCTCGATCTCTCTCCCTCTCGCACACAAAACCCGGCATAGACCACCGGCCTGCGACCGTTGGTTACCTTCTCTGACGCACACACACACCGCATCTATATACACGCATACAGACGGTCAGGGAGAGAGAGAGACTGCAGAGAGAGAGGGAGAGAGAGAACGGGCGAGAGATGAGAGAGAGATCGGGCGGCTTCGGCGCGGCTGCGGCGCAGCTTCGCGACGGCAGCCGCCGTGTTTCTGATGGGCGACGGCGGTGGCCAGCGTCGACTGAGATGCCGGAATCGGTAGTCGCGGCGGCTGCGTTGTTGTTTTGGGTCGGGTTGTCGGGTTGGGGATTTCAACGCGGCGGTGTTTGGGATTTCCGGTTCAACTCGTTCCGGCTTAGATGTCGTTTGGGGTCAGTTCCGGTTCAGTTAGGTGTTTCGGCTCAGGTTTTGGTTCCCTCAGGTCGACACAGTTCACCTCCGGCACGGGTTCAGTCAACGCCCCGGATCTAGTTTGGCTCAGGATCGGTTCGGATCAACAAAGTTTCGGTTCAGTCCATCTCCGTTCAGTTTCGATATTACACTTTTGATTTGATTCGGGTTTATTTTTCAGTTCATTATAAAAATTCTAGTGTTTGTTTCAGGTTCGGATCGGTCGATCAACAAAAGTCAACTGGTCAAACCTGGTCAAACCCGGTCAACGGGTCAACCCACGGCTCGGTAAAAATTTAATTACGACGTGAAGTTAAATTATATAGTTTATAAATTTGTTAATAATTATCGCGTAAACCGAGCTCAACCCAATCCGTTAACGATTATATATCGCCAAAGAAATAAATAATATATAACAGTCAATCCGACTTCTTAACTCATTTAAAATCATTAATTAAAATCAAACCGATGTCGTTAGTTAAATATATAAATCGGAAATTAAATCGGTGAAACTTAATATTGAAAACGACGAAAAATTTATTATATATTGTTTGTTTCGAAATTGCAGGTTGCGTTTTGATAAATAAATCGACAACTTGTGTTGTCGGGATCGTCCGAAAACAGAGGAAACTCTGCCCGATTTTTGTAAAATCCGTAAAACGAAAATACGACACATTTCAACAATTAAACGCCCGATTTCAAATGATTATTATAAAATAAATATAAGTATATGTTTATTTTGTCAACGCTAATTGAAACTTTCAAATCTCGATCCGACAACCTTTCCACGAAAGCGATTTCAAGATAACGAACCGTACGGCAAACGACTACAAAATAAACGATACTTATTTATATTTAATCCGAAACGCCAAAATTTCCGAAAAGCTTTTACAAGACGAATACAAGGTGCGTAGTATTTCAAACAACCAATTCGGAAATCGTATTACAAGAATATTATATATATATTCAAATGTCGTGGCGTTGAATACTTTTATAAAATAAATATAGTTATATTTATTTCAAACGTTGACGACGCGAACACGTACGAATACTTTCGAATGATATTATAACAATAGTATATTGTTTATATTCGATTCAAATGTCTTGCGCGAATACGAAATGTATTATTTATACGGATATATAGACAAGTATATATACAACATGTCTTACGAAAACTACGAAGAGTCGTACTATTATCCGTCCACGTACATAACGACTAAATATCATTTTCATGAAATATAGTTATGTTTTATATAAACATATATTTCTAGTCGCTCGTAAACTAGATCGTTTCTAAGAAAACCATAGATTGGTTAACCGAGTTAAGTCAATAACAATTTCATAGAATCGTATGAGTAACGATTCGGTAGAGCTCGGTATCACGTAGTATAGCTACGTCATCCTTAGAAACTTACGAGTTATTCCGTTTTAGGAATACCTTAGATTGCATGCTAGCAACTCAAGTTGTGGAGACAACACTACAGAAATCACATTAAGCTAGCTTTGCACTGGATTATCCACGTGAGTTCATAACCCCCAGTTTTTACCGTTTTACATTTTTAAAAATGTTTTCGGGGGTGGAAAGAGATGCAAGTTTTGCAAAAGAACACAACGTTTCGATAACGAAAATCATATATTTCTAAAGCATGTTACAAACAGATTTCAATGAACACAAATGGTTTACGAAAAGTTTATACTAAACTTACCGATTTTCACAGCTACTCAATGCTTTTCGAAACATGCATAAGTTTTATGACTAGTGACGGGATGGTCATAGTCACAACAAGGGGGCGAGGCCCCAAAACTTTACAAAATAACATGGTCTAGGCCCAAGGACAAAATAACATGGGCTCGACCCAAAGACAAAAGAACATGTGCTCGGCCCAAAATCACAACAGAACATGGGCTAGGCCTAAAATCACAAAAGAACATGGGCTAGGCCCAAAATCACAAAAGAAGATGGGCTAGGCCCAATAACACAGATTTATAACAATTGGTATGTAGCTATGGGATTAGATTATAACAAGATCACTGTGCGTAAGTAGGGAAATAACAATAGTAACCATTAATCACGTAGTGACCAAGGTGCAAAAGGTATAGATCTATCGAGTTTGAGACCCGCTCCACTCCTGGTATGTTAACCGATTAGGAGTGCTTTTGTGATCCCAACATGACAAAGAAGTCTCGGTTTGGTTACTTACTTATGGCACATAGGTCGGTATATTAGCTACACACTGACAAATCCTTAGATTCCATAGGAAAACTACATACTACGATTTCAAAACCGGTTTACCAAGATAACAGAAAACATTTCAATACCGGTTTATTTACAGATACGATTGAAATCATTTATCATTGGTTTATAAACATAATAGTCATATGCATAGATTTGCAAACAACATGGAAAACATTTCGATACTGTTATACAGATATGACATTTCAAATACTTTGGGATACTATAATCCCACAAACCGGTTTTCGAATGAAAAATGTTCAAATGTTTTATGACTCATTGAAACAAAACAAACAAACTATGAATTCGCCAACTTTATGTTGATTTTTCGCATGTTCTTTCTCAGGTTATAATTACAAGTATGGCACGGTTGGAATAGTGGAACCCATGGGGATTCGAGTAGATAGTGGTCGTTCATTTACTAGAAACCTTAGCCATCACGTCTGCTTCCGCTGTGCGATCAAGATACCAGTTCAGTTCACGCCCCGGCTCTGATGCGAAAGGGATAACATGGGGGGGTGACATAACTGAGGTCATTAATTTGGACTCGGATAACTGAGTGGGTAATAAAAACAGATAAAATTTCACAAAAATTAGAAAAGATAATCGAAGTACAAGGAACTGACTCGTACGAGTAACATATTGACTTGTACTAGTGATAAAGGCTCATTCGTGCGAGGCATAACTCGTATGAACGATCTTCAGAGATTATAAAAGGGCTTCTCATTCGCACGAGTCACACTATGGACTCTGTGCAACTCAAAGTTTCCTCTGTGCGATTCATTTCTTTCTACACTTGTTCTTGATCGATTTACATATCTTTTTCTTCGGGGAGGTTGATTAGCACATCTCTTATGTTGGGCAAGGTACTACTACTTGTTTTGAGCCGTTATTATGCCGAAATTGGACCAAAAGGACATAAAACGTAGATTTAGGATAATTGGACCGGTAAAATGTATGAACATAAATTCGCACAAATCGGCCCTTTAGCCTCTAAATCAACATTCAATTTGTTAAAATTTACGCATTTTAAGTTCGGTTTGACAAGGTAATATTTGGTGCAGTTCACAACTCGTAAGAATTGTCACTCGTACGAGCAAGTTTTTAAATGTCAGATTATCACCTTTACTTGTACGAGTGTTCGTTCGTACGAGCATGTCCTTAAATGTCTTAAATTTCTTGACTCGTATGAGGCACCACTTGTACGAGCAAGTCTGTTCAAATCCTAAAAATGTCAAGTTCTAAGTATAACTCATACAAAGAGAGACTCGTACGAGTGGGTTTTGATTCAGACTTGAATCTTTGTCTAAGTATTTGACTCGTACGAATGGCGACTCGTACGAGTGTTTAAGAGTTGAAATTTTTGAAAAATTTTCTAAGTGTTTGAAATGTTTGTGTTTGCAGATCAAGAAGTCTTCGTTCCCACCATTCCACAACGTTTGTTATCTACTAGATGAGAATATACCAGAGATAGCAGCATATAGAGAAGTTTTAGATTTTCTAAGCAGGCTACCTATTACAAAGGCTCTTACAGATAGACATACGGCGTACCGATCACATGTATAATATTTTTGGGATGCTGCCAAGTATAGTGAGGAAGAGAATGCCATCTTGTCTACAGTACACTTTGATAATGAAGATATTGAAGTCAGGATCACTGAAGACCTGATTCGAATAGTGTTGGAGTTTAATGACAGTGAAGACGACCCGACTAGTTACCCAGAATATATGGTCAAAGGGTGTTTTTATAGGATGAGCTACGCTGGATTGGTTAATGCCGCACATTTCAAGAAGGGAAATCTCAGTGCTCCCTTTCGTTACATCACTCACTGCATTATTCACGCCCTAAGCCACAGAAAGGGTGGATTTGATGATTTGATAGACTATCAGATGTGTATGATTACGACACTGATTTTCAACCTGCGTTACAACTTTTCGAGACTTATATTTTCGCAGATGGTACATAATATATAACGTGAAAAGTTTCTTCAGTACCCGAGATTCGTGCAAATGCTGCTAGATCATCTATATCCAAATCTGAAGAAGAAGAAGAAGGACGATATTCTAAGACTTGAGCATATAGATGTGTCTACAATAAAGAAGATGAATCTGCACCTAAAAGCCTTCCCCAACGCCAAGCCTGTTTTTGGGGCTATTATTGATAAAGACTATGTGGCGCCACCCAGGGGGAAGTGGCGAAAGGATGAAAGTGGGGACGATGCTGAGGAGATAGAAGCATTAGATGGTTTTGTTGCGAAAAGAAGCATGTGGTTTACCAAGGAAGATAAGAAGGGAGGTAAGGGGACAAAACGAAAGCAAACGACTACATCTTCCTCCACTGCCCCTCAAAAGAAGAAACGTGCATCTGCCGGCACGAGTTTAGTCGACGAGCCTAAGATTGAAGAAAATGTCGAGACATTGGCTGCTGATATAGAAAGAGAAGCATTTGGTGTTAAAGAAGGTATAGTTGAAGAGACATCCTCCTCTAGCACCGATGAAGAGGATAGGATCGCCGGAGATAGAGAGAGAGCCAAAGAAAAAGAATTAGAACGATTGGCTGAAGATAAGCGAAGGGCTGAAGAGAGAAGAAGGAAGGAGACAGGAGAATATGATTCTACATATGTGCCATCTAACTTTGAAAGTGACACTCTTATTCTCAAAACTACAAAGAGGACATCGAAACGTTTAAAGAGGCCAACAGTTAGACTTTCAGACTCTCCAAAAGGCAGATCAAAGAGAAAGGTGCAGAAAAAAATTGATATTGCACAGAATGTTGAGTCTACACCACAACCGCCACCATCATCACCTCCTTAACCAACTCCTCAACCACCACCATCTCCACCACCACAACCAACACCACAACCTACACCTCAACCTACTCAATCTCAACCCCAGTTCTTAACAGGATCCAGACTTGAAGCTCAGTTTGACTTCGATTTTGGAGATATTCCAGGGGGAGAAGAATTTTCTGCTGACATGTTCAATGACACACGAATCGAAGAGTTAGAAAACCAAGTTATGCTAAACAGTGTGAACATTGCTGAATTACAAGAGCAAATTAAGGGGTTGAAAGAAGGAAAACAACATCTTGAGGCTATCTTGGCAAGTATTGTGTCAGAGAACGAAAGGCTGAGGAACCGTATGGAAGAATATAATGAAGAATGCCTTAGAAATCAACGGCAAATGAGCTTATTCGAGAAAATTCTTACAAAGAAACTCGGGATTAATTTAGCCGCAGAAATCGATGAGATTGAGAGGGCAGAGGCTAGAGAAAGAGTTGCTGAGCGGGAACGTATTGCTAAAGAATTATCAGATGCTCAGGGCAAAGGAAAAGTGAAGGTTGGTGAGGAACCTGTGATTGTTAAAGCTGCGACAGAAGCTAAATCTGTGCCAGCATCTTCTGAGGTAGTGGTGTATGCAAACACGAAGAAGCTTGTATTTATCGGAAAGCCAAAAGATGTAGATATTGACATGACGAATTTATCTGCTAAACATCAGGAATGGCTAAGTAAAAGAAAGATGATGAAAGAGATTGAAGATGAAATAGATGCGTTCACTGAAAATCCTAAGGAGGATGATGAAGACTTGGACGAAACTGACGATGCATCTAAGGAAAAGTCTGACAATGATAGTGATGGTGATGATAATGATTTGGGTGGTTCGGCTATCCTTGTAACAGAATCGAGTTTGAATGAAGATATCGATTTTTCTGTGTACTTGCATGATTCCGCCAATCAAATTGAAGGTGACAAAGATCATGGAAAGTCATATGAGAGCTCGAAGGATTCTAAGCAGGCAGGAATCCTCATAGTGACTGATATGTCAGCTGTTCTTGCCGTGCCCAAACCAAAGATATTGTATTTAGAACATAACGTAGAAGAGGGTGAGTTCATCTACTGTTATACAAAGGAAGAGATTGCGCAAATGTTGGGTGTGGATGAAGAAACATTTGAGTTTGATTTGAGGACGAGCTAAACGACATTAGTGCTTTCCAGCCTGAGGATTATATCTTCGAACACTTTTGTGAGATGTTTGCAGCCGAAAATGATGACTTACTGAAGCGCAAAGTTGAAGAGGCTGTGAAACAAGGATTAGTTTCTCAACGTTTATCTAAAGAAGAAATAGCAGAGATGAGGAAACTGTTGTTCAAGGAATTACTAGCAGAACATAAATTCAAGCGTCCCCTAGGATTCTTCACACGTGATGCTAACATATATCTGGGGGACATCATAAGCTGGGGTTGGATCGAAGAGCTTGACGTCTATGCGATTAAATGGGAGTATGGGCTCCAGTACTTCCGATACTTAAGCGATATTAAGACCCTGCCGTTCTGGGACATTATTGAACTTGTGCAGACAAAGATGATAAATCTGAAGATGAAATTTCACGACCAGTGGCTGTGGAAATTAATAAAGTTGGAAGCTACTCACAGCTTTAGACGCTGGAAGCCACATATGCCAAGAGAATCACAAAGATCGATCCTATTACTAAAGAAAAAGATGTGACATTGATTGTGAAGAGGGCGAAAGTGATGAAGAATATTCCTCTGATAAAGATGGAGCAGGATTTCTTCAAGATCTTCAAATGGTGGCACTACGATTCTAGTACTGGTGAAGCTGTTATTTGTGTTCATCCAGATGAAGGTTCTTGGAAGATAACTGAAGAATTATCTGAAGCCGTCATAGCTGTGGTCTATGGCATGGCATTCGAGTACTAGACCCTATGGGGCTAGTAAATTGTTCTAAGAAGGATATTGAATGTTTATTTTACAGCAAAATCAGTTTTGAGGAGAAAAACCAAGAGCATGCTCTCCAATTCCAGAAGATTGTTAATGTTTGTTTCGCTAACGATATACATTCAGGAACAACATGGAACACTTCTTGGAGGAAGCTGGAGGAGATAGAGTTGCGAAAGAAAGAAAAGAATGCAGAAGAATTGTTGAGCGAACGCGGATTGCATCGCTAAGGAGCTTTGGGTTTGACAACACGTATAATTGGCCTCCTCCTACAGACCAAACACCGATATCTTCTGAGGAGCGCCGCAGGCCACCAAAATGTTTATTTGGACGTTAATTGTCAAATCTTTGAAGACTTTTTGAAGACTATCCAAGACTGCGACAACATCGAAGTGGGAGTTTGTTGGTGCATAATGTCTATCGCCTACGTCTAGGATATGTCGGTTATGTATATAGGGCTTAGAATGTCAAATATTGTATGTTTATATATGATTAATATGTTTTGAAAGTGGCTCGTATGAGTTAGCTTAGTGGCTCGTACGAGTAACACCTTGTCACTCGTACAAGGCACCACTCGCACAAGCCAAACACACCTCTCTCCTGTGCGAGTCATGTTGACCTATAAATAGTGGAGCTTGAGTGTTGTGTTATTGAGCTGTTGGTGGGTGACTACGGCGAAGTCCTGTCAAAGTGTTTACTCGTCTGTAACCTTCACGTTCATTATACGAATCAAGGCGTTTAAGCATTATATCTTTCTTGTTTGTCAAACTCGCTAACAATGAATTCCACCTCTGTTAACTGAGTTGAATCAGTCCGGTGCTCATAAGAGGAGAGCCGATCCCCTTTCACACTGTGGATGTTGATACTGCTTTGCCACGATACTAAGCAATTTCCTAGGAATTGATAGCCTCCTGATGTTGACTTCCTTGTGGTGTGGCATCTAGCAAAATCACTGTCTGAATAACCTGAAAGCTTAATATTTCTATTAGCTAGATACTAGATACCAAGTGTGGAAGCACCTTTTCTGTATCTAAATATCCTTTTTACAACAATGAGATTGGACTTCCTAGGTGCTGACTGGGATCTAGCACAAACACATGTTGCAAACATGATGTCTGGCCTTGATGCAATTAGGTACAATAAAGAACCTATCATGCTTATATAGAGTTTGATCAACCAAGTCATCTTTGTCATCAACAGTGACAAGCTTTGTGGTTGCCATGGGTGTGCTACATGGTTTACAATCATTCATATCAAATTTTGTATTCTTTGACATACTTACTTTGATGAATGAAAGTACCACTTTAAAATTGCTTTACTTGAAGACCAAGAAAGCATTGAAGCTAACCCATAGCACTCATTTCAAACTCTACTGTCATGAGTTGACTGAACTCTTCACACATGACAGTGCAGGTGGATCCAAAAATGATGTCATCCACATAAATTTGGACAAGCATCATATCTTTTCCTCTCCATTTTAAAAACAAGGTTTTGTCAATTCTTGTAAAACCTATGGATAAGAGAAAAAGTGGAGAGAGTTTCATACCTGGCTTTTGGTGCTTGTTTCAAGCTATACAAAGCTTTATTAAGCTTGTAGAAAATAAACGAGAACCCTAATTCTCTCTCTCTAGCTGGCGATTTTCTGATTTTCAGGTATCCTTCGAATTCTTCATGCTAGGCTGTGTAGTAGATCTGTTATAAGATAGTTGATTTTCCAATTATCTTGTACGAACTCTATCAGCGACTATAGTGTGTTGGATCTTAGGGTTTTTCAGGTTCTGTATAAATCGTTGCCGTAATCCATTGTTTTAATCAGATTGTATAGAGTTGTGAGTCCATCGGTCCTTCTGGTTGGGCAGAAACCTTGATTTACTTATTCCTCTATATAGTTTTGATCGATTCATGGGTTAGGGTTTATGCTAGATTAGGGTTTCCTGTTTTTCTCTGTGTTTGAGGTTTTCTTGGTTTGGTTTTGAGTTTCTTGTGCATGGTTGTTTGTTTTCTTGTGTAATGTAGAGGGTTGATGAAACTAAGCAGAATGAGCGTTTGAATCTCTCTAGTAACGTGCAGCATGATCGAGGAAGGCCTCCTCTTTATTTCCAGGGGTTTGCAAACCGGTTAGTGGATGTTGACGGCAATTCATTTGTCCCCCGTAGGGGTGTTGTCCAAGGGTCACAATCTGATCATAAGAAGACTAATATGATTGATGAACTCCTTAAGATTACTGAACCAGTAATTGATGATCACAGTAAGTCTGATCAGACTCAGGAGGGGGGAGTTAATATGGAACAAAACCAGGAAAAGGTTGAGAATTTAAACAAGCAGATTTCTTATGCGGCTTCTGTCATGAATCAAAGGAATAGGAAACTTAATTTCCGGTCACTTGTGAGTGCCGAACATCATGCTGACTGTGATCTTGTGCTTCCTAAGGAGTCGGTTCGAGTGGTGCAAGACAAACATGCCAACATGATGTATGGGTATTTTTTAGGAGATCGTATTGCTTTCCCGGTTGTGGAGTATTTTGTTCGCAATAACTGGAAGAAATTTGGATTACAGAAGTCAATGATGAATGCGAATGGTTTTTTCTTCTTTAAGTTTGCGGATCAAAAAGGTATGCTGGATGCTCTAAAGGAGGGTCCATGGATTATACGGTCACAACCTCTTTTCCTAAAGGAATGGACGCCGACAACAAAGTTGGAAAAGAAGGAGGTAACCAAAGTTCAAGTCTGGGTGAAAATTCATGAGGTTCCGATTGCTGCATACACAGAGGATGGCCTTAGTATGATCGCTACTGCTATTGGCGTTCCAAAGCTCTTGGACTCCTATACTAGCTCGATGTGTATGGACACGTGGGGGCGTAGCAGTTATGCTAGAGCTTTAATAGAAATCTCAGCGGACAAGGCATTGAAAGAGGAGTTGACGATAGCAATACCGGAGGTAAATGGGGAGGGTTTTAGTAAAGAAACTATGTATGTGGAGTATGAGTGGAATCCGCTTAGATGCTCTAGCTGTTGTGTATTTGGCCATTCTGAGGATTCATGTCCCAAGCAAACAAGAAAACCAGCTATTATTGCTAAGCAGAATAAACCTAGGTTCCCAGTGAACCAAGACAATAGGGAAGGCAAGTTGGTTCCTAGAATAGATTAGGAAGGTTCACCAATGTTCCTAGTAAAAATGTAGCCAGGAAAGGAGGGTTCCAGATTAATAAACCTAAACCAAAGTTTGAGTATCGGCCGATAATAGTTAAAAGGAAGAATGAGCTGGCCACTCGGCCGTCGTTGGGGAATATTGTCTCAAGTAATCCGTTTGAGGTGTTAACTAAGGTAGAGGTGGATAGACGCCACAGTAGTAACGCTGCGAAAGTAACCAGGAAGACTCAGAGGATGAGGAGGTGGTTGAAGTGTATAATGAAATGGACGAATTTCTTTCTAAGGGCTCTTGTAATCCTGAACACAAAAAAGGGGCAAGCACTCCTACACCGGAAGTGTCTAATGGTTAGTTTCACAGCATGGAATATTAGGGGCTTGAACCGGCCTCTTAAACAAAAGGAGGTTCGTCATGTGGTTAAGAGTAATGATCTGTCTTTCTGTGCGATTTTGGAATCTCATGTGGATATTGGTAACCTTCATAAAGTACGTAGAACCGTGTTTAGGGGTTGGGATTGGACTTCTAAAGGTAGTAGATGTAATAAAGGTACTCGGATTATTATAGGTTGGAACCCGATGGAGTTTGATGCTATGGTTCTCGCCCAAACGGATCAGGTTATGCATATTCAGTTGAATTTTAAGCTTGATAAGAGGAGCTTGTTCTGCTCGGTTGTTTATGCAGCAAATTATTATGTTACTAACCGGGAACTATGGCAACATCTAGCTAGGCATAAAGATTTCGTGGGTGATAAACCATGGGTTATTATGGGAGATTTCAACTCAACTCTTCAACTGGAGGATAATTCAATGGGATCTTCATATGGTTCGCGGGCATGAGGGACTTTCAAGAGTGTGTCACTGAATTGGAGGTGATTGATATTAATAGTTCGAGATTCCATTTTACATGGAATCAAAAGCCTAAAAAAGGTGTGGGGTTGCTAAAGAAGCTCGATCGTGTTATGGGTAACACCACGTTTTTAGCTGATTTTCCTAACTCTTATGCGGTCTTTCAGCCGTATAGGATTTCAGATCATTGCCCTTGTTTGTTAAAGATCCCTTCTCCTGGTAAGCTGAAACCTAAACCATTCAAATTCGCTAATTTCTTGGTTCACAAACTGGAATTCACTGATATTATGAAGAACTCTTGGGATATTGCCATTGCTGGTATCCCTCAATTTTGCGTGGTAAAGAAACTGCGTCTTTTAAAGAAACCACTTCGGGTTCTCTTAATGAAACAAGGTAATTTGCACAAGAAAGTTGAGAACCTCAGAGGTAAGCTGGATGCTATTCAACAGGATATTGATAGCGATCCGTTTAATGTGGATCTCCGAACGCAAGAAGTAAAAATTAATAAGGATTTTCAGGAAGCTTGCTTAGATGAGGAACGTTTTTTTGCTCCAAAAATATAAAGTGGACTGGTTGCAAGCTGGTGATGCAAATACGAAATTTTTTCACACTACCCTGATAAGTAGGAATCACTCGACCAGAATTGATATCATCAAGGATTCTAATGGTGTTTTGGTTGAGGGAGATAACGTCCAGGATGTGCTTGTGAAACACTATGAGCAATTTATTGGTTGCCATGGATATGATCACTCTAGGCCCCCTGCCGGACTATTCATGAATAAGTTGAACTCAGAGGATGCTGTGCATATGGTTCGTTCAGTTACTGCTGATGAGGTGAAATTGGCCATGTTCTCGACTGGTAATGATAAAGCGCCTGGCCCTGATGGTTTTTCAGCAGCTTTCTTTAAGAGTGCGTGGCATATCATTGGTCATGAGGTGTCGAATGCCATTATGGATTTCTTCAGGACTGGCAAACTCCTTCGGGAAATTAATAATACTCTGATAGTGCTTGTGCCGAGAAGACAACCCCTTCGCTGCTTACGGATTATTGTCCTATCGCGTGTTGTAATGTGATTTATAAATGTATTAGTAAGATTTTGGCGGATCGCATGAAGGGGATGCTTAATCAGATTGTCAGTATTAACCAGTCGGCTTTTATTCTAGGTAGGAAAATATCTGATAATATCTTGCTTACTCAAGAGTTGATGCAAAATTATCACAGGGATTATGGGCCTCCGAGATGTGCGTTCAAAGTGGATATCCAAAAAGCTTATGATACTGTTGATTGGAAGTTTCTTAAGGATGTTCTTATAGGCTTCGGATTTAATATTAGAATGGTGGATTGGATTATGACTTGTGTGTCAACTACGTCATACTCTATTAGTGTGAATGGGAATGTGCATGGGTATTTCAAGGGTGGTCGTGGCTTAAGACAAGGAGATCCATTATCTCCGTATTTATTCACTCTTGTCATGGAGATCCTGACATGCATTTTGAAGAGGGATGCTCGTCTTGATACCTCTTATAGATTTCACAATAGGTGTGAAAGACAACATATTATTAATCTTTGTTTTGCCGATGACTTGTTTCTGTTTGCGCGTGGTGATGTTTCCTCTGCTCGTTGTATCATGTCGGCGCTGGCTAGTTTCACGGACATGTCTGGTTTGGTCCCTAGTATCCAAAAAAGTACTGCCTTCTTCTGTAATGTTCCACCCAATGTTAAAAATGAGATCTACAGATTTTGCGGTTTGAGGAGGGCTTGTTGCCGGTCAAATATCTGGGTGTTTCGCTTATTTCTTCTCGGCTCCTCTCTAGAGATTGTAGGGTTTTAGTTGAAAAGATGGAGCAGCGTATTCTAAATTGGAGAAATAGATTTTTATCCTTTGCAGGAAGGTTGCAGCTTATCAACTCGGTGCTTTCAGCTTTGCATGTTTATTGGTCCGCTGTTTTTATTTTGCCAGCACAAATTATTAAGGATCTTGAAGCTAAATTCCGGAATTTCCTGTCACACCCCGACCCGCAGCGGAATAAGAGTCGGGGCATAATTGGGTTATCACCAAAGCTCATGATGTTTACTAATATGTTTCATATTTATTAAATTCAAAATTACATCCTCAATATTCCAAACAAGTTCATACAATTACAAAGAAAAGTAACTAAATAAACAATCCAAAGTCTAAACCGATTTATTCGTCTAAGCCATCCTATATGTTTCTTGCTGCAACTGGATCACCTGTATCATGTGTAAAAATAGGGGTTTTTGGGTCAACAAAAGTTGGCGAGTGAACCTTGTTAAAAAACATTTATTATTGATTTCTTGTTATATTTATTATGGAAAATTGTGCAATAATCATATGTGAGCAAACATAAATAAACATACAATAACAATAACCATAACAAACAATAACATACAATAACAAATAACAATAACAATAACATACAATAACAAACCACCTTCCATGAATATATGACATGAATGATAATGTAAATGTTGGCAACGTCACGTTCACGCTCATAGGTAATGGGGAACGGTTCCGCTCATAGGTAATGGGGAACAGACGACCTATGATGAAATGTATGTGCGATCAAGGCTCAATCAAACGGAGCCGATCGTATGTTGGCAACGCCTCGTTCACGCTCATAGGTAATGGGGAACGGCTCACGCTCATAGGTAATGGGGAGTGGCGGCCTATGATGATGTATGTACTGGAAATGATAAATTTAATCTAAACATTAACCACACAAACAGTTGATACATATTGAATACACATTTGATCATGGATATGATGGATGCACAAGTGTTTAAATGTATAAATAATATGACACATGATACACCCCAAAAAGTGATTAAAACGGGGAATTTGTAGAGGTTCACTCACATTGGGTGCGTTCGGTTGATGATGTTGAATGCGCACGAGTTTAGAGGGTTGATCGACGAGGATTAACTAACCTAAATAATAACGAAAAGGTATGGTAAATAAGTGGATTTTATTAATAATTTTAATAGGATTTTTAGATTTATTTTTGTGAGTTTAAGGTTATTTTCTAACTTTAAAAACATTATTTTTAAGTATTTTTAATTGATTTTTAAGTTAAATAAATAAATAAAAATATAAAAAAATGTTGACTTTTTGGGTTGACATTTGACCATTGACCATGACTGTTGACCGGTTCGGTCGTGTGTTTGTTTGCGCTGAGTGAGGTTCGAACTTGTGACCTCCCGTACGCGTGCACGCAGCTCTACCAACTGAGCTACGTGTCTAACCCGAAATATTTCTGTTTTTAGTTATATTTATATACTATTTAATTTATTCAAAATTCATTTATTTAGAAAGGATTTTAATTCTATCGAACGTGTCACACCCCGACCCGTAGCGGAAAAGGTGATCGGGGCATGATTGGGTTATCATCAAAGCTCATGACATTTATTATAATGTTTCATATTTATTATTTCAATTTAAAAGAGATCATACAATCATATCAAACAAATACAACATGTTCTATTCATCCTTCTAAACTTCATTATTTTTCTTCTAAGGCAATTTCCTATGTTTTCCTTGCTTTATCCTGTTCACCTGTATCATATGTAAAAAATGGTTTTTTGGATCAACAAAAAGTTGGCGAGTGAACCTTGTTAGAAAACATTTATTATTTATTTCTGATTGTATTTAATATGGAAAATTTGTGCAATATTCATATATGAACAAACGTAAATAAACATATCAAACAACAACAAACAATAAGATACATTAACAAACCAACAGCATACAATCACAAACTATTAGTATACGATATCAAACAACAACAAACAATAACATACATTAACAAACCAACAGCATACAATAACATATCAACTTGCATAAATATAACATAAATGAAACTGTGCGATCAAGGCTCAATCAAACGGAGCCGATCGTATTGCATGTACTGAAAATGAAAAATGTCTGTGCGATCAAGGCTCAATCAAACGGAGCCGATCGTATGTTGGCACGCCAGGTTCACGCTCATAATGTAATGGGGAACATGCTCAACGCTCATAATGTAATGGGGAGCGGCGGCCTATGAAATTTACATGTACAGAAAATAATAAATTTAATCTAAACAATAACCACACAAACAGTTTATACAAGCTGAATACACATTTATTCATGATATGATGTATGCACAATGATTTAAATATAATAAATAGTAAGACACATGATACACCCCAAAAACGTGATTTAAACGGGGAATTTGTAGAGATTCACTCACAGTGGGTGCGTTCGGTGAATGATGATGAATGCGCACGAGTTTAGAGGATTGCTCGACGAGGAATAACTAACCTAATTAATAATGAAAAGTAAGGAAAATAAATGGATTTTATTAACAACTTTAATAGAATTTTTGGATATATTTTTGTGAGTTTTAGGCTATTTTCTAACCTTAAAAATGTTATTTTTAAGTATTTTTAATTGATTTCTAAATAAAATAAATAAATAAAAATAATAAAAAAATGTTGACTTTTTGACCGTTGACCGTTGACTTGTTGACCGGTTTTATTGTGTAAGTGTATGCGCCGGGTGAGGCTCGAACCCGAGACCTCCCGTTCGCGTGCACGCAGCTCTACCAACTGAGCTACGTGTCTAACCCGAAATAATTCTGTTTTTAATTATATTTATATACTAACTCAGTTTATTCAAAATTCTTTTATTTTCAAAAATGTTTTAATTCATCGGACCGGTGTCGTCAACAGGTCTCGAAACCGGGACCTATGACTTAATGTTACACACAGTCCACCGCTGGACTGGTGTGTCTAACTTGGTTAAAATACAGATTTTTATTATACTTAACATCTAACGGAGTTAACCCGGTTCAGTTTTAAAAAAAGGCATTTTATTACAGCGAATGAGGTTGGGACCGGAATCGAACTCGCGACGTGTATGTATTTATTTGCACACAGTCCACCGCTGGACTGTGTGTCTAACCCGTTTATAATACCGATTTTAAATAATCTTATAACATAACTACTTCGTCTTCTTCGTTCAGAACTCAGACAAACGGTTATCTAACTGTTACTTGATTAATTCAGTTAATGAGCAAGATGAACAATTGAAAAGTATTGAACCGAAGAGTTTGGGGAAAGAAAGTACCGAACAGGTCTTCTTCTTTAGAAAATCCGGCGAAGCTCGTCGGCTCTGTTTTGGGACCTTCGGCTGTTAGAACCAATTAGCAGTTTGGAGGGATTAGATGTGAAATTGAACTAATGAGTAATGATTATCAGTAGATTACATGATCATACCGGTTATCAGCGTGATTCTGAAACTTTCAGAAATTTTCCGGTGAAAACATAAAAATCCGGCAATGTCGTCTGGGGTTGATTCTGAGCGATGAAATGGTGTTAGAATTCGTCTTATAATAGAATGAAACAGAAACATCGAGGTAATTACCGTGTAGATGAAAGTCTCGGTTTTCCGGCGACTTGCAGAGAATTCCGGCGAGTGAAATTTCTTGCGACATAGATTCTTCAAAGGTTTAAGGTGAGTGGGAGTGATGTCAGTATAAGTCCTATGATCTTATTTTTGGGTAAGAAGAAAAGATGGGTTGAACTCGGTTTTCCGGCGAAAATTTCCGGTAAATTTTCAAAGAATTCCGGCGAGTTTTCTGAGCGAAATGAAAAGTATAATTTTGATAAAGTCGCGCTCAACTGATGAATGATGTACAATTCAGATTGATTTACATTTTCAGTTTCAAATTCCCAAATCTTTCGGTTATGGTTTAGCGATTTGAATGAGGGTCATTAACGTTTTTCAGTTATAACCGGCGAGGATGTAAATGCATCCGTTATGACATAAGAACACTTCAATGTTTGATGAATTCGTCCGGATTTCCGGCGAGAATGATTTGGGCGCTGAGTGACCAAAATCGACTTCAGCTTTTATTATATGTATTAATTGAATCAATAAATCAACAAGAAACACAAGTGGCGGAGTGGTTGAGCGCGTGAGAGTTAAGGCTGTTTTGACCCGGTTGACTTGGCTGACCCGGGTTCGAATCCCGGCTTCAGCATGTTATTTTTAACTCACTATTTTTAATACATTTTAAAAAATAAATTTTATATTCTAATATACTTATTAGTTATGTATCATTTAAAATTAATTTGGGCATTAAATACGCAACGAAATTTTTAACTGGTTGTTCGGTTAATAAACGAAGCGGGTTTGGTAAATCCGGTTTTTGGCGGATGTTACAGTATCCCCTACTTTTAGAAATTTCGTCACGAAATTTAAGTAGTGGCATATTTGTCTAAAAAGGATGGTGTTTTAACTTGACAATTACATACTTAGAAGAGAGTAAGAGTTTAAATTTTGTTTGAGGCGGTAACGTTCCTTGTAATGGTTGAATACCCTGCTACAGGAATCGCTTTTTGTTGCCTAAAGTGTATGAATACGGAACATGGATACACAGAGTTGATCGACTAAGTATGATGTTATGCATATGAGTTTGGGTACGTTTGAAAGATTAGATTATATCCTAAAATAAACTTCTAATACTAAAACCTACATGGAACTTCTCATAACCGCCTGACAATGCCTCTGATCCTCTGGCAAGAATACTTATATATAGGAAGTACCAGCGGCGTATCCACCATATTCTTGTCAAATTTTCATTGGTTTTATCAGTTAGTTATGATTGGTTCTATGATGTGACTCTAGAACATAAATAAACATAACAACCAATATCTGAGTCTTAATTCTGATAGCATACATGTTGGATTGATGACACAATCCAATTCCTTTAAAGGATGAGATGATATAAATGCTAAATCAGTGAGTATAACACAAACTTCAATCAAGACAATACCAAATCCTACATGGAACTTCTCATAACCGCCCGATAATGCCTTTGATCCTTTGACAAGAATACATATATATAGGAAGTACCAGCGGCGTATCCACCATATTCTTGTCAAATTTTCATTGGTTTTATCGGTAAGTTATGATTAGTCCTATGTGACTCTAAAACATACACAAACACAACAACCAAAGCTTGAGTCCTTGAATGATGACAATACCTCTCTCGTTTGTTATGATGGAAAGGTTAGTCTATGTAGAAAATGGAACACAATCCAATTTCTTTAAATGATGAGTTGATATGAATGTTAAATCAGTGAGTGTAAAACAAATTTCAACCAAAACATTACTAAATCCTACATGGAACTTCTCATAACCGCCTGATAATGCCTCTGATCCTTTGACAAGAATACTTATATATAGGAAGTACCAGCGGCGTATCCACCATATCCTCGTCAAATTCTCATTGGTTTTATCAGTAAGCTATGATTAGTCCTATGTGACTCTAGAACATAAATAAACACAACAAACAATGCCTGAGTCATAATCCTGATAGTATACATGTTTGAATGATGACAGTCCCTCTCTCGTTTGTTATGATGGAGAGGTTAGTCTATGTAGAAGTGAGACACAGCCCAACTTCTTTAAATAATGAGATTGAAATACGTTGAGATGTATGATGGTATGAATGTTGAATCAATGAGTATAAAACAAAACTGGAATAATAATTTGCATTAAAATTCTTGGATAAATTTCCAATTTAAAATTGAGACACGTGAGAATTGAGATAACATAGAGGAAACATAAAACTAAGCAGTTGGAGTTGAATCTTGATTGTTGGTGAAAGGGACTAGTTGCGTGTTTTCGTTTGAGCCGTCATTATCTTCAACAGGATTGGCGTTGATGTTGAAAACTCTTCCTCTTGCTGGTGGCCTAGTGATTGGGTTTTCTTGATTAGCTTGGTTAACTGGGTTTGCTTGAGCTTGGGCGTTTATGATGTTAACCAATTGAGGGCACGTGTTTCTAAAGTGGGTTGGGTCGCCACAATTGAAACAAGCTCGAACATATGGGAACATGGGGTATTGAGGTTGTTGATATGTTTGGATCATGTTTTGAGTAGGGGGTGAGGTTTGGTTTTGAGAGGTGCGGCAAACTTTGCTCAAATGACCATAGCGTCCACAATTCGCACATAGTCGACAAAGTACGGTAGATGGATGGTGATAAAAACAGGTGTTACATCGAGGTTGAGGTCCAAGGTAAGGTTTCTTATTTGGGTAGGTTGAGTCGGGTGCTACTTGAGTGATTGGGATAGCTTGGAAGGGTACGGCTTGTAAGGCTGGTTGGTTGCGTTGGGTGACAGCGAAAAGTTGCTCGTCTCGTTTTCTCTTAGAAATGGGTTGAGAAGGGGATTCGGTTTGGGTGTAGTTGGAGGTTTCAGTCGATGCTTCCTCTTCTCCTCCTTGAAGTCTTTGT
The DNA here is from genome assembly GCA_947069175.1 of Scalesia atractyloides. Classification (NCBI taxonomy): domain Eukaryota; kingdom Viridiplantae; phylum Streptophyta; class Magnoliopsida; order Asterales; family Asteraceae; genus Scalesia; species Scalesia atractyloides. Next base: position 37,218,849 of record CAMTDV010000001.1, read on the forward strand.
TCCGGATTCGGTTCTCGGTGAGCTCTGTAGCTAACTCCATTGCTGCTTCCAAGGTTGCAGGTGTGGTACTTATTACAGAGTCTTGAATCTTTGAAGGAAGACCTTGAATGTAGTGCTCGATCAAACGGTAGTGGGGAGTGAACAAGTTGGGAACCATTTGATTTAACTCGAGGAATCTCTTGTTGTACATGGTGTGGTCGCCTTCCTTTTGTTTCAACGAATAGAACTCATCCTCTAATTTCTTGATTTCGCTCCTTGGGCAAAACCGTCTTATCATGATTTCTTTCAACTCTTCCCAAGTCAAAGTCATAATATCTTCAACACCCCATTTGGCCTTCTCTGTATTCCACCAAGTAAGTGCTATTCCAAATAAACGACCAGTAGCATATCGCACTTTGCGATCATCGGGGCAATCGCAAGTTAGAAAAATGTTTTCCATTTCTTCAAACCAATAGAGAAGAGCGCTGACACCTTCAGTCCCTTCGTATTTTGTAGGGTCGCAGGATGTGAAATGCTTGTAAGTGCATTTAGTGGTATTTGGGGAAGGGTTGATAACATTTTGATCCTCTTGGTTGACAGGATTAGCGGTAAGGGCTTGTTGGACTTGAATTACAATGTTGGGTATTACGGCAGCCATTTGTTGAGCGATTAGGGCAGCCATGCGCTCGCGGGCTTTTCCTGCTCTCATCTTCCTACGAGCGAGGCTAGAAGACATCTACAAGGAATACATATCAAGAGTATGAGTTGGATGCTTTTGGGATCATGTGTCGTATTTAGGAATGAACATTCATAAAAAAAAACATAGCAAAATAAATCTACTACATTCATAGGATGTCTTGGGCTTTGCTCGTAATTGGGCCTTGCATGCCGCCATACTTCACCTTCGTAATCACGTGGGCCCCATGATTACCGGGTTTTTCATATGGTTCACATGTGTTTGCCTGGTTACGTACACTAAAACCCGGAGAAAATCGAGAAATATGTAACGTATGATATTCGGAATGTGTCCAGGTGTGGACACGGTGACACCTCAAAGTGGGGTTAGTTCGAACGACGTTTGGTGTGGCATGCTTTGGCCTAATAGGTCCTTCGTACTCTCATCGTTAGTCCCCAGGTAGGCAAACTGGTCCGTTATATTGGATTTATACGAATGTCAACCTAGACAGGACGTTCCGACTACCGGTACTTGTACCCTTACAGTTACTACATGCCCGTCGCAGAACTCACTTTGATGAGATTTGAAAAATGAAAAATGCGACAAAATCTTGAATAACGGAAGTACGAAGATGATTTGAATATGTGAATATTGTAACATGTATGATGAATATGTATGTAAGTATGTATGTTTGACTGTAAGTATAATTTACTATGTATCACAAAATGTAATATTGGAAATGTTTGCATGCATTTGTGTATGTAATAAATATGAAACAAATAAATATCATAAGTTTGCATGTAACCACATAAACAATTAAAATCTAGTCAACTATAGTATAGGCTCTAAGGGTCTAATAACCTATCCTATATTCCTATAGTCAAAAGCTCTGATACCAATCTGTCACACCCCGACCCGCAGCGGAAAAGGTGATCGGGGCATGATTGGGTTATCATCAAAGCTCATGACATTTATTATAATGTTTCATATTTATTATTTCAATTTAAAAGAGATCATACAATCATATCAAACAAATACAACATGTTCTATTCATCCTTCTAAACTTCATTATTTTTCTTCTAAGGCAATTTCCTATGTTTTCCTTACTTCATCCTGTTCACCTGTATCATATGTAAAAAATGGTTTTTTGGATCAACAAAAAGTTGGCGAGTGAACCTTGTTAGAAAACATTTATTATTTATTTCTGGTTGTATTTAATATGGAAAATTTGTGCAATATTCATATATGAACAAACGTAAATAAACATACAATAACAACAATTAGCATACGATATCAAACAATAACAAACAATAAGATACATTAACAAACCAACAGCATACAATCACAAACCATTAGTATACGATATCAAACAACAACAAACAATAACATACATTAACAAACCAACAGCATACAATAACATATCAACTTGCATAAATATAACATAAATGAAACTGTGCGATCAAGGCTCAATCAAACGGAGCCGATCGTATTGCATGTACTGGAAATGATAAATGTCTGTGCGATCAAGGCTCAATCAAACGGAGCCGATCGTATTGCATGTACTGAAAATGAAAAATGTCTGTGCGATCAAGGCTCAATCAAACGGAGCCGATCGTATGTTGGCACGCCAGGTTCACGCTCATAATGTAATGGGGAACATGCTCAACGCTCATAATGTAATGGGGAGCGGCGGCCTATGAAATTTACATGTACAGAAAATAATAAATTTAATCTAAACAATAACCACACAAACAGTTTATACAAGCTGAATACACATTTATTCATGATATGATGTATGCACAATGATTTAAATATAATAAATAGTAAGACACATGATACACCCCAAAAACGTGATTTAAACGGGGAATTTGTAGAGATTCACTCACAGTGGGTGCGTTCGGTGAATGATGATGAATGCGCACGAGTTTAGAGGATTGCTCGACGAGGAATAACTAACCTAATTAATAATGAAAAGTAAGGTAAATAAATGGATTTTATTAACAACTTTAATAGAATTTTTGGATATATTTTTGTGAGTTTTAGGCTATTTTCTAACCTTAAAAATGTTATTTTTAAGTATTTTTAATTGATTTCTAAATAAAATAAATAAATAAAAATAATAAAAAATGTTGACTTTTGACCGTTGACCGTTGACCGTTGACTTGTTGACCGGTTTTATTGTGTAAGTGTATGCGCCGGGTGAGGCTCGAACCCGAGACCTCCCGTTCGCGTGCACGCAGCTCTACCAACTGAGCTACGTGTCTAACCCGAAATAATTCTATTTTTAATTATATTTATATACTAACTCAGTTTATTCAAAATTCTTTTATTTTCAAAAATGTTTTAATTCATCGGACCGGTGTCGTCAACAGGTCTCGAACCCGGGACCTGTGACTTAATGTTACACACAGTCCACCGCTGGACTGTGTGTCTAACTTGGTTAAAATACAGATTTTTATTATACTTAACATCTAACGGAGTTAACCCGGTTCAGTTTTAAAAAAAGGCATTTTATTACAGCGAATGAGGTTGGGACCGGAATCGAACTCGCGACGTGTATGTATTTATTTGCACACAGTCCACCGCTGGACTGTGTGTCTAACCCGTTTATAATACCGATTTTAAATAATCTTATAACATAACTACTTCGTCTTCTTCGTTCAGAACTCAGACAAACGGTTATCTAACTGTTACTTGATTAATTCAGTTAATGAACAAGATGAACAATTGAAAAGTATTGAACCGAAGAGTTTGGGGAAAGAAAGTACCGAACAGGTCTTCTTCTTAAGAAAATCCGGCGAAGCTCGTCGGCTCTGTTTTGGGACCTTCGGCTGTTAGAACCAATTAGCAGTTTGGAGGGATTAGATGTGAAATTGAACTAATGAGTAATGATTATCAGTAGATTACATGATCATACCGGTTATCAGCGTGATTCTGAAACTTTCAGAAATTTTCCGGCGAAAACATAAAAATCCGGCAATGTCGTCTGGGGTTGATTCTGAGCGATGAAATGGTGTTAGAATTCGTCTTATAATAGAATGAAACAGAAACATCGAGGTAATTACCGTGTAGATGAAAGTCTCGGTTTTCCGGCGACTTGCAGAGAATTCCGGCGAGTAAAATTTCTTGCGACATAGATTCTTCAAAGGTTTAAGGTGAGTGGGAGTGATGTCAGTATAAGTCCTATGATCTTATTTTTGGGTAAGAAGAAAAGATGGGTTGAACTCGGTTTTCCGACGAAAATTTCCGGTAAATTTTCAGAGATTTCCGGCGAGTTTTCTGAGCGAAATGAAGAGTATAATTTTGATAAAGTCGCGCTCAACTGATGAATGATGTACAATTCAGATTGATTTACATTTTCAGTTTCAAATTCTCAATCTTTCGGTTATGGTTTAGCGATTTGAATGAGGGTCATTAACGTTTTTCAAGTGTCTAAATGTATAAATAATATGACACATGATACACCCCAAAAAGTGATTAAAACGGGGAATTTGTAGAGGTTCACTCACATTGGGTGCGATCGGTTGATGATGTTGAATGCGCACGAGTTTAGAGGGTTGATCGACGAGGATTAACTAACCTAAATAATAACGAAAAGGTATGGTAAATAAGTGGATTTTATAAATAATTTTAATAGGATTTTTAGATTTATTTTTGTGAGTTTAAGGTTATTTTCTAACTTTAAAAACATTATTTTTAAGTATTTTTAATTGATTTTTAAGTTAAATAAATAAATAAAAATATAAAAAAATGTTGACTTTTTGGGTTGACCGTTGACCATTGACCATGACAGTTGACTGTTGACCGGTTCGGTCGTGTGTTTGTTTGCGCTGAGTGAGGTTCGAACATGTGACCTCCCGTACGCGTGCACGCAGCTCTACCAACTGAGCTACGTGTCTAACCCGAAATATTTCTGTTTTTAATTATATTTATATACTATTTAATTTATTCAAAATTCATTTATTTAAAAAGGATTTTAATTCTATCGAACCGGTGCGCATAACAGGTCTCGAACCCGGGACCTGTTGTTTAACGTTGCACACAGTCCACCGCTGGACTGTGTGTCTAACCTGGTTAAAACACTTGTTTTTATCTCTTATATACTAACTGGAAGTTTCCATATTTGGGTTTTATAAAAAGTCTGAATATTGTGACGAATCGGAACAAGGACAGACTCGAACCCGGGACTCTATGATTCAAATGCACACAGTCCACCGCTGGACTGTGTGTCTAACCCGAGATATAATCCGATTTATATTAAATTTATACACAAACTAGACTTCATTTTCTCCGTTAAACAACACAGACAACGATTATTCTACTGATCGTGTTCAATTCAATTAACGGACATATAACTGATTAAAATGAAATGGATAAAGAAGGTTTTGGAAGTGAATGTACCGGAAAGATGATCTTTCTCAGAACTCCGGCGAAGTCGTCGGCTCTGTTTTATGAACTCCATCTGAGCGGACCAATTAACAGTCTTGATTAACAAATTGTGAAATTGAATGACTAAACAAGAGTTATCAGAAGGTTTAAATGATTATACCGTTTCACAGCGAAATTTAGGAATTTTCAGAAGTTTTCCGGCGACTGCAGATTATCCGATATCGTCTTCTGGGACCGATTCTGATTGGAGGGTTTGAGTTAGTAAAAGTCTAACAACAGATAGAAGATGAAAGAATTGAGAAATTTACCGTTTTGATGAAAGACACGGTTTTCCGGCGAAAGTCCAGCGAGTTCAGAAAGCGTTTCCGACGAACAGAAAGTAGAGCGAAAGTGAAATTGGAGGTTCTGAGAGTGTTTTTGAGTCGCGAGATGATGATATTGCCGGTGTAAATCAGGAAGTAAATGATTTCGGTTATTAAACCCGAAAATCATATGAATTCAAGTTCAATAAAGGCTGAATTGATTGGGATCGTGCGTCGTAATGTTTTCATCGGTTATTATCAGTATTAACGATCACTCAATCGTCTGGAATGTTGAAAGCCGATATCGGTTTCAGTTTTGGCGCAAACAGGTGATTTCACAGGTGAACTTATGTTTTATTTGTTTCCTAGATTTCACAAAGACATCAAGTGGTGGAGTGGTTATGTGTTTGGTGATTAAGTTCTCCGGCTGACCCGGGTTCGAAACCCGGCAGCCCCTTTTTATTTTTAATTGCCTTATTTTTATTTTCTAACAATTTTAATTTCCATATTCTAAAATGTTTATTAGTTATGTATTGTTTAAAATTAAATTAATTATTAAATGAGCAACAAAAATATGAAACTGATTATTCGATTAATAAACGAAGCGGGTTTGGAAAACCCGTTTTTCGACGGATGTTACAGTATCCCCTACTTTGAGAAATTTCGTCCCGAAATTTATGTATGCGGGTATTTTTCGCGCATTGAGTCTTCACGTTCCCAAGTAAACTCAGGTCCCCGTTTCGACTCCCAGCGTACCCTAACAATTGGAATACGACTCCGTCTTAAACGTTTTTCTCCGAAGTCCATGATCTCTACTGGTCTTTCAACGAAGTGCATAGATTCGTCGATCTGAATATCTTCTAGAGGAATATGGAGGTTTTCATCGGCGAGGCACTTCTTTAAGTTTGACACGTGGAACGTAGGGTGAATTCTGTTGAGTTCTTTTGGTAGGTCAAGCTTGTATGCTACAGGTCCTACTCTTTCGAGTATCTTGAAAGGTCCTACGTAGCGTGGTGCTAGCTTGCCCTTCTGGCCAAAACGAACTACTCCCTTCCACAGTGATACTTTTAAAAGTACATGATCACCAATGTTAAACTCCAAAGGCTTTCGTCGTTTGTCTGCATAACTCTTTTGACGACTTTGTGCCGCTAGAAGATTGTTTCTAATTTGATGGATCTTGTCTGTTGTTTCTTGAATTAGTTCTGGACCGGTGATTTGAGCTTCTCAAATTTCGTGCCAACATACTGGAGATCGGCACTTACGACCATATAAAGCTTCGAAAGGTGCCATGCCGATACTTGAATGATAGTTGTTGTTGTACGAAAATTCAACTAATGGTAGATGAGCGTCCCAATTTCCCTTGAAGTCTATGACACATGCTCGAAGCATATCTTCAAGAGTTTGGATGGTGCGTTCAGATTGTACATCAGTTTGAGGATGATAAGCGGGTACTGAGGTCTAATCGTGTACCCAAAGCGGCTTGTACGGCTTGCCATGTTCGTGAAGTGAAACGACCATCACGATCGGAAATAATGCTTAACGGTACACCATGACGGCTTACGATTTCGCTGATGTAGATACGAGCTAACTTCTCGTTCTTGAAATCTTCGCGGATCGGAATGAAGTGAGCTGATTTTGTAAGACGATCAATGATTACCCATATAGTGTCATACCCACCAGAAGTGCGAGGTAACCCGGTAATGAAGTGCGAGGTAACCCGGTAATGAAGTCAATGGTTATGTTTTCCCACTTCCATACAGGTATTTCAGGTTGGACCAGAAGTCCTGAGGGTCTTTGATGTTCAGCTTTTACTTTGGAACATGTAAGGCACTTGGAAACGAAAACAACGATATCCTTCTTCATGCCTGGCCACCAGTAGGTGTATCGAAGGTCTTGATACATCTTGTCGGCCCCTGGGTGTACAGAGTATCGTGTTTTGTGCGCCTCATTCATAAGAAAATCACGAAGGTTATTGTGATCGGGAATCCATATGCGATCTAGATAGTACAGAATTCCGTCGGATTTAGTTTCAATTTTAAGTTCAGCTCCACAAGACAGCTCCTTTCGTACTTCGTTTTCCGTTACTGAAACATGTTGGGCTTCTCGAATTTGATCTTTGATGTCGGTTATGATTTGCGAACATAGAAGACGAATGGAGTTCGCATAACCCTTTCGACTGAGCGCATCGGCCACCACATTTGCCTTGCCAGGATGATACCGAATTTCACAGTCGTATTCATTAAGAAGTTCGACCCATCTCCGTTGCCTCATGTTTAACTCCTTTTGGTTGAAGATATGTTGGAGACTCTTGTGGTCAGTGTATATTTCACACTTAGTACCGTAGAGGTAATGTCTCCATATCTTAAGAGCGAACACAACGGCTCCAAGTTCTAGGTCGTGGGTAGTGTAGTTCTTCTCATGAGTTTTGAGTTGTCTAGAAGTATAAGCTATCACTTTTCCTCTTTGCATTAGAACACAGCCTAGTCCTTGCCCTGACGCGTCGCCATAAACCACGAAGTCATCACAACCTTCAGGAAGAGTAAGAATAGGTGCGTCACAGAGTTTCTGTTTAAGGGTTTGGAAGGCTTCTTCTTGTTTGGGTCCCCATATGAAGGGTTTTCCTTTATGTGTTAAAGCCGTGAGTGGTACAGCGATGCGGGAGAAATTTGCAATGAAACGGCGATAATAACCAGCCAAACCAAGGAATGATCTTACTTCGGTTGGTGTACGTGGCGCTTGCCATTCTTGTACTGCTTTGATCTTTGAGGGGTCGACATATATTCCCTTGTTATTGACGACATGTCCAAGGAATTGTACCTCTTTTAACCAGAATTCGCATTTGGAGAATTTGGCGTAGAGCTTTTCATTCCCTAAGAGTGTAAGGATGAGTCGAAGGTGTCGTTCATGATCAGAATTAGACTTTGAGTAAATGAGGATGTCGTCGATGAAGACTATAACAAAGCGATCGAGATAGGGTTTGCAGACTCTGTTCATTAGATCCATGAAGACAGCTGGAGCGTTGGTTAGACCAAATGGCATGACCATGAATTCATAATGACCATAACGAGTTCGGAAGGCGGTCTTTTGGACGTCTTCTTCATGTACTCTGAGTTGATGATAACCAGAACGAAGGTCGATTTTTGAAAAACAGCTGGCGCCTTGAAGTTGGTCAAGAAGATCATCGATGCGAGGTAATGGGTAGCGGTTCTTGACCGTTAACTTGTTGAGTTCTCTGTAGTCGATACACATGCGAAACGTTCCATCTTTCTTCTTCACAAAAAGGACAGGTGCACCCCAAGGCGATGAGCTAGGACGTATGAATCCTTTGTCAGTCAGCTCTTGCAATTGACTGGCCAGCTCTTGCATCTCGGATGGGGCTAACCTATAAGGAGATTTTGCAACTGGTGTAGCTCCAGGTATAAGGTCAATGCAGAATTCGACTTCTCTCACGGGAGGAAGTCCTGAAATGTCGTCAGGAAAAACTTGCGGAAAATCTTTTACTACTGGGATGTCTTCAAGTTTCTTCTCCTTGGTTCCCTTTTTGACGACATGAGTTAGAAATGCGACATAATTCTTGCAGAGATATTTTCGGGCTTGAAGACAGGACATTAATTTGAGCCCTTTCGAAGGGGTTTCTCCAAAGATTCGTAGAGTCTGACCGTTTGTAAGAGGAATGCGTATAAACTTTTCGCGGCATACAACTTCAGCATGATGTTGGCTGAGCCAGTCCATACCAATTATAATGTCGAAACTTCCCAACTTCATAGGAATGAGGTCAACCGGAAAATCGTGATCGTTTAGGGTGAGAGTACAATTGCGTATAATAGAGTTTAATGAGACCGGTTTTCCGTCAGCAATTTCTACCGTTATGGATTCCATGAGTTTTATCACGAGTTTGGTTGAGGATGGGTTCAAATTCTAAGGACACAAAACTTTTATCCGCTCCAGTATCAAATAACATGGATGCATAACTACCATTGATGAGGAACGTACCGTTAACCACATTGTTGTCAGCCCTAGCTTGATTAGCGTTGATGTTGAAAGCTCTTCCTCTTGCAGGTGGAGGAGCTTGATTAGCCTGGTTTACTGGATTAGCTTGAGCTTGGGCATGGATGATATTCACTAGGCGTGGACAGGTATTCCTGAAGTGGTTCGGGTCTCCACAGTTGTAACAAGCCCGCATAGGTTGCACCATGGGATAGTTGGGTTGGTAGTAGGATTGGGCTACATGTTGGGTAGGTGGTAGGAGTAAAGGTTGTTGGGCTTGACTCACTATCTGATGGTGGGTTTGGGTTGAGGGCTGATGGCGGTTCGTTCGCTGAAGTACGCGACAGGTTTGAATGGCGTGACCTGCGCGACCACAGCCGGTGCAATGTTGGCAGGGATGATCAGGAAAGTGATGGTATTGGCAACGGTTGCATTTTGGGTATGGGCCGGAGTATGGCCTTTTATATGGTGCAGGTGAGGGGGCAACTTGAGTGATGGGTGCAGCAGGGATAGGGAAATTTGTTTGTGTGACAGCAAAGTTTCTGTTGTTTCGTTTCCTCTTATTAGCAAACTTTGAGGAGGAGGTGGAATGGTTTGAAGTTTGGCCCTCAACGGGGGCTTTCTTTTTCTCGTCTTTAAATTTGCCGTTGCGAATACGATTCTCGGTAAGCTCGGTAGCTAGTTCCATAGAAGCTTCGAGTGTTGCAGGCGAAGTGCTGAGAACTGAGTCTTGAATTTTCGAGGGGAGGCCTCGAATATAGTGTTCGACTAAGCGGTAAACTGGGGTGAACAAGTTAGGGACCATTTGGTTCAACTCTAAAAACCTTTTGTTGTAGGAAGTATGATCTCCCTCCTTTTGCTTCAACGAGTGAAATTCATCCTCTAATTTTTTGATCTCGCTTCTTGGACAGAAGCGTCTCGTCATGATTTCCCTTAACTCCTCCCACGTTAAGGCCACTGCATCCTCGATTCCTCTCTTACCTTTTTCTGTATTCCACCAGGTAAGAGCTACCCCAAATAGTCTCCCGATTGCGTAACGTACCTTGCGATCCTCGGGACAATCGCAATTGAGGAAGGTGTTTTCCATTTCCTCAAACCAGTGGAGGAGAGCAGTGACATCTTCGGTCCCTTCAAATTTCGGGGGATCGCAAGACTTGAAATGTTTGTATGAGCACTATTTGGAGGGAGGGTTGTCAACATTCTGGTCTTCTTGCTGGGGAGGATTGATGGGATTTGCGGCGAGAGCTTGTTGGACTTGAACTACGATGTCAGGAAGCACCGCGGCCATTTGTTTTGCGATTTGGGTGGCCAAGCGTTCGTTTGACCTTCCTGACCTTCTACCCCCACGTTGTTGCCTAGCCGACATCTACAGGAATATACATAAGAAGATTGTGAGTTTAAGGAGTCCTTTTAGGTGTCATGTGTCTTAAAAAAATGACATAAACATTAATAATGCAACTACATCCATAGGATGTCTTCGGTTTGCTCATGTTTGGGCCTCAAATGTCCCCCATACCTTCACCTGTATAGTCATGTGGGCCCCCATGACTATTGGCTTAGTAGGATTCACATTGGTATTGGCGGTTTAACACTCGCATCACCCGAATGAAAACCATGAAATATGTTTGCGAGATGTATGGTCGGAGGGTGTCCAGGTGTAGACACAATGACAACTCAAAGTGGGGTTAGCTCACACGACGTTTGGTATAGCATGCTTTGGCCTAATAGGTCCTTCGTACTCTCATCGTTAGTCCCCAGGTAGGCAAACTGGTCCTTTATTTTGGATTTATACGAATGCCAAGCCTAGACAGGACGTTCCGACTACCGGTACTTGTACCCTTCCAGTTACTACATGCCCGTCATGAGAACTCACTTTGATGTGATTTGAAAATACAAAAATCGTTGTAAAAGTCATGGAAATTGTGTGGTGTGTGCTCTCATGGATATGATATGTTATGAGGATATGATTCATGATAGGCATTGTATAATAATATGTACTTATGAACATGCTTGCATAACATTGAATGTAACAATAAACATAAAGCATATAAACATCATGAATTTTGCATGTAACACACAAACAATTTAAAAATTCTAATCAACTATAGTATAGGCTCTAAAGGTCTAATAACCTATCCTATATCCCTATAGTCATGGCTCTGATACCAATCTGTCACACCCCGACCCGCAACGGAATAAGAGTCGGGGCATAATTGGGTTATCACCAAAGCTCATGATGTTTACTAATATGTTTCATATTTATTAAATTCAAAATTACATCCTCAATATTCCAAACAAGTTCATACAATTACAAAGAAAAGTAACTAAATAAATAATCCAAAGTCTAAACCGATTTATTCTTCTAAGCCATCCTATATGTTTCTTGCTGCAACTGGATCACCTGTATCATGTGTAAAAATGAGGTTTTTGGGTCAACAAAAGTTGGCGAGTGAACCTTGTTAGAAAACATTTATTATTGATTTCTTGTTATATTTATTATGGAAAATTGTGCAATAATCATATGTGAGCAAACGTAAATAAACATACAATAACAATAACCATAACAAACAATAACATACAATAACAAATAACAATAACAATAACATACAATAACAAACCACCTTGCATGAATATATGACATGAATGATAATGTAAATGTTGGTAACGTCACGTTCACGCTCATAGGTAATGGGGAACGGTTCCGCTCATAGGTAATGGGGAACAGACGGCCTATGATGAAATGTATGTGCAATCAAGGCTCAATCAAACGGAGCCGATCGTATGTTGGCAACGCCTCGTTCACGCTCATAGGTAATGGGGAACGGCTCACGCTCATAGGTAATGGGGAGCGGCGGCCTATGATGATGTATGTACTGGAAATGATAAATTTAATCTAAACATTAACCACACAAACAGTTGATACATATTGAATACACATTTGATCATGGATATGATGGATGCACAAGTGTCTAAATGTATAAATAATATGACACATGATACACCCCAAAAAGTGATTAAAACGGGGAATTTGTAGAGGTTCACTCACATTGGGTGCGATCGGTTGATGATGTTGAATGCGCACGAGTTTAGAGGGTTGATCGACGAGGATTAACTAACCTAAATAATAACGAAAAGGTATGGTAAATAAGTGGATTTTATAAATAATTTTAATAGGATTTTTAGATTTATTTTTGTGAGTTTAAGGTTATTTTCTAACTTTAAAAACATTATTTTTAAGTATTTTTAATTGATTTTTAAGTTAAATAAATAAATAAAAATATAAAAAAATGTTGACTTTTTGGGTTGACCGTTGACCATTGACCATGACAGTTGACTGTTGACCGGTTCGGTCGTGTGTTTGTTTGCGCTGAGTGAGGTTCGAACATGTGACCTCCCGTACGCGTGCACGCAGCTCTACCAACTGAGCTACGTGTCTAACCCGAAATATTTCTGTTTTTAATTATATTTATATACTATTTAATTTATTCAAAATTCATTTATTTAAAAAGGATTTTAATTCTATCGAACCGGTGCGCATAACAGGTCTCGAACCCGGGACCTGTTGTTTAACGTTGCACACAGTCCACCGCTGGACTGTGTGTCTAACCTGGTTAAAACACTTGTTTTTATCTCTTATATACTAACTGGAAGTTTCCATATTTGGGTTTTATAAAAAGTCTGAATATTGTGACGAATCGGAACAAGGACAGACTCGAACCCGGGACTCTATGATTCAAATGCACACAGTCCACCGCTGGACTGTGTGTCTAACCCGAGATATAATCCGATTTATATTAAATTTATACACAAACTAGACTTCATTTTCTCCGTTAAACAACACAGACAACGATTATTCTACTGATCGTGTTCAATTCAATTAACGGACATATAACTGATTAAAATGAAATGGATAAAGAAGGTTTTGGAAGTGAATGTACCGGAAAGATGATCTTTCTCAGAACTCCGGCGAAGTCGTCGGCTCTGTTTTATGAACTCCGTCTGAGCGGACCAATTAACAGTCTTGATTAACAAATTGTGAAATTGAATGACTAAACAAGAGTTATCAGAAGGTTTAAATGATTATACCGTTTCACAGCGAAATTTAGGAATTTTCAGAAGTTTTCCGGCGACTGCAGATTATCCGATATCGTCTTCTGGGACCGATTTGATTGGAGGGTTTGAGTTAGTAAAAGTCTAATAACAGATAGAAGATGAAAGAATTGAGAAATTTACCGTTTTGATGAAAGACACGGTTTTCCGGCGAAAGTCCGGCGAGTTCAGAAAACGTTTCCGACGAACAGAAAATAGAGCGAAAGTGAAATTGGAGGTTCTGAGAGTGTTTTTGAGTCGCGAGATGATGATATTGCCGGTGTAAATCAGGAAGTAAATGATTTCGGTTATTAAACCCGAAAATCATATGAATTCAAGTTCAATAAAGGCTGAATTGATTGAGATCGTGCGTCGTAATGTTTTCATCGGTTATTATCAGTATTAACGATCACTCAATCGTCTGGAATGTTGAAAGCCGATATCGGTTTCAGTTTTGGCGCAAACAGGTGATTTCACAGGTGAACTTATGTTTTATTTGTTTCCTAGATTTCACAAAGACATCAAGTGGCGGAGTGGTTATGTGTTTGGTGATTAAGTTCTCGGGCTGACCCGGGTTCGAAACCCGGCAGCCCCTTTTTATTTTTAATTGCCTTATTTTTATTTTCTAACATTTTTAATTTCCATATTCTAAAATGTTTATTAGTTATGTATTGTTTAAAATTAAATTAAGCATTAATTGAGCAACAAAAATATGAAACTGATTATTCGATTAATAAACGAAGCGGGTTTGGAAAACCCATTTTTCGACGGATGTTACATTTCCTGTGGGCGCAGAAGGGTAATTTTCATAGAAGAAAAGCTAAAGTCTCATGGAATTCTATCTGTGTCCCTAAGTATGAGGGGGGCCTGGGTATTAGGCGGCTTGGAGATTCGAATAAAGCTCTTATGGCGACACATATTTGGAGCATTCTTAATAAGAGGGAGTCCTTGTGGGTTAGATGGATTTACTCTTACAGGTTAAAAGGCCGTAGTTTCTGGGTATGTAAGGAAGGTACGAATTGTAGCTGGAGCTGGAGTAAGCTTCTTCAGATGCGGCCTAGTATCAGGGATCACGTGTGGTCTAGATTGGGTGATGGGACTAATACGTCAGCTTGGTATGATAACTGGAGTCATCTTGGTCCGTTATCTAATTTTCTGTCTCCTAGGACCATTTCGAATGCAGGTTTTAGACTTCATGCTACGGTTGCGGATATCCATAATCAAGGTTCTTCGGCTTGGCCCTCGGCTTGGAGGGATTTGTTTCCAGTGTTGATTCAATTGGATCAGGTTTACTTGGACCCAAATAAGGCGGATCAGATTTGCTGGAAGGATGGGGATGATATACTCGATTTCTCTTCTTCAAGCGTCTGGCATTCGATTCGGATTAGGGAGCCGGAAGTGGATTGGGTTAAAGTAGTCTGGTTTAATCAGTGCATCCCTAGGCATGCTTTCTTTATGTGGTTGATTATTCAGTGAAAATTGTTAACTCAGGATAAAATTCTCCAGTGGGACATCTCGAGAAGGAAAAACATGAACATGATGTGCTGTTTGTTGTGCTATGAGAATGTTGACTCCCATGACCATCTTTTCTTTGAATGTACGTTTTCTGAACAAGTTTGGAACAAGACTAGAGATAAGGTGGGTATGTCTACGGTTGTTTCCAGATGGAGTGACATTATGGCCTGGCTTCTGGCTCGTGCTCGATCGAAAACAGCGGCGCATTATATAAGTAGAGTGTTTGTTGCCTGTGCAGCATACATAATATGGCAAGAACGTAATGCGAGATTGTTCAAGAATCAAGCTAGGCCACCAGATACCATTTGTGAACAAATATTGAAGACAGTTCGGTACAAGCTGATGGGGGTTAAGTTCAAAAATTGTGCGAATGTTAGGAGGCTGCTAGGTGAATGGAAGATAAATGGCAACTACCTATCAGACAATGGAGGCTGATTAATGTGTTTTTTTTGTGTGATTAAGTTTTCTAGATTTTTAGTCTAGTGATGTACTTTTGTTTTGGTGGTTGTTTTTTGTTGTTTGCTTGGCTTACTTTCATGAGGTGTGTCTCATGATTGAACTAGTGGGAGATTATCCTCACTACTTGTTTTCTTTGGTTGTTTAATATATAGAATCACTGGGGTTACCCATTACCCAAAAAAAAAAAGGATAAAATGCATATTCAAAACCAGGAGGTTGACAAACATATACCACTTCTTTGATCTTACCATACAAGAATGCACTTTTGATATCCATTTGAAACACCTTGATGTTGTTGTTGGCAGCAAAGGCTAAGAGCAGTCTGATGGCTTCTAATCTTGCTACGAGAGAAAATGTTTCATCATAGTCAATGCCTTCTTCCTGTCTGTAACCTTGAACCACAAGCCTAGCTTTATTCTTGACAACAATATCCTTTCATCAGTTTTGTTTTTAAAGATCCATTTTATGGTAATTGGAGATACATCCTTTGGCAATGGTACAAGTTCCCACACTTGTTGTCTTTTAAATTGAAGGAGCTCTTCTTGCATGTCTTCTACCCAACTATTGTCTTTTAGTTCCTCTTGGTACTTGACAGGTTGTGTGAGAGATAGGAAACCAGCAAAAAGACAAATGTTTTGGGATTGATTTCTAGTGAGCACCCTTCATTGATGTTGTCAATGATTTGATTAGATGGATGACTTTTAAGGTAGATTAGATCTCCCTTAAATGGAATAATGGCATTTTGAGGTGAAGACTACAGATGGGAATCATCTGAGCTAGCATCTGTTGGTAATTTTGAAGAGCCAACATCTGTTTGAAATGGAGGTGAAGGCATTGGAAGGAGAGGTGTGAAAACATGTTGACTTTAATCCATAGTGGTTGGACTTTTATCAACAGAGGTTATATTTGATGAGATGGCAGAGGATTGAGGATCAGCAGTGGTTGATCCAGCAGTGGCAAAGTTTTCACAGTTGCTAATAACAATGTTCCTCTGGTTGTGGAAGTGACTTTATATTGTGAAATCACAATGTTACATCCATAGTCTTGTGGTGAAGATTGTGGTGTACCTGCAGGGTTAGTCTTGACAGACACATCATCAAATGTAAATTTATTTAGATCAAACAATTCTGCAGGGTTTGCTAGGATTTTTTAATGAAGAAATTTCATTGAACTTTACATTCAAGGTCTCTTCCACACACCTAGTCCTTAAATTAAAGACTCTATATGCTTTAGGAGTGGTTGAGTATCCTAGAAAATAACCACAATCTACTTTGGCTGCAAATTTTGAAATCGAATCTTTTAAGTGCAAAATAAAACATGCGCAACCAAAGATTTTGAAGTATGAGATCAGTGGTTTGATCTTATACAAAATTTTATAAGCAGTTGTTTGATGCATGGGGTTTATCAAGATTCTATTATGCATATAGCAAGCAGTGATTACAGCCTCTGCCCAAAAGGTTAAGGGTAAACCCGAGTCTGCAAGCATTGTTCTGGCAGCTTCAATCAAAGTTCTGTTTTTCCTTTCAACAACCCCTTTTGTTCTAGTGTTCTTGGCTTTACTGCCTTACAATTCCTTTTAACACACAAAACTCATCCAACTCCTTATTTTTAAATTATGTGCCATTGTCACTCCTGAAGACTTTTACTGGCAGGTCAAATTGCTTTTCAACTTGTTTCACAAATCCCTGCAAGATACCTGCAGTCTCATCCTTGGAGTGCAAAGAGTAAGTCCAAGTAAACCTAGAAAAAAATCATCAACAATAACAAGGCAATAACTTTTTTGTTTAAGGCTCATGATTTTTACAGGGCCAAACAAGTCCATATGCAACAATTGTAAGCATTGACTTGTTTTGGACTCACCAATGGACTTGTATGAACTTTTATGTTGTTTGCCTTTTAAACAGGAAACACAACGTTCATCTCTTGTGAAAAATTTTTGTGGTAGATCTCTTCAAGGCCTTGTTTAGAGAGTGTGGTGATAGTTGTCAGATTTGTGTGCCTAAGTCTTCTGTGCCATAGTTCTGTCTCTTTGTTAGAGGCAACTGAAAACAGACAGGCATTAGTCATTGGGTTATGTTTCAACATATCAACCACTTACACATTGCCACTCCTATGAGCAACAAGTTGTGCTTTGCTCTCAGCTATGATTTGATCAATCTTTTTAACCACTTCTGCCCTAACAATCTGATAAGTTTTCTTAGTGTATAATGACCCATATCCCTTGTCACTCATTTGTGAAACACTAAGAAGATTAAATTTCAGATTGTCAATGAGATTCACATTTTCAAATTTTAGTTTCCCAGCCTGAACAGTTCCTGATCCAAACACCTTCCCTTTTGAATTATTATCAAAGGATATATCACCCCCTATGAGCCATGAAGTCTTTGAGAAGGGCTCTACATGTGCCTGGAGCCTCCACTATCTACATACCATAAACTATCAAGGTAAGTAGAAGGTCCCTGCACAGTGGTAATTAATTAGTTTAGGTGGGTTTCCAAAGCCAAAATGGCTTTGGAAGGGGTCACAAAAATGTCAGTCTCAAATTTAGAAGAATGGTCAGTGGTTTGAACAGATCTTTGTAACATCTATTGAGACCCATCTCCTATCAGATGATAGTGACCATGAGGATGCCTATTTACTCTTGGTTTTGAGGGCCTTTTGTAACCCTCATAACTAAGAGGTACCTTTTGGTAAATTGGTTGGCCATATCCTCTTGGGTATTGGTTGCCAGGGTGGTGCATCTGTTACCTGCACCTCTCTAGGAGCAGATGTTTTGTGCAGTGCTTTGGTAACAGATGTTTCAACAGGCACAAAGTTCTGTTTAGACTTTTCTTTTGAAGTATTAGTCTTTGAACTCTCCAGTGTTTTGGATTTATACTCATTCTTTTTCACATCAAAGTTTTTGAGATAAACACACTCTTGAGTTTTATGATTTGTTTTATTACAAATTTGTGCAGTTTGGAGAATCAATGATCACACTTGTTTTGTTGATGTCATAAGCTTTTAGAAGAAAATAGTTTTTGGTAACATGGTTCTACTTTTCACAGAAATCACAAAACAGGTTTCTGATCTTTTATTTCTTTTTCCTCTTTTCAGACTTTTTGTCAGCAGATGTTGTAATAGCAGATGTTGTAACATCTGCTGGTAAATCTGTTATGGGAATGATTCTTGCCTTTGGTGCTTTGACACCTTCAATGGTTGAAAAATCCATTGGCTTGAAATTTCAAGAATGCCACCTTCATCAGACCATGTGGGTTTAAATTGATACTTCTCAATCTCCTCAAAAGTTGAGGATCCCTCATGTCTTTCTAAACAATTTTATTTTCATTTTTATCAGTGAATTTGATTTCTTGACCAGCCAAGTTTGTTGGAACAATTTCAACCACACCAAAATCATTTCCAGTAACATTTTTAGAAATTCGGTCATTTTCTTTGAAACCGATGCCAAATTTTATGTTACTCTTAACCTGGTTTTCTAACATAATCTCATAACCTTTACAGGTCCACCCATTTTCACAAGTGATTTGGGTGGATTCCAACTCTTTTTTGCAAACCTGATATATTTCATATTTTGGAGTTGGTCCTTGGTTATGCTAGCTTCATGTTTTAAGCTGCTGATTTCAGATTCTTTTTCAAACAATTTAGTTTTTAGCACTTTCGAAAGCAGGATGTAATGAGTCAATAAAAAAGATGAACTACAGTGCCGCTATAGGATGGGATGATCTTTGACAACATCAGAATGAAGTCCCATGGGCGAGTATTATTTGGTTTCCCCAATCTATTCCTCGTCATTCTTTTTTAATGTGGCTGCTTGTGAACAAAAAACTTAAAAAGCAGGATGTAATGAGTCGATGGTCTTTGGCGAGTAATACTAATTTTAACCTCATGTGTTGTTCGTTGTGCATTGTTGGTCTGGATTCTCATGAGCATCTTTTTTTTGAGTGTGTATATGCTGCTCAGATTTGGAATGGTATTCGAGATAAAGCAGGGATGGGATCGATTCCTAACACGTGGGAAAGGATCTTTGATCATTTGGTGCAATATGCGAAGTCAAAGCATGCTACTCATGTTATTGGGAAGCTTGTTGTTGGTGCGGCAGCTTATTTCGTGTGGCAGGAACGAAACCAGAGACTTTTTTCTAGCAAAGAAAGGAGTGCAGATCAACTCATTGAGGTTATTCTAACAACAGTTCGGATGAAGCTACATTTGATGAAATTCAAGAGCACGAGTCACACTAGAGCTCTTCTACAGGAATGGAGACTTCCTAGAGGGTTGCTGATATACGATGATGAATATGGCTAATGGTGTTGCATGTGTTTTTTTTTGTAACTGAGTGTTACGTGCCTTGTCGAGTGACGTGTTTTTGAATTTGTGTTTAGCGTTCGTAGTGTGATTGCTCGTTTTACTCTAGTATGGCATGTCATACTTGAGAACTGAGGTTGTTGTCTGCCTTACTTGTTTGTTTTTTGGTTGATTGATATAATATTCACCGGGGTAAACCCTTTACCCAAAAAAAAAGCTTTTCAAATTGCAATTCATCATCCAAAATCTTATTCCTAAGATTTTCATTCATCTCTTTTATGTTAGCAAAAGCTATGATGCATTTATCTGAACATAGATTTTTTAACACCTGAGAAGATACCTTAGTAGCAGCCATAATGGCACAATCACATTCACCTTCACAAACACTAGCATCCCATGGGTCAGACAGAGGTTTCCATTCTTCATCAACATTTTCTTGTGTAACTATTGTTTCATCATGAACATCTGACATAACAGACTTAGGCTCCACTTCCTCAAATTCAACACCCTCAACTATAGACTCTAATGCTATAAAGCAAAATTCATTTTGTTTCTTTTCAGTGCCAGCAATTAGAGCAAAGTTTTCATCAGCCAGATCCTCAGCAAGCTACTCCAATCAACAAAGCCTTGAGTAAAGAAGCTCTGTTGATTAACCTCTGCCTGAGCAGTGGTTTGAGTAACTTGTTGTGCAGGTTGCATTTGAACCTGAGGAGCTGGTGCTTGAACATATTGAATTTGAGGAACGGTGGTTTGAACATATTGCACAAGGATGTGGTAGTAGGGTGTGCAAAATGAGTAGTGTTTTACATATGAGGAGCAGGGGTATATTAGGAATAATGGACAGTGTTTTGAGGTCTAGGGCTAGGATATGTGATAAGTGGTCCAGATGTTTGAGACCTACCTTCTCTAGCAAAGTGACCTAGCCTATTACAATTGAAACATTTAAGCTTTGACTTATCTAGCCCAACTTTTAGCCCCCCATGCAACGCTGGAAACTTTCTACCAGTTCTCGTGTAATACTTGCTAGCTCTAACACTCAACAAGGCAAGCTGGTGCAGACTATTCATTTCTTCCAAATTTGTAGGGTCAAAATGTTGAAGGTCATTCAACTCAAACGATAAGTTATTAGAGGTTTGGCTTTCCCCATTAGCAGTAAAAGCATAATTGGTAGTGTAAGAATCAGAACTGAAACTACCACCAGAGGTTATGTCAATGAAATGACCATAACTCTGATCCTTACAGCTGCCAGAGGCTTCTTCTTGGCCAAAAAGTATTGTACTACCGAATGCATAGTCATCAGCCACTTTGCTAGACCCTTGTAGCTTCTTTTTCTGTTCAGCTCTCTCTCATAAGTGAGGAGCATACCTTGAAGCTGAGTAAGACTCATTTCTTTGAACCTAACTGAATTTCTAGTTACAAAAGCTATAGTGTCCCACTTATCTGGTAATGATCTAAGAAAATGACTATTTAAAGTCGAATTTGCAAACTCAACATTAACCAGTTTAAGCTCACTAATGAGACAACTAAATCTTTTTAAGCTGTTGGGTTAATGACTCTCCTTTCACATGACAAAATGTTTCATATTGTTGATTCAGAACATCTCTGTTGTTTTCAATTACTTCCTCAGTCCCACTGAATTGCTCTTTCAAAGCATCCCATAACTCCTTGCACTGTTGCAATGCAACAGGCCAGCATAGATATCGTTTGGCAATGCAGAGGCCATGATGCTAAATGCCTTTGCATCTAGCTCGATCTTTGGAAATCTTGCTCAGAGTTATTTTTAGGATTCTTTGGTACTTGGGCTTTAGGGTTCTCAGTGCTTGGTATCATTGGAACATGAGGTCCAAAGATAACCGACTTCAAGCAATCAGTGTTTTGCCGAGCAAGAACATGACCCATCTGTCTCTGCCAGATATTGTACTATGATCTGACGAGAATCGGTGGTTTAAACATGTTGCCGGTGTTGTGACGATCTTGTGAATTTTGAGACATTTTTGATTGATTGTAAAACAGGTTTTTGTTAAACTACTTTGAACGTAAATAAACTATTACTCTGTTTCCAATCCAACGAGCAAACGAATTAGCAGTGAGAGCTGATCTGTTCAAATTAAATTGATTGTTAAATCAAATTCGATTGACCAAGCTCTGATACCAATTGTTAGGATATGAGTTTGATATTGCTGTGAATGTTTAAGATGAAATCAATGGAAGTGGATAAACATGGATGAATAATGCAGCAAAAATAATAAACTTTGAATTCACAAACCGCTGAATAATGCAGCAAAAATAATAAACTTTGAATGTTTAAGATGAAATCAATGGAAGTACATAAAATGTCAAGGTGAAGTGACAAATAGAACACTACACGCACAGTTCTATTTATAGTACAGAGCAAACCGCTGAACATCTTATGCTGATGTCACAGTGAAAGTGACATGTAACAAACACAAACTACAACATCTGCTAAGCAAAACACTACAATAAACTATATAATACAACGTCTGATGATAAGCACTGATGAGACATCCTTTGTTGGGCTTCAGCAGAGCTTTGACTTGGTAGACCTAAGCTTTAGCAGAGCTTTGCCTTGGCAGACCTTAGCTTTAGTCTTCAGCAGAGCTTTGCCTTGGCAGACCTTTGAGTCTTCATCAAAGCTATGCTAGGGCAGACCTTTGACCTTTGTCTTCAACAGAGCTTGGCTACAACAGATGTTCATTTATTTTGAGGATCAAAGGTTGTAGAATATTTTGGGTTTCTATCATCTATTCTTTTTGTAAGGTTCAATTTCCAACAGTAATGTAAGACCTTAATAAAACTCGCTTGGTCCTCCGCCTTAACATCAGTTATATAACTTTGTTGAAACGCCCCACGTGCTTGGCACGTGAGGGTATTTTGGTCCTTTCACCTTGATTTGATGTCTACTTTTTTGCAATTGCACACTATAGTCCTTTTATATCAGTTGATACTTATTGCTTTTCCCTCTCATTTCTTCTCATCTCTCTTAGACCAACACCTACAAACCCTACCCGGTATCTTCACTCTATGCAACCGTTCAAAATCCAGGTGTCTGAAGACATGATCGGAGCGTAGGATCGATCAAATAGAATGGGTTGGTACTTCAGGGCGAGTATGATAATTTATTCCACATTGTGACTATAGTAAGTTCTTTTCGTGTGTTTGTGCTAAAGTTCGAACATTTAGTGATTTTGAAGTGCTTAAGTTAGAAAATTACTGATACACACGTTTTTGCTTTTTTTTTTGTTATGATTTTTGAACAGATGAAGCCCTACTTTGTTTTCTACAAAACCTTCTATGGTGGATCTTTTAGGAGGTTCCTAGGAAGAAGGTATCCACAAGGAAGGTCAGCGTATGTGGATTACATCGACATTGATGAGTTTTATGTCCATGAAGTTGAGAAAGATAAGATGCTACTTTATTATCATTTTCAAATACCAAATATTGATTTAGATACTGGTTCGGTTACTTTAGGGTGTGATGTTGATGTTCGTAACTTGGCACAATATGTGGGTGAAAATAAGTTAATCAACTTTTACATTGAACATGGCAAATCTATGGTACTTATTTGAGGGATTATCTAGGATTATTATTAAGGAATTAGAAAAGGAAAACCAAAATGTCCAGGCCATTGTCGCTCCTAGACAAAAAAACAAAAGTTGGTACCTAAAAGGAAACTGCTACTTGAATGTTGAAGGGTTATCTAGTGCTAATAAGAATACAAGTAATATGTTAGTTGATAAAGCAGTAGGTATTAACACTATAGTAGAAGGTCCAAGTGATATGTTAGTAGATGATGCAATAGGTAACAATGATAATATAGAGTCTGATTGTACAAAAGAGGGTAACAATGACAATGCTAAAGAACATGTAGTTAAGGGTACATTTGTAGATGGTTTTAACTTTGATGACATTGATTTTTCTAGAGTATTCCCAAACAATGAGGGTCATAAGGAAGTTGAGGGTGAGGTTGGTTGTAGGAATGAGAATGAGGGTAATAGGGAGGTGGAGGGTGATAGGGAGGCTGAGGGTGATAAGGATGATGAGGGTGGTATTGAGGCTGATTGTTCTGATCAAAGTGAGAGTATGGTTGATGATTCAGAAGACAAGGAGTACCTAGTTAATAATGATGATGAGGTGGAAGAAATAGAAGTTGATATGAGAGACTTCAACGCTTATGTAGATGATGATGAAGAAGAAGAATATGTGGGCATCCTTAATTCTGGACTGATGGTGTTAGAAATGAAGTGGATTATGAAGATGAAATTGGTGATAACCTTAACTATGAATCATTTGATAGTTTAACGGATAAATCAATGGAAGATTTTGAAACAAGAAGGAGCAAGAAGCTAAGGAAATTAGGCATTAACAAAAGGTTTGGATTTTTGGAAGATTATGCGAAGTATTAAATGCAAAAACTGTTGAAGGGAGGGAAAAGCCAATCATCTCATGTTTGGAATATCTTAGGGAGTATTTGATAAAGAGAATAGTGAATGTGATGAAGGTACAACAACAGGGTAAGGTCCCCCTAACACCAAAGATAACAGAAATTTTAGATGAGATTAAGAAGGCTGCAGCTCAATGCACTGTGAAATGGTGTGGTGATAGTAGGTGGCAAGTATAAGGGACTCTTGGGTGGTATGTTGTGAATGTTGAACAAAAGGTTTGTACTTGTAGGAGGTGGAAAATCTGGAATCCCTTGTAAGCATGTTGTAGCTGTTAACTGGGAAATGGATGTACACAAACAACAGGTTGGGCCACCTGAGGATTGGGTAAATCCATGCTACTATTTGGATACTTGGAAAAAGGCTTACGCCTACAAGGTTTGTTCCACCAGTGGTCCCAACCTCTGGCCAATGTCACCAGTTCCAACAACATTGACCCCTTCACTTCACCACAAACAAGCTGGCAGACCAAAGAAGAAGAAGAGAAAAGACCAAGTGGAGGTTGAAGATAACATGGAAAAGCAAGGAAAACTGACAAGAAAGGGTAGGACTGTAACCTGCAATAATTGCAATAGGAAGGGGAATAATTCAAGAGGCTGCAAGGAGCCAAAGAAAGGAATGGCAGCTGATGGCAATTCTGCAAATGATAAGGCAGCTGATGGTGGTTATGTAGGAGATGTGGAGGCTTGATGGTGGTTCTATAGCTGATTTGGAGGCTGGATACTTTTGAAGGGCTAGATTTTTAATACCTTTTGTTGTGTTTAATCAGCCGTTTGTTTTAAACAATACTTATTAACTTATTGGTTGTCTTTATTAGGTTTGATATGCTAAACTACCTTGGCTTATATTTATGCCACCATTTTGGTAATTGTTAGGATCTTAGTTTGATATTGTTGTGAATGTTTAAGATGAAATCAATGAAAGTGGATAAACATGTATGAATAGTGCAGCGGAAAAAATAAACTTTGAATTCACAACAATAGGAAGATTGCTTTCACAAACATCCTTTTATAAATTTATGAATTTACTTATGCATGAACGATTACAAACTCCCCCTCAGCCTAAGATCACTCTGATTTGCTCATACACAAAATGTCAAGGTGAAGTGTTGAATAGAACAGTACACGCACATTATATTTATAGTACAGAGCAAACCGCTGAGCATCTTATGCTGATGTCACATTGAAAGTGACATGTAACAAACTAAAACAAACTACAACATCTGCTAAGCTAAACACTGCTATAAACTATATAATACAACGCCTGATAGTAAGCACTGATGAGACATCCTCTGTTGGGCTTCAGCAGAGCTTTGCCTTGACAGACCTTAGCTTTAGCAGAGCTTTGCCTTGGCAGACCTTAGCTTTAGTCTTTAGCAGAGCTTTGCCTTGGCAGACCTTTGAGTCTTCATCATAGCTTTGCTAGGGCAGACATTTGACCTTTGTCTTCAACAGAGCTTGGCTTCAACAGATGTTCATTTATTTTAAGGATTAGAGGTTGTAGAATATTTGGCTTTGTATCATCTGTTCTTTTTGTAAGGTTCAATTTCCAACAGTAATGTAAGACCTTAATAAAACTCGCTTGGTCCTCCGCCTTAACATCAGTTATATAACTGTTGAAACGCCCCACGTGCTTGGCACGTGAGGGTATTTTGGTCCTTTCACCTCGATTTGATGTCTACTTTTTTTAAATTGCACACTATAGTCCTTTTATATCAGTTGATACTTATTGCTTTTACGCTTTATTACAAATTGGTCATCACTATTACTTTTGCGTTTTATTACAAATTGGTCATCACTATTACTTTTGCGCTTTATTACAAATTGGTCATCTCTATTACTTTTGTGCTTCATTACAAAATGGTCACTCTTATGTACGCGCTTTATTATTCTACATCCACTTGTTTGTTGTTGCGCTTTATTACAAAATGGTCACTATTTACAATTTTGTTTACCACACCCATTATACCTTTGCACAACCAAAATTGATCAATTTCATTCAACTAGTATTTGGTCGAATTACATACATCACTATTTACATTACAATCAAACTAACAACATTGCAAATTGTAACCCTAACATAACCAACAATACTAAAATCAAGGTGTTCTTCCATCTTAGTACTGTCTGTAGTTCATCCCTTTCTTGATCCGCCCTATTTCTTGCTTTCGGTCCATGATGTGCGAACAACGGCTAACTTTCCACATCGACAGGTTGCCATCTAGGGTTCCTAGATAAAGATGTGAGAGAGGAGGAACAACAGTCGATACTTTTGAGGGAAAAGAGGAAGAAAATGTGGTTTTTTAATGGGCTGGAGTGAAAGGAGCAAATTACACTCACGTGCCAAGCACGTGGGGTGTTTTACCAAAGTTATTTAACTGATGTTAGGGCAGAGGTACAAGCGAGTTTATTTTTTGCAAGTTTTGGGACCATGCGTGTAATTAGTGAACCCTTAGGACTAGGTCTACAATTTTTGCAAACCACAGGGACCAACCAGGCATTTAATCCTATCTTTTTTACAAAATTTATACCTGTTAGAGCATTGTTTTTAAATACTATGGATCATGATTTATCCTAGGTCACTGATCCTTAATGGATGGTGTAGGTAGTCTGAGGATCAAGGATCCTTATTACTACCTATGTTGACTAGCAACTGTTTCCTACATTTTTTAACTTGTATCCATAGGTACTTGACGTAGTGGACTTGGTCTAAGCTGGAATCTCGCTGGATATGCTTTGAATAAGGCACGTGCAGAAGATGAGTTAGCCGTTATGGATGATCATGGGGACTTCCTCTTTTTTTCGTTTAGTTAGTTAGTTAGATAGTTTCTAATTATATGGAGGGGATGCTGAGTTCATTAGGAAGATATTGGCACAACTTGCACAACTGGCTACACTTGAATACTCTCTAAAACACACTAGTACTTGCATTGAGCTTGATCATCATCCAAAGTTGTAATCTTTTTTGGTGACCCGTAGTTTCCATCACCCGAGGTTTTTAATGTCGGAGCTCTTCTAAAGATCAAGGACTTTTTCTTCGTATAAAGCATCGTGTTCATTGCCATTTACATTTCATATTCGATCATACAATTGTTCAACCTTTAAGCACACTACCTCACAAATCCGATTTGGTTACATTATCCTTAATAAGATTTTTGACCAAAACAATTTGGCGCCCACCATGGGGCAAGTGGTGCTTCAATTCTAAGAATTTTCATTCATTTCCATTCATTTCCATCAACTTCATGGTCTCTCAGGGAAAGCTACTTCAAGTGCCATGTTGGCGGTTACCACATCTCAAACCACAATGCCTTTGCCTCCCATTCCCCCAACATTTCAGAAGAATGTTGAAAATGCTCAGAAGAAGACATCATCCGTCTTCACAAGATCAAAAACTTATACTGCTACTAACAATGATGTTTCTGTTTTGATGTTGTAGATGAAAAGCTACATGGAGCAGCAAGACAAAACCAGCCAGAGGATCCTATGCGAAATTCATGACATCAAGAAGCAGAAGATCAGTCTCTACTGATGCCTAGGTCATTGGATTTCTCTACTCCATCATCAACAACCCAACATTCTAAAGGACCCACTTTAGGATCCTCCAACCTTCAGCATGGATCTAGCAATGACTATGCCTCAAGGATCCTACTTCCAACCTCAAGGATCCTCTATCCTTCGGCAGGGATCACTGGAGACGACTCAGCCTCAAGGATCCTACTTTCAACCTTAAGGATCCTCAGCTCGGTTCAAGGATCCATAGATTACTCAACCAGACCTTCAGCACCAACGCATCATGGATCCAACATCTTTCAGGATCAAGGATCCTCAAGGAGTCAACCATTTAAAAGCTTTGAAGTCCATGATGGGGACTTCATTCCAATGCAAACCATCGCTTCCTCAAGCCCTACTGTGCCAGCAGACATAAATTATCCCCAATACACTTCTGGAATGCCACATTCAAACCAAAGCAGAGGTAATAATTTCCATAACACCTTTATGGATACTAATTATGGTTTCACGTAGGATACAAGTATTAGTCAGGCCATGGCTAGGGAGTTACAGAGGCTCAAGGATATGATATCCAGCGTTCCAGGAATAGTTAAGCCTATTCCCCAAATCCTGGATGGAAGTCATAAGGTGTCTCGTTTTGCGCCACCCATATGCAAGGCAAAGATTCCAAAACGCTTGCAAACACCCAACATGAAGTTGTATGACGGACAACTGATCCATATGAACACGTGGTATATACGGGGAGAGGATGGAGATAAACCCCATTCCTAAAAGGTTAAAGAAGCTTGCTTGTGTAAGGGCTTCAGATTCACACTTACTGGATCAACACTCAAATGGCTGCTAAGTCTTCCTCCCTACTCCGTTACTTCATTCTCACATTTAGTTAACCTATTCAAAATCAGTTTTCATGTAGTAGAACTTTTAAGAGGCTAAATAGTGACTTGTATAGGATAACCCAAGCTCGTGATGAATCCCTAAGGGATCATGTTACCAAGTATGGAAGAGAGTCCTTAGAAATCCCGAATCTAGATGTTGCAACTGCTGTTGAGGCATTTAAAATGGGATTACAAAAGGATTCTCCATTTTGCGATGACCTTGTCATGACCCTTTGCAGGAACTCGGATGAAGTAAGAAACAGGGCTTTGAGATTCATCTGGTTAGAGTATGATAATAGAATACAAGACAGGCTCACTGGTTCAAAAAAACAGGAGTACAATGACAAGAAACAAGGATCCTTCTACAAGAATAACCGATCCAAGCCGTACTCCAAACCTGATAATCAAAATTTTCATGCAGTTGAACAAGATGACGATGAGGAGGAATATCCTCGAATATCTGAATATTGTTTTTTCTGTTAATAACAATGAATTAATGCTTGCCTTGCAGAACTTAGGTGAGAAAGCTAGGTGGCCGAAGAAGAATGAGAAGTCTCATTCCTTCAAGGGTAAATCCAAGTGGTGTGCATACCACGAAGACTTTGGGCATTTGACGGATGAGTACATAGCTTTAAGGAGAGAAATTGGATATCACCTTAGTAAGGGGCACTTGAAAGAGCTGTTGGGCAGGAAAAAGTCAAGGATCCGAGATCCTAAAATGTTCCAAAAAAGCTGATCCATCTCCGGCCGATGCGCCAATCAGCAACTTTATCTCCGGAAGATTAGACATCTGTGGAACCTCATTCTTGGCGGCAAAGAGGCATGCCAAAGAAACTAAGTTGGAGAATGGAGACAACCCTATTAGGACCTCCACTCTAACTCAACAGAAAATTATATCCTTTGATGAGGATGATCATGTTGATATTCAGGATACTCATCATGATGGCCTAGTTATTACTTTGTTTGTTGCTAACACTTTGTTTGCAGGATCCTCATAGATGGTGGAAGCTCTGTGAACATCATACAGCTTGATGTCCTGAAGAAGATGAACATCCCGGAAACATAAATAATTCTAAGATCATCAGTCCTTGTAGGATTCACCGGTGAAATGAAGAACACGCTGGGGGACATCAAACTCCCAATCTATATTGAGGGGGTAAACTCTGTACACAAATTTTGTGTTATTGACTGCTTGTCTTGTTGTAATTTTATCCTTGGCAGGCCCTAGATTCATGAAATGAAAGCTGTCCCATCAACCTACCACCAATGTGTAAAACTACCGATACCTTGAGGGGGTAGTGAAGATAGAAAGCGATCAGCAAGAGGCCAAGAATTGTTACACCTCTTCAATGAAACCGACATCATAACCAAGGGCGACATATCAATCGCAGCAACCTCCAAGGAGTGTCCTGGAGGCAGCAGAGCAAGACATCAAGGATGTAATGATGGATCCTCAGGATCCTGAAATCAAGGTCTTTATAGGATGCGAGATCCTTGACCATATAGAACAGGAACTAGTATCCTTCCCGAAAAGAAGAAAGTCTACCTTTGCTTCAAAACACGAGGATATGACATGTATATCTAAAGATATTATAACACATAAATTGGGAATTGATAAATCTTTTAGGTCAATTCATCAAAGAAGAAAATTTGCACTTGAAAGAAACCTCATCATCCAAAAGGAGGTAGACAAACTCTTGAAGGCAGGTATGATTAGGGAAGCTAAGTATCCAAGATGGTTGGCCAGTGTGGTGGTTATTCAAAAGAAAAATAGAAAGTGGAGGTATGTGTAGACTTTACAGATTTAAATAAGGCATGTTCCAAGGATCCTTTCCCACTACCACACATTGACTCCTTGGTGGATGCAATAGCTGGACATGAGTTGCTAACCTTTATGGATGCTTCCTCTGGATTCCAACAAATTCAGATGGAACCATCTAACCAAGAGGATACAACATTTATGACTCCTACTGGTATATACTGTTATATTGCGATGCCTTTTGGACTGAGAAATGCAGGTGCCACCTACTAAAGACTGGTGAATATGATGTTCTAAGAGCAAATACTACGGAAGTTTATATAGACGTCATGGTGGTCAAGTCCAAAAAAGCATAGGATCATCTCAAGGATCTTGAAGTGGCATTCAATATCCTTGATCAATACAACATGAAGCTGAACCCTTCAAAGTGCCACTTTGGTGTCAAAGCTAGAAATTTCTTAAGCTATATGGAGACAAAGAGAGGGATTGAAGCAAGCTTTAAGTAGATCAAGGCGATTGTGAATATAAAATCTCCTACCAATGTTAAGGATGTCCAAAGACTGACAGGAAGGATCGCGGCCCTAAACATATTCATTTCCAAGTCCTTAGAGAAGTGTACTGAGAAACATGAAGCGGCACTCAAAGCCCTGAAGCATTATCTATCTTCAGCACCAGCCCTAATGAAACTAGTGAGCCATTATCCTTGTACTTAGCTGTTTCAGGTAAAGTAGTATGTTGATGCAGAATGTCTATAGCCTACGTCTTAGGGTCATGTCATGTCGATGTAATAGGGCTACGCATTGTTGGATTATGATTTTGTTGAATGTAAAAGGCCACTTCGCATGAAGTGATAGTCACTCGTACGAAGTGCAACACACAATTCGTATGAAGTGCACACCTCGTACGAAGTGACAAGACCAACTCGTGCGAAGTGTACATGTCTATATATAGCCGAGTTGTAATCTTGAGTCATTAGCTGTTTGGTTGACTGTGAAGGTGAAGCCCTGTCCAGTTTGTCTCAGAATTGTAACACGTTGATCAATATTAATGAAACTGAGCATTTAAATAGTAATAATCATATGTCACTAGTTAATCATGGTTCCCGCACATATTGACTAGTAATCAAATTAGGTCCTGTGCTTATTTGGATGAGCCGATCCTACAAGTCAGAGCCTTGTGGCCTGATTTGAAGATGATTGATCAAGATTCAACCTTAGAGAACTTCTTATTCTACTCATTCTTCTTATTTTTCCACTTCTGAAATGAATTCATGGACAAAATGGACTAATTTTTAGTATAATATGTAAAATCTACAATAGACAAACCCTTGAAAGAACTATAGCAAAAACAACTGAAATCATGTCGAAAATTGCAAAAAAACGTGAAATTGTAAACACATCTCGCACGAACGGAACATACTGTCCACACCCTCAAATTCCACATGCGGGGTTTTACCGCGAGGCGTGTGACCGACCAGGATCTAGCCACTAATCATGTTGAACCAACCATTTAAAATAATAAAAGCATCAGAAGGTGAAATCGCTAGGGACTATAACCTTCGTGATTACGATCACGTTGCAAAGTTCAATTGAACTTTGACTGGACCAAATATGGTCAGAACCAAAAGTCAATCATGAAGCCAAACTGTTTGACTTTTAGCTCAAAATAGCTAAAATAATAAAAGAACTAGGAAGAGTACTTACTCATATTGAAGAACACTTTCGAAACTCAAGATAGGAGGCTTCCAAAGGCTGGAAACAAGCTCCAAGAAGGATAGAAAGAAGAACTTCACACTTTGATTTGAAGTGTTTTGAAGTGGTGTGAAAAAAAAAATGGAAGAATCATGGGGTATTTATAGTATTTTAGAATTAAGGAAGTGATGACAAGTGTCCTCAAGTGTGGATTAGTGTCCTAACATGTGTCAACACCAAATTAAGTGTGGAAAAATGAGTGCTAGGTGTCAAAAATTGGATATAGGTGGCAAACTTGGTGAAGAAGCAAAAATGTTCATTATTTTTCTTGACATTTTTGGCCCTTGGACTTGTATTTTCACTTGTTTGCCATTTTTAACCCCTTTAACCTAATATTTAAGTTATATAAAGGTGTTAAGAAGACATGTGTAACTTGGATTTTTCCCAAAAATGTCGTGGATGTCGGTTCGTTCGGTTGTACGGTTACGCGTTTCGCAAAAATGCGTAAAACGATTTAACGAACATGAAAATGAGCAAAATTGTGCGACGATGACATTTTTGCATTCTCATCAATAAAATACAAGATTTTATTGAATACAATAATATTTGGATTGATACACGTGGTTCGTATGTTGAATACGGACCAACAAACTTTCACAGTTTGACGAAAATAGTCCCTAGACTTGTATAAGCGTGTCTTTGTCATATCTAACCCTTCAAAACTTATATCTAAGTTATGTAAAGGGTATTTATGGTATGTATAGCTTATGTCCATTTTTCTGAGTGTACGTCGCGTTAAACTGGCTGCGTATGAGTGTCAGTTAACGAATTACTTTCACAAATTTTTTTTTGAGGGTTCGAAATCGTGCAAGAAATTGAAATTGTGCAAATGTCTTAGATAATTATACAAATTTCGAAAATAAGACACAGGTTTCATTGAATTCGAAATTGTTTGTAATTCTACAATGATTGAAAGGGCACAAATGTCACACCAACGCTGTACCTACTTACCTGCAAAGCATGCAACTACGTGTTAACAATAAAGTTGGCGAATTCAAAAAATTTGAGTCTAGTAAAAGTAAAGTTCACAACGTTTTGATTTAAGTATGACTCTGGTAGCAAACCCTCGTCATATGACTAAACTGTGTACCGAATGGTGATGTTTTGTTCGTGCCATCAATAATGTCTATCAACATTAAAGCAAGAGTGAAGGTTAGAAGTTCATGCCGGCCTCCAGCATGGTGTGAGGTTTGTCAAACCTAATAGCGGTATCAACTAATACCCGCGTATGCCCTCCCGACAATCTAATTGATAAAATGTAGGAACTTTCATGATAGACTTTCGTTTAGTCTAAATGTACTATCCACCTCCAGTGGATAGCATGTTTCAGTGGTCCACACAAGGGACGCGCGCGTAGCCCAAAACACGGATACCGTAAAAAGTGTTGTCCCAAACCAACGCATGCTTTTAGAAAATAGTTGTGAACTCACCTTAGTATGCTCGGTATTAAACTTGAAAGGTAATCAGGAATGTCAACTTTGTCCTGATATGTTTACAGTTTCAATTAGTTCAATTTATGAATTCCTACACGTAGTCTAACACATAATCACCGAATCACGTTGTCGTACAAATTACACGTTTGAGGATGTTAGGGTGGGTGATCGCCTAATTCCATATAATGCATTTATAGACACCCGTTAACGTTTCTAATAACATACAACACTTTGTTGCAACATATAATCATATTTATCACGTTCACAAATACTTTCAGCTTAATGCAGTTTCATGTCAGTTTTAAGGCAGTTTTCAGACTTTATTTAAAATACTAAAAGAACTCATAAAATTATGATATTTTAAAAAAAGTACCATTTAGTTCCTGAATACTTGTGTATTTTTTCAGACATGAATCTTTACACAAAAATCACTAAAAATCATTCTCTACACCTAGGTCTGATCTACAACTTTCTGATGATAGTTTACGCCATTAATCATTTAAAAATCCTCGTTTATTCTTTTTACGAAATTCCAGTTGGAGATTTCATGACCTCCCAGAAATTCCTACAGTAAAATTTTGAGATCATAAATCAATTCCTAAATTAAGTTATGACACTCGTAGTAGGCTACAAATTCTGACTTAAAACACAGCCTGAACCTTTGACACGAAATAAATCATTTAAAATTCCAAACGACTTCGAAAAATGTGATCCCAGTGGAGTTTGAAAGGTATTTCCTGAAAGTTCATCATGAACTCAAGAAACAATGGATTTCATTAAGTTTTGACCTCGTTACAACCAACAAAAGTCGGATGTAAAGATTTGGACAAAATCTGTTTACTTCCAGCTCTTCCCAAAAACATGTTTATGATCTTGTTTACCCCAAATCTGACCTGTACATCACGCATAACCCCAAATGCATCAAATTAAACAACCAAGTATCATCAATATCATGTTATAGTCAAAACCCTAGTGTTTAACTCATGAGAAACATCAAAATTGATCAAGAAAACTTACTTGTAAGCGTTAAAGGGTATTGAAATCGATTAAGCAAGCCATCTCTTGAAAGATCCAAGCAACAAATAAAAGTGGAATGGTGTTTTAAACGCAAAATTTCGAAATGGTGGAGGTGGGGCTGGCATATGTATTTGGGTATTTAGGGTTAGGTTATGTATTTTTTTAATTAATTAAAACCCATGGGTAGGCCTTTTGGTGGGCTTTTGTAACTTTTGATTGCCCTTTCTATCTAACACAAGCCACCAAACCATTTTTACTAATTTTTAATAGCTCAAGTCTATAAAAATAAAACCTACTAGTTTGTTTATAAAAATAAATATTTTTATAACGCTAGATCATACAAAAACGCACATTGTTCGCAATTACGAGAAGCAACTAACAAGTAGTCCACGAAATCAAATAACATATATTCCACTTAGTTATATTATTATTTCTATGTTTGCAATACTATTTCCATTTTCCCCAACATTCGGGGTCAGACTTATGTGCAGTTTGTTAATTTGGTTGATTCACCGAATTATTGTTACGTGAGTGTTCGTGTACTAACTGACACACTTAACCAACCAATATGAAATGCTATAATGAATGTTTTAAGTCATGTTAAAGATAACGGAGTTGTGCTGATGGAGTTAACTTGAAAAATCTAAGTTGTCACACATACACTTCGCACGAAGTGAACGTCCATACACTTCTCATGAAGTGAACGTCCACTTCGCACGAAGTGACATTTTGTTAAACATTGTTTTACCACTTTGCACAAAGTGAGTACCAGATCGTACGAAGTGATTAAAATATGCTTTTGTAACATTACAATTTAGTTTGCACAAAGTGTCACTCCACACAAACCCCATTTTGCACAAACTAATCTTTGTTCAAATTTTTCGTATATATGGAGAACGAATTCTTCAACGCGTTCGCTTCATCCGTCCGCAGCCGCCCAAACCTTAAATTTAGATAACGAAATGGGCATGATGACTAAGCCACCCAAATTGATATATCTGGAAGATTATAAGGGCTGGCATGAAGATTCACGATTTGGGTAAAACTATCTCGATTATTGGTACGCAATAGAGGAAGGGTATAAGATTCCGACGGGAGAGAATGGTTTAGAGAAAGGAATAATGTAATATAATGAACAAGAAAAAGCTTTATTCTCCTGTGAAATGAAGATGATGAATATTTTACAACAGACAATTAAGGAAGATATTTTCACGCTGTTATAGCATGAAGATTACGCTCAGTCCATCTGGAATGCGTTCAAGGTTAAATTTCAAGGAAGTGCACTGATGATTAAGAGCAAGCAAGCACTGCTGAAGAAAGAATTCGATATCTTTCAATCATTAAAAGGCAAGTCGATGAAATAGATGATTGAAAGGCATTGTCACCTCGTAGTCCAAATGAAACGGTTGGGAGTTAACAAAGCTAACGAAGAGCTGGTATTAAGTTAGCTGATGCATTGCTAGAGGGCGAATGGTCAGCCTATCTCATGATTCTAAAGAATAGTCTTGACTACAACAGCACGTTGAGTCTCGCAAAGTTTATTGAGAAGCTTGAAGGTCATGAATTGGATTTACAAAAGATGGCAAAATCTAGAAGTGCACATGCACAACAAGATGTTAATCTGTACTTTAAAGGAAATGCCATTAGCAATAACCAAAGCCTGAAAATCAAATGGCTTTCAGTGCTAACAACTCGTCAAATACTTCAACAAACAATTCAAGCAGTAGCATCGAGTTTACCTCATTTCCGAGCTATGATCCGAATACTCCTAGTACTTCGTAGTCGTCCCCGAGCTCTAACAACTACAAAAGTAGCCCGAACAACCAATCAAATCAAAATCAGAGGATTCTTCAGTGCAACATAGCTGTGAACTTGGCAAATGCACAAGACTTCACTGAAAATACTGCTAAGCAACATATGGCTCTACTCGCATCCTTGCTTAAATCTTATGAGAGCCTAGTAGCCGGTAAGATCGGAAATCCTGACATGACTAAAGATGATTACTATCAAATCAACTCTGAAGAACTGGAATTAGAAGACATCAAATGGTGTATGGCTAGTATAGTTAGAAGAGCTCAGGGCTTCATGGAAATAACAGGGCGTAATAGTTTGGGAGGACCAGATGGTAAACTAGGATTTGACAAGGCAAAGGTGACATGTTTTAAATGCCGAGAAAAGGGTCACTTTAACCAAGAGTGCCCAAACCGAGAAGTCCAGGGTAATCACAATCCGTTTGCTGGTGATTACTACAAGAAAGCCATATATCACAAGACTCCTCCTCCTCAAAGTTCATCAAAGCTTATCACTATTGAGGATGGTTCGGCAAAAGCTAACAAAGCACTCGTGGTGACTCAAGAGGACAAGGGATTTAATTGAAATGATTATATTCCGAAAAAGAGAGTTTGGCATTACTTGCTGAAATAATAGAAGAACCAACGTTTGATGAGGTTGTCGAGGAAAGTTCGAATGAAGAATGTGAGATTGTGTTTGATGAAATGCCTGATAATAGTGCTGAAGAATATGCTGAAGCGATTTATTATGAACATTGTGCTGAGGAAGACATATATTTTTTTTTGGGTAAAGGGTTTACCCCGGTAAATATTATATCAATCAACCAAAAATAACAAGTGAGGCAGACAGAAACCTCAGTTCTCAAGTATGACAAGCCATACTAGAGTTCAACGAGCAATCATCCTACAGACGCTAGACACCAATTTAACAAGCACGTCACTCGACAATACACGTAACACTAAGTTACAAAAAAAACACATGTAACACCATTATTCATATTCATCATCATTTATCAGCAACCCTCTAGGAAGTCTCCATTCCTGTAGAAGATCTCTAGTGTGAGTCGTGTCCTTAAATTTCATCAAATGTAGCTTCATCCGAACTGTTGTTAGAATAACCTCAATGAGTTGATCTGCACTCCTTTTTTTCCTAGAAAACAATCTCTGGTTTCGTTCCTGCCACACGAAGTAAGTTGCCGCACTAACAACAAGCTTTCCAATAACATGAGTAGCATGCTTTGAATTCGCATATTGCACCAAATGATCAAAGATCCTTTCCCACTTGTTTGGCAGCGATCCCATTCCTGCTTTATCTCGAATACCATTCCAAACCTGAGCAGCATATAAACACTCGAAAAAAGGTGGTCATGGGAATCCAGACCAACCATGCACAACGAACAGCACATGAGGTTATAATTAGTACTACCCGCCGAAGACCATCGACTCATGACATCCTGCGTTTTTAGTTTTTTGTTCACAAGCAGCCACATTAAAAAAGAATGACGAGGAATAGATTGGGGATACCAAATAATACTCGCCCATGGGACTTCACTCTGGTGTAATCGAAATTCATCCCACCCTATAGCGGCACTGTAGTTCATCTCATTTCCTGATCTAGTTCTCCACACAACTCTATCATGAAAACCCGGGTTCAGTATGATTCTTGGCATGTTTCGAAGAGCCGGAAATCGGTTCACCCACTCGGTCGGCCATCCCCATTCCCCATGGTCACATACATCCGCAACCTTCGAGTTCATATAGAACCCAGCATTCGATATCATACGTGGCGTAATAAAAGAATTCAAAGGACATATCTCATCCCACTTATCAAACCAGACTAGTGTTTTGTTACCATCTCCTAGTTTAGTCCATACATGATGTTGAATAATCGGCCTTAGCTGTAACATTTTCCTCCAGCTCCATGTTATGTTATTTCGGATTGGTAAGTCCCAAAAACTTCGATCTCGTATACGATATGAATGGATCCACTTTACCCAAAGAGACTCTCTATGTGTAAGAAGACTCCATACATGCGCAACCATAAGCGCTTTATTCATATCCCCAATCCTTCGAATACCCAAGCCACCCTCTTGTTTAGGAATACATTTCCAACTCACCTTAGCTTTCCCTTTTATGTTATTTCCTTGCGCCCACAAAAATCTTCGCATTTTTTCTTCCAGATCATAAATGATGCG
Organism: Scalesia atractyloides; assembly: GCA_947069175.1. Taxonomy (NCBI): domain Eukaryota; kingdom Viridiplantae; phylum Streptophyta; class Magnoliopsida; order Asterales; family Asteraceae; genus Scalesia; species Scalesia atractyloides. The sequence goes on from CAMTDV010000001.1 coordinate 37,257,339, forward strand.
CTTTGGTAAAATAAAAACCGACGCCCAATATATATGCATAGAAGACAGGACCGACCGAATCAATTGAAGTCTACCCGCAAATGACAGACTCTTATTTTTCCAATCGGTAATTCTTGAATCCATACTTTCCACAAGTCTCTTACAATCATTGTAAACAAGCCTGGTAGATATAAGGGGAACTCCAAGGTAGCGAACTGGAAACATACCCTCATCAAATGGGATGATGCTTCTAATTCGGTCTTTCACTATGTCCGGAACATTACCAAAGAAGACCGTACTTTTAGTCATACTAGGAACAAGACCTGACATGTTCTTAAATAAATCTAGCGCCTCCAAAAGCACTTTTGCTGATCTATGATCGCCCCGGGAAAACAAAAACAGATCATCAGCAAAACAGAGATTAATTATTCGCTGATTTTCACACTTATTATGGTACCTTAATTCAGCTGACAAAGAACTCTGTTTTTGCAAAAGCAATGTAAGAACCCCCATAACCAACGTAAAAAGGTACGGAGACATTGGGTCTCCTTGTCGTAAACCCCGTTGCCCTTTAAAATACCCATACAGATTACCATTTATAGCCAAAGAGAAGGACGTGGATGTAACACAAACCATTATCCACTTCACCATTTTCCGATCAAACCCAAAACCTAGCAGAATCTGTTCAAGAAAGTTCAAGTCTACCGTGTCATAAGCCTTTTGAATATCCACCTTAAAGGCACACCTTGGTGGCCCCTTATTATGATGATAGTTATGCATTAACTCCTGTGTTAAGAGGATATTATCAGAAATCCTTCTACCCGGAACAAAGGCTGACTGGTTGATGCTCACAATGTCACATAACCCTTCTTTTATACGATTTGTAATAATCTTGCTGATACACTTATATAGTGTGTTACAACAAGATATAGGACGATAATCCGTAATGGAAGATGGTGTACTAACCTTAGGGATCAAAAAGAAATTATCGTATGATTAAGTTGACGGAGTAGTTTACCATTTTTAAAGAACTCCTGTACCACACTGCAAACATCTTTCCCAACTACATCCCAAGACTTTTTAAAGAAGACCGAGGTGTAACCATCAGGACCTGAAGCTTTATTTCCATCAATTGAAAACATTGCCTGTTTAATTTCATCATCTGTAACAATCCTAACCATAGCAGAAGCTTTGTCAACCGATAAGACACTATGGAATAGATCAGGCGTAGGATGCAAATTTATACTTCCAACACTACCAAAAAACTGGGTATAATGCTTCACCATGACCTGCGGAACCGACAGTCCTTCGTGTAGTGTACCGCTACCGTCTCTTACCGAGAAAATTCTACTCCGATGATTTTTTGCTTTGACAGTGTTATGAAAGAACTTTGAGTTCTTATCACCAAGCGAAAGCCATTCTAACTTAGATTTTTGCTGCAAAAAAGAACACTCATCAAGAACCGCTTTCTTATACGCTTGAAGTACTCGACTATGTTTAGCCAGAAGCTCATTGTTGAAAGGATCATTATCAATAGCTAGCTGGTTGTCATCTAGATCCTTTCTCATCGTCTTAACCTTCTCATGCAGATTACCCTGCATATACAAGAGTTTCCTCATCGGGTTTTTTTAACGATTTAAGCTTTTTAACAATCTGAAACATACGATAACCCTGAATGTCCATATTCCAAATCGTTGTAACTTCATCCATAAAATCCTTTTTATCGGCTACCAAATTCACAAACTTAAACGGCTTAGGTTTTCCCCTAGTCACATTAGGCAATTTTAAGATACACGGAGTATGATCTGATATTCGGTACGGGAGAAAACATGCTGCCGCATTAGGGAAGGTATCGATTAATTGCATATTCCCCAATATTCGATCAATTTTCTTGACAATGATACCCTTTTGCTGCTTATTCGTCCACGTAAAATGTAAACCCGTTCGATTGACATCAAACACCTCTATCTCATCAATACACTCCTTAAACTCCCTATTCCCAATACTAAAAGTAGATGGCCCTTGAGCTATATCTTCATGAAACAAGGAAGAATTAAAATCCCATGATAACCCATGGTTTATCATGCATATAAGAATGATGAACACGTAAATTCTGCCATAGCTCCCTTCTTTTTTGTAGTAATTGTCAGCATAAACAAACGAACAAAAAATAGACTTTTGATCGAGTTTAAACATGATCTGAGAATGCACAACCTGATCTGTTTTGGATAGGATCATAACATCCACAATGTTAGCGTCCCACCCTACCATAATACGAGTACCTTTCTCACAACAATCAGCATTAGTCGCCCAGCTCCATGACCAGCAAACTTTCTTACAAACATTATAGACATTAGACGAGTCAACATGAGTTTCCATAATTGCACACACTTGAAGATGATTGTCCAGCACCACCTGGCGAACCTCCTTTTGTTTGAGGGGGTGGTTCAAACCCCTTATGTTCCAAGAAGCCAAACTACCCATGGACACTAGTATCACCAGGTGTGCTTGCACCCTCAAAATTTTTATTTTCCACTTTCTGATCCATAAATTTTGGATATCACCTAAGAGCTCCTCGACTTCAACTGCATCCGCAATTACTTCCTCCGAATTGGTATTTTTATTTTGTTGATTACCCTTTGAAGTTATACCTTCTATTCCACCAAATTCATTAGAGTGATGGCCCTCCTTTTGAAGCACAGCAAACGGGTTAGAGATAGGCACTTGGTTTTTCGGTTGCACTTTCCCATCAGCCTTGGACTTAGACTTTACTACCGGACGATACACAAACTTCGGCTTCTGATTCTTAACATGCAGCCCTTGAGTGATCCCTTTCCTACTCTTCGACGATACCTCCTGAAAATCATCATTATTTTTCATCTTATCATCCATCAGCACCGGGCTTTGTTTCTTTGGGCACGAGTTATCATCATGACCAAACACGCAACATGTTGAACATCTCAACGGTTCCCAATCATATTCGATTTTCACCTCCGCTTTAGAGTATCCCTTTCCATCAAGTGCCGGGATTGCAACCGTAACGACTCTCTTTAATTCAGACCCTGCTTGAACATCAATTAACGCCCTAGCATAACTACTTCTTCCCCATGAATCTACACACATTGTTGTTGTATAAGAATCCAGCAACTTTGGAACACCTATTTTCGATGCCAGTAAACTCAACCCGTCCTCCGTAAACGCAGCCAACGGTACATCATGCATCTTTACCCAAACCGGTATAGATGTTATATCCTTTTTCTCAACCATAACATCAGGAGTCCATTCATTAAGAATAATTGGAACATTTCGTATCATCCATGGCCCATCTTCCAGTAGCTGTGCCATCCCTTTTTTTGTTTGAAACTTAAAGAAGAAGAACCCCTTTGCATTCATCATCATCCTGGATAAACCATACTTCGACCAATTATTTTTAACAAAATAGTCTACCACCGGAAACGCTAAGCGCTTTCCCAAAAAATATCCATAAGGAGTGTTCGAATATCTATCATTAACCTGCTTTACCGATGATAATGGGATGACAACATCTGCCCCATCAATTATTTCATCAGTTTCCAAAGGCCTAAAATTAACCTTAATGCCATCACTATTCTGCTGCACAACTCTAGCAAACGAAAGAGGTTCTACAATCTTAGTGGTCGTTACCTTCATGGACTCAGATGATGAAACACCACCATCCGAATTAGCTGCACTATCCTCCAAATTACCATGCAAGTTAGCCCCTTTATCCAAGATGTTTTCCGAGTTCACTCTATCCGAGGACTTCTCCTTAATATCATTCACCAAAGGTACCGCACCCGTAATCTTGTTTCGTTCATCAATGGCATTAAGCAGCCTCGGATCCGAGTTCTCCTCTTCCATTAGTGAGTTAGTAACATTCCCTCTACGGGCCAGCTTAGGGTTACCATCAATATTCAGCACACGGTTTCCAAAACCCTTATTAGGTAACGGGAATTTGCCTCGATCAACATGCACATCAGGTTTCTTACGTTCATCCATGCCAGATTTAACAACTCTCTCCTTGCTCAGTTTTGGATACCCATCATCATTTAGAACTTCATCTCTCTCCATTAGCACGTAAAACTCACAACCATGCAAACAACCACAGCAACCACACAACCAAAAAAGAACTGAAAAGAAAAAAACCCTACCTCCAAAACCCTAGAATCCGTAATCAATCCTTAATCGATTAGAAAGCTTGTATCAATCTAGCTAGATTAACATCCGTTAACCGCGATCAACACAATCTTTATAATAAATCAGAATCTCCTACCAATTCCCAGGTCGACGATTATCAATAAAAAACACAAACCCTAACTTGATCGGATCTTCTTGATTATAAACATTGTATGTAGATGATAATCAACAATTATATCTGATCACAAAACCTATAATCAGTAGAGGAAAATCAGTTAGGGTTAAGATGAAGAATTCGCCAAAATCGCCATAGGAGGAGAGAGAACGGGTTAAGATGAAGAATTCACTCTATCCGAGAATTCGCCAAAATCACCAAGTTGGTTAGAGTTGTGAAAACCTTATGAAGACATATTTCATCATGCTTTTAAACACGTGATTCCTCCTGATGTTTATAATTTTTTTTTGCAGGTTTCTTTGGAGGTTCAAGCCAATACATATGCGCATCAAAGACAGAAGAATCCAAGAAGCCAGTGGAAGAAATTATTGATGTCACAAAGGAGATAAACGGAGAGAATCTGAAGGAAATAGCTGACAAAGCCATGATGGCTCAGTTATAAGAGGTAGTTCCTGAGAAGAGTCAAGAAGTAAAAGAGTCGGTTAATGAGTCAATCAAAGAAGAGATTAAGGTTGTAATCAAAGAAGTCGAGAAACCATGCACGAGATGCCTGAAGCCGTGCAAGGAGTGCTCAGAAAAGGATTTAAAACTTGAAGAACTGAAAAAATATACTGACAACTTGACAAGTGACTTAAGAGACACTAAAGTTGCTTATGATAAACTTAGTAAATCAATCAAACAATTTAAAGAAGTCAGTAAAGAGGACTTGGCAATAAAATCAATGCTAAAAGCTACAGTAATGGATAAACAAATGGCAATTAATATTCATAGAGACACCATTGCTAAACTAAAAACTTAACTTGAAGCCATAAAAATTGAGTCTGAACGGGTTAACAAATTGTTGATTAGTTACTCAACGTCCTCATATGTAATTGATCATATTCTTCCACAACAAATTGAGAAAACCAAACAGGAAGAAAATGAATCTAAAAATAAAAACAAAGGTCTGGGTTATAATAAGTGTCCACCCCTAATGTGGAACAATTATGCTAAAAGATATCCAGATGGGTTGGAAAAGGCGCTCAATTTAAAGCTAAACACTGAACAAAAAGAAGATGAGCTGCTAGAAAACATTGATGTGACGTATGAATGTACATCAGATGTTGTGAAAAACGTTGTTGAAAAAGTTTTAGGAAATGAATCTGATAGCAGTGATTTTGAAAGTGTTGAGTCAAAATTTAAAAAGTCTGAATCAAGTTCTCATTCTGAAAATGAAGAAAGTTTTCATAAGAATTACATTTCAACATCAGAAAACAGTCTGAAAGATGATCCTATTGTGGTAGTCTACAAAATGAATGGATCGGACAAACTATATTCTGATGAGGAATTTCTGATTCAGAATGTAAATCTTGAAAAAGTTGACAAATTGTTCAAATTGGTCGAAGTTATTCTTTCTGATCTTGAAAAGAAAAATCCAGCCTACTATTCTAAACCTAAGAAAGTTTATAATAATTACCATTATAAGGTGTGAGGGGATCGGCTCTTCTCTTGTGAGCACCGTACCGATTCGACTCAGCTAACAGAGGTGGAATTCATTGCTAGCAAGTTGGACAAACAAACAATCAAGTATGCTGCTTAAACGCCTTTACTTCGTATATTAATAAATGTGAAAGTTACAGAAGAGTAAACAAATGAACAGGGCTTCGCCGTAGTCACACACCAACCTGCTATAACACAACACTCAAGCTCCACTATTTATAGGCCAACATGGCTTGCACAAGAGTGAGGGTGTAGGCTCGTACGAGCCATATACAATACACAAAATATGACATTATCTAAGCCCTATATACACAACCGACATATCCATGATTTAGGCGATAGACATTATGCACCAACAGACTCCCCCTTGGATGTTGCCGCTGTCTTGGATAGTCTTCAAAATTTTCTTCAAAATTCTTCAAAAATCCTTTGACATTTAACGTCTAAAGAAACGTTTCGGTGGCCTGCGACGCTCCTCAGATGATATCGGCGTTTGGTTTGTAGGAGAAGGACGATTGTACGTGTTGCCAAACCGAAAGCTTCTCAGTGATGCAATCCTTGCTCTCTCAGTAGTCCTTTCAGCATTCTTCTCTTTTTTCTACTGCTCTTTTTCTTCAAGCTTCCTCCATGAAGTTTTCCATATTTTACCTGCATGTATATCGTTGGCATAACAAACATTAACAATCTTCTGGAATTGTAAAGCTTGCTCTTTGTCCTTTTCTTCATATCTGATCTTCACATAAAATAGACATTCAATATCCTTCTGTGAACAGTTGACTAGCCACATTGGGTCTAGTACTCGAATACTGCCCATAAACCATATATACATTTGTGCGCAATGACGGATTCAGATAGTTCTTCTGTAATCTTCCAAGAATCTTCATCCGGTTGGACATAAATTACAGATTCGCATGTGCTCGAATCATAGTGCCACCATTTGAATATCTTATGAAAATCCTGTTCCATCCTGATCAAAGGCATATTCTATCACACCCCGATAAATCGATTACATCAGAGTTGGCGTGACTGGACTGGTATCTTCATTGCACAGCGGAAGTATTATGGTGCTAAGACTTCTAGAAAATGAACGCCGCTAAGTACTCGAATCCAAATGGTCCTCCTATTCCAATCGTGCCATAGTTTGAAAATGTAACCTGAGAAAGAAACATGCGAAAAATCAACAAAAAGTTGAGCTAGTTCATAGTTTGCTTGAAAAAGATTTGAAATAAATCTTTTGAAAAAAACCGGTTCGTGATATTTCAAAACGTTTGAAATGTCATATCGAGTTTTCCGTCAAAATGTTTTCTGTCGTAAATGTCATCAATATAGAAATCTTGCCATTGTCATATTTATAAACCAATATTTAAATCCTGGCCACTGTCCTAGGCCAATATTGAAAAACCCCGACCACATTTTCAAAGCATACTCATTTTTTGAGATTGACAATTTCACCCTGAGTAGGGATTGCATTAGGATGCTGCCTTAATACCCTTTCATTAATTGATTAAAATAATTCGTTATCATGACAATGCTTTGTTCGCTAGACAAGCTATTGTAGCCTTGTCTACCTTCCTTTGACTAGCATTTCACTTCACTTCTATTAGACTTTTGCTTTGTTCATTAGTATATGAACACACTTGGTTCTTTTTTTTTGTTGGAATACTGTATCATTTGGACCTTGTGTCTTTACTATATTTTTCTCACATGCCCACATTATAAAGTACATCGTATAGCGTTTGATTCTCATAAATAGTGTATTAACTTCTACTGAGATCGACTTGTTACTCTAACAATCAACTCTTCGGTTTCCACTCTTTCGATTTTGGTGGGGGTTTGAATATACGTAAATGTATATGTATAGTTCGCTGCAACTCGTTCGGATGAACGCTTAAGTCTCGATTGTCATCAGATGTCTTTGCGGTCATTTAGCTTGGTAATGTATTCACTCGCTAGCGTCGTCTTGTGATTTGACACTTTATTTATTGATTAACTCACGTTCATGAATCACTAAAGTCATAAAGTCATAGTGGAAGTTGTATTAACCTGCTCAATAGCTGACAGAAGGTTCACTCTACCTACACCACAACTGGCATAGATCTTTAAACCTGCTTAACCGCTCGTAGAAGTCATGATGCATGTTCAACAACTAGAAGGGAATTATGGTAACCTATTCAACAATTGACGAAGGTCGTGATAATGACACTAAGCAATCGACACGAACTGAATTTCGGGACGAAATTCTTTCAACAGGGGGAGAATGTGACAACCGGCAAATTTAGGCTAACATCCATACACGCTAGAATCTTACACGCATTGTGATCTTTAGTTATAGACTTAAATTTTATTAATTGGTCGTCTTATGAATAGCAAAGTCCATTAAAGTCACATCTTGCATTGGTAATTATTAGAAATTACGGGGTCATATACTAGTTAACCCGATACGCAAGAACACAGATGATGATTCAGATGACTAGAAAATTTACACATATTCATTTTCATGCATAAAATATTATAATATGCATTTAAATATGATTTGGTTTAACCTTTATATTTTTACGTGTGTATACATTTTTATAAAGGTTAACGATACGCAAACACGCATTTATGGGTATTTATATGTAAAAATTATATACACCTGACATGTGTGTATGTATATAGATATTAAAATCATATTTTTATGTTTTATTTTATGGAACTAAATTTTTTTTTATGTTCGATGCCAAGTATATACCACCCAATCACTCGTTTTTACCGAAATACACCAACCCGACATCGTGCAACACCACCCGAATACTACCCAATCACCCAACGCCAACCTCCATTTCCCGTCTTTTTTTAAAGAATTATGTTTATTTCTAGTCAACCTTTGAACTCCAATAATATGTAAATATTTTCAAAATATGTAGTTCATGGAATCTTAGATCTAAAAGTATGAACAAATATATAAATTTTTAAATTAAACGGAAACCCAACAAAAATGCATATTCATTTCTCGGGCATATTTGTTTACGGCCATTTAGAGTTAACCCACCTTAAATTTTCAAGTAATAAAGAAACACGATGATTTCTAAAAAAATAATAAATATTTATTATAGTTATTTGGAAACTATTTGCGTTGGTTCGCGGGTAACAACGAGTCATAGTTTTATGCACCCGAGCATTGATAATAAGGTTGGATAATATAAGGGTCACGGTTTCATGCATCACACATATTTATAAATATATTTTCTAGGACCATAAAACTATAACCAATGTTTCTTCGTGTTTCAAACATTTATTTTTTTTTCAAAGTTAACATGGATACATCTAGCTAGTTGGGTGATTTGATACATGCCAGCACGTATACTGCACACATTATATAGGCTCATAGTGTCTTATTGGATTAGACCACTTGTAGGTTGGGATTATATATTACTATTTGGACACTCGGATTTCTAGTTGCACGGAACGCAAATTTGTGAGTTCATAACCCCCCACTTTTCATGGTTTTATATTTTTTTATAAATGTTTTTGGGGAGGGAAAGACATGCAAGTTTTGACAAAGTACACAAAATTTCGAGAAACAAAAGGATCCATATTTCTAAACCATGTTACGAAAGGATTTCATTTAACTCAAATGGTTTACGAAAGGTTTATTCACAATATACCGGTTTTACAAAACACTCGCGTATTTTCGAAACATGCATGAGTTTCATGGATAGGGACGGGATTGCCCTAGTTACAACGGGACAGGATTGGTCCTGATTTTAGACCCAAACGGGCTTGGGCCATTTTCAATTGTGCGAGGCACAAAGACTCAGTGAGTTCATGTTCCCCCTTTTCCTTTTTAAAGGCTTTCCTGTTTTCTAACAATCGGGGGTGAAATACATGTTATGACATTTTATGACAAAAGGGGTATGTTTGCTACGGGTTTAAAGAACTATGATCAATGTGTGTAAGTAGGAATGACTTGGAATAACCATTAATCACGTTGTGACCAAAGGTGCAATGGTGTAGATCTACTGAGTTGGAGACACACTCCACTCCGGATAAAACAATGTCCTTTCAGAGTGCTTTGTGAGCCCTAGGAAATTCTGGATAAAACTTGTCCTTCCAGACGCTCCGGATAAAACATGTCCTTCTGGAGTTGCCCTGAATAAAACATGTCCGTTCGGGGAAGAAGTTGTCTCGGGTTGGTTATTTACTTACGACACATAATATTAGGGACTAGCTACACGCTGATAGATCCTTAAACTGTAGGAATAACAATAACATACCAGGATTTCAATATTGGCTTATGATAGTGGCCAGGATTTTAAATATTGGTTTATAACTATGAAAATAGCAGGATTTCAAAGTTGATGACAATTATGACAGAAAACTTTATGATAGAAAACATTTTGTTACCAGTTTACAAATACAACAGTTACATGCATTGGTTTACAAACATAACAGAGAACATTTTGATACCGATATACGCGATACGACATTTCAAATGTTTTGAGACACTATAATCTCACGAACCGTTTATAGTGTCTCAAAACATTTGAAATGTCGTATCGCGTATATCGGTATCAAAACGTTCTCTGTTATGTTTGTAAACCAATGCATGTAACTGTTGTATTTGTAAACTGGTAACAAAATGTTTTCTATCATAAAGTTTTCTGTCATAATTGTCATCAACTTTGAAATCCTGCTATTTTCATAGTTATAAACCAATATTTGGCCACTGTCATAAGCCAATATTGAAATCCTGGTATGTTATTGTTATTCCTACAGTTTAAGGATCTATCAGCGTGTAGCTAGTCCCTAATATTATGTGTCGTAAGTAAATAACCAACCCGAGACAACTTCTTCCCCGAACGGACATGTTTTATTCAGGGCAACTCCAGAAGGACATGTTTTATCCGGAGCGTCTGGAAGGACATGTTTTATCCAGAATTTCCTAGGGCTCACAAAGCACTCTGAAAGGACATTGTTTTATCCGGAGTGGAGTGTGTCTCCAACTCAGTAGATCTACACCTTTGCACCTTTGGTCACAACGTGATTAATGGTTATTCCAAGTCATTCCTACTTACACACATTGATCATAGTTCTTTAAACCCGTAGCAAACATACCCCTTTTGTCATAAAATGTCATAACATGTATTTCACCCCCGATTGTTAGAAAACAGGAAAGCCTTTAAAAAGGAAAAGGGGGAACATGAACTCACTGAGTCTTTGTGCCTCGCACAATTGAAAATGGCCCAAGCCCGTTTGGGTCTAAAATCAGGACCAATCATGTCCCGTTGTAACTAGGGCAATCCCGTCCCTATCCATGAAACTCATGCACGTTTCGAAAATACGCGAGTGTTTTGTAAAACTGGTATATTGTGAATAAACCTTTCGTAAACCATTTGAGTTAAATGAAATCCTTTCGTAACATGGTTTAGAAATATGGATCCTTTTGTTTCTCGAAATTTTGTGTACTTTGTCAAAACTTGCATGTCTTTCCACCCCTAAAAACATTTATAAAAAAATATAAAACCATGAAAAGTGGGGTTATGAACTCACAAATTTGCGTTCCGTGCAACTAGCAATCCGAGTGTCCAAATAGTAATATATAATCCCAACCTACAAGTGGTCTAATCCAATAAGACACTATGAGCCTATATAATGTGTGCAGTATACGTGCTGGCATGTATCAAATCACCCAACTAGCTAGATGTATCCATGTTAACTTTGAAAAAAAAATAAATGTTTGAAACACGAAGAAACATTGGTTATAGTTTTATGGTCCTAGAAAATATATTTATAAATATGTGTGATGCATGAACCGTGACCCTTATATTATCCAACCTTATTATCAATGCTCGGGTGCATAAAACTATGACTCGTTGTTACCCGCGAACCAACGCAAATAGTTTTCCAAATAACTATAATAAATATTTATTATTTTTTTAGAAATAATTAATCATCATGTTTCTTTATTACTTGAAAATTTAAGGTGGGTTAACTCTAAATGGCCGTATACAAATATGCCCGAGAAATGAATATGCATTTTTGTTGGGTTTCCGATTAACTTAAAAATTTATATATTTGTTCATACTTTTAGATCTAAGATTCCATGAACTACATATTTTGAAAATATTTACATATTATTGGAGTTCAAATGTTGACTAGAAATAAACATAATTCTTTAAAAAAAAAGACGGGAAATGGAGGTTGGCGTTGGGTGATTGGGTGGTATTCGGGTGGTGTTGCACGATGTCGGGTTGGTGTATTTCGGTAAAAACGAGTGATTGGGTGGTATATACTTGGCATCGAACATAAAAAAAATTTTAGTTCCATAAAATAAAACATAAAAATATGATTTTAATATCTATATACATACACACATGTCAGGTGTATATAATTTTTACATATAAATACCCATAAATGCGTGTTTGCGTATCGTTAACCTTTATAAAAATGTATAAACACGTAAAAATATAAAGGTTAAACCAAATCATATTTAAATGCATATTATAATATTTTATGCATGAAAATGAATATGTGTAAATTTTCTAGTCATCTGAATCATCATCTGTGTTCTTGCGTATCGGGTTAACTAGTATATGACCCCGTAATTTCTAATAATTACCAATGCAAGATGTGACTTTAATGGACTTTGCTATTCATAAGACGACCAAATTAATAATTTAAGTCTATAACTAAAGATCACGATGCGTGCAAGATTCTAGCGTGTATGGATGTTAGCCTGAATTTGCCGGTTGTCACATATTCTTCATTACTCATGGCCTTTTCACAATCAATGTAACATCTTTTTCCTTCGTCACTGGATCAATCTTGGTAACTCTTTTGGGGAAATGCGGCTTCCAGCGTTTAAAACCGTGTGTAGCTTCAAGCTTTGTCAATTTCCACAGCCGTTGGTCATGAAATTGCATCTTCAGATTAATCATCTTAGTTTGCACAAGCTCTTTTATATCCCATAACGGCAGGGTCTTTATGTCGCTTAAGTATCAAAAGTACTGGAGCCCACATTCCCTCTTTATCGCATAGACATCTAATTCCTCGATCGAATCCCAGCTAATAATACCCCCTAGAGAAATATCAGCATCGCGACTGAAAAATGCCAGGGGACGTTTGAATTTTCGCTCGCTCCTTAAACCACAGTTTGCGCATTTTAGCAATCTTTTTTTTTCGATAGACGTTTAGCACCGATCCTTGCTTCACAGCCTCTTCTACTTTACGTTTCAACAGATCATCGCTTTCGGCTGAGAACATTTCACTAAAGGTTGGGAAGTTATCCGTACCCTCTCCGGCATAGTTTGTAGCATCATCGTCAGGAATCATCCTCCACGACAACCTTATCATAGTCATGTGCTTTAGAAATATGTTCAAAGAAGTAATCTTCAGGCTGGATAGCACTTATGTCGTTTTTTTGGGTAATGGGTTACCCCTGTAATTCTATATATTAACCAACCAATAAAACAAGTAGTGAGAATAATCTCCCACTAGTTCAATCATGAGACATACCTCATGACAGTAAATCAAGCAAACAATATAAAGCAAAGACCAAAACACAAGTACATCTACTAGGCTAGAGCCTAGAACCACTAATCACACAGAGAGAAAACAGTACTCAGCCTCCATTATCAGATATGAAGTTGCCATTAATCTTCCATTTACCTAGCAGCCTTCTAACATTCGCAAAATCTTTGAACTTAACCCCCATCAGCTTGTACCGAACTGTCTTCAAAATTTGTTCACATATGGTGTCTGGTGGCCTAGCTTGATTCTTGAACAACCTCGCATTACGTTCTTGCCATATTATGTATGCTGCACAGGCAACAAACACTCTACTTGATAATGCACTGCTGTTTTCGATCGAGCACGAGCCAAAAGCCAGGCCATGATGTCACTCCATCTTGGATCAACCGTAGACATACCTACCATATCTCTAGTCTTGTTCCATACCTGTTTAGAAAACGTACATTCAAAGAAAAGATGGTCATGGGAGTCAACATTCTCATAGCACACAGACAGCACATCATATTCATGTTTTTCCTTCTCGAGATGTCCCACTGGAGAATCTTATCCTGAGTTAGCAGTTTTCGACGAATAATCAACCACATAAAGAAAGCATGCTTAGGAATGCACTGATTAAACCAGACTACTTCAACCCAATCCACTTCCGGCTCCCTTATTCGGATCGAATGCCAGACATTTGAGGACGCGAACTCAAGTATATCATCCCCATCCTTCCAGCAAATTTGGTCCAATTTATTTGGTTCCAGATAAACCTGATCCAATTGAATCAACACTGGAAACAAATCTCTCCAAGCCGAGGGCCAAGCCCAAGTACCTTGATTATATATATCCGCAACCGTTTCATGAAGTCTAAATCCCGCATTGGAAATGGTCCTAGGAGACAGAAATTTAGATAACGGACCTAGTTGACTCCAGTTATCATACCATGCTGACGTATTATTCCCATTGCCCAATCTAGACCACACGTGATCCCTGATACTGGACCTCATCTGAAGTAGCTTCCTCCAGCTCAGCTACAATTCGTACCTTCCTTACATACCCAGAAACTGCAGCCCTTTAATCTGTAGGAATAAATCCATCTAACCCACAAGGACTCCCTCTTATTAAGAATGCTCCAAATATGTTTCATCATAAGAGCTTTATTCGAATCTCCAAGCCGCCTAATACCCAGGCCACCCTCATACTTAGGGACACAGATAGAATTCCATGAAACTTTAGCTTTTCCTCTATTAAAATTTCCCTTCTGCGTCCACAGGAAATTCCGCAATTTAGCCTCAAGATCCTTAATAACTTGTGCTGGCAAAACAAAAACAGCGGACCAATAAGCATGCAAAGCTGAAAGTACCGAATTAATAAGCTGCAATCTTCCTGCAAAAGATAAAAATCTATTTCTCCAGTTTAGAACACGCTGCTCTATCTTTTCAACTAAAACATTACAATCTCTAGATAGTAGCCGAGAAGAAATAAGCGGAACGCCCAGATATTTAACCGGCAGCAATCCCTCCTCAAATCGCAAAAGCTGTAGAATTTTGTTTTTAACATTGGGTGGAACATTACAGAAGAAGGCAGTACTTTTTTGGATGCTAGGGACCAATCCAGACATGTCCGTGAATGTAGCCAGTGCCAACATGATACAACGAGCAGAAGAAATATCACCACGGGTAAACAGAAACAAGTCATCAGCAAAGCAGAGATTAATAATTTGTTGTCTTTCACACCTATTGTGAAATCTATAAGAGGTATCAAGACGAGCATCCCTCTTCAAAATACATGTAAGGATTTCCATGACAAGAGTAAATAAATACGGAGATAAAGGATCTCCTTGTCTTAACCCACGGCCACCCTTGAAATACCCATGCACATTCCCATTCACACTAATAGAATATGACGTAGTTGACACACACGTCATAATCCAATCCACCATTTTACTATTAAAACCGAATCCTATAAGAACATCCTTAAGAAATTTCCAATCAACAGTATCATAAGCTTTTTGGATATCCACCTTGAACGCACATCTCGGAGGACCATAATCCCTATGATAATTATGCATCAACTCTTGAGTAAGCAGGATATTATCAGATATTTTCCTACCTGGAATGAAAGCTGACTGGTTAATACTGACAATCTGATTAAGCATCCCCTTCATGCGATCCGCCAAAATCTTACTAATACATTTATAAATCACATTACAGCACGCAATAGGGCGATAATCCGTAATCAGAGTTGGGGTCACTTTCTTCGTCACAAGCACTATCAGGGTATTATTAATTTCCCGGAGGAGTTTACCAGTTCTGAAGAAATCCATAATGGCATTCGACACCTCATGACCTATGATATGCCAAGCACTCTTAAAAAAAGCTGCTGAGAAACCATCAGGGCCAGGGGCTTTATCATTACCAATCGAAAACATGGCCGATTTCACCTCTTCAGCAGAAACTGGACGGACCATATGCACAGCATCATCTGGGTTCAACTTATTCACAAATAGTTCGGCAGGGGGCCTAGAGTGACCATGACTATGGCAGCCAAGAAATTGCTCATAGTGTTTCACAAGCACATCCTGGACATTATCTCCCTCAAACAAACCACCATTAGAATCCTTAATGCTATCAATCCTGGACGAGTGATTCCTACTTATCAGGGTAGCGTGGAAGAATTTCGTATTTGCATCACCAGCTTTCAACCATTCCACCTTAGATTTTTGGAGTAAAAACCGTTCCTCATCTAAGCAAGTTTCCTGAAACTCTTTATTTATTTTTACTTCCTACCTTCGGAGATCCATATTAAACGGATCGTTATCAATATCCTGTTGTATAGCGTCCAGCTAATCTCTTAGGTTCTCAACCTTCTTGTGCAGATTACCTTGTTTCATTAAGAGAACCCGAAACGGTTTCTTTAAACAACGTAGCTTCTTTACCACGCTAAATTGAGGGACCCCATCAATGGCAATATCCCAATAGTTCTTGACAATGTCAGTAAATTCTAGTTTGTGAATAAAAAAATTAGCAAACTTGAAAGGTTTAGGTTTCAGCTTACCAGGAGACGGGATTTTTAACAAACATGGGCAATGATCTGATATCCCATACGGCTGAAAAACCACATAAGAGTTAGGAAAATTAGTCAAAAACGCGGTGTTACCCATAACACGATCGAGTTTCTTTAGCAATCCTATGCCTTTTTTAGGCTTTTGATTCCATGTAAAATGGAATCCCGAGCTATTAATATCAACCACCTCCAACTCGGTGACACACTCTTGAAGGTCCCTCATTCCCGCTGAACCATATGAAGAACCCATGGAATCATCCTCCATTTGAAGAGCTGAGTTGAAATCTCCCATAATAATCCACGGATTATCACCCACGAAACCTTTATGTCTAGCTAGCTGTTGCCATAGATCCCGCCGATGAACATAGTAATTTGCCGCATAAACCACCGAATAGAACAGGCACCTCTTCTGAAGCTTAAAACTCAACTGAATATGCATAACCTGATCTGTTTGGGCAATGACCATAGCATCAAATTCCTTTGGGTTCCATCCTACAATAATCCGGGTACCTTTACTACATATTCTACCATTAGAAGTCCAATCCCAACCCCTAAACACGGTTCCACATACTTTATGAAGATTACCAATATCCACATGAGATTCTAATATTGCACATAACGACAGATGATTACTCTTGACCACATGACGAACCTCCTTTTGTTTAAGAGGCCGGTTCAAGCCCCTAATATTCCATGCTGCTAGACTAACCATTAGACACTACCGTTGTAGGAGTGCTTGCCCCTTGTTTGTGTTCAGGATTACGAGATCCCTTTGATAGTAATTCATCCATTTCATTATACACTTCCACCACCTCCTCATCCTCAGAGTCTTCCCGGTTCCCTTCCGCATCATTATCAGTGTGTTGCCCATCCGCCCCTATCTCAGTTAACACCTCAAATGAATTAGTTGAGACAACATTCCCTACCGACGGTCTAGTGGCCAGCTCATTCTTCCCTTTAGCTATGAGCGGCCTATATTCAAATTTTGGTTTAGGCTTATTTATCAGAAACCCTCCTTTCCTAGCTACTTTTTTACTAGGCACATTGGCGAACCCTTCCTCATCTATTCTAGAAGCCAACTTACCTTTCCCATTGCCTTGTTTCACTGAAATCCTAAGTTGAGGTTGCTTAGCAATGATAGGTGGTTTCCTTGTTTGCTTGGGACAAGAGTCCTCAGAATGGCCGAAAACACAACAACTCGAGCATCTAGATGGCTTCCACTCATACTCCACATACATAGTTTCCTTACAAAAACCCTCCCCATTTACCTCCGGTATTGCGATCGTTATCTCCTCTTTCAATGCCTTGTCCGCAGATATTTCTATTAAAGCTCTAGCATAGCTACTACGCCCCCAAGTGTCCATACACATCGAACTAGTATAGGAATCCAAGAGTTTTGGAGTGCCAATGGCAGTAGCAATCATACTCAGGCCATCCTCTGAGTATGCAGCAATTGGAACCTCATGTATTTTCACCCAGACTTGAGCTTTAGTCACCTCCTTCTTTTCCAACTTTGTAGTCGGCGTCCATTCAGTTAGGAAAATAGGTTGTGACCGTATGATCCATGGACCCTCCTTTAGGACATCTAGCATACCTTTTTGATCCGCAAACTTAAAGAAGAAAAAGCCATTCGCATTCATCATGGACTTCTGTAATCCAAACTTCTTCCAATTATTGCGAACAAAATACTCCACAACCGGGAATGTAAGACGATCCCCTAGGAAATACCCGTATACCGTGTTGGCTAACTTATCTTGTACAGCTCGAGCAGAATCACGCAGGAGAACAACATCGCATCCCTCATGCATAACAGGACTTGCAAGAGGTCTAAAATTAACTGTCTTGGAATTGGTAGCCATGACCGAATCTGCATACGTCCTTGATTTCGAGGGTTCACCTTGAGGAAGACAATCCTGCTGCACGTCTGAATCAACCATATTACCTTCGTCACCGGCCCCTGCACGAAAACCCTTACAGTCGGCCGCCCCAACAGTTGGAGAACCCCGTTTTTCCTCATTAACATCAATCTGAGTAGATTTACCACGCCGAGGAAGCACAGGGTTTCCATCTATATTGACAACTCGGCTGGCAATACCCTTTAACGGCAATGGCGGCTTCCCACGATCACCGTGGTTATTATCCCCAGCTTTCTTACATTCATCCATACCAGAAATCACTAACTCTCACTTCAAACAAGAATAGAACACACCATGCAACACGAACCCGAAGATCAACAATCAAAAAGACCGGAAAAAAAAACCCTAATCTAGCAAAAACCCTAGCCCATGCTTCTAACAAAATCGTATAGAGGTCTTGTTAAATCTAGGTTTCTGCCTATCCAGAAGGACCGATAAAACAATAGATCTATACAACCAGTTCAAAACACAGATTCAGGCAGCGAATTGAGATGAAACCTGAAACAAAACCCTAGTTTTAATCCGACTTCTAATGCTAACTAGTTCGTATTAGAGCTCTGATAAATCAACGCACTAATAACAGACTGTTATACACCAGATCACGAAGAAAAAACTAAGATTGCATGAATAACAAGGATCGCCATGCTAGGAGAGAGCATTAGGGTTACCATCCCACCTTAGATATTCAAATGATTCTTCATCCACACCTTACATTTTCGCAACCTCTTCCTTCGTATAATTGTGGACAAATTCACTTCTTCCACATCATGTTCCAAATAGAAAATCTTCGGTTTAGGCATGACAGGAATAGTTGACATAGCAGTCACTGTGAGAATACCTGACTGCTGAGAATCCTTCGAGCCATCATACGACTCCCCCTGACCTTGGTCATCATTAAGTTGGTTGGCCGAATCATTCAAGTACACAGAAAAATTAATATCATCATTCATTCCAGATTCTGTTAGAAGAATTCCCGAACCTCCCTTATCACTATCATCTTTCTTTCTATCACTATTAGATTTCTTTGATGCATCACCTTCTTCGTCCAAATCCTCCAACTTCTTCAAGATCTTCATCAATAGAATCAATCTCTGCATCAATCTCCTTCAACATCTTTCTTTTTTTCAATATCTCCTGATGTTTCTCAGAAAGATTCGACATGTCAATATCCACATCCTTCGGCTTTCCAATAACACGAACTTTATTGACGGTGGCGCGTACTCAACAAAATCATAAGATACTGGCACGATTCAGCTTCTGTTGCAGCTTTTTCTTTCATGGGATCCTCTCCAACCTTTTCTTTCCCTTTGCCTTGAGCGTCAGATAATTCTTTGGCAATTCGGTCACGCTCTGCCACCCTTGCCCTTGCTTCTTCCCTCTCAATCTCATCAATTTTTGCAGCAAGATTAATTCCGAGCTTTTTGATAAGAATTTTCTGAAACAAGCTCATTTGTATCTGATTCCTAAGGCGTTTTTCGTCATATTTGGCCATACACTTCCGTAGCCTTTCGTTTTCCGAAACTATACTTGCTAGTACAGCCTCGAGACTCTGTCGATCTTCTTCCAAACCCTTAATACGGTCCTGCAGCTCGGCAATCTTAACGTTGTTCAACATGACCTGATTTTCTAATTCTGTAATCCGTGAGTCATTAAACATATCTGCTGTAAATTCTTCGCCCCAGGAATATCTCCGAAATCAAAGTCAAAATTGATTTTCTAATCTGGCGCCCTTTGAAAATTGGGGTGGAGATTGAGTTGGATTAGGTTGAGGGGTGGTTTGTGGTGGATGTTGTGGTGATGGGTGGAGGTGGTTGTGGTGATGGTTATGGAGGTGGTTGTAGTGATGGTTGTGGAGGTGATGATGGTGGTGTTTGTTGAGTAGGTTCAACATTCGGTGCTTTATCAGCCTTCTTCTGCAACTTACGCTTAGACAGAGCTTTCGGAGAGTCTGTTTTCTAGCTGCTGGCCTCTTCAAACTTTTTGTTGTTAGCCTCTTAGATTTCTTGAGAACAGGAGTATCGCTATCAGAATCAGATGGTACATAAGTAGTATTGTCCTCTCCTGTTTCTTTTCTTTTCCTCTCTTCAGCCTTTCGTCGTTCTTCAGCTAAACGCTCTAACTCTTTTTCTTTGGCTCTTTCTTTTTCTCCGGCAATCCTATCCTTTGAATCAGTACTAGAGGAGGATGCCTCTTCATCTCTACCGACTTCATCGCCAAATGCCGGTGGTTCTATATCAGCTGCAACGGTCTCAACATTCTCTTCAGTCTCTGGCTCTTGGATCAAACTAGTGCCAGCTGATGCACGTTTCTTTTGCTGAGGGGCAGAAGAGGAAGATGTGGCAGCTTTTTATCCTTCTTTGTGAACCAAACGCTTCTCTTCGATACAAATCCATCCAACACATCAATCTCTTCAGTATCATCTCCACTGTCATCCTTTCTCCACTTCCCCTTGGGCGGTGCCACATAATCTTTGTCTGTAATAGCCCCAAAAACAGTCTTGTCATTTCGGAAGGCCTTTAAATGAAGATTCATCTTTTTTAGAGTAGACACATCCATATGATCGAGTCTGAGAATATCTTCTTTCTTTTTCTTCAGATTGTGTTGGAGATGATCCAGCAGCATCTGCACAAACCTTGGGTACTGAAGGAATTTTTCTCGCTGAATATTCTGTACCATCTGCATAATTATGAGCCTCGAGAAGTTGTACGGTAGATTGAGGATAAATGCTGTAATCATGCACATCTGGTAATCAACCAAATCATCGAAAACTTCCTTTCTGTGACTTAAGGCGTGAATGATACAGTGTGCAATATATCGAAAAGGAGCACTCAGATTTCCTTTCTTGAAAGATGCTGCGTTGACAAATCCTGCGTATCCCATTCGATATAAGCACCCCTTGACCATGCATTCTGGATATCCAGTAGGGTCTTCAGCTTGATCCTTTAACACTTTTCGAATCAAATCTTTAGTGATTTTCACTTGGATATCTTCATTGTTAATCCTCACTGCAGACAAAATAGCGTTCTCTTCCTCATTGTATTCTGCGGCATCCCAAAAATATTCGACGTGTGATCGGTAAGCCGTGTGTGTCAGTAAGAGCCTTCGTAATTGGCAGTCGACTAAAAAAATCTAGCACTTCTCTATACGCTGCAATCTATGGAATGTTTTCGTCTAATAAACAACAGATGTTGTGGAATGGAGAAAAAGAAGACTTCTTGACCTGCGCACACAAAAATTTCCAATACTTAGAAAAATTTTCAAATCTTTGACACTCGTACGAGTCAACATTCGTACGAGTCAGATAATTAATTAACAGTTTAGGTTTGAACAGCCTCGCTCGTACGAGTGGTGCCTCGTACAAGTCAAAGAGTTTTATAACATTAAGGACTTACTCGTATGAACGATCACTCGTACGAGTGATGAAAATAATCTGACTTTAAAATCTTACTCGTACGAGCGATCATTCTTACGAGTCATGAATTGCACAAAATAACACCTTTTCAAACCGAACTTAAAACGTGTAAATTTTAACAAATTGAATGATGATTTCGAGGTAAAAAGGCGATTTGTACGATTTTGAGTTCAATTTTACATTTTACCGGTCCAATTATCCTAAATCTACGTTTTAAGTCCTTTTGGTCCAATTTCGGCATTATAACGGCTCAAATCTTGAATTAGTACCTTCCCCATCGAAAGAGGTGTGCAAATCAACCTCCCCGAAGTCAAAGATACATAATATGATCATGAGAATGTGAAGTAGGAACTGGATCGCACAGAGAGTTTTCTCAATCACACAGAGTCACATATGTGACTCGTGCGAGTGAAAGCCCCTTTTATACTCACCAAGTCATTCGTACGAGTGATGCCTCGTACGAATAAGGCTCTTTATCACTCGAACGAATCATATAGTCACTCATACGAGCCAGTTCCTTTCACTTGTTTTTCTTTCTGATTTTTGTGAGATTATCTGTTTTTACTTCCCACTCAGTTGACGAGTCCAAGTTAATGACCCCGGTTTACTAATTTGCCTACCAAGTCCAAGTTAATGACCCCGGTTAACTAATTTGCCTACCAAGTCCAAGTTAATGACCTTGGTTGGCCGTTGAATGGCCAAAACATATTTTGTATTAAAAATTTGAAGTTTCAAGTTAATGAACTTTTTGACGTTTCAGGATATTGATAAAGTTGATTTTAACGTGTCATACTAAAATCCTAGTCCAATTCGTCCATGAAATCCTCTAGATCTGAAGTATGTATGAAGAAAGAGTAGATATAGAAAATCTGCAATGGTTGAATCTGGATTTTCAACTGCTGAGGTTGTCTGCTAAAACTTGTTGTTTGTCCTCAAATCAGGCCTCAAGGCTCTGATACCATTTGTGAGAGGGGATCGGCTCTCCTCTTGTGAGCACCAGACCGATTCAACTCAGCTAACAGAGGCGGAATTCATTGCTAGCGAGTTGGACAACAAACAATGAAGTATGCTGCTTAAACGCCTTTACTTCGTATATTAATAAATGTGAAAGTTACAGATGAGTAAACAAATGGACAGGGCTTCGCCGTAGTCACACACCAACCTGCTATAACACAACACTCAAGCTCCACTATTTATAGGCCAAGATGGCTCGCACAGGAGTGAGTGTGTAGGCTCGTGCGAGTGGTGCCTCGTATGAGTAACAAGATGTCACTCGTACGAGCCACATCAGTTCACTCGTACGAGCCATATACAATATATAAAATATGACATTATCTAAGCCCTTTATACACAACCGACATATCCTAGACGTAAGCGATAGACATTATGCACCAACATAAGGGAAGAGATTATCCTGAAAACAAAAGGAATGGTTTGGGTTTTGACAAGAAGAAAAATAACAATAGGTTTCGAAAACCAAATTACAAAAAGAAAAGTGAATTTGTTTTCGGAACAAGCACTATTAATGAGAAAGAAAGTCTGACTAAAGAACAATCAAATGATGAGTTCTATGCTGAGAAAAAACGTCGTGAGCAGGTTCAGAAATCCTCTGTCACTGACAGCAGGATGTGCTTTAAGTGTAACGAAGTTGGACATATTGCATGCAATTGTCCCAATTCTAAACCTGTTTACCATGCTAAAAAGTCTACAGAAGATGTGAAACAAAAAACCCCCAAGTTTGTACCAACACAGATTTTAAAAAGAAACAACGAATCCAAGAAAGGTGTGAAACCAACAATTTTAAATGTTTCAAAATTTGAAGTTGGTGAATTGTCAACTAAAAACGAACAAAATGATTCGAAATTATACCCCAAAAAGGAACTTTTGAAAACACAAACTTGGGTGGTTAAGTCTAAACCATCTTCTGTAGAAGAGAAAACAACATCTATTCCAACAAAAATCGGAATTTCAACCTGAGTCAAAAGTTGAACAGGATGTTGAATTCAAAGCCGAAATTGGTGGACCAAAGTTTGAGATCCCAAACCCACCCAAGACCGTTTAAATAACTGTTTAATTGCATGTGCAGGGGCTCCCGAGGTCAATCATTTCTAAGTGGATAATGGACAGCGAAGCTTCTTGACACATGACAGGGATGCTAGCCTTGCTTTATGATGTTAAATTAATCAAAGGTGGCTTTGAGGGTACTCAAGAAGGACAAATAATCAGAGAGAGAATACTCACGAATGTTGTGGTTTCTTTTAACAAAGTCAATTACATCGCCGAACTACAGAATAACTTGTTGAGCATTTCACAGATTTGTAATAAGAAGTTTACAACTCATTTTACGGATAAAGAATGCCTCATTCTGAAGCCGTGATTCAAAATCCCCGAGGAGTGGATCCTCATGCGTGCTCCATGAGAAAATGGTCTCTATGTCCTTGACATGAGCGCCGCATCCACTACTAAATCGCCCCAATGTTTTGTATCAAAGGCTACAGAAAAGGAATCTATTTTATGGCATCGAAAGATGGGGCATATCCATTTAGATGAATTATCTGGTGCATAACAATCTAGTGGAGGGTGTGAATCTTAGAGTTTCCAGTTGAGTGATGACTGTATCAGCTGTAAAAAGGTCAAGCAGCATAAGAAATACCATCCAAGAAAACTTTTGAACTCTATCAAACTGCCACTAGAGAGGTTACATATGGATTTGTTTGGGCCAGTTAACGTCAAAAGTATATCTGGTGATCTATATTGCCTTATTGTGATTGATGACTACTCAAGATTTTCATGGGTTTTATTTCTAGAAAGCAAATATGAGACATTTGAAAATTTGATTATTTTTTAGAAAGTTGGAGAATTTGTACCATCTACCGATAAGAAGGATTCAAGCGACAATGGTACTGAATTAAAAAAAAAAAGAATGGAAGAGTTTTGCAACGACAAAGGAATACTTGATGAATTCAATGCGCCCTATACTCCGCAACAGACTGTATCAGCTGTAAAAAGGTCAAGCAGCATAAGAAATCCCATCCAAGAAAACTTTTGAACTCTATCAAACTGCCACTAGAGAGGTTACATATGGATTTGTTTGGGCCAGTTAATGTCAAAAGTATATCTGGTGATCTATATTGCCTTATTGTGATTGATGACTACTCAAGATTTTCATGGGTTTTATTTCTGGAAAGCAAATATGAGACATTTGAAAATTTGATGATTTTTAGAAAGTTGGAGAATTTGTACCATCTACCGATAAGAAGGATTCAAGCGACAATGGTACTGAATTAAAAAAAAGAATGGAAGAGTTTTGCAACGACAAAGGAATACTTGATGAATTCAATGCGCCCTATACTCCACAACAGAATGTGTCGCTTAACGAAAGAACCAAACTCTTATTGAAATAGCACGCACAATGCTCACAGATTCTAAATTACCTGTCTGTTTTTTTAGCGATGCAGTTACCTCTGCTTGTTACACACTTAATCGAGTATTAACAGTCAAGGCTCATAAGAAGACATGCTTTGAGTTGCTTAATCCACTAAAACCAAAGTTAGAGTTTTTAGAACCGTTTGGATCTTCGTGCACAGTCATTGACCCGGATGGTAAATTTGGAGCTAAGTCTCTATAGGGGTTTTTCGTGGGATATGCTAGTTCTTTGAGAATAGTATTTTTACCTAGCATAAACCGGGTTATTCTAGCTCAACATGTTGATGGCCAGAGATACACGTCACCTACACAGAAGCCTAGTGATCCTTGGTTGTTTAACTATGAGAGTTTGTGGAATTCTTTTGAATTGCCAGAAGAACCTACTGAAGAGGAGCTTGTATTGCTATATCAACAACAACAATCGTCTGCTAAGAGCAAATTCCTAGACCAATAGTGATTTCACAATCACAAGTTGGAAACGATTCAGAAGCAGGTCTAAGCAACACACAATAAGAACCTGTCGTCAAACTAGATGTGAACAACATAACACCCACTTTTGATAAATCAGATGATTCCGATTCTGATAGCGAGCCAACATATGATAATGGAGGATCTAGTTCCGATGAAGACTCAGAGCAGATTACAAGTTTACTCAATCAATCTGCAGGTCCTAGCAATCAGAATGAAGCATCAACGAGTAATCAGGTTGCTGAGTAGAATATTACGAATCTGGAGAATGAAGTGAGTGTCTCTAATGAGATTATGCCGAGGACATTGTCATATCATCCTTCAGAGAACATAATTGGAGAGTTGCAGACTGGAGTGAAAACAAGAAATCAGATCAATAAGGATCTAAGTTGTTTTTATACTAAAATTGCATCTATTTAAGAAAATTGCTTAATATAGTTGTTTTGTTTCACAGGTCGAGCCTAAAACGTACAAAGAAGCGCTTACCGAAGAAAGTTGGGTAAACGCAATGTAGGAAGAGCTGCAATAGTTTGAGAAATTTGGTGTCTAGAAGCTAGTAGATCTACAGGTCAATCAGTACTAGGTGGGTCTTCAAATGTTAAAAAGACGGCAGAGGAATCATTGTACACAATAAAGCTCGACTAGTTGTCCAAGGTTTCATCAACAAGAGGGTATTGATTATACAGAGTACAGAGGCGTACGCTCCTGTCGCAAGACTAGAAACTATCCGCATTTCCTTGCCTTTGCTTGGAAAGGTTTTAAGGTGTTCCAGCTTGATGTTAAGTCCGCTTTCCTATACGGTAAGGTGAAGAGGAAGTGTATGTCGGCCAACCACCAGGGTTTGTCGGTGCAGTGCATAAAAAAAGGTTTAATTACTAGATAAGACATTGTATGGTCTGCACCAAGCCCGGGAGCCTGGTATAAGACACTCTCTCAACACTTGTTGAGCAATGGTTTAATAAGAGGCACTGTTGATAGCACTCTCTTCACACGGGAAGTGAACGGACACTTGCTGATAGTACAAATCTATGTAGATGACATCATCTTTGGTTCTACAAATGACGAGCTGTGTAAAGAATTTGAAGAGGTCATGAAAAAGAAATTTGAATTGAGTTCAATGGGAGAAATAAAGTTCTTCTTGGGACTTCAAGTTGATCAGTTTCCTAATGGTATCTTCATCCATCAGACGACGTACGTTCACGATGTTTTGGAGAAATTCAACATATCGGGATCGTCATCATTATCTACTCCCTTGGCACTTAATCATGGCATAGAACCAGATATACATGGAGTGAAGATTGATGAGACCTTATACAGATCGATGATTAGATCATTAATGTACGTCACAACATCAAGGCCGGATATCATGTATCCAACATGCCTTTGCGCCCGATATCAATCAAATCCACGAGTGTCACACTTGGAGATCGTCAAGCGGATTTTCATATACTTGAAGGGTTGCTTAAGCACCGGCTTGTGGTATCCGCGAAACGATGATTTCAACCTCGCTGGATATTCTAACTCTTATTTCGAATGCTGCAAATTAAATGCTACATATACAACTACTGGTTGCCAGTTCTTTGGCACATGGTTAGTAACATGGCAATGCAAGAAGCAAACCACGGTCGCTCTCTCTACTTGCAAGGCAGAATACGTTTCAGCTTCCAGTTGTTGTTCCCAAATCTTGTGGATACAACAACAGATGAAAGACTATGGATTGCAGTTTCTTGATACACCTATATATGTATAGATAACAAGGCGGCCATTGATATAACTAAAAACCCGATTCAACACTTTAAAATTAAACATGTTGAAATTTGACACCACTTTATCCGTGATTGCTATGAGAAAAAGCTGGTGAGAATTGAAAAGATCCACACTGAGGAACAAAAGGCGGATTTTTACACCAAAGCTTTTTAGTAGAGCTACATTTAGATATCTTCTGAAACATAATGGGTTGAAAAATCTAACACCAAGGGGGATTTTAGAGGATGTTGTATTTGAGGCGGACGACGAGTTGACGTGATCCTCATCAGTTTAGTCATGTTTTAGTGTTTAGAATTTATTTTGTTAAATACAAAAATCCAAAATATGTTTTTGATTTTAGGGGGAGAAATGTTGTGGAAAATACAAAAACATATAAAAATTTGAAAAATGTACAAAAACATGAAAAAGACAAAAAGTGTTTTCATGTAAAAAGAGAAAATGATACTAATTAGTGGACTATCACAGTATGCTAAAGATATGTAGTGTCAAAATGTTTAAACGCTGATGATATGCCAGTAGGCTTAGCACATTCAGTAGATTGTTTCTGAGATATAAACATAAATAAAAATTTATTAATTAGTGGTTTAACATCTCTCGGATATATGGTCTTACTACACCGAAATTTTGTTTGAGAGATTGCCGGATTCTGAGATACTAGGTCTTTTTAGATAATTAATATTTGGGGTATTATACAAGTTCTTCTAATTTTACATCAGCAATGGCCTAGAACTTGTAGAATACTTTTATTTTTAAACCCGAAACCTACAGCATATTGAAAGTATCGAAAGATCTAACAAGTGCAGTCAAAAGATTCCAAATTGGAACACCACTTTTAAGTCGAGCCTTCATCTCTTTGTCTAAAATGACAAGGTCTCGCACAACCCAGATACAATATCAGTTAGATATATTCATCTGTAAGATGAAATCCAGGGGATCTTGATACGAGTGTATATTCTGAGATGGGAAACACTGTTAAGTCAAGTTCTAGGACATTTAGTTAACGTATCTCGGAGCAATTGGAAAATGTGTAGAGGTTTAAGTGGATTAGTATACTAACAATCTAAGTGATCTTGTTTAAAACATAAAGTTTTCAAGATCAACGGTACAGATGATTTGTCTCAAAAACTGATATGATCCTATAACACAAACTCACAAAATATGTATGTAAATATGTTTGTACATATATTTTAGAAAAATCTAAAAATATTTTTAGTGTGTTTTAACATAAACTTGGAAAAATCAAAAAGATTTTATTTCTATATTAGTTTCAACTACCGGTGATGGAAAGCGGATCTTCAAAGTCCAAAGATGCTGATTGTTAAGGAAAATCTAGAGGACAACAGGCTGGGAGCTTATCTAAAATGAGAAAACGTTTTAAAAAAGATCAAAAGTTCATTAATTTGGAACTTAACATTGCCTAAAAACATCAATTTGTTAATAAGTGTTCAACCAAGGTCATTAACTTGGACTTGGTAGACAAATTAGTTAAGCATGGTCATTAACTTGGACTTGGTCAACTGAGTGGGTTGTTAAAACTGATAAAATGTTTGAAAATGTTGAAATTTTGAAAACTTATACACCACTTCGCACGACTTGGTATCCAACTCGCACAAAGTGATCACTTCGTACGAAGTGACTCACTTCATATGTCTTGGAACATGTGCTATATAAAGGACCTAGTTCACGCGAAGTGCCCATTCACTGTTTGTGTGAGAGTGTCATTAGTGTGATTTGGAGATTTTGAATGATTTAGAATGAAGTGCTCCCAAAATTGACATTGGGGAGGTTGATTAGCACACCTCTTACAATGGTGAAGGTATTGGACCGTGAAATCATAAGTTTTGGTATTTCGAACTTTAAAACTCAAATCTACAATGACTGAACATACCAAATCTGAAATTGAACATATATTCATGCATATTGGCACTAGTGGTATATAATAGAACCTTCAATTTCATAAAATCATCAAATTGCATAATTGGTGTTCATGATAGTCGTTTTGGGATGAAGCGGCACTTTGTATGAAGTGACAATGTCACTCCGCACGAAGTGATTTGTAGTAAAATGTTGAGGACCACTTCGTACAAATACCACTTCGCATGAAATGTTTGGTATTTTTCATCAAATTTTTCTAAGTGTTGGAATTCTAAGTGTTGTTATGTTTTCGCAGGAAAAGAAATCGTTGTTTGAGCCGACATATAAAACATGCTGTGTTCTAGACGATACTATTCCAGAGATGGATCCTTTTAAGATATACTAGAGTTTAGGACGTCTATCGGTGATAAAAGCATTAACTCATCAACAAAAGGTCTACCGATCTCATATTGAACGATTCTGGAATTCGGCTGAGTTTGTTTCTGAACCATGAGCAATACATTTTGTGGTAAAGATTGAAGATAAAGAATTTGAAGTCAAGATCACAGAAGAATCGATTAGAAAGGTTTTAGAGTTAAAAGATAAAGACAGTGATCCAACTAGCTATCCAGAGAGAATGGTGAGAGGATGTTTTTATAGAATGGGATATAAGGGTCATGTGAATTCTCCGAACTTCAAGAAAGCTAATCTTGGTAGACCCTACAAATTCTTTGTACATTCAATTATTCATGCATTCATTCACAGGAAGGGTGTTATGATGATAAACTTGACTACCAGATGTGTATGGTTGCTGCAATAACGTTGAATCTGCCGTACAATTTTACCAAGTTAATATTTGATCAGATGGCATCGAACACAACAAGGGAAAAGTTTCTTTAGTGTCCGAGGTTCTTGCAAATGATGCTGGATGATTTGTTTCCAAACTTGGAAAAGAAAGACGATGATGAGCTGAAGTTAAATCATATGGATAAAGAGACTTTGGTTAGATTTTTAATCTATATCTGAAGCCAGACTCAAAGCCTGTCGCAAAGCCAATTTTTGGAGCTATTAACGATAAGAATCATGTTGCACCTCCAAAGGGCAAGTGGAAAAAAGATACAAGTGGGTCTGAAAAAGATGAAGTAGATTGTTTTTATGGTTTTATTCCAAGGAGAAGTAGTTGGTATGAGAAAGAAGGTTAGAAAAAGAAACGTGCAACTCCGAAGAAAAAGCCGACTCAAGCTAGAAAACGTGCAACTGTACAAACGATGCTCATAGACGAACAATCTGAGGAAGAGACTCTAGTGATTAAACCTGTTGAGGAAAATGTACATGAAGAAGTATTCTCTACAACATCAGATAACAAAAGAGATGTGAATGTTGAGAAAACAACTGCTGAGGTTGAAAAAGAAGTGATTGGGGGAGATGACGAAGAAAGTTCTGAAAATAGTGTTGATCCAGAACTAGGTGGAGTAGCTGAAAAAGCCGAACGAGACATATGTGCCTACTGATCCTGAAGAAGAATCTATTTGGAGGCCTATTAAGAAATCTAAATGTACTAAAATCAAAGCTTCTGAAGTTCAGGAAAAAAAACAATAGGGCTCATGCGGCAAAGAAAGACCGTCGAAAGTTTTTGAAAGTCAGGAAGACACCTTGTTGATGCATATGTCTGTCGTCGACGTAATCGAATAGTATCGAGTCTCTAGATAGTTGCATAATGTTAAAATGTATTGTTGGTCACTTTGCACAAAGTGAATATGCACTTCGTACGAAGGTAATCTGTAACACCCCGACCGCGTAAAACAACAAACCGCGGCGGAAACGTCGGGGAGTCATGTCACAGAACTATTGTTTCACAACACATGGTACATAAAATTTTGTATTACTGAATTTAATTGTTTACATTGTCTTGGGAGAATGAAATAAAAAACATACAATTGTTTTGCAAATTTTGAAGTCACTAAGGCCCAAGTACGCCTTATGTGAAGCATGCTCAAAGTCAAATATTAGCTCCTGAAACGTATGTGAAAATAAATTGTCAGCATAAAAATGCCTGTGAGTAACATAGATTTTGTGATGAAGATTCATGGCTTTGAAAGTTAAAAGAAATGTTCAACTATGACAAAAGTTGCCATGATCCTTTACAAAAATGTTTATTTTATGAATCATAGAAAATCAAATAATTTAAAAGAAATGATGCATGGTTAATTTAATAACCAAAATAACTCGTGCCTTGTATAAAATATGTCATGTCTTGTATTTTGTTTGAAGTGATTTAGATAACGCTACGTTATGCAATATAATGAAAGCACTTATATATAGGAAGTACCAGCGGCATCTCCACCATGCTTTTATCATATTACACATGTCTCGTCATTTAAATGACTTACCATGAGCCAACAATTGAGATGTCTTGTTTAAACCAATGTCATGTATAAACCAATGCCATGTATAAAACAAATGTCTTTTATAAACAAATGTCTATGTATAAACCAATGTCTTGTATAAACCAAATGTTATTTGTAAATAGATATCTATTATAAACCAATGTCTTGTATGGCAAACAAAAGTCTTGTTTAAACCATAAGATAAATGTCTTGTATAAAATAACCAAAATGTCTTGTCTTGTCAAATGTCTTGTATAAAACAAGTGTTTTGAGTAGACAAAGGTCTTGTTTAAACAAAAACTCTTGTCTTATAAATCAATTGCTTTTATTGTGCAGTGTGTATATATGGATTGTTGGCGAAACATTCAAGCCTTGTTGACTGTCGGATAAACCCTTATAAAGACAAAGGTTTATCAAATGTTCATCGGATTCTATCATTCCCTAAAGTCACTTCCAAACAAACCTAGGAAGCGGGAACGGTATTGTCAATCCTATGGTACCATTACATACTACCGGTCAGCGTGATCAATGTTAATGAATGTATCATTGTATATTCAACGCACCAATATGTCTTGAACAATGTAAGCATGCCACGAAATGTTTTCAAATCATGTACTTGGCATACTAAGTCAATATACTAAGCAAAAATGTCTTTGAAATCATGTACTAGGTAGCTAAGTAACCATACGAAGTAAAAATGTCTTTGAAATCATGTACTAGGTATGATAAGTCAACATACGAAGCAAAAATGTCTTTGAAATTATGTACTAGATATGCTTAGTCAACATACGAAACAAAAATGTCTTTGAAATCATGTACTAGGTATGCTAAGTCAACATACGAAGCAAAAATGTCTTTGAAATCATGTACCTGCTAAGTCAACATACGAAACAAAAATGTCTTTGAAATCATGTACTAAGTATGCTAAGTCAACATAGGAAGCAAAATGTCTTTAAAATCACTATATGTACTAGATAAGCAAAACATGTATAACGTCAT
This sequence comes from Scalesia atractyloides, assembly GCA_947069175.1. NCBI lineage: Eukaryota > Viridiplantae > Streptophyta > Magnoliopsida > Asterales > Asteraceae > Scalesia > Scalesia atractyloides. Next base: position 37,289,916 of record CAMTDV010000001.1, read on the forward strand.
GAAAACAAGAAACTAGTGATAAGCACATATAAATCACCCCAAAACATTTGAAAACGTAAAAGAGGGGGCTATGTACTCACTTGGGATTGTGTAAATGTCTTGTTCAAATGATCAAACAAAGCTCAAGGATTGAAGAGTTCAAGTGTGTCCTAATGTATCGGAATACTATGTTAGTGTGTCGAGACTTAATCGGAGGATTGGATAGAATGAGGTCTTATAAACCAAACGACTGTTGGGACTCATATGATATGGTTTATATACCTTACATTCTGATTTGGAAGAGTTTCTAAGTGCTTATCCGTTACGACTTGTTAAAATGGTTTACGCCACTTTAACGGGTCACAAGCGTGACTATGTGTTTGGATGGTTAAACAAGTCCTATGATGAGTCTTATATGTCAAAACAAGTTTGATTATGTTATAATATCAGGTTAGATGTCAAAACTATGGTCTTACATGTTTAAAACCATTTTATGCGCCAAAAGGGTGTTTTCGACATTTTAAAAGTACATAAAATCGACTCATCATATAACTAACCAAACTATATGACTATAAGGTATAACCTTAGAGGGTTATTCCCTAAATAACTATGGTCATAATAATTCGCTTGGTCGAATCCTAAGATTGACCAAACGGGTCAGATTCGAAAGTCAAAACGGTAGTAAAACCGCTTGATTTACAACTAAGAAATAAGCACTAAACTAGAAATGATGAGTTAGACATGTTTGAACATGTCTAATAATGTTATAAACTGATTTGGTGTCAAACCCCTAAGTTTTAATGCCCAAACACGTCTTCGTCGTAAAATGCATTTTTATACATTTTTTTCTTTTAACTCGTAAAACTTTGACTAGTCGTCTCGCCTACTAAACATCGTAATCAGAAGGTGTAATCATTAGGGATTATAACCTTCGTGATTATGATCACGTTGCAAAGTTCAATTGAACTTTGACTTAACCAAATATGGTCAGAACAAAAGTTAATCAGGAAGCCAAACTGGTCGACTTTTAGCTCAAACTAGCTAAATAATGAAAGAACTAGGAAGAGTACTTACTCGTGTTGAAGAACACTTTCGGAACTCAAGAAGGATAGAAAGAAGAACTTCACGCTTTACTTGAAGTGTTTTGAAGTGGTGTGAAAAAAATGGAAGAATCATGGGGTATTTATAGTGTTTTAGGATCAAGGAGGTGATGACAAGTGTTACCAATGTGGGTTAGTGTCCTAACATGTATCAACACCAAATTAAGTGTGGCAAAATGAGTGCAAGGTGTCAAAAATTGGAAATAGGTGGCAAACTTGGTAAAGAAGCAAACTTTTTTTTGACAATTTTGGCCCCTGGACTTGTATTGTCGCTCATTTTTAACCCCTCTTAACCAAATATTTAGGTTATATAAAGGCAATAAGGCATGTGTAACTTGGATTTTGTCCGGAAATGTCGTGGATGTCGGTTCGTTAGATTGTACGGTTACATGTTTCGTAAATAAAGTATAAAACTTTATCGAACATGAAAATGACCGAATTTGTGTAATGATTGACATTTTTGCATTCTTACCAATAAAATGCAAGATTTTATTGAATAAAAATGTCCAGGATTGTATAATGATTGATAAATATACATTCTCGCAAATAAAACACAAGATTTTATTAAATACCAAAATGTTTCGGAATTGTTCAATAACTAAAACTGTACAAATGTCACGGTCTCCCCTACTTTAGGAAATTTCATCCCAAAATTTAGTTAGAGGAAACTTGTGAGAAAAGATGTGGGTATTTCGCCTTCATTTGATCCTCTCGTTCCCAGGCAAACTCTGGGCCACGTTTGGACTCCTAACGAACTTAAACAATTGGTATGCGTTTGTGTTTGAGTTTCTTGACTTCACGGTCTAATATTTCCACAAGTTTCTCGATAAAGTGCATTATGTTATGAATGCGAATTTCATCAAGAGGGATGTGGAGATTTTCATCTGTCACACCCCGGATTTCCAACCAATCAAACACCGGTGGGCCCGGGTGGGGAATATTGTGACGTAAGTTGATATCATCATAGTCAATTAAACACAACACAGCGGAGGTCTTGGAGTTAAATTACTATTACAAACCAAATGTTCAAAGTACGAAAAATAATATATAGACGGCTTGTAGTAGAAGATCCACAGGCGGATCGTAAAATGTAAAAAATGTATAACAGACTTTAGGGCAGATCTAGGGATTTGCAAGATCCTCTTATGTCACTACCGAGCAGCTTCCAGCCTATTTCGTATTGTACCTGCAAGCTTAGTCTTATGAAAATACGTCGGCTTTCGCTGGTATACACCCAATTGAATCATTTTGAAACCATTTGAAAATGATTTTAAGTGCACATGGCACAAAATCTTTTATAACTTGGGAAAGTTACTTTGTAACCTTGTTAACAGATTCACATGTTTATCCATTCTACAGGGCCCATTATGGAGATAGAGATATGATTAACGTACACACAACTTAAGAACTCACGAAGGAGTTATCCCCATCTTTGTGGGTAAAAATAATTTAGCATGAGCGTCTGTCATGTGTATGCCTACACCCCGCGCTTTGGTCGAGGCCATTATCTAATTTAATGAGCCGAGCATATCCAGGACACGGTCGCTAACCCCCGATGTTTAAGTTATCAAACAAAACTGATTAAAACGGAATATGCGGATTTACTAGCCACAATCCGGCATTCGATTGATCCCATTTCCGACCAAACGGTAATAATTTACCGTAACCCAAGCCCGTATAGGGGAAATAAGTCGAGAGTATTTACTTGAGCTAGTCTTCATTTAAAAATGCAAGATTTAGTATCTCAGCCGTATCCAAAAATGAACTAAGTGCAGATAGCATTTACCGGAAGGCTTTAGTCTGGATTATGGCATAAGCTAACCAATTAAATGCTAACGGTCCTAATTAAGTCATAGACTTAGACCGACTAGTGTACAGGATCAAAACGTATAATACGCTAGATTAAGCGATGATCGGATAGAATGTAGTTTAAACCCAACAAGTACTATGACTTGTATAATATGGGTAAACCATACGCCTTCTGAGTTTTAGACTTAAATGTCAAGGTTAAACCCGTTTCGGTTCATTTCCGTAAACTAGTTACATATACTTAACCGAACGCATATAAGTGATATCGGGTAACCGGATAAGTCATGGACAAGTTCTATATACCATTATATTTTAAGTAAGTTGTAATATTAGTAGGATATCAACTTTTATGTCCGTTAAGGTTTTAAAACAAAACTATGCCTCATAAGGGCGTTTCGGTAATTACATACCGTATAAAAGGAACTTGAATATATTTTATTGTTACAACCATGAGTATTCTAGAAAGATAATTAATTTATGATATAATATCAGTAGGAACATGATAATATGTGTAACTTATCATTTATGACCAAACTATGCACTGAAGGGGCATTTTGGTCATTTTACACATCGTATGATAGTTTATTTGAGATTCTGGGTTTATATCATGTACCTATTATAAAAATATTTTAAATAAGTTTTAAAGTCAGTAGGTAACCAGTCTTGGTTGATATACATGGTTTAAAACCATATTATGTGCCGAACGACGCTTATGTCGTAAAATGACGATTTGTGCGAAGTTTAGTAAAGACTGATGTTAAGATCAGGTTTATATGTCCTATATATGTAGTAGGTAAAAGTTTTGATGTGAAAAAGTATGATTAAAACCATTTTACGCGCCACAGGGGCTTTATCGTCATTTGTCGACATAATACAAGGACTTGTTTATACACTTAATTTGTAATCTAATTTGACATCCCAAATAACCTTACTTATTATATTACATCAGTAGGTAGTTAATTTTCAAGTTCTTTATCGTTTAAAACTTATTTTACGTAAAAAGGGCATTTTTGTCAAAATGGCATAATAACAGAACTTGTGTATAAACTCAGATTCTGATTATGATCATGTAATATAATCTCAGGGGGTTATACTACATTATATTATGACCATAATGCAACCTTAGATCAGTAGCTAACTAATCTAAATCGGGTCAAAATCGAAAGTCAAAGCAAAAGTCAAACTTTGCGAGTTTCGGTTGCGAACCGACCCTAGAACTGAAATTGACGAGCCGAACATGTTCTTACATGTTCTAATAATTATTACCAACTTGTTTAAGTGTCAAAACATGTTTCATAACTTATATAATCTCATATTATAATATTTGCGAAAACTGGCCTGTTTGACTTTTTAATAATAAAACTTTGACCCGTCAATTGGTCTAGCAAACGTGATCTTTACGAGGTGCCCTTAAGAGGGATTAACACCTACCTTATTACGATCACTTATCCATGTTCGTTACGAACAACGGCTGGACCATAATGGTCTTAACCGAAAGTTAAGGCGTTTTCCGTAAAACGCTTGACTTTTGGCTATAAAAGCCTATAAACGGAAATGCAAGAGAAAGGAACACTTACAAGTGATTCCTAGAATGAAATAGAACTAAGTTGGATGCTCCATTCAGTTAGAAACTTCCAGAGGATGGAGATAAAATGAGAATGAGAATGGTGCAAGTTCAAATGGTGAACCTTGGTGCCTATTTATAGTTGGAGAGCTTGGAGGAGGTTATGCCAAGTGTTAAGTGGTGTTAGAGGGAGCTTACAAGTGTCCTAAAACGTGGCATAGCAGTTTGGAAGTCCAGGGTGTCGAATCAAATGGTTTTTGGCATATGTGTGGAGGCTAAGGCAATTTTCTGCGGACACAGGCCTCTGGCGGGCCGTGAGAGGCTAGGCCTGTGCCTCTTGCGCCCGCGAGCACCTTGTGGTCACTTTCAAAGTTTGTCACATTTAGTCTCTCAACTTATAAAACTTCCTAAACACCTTTATAGCATATTTAGCCCTCCGTAGCCAATATTTGGTGTACCCGGGACTATGCTCGGACATTGTCGAGCTCTCGGTTCGTTAAAAGGTCACTCAGAGGTATAAATTAACATATTGACACTTTTAACCCCTCCATCGTCCAACTTTTACATATTTACAGAATTAATCCCTCTCGTCCAACAAGTGGCACATATGGGAGTTAGGACTTTGTAAAGGATCACTCATGGCTCAGTATAAACATGTTGACTCCGATGTCATTCAGAGGCTGGGCATGTTTACACAAATGGTCACTCAGAGGCCAAGTTTAAGCATGTTGATACTTATGGTCACTCAAAGGCTAAGTCTAAGCATGTTGACACTAATGGTCACTCAGAGGCTAAGTTTTAAGCATGTTAACACTAATGGTCACTTAGAGGCTCGGTTTATGCATATTGACATCAGAGGATCACTCAGAGGCTTAGTTTGAGCATGTTGACACCTTTAGTCCTTATTAGTCTATAATGGACTTATATAAATAAAAAAAATATACGACACGTGTCACTATATTATTGGACATGATTTTCACGAGGTGTTACATCCTTACCCCCTTAAAAGAAATCTCGACCTCGAGATTTTATTCAAAAAGATGGGGTACTTTTGTCGCATAATTGACTCAACCTTCCATGTATATTTGGGGCCTCGTAGGGCATCCCACTTAACCTTTACTATAGGTATCTTTTTCTTTCGGAGCTTCTTAACCTGTCGATCCACGTCGAAATCGGTTTCTCAACGAACCTCAGGTTTTCATCAATTTGCACATCATGATGTGACATTGCTAGTGACTCATCGGCTAGTCATTTCTTAAGATTACAGAGGTGGAACACATCATGAATCCCACTAAGCTCCTCTGGTAGCTTAAGCTTATAAGCTACAGTGCCGACACATTCGATTATCTCGAATGGTCCTATATATATTGGGCTTAACTTGCCCTTCCTTCCAAATCTCATTACACCTTTCCAAGGTGATACTTTCAGCATTTTGTCCCTTACTTGGAACTTAAGAGGTTTACGCCTCTTGTAAGCATAGCTCTTCTACCTATCATGGACAGCTTTGAGATGATCACGGATTTCCACAATCTTATTCGTGGTCCACAGGACAATCTCAGGTCCTGATAGGTGGGCTGTGACATTTGTGCCTTTCCAATCATTGCACAATTACAAACAATTTCGTATTCAATGAAACCCTGTGTTTTATTTCCAAATACTTGTGTATTCAATAAAATCTTGTATTTTATTGATGAGAATGTAAAAATTGTCAATCGTTGCACAATTTCGGTCATTTTCGTGTTCGTTAAAGCGTTTTAACGCATTTTTGCGAAACACGTAACCGTACAACTGAACGAACCGACATCCACGACATTTTCCGGCATAATCTAAGTTACACATGTCTTAACACCTTTATATAACCTAAATATTAGGTTAAAAGGGTTAAAAATGGCAAACAAGTGAAAATACAAGTCGAAGGGCCAAAAATGTCAAAACAAATAATAAATATTTTTGCTTCTCCACCAAGTTTGCCACCTATCTCCAATTTTTGACACCTAGAACTCACTTTGCCACACTTAATATAGTGTTGACACATGTTAGGACACTAATCCACACTTGAGGACACTTGTCATCACCTCCTTCATCCTAAAATACTATAAATACCGCATGATTCTTCCATTTGTTTTCACACCACTTCAAAACACTTCATAGCAAAGTGTGAAGTTCTTCTTTCTATCCTTCTTGGAGCTTGTTTCCAGCCTTTGGAAGCCTCTTATCTTGAGTTCCGAAAGTGTTCTTCAACACGAGTAAGTACTTTTCCTAGTTCTTTCATTATTTTAGCTATTTTGAGCTAAAAGTCGAACAATTTGGCTTCCTGATTGACTTTTGGTTCTGACCATATTTGGTCAAGTCAAAGTTCAATTGGACTTTGCAACGTGATCGTAATCACAAAGGTTGTAGTCCCTAGCGATTTCACCTTCTTATTACCACGTTTACTAGTCGAAGTGACGAGTCAAAGTTTCGGTCAAAATGCGCATGATGTGCATTTTACGACGAAACTATTTTTGGGTATCAAAACACCAAGTTTTGATACCAAATCAGTTTTATAAACTTATTTAGACATACTTTGACATGTCTAACTCGTCACTTATAGTTTAGTGCTTATTTAGGGTCTTAAGTCGAGCAGTCTTGACCACCGCTTTGACTTTCGAATCCGACCCGTTGGTCGATCTTATGATCCGACCAAACACATATTTGTGACCATAGTTGTATAGGGAATAACCTACTGAGGTTATACCATATGGTCACGTCGTTTGGTTAGTGTTATGATAAGTTATTTCTATATTCTTAAAGAAATGATGACCAAAATGCCCTTTTGCGCATAATCCATTCTAACACATGTAACCAAATTTTCGACATATAAAATTATGTTATAACATTTTCAAACATGTTTGGGCATTTAGGACTTATCATAGGACGATCACGCGTTTACGCTAATGACCCGTTAACGTAGCATAAACTACACATAATGGGTCAAAAGCACTTAGGATCCTTTCCAAATCAGAATGTTAAGTTTGCTAACCATATCACATGAGTTCCGACACTCGTTTGGTTTATAAGACTTCTCCCGTTTGTAGTCCCGACACGCTAACATATTTATCTAACACATTAGGACACGTTTGAGCTTTGTTTATTCCACTGATCAAGAATACTTTCGCAATCCCAAGTGAGTATATAGTTCCCCTCTTTTACATTTTCTAAATGTTTTGGGGTGATTCATATGTGCCTGTAATAATTTTCAAGATTTGAAAACAATTTACATATCTTATATATACAAAATGATTTTCAAACTGAGTACATAGTTCCCCTCTTTTACGTTTTGCAAATGTTTTAGGGGGACTCATATGTGCTAAGTCATTTTCAAGTTTTCAAAAACAATGTTTATGGTTTATATATAAAACAATACGATTTCAATAATGTGTACAACTTGTTGATGCGTTATCCATAACACGAATGACATTTATTAGCTTTTGCCGAGCCGACCAGTAGTATGTTATGTATCATAGGACTGACAATCCCATTATCGGACTGTTCACTGGATTTGGTGGAAGTTTGGGTAATGATAGAAACAGTTTCTGATTAACAAATCATTTCTTAATTTGTTAGTCTAGTTAAAGAGACCCTTTGGTGGTCTATTAAAGATACCCTTTGGCGGTATAGTCAACACAGGTTTGAATGTGTTCATTAAAGAACAATCAAAAGTTTTCACAATTAAAAACACGGACGATTTGTTTATGACATGGACAATTGGTTTATGACACGGACGATTGATCTATAACATGGACAAATGGTTAATAACACGGACAAATGGTTTTGAACAATGTCACGCAATGATTTTCACTTAAAGATATAAACCATACGGAGTTTTCTTTTGAATCAATCTATTACAAGGATTTTAGAAAGGAAACGTTTTGGTCAAGATTCATGGCAATAAGGTTTTCACAACTCTAACCAACTTGTTTTAGTTGGTTAATTGTATTGCAATATCAAACACTTTTGATACGAGGTTTTAACTTAACAACTCTTGTTGTCAGACGAGTTGTTGAAATATGTATACAAAGCCATGAATTTGACACACTCACAAAACCTATGTACTCGCCGGCATTTTTATGCTGACTCTCTTTTCACATATATTTCAGGAGTCAATGCTTGATAATATGATGCATGCTTCACGTAGGAATGGACGCGGGCCTTAGTGACTTAAAACATGAAAGGCAATTTATTTATGTGTTGTTTCTGTTTATCCCAAGACAATGTAAACATTTAATTTAATAAAACAAATTTTAAATTCCATGAGTTGTGAAACAATAGTTCTGTGACATGACTCCCTGACGTTTCCGTCGTGGTTCGTTGTTTTATGCGGTCGGGGTGTTACATGGGCTTTCCCAACTTCTGCCCAATACGGGCGTTCGACATTTTCTCCCATACAAGGCCTTAAAAGGAGCAGCCTTAATGCTTGTATGATAACTATTATTATAGGAGAATTCTATTAGGGGTAAGTGGGCATCCTAACTTCCACCTAAATCAATCACACATGCTCAAAGCATGTCTTCCAAGGTCTGAATAGTATGCTCACTTTGTCCATCCGTCTGTGGGTGATAAGCCGTACTAAAATTTAATCTTGTGCCTAAAGATTGTTGGAAACTTTTTCAAAAATGAGATGTATATCTAGGATCTCTATCAGATACAATATATACATGCACACCATGTAGGGACACAATCATGTCCACATAAAACTTAGCCAATTTGTCAGAATTATACGTTTCCTTAATTGGCAAGAAATACGCTGACTTAGGCGCCTATCCACAATGACCCAAATCGTGTCATTACCACGTTGGTCTTAGGTAACTTGGTAATCAAGTCCATAGTTACCATTTCCCATTTCTAAGTGGGAATTTCAAGTTGTTGTAGAAGTCCTGACGGTTTCTGATGTTCAGTTTTAACTTGCGAACACGTCAGACACTTAGCTACATAAGTAGCTATGGATTTCTTCAAACCCATCCACCAATAATTCTTTTCCAAATCCTGATACATTTTGTCACCACCTTTGTGAACTGAGTATCTCGTATTATGCCTCTCCTGAAGGATTAGATCTCTAAGTCCTCCAAAGATTGGAACCCAGATTCTTTCATTAAATCTAAGGATTCCATCCTTTTCAGGCGTTAACTGATCAACAGTTCTGCCTAATCCCTCATTAGGAATATTAGCCTCTAATAGGGTTTGCTTTTGCGCATCTAATAGCTTCCATTCAACTATTTCGGAGCTCAATGCTCTTGGCGTTAATCCTAATGGGCTTAACCCTTACCTTGCGACTCAAGGCGTCAGCAACGACATTTGCCTTGCCGGGATGATAGAGAATTTCGCAATCATAATCGTTAAGTGTTTCCATCCAGCGGCGTTGTCGCATGTTCAGATCATTTTGATTGAACAAATGCTGGAGACTCTTATGGTCAGTGTATATAATACACTTTGTGCCATATAAGTAATGTCTGCACAACTTAAGTGCAAATACAACGACACCTAATTCCAAGTCATGGGTGGTGCCTTTCGTGCACCTTTAATTGTTGTGATGCATAAGCAATCACTTTGCCTTTTTGCATTAGCACACAGCGCATACCAGTGTGCAAGGCATCACAATAAACTACAAAATCCTCAATACCCTTAGGTAGCGATAACACAGGAGCATTGCTCAACTTGTGTTTTAGAATCTCAAAAGATTCTTGTTGTTTTGGACCCCAGTCAAACTTGACATTCTTACGGGTCATGTAGTTAAAGGAGTGGCTATCCTTGAAAGTTCTAAATGAACCTCCTATAATAACCAGCCAATCCTAAGAATCTACGAATCTCTGATGGAGTTTTGGGTACTTCCCTGTTCATTATGGCTTCTATCTTGGCGGGATCCACTTGGATACCACGCTCACTTACAACATGTCCAAGAAATTGGATTTCTCTAAGCCAAAATTCGCACTTAGAATATTTAGCATAAAGTCTCTCTCGTCTTAATAATTCTAAGATGCACCGAATATGTTTCTCGTGATCAGCTTGATTACGAGAGTCGTAAGTATATATCGTTTATGAAGACAACGACAAACTTATCTAAGTATGGCTTGCAGACTCTATTCATGAGATCCATGAATGCTGCAGGTGCATTTGTGAGCCCAAAAGGCATCACCAGAAATTCATAATGACCATATCCGGTTCTGAAGGCAGTCTTAGGAACATCCTCGTTCCTAACCTTCAGTTGATGGTAACCTGATCTTAAATCGATCTTAGTGAAGTAACCCCTTGAAGTTGATCGAACAAGTCATCGATCCTGGGCAGGGGATAACGATTTTTTATCGTTATCTTGTTCAACTCTCGGTAATCAATGCACATCCGCATTGAACCATCCTTCTTTTTAACGAAAAGAATAGGAGCTCTCCAAGGTGAGGAACTAAGCTGAATAAAGCCTTTTTCTAAAGTTCATCTAATTGCATTCTCAATTCCTTCATTTCCGTTGGTGCTAACCGATATGGAGCTCTAGCAACAGGTGCTGATCTTGGTAGGATGTCGATCCTAAACTCCACTTCCTATCTGGAGGTAGACCTGGTAATTCTTCAGGAAAGACATCGGAATACTCTGAGATAACTGGAAGGTCTTCAATATTTGGCTTGGGCTCGTTGATAGTTACTTGTGCCATGTAAATGACACAAACTTTCCCAAAACACTTGGATGCTTTAAATAACGACACCTTGTCTGGCAATCCATAGGGTAAATCTCCTAGAATGGTGATCATTTCATCAGATGGGGTTTTAATCTCGATGAGTTTCGTATCACAGGCAATGCGGGCTTGGTAACGGATAACCAATCCATGCCTAAGACTACATTGAACCCCTCCAATTTCATTGGCAAAAGAGAGAGGAATATATTGATTCTTGATAGATATAACACATCCATCAAGAATGGAAGATGATGTTTCTAAAGTTCTATCGGCAAGTTCTACTTCATAGGTCATGTCTAGAGTTCTTATGGGCAAGTTTAATAGTTTACTAAACTTATGGTCTACAAAAAATTTATCTGCACCCGAATAAAAAAGAACTCTAGCATATACATAATTGATGAGGAATGTACCTGTTATGACGTTATCGTCATTAACGGCCTCCCTGGCATTCATCTGGAAGGCACGAGCATTACCTTTCTTAGCCTCTCCAGGCTTTGCATCGTTATTTCTGGGATTCTTAGGGCATATAAACTTAATATGCCCCTTTTCATTACAGCCATAGCAGACGGCATTCTTAAGATCCTTGCACTCTAGGGTCTTATGCCCCTTTTTCTTAAAGATACCACAGGGTTTAGTCTGTGGATCATTACTACACTGTCCCCAATGCCTACGATTGCAATTTTTACATGTCGGCGGTATGCCCGACTTATCTTGGTTCCTTCTGAACCCAAATCTCCCCTTATTCATCTTATTAAATATTTGGGAGTTACCATCCTCTCTCTTCCTTTTCCTGTCAGTCTCAGCTTTAACTGACTTTTGCCTCACCAAATCTAAGGAGGGAGAGAGATAGGTCAACAGCAGACCTGTAGGTACTAGGCTGAGCAGCCTTTACCTTGCCCTTTATCTCGGGCGCTAACCCATTAATGAAACGCGCAATGCGTTTGGGTTTAGGGGTGATTAGGTAGAAAACTAATCTAGACAAGGAGTTGAAGTCAGAAACATACTTCCTACATTCTTGATTTTTCATGGTGAGAGTCAAAAAATCTGACTCTATCATCTCCACCTCATGAGGTAGGCAGTAAGTTTCCTGTATAAGATCAAAAAACTTGGACCATCCCAAGTTGTACAGGTGTACCTTACCTGTTGATTGGACCATTACTTTCCACCAAATCAGGGCATTGCCCTTGAAGGACTGTGATACATACTTAACCACATTCTTATCAACACAACCGTTGATATCCACTATCGTCTCCATCTTATCAAGCCATTTTAAGGCTTCAACAGCTCCCTTCTCTCCATTGAATCTCAGGGCTTACAGGAGACGAAATATTTGTAGGTACATCCGTCTTTAGAAGAACGGGACCTATCGTTAAACTCAAATTTTCTTGGTTCACTCTTCGCATTTGAAGGGTGAACAAAGCTCTCCTTATGAGCTAAGGATGGTAGAATTGATAAAGGTCTGGATCGAGTAGCGCTCATTTCTTTAAATTTCTCAATGGCCTTTTCCATGGCTTTTCCCACAGCTGCATCAATGCGAGCTTGGAAATTATCATTATTGATGGCTATGTTTTCGGCGTTGTTAGAGTTAATCTCTCGGTGGCTACTTTGCGCCTCGTCCGAGTTTGCCATTCTTGAAGTTTTGGTTCTAAACACCAAATTAAACTTCTCTTAGCATGGCATTAATAACCATATTGGCTTTAAATTTGGATATACAAATCCATCGCCTAATCAAACTAGTGTGAATATAATCACAACTCTTAGGCTTAACATTCTACGAATGTTATCTATACTTGGCCTAGGTCTCAAAAGGACCATCAAAGGTAGATTTCCATTTGGACATAGTCCATATATATTAGACTATGGATCTTAACTGTCATTGTCATTAGACAATTATAAATAGCTCATAGGCTTGTCACAAAGGACATTAAAACATGGCTCATATGCCTGCCACTAATGGACATATAGGTATGGCACGTTGGACTGTCACTAATGGACATAAAATTGGCACGTTGGCCTGTCACTAATGGACATATAAATATGGCACATTTTTTTTTGGGTAAAGGGTTTACCACGGTAAATATTATATCAATCAACCAAAAATAACAAGTGAGGCAGACAGAAACCTCAGTTCTCAAGTATGACAAGCCATACTAGAGTTCAACGAGCAATCATCCTACAGACGCTAGACACCAATTTAACAAGCACGTCACTCGACAATACACGTAACACTAAGTTACAAAAAAAACACATGTAACACCATTAGCCATATTCATCATCATTTATCAGCAACCCTCTAGGAAGTCTCCATTCCTGTAGAAGATCTCTAGTGTGACTCGTGTCCTTAAATTTCATCAAATGTAGCTTCATCCGAACTGTTGTTAGAATAACCTCAATGAGTTGATCTGCACTCCTTTTTTCCTAGAAAACAATCTCTGGTTTCGTTCAAATATGGCACATTCGCCTGTCACTAATGGACATAAAATATGGCATGTTGGCCTGTCACTAATGGACATAAATATAGCATGTTGGCCTGACACTAATGGACATAAAATATGGCATGTTGGCCTGTCACTAATGGACATAAAATATGGCACGTTGGCCTGTCACTAATGGAGATAAAATATGGCACGTTGGCCTATCACTAATGGACATAAAATATGGCACGTGGGCCTACATCACTAATGGATGTCAATTATTATGATCGCACGGATGATATTAGCCGGGATCATATTGATACATAGGCTATATAATAGGTTTCAGGACGTAGTCCATCACCTAGACGGTTAGTGTGGTTCCTCAAGTCACACTACCAGGAGTATGAACATTCCTGAATGTTAACATAAGAGTATCTTAATGGTTAATTAATAGTCACGGTCACATTGACCTTAACGACTTGGAGGCTTGAACCTAGTCCACTACCTCTGGATAGAAGGATAACTCTCCTTAACTATCATGATAGAAGGCCATTTTATCCTTAACTATCATTTATAAGCTGGCCAAATATGTGGTTTGTGCCACTTGGCTAATCAAAACCATTAAGACATTTTTGGAATTATATAACAGAACGTAAATTTCAAGTAAAATCGAGACGTTCGCTTGAAGAGGATGAAATATATATATATATATATATATATATAATTCCAAAATAATTCATTTATTGACAATAAGGAATTACAATACTAGAAATAAATAAATGAAACAAACTGTCCATGCAAGGACTTTAAAAGAAATAACAATGTCCACACAGGGACTAAATATAATAATAGAAGAGACTTTGCTCGTCCTTCTTTCCTCTAACCAACTTGGAGAGCTTCTTGAAGAATTTATTCATCATCTTCTCCGTTTTCTCCGCTTGTTGTTGCATCTCCTTCATTCATTCCAAGGCCTCATTGATGGCCTCTAGTGGCGGCGGAGGTTGTGGTTGTGGTTGTGGCATAACAGGATACTAGTACCCATAACTTGTGAAGAAACCCTAGATCAACTAGACCGGAATCAAAGTAGATCTATGGAATGGGCTCTGCATAAAAGGGTTAACCCTGTGTTTGGTTTCACGATGGATGATGAATAGAACAATATTCCGGCTGATCTTGCAAAACAGAAAAACGTTAGCTCGCCACGGGGAGAAGGGGGTTCTCTTCGTGACTACCCTCCGGCGTGAGAATAAGTACAGGTAGTCGGAAGTAAGTATTGTAAGTGAGAGAGTAGTTGAGAGTGAATACCTTTCCTTGAACTCCAAGTTACTTATTTATAGCCGGTGTTTGGCGCCAAAAAGAGAGATTGTTAACTTTAACGGAGTCTTTTGTTATTCCGTTAATGTTTGTTGGCAATCCCTTAGTGCACACGGATCGTGAGCTCATCAGCGGTTAGGGAGGTGCCACGTGTCAACATGAGATCACTACATCTTATAAAAGTGAGCATGCCATCACCGTGATCTTCCTCAGCCGTCCAGATGCTGCCATGTGGCAATTTGTTATAACCGAAAAGATGCTCGCACGATTAGGTGTTAATGGCTTCTAGAAGGTTTCACAACTGTTACCCATCTATTATTCGCCACGTGTACATTCTGTTACAACAGAAAAGATTCCCTTTGCTTTTGCACCAAGTCAAGGATTTTGCTAAAGGAAAGTTTCTCAGGATTTACTGTTTCCTTGCGCGAGAAGCGCAAGTTAGTTAACTGATCTTCCTTCTTCTCCTTGCTGCTTAGCGCAACGTTTGGTGGATGCTTGCTTTGATATAAATATCTGCGCAAGGTTTATGTGTGGAGCATAAACAAGAATGTTCAAGGTTAACTTTGAACCTTGCGCGAGCCCGCGCAAGGTAGTTAAATGAAGCATTATCAAACAAGAATTTTCATGGTTAACTTTGAACTTTGCGCGAGTCCGCGCAAGGTAGTTAAGCATTATAAAACAAGGGTGTTTCAAGGTTAACTTTAAACCTTGCGCGAGCCCGCGCAAGGTAGTTAAATGAAGCATTATCAAACAACGGTGTTTCAAGGTTAACTTTGAACCTTGCGCGATCCCGCGCAAGGTAGTTAAATGAAGCATTTACCCACAGAGAGTGTTCAAGGTTATTAAATGAAGCATTTATCCAAAGAGAGTGTTCAAGGTTAACTTTGAACCTTGCGCGAGCCCGCGCAAGGTAGTTAAATGAAGCTTTCCTCTCTTTGATATTTGGCGCAGAGTTCTAATAAATCTTATTTTGGCAAAGAAGTCTGCACGCAGTTTTCTTAAAAGTTATTAATGGCTATGGTTTCCTTGATTGGCGCAAGGTTTTTGGGACCATACCCCTTCAACTTGGATATCCAGTAGGTGGATAAGTAGGTGGGAAAGGAGATGGGTAAAGTGTGTTATGCATGACCGCTTGCATATAAAGGTCATGCGATAATGCTTAGTAATTTACCGGTGTAGATGGGTTAATAGGATCATATCCAGATGTATCCGGATATGTTGGGATAGGGTTGTTAAATCCCGATGGTGGTGGTTGAACCACTGGTGATGGTGTTAGTTCCACCACAGGTGAAGCATTGGAGGGTCCACCCATTTGTGGGTCCTCGTGAATTGTAGGGTAAGTTTTGGGTAACGGTGGTAGCGAACCCGACCATTGACCTGCACGTACCGACATACACGCTCCTCGTTTTCTCCTTGCTGGCTCAGGTGGCGGCTGATGTTGTTCTACTGGTTCCATGTGAACATCTTCTTGTACAGGAGGCGTTAGGGAGTTACGGGAAGGAGTGTTTGCGAAAGTGAATTGGTTCCAATATTGGTCCCATTCATTAGGACCTTGATATGGCGATCCAGCGTAAGAGTTTAAATCACTAGATATTTCGATGGGATGTGCATGCGATCCTGACGGCGGCATTTCTGGATCGGAGTCCTCATCCATGGGATTGGGTTGATCCAACTGATTTTGTTCAGCTGGGGGTGTGTTGAAGTAATGGTTAGGGTTAAACTCATCATGATATGAATGATGAGAGTGATGAGAGGTGTGATTGGTGTGAATGATATGAGTGGTACGAGCTTTGGGTGTGAGTAGGTGAATGTCTTGATAGCGGCCAGGACTCCCCGAATCTTTATAAGGATTCGAGTGATGGGGTTGTGAAGGGATATGTCCTGATGTTCCTCCCCTCATTAGTCCTATACCTCTTCCTCGTACTCTTGGCGGCATTTTCCTGTTAAAATCAAATCAAAACAATACTAATAACTTAATAATGAGATGAGTAATCCTAGGTCAAAGCCTAGACTTGGAAGTCTAAGAATGTGCTTTTGTGTAAGTTTGAGATTAAACACAAGAAGGTTAGTGTTTAATTTTCTAAAACCTTGGCTCTGATACCAACCTGTCACACCCCGGATTTCGAACCAATCCAAACACCGGTGGGCGCGAGTAGGGAATATCATGACGTAAGTTGATATCATCATAGTCAATTAAACACAGCACAGCGGAAGTCTTGGAGTTAAATTACTATTACAAACCAAATGTTCAAAGTACGAAAAATAATATACAGACGGCTTGTAATAGAAGATCCACAGGCGGATCATAAAATGTACAAAAATGTATAACAGACTTTAGGGCAGATCTAAGGATTTGCAAGATCCTCTTATGTCACTACCGAGCAGCTTCCAGCCTATTTCATATTCTACCTGCAAGCTTAGTCTTTTGAAAATACGTCAGCTTTCGCTGGTAAATACACCCAACTGAATCATTTTGAAAACATTTGAAAATGATTTGAAGTGCACATGGCACAAAATCTTTTATAACTTGGGAAAGTTACTTTGTAACCTTGTTAACAGATTCACATGTTTGTCCATACATACAGGGCCCAGTACGGAGACCAAGACATGATTAACGTACACACCACTTATCACGTAGGAGTTATCCCCAACTTTGTGGGTAAAAATAATTTAGCATGAGCATCTGTCAGGTGTATGCCTACACCCCGCGCTTTGGTCGTGGCCATTATCTAATTTAATGAGCCGAGGATATCCAGGACACGATCGTTAACCCCGATGTTTAAGTTATCAAACAAAATTGATTAAAACGGAATTTGCGGATTTACTAGCCACAATCCGGCATTCGATTGATCCCATTTCCGACCAAGCGGTAATAATTTACCATAACCTAAGCCCGTATAGGGGAAATAAGTCGAGAGTATTTACCTGAGCTAGTCTTGATTTTAAAATGCAAGATTTAATTTCTCAGCCGTATCCAAAAATGAACTAAGTGCAGATAGCATTTATCGGAAGGCTCTAGTGTGGATTATGGCATAAGCTAACCAATTCGATGCTAACGGTCTTAATTAATTCATAGACTTAGACCGACTAGCGTACAGGATCAAAACGTATAATTCGCTAAATTAAGCGATGATCGGATAGAATGTAGTTTAAACCCAACAAGTACTATGACTTGTATAATATGGGTAAACCATAAGCATTCTGGGTTTTAAGACTTAAATGACAAGGTTAAACCCGTTTCGGTTAATTTCCGTAAACTAGTTACATATACTTAACCGAACGCATATAAGTGATATTTGGTAACCGGATAAGTCATGGAAAAGTTCTATATTCCATTATATTTTAAATAAGTTGTAATATCAGTAGGATATCAACTTTTATGCTGTTAAGGTTTTAAAATGAAACTATGCCTCATAAGGGTGTTTCGGTAATTATATACCATATAAAAGGAACTTGAATATTTTTTAATGTTACGACCATTAGTATTCTGGAAAAATAATTAATTTATGATATAATATCAGTAGGAACATGATAATATGTGTAACTTATCATTTATGACCAAACTATGCACTGAAGGGGCATTTTGGTCATTTTACATATTGTTTGATAGTTTATTTGAGATTCTGAGTTTATATCATGTACCCACTGTAAAATATTTTAAATAAGCTTTAAAGTCAGTACGTAACAAGTCTTGGTTGATAAATATGGTTTAAAACCATATTATGTGCCGAAACGACGCTTATGTCGTAAAATGACGATTTGTGCGAAGTTTAGTAAAGACTGATGTTAAGATTAGGTTTATATGTCCTAGATATGTTATTTAATATAATATATCAGTAGGTAAAAGTTTTGATGTGAAAAAGTACGATTAAAACCATTTTACGCGCCACAAGGGCTTTATCGTCATTTGTCGACATAATACAAGGACTTGTTTATAAACTCAATTTATAATCTGATTTGACATCCCAAATAATCTTACTTTTGATATTACATCAGTAGATAGGTCATTTTCAAGTTCGTTGTTGTTTAAAACTTATTTTATGTAAAAAGGGCATTTTTGTCAAAATGGCATAATAACGGAACTTGTGCATAAACTCAGATTCTGATTATGATCATGTAATATAATCTCAGGGGGATATACTACATTATATTACGACCATAATGCAACCTTAGATCAGTAGCTAACTAATCTAAATCGGGTCAAAATCAAAAGTCAAAGCAAAAGTCAAACTTTGTGACTTTCGGTTGCGAACCAACCCTAGAACTGAAATTGATGAGCCGATGTTCTTACATGTTCTAATAAATATTACCAACTTGTTTAAGTGTCAAAACATGTTTCATAACATATATAATCTCATATTATAATATTTCCGAAAAATGGCCTGTTTGACTTTTTAATAATAAAACTTTGACCCGTCAATTGGTCTAGCAAACGTGATCTTTAGGAGGAGCCCTTAATAGGGATTAACACCTACCTTATTACGATCAATTAGCCATGTTCGTTACGAGCAATGGCTGGACCATAATGGTCTTAACCGAAAGTCAAGGTGTTTTCCGTAAAATGCTTGACTTTTGGCTATAAAGCGTATAAACAGAAATGCAAGAGAAAGGAAAACTTACAAGTGATTCCCAGGATGAAATAGAACTAAGTTGGATGTTCCTTCCAGTTAGGAACTTCCAGAGGAGGGAGACGATATGAGAATGAGAATGGTCCAAGTTCGAATGATGAACCTTGGCACCTATTTGTAGTTGGAGAGCTGGGAGGAGGTGATGCCAGGTGTTATTAGAGGGAGCTTACAAGTAACCTAAAACGTGGAATAGCAGTTTGTAAGTCCATGGTTTTGAATCAAATGGTTTTTGTCAATATGTGTGGAGGCCAAGGCAATTTTTTCTGCAGACACAGGCCTCTGGCGGGCCACGAGAGGACAGGCATGTGCCTCTCGCGCCCCGTGGTCACTTTCAAAGTTTGTCACATTTAGTCCCTCAACTTATAAAACTTCCTAAAACACCTTTATAGCATATTTAGCCCTCCGTAGCCAATATTTGACGTACTCAGAACTATGCCCAGACATTGTCGAGCTCTCGGTTCGTTAAAAGGTCACTCAGAGGTATAAATTAACATGTTGACACTTTTAACCTCTCCATTGTCCAACTTTTACATATTTACAGAATTAATCTCTCTCGTCCAACAAGTGGCACATATGAGAGTTAGGACTTTGTAAAGGATCACTCAGAGGCTCACTGTAAACATGTTGACTCTGATGTCACTCAGGGGCTGGGCATGTTGTCACAAATGGTCACTCAAAGGCTAAGTTTAAGCATGTTGATACTAATGGTTACTCAGAGGCTAAGATGAAGCATGTTGACACTAGTGGTCACTTAGAGGCTAAGTTTTAAGCATGTTGACACTAATGGTCACTCGGAGGCTCGGTATTAAGCATGTTGACAATAATGGTCACTGGCTCGGTTTATGCATGTTGACATTAGAGGATCACTCAGAGGCTTAGTTTGAGCATGTTGACACCTTTAGTCCTTATTAGTCCATAATGGACTTATATAAATAAAAATATATACGACACGTGTCACTATATTATTGGACACGATTTTCACGAGGTGTTACATCATCAGCCAAACACTTTTTCAAATTGGACATGTGGAAAGTCGGATGAACGTTCCCAAGCTCAGGAGGTAGCTCAAGTTTGTAGGCCACCTTTCTGATCCTCTCATCGATCTTAAATGGTCCCACATATCGAGGTGCAAGTTTTCCTTTCTTTCCAAACTAATCACACCTATCCAGGGGATACCTTGAGAAGGACGTGATCACCAACATGGAATTCCAAGGGCTTACTTCGCTAATCCGTATACCTCTTTTAACGACTTCTAGCTGTCAAAAGGTTATCGCGTATTCTCTTGATTTTGTCTGTAGTCTCTAGAATGAGTTCTGGTCTGGTGAGCTGAGCTTCACCAACCTCATTCCAGCAGACAGGTGAACGACATTTTCGACCGTATAGAACTTCGAAAGGAGACATGTTAATGCTGGAGTGATAACTATTGTTGTAGGAGAATTTGATCAAAGGTAGATGCGAATCCCAACTACCACCAAAGTCAATCACACAAGCTCTAAGAACATCCTCCAATGTTTGGATCGTCCTTTCGAATTGTCCATCCATAAGAGGTTGATCAGCAGTGCTCAAGTTAAGTTTGGTTCCCATGGCAGATTGCATGGTCTTCCAAAAGTGAGATGAGAATCGAGCATCCTGGTCCGATATGATGTTCAATGGAACACCATGTCGAGATACTATCTCTTCAACGTAGATCTTCGTAAGTTTGTCAGCAGACAGATCCTCAAGAATTGGCAAAAAGTATGTTGACTTTGTTAAACGATCAATGACTACCCAAATGGCATCATGACCTCTAGAAGTACATGGTAGTTTGGTGATGAGATCCATAGAAATTTTTTTTCCATTTCCAAACCGGAATTTCTGGTTGCTCAAGCAAACCAGTTGGATGTTGATGTTTTGCCTTAACTTTTAGACAAGTTAGGCATTTGGATACGTATAAGGCAATATCCGTCTTCATACCCTACCACCAATATTGGGTACGAAGATCCTTGTACATTTTGTCTGCACCAGGATCAATTGAATAACGAGATTTGTGAGCCTCGTTCATCAATAGGGTGTGGAGATTGTCCTGGCTTGGAACCCATAAACGGTTCATGTAGTAGGTGACCCATTATCTTTTGTTTCAAGCTGAAGGTTGAGATGATGGGGTAGTTCGTTTTTCAACAAACCTTGGGTTACACAAGTGCGTTGGGCTTTAAAAATACGTGTTTGGATATCAGATCAAACTTGAACACAATGTAGCTTGACACGTTCTTTACGACTAAGAGCATCAGCTACAACATTCGCCTTACCAGGATGGTAGCGAATCTCGCAGTCATAGTCGTTTAGAAGTTCAACCCAACGTCATTGTCTCATGTTCAGTTCTTTCTGATTAAGAATGTGTTGGAGACTTTTGTGGTCAGTGAAAACCACACATTTTGTACCATAGAGGTAATATCTCCAAATTTTGAGAGCAAAAACAACGACACCTAACTCAAGATCATGAGTTGTGTAGTTCTTTTCATGGATTTTCAATTGTCTTTATGCATAGGCTATGACTTTGTCTCTTTGCAAGAGAACACAGCCAAGGCCTAGATTCGATGCATCATAACATACGACAAAGTCATTGTTGCCATTGGGTAAGGATAAAATAGGAGCATCACAAAGCTTTTGTTTCAAGGTCTGAAAAGCTTCTTCTTGTTTGGGTCCCCACTCAAAAGGTTTATTCTTTTGAGTCAAAGTGTAACACCCCGGCCACGTAAAACAACGAACCGCGGCGGAAATGTCGAGGAGTCATGTCATAGAACTATTGTTTCACAACTTATGGAATCTAAAATTTTGTTTTATTAAGTTAAAAGTTACGTTGTCTTGGGATAAACAGAAACAACACATAAATAGATTGTCTTTCATGTTTTAAGTCACTAAGGCCCGCGTCCATTCCTATGTGAAGCATGTATATTATCAAGCATTGACTCCTGAAACATATGTGAAAAGAGAGTCAGTATAAAAATGCCGGCAAGTACATAGGTTTTGTGAGTGTGTCAAATTCGTGGCTTTGTATACATATTGCAACACCTCGTCCGACTACAAGAGTCGTTAAGTGAAAACCTCGTATCAAAAGTGTTTGATATTGCAATACAATTAACCAACTAAAACAAGTTGGTTAGAGTTGTGAAAACCTTGTAGCCATAAATCTTGACCAAAACAGTTCTTTTGTAAAAACCTTGTAATAGATTAATTCAAAAGAAAACTTCGTATGGTTTATATCTTTAAGTGAAAATCATTGCGTGACATTGTTCAAAACCATTTGTCTGTGTTATAAACCATTTGTCCGTGTTATAAGCCATTCGTCCGTGTTATAAATTAATCGTCTGTGTCATAAACCAATTATCCATGCCATAAACAAATCGTACGTGTTTTTAATTGTGAAGTTTTTTATCGTACTTTAATGAACACATTCAAACATGTGTTGACTATACCACCAAAGGGTATCTTTAATAGACCACAAAAGGATCTCTTTATCTAGATTAACAAATCAACAAATGATTTGCTAATCAGAAACTCTGTCATTACCCAAACTTCCACCAAATCCAGTGAACAGTCCGATAATGGATTGTCAGTCCTATGGTATTATAACATACTACTGGTCAGCTCGGCCAAAGCTAATGAATGTCATTCGTGTTATGGATAACGCATCAACAAGTTGTTCACATTATTGAAATCATATTGTTTTATATATAAACCATAGACATTGTTTTTGAAAACTTGAAAATGAGTTAGCACACATGAGTCACCCCAAAACATTTGCAAAACGTAAAAGATGGGAACTATATACTCACTTTGAAATCATTTTGTATATATAAACCATGTATATTGTTTGGAAATATTGAAAATAATTATAGGCACATATAAATCACCCCAAAATATTTAGAAATGTAAAAGAAGGGAACTATGTACTCACTTTGAAAATCATTTTGTATATATAAACCATGTATATATTGTTTTGAAATCTTGAAAATAATTATAGGCACATATGAATCACCCCAAAACATTTGAAAACGTAAAAGATGGGGCTATGTACTCACTTGGGATTGCGAAAGTGTTCTTGATCAACGGAATGAACAAAGCTCAAACGTGTCCTAATGTGTCAGATAAATATGTTAGCGTGTCGGGACTACAATCGGGAGATCAGATAGAATGAAGTCTTATAAACCAAACGAGTGTTGGAACTCATGTGATATGGTTTAACAAACTTAACATTCTGATTTGGAAAGGATCCTAAGTGCTTTTGACCCATTATGACTCGTAAAGGTAGTTTATAGTACTTTAACGGGTCATTAGCGTAAACG
Source organism: Scalesia atractyloides (assembly GCA_947069175.1). NCBI lineage: Eukaryota > Viridiplantae > Streptophyta > Magnoliopsida > Asterales > Asteraceae > Scalesia > Scalesia atractyloides. The sequence continues at coordinate 37,313,746 of CAMTDV010000001.1, forward strand.
CGTGATCGGATGGTTAAACATGTCCTATGATATCTTATATTCCCAAACATGTTTGAAAATGTTATAACATTAGTTTATATGTCAAAAATTTGGTTACATGTGTTAAAAATGGATTTATGCGCAAAAGGGCATTTTGGTCAACATTTTTTAAGAACATAAAAGTAACTTATCATAACACTAACCAAACGACGTGACCATAAGGTATAACCTCAGTAGGTTATTCCCTATACAACTATGGTCACAAATATGTGTTTGGTCGGATCCTAAGATCGACCAAACGTGTCAGATTCGAAAGTCAAAGCGATGGTCAAGACGCTCGACTTACGACCCTAAATAAGCACTAACTAGAAGTGATGAGTTAGATATGTCAAAATGTGTCTAACTAAGTTTATAAAACTGATTTGGTATCAAAACTTGGTGTTTTGATACCCAAAAATAGTTTCGTCGTAAAATGCACATCATGCGCACCTTTTGACCGAAACTTTGACTCGTCACTTCGACTAGTAAACATGGTAATCAGAAGGTGAAATCGTTAGGGATTAACCTTCGTGATTACGATCATGTTGCAAAGTTCAATTGAACTTTGACTTTACCAAATATGGTCAAAACCAAAAGTCAATCAGGAAGCAAAATGTTCGACTTTTAGCTCAAAATAGCTAAAATAATGAAAGAACTAGGAAGAGTACTTACTCGTGTTGAAGAACACTTTCGGAACTCAAGACAGGAGGCTTCCAAAAGCTGGAAACAAGCTCCAAGAAGGATAGAAAGAAGAACTTCACACTTTGCTTGAAGTGTTTTGAAGTGGTGTGAAAAAAATGGTGTTTTAGGATCAAGGAGGTGATGACAAGTGTTACCAAGTGTGGGTTAGTGTCCTAACATGTGTCAACACCAAATTAAGTGTGGCAAAATGAGTGCTAGGTGTCAAATTGGAGATATGTGGCAAACTTGGTGAAGAAGCAAAAATCTTTATTATTTTTTGACATTTTTTGCCTTGGACTTGTATTTTCACTCGTTTGCCGTTTTTAACCCTTTTAACCTAATATTTAGGTTATATAAAGGTGTTAAGACATGTGTAACTTTGATTATGCCCGAAAATATCATGGTTGTGTGTTCGTTCGGTTGTACGGTTACGCGTTTCGCAAAAATGCGCAAAACGCTTTAACGAACACGAAAATGATCGTAATTGTATTTTATTGAATACAAAAATATTTGGATTGATACACATGGTTCGTATCTTGAATACGGGCCAACATACTTTTGCAGTTTGACAAAAATGGTCCCTGGACTTGTATAAGCGTGTTTTTGTCATATCTATCCCTTCAAAACTTATATCTAAGTTATGTAAAGGGTATTTAGGGTATGTGTAGATTATGTCCTTGTTTCGGAGTATATGTTGTGTTAAACTGATTGCGTTGAGTGTCAGTTAACGAATTACTTCCACAAAAATTTTTGAGGGTCCGAAATCATGCAAGAGATTGAAATTGTGCAAATGTCTTAGATAAATTGTCAAATTTCAGAAATAAAGGACAAGGTTTCATTGAATACGAAATTGTTTGTAATTGTACAATGATTGAAAAGGCACAAATGTCACAGTCTCCCTACTTTTGGAAACTTCGTCCCGACATTTAATTAGAGGAAACTTTGTGAAAACAGATGTGGATATTTCGCTTTCATCTGATCCTCTCACGTTTGGATTCCCAGCGAACTTTAACTATCGGTATACATCTACGCTTGAGTTTCTTGACTTCACGGTCCAATATCTCCATAGGTTTCTCGACAAAGTGCATAGTGTCATCAACGTGAATTTCGTCGAGGGGAATGTGGAGGCTTGTATCGGCTAAACACTTTTTTTTTCAAATTGGACACATGGAAAGTTGGGTGAATATTCCCAAGTTAAAGAGGTAGCTCAAGTCGATAGGCCACCTTTCCGATTCTCTCAACGATCTTGAATGGTCCAATATATCGAGGTGCAAGTTTTCCTTTCTTTCCAAATCTAATCACACCTTTCCAAGGGGATACCTTGACAAGGACGTGATAACCAACTTGGAATTCCAAGGGCTTGCGTCGTTTGTCCGCATAACTCTTTTGACGGCTTCTAACTGTTAGAAGGTTATCACGAATTTTCTTGACTTTGTCTGTTGTGTCGTGAATGAGTTCAGGTCCAGTTAGCTGAGCTTCACCGACCTTATTCTAGCAGACAGGTGAACGACATTTTTGACCGTATAGAGCTTCGAAAGGCTCCATGTTGATGCTGGCGTGATAACTATTGTTGTATGAGAATTCGACCAATGGTAGATGCGAATCCCAACTACCACCAAAGTCTATCACACATGCTCTAAGCATATCCTCCAGTTTGAATTGTCCTTTCAGATTGTCCATCCGTTTGAGGATGATAAACAGTGCTTAGATTGAGTTTGGTTCCCATGGCAGATTGCATGGTCTTCCAAAAGTGAGATGAGAATCGAGCGTCTCGATCGGATATGATGTTCAAAGGATCACCATGACGAGATACAATCTCATCAACGTAGATCTTGCCGAGTTTGTCAGCAGACAGATCCTCACGAATTGCTAAAAAGTGTGCTGACTTTGTTAGATGACTCAAGAAAATCCAGTTTTCATTATGTTATGGTACGGTTACAGCCGATTAAAGTCGGCTGTAACATTCTGGACATAACCGTTTTCCTTACCCGAACCCCGTAAACGCTTCATTAGGGAACCCGCGCCCATTCATATTAATCACCGTGGATTATTGGTCATGTATATCAGATCTAACATGCTCATCATCAAGAATTTAACCCTATTCCATATATATATGTCTATACAAACAAAATCACTAACACCAAGTATCATACTAGATTTTCATGCACACTAGACTACGAGTTATCATTTTAAACATCAAGATCATCAAGGACATACACAAACACAACCAAGAACAATTAATTAAGAAAAGGTTTATGACACGAAGCAAAGATTATAATGTTACCGAGGTTTAGGAGATGGTGTAAGTCGCTAGAACTCTAACCGAAGTCGTGTAAGAGTCACTTGGAGCTCTGGAATATGTCTATAGGAAGAGAGGCGTAGAGAGCAGTTGCAATACGCAGATTACGGTTGTGGAGTTTGAGGTTTTAATAAATAGTTGCATGCTAAAAAAATACGTATATAACAATGATAGGATTTGAGGCGGTTTGCACAATGTGGCCGTAACTCACAAGAAACAAATAGAGGGAAATGGGCTTGAGTTTGTTTGGGCCGTACTTTATAAAAAAATGCAAGTGGCCTCAAATTTGAAACGAAAGATGGCAGCATCGATTTGCTATCAAGTTACAACTCTTATTTTTTTTGGGTAAAGGGTTACCCCTGTGATTCTATATATTAACCAACCAAATAATACAAGTAGTGAGAATAGTCTCCCACTAGTTACAACTCTTATTTATAATTCTTTTTTCTTTTTTACACCATCAACAAATATTAAGGATTAATTAATTAGTTAATTAAAAAATGAATAGTATTCACGCTAAGGTTTGGGCCCCATAACTTTCGAGCTACTCGAGTAGGTTGGGTCGACCAGCGAGACATGGGCTTCGGTTAAAACGGTTTGATTCGGTTCAAAAGGATAAGGATTTGGTTCCTTGTTAATCGCTTTTATTATGTACGTCTAATATAATTTAGTTAAGTATAAAATTTACTCGTCAAATAAAATAAGTATAAGGTTCGATAACTACGAAAACGAGCGGTTTATACCTTGAAGTTACGAGTTGTCACAAACCCCGTCAATGATGCTGAGCAATTCGGAATCCTCAAAGTTGCCCCATCAATAGATGTTCCAGATGTGCAAAACCCAAAGATTTTCTATCTAGAGCATGATGTTGAAGAAGGAGAGTTCGTACATAATTACACAAAGGAAGAAATTGCCAAAATGTTGAGTGTAGACGAAGAATCTTTCGAATTTGATTTTGAAGATTAACTTAATAAGATCAGTGCGTTAAAGCCTGAAGACTACATGTATAAGTATGTAAATGAAGCTAATAACTTCAACAAGGTTGTCGTGGAGGATGATTCTGATGATGAAACAGAGAAATATACCGGTGAAGGTACAGATGGCTTCCTAATCTTCCAAGAAATGTTTAACGAAGCTACAGATGAATTGTTAAAACATAGAGTTGAAGAGACAATGAAAGAAGGATGTGCCCCTAAGAGGTTATCAAAAGAAGAGATAACTGAAGCTAAGAAGTCTTGGTTTAAAGAATTGCCCAAAGAAAGGAAGTTCAGACGTCCACTAGCTTTCGTTACACGTGACCATGATAAATCTCTTGGGGATATTCTTAGTTGGGGATGGATTGAAGATTTGTATGTCTATGCAATCAAAAGGAAATTTGGAGTAAAGTATTTTAGATACTTGCCTGATATCAATACATTACCATTTTGGGATGTTGAAGAATTGGTGCAGACTAAGACGATAAACTTTGAGATGAATCTACATGATCAACGATTGTGGAAACTAATCAAGTATGAAGCTACTCACGGTTTCGATCGCTAGAAACCACATATACCGAAAAAGAAAATCAAGATTGATCCAGTTACAAAGGAGAAGGATGTCACTTTGATTGTGAAACGCCCACGTGCCATGAAGAATATGCCTTTAAAGAAAATTGAACTAGATTTCTATGAATTCTTCAAGTGGTGGCAATGTGATGAAGAAACAGGTGAGATGGTGATTGTGTTGAAGAATGAAGGTTTATGGAGAACGATACGCATAGTAGACCAGATGTGGCTACTTAACTGTTCTGAGAATGATATAGAGTGTTTGTTCTTTAACAAGATATCCTACGAAGTTAGAGAAAAAGTTCAAGCGATGCAGTATCAGGGAGTGATCAATGTTTTTTACGCTCATGGGATTAACTCCAGAAGATGCAGCGATCGAAATGGAGGGAATTGGAACGTAAAGAGTTCATGAAACAAATCTAGAAAAGAAGAATGGATTGCTGATAAGATAAAGAAAGTTGCAATTAGAAGATTTTAATTTATCAAGTGGGCAACGGCTACCAATCAGACACCGATACCATCTGAAGAACGCAGAAAGCCGAGGAAGAATTTCTTTGGACGCTGAATGTTAAAGTTATAAAGTTTTGAAGACTGACCAAGATTGCGGCAATATCCAAGGGGGAGTTTGTAGATGTAGAATGTCTATAGCCTACGTCTTAGGGTCATGTCATGTATGTAATAGGGCTTCGATGTTAGATTTTGTGTTTAATTGTATGTAACAGGGCCACTTCGTGCGAAGTGATAGCCACGTCGTACGAAGTAAAGCTCACTTCATACGAAGTGCACAACTCGTACGAAGTGGCATGGCCAACTCGTACGAAGTGTGTATGTCTATAAATAGGCGAGTTGTGGTCTTGACTAGCTAGCTGTATTGTTGACTATGAAGGCGAAGCCCTATCCAGTTTGTCTCAGAATTGTAAAACGTTGAACGATATTAATGAAACTGAGCATTAAACAGTAACGATCATATTGTCACTAGTTAATCATAAATTTTGCATATAGAGTAAGCATTCAGATGTGGTAAAGAAAACAACAGGGTCTCCTGCAGTAAAGAAAGCGAGAAGAAAGTATAGAAAGAGGAAGACACCTGAGATAGAATCAGTAGAACCTCCATTACCACCACATGTTCAACAACCACCATCACCTCCACATGTTACACCACCACATCCTACTTCACCACTGAAGCAGTCAACACCTCCTATACAACAACGATCAACACCTCAATCTGCTAGAAGATCTTTACATGACCGTTTTCCTGATAACTTCGGTGATATTCCATGCACGGGTGGATTTGATGTAGATATTTTCAATGATAACAGGGTTACCGATCTGGAGAACATAATCAAATTACATGAAGATAGAATTAAACAACTTGAAGCTGAAAATGTGCAGTTGCTCTTGATGCTCAAAAATGTTACTTTGGAGAACGAGAGACTTCATAGAGTTGTTGAAGATCTAGAAGTGGAAAAGTCGGTGAATGCTAAGAAGTTTGATGTGTTATACAATGTGTTAGAGAAAAGATTCATTATAAACTTCGATGTATTGTATGATGCGATAGAGATTGAACATGCAAAGGCCAGATGTAAAGCTGAGGCTGAGGTTGCAGCTGCTGTAGGCAAAGGAAAGATAGATGATATTCCAGTTATTGTACCTACTGAGTCTGAACCGTTGGTGAATTATGTACTTATTGGATAATCGGTTAATGTTACTAGGATTTCTTTGAAGCATAAGTACTTAGATAGAAAAAAGATGGAAGCTGAGATTGATGGTTATAAAGAGGATGATGATGCAAATATTGGTGGAGGTGATAAGAAAGACGACGATGATAAGGGTGATGATGATGATGATAACACCCAGGGTGGTTGGCCCTCGTACACCTCCTCTTCACCTTTCCGTATAGGAATGTTGATTTGCCATCCAGTTGGTACACCTTAAAACCTTTCCATGATGCGAATGCCAGGAAAATGCGGATAGCTTCCAATATAGCGACTGGAGCGTTAGATCTCAGTATAATCAATTCCTTTTTGTTGATGAAATCCTTGAACAACGAGTCGAGATTTATTTCGAACGATCACTCCCCTGTTGTCTCTCTTAAACTTGAAGACCCATATACTGATTTTCTTGTGATCGGTAGATCAACAAGTTTCCAAACTCCAAGTTTCTCAAATAGTAGCTCCTCCTACGTTACGTTCACCCAACTTTCTTCGGTAACCGCTTCTTTATATGTTTTAGGCTCAACCTGTGAAATAAAACAACTATATGAGAAAGTTTCGTGAATAGGTGCAACTTTAGTATAAAAACAACTAAGATCCTCTCGTTTTGACACCAGACTGCAACTCTCCAATGATGTTCTCCGATGGGTGGTAAGACATCATCCTCGACGTAACCTCGTTTGAGTCACTCACTTCATCATCCAGATTAGTGATATTTTGTTCAACAGCTTGACTACTCGTGGATGCTTCATTCTGAGTACTTGGAACCACAACTTGATTGCTCAGTAAACTTGTAATTTGCTCTGCTCCATCATCGGAAGTAGATCCGTCATTATCATATGTCGGCTCGCTATAAGATTTAGAATCATCACTTTGATTGAACGTGGGTGTAGACTCATTCATCTCTTGATTTGCAGTGGGATGACTTGTTCCGGTAGTCTGAGTATCTAGATATTGAGTTGGGCCAGCTTCTGCATCATGCGTACCAACAGGTGTTTGAGTGATCACAATAGGACTAGGAACTTGTTCTTGTGATGAAGCTTGTTGTTGCTGATAAAGAATAAAGATTTCCTCTTCTGTTGGTTCTGTAAGCATTTCAAAGGAATCCTAGAGACTATCATAATTAAACAGCCAAGCATCTCCTGGTTTCTGTTTTGGAGACGTGTATCGTTGACAATCGACATTCTGAACTTCAATAACTCGGTTTATGCTCGAAAGATAAACTCTTCTAAGTGGACTCGCATATCCCACGAAGAACCCCTCCATCAACTTAGCTCCAAATTTTCCATCTGCATTGATTACCATGCAAGGTGACCCAAACGTTTCTAAATACTTCAGGTTTGGCTTTCGCTGGTTAAGTAGCTCGAAACACGTTTTCTTATGCGGATTAACTGTCAACACTCTGTTTAAAGGATAGCATGCAGAAGTCACTACCTCGCTCCAAAAACTGACTGGTAGTTTAGAATCAGCGAGCATGGTTCTAGCTATCTCTATCAGGGTTCGGTTCTTGTATTCAGCTACACCGTTCTATTGCGGTGTGTATGGTGCGCTAAATTCATGCAGAACTCCCTTCTCAATGAAGAATTCGGCCATCCGATTGTTTTTTAACGCTGTACCATTATCACTTCTAATACATCAAATAGGTAAGTGGTACAAGTTCTCCAACTTCCAGAATAAGATCATCAGACTTTCAAAGGTTTCATCTTTGCTCTCCAGGAACATTACCCACGAAAATCTGGAATAATCGTCAGTAACAACGAGACAAAGAGATCCATATGTAGTCTCTCTAGCGGGAGCTTGATTGAGTTCAGGAGTTTCCTTGGATGCGACTTTTTGTGCTTTGTGCCCTTTTTACAACTTATGCAGTCATCATTCAAGTGAAAACTCTTTAAATTAATTCCCACCACTAGGTTGTTGTGTACTAAGAAGTTCATCTTTCTAAGATGAATGTGTCCCATCTTCCTGTGCCACATGATTTGTTTTTTTCTATTGCTTTGGACACAAAACATTGTGTGGATTCCTTCGTTGTAGTCGCAACACTCATGTCTAGACAAAAAGATCATTTTCTCGGGTAGCGCGCATAAGAATTCACTCCTTCGGAATATGGAATCCAGGCTTGAAAATGAGACATTCTCGGTCACTGATGTGTGTTGTGAACTTTTTATCATAGATCTGAGAAATACCCAGCAAGTTGTTCTCCAACTCAGCAATGTAGTTGACTTTATCGAACCACACCACACTGTTTGTTAGAATACCTTCACCGACTATTCTCCTACTTGATTACCCGCAAACCCGACGTAGCCCCAACGAATTGATTTAACATCGTATAATAGGACCAACATCCGCGTCATGTGCCGGGACGCTCCACTATCCATTATCCACTTGGAAATATTGATCTCGGGAGCCCATGCACATGCAATTAAGCGATTATTTAAACAGTGAGACCCAAGCCTTGTCGGTCTTGGGGGTTTGGGATATCAAATTTTGGTTCACATACACTCTTTTCTTTCTTGATTTCAACAACCTGTTCAACCTTTGACTCAGTCTTTTTATCGATCACGGTTGGAATAGTTGCTTTGACTACCTCAGGAGATGGTTTTTGTTTTAATCACCCAAGTTTGTTGTTTTGAAATTCCCTATTTAGGATAAAATTTCGAATCTTTTTGTTGTTTCTTAATTGATGATTCACAAGTTTCTTTTGAAATTTTGACATCTCCTGGTTTCACATTATTGTTAGATTCGGTATCTCTTTTCAAAATTTGTGTTGGAACAAACTTTGGGGGTTTGTGATTCACATCTTCTAGAGACTTCTTGACGTTGTAAACAGGTTTAGAGTTGTCCTGGGGACATCGTCTAGCGATATGCCCGACTTGACTGCATTTGAAGCATGTTCAACTGTCATTTCCAACAGAGAATCTCTAAACCTGTTCCTGACGTTTCTTTTCAGCATAAAACTCATTGTTTGACTGTTCTTTTGCCAAACTTTTCTTCTCACTTTCTGAGCTTGTTCCGAAAACAAAGTTTATATTCTTTAAAAATTTTGGTTTTCTAAATCAATCGTTATGTTTCTTAACATATCCCAACCCGTTTCTGTTGTTCTGAGGTAATTCTTTCCTTTTTGATTGTTATTATAAGAACGTTTGGCTTTAGATTAGTAAGACGCATTCAGATTTTCAAGCTCAGATAAACTCACTTCAACCAATTTAAACACTTGTTCAACTTTTCAAGGTTCACATTCTCAATCGGAAATTCTTCATCGGAATATAGTTTTGTATGCAACCATATTAGGATCATCGGGTTCGAACTGGATTCTGATTTTTGAAGATAGTTCTTATGAAAGCTTTCTTCATTTTCAGAAGGTGAACTTAGTTAGTTTTCTCCAAGTTAGACTCAGCATTCTCAAATTCAGTGTTATCACCCTTAGTTCCCAAAACGTTTTCAACCACATTTTTAACCACGTCAGATTCACAGTCATTATCGGACTTAGTGTAGGTTACATCGATGTTCTCAGGCAGCTGGTTGTTCTTTTAAGTTTTAAGTTTTGAATTGAGCGCATTTTCCACCCTAGAAGGTTTCTTCTTGGAATAGCTTTCCCACATGGGAGGTGGATCTCGATTGTAATCTATACTTTTGTTCTACCACTCTTATCATTTTCTTCCTTTTTATTTTTTTATGGTTGTTTAGGAAGCATATGATCAATGACATATGAAGTGGTTGAATAATTGATTAACAACTTGTTAACCTGTTTTGTTTTAATTCTCATTTTTTTTTCTAATTCACTTTTTAGCTCAGCAATCGTATTAATGTGAATATTTATGGCCATTTGCTTGTCCATTACAGTTGCTTTAAGCATTAAAAGTGTGGCACTATCTTCCCTACTTGCTTGTTGGAACTGTTTAAGAGTTTTGCTTAATTTGTCATATGCTTCTTTGGTTTCTTTATAATCACTAGACAAATTATCGGTGAGTTTTTCAATTCTTTATATTTTTTGTCTTTAGCAAAACATTCCTTGCAAGGCTCCATGCACTTCTTGCAAGGTTTTTCGACTTCGATCACCTTAACCGTACTCTCTTCTATGACCGACTCTTTTACCAACTCATTCCCGGACTCAACGTTGACCTTCTCGACTTCTTTAGAAATTACCTCTTTCATGTTTGCCATCATTGCTTTGTTTGCTATCTTGGTGAGATTCTCAACGTTCATCTCCTTGCTAACATCAATCAATTCCTCTACCTTAGGCGTCGGCTCTTCATCACAATGCACTTTGTAGCTCGATTCAAAGTAAGCTGCAAAAGATTTATACATTTCAGGCAGTATTAAATGTCTAAATACACTGTGAAAAAGATCTTCCTTAGCAGAAGGATCATAATAGCATTATTCATCTTCTTCAACTGGTTTTGGTTTTTCTATAATTTCTGCCAAAAGCGTCAGTCTTAGAAATATACTTGTTCAAGTTGAACCATTCATCCTCTTGAGAGACAACGGGAGCTTTATCTTTTGAACTTGACGACCCATCTTCAATCTGAACCACTCTAGACGTAGTATGAGGTTGTGCAGGTCGATGATAAATCGCCTTTTTGTAGTAGTCGTCTCCAAAAGGATTCTGGTTTCCAATGACTTCACGGTTCGAACATCTTTCTTGAAGTGTCCCGTCTCTGTGACATACGGCAAAATATCGGTAAATCCGTACATCTTAAACAACTATTACATTAGTAATTTTTGACGTGATTTTATTTAATTGAGTCTTAAAGGTCTAGGAAATTACAAAATCATAGCTTAATATGATGACAAACCCGCCAGAATTAGAAACATATAAACTTATATCCTAGACGTGTAACTGCCAAGCGTAACTGCACCATGATATTGTCCGCTTTGGCAGCCAGCACGCCCTCAGCGCCTGCCCCTCATGGTTTTAAAACGCGTCATGATGGTGAAGGTATCCAGCCCCTTATAAGGAAGCCTTTGTTCCCCTTCACAACCGATGTGGGATGTCACAATCCACCCCCTTAAGGGGTCCAGCGTCCTAGCGGGACCTGGCACCACCGGTTCGGCCCTGGCTCTGACACCAATCTGTAACAGCCCAGCGTAACCACACCATGATATTGTCCGCTTGGCAGCCATCACGCCCTCAACGCCTACCCCTCACGGTTTTAAAACGCGTCATGATGGTGAAGGTATCCAGCCCCTTATAAGAAAGCCTTTGTTCCCCTTCACAACCGATGTGGGATGTCACAAGACAAGCGACAGAAACGCAAACACACTGTTACATGTCAAGACTAGGCGCGGTACAGTCTGACACGACAAAAACGAGAAATAAAGTATGTCCATGATAAATATAATATAGAAACTTTAGTTGAAAATAATGTACGAACAATACTTTCAGAAAAATTCTATTAATGTGACAATTGGCAAAATTCCGGTAATTCTGTACAACTTGAACAACTAGTACATTGTCTATTTATCGTATAACATGACTTATTTTTGGATTTTAAATCTTAAAAGTCTAGGAATTTAACCAAATCATAGTTTGGTATAATAATAGATTCGTCAAGATCACGAATATATAAAACCATATCCTAGACAAATGACAACGACGCGAACATGTATTAAATATCAGAACTAGTTACGGTACAGTCTGATATAATAGAATTAAGACATAAAATATATCTACACTAGTATACCATAAAAATTTTATATAAAATACTAAATTGTCCAAGTCTTGCAGCAAAATTCAGCATTCTGCAGCAAAATTCAGCAATTGTCCGAAAAGCCAAAAATAAATATTTTTAGCTAAAAAATAATAATGGGTGTTAGAAATAGTATAAAACCCATATATAAATCTTATTATTTAAAGCTAAACGGTTTGTTTAGTAAAAACCTGACAACAAAGCCGGTACCAGAACCGAACTGAAAATGACAAATTATTAGTCTGAAGAGCTAGATTAATTAACGGGACAATAAAAATTGTACTAGAATTATTATGAACATATAATTTTATAAGTTACACAATATATCAGTATATTACCCGGTACAAGACCTGAACCAACTTTATCAACCGAACAACGAAACAACAAGACTAATAAATTATTTTGGCTTACTATATCATCACTTTAAAGTGTTGGGGCATTAGTTTTTATAAAAACTTATATATATAATTGTTAAAGTTTATAAAAGTATATAAAATATATATTAAAAAAATAAAAAAAAAATAACATCACCACCTCACGGCTATAATGGGGTGATATCCCCATGCCACTTAACCATTTGATAATGTGTTGTCTAGTTTTGAGCAAGGTTAGTGTATGGTGGTGTAAGAACATAATCACAACATTAAACCATTTCCGTGCTTTCATTTTCTTGCATTCTCCAAACACCAAAACAACAACACACTTCCTTCCTTTTTGCTCCCAAATCGCCCAATAGTACCATTATCTTCCACTTTTTAAAAACCTAACTCTAGAAAATCAAGCTTGCATGAAGATCTAAGGAAGATCTAAGGAACTTGCAAGGATTAGAGCTCACTTTGGAAGCTTGGAACTTTTGATCAATCCATTTTCTTCATCTCTTAGATCATCCCTAGCCTTGTGCTAGTAATAAGATCTTAAAACCTTATGTTATACTTTTTATTTTATAAAATTTCACAAGATCATCATAAAAGTTATATAAAAACCCACTTGAAAAACACTAACAAATCTAAGATCACTAACATAATCATGTGATTTTCTTGATAAATCTTGATGATCTTGAACTTGTTATGAACTAATAAACTTGAATCTTGCAAAATTATTGAATAAAAAGGTGATCTAAACAGATGCATGTTTAGATTAGCAAGATTCATTAACAAAATATGTCATGAACATAATCTCATATTTTAAATATGATTATACATGATTATACATGTATTAGATCATTAAATAAAAATTATGATAAAGAATTTTTTTTATAAAAGTTATAATAAAGTTTCCATATAAGAAAGATTAAAAATTATAACAAGTTCATGACATTTTGTTAATATATTTATATAATAATTGTGCTTGATGATGATTTGAGTTAGTTTAGATACTTAAAACATGTTAATAAAAACATGGGAAACTTATATTTTTAAAGGAAACTATGGCAAAATTTTTATAAAAATTAATCTTGATTAAGATATGATTAAATTAAAGATTTGGTGGTTAAAAGTGATTAGGAACTTTAATCTTGTTTAAATAAAGGTTTGGTGAAAAAGTTAAGAATATAATTACATAAGTTTTTCTTAAACTAAAAAGGAGATAAATATATTTTTGATAAAAATATATATATTTTGAAATCACCAAATATGTGTATAGATATATTTTTGTATAAAAATATGTATAAATATTCAAATTTTGACAAAATAATATATATATATATATTTGTCCGAATTGTCCAAGTTTGTCTGAATTGTCTGATATATATAAGACAATTCAGACAAACTTGGACAATTCGGACAAAATAAAATATATGGTATAAACGAAACAAACGACAAAAATGAAATGAATAAAATAGTCGACGCGAATCTAACGGTCAAAACGAACAAATAAACCGATACACTTTATAATTACTAGGATTTATAAAAATTTAACTTGTAACTAATCGTTTTTTACAAATAAATTTTTATAAGTTATAAAAGTTTACTAGTAAGTATTTTAAAAACTTGGATAAGCCGAACTAAACAATTTTTAGACTAAGCCATTTTTTATAAAAATTAATTTGGGCTAAACTTATTTTTATAAAGTATATGGACTAGCCCATTTATATAAACTAGTTGGGCTAAGGCCCACTTTTATAAAATTAACTTGGGTTAAGACCACTTTTATAAAATTTACAAGTGTTAGGCCTACTTGTATAAAAATCAAACTTGGGCTAAGGTCCACTTTTATAAAAATAAACTTTGGGCTAAGCTCACTTTTATAAAAGTTTAAATGGGCTAGACCCATTTAAATAAAAGATAATCTTTGGGCCAAGCCCACTTTTATAAGAAATAAATTGGGCTAATCCATTTTATAAATACTAACTTTGGGCTAAAGCCCACTTTTATAAACTAAACTTGGGCTAATCCAATTTTTATTGGGCTATGCCCAATCTTTCATTTTAACTTGGGCTAGACCCACATTTACAAACCATTAGGGCTTAATTCATTTTAAAACAAAATTAGGTTGGGCTAGGCCCACATACATGAAATAAATTGAGCTAGGCCCACATACATAAAACGAATTGGGCTAGGCCCACACAAAGTAAGCTAATTTGGGCTAGGTCCATACTCACAAAAAAATTGTTGGGCTAGGCCCATAAGTAATAAATTATTAGATTAAGTTATTTACAATTAAATTTTGGACTAGGTCCATTTACATATAACCAATCTAATATATATATATATATAATTTTTTATATATATGAAAGAAATATATATATGTTATCAAATAAAGAAAAACCAACAATTACAAGTATGAAATTCGAGATAAAATACTTGTACCAAAAACAAACGAAAGCCTAAGTGTCTAATAAACTAGAACACTTGTAGGTCGAAAAACGAACGAAGTACAGGAATCGAATAGAGATTTGTACGGAACGCAAATCTGTGAGTTCATGTTTCCCCTTTTATTTTAACGTTTTTATGGTTTTAAACGTGCGGGGCTGTATACATATTACAATTAATATAGCTGGAAAATGAAAATATTTAGATCACATGTGAATAAGGCTCAACCATTGGGGCCATTAATGAAAGACAAGTACCAAGGAACAAGGGGACAGATCTATTGGGTTTGGGCGAGCCCCACTCTATTACGGCAATAATAACAGATCGTATTAGAGTGCTTTTGTGTCTAAAATGAGTGTCTCAGACACATAATACATCGTCAAGGTTTGGTTGCCACCTTATTTGGCTTAATGATTAGTGTCCTTGCAACACACTAATGATCTTACAAGTTTCATTAAGCTATATTAAACAAGCATATTTCAAATGTTTTTGATAATTCATTTGATACAAAATTTATAACATGGATTCACCAGCTTTTGTTGACATTGTTTTCAAAACTAACAAGTACTACAGGAAACTAGTGGATGGCCTTCGGGGAAAAATCTTGTTTGTTTGTTGTGAAGTCAAGATGTTATGTTTCATCCAGTCTTTGTTGTTATGTTTTATAAACTTATGTCTAAATTTTAAATAATGTTGTTAAACTTGTGGTTTGTTTTAAAGACAAAAGTTTATATGTGAATTATGGTTAAATAAAAAGTATGGATGAATGTTTTGTAATGTAATACAATTGTCGTTTACTTGGTTGAATGCAACGATTGCCGCTCTGGCCACACCTCGCGACACGCTTCTGCTACATCGAAAATCGGGGTGTGACAGACCTGGTATCAGAGCATCAATTATAGTGAACCAAGATTCTTTTGAGTATAGTCTACAATTTCAAAATGCTCTTTTGTAAATTTTTGTGAGTCGTTTACAAAAATTGAAATAAGTATTTTTGGTTTGTTATCCGGAGAGAACTGTCCACTAGTATCAAATGTTTAAAACAAAAACAATAGTGCAAGGTCATTATACAAAACTAGTCTATGAGAGATAGACACAATAACAGTAAGTTGAGTTGAACTTATGATTAGAAAAACTTACATTGAAACTTAGTGATTGCCCGATTATTTATCTTTAAACAAAAATTATTCATTAACAAAAATAAGTTGTACGGATTATGTTTGCCAGGACCATGTCTTCCGATAGTAGCCTTTCAGACACCGAGTCTATGAGTTCTGACCCTGAGATAGATTATATACCACTAGACGATCTACTCCCACCAGTCATTATCATTTCCGACGACGAGTCAGATCACGATGATTCTGACGATGACTGGATGGACGATGATTTCCAGCCTTTTGCCTTACCCTACCCTGTACCCGATCCCATTCCTGGGGATATTCCCGATGATGATGTTTTAGCTTTACCACTCTTTGACCACCAGATAGTTATCATTGGCCACCCCGAAGGTGAGCACATTGTGGAGCACCATGTTATACCACTTAACGTGGTAGATCCTTTTGCTGTCGACATCGATGGAGATGACGATGTCATTCCTATGGTTCACGTAGATCACCTTGAGGATAATCTAGGTATCGGAGATGATTTTTGATCTCGCGCTACTGGAGATAGCTCCACATGAGCCTGATGTCATTGATATTACCTCATCTACTCCATCGTCTCCGAGATCACCCCCACCCGAGCCCTCACCTGATACTGCTCTACCACCACTTCCAGATACTTTTCCCATTGTTGATGATTCTATACACCCACTTTTGTTGATCCCATACCATCTGATGCTATCACTACTGGTCACATCTACCCATCTGGACCATCTCAGTATTTACCTAGAGACGTTTCATTTACTACTGATCGCACTCTTCATTCTTTGTCTGGACCTTCACATTACTCTTTGGGAGGTACATCCTACTCATCTGAGCAGCCACCGTTTCCCCATGTTGATGGATCATTACATATACCGCGTATACCCATTCCAGATCCTTTTATCACATCTGATCCTTATGCATCTTCTTACACTACAGGACCCTCCCGAGTTATGTTCCCTGAGTCTAGTCAGTATGCGAGCAGACACCATCCCTATTCACGACCACCCACTGTTGGAGGACCATCATACCCATCATCTCACCATACCGGTATTCACATTCGACCGCCTCCACCTGGTATGAGCCTATCTGATCCCTATCATCCCAGTCAATTGCCACCGACCACCACCGAGTTTCGAGTCACGTCTTCTGAGACACAGATTAGTATCTTATTTCGCCGTATCCGTGAGCTGAAGGCTCAGGTTCCACTTTGCGAGCATCTCAGAGTACTCCATCTTTGTCATCTCAGTTACCACCATTACCCACTTCGACACCTCCCGTGACACCATCTCTACCAACGACATCATCACCACCTTCGCCTGTTATACCACATCCACACTCTCTAGTGTAGAGTGTATTTCCATCCCACAAGGAGCGTATCCGTTCGCTCGAGGAGGAGGTCGCATACCTCCGGAGGATCAGCGTTCATCTCCACCTCCACCTCCACCGTCTGTCTAATTAGTATATGGTCATACCTCTAGGGTAGGTACTCATACCCAGTTTTGCTGAAGATAGAGTTTTTGAAGATATATATGTCGTCAACTTGAAGATTTTGAAGAACGATGTGAAGGAAAATATCTACTTTATAATGTATTGTGTATGACTTGTCTATCGGAGTGTTATAACTCCGAGTTATTTTTGTATCTTCACAAAAATGATATATCAAGTTGACAGTATATATATATATAATGGTTGATGTTTATCTTTTATTTATGCATTGTTGATTGTTCATTTTTATGTATCTATTATGGTGCTTATAATATGGATACTATACATAAAAATTGAATTATATCAATATTATATACACTTATATTATATAATACTAATCCGTGAAAAACAATATTTGTTTCAAATATACGTCTAATCACTTCTATATGTTTCATATATGAAGATCATGGCATCTAGAGGAAGAGGTAGACCCCGAGTTAGACCATCGCCATTACATACAACCCAAGCCGAGCTCGATGCTCTAGGGAATCAACGAATAACTGAAGCACTTGCGCATCACGAGCGCAATGCTGAGCTAAGGGTTCAAGAACCACCAAGAGTTCAGATGCCCGTAAATGGTTTGTTATTTATAAAATTACAAAAGTATGATCATTAATATTTATTTTTAACAATATATTATTGATGATTCTTGAAATCTAACTATTTCAGGATGTACATACAAACAATTTTTAGATTGCAAACCCTTGAATTTTGATGGCACAGGCGGTGCAGTAGCCTTTGTGCGTTGGACATAAAAGACGGATTCCGTGATTCGTATGAGTAACTGTTCTATCAACCAGATTGTGTCGTATGTCTCAGGCTTATTATGGATGAAGCATTGTCATGGTGGAATTTGCAAGTACAGACGCTTGTAGAAGCAATTGCTTATGCTATAACTTTTTTTTTTGGGTAATGGGTTACCCCTGTGATTCTATATATTAACCAACCAAATAAAACAAGTAGTGAGGAAAATCTCCCACTAGTTCAATCATGAGACACACCTCATGAAAGTAAGTCAAGCAAACAACATAAAGCAAAGACCAAAACACAAGTACATCTACTAGACTAGAAATCTAAAACCACTAATCACACACAGAGAAACAGTAATCAGCCTCCATTATCGGATATGAAGTTGCCATTTATCTTCCATTCACCTAGCAGCCTCCTAACATTTGCACAATCTTTGAATTTAACCCCCATCATCTTGTACCGAACTGTCTTCAATATTTGTTCGCATATGGTATCTGGTGGCCTAGATTGATTCATGAACAATCTCGCATTACGTTCTTGCCATATTATGTATGCTGCACAGGCAACAAACACTCTACTTATATAATGCACCGCTATTTTCGATCGAGCACGAGCCAGAAGCCAGGTCATAATGTCACTCCATCTGGAAGCAACCGTGGACATACCCACCTTATCTCTAGTCTTGTTCCATACCTGTTTAGAAAACGTACATTCAAAGAAAAGATGGTCATGGGAGTCAACATTCTCATAGCACAACAGAAGCACATCATATTCATGTTTTTCCTTCTCGAGATGTCCCACTGGAGAATCTTATCTTGAGTTAGCAATTTTCGACGAATAATCAACCACATAAAGAAAGCATGCTTAGGGATGCACTGATTAAACCAGACTACTTTAACCCAATCCACTTCCGGCTCCCTTATCCGAATAGAATGCCAGACATTTGAAGAAGAGAAATCCAGTATATCATCCCCATCTTTCCAGCAAATTTGGTCCACTTTATTTGGGTCCAAGTAAACCTGATCCAATTGAATCAACACTGGAAACAAATCTCTCCAAGCCGAGGGCCAAGCCCAAGTACCTTGATTATATATATCCGCAACCGTAGCATGAAGTCTAAATCCCGCATTGGAAATGGTCCTAGGAGACAGAAAGTTAGATAACAGACCAATTTGACTCCAGTTATCATACCATGCTGACGTATTATTCCCATTACCCAATCTAGACCACACGTGATCCCTGATACTAGGCCTCATCTGAAGAAGCTTTCTCCAACTCCAGCTACAATTCGTACCTTCCTTACATACCCAGAAACTGCAGCCTTTTAATCTGTAAGAGTAAATCCAGCTAACCCCAAGGACTCCCTCTTATTAAGAATACTCCAAATATGTTTCGCCATAAGAGCTTTATTCGAATCTCCAAGCCGCCTAATACCCAGGCCACCCTCATACTTAGGGACACAGATAGAATTCCATGAGGCTTTAGCTTTTCCTCTATGAAAATTTCCCTTTTGCGCCCACAGGAAATTCCGCAATTTAGCTTCAAGATCCTTAATAATTGTGCTGGCAAAATAAAAACAGCGGACCAATAAGCATGCAAAGCTGAAAGTACCGAGTTGATAAGCTGCAACCTTCCTGCAAAGGATAAAAGCCTATTTCTCCAGTTTAGAATACGCTGCTCTATCTTTTCAACTAAAACATTACAATCTCTAGAGAGTAGCCGAGAAGAAATAAGCGGAACACCCAAATATTTAACCGGCAGCAAGCCCTCCTCAAATCGCAAAGTCTGTAGAATTTCATTTTTAACATTGGGTGGAACATTACAGAAGAAGGCAGTACTTTTTTGGATACTAGGGACCAATCCAGACATGTCCGTGAATGTAGCCAGCGCCAACATGATACAACGAGCAGAGGAAATATCACCACGGGCAAATAGAAACAAGTCATCGGAAAAACAAAGATTAATAATTTGTTGTCTTTCACACCTATTGTGAAATCTATAAGAGGTATCAAGACGAGCATCCCTCTTCAAAATACATGTAAGGATTTCCATGACAAGAGTGAATAAATACGGAGATAATGGATCTCCTTGTCTTAACCCACGGCCACCCTTGAAATACCCATGCACATTACCATTCACACTGATAGAATATGACGTAGTTGACACATAAGTCATAATCCAATCCACCATTTTACTATTAAATCTGAAACCTATAAGAACATCCTTAAGAAACTTCCAATCAACAGTATCATAAGCTTTTTGAATATCCACCTTGAACGCACATTTCGGAGGCCCATAATCCCTGTGATAATTATGCATCAACTCTTGAGTAAGCAGGATATTATCAGATATTTTCCTACCTGGAATGAAAGCTGACTGGTTAATACTGACAATCTGATTAAGCATCCCCTTCATGCGATCCGCCAAAATCTTACTAATACATTTATAAATCACATTACAGCACGCAATGGGGCGATAATCCGTAATCAGAGATGGAGTCACTTTCTTCGGCACAAGCACTATCAGGGTATTATTAATTTCCAGGAGGAGTTTACCAGTCCTGAAGAAATCCATAATGGCATTAGACACCTCATGACCTATGATATGCCACGCACTCTTAAAGAAAGCTGCTGAAAAAGGAGGTTCGTCAGGTGGTACTGGACAATCATCTTCAGGTGTGTGCAATTATGGAAACTCATGTTGACTCGTCTAATGTCTATAATGTTTGTAACAAAGTTTGCTCGTCATGGAGCTGGGCGACTAATGCTGATTGTTGTGAGAAAGGTACGCGTATTATGGTAGGGTGGGACGCTGACATTGTGGATGTTATGATACTTTCTAAAACTGATCAGGTTGTGCATACTCAGATCAGGTTTAAACTCGATCAAAAGTCTATTTTTTGTTCGTTTTTTTATGCTGGCAACCACTACAAAAATAGACGGGACCTATGGCAGAACTTATGTGCTCATCATTCTTATATGCATGATAAACCATGGACTATTATGGGGGATTTTAATTCTTCCTTGTTTCATGAAGATATAGCTCAAGGGCCATCCACGTTTAGCATTGGGAATAGGGAATTTAAGGAGTGCATTGATGAGATAGAGGTGTTTGATGTTAATCGAACGGATTTACATTTTACATGGACGAATAAGCAGCAAAAGGGTATCATTGTTAAGAAAATTGATCGAATATTGGGGAATATGCAATTAATCGATACGTTCCCTAATGCGGCAGCTTGTTTTCTTCCGTACCGCATATCAGACCATACTCCGTGTATCTTAAAATTGCCTAATGTGACTAGAGGAAAACCGAAGCCGTTTAAGTTTGTGAATTTGGTAGCCGATAAGAAGGGTTTTATGGAGGAAGTTAAAAAGGTTTGGAATATGGACATTCAGGGTTATCGCATGTTTCAGATTGTTAAAAAGCTTAAGCTGTTAAAAAACCCGATGAGGAAACTCTTATATACACAGGTTAATCTGCATGAGAAGGTTAAGACGATGAGAAAGGATCTGGAAGACAATCAGATAGCTATTGATAATGATCCTTTCAACAATGAGCTTCTTGATAAACACAGTCGATTACTTCAAGCGTATAAGAAAGTGGTAATTGATGAGTGTTCTTTTTTGCAGCAAAAATCTAAGTTACAATGGCTTTCGCTTGGTGATAAGAACTCAAAGTTTTTTCATAACACGGTCAAAGCAAAAAAATCATCGGAGTAGAATTTTCTCGATAAGAGACAGTAGCGGTATACTACATGAAGGAATGTCGGTTCCACAGGTCATGGTGGAGCACTATACCCAGTTTTTTGGTAGTGTTGGAAGTATAAATTTGCATCCTACGCCAGATCTTTTCCATAATGTATTATCGGTTGATAAAGCTTCTGCTATGGTTAGGATTGTTACGGATGATGAAATTAAACAGGCAATGTTTTCAATCGATGGGAATAAAGCTCCAGGTCCTGATGGTTACACCCCGGTCTTCTTTAAAAAGTCTTGGGATGTAGTTGGGAAGGATGTATGCAGTGCGGTACAGGAGTTTTTTCGAAATGGTAAACTACTCCGTCAACTTAACCATACGATAATCTCTTTAATCCCTAAGGTTAGTTCACCATCTTCCATTACAGATTATCGCCCTATATCTTGTTGTAACACACTATATAAGTGTATCAGCAAGATTATTACAAATCGAATAAAAGAAGGATTAGGTGATATTGTGAGCATCAACCAGTCAGCCTTTGTTCCGGGTAGAAGGATTTCTGATAATATCCTCTTAACACAGGAGTTAATGCATAACTATCATCATGATAAGGGGCCACCAAGGTGTGCCTTTAAGGTGGATATTCAAAAGGCTTACGACACGCTAGACTGGAACTTTCTTGAACAGATACTGCTAGGTTTTGGATTTGATCGGAAAATGGTGAAGTGGATAATGGTTTGTGTTACATCCACGTCCTTCTCTTTGGCTATAAATGGTAATCTGTATGGGTATTTTAGAGGGCAACGGGGTTTACGACAAGGAGACCCAATGTCTCCGTACCTTTTTACGCTGGTTATGGAGGTTCTTACATTGCTTTTGCAAAAACAGAGTTCTTTGTCAGCTGAGTTTAGGTACCATATTAAGTGTGAAAACCAGCGAATAATTAATCTCTGTTTTGCTGATGATCTGTTTTTGTTTTCTCGGGGCGATCATAGATCAGCAAAAGTGCTTTTGGAGGCGTTAGACTTATTTAAGAACATGTCAGGTCTTGTTCCTAGTATGACTAAAAGTACGGTCTTCTTTGGTAATGTTCCGGACATAGTGAAAGACCGAATTAGAAGTATCATCCCATTTGATGAAGGCGTGTTGCCAGTTCGCTACCTTGGAGTTCCCCTTATATCTACCAGGCTTGTTTATAATGATTGTAAGAGACTTCTGGAAAGTATGGATTTAAGAATGACCGATTGGAAAAATAAGAGTCTGTCATTTTCGGGTAGACTTCAATTGATTCGGTCGGTCCTGTCTTCTATGCATATATATTTGGCGTCGGTCTTTATTTTACCAAAACGCATCATTTATGACCTGGAAGAAAGAATGCGAAGATTTTTGTGGGCGCAAGGAAATAACATAAAAGGGAAAGCTAAGGTGAGTTGGAAAAAAGTGTGTATTCCTAAACAAGAGGGTGGCTTGGGTATTCGAAGGATTGGGGATATGAATAAAGCGCTTATGGCTACGCATGTATGGAGTCTTCTTACACATAGAGAGTCTCTTTGGGTAAAGTGGATCCATTCATATCGTATACGAGACCGAAGTTTTTGGGACTTACCAATCCGAAATAACATAACATGGGGCTGGAGGAAAATGCTACAGCTAAGGCCGATTATTCAACACCATGTATGGACGAAACTGGGAGATGGTAAAAAAACACTTGTTTGGTTTGATAAGTGGGATGAGATATGCCCTCTGAATTCTTTTATTACGCCACGTATGATATCAAATGCTGGATTCTATATGAACTCGAAGGTTGCGGATGTATGCGACCATGGGGGGTGGGGATGGCCGACCGAGTGGGTAAACCGATTTTCGGCTCTCCGAAACATGCCAAGTATCATACTGAGCCCGGGTTTACATGATAGAGTTGTATGGATAACTAGATCAGGAAAGGAGACGAACTATAGTGCCGCTATAGGGTGGGATGAATTTCGACTACACCAGATTGAAGTCCCATGGGCGAGTATTATTTGGTACCCCCAATCTATTCCTCGTCATTCTTTTTTAATGTGGCTTCTTGTGAACAAAAAACTAAAAACGCAGGATGTCATGAGTCGATGGTCTTCGGCGGGTAGCCCTAATTATAACCTCATGTGCTGTTCGTTGTGTATGGGTGGTTTGGATTCTCATGACCACCTTTTTTTCGAGTGTTTATATGCTGCTCAGGTCTGGAATGGTATTCGAGATATAGCAGGAATGGGATCGCTGCCTAACAAATGGGAAAGGATTTTTGATCATTTGGTGCAATATGCGAAGTCAAAGCATGCTACTCATGTTATTGGAAAGCTTGTTGTTAGTGCGGCAACTTACTTCATGTGGCAGGAACGAAATCAGAGATTGTTTTCTATGAAAAAAAGGAGTGCAGATCAACTCATTGAGGTTATTCTACTAACAGTTCGGATGAAGCTACATTTGATGAAATTTAAAGACACGAGTCACACCAGAGATCTTCTACAGGAATGGAGCCTTCCTAGAGGGTTGCTGATAAATGATGATGAATATGGCTAATGGTGTTACATGTGTTTTACTTTTGTAATTTAGTGTTACGTGTATTGTCGAGTGACGTGCTTATTAAATAGGTATCTAGCGGCTGTAGGATGATTGCTTGATGAACTCTAGTATGGCTTGTCATACTTGAGAATTGAGGTTTCTGGCTACCTCACTTGTTATTTTTGGATTGATTGATATAATATTTACCGGGGTAACCCTTTACCCAAAAAAAAGCTGCTGAAAAACCATCAGGGCCAGGGGCTTTATCATTACCAATCGAGAACATGGCCGATTTCACCTCAGCAGCAGTAACTGGACCAACCATATGCACAGCATCCTCTGAGTTCAACTTATTCATGAATAGTCCGGCAGGGGGCCTAAAGTGACCATATCCATGGCAACCAAGAAATTGCTCATAGTGTTTCACAAGCACATCCCGGACATTATCTCCCTCAAACAAAACCCCATTAGAATCCTTAATGCTATCAATCCTAGACGAGTGATTCCTACTTATCAGGGTAGCGTGGAAGAATTTCGTATTTGCATCACCAACTTTCAACCATTCCACTTTAGATTTTTGGAGCAAAAACCGTTCCTCATCTAAGCAAGCTTCCTGAAACTCCTTGTTAATTTTTACTTCCTGCATTCGGAGATCCATATTAAACGGATCATTATCAATATCCTGTTGAATAGCATCCAGCTTACCTCTGAGGCTCTCAACTTTCTTGTGCAAATTTCCTTGTTTCATTAAGAGAACCCGAAATGGCTTCTTTAAAAGGCGCAGTTTCTTTACAACACAGAATTGAGGGACCCCATCAATGGCAATATCCCAATAATTCTTCACAATATCAGTAAATTCCGGTTTGTGAACCAAAAAATTAGCAAACTTGAATGGTTTAGGTTTCAGCTTACCAGGAGACGGGATCTTTAACAGACTTGGGCAATGATCTGATATCCTATACGGCTGAAAAACCGCGTAAGAGTTAGGAAAATCAGCCAAAAACGCGGTGTTACCCATAACACGATCGAGCTTCTTTAGCAACCCCACGCCTTTTTTAGGCTTTTGATTCCATGTAAAATGGAATCCCGAACTATTTATATCAACCACCTCCAATTCGGTGACACACTCTTGAAAGTCCCTCATGCTCGCTGAACCATATGAAGATCCCATGGAATTATCCTCTAGAAGAAGAGCTGAGTTGAAATCTCCCATAATAACCCACGGATTATCACCCACGAAACCTTTATGTCTAACTAGCTGTTGCCATAGATCCCGCCGAGTAACGTAGTAATTTGCTGCATAAACAACCGAGCAGAACAGGCTCCTCTTCTCAAGTTTAAAATTCAACTGAATATGCATAACCTGATCCGTTTGGGCAATGACCATAACATCAAACTCCATCGGGTTCCAACCTAAAATGATCCGAGTACCTTTATTACATCTACTACCATTACATGTCCAATCCCAACCCCTAAACATGGTTCTACATACTTTATGAAGATTACCAATATCCACATGAGATTCTAAGATTGCACAGAACGACAGATGATTACTCTTAACTACATGACGAACCTCCTTTTGTTTGAGAGGCCGGTTCAAGCCCCTAATATTCCATGCTGCTAGACTAATCATTAGACACTACCGTTGTAGGAGTGCTTGCCCCTTTTTTGTGTTCAGGATTACGAGATCCCTTTGAAAGGAATTCCTCCATTTCATTATACACTTCAACCACCTCCTCATCCTCTGAGTCTTCCTGGTTACCTTTCGCAGCATTAACACTGTGGTTCCCATCCACCTCTACCTCAGTTAACACCTCAAACGAATTATTTGAGACAACATTCCCCAACGACGGCCGAGTGGCCAGCTCATTCTTCCCTTTAACTATTAGCGGCCGATACTCAAACTTTGGTTTACGCTTATTTATCTGGAACCCTCCTTTCCTAGCTACTTTTTTGCTAGGCACATTGGTGAACCCTTCCTCATTAATTCTAGAGACCAGCTTACCTTTCCCATTGCCTTGTTTCACCGGAAATCTAGGTTGAGTCTGCTTAGCAATGACAGCTGGTTTTCTTGTTTG
Source organism: Scalesia atractyloides (assembly GCA_947069175.1). Taxonomy (NCBI): domain Eukaryota; kingdom Viridiplantae; phylum Streptophyta; class Magnoliopsida; order Asterales; family Asteraceae; genus Scalesia; species Scalesia atractyloides. The sequence goes on from CAMTDV010000001.1 coordinate 37,340,195, forward strand.
TTTGGGACAGGAGTCCTCAGAATGGCCAAACACACAACAACTAGAGCATCTAAATGGCTTCCACTCATACTCCACATACATAGTTTCCTTACTAAAACCCTCCCCATTTACCTCCGGTATTGCGATCGTCAGCTCCTCTTTCAACGCCTTGTCCGCTGAGATTTCTATTAAAGCTCTAGCATAACTGCTACGCCCCTAAGTGTCCATACACATCGAACTAGTATAGGAGTCCAAGAGTTTTGGAGCACCAATGGCAGTAGCGATCATACTAAGGCCATCCTCTGTGTATGCAGCCAGCGGAACCTCATGAATTTTCACCCAGACTTGAACTTTGGTTACCTCCTTCTTTTCCAACTTTGATGTCGGCGTCCATTCAGTTAGGAATATAGGTTGTGATCGTATGATCCATGGACCCTCCTTTAGAGCATCCAGCATACCTTTATGATCCGCAAACTTAAAGAAGAAAAAACCATTCGCATTCATCATTGACTTCTGTAATCCAAATTTCTTCCAATTATTGCGAACAAAGTACTCCACAACCGGAAAGCAATACGATCTCCTAGGAAATACCCATATAAAGTATTGGCTAACTTATCTTGTACAGCTCGAACAGAATCACGCGGGAGAACAACATCGCATCCCTCATGCATAACAGGACTTGCAAGAGATCTAAAGTTAATTTTTTGGAGTTGGTAGCCATAACCGAATCTGCATACGTCATGGATTTCGAGAGTTCACCTTGAGGAGTACGATCCTCCTGCAAGTCTGAGGTAACCATATTCCCCTCATCTCCGGCTCCTGCATGAAAGACCTGACAGTCGGCCACCCCAACATTATGAGAACCCCGCTTTTCCAAGGGGACAGGTATCGCGACATTAGTGATCTCATCACTAACATCAATCTGAGTAGACACTGTACCACGCCGAGGAAGCACTGTGTTACCATCTATATTGACAACTCGGCTAGCAATACCCCTGATCGGCAATGGCGGCTTCCCACGATCACCCTGGTTATTATCCACAGCTTTCTTACATTCATCCATACCAGAAATCACTAACTCTCACTTCAAACAATAATAGAACACACCATGCAACACGGAGACGAAGACCAGAAGCCGAAAGACCAGAAAGAAAAACCGTAATCTAGCGAAAACCCTAGGCCATGCTTCTAACAAAATCGTATAGAGGTCTTGTTTAATCTAGGTTTCTGCCTATCCAGAAGGACCGATAAAACAATATATCTATACAACCAGTTCAAAAACACAGATTCAGGCAGCGATCTGAATAAACCCGGAACAAGAACCCTAGTTTTAATTCGATCGAGTGCTAACTAGTTCGTATTAGAGAACCGATAAATCAACACCCTAATAACAGACTGTTATACACCAGATCACGAAGAATAAACTAAGATTGCATGAAGATCAAGAATCGCCAAGCTAGGAGAGAGCATTAGGGTTTCTTTATGCTATAACTTGGGATAGACAGAAGGATATGATGAGAGAGAAATACTGTTCTACAGCCGAGTTACAGAAATTGGAAACCGGATTTTGGAACTTATCCATGGTAGGACCCGATGTGTATGGTTATACACAGCGTTTCCATGATCTTTCGCGAGTCGTTCCATATATGGTAACCCCTGAATTCAAACGTATCGAACGATACATTTGGGGATTGTCTCTAGAAATTCGAAGTATGGTTACTTCGTCACATCCAACAACCATCACTGAGGCAATTACGATTGCAGTAAGCCTTACCGAAGAAGCGGTGAGAATGAATAAGTTTTCGAGAAAGAATGCGGAGATGCCCAATGAAACACATGTAGAATCAACCTCACATGGGAATAAGAGAAAGTTTACACACTTCAAGAAAGGTTCCAGACCGAGTAACAAGAAGAAAGAAACCCCCACAGCAAAAAGAAACAAAGTATTCGTGGCAGCAGCGGAGACAGAACCGAGAGGTTATACAGGAAATGCACCTAAGTGCAACAGGTACAATTATCATCATTATGATGGATGCCGAACCACCAAATGTGATAAGTGCGGGAAGTTGGGACACCGCACCGAAAACTGCTGGAGTAATAACAAAGGAAACAGGAACGAAGGCAAGAAAGAAGGAGGTTATGGAAATGGAAACGACCGAGGAAGAAATCAAAGTTGTTATGGTTGCGGTGAAATAGGCCATTTTAGAAAGAATTGCCCAAAAGAGAACAAAGGCCACGGGCGAGCCTTTGTAACAGGAGCTCACGAGGCACGTCAGGATCCAAATGTGATCACTAGTACGTTCCCTGTCAATAATCATTTTGCATCTATTTTATTTGATACTGGCGCAGATTTTTGTTTCATATCTTTAGAGTTTAAAGATATACTCGAACTAAATTCAAATAAATTAGATATTCCATTCACTATCGAACTAGCGAATGGAAAGATAATTGAATCTGATGAAATTATTAAAGGATGTCCTTTAGAGTTAGGTGGACAAAAATTCAACATTGATTTATTACCCATCCAGTTAGGTAGTTTTGATGTTGTAATCGGTATGGATTGGTTATCCAATAATCAAGCCGAAGTCGTGTGTTGCGACAAAATTATTAATATTCCACTTCCTAATAATGAAACACTTCTTATACATGGCGAGAAGAACGAAACGCCATTGCGAATTATTTCTTGTATAAAAGCTCAAAAGTGCTTGAGAAAAGGATCTATAGCATTCTTAGCACACATTGTTGACAAGAAATCCAAGGAGCCAAAACTTGAGGAGATCCCTGTTGTTAAGGAATTTCCTGAAGTCTTCCAAGAGGACTTTCCAGGAATACCACCCCAACGACAAGTCGAATTTCGCATAGACTTGATTCTAGGAGCTGCACCTGTAGCGAAATCCCCATACCGATTAGCTCCTTCGGAAATGCAAGAGTTTTCCACACAGCTTCAAGAGTTGTTGGACAAAGGATTTATTAGACCAAGCTTCTCACCTTGGGGTGCTCCAGTTCTATTCGTAAAGAAGAAAGATGGAAGCTTTAGAATGTGCATAGATTATCGAGAATTGAACAAACTCACGATCAAGAATCGGTATCCGTTACCGAGGATCGATGATCTGTTCGATCAACTTCAAGGATCAAGTTTTTACTCGAAGATTGACTTAAGGTCAGGATACCATCAGCTTAGAGTGCAGGAAGAAAGTATTCCAAAGACAGCATTCCGAACACGTCACGGTCACTACGAGTTCCTTGTTATGCCATTTGGTCTAACAAATGCACCGGCGGTGTTCATGGACTTAATGAACCGTGTGTGCAAGCCTTATCTCGATAAATTTGTGATAGTATTCATTGATGACATATTGATATATTCACGAAATAAAAAGGATCACGAACATCATCTTAGGGCCATTCTTAAGTTGTTAAAGAAAGAGAAACTGTACGCAAAATTCTCTAAGTGCGAATTTTGGCTTCGTGAAGTCCAATTTCTTGGACATGTAGTCAACAATAAAGGCATACATGTCGATCCATCAAAAATAGAAGCCATTAAGAATTGGAACGCACCTAAGACACCCACTGAAGTACGCCAATTTTTAGGATTGGCGGGTTATTATCGGAGATTCATTGAGAATTTTTCAAAGATCGCTCAACCACTAACCTCCCTAACTCAGAAAGATAAGAAGTTGGATTGGGGAGAGAAACAAGAAGCAGCCTTCCAACTGCTAAAGGATAAACTTTGTGATGCACCGATTCTATCACTTCCAGACGGCTTAGATGACTTTGTAGTTTATTGTGATGCTTCACATCAAGGTTTAGGATGCGTATTAATGCAACGAGAGAAAGTTATTGCATACGCATCACGCCAACTAAAAGTTCACGAAAAGAACTATACCACACATGACCTAGAGCTAGGTGCAGTGGTATTTGCGTTAAAAATTTGGCGTCATTATCTTTACGGCACCAAGTGCACAATCTTTACCGATCACAAAAGTCTTCAACATATATTTAACCAGAAAGAGTTAAATATGCACCAAAGACGTTGGCTTGAACTGTTGAATGACTACGATTGTGAAATTAAATACCATCCGGGCAAGGCGAATGTTGTCGCAGATGCTCTAAGTCGTAAGGAACGAGTGGAGCCTCTTCATGTACGATCATTAAGACTCACCATTCACAATAACCTTACCTCTCGAATTCGCGACGCTCAACAGGAAGCCTTGAAGAGCGGAAATTTTAAAGCAGGTATGCTTAGAGGTATGGAAAAACAATTAGAACCAAATGAGAACGGAACTTTGTATTTTGCAAACAGAATTTGGGTTCCTCTTTTTGGTAATCTGCGAAACCAAATTCTAGATGAAACCCGTAAGTCCAAATATTCGATACATCCCGGAGCGGATAAAATGTACCACGATCTTAAAGAATGCTATTGGTGGCCTAATCTTAAAAGAGATATTGCAACTTATGTTGGAAAATGTCTAACATGTGCAAAAATTAAGGCCGAATACCAAAAACCTTCAGGATTGTTACAACAACCTGAAATTCCCACTTGGAAATGGGAACAAATTTCTATGGATTTCATAACAAAATTACCCAGGACCTCTTGTGGTCATGACATGATTTGGGTAATTGTTGACTGACTAACCAAATCAGCTCACTTCTTGCCGGTACGTGAGAAAGATAAAACCGAGAAGTTAGCCGAACTTTATCTTAAAGAGATTGTGGCAAGACATGGAGTGCTTGTTTCCATAATCTCTGATCGAGATGGTCGTTTCATATTTGGCAATCATTTCAAAAGGCTTTTGGATCTCGCTTAGATCAAAGTACGGCCTTTCATCCCCAAACAGATGGCCAAAGTGAACACACCATTCAAACCTAAGAAGATATGCTTCGTGCTTGTGTAATTGACTTAGGCGGAAATTGGGATACTCACTTGCCTTTAGTAGAGTTCTCATATAACAATAGTTATCACACGAGTATCCAAGCTGCTCCATTTAAAGCATTAACAGACTTAGATGTCGATCTCCGTTATGTTAGGTGGAATAGGCGACAAACAAATGATAGGTCCAGAATTAATTCAAGAAACTAAGGATAAAATATTTAAAATCTGAGACCGTATTAAAGCCGCACAGGATAGACATAAAAGTTATGCGGATAAACACCGCAAACCATTGTCCTTTGAGATTGGAGACAAAGTGCTATTAAAGGTCTCGCCTTGGAGGGGCGTAGTTAGATTCGGAGCAAGGAAAACTTAGCCCGATGTATATAGGACCCTACGTAATCTTGGAGAAGATTGGAACAGTCGCATATAAGTTGAAATTGTCTGAAACACTTAATAACGTTCACGACACTTTTCATTTGTCAAATCTTAAAAAGTCTCTTTCAGACGAGTCACTTATTATCCCCACGGACGAAATTCATATAGACGACAAACTCCATTTCATCGAAGAATCTGTCGAAATGTTAGATTCGAAAGTTTAGAGAACAAGGAGGAGTCGTATCAAACTAGTCAAAGTCCATTGGAACTCAAAGCGCGGACCTAAGTTCACTTCGGAACGGGAAGACGAAATCAAAAGAAAGTATCCCAACTTGTTTGAGAAATCCTACGCAAAAGATGACACGACTTAAATTTCGGGACAAAATTTTCTTGAACAAGGGGAGAATTGGCAAAATTCCGGTAATTCTGTACAACTTGAACAACTAGTACATTGTCTATTTATCGTATAACATGACTTAATTTTTGATTTTAAGTCTTAAAAGTCTAGGATTTTAACCAAATCATAGTTTGGTATGATAATAGATTCGTCATGATCACGAATATATAAAACCATATCCTAGACAAATGCCAACGGCGCGAACATGTATTAAATATCAGAACTAGTTACGGTACAGTCTGATATAATAGAATTAAGACATAAAATATTTCTGCACTAGTATACCATAAAAATTTTATATAAAATACTCAATTGTCCAAGTCTTGCAGCAAAATTCAGCATTCTACAGCAAAATTCAGCAATTGTCCGAAAAGCCAAAGATAAATATTTTTAGCTAAAAAATAATAATGGGTGTTAGAAATAGTATAAAACCCATATATAAATCTTATTATTTAAAGCTAAACGGTTTGTTCAGTAAAACCCTGACAACAAAGCCGGTACCAGAACCGAACTCAAAATGACAAATTATTAGTCTGAAGAGCTAGATTAATTAACGGGACAATAAAAATTGTACTAGAATTATTATGAACATAAAATTTTATAAGTTACACAATATATCAGTATATTACCCGGTACAAGACCTGAACCAACTTTATCAACCGAACAACAAAACAACAAGACTAATAAATTATTTTGGCCTACTATAACATCACTTTAAAGTGTTGGGGCATTAGTTTTTATAAAAACTTATATATATAATTATTAAAGTTTATAAAATTATATAAAATATATATATTAAAAAAATAAAAAAATAACATCACCACCTCACGGCTATAATGGGGTGATATCCCCATGCCATTTAAACATTTGATAATGTGTTGTCCAGTTTTGAGCAAGGTTAGTGTATGGTGGTGTAAGAACATAATCACAACATTAAACCATTTCCATGCTTTCATTTTCTTGCATACTCCAAACACCAAAACAACAACACAGTTCCTTCCTTTTTGCTCCCAAAATCGCCCAACACTACCATCATCTTCCACTTTTTAAAAGCCAAACTCTAGAAAATCAAGCTTGCATGAAGATCTAAGGAAGATCTAAGGAACTTGCAAGGATTGGAGCTCACTTTGGAAGCTTGGAACTTTTGATCAATCCATTTTCTTCATCTCTTAGATCATCCCTAGCCTTGTACTAGTAGTAAGATCTTAAAACCTTATGTTATACTTTTTATTTTATAAAATTTCACAAGATCATCATAAAAGTTATATAAAACCCCGCTTGAAAAACACTAATAAATCTAAGATCACTAACATAATCATGTGATTTTCTTGATAAATCTTGATGATCTTGAACTTGTTATGAATGAACTTGAATCTTGCAAAATTATTGAATAAAAAGGTGATCTAAACACATGCATGTTTAGATTAGCAAGATTCATTAACAAAATATGTCATGAACATAATCTCATATTTTAAATATGATTATACATGATTATACATGTATTAGATCATTAAATAAAAATTATGATTTAGAAATTTTGTATAAAATTTATAATAAAGTTTCCATATTAAGAAAGATTAAAAATTATAACAAGTTCATGACATTTTGTTAATACATTCATATAATAATTGTGCTTGATGATGATTTGAGTTAGTTTAGCTACTTTAAACATGTTTATAAAAACATGGGAAACTTATATTTTTAAAGGAAACTATGGCAAAATTTTTATAAAAATTAATCTTGATTAAGATATGATTAAACTAAAGATTTGGTGGTTAAAAGTGATTAGGAACTTTAATCTTGTTTAAATAAAGGTTTGGTGAAAAAGTTAAGAATATAATTACATAAGTTTTTCTTAAACTAAAAAGGAGATAAATATATTTTTGATAAAAATATATATATTTTGAAATCACCAAAATATGTGTATAGATATATTTTTGTATAAAAATATGTATAAGTATTCAAATTTTGACAATATATATATATATATCTATATATATCAGACAATTCAGAAAAACTTGGACTGTAACATTTGTCGAAAACGGGTTTTCCAAACCCGCTCCATTTGTAATCGAATATCAAGTTATAAATGTTCGTTGCGTATTTATGCCTATTTTGATTTTTAATGATACATAATTAATAAACAAACTAATCTATAAAAGTTATAATTGATAAAAAGTAAAAATAAAATAATTAAAAATAAAATGAGGCTGCCGGGACTCGAACCCGGGTCAGCCGGAAGAGAACTCAAAGACTTAACACACACACGCATAACCACTCCGCCACTTGTTGTTTTCTGTCAACTCTAGGAAACAAATAAATCTTACAAACAAACATAAATCAACCGGTTACGCCAACTGTAACTGAAATCGGTCATCAAACGCTCAAAGACGATTTGAGTACTCGCGGTTCATTGGGTATAACCGATATACCGACGTTATCAATCAAGTTGCTTTGAATGAACTTGAATTCTAGAAGTGGATCGGTTTTTATAACCGAAAATCTTCAATTCCAGTATTACTTCCATCCTTGTACTCCTTCGCGACTCAAACATAATCTACAGACTCTCAATTACATTTTCGCTCAAGTTTCAGTCCGCCGGAGAATCAAATTTTACTCGCCGGAAAGTTTCTGCAAGTCGCCGGAAAACCGTATTCTTCATCAAAACGGTAAGTCTATCAATACCGTCGTGGTCTATCAATTGTTAAGCTATTTCTAACTCAGACCTTTCAATTGAAATCAAATTCAGACGCTGCTATCGGATAATTCCAGTTCGCCGGAAAACTTCTGGAAATCCTTATTTCCAGCTGTGAAACGGTATGGACATTTAAACACCCTGTTAACGTTTGTTTAGCACTTCAATTCCACGATTAGCTAATCAAAACGGATAATTTGCTTGCTCAGTTGAAGTTCATAAAAACAGAGCCGACGCCTTGCCGGAATTCTGAGTTAAATTATTCCTCCGGTATGTTTGTTTCCAACACCGTCTTTGTCATTTCATCTTAGTCTTATGAATGTATTAATCGTTTTAAAACAAGAAACAGAGGGGTAATTTGCTGTCTGTAAAAATTAACGGAGAAGATGAACTATACTAACATTATAAGGATAATTAAAATTGGTATTTTAAACGAGTTAGACACACAGTCCAGCGGTAGACTGTGTGCAAATAATACGCCCACGCCGCGAGTTCGATCCCTGATACACGCACCCTCTCTGTAATAAAAACGTTTTATTTTTCTAACTGAACCGGGTTAACTTACGTTAGTTGTTAAGTATAATAAAAATGTGTATACTAACCAAGTTAGACACACAGTCCAGCGGTGGACTGTGTGTAACGTTTAAAGCACAGGTCCCGGGTTCGAGACCTGTCAGTGACACCGGCTCGATGATTTAAAATGCTTTTGAAAATAAAAGAATTTTGGATAAGCTGAGTTAATATATAAGTAGAATTAAAAACAGAATTATTTCGGGTTAGACACGTAGCTCAGTTGGTAGAGCTGCGTGCACGCGTACGGGAGGTCTCGGGTTCGAGCCTCACCCAGCGCATTGCAATTACACAATAAACCGGTCAAACAGTCAAAGTCAAAAAGTCAACGGTCAACCCAAAAAGTCAACATATTTTTATATTTTTAATTATTTAATTTAATTTAAAAATCAATTAAAAATACTTAAAAATAATGTTTTTAAAGATAGGAAATAGCCTTAAACTCGCAAAAATATATCTAAAAATTCTATTAAAATCCTTAATAAAATCCACTCATTTACTATATTTTCCGTTATTATTTAGGTTAGTTAATTCTCGTTGTTCAGCTCTTCCAACTCGTGCGCATCTCACCATCTCCAATCCAACGCACCCAATGTGAGTGAATCTTTACAAATTCCCCGTTTTAATCACGTTTTTGGGGTGTATCATGTGTCTTACTATTTATTATATTAAATCATTGTGCATGCATCATATCATGAACAAATGTGTATTCAGCTTGTTTCAACTGTAGTGTGGTTATTGTTCAGATTTAATTTATTTATTTCAGTACATGCAATTTCATAGGCCGCCGCTCCCCATTACATTATGAGCGTTGAGCATGTTCCCCATTACATTATGAGCGTAAACCTGGCGTGCCAACATACGATCGGCTCCGTTTGATTGAGCCTTGATCGCAAAGACATTTATCATTTTCAGTACATGCAATACGATCGGCTCCGTTTGATTGAGCCTTGATCGCACAGTTTCATTCATGTTATTTATTGTATAATGTTGGTATGTTATTGTATGTTATTATATGTTATTGTATGTTATAGTTTGTGATTGTCATTGTTACTGATTGATTATTTACATTTGCTCACTTATGATTATGCACAATTTTTCCTTGATAAAATAACAATAAAATCAATAATAAATGTTTATCTAACAAGGTTCACTCGCCAACTTATGTTGACCCAAAACCCCCATTTTTACATATGATACAGGTGAACCAGCTGCAGCAAGAAACACATAGGATTGGCCTAGAAGAATAAAATGATTTAGAGCTTGGAATTGTTTAGTTGGTTATTTTTCTTTGTATTTGTATGAACATGTTTGGATTATTGGGAATGTAATTTTGACTTTAATAAATATGAAACATATTAGTAAATATCATGAGCTTTGGTGATAACCCAATTATGCCCCGACTCTTATTCCGCTACGGGTCGGGGTGTGACATGGACAATTCGGACAAAATAAAATATATAGTATAAACGAAACAAACGACAAATATGAAATGAATAAAATAGTCGACGTGAATCTAACGGTCAAAACGAACAAATAAACCGATACACTTTATATTTACAAGGATTTATAAAAATTTAACTTGTAACTAATAGTTTTTACAAATAAATTTTTATAAGTTATAAAAGTTTACTAGTAAGTATTTTAAAAACTTGGATAAGCCCAACTAAATAATTATTATACTAAGCCATTTTTTATTAAAATTAATTTGGGCTAAACTTATTTTTATAAAGTATATGGACTAGCCCATTTATATAAACTAGTTGGGCTAAGGCCCACTTTTATAAAATTAACTTGGGCTAAGACCACTTTTATAAAATTTACAAGTGTTAGGCCTACTTGTATAAAAATCAAACTTGGGCTAGGGTCCACTTTTATAAAAATAAAATTTGGGCTAAGCTCACTTTTATAAAAGTTTACATGGGCTAGACCCATTTAAATAAAAGATAATTTTTGGGCCAAGCCCACTTTTATAAAGAAATAAATTGGGCTAATCCATTTTATAAATACTAACTTTGGGCTAAAGCCCACTTTTATAAACTAAACTTGGGCTAATCTAATTTTTATTGGGCTAGGTCCAATCTTTCATTTTAACTTGGGCTAGACCCACCTTTATAAACCATTTGGGCTTAATTCATTTTAAAACAAAATTAGGTTGGGCTAGGCCCACATACATGAAATAAATTAGGCTAGGCCCACATACATAAAACGAATTGGGCTAGGCCCACACAAAGTAAGCAAATTTGGGCTAGGCCCATACTCACAAAAAAATTGTTGGGCTAGGCCCATAAGTAATAAATTATTAGATTGAGTTATTTACAACTAAATTATGGACTAGGTCCATTTGCATATAACCAATCTAATATATATGTATATATATATATTTATATGAAAGAAATATATATGTGTTATCAAATAAAGAAAAAGCAACAATTACATGTATGAAATTAGAGATAAAATACTTGTACGAAAAACAAACGAAAGCCTAAGTGTCTAATAAACTAGAAAACTTGTAGGTCGAAAAACGAACGAAGTATCAGGAATCGAATAGAGATTTGTACGGAACGTAAATCTGTAAGTTCGTGTTTCCCCTTTTATTTTAACATTTTTATGGTGTTAACGTGCGGGGATGTGTATACATGTTACAATTAATATAGCTGGAAAATGAAAATATTTAGATCACATGTGAATAAGGCTCAAGCATTGGGGCCTTAATGAAAGACAAGTACCGAGGAAGAAGGGGATAGATCTATTGGGTTTGGGCGAGCCCCACTCTATTACGACAATAATAACAGATCGTATTAGAGTGCTTTTGTGTCTAAAATAAGTGTCTCAGACACATAATAAATTGTCAAGGTTTGGTTGCCACCTTATTTGGCATACAGATTAGTGTCCTTGCAACACAACTAATGATCTTACTAGTTTCATTAAGCTATATTAAATAAGTTTATTTCAAATGTTTTTGATAATTCATTTGATACAAAATTTATAACATGAATTCACCAGCTTTTGTTGACATTGTTTTCAAAACTAACATGTGTTACAGGAAACTAGTGGATGGCATTCGGGGAAAAATCTTGTTCGTTTGTTGTGAAGTCAAGATGTTATGTTTCATCCAGTCTTTGTTGTTATGTTTTATAAACTTATGTCTAACTTTTAAATAATGTTGTTAAACTTGTGGTTTGTTTTAAAGACAAAAGTTTATGTGTGAATTATGGTTAAATTAAAAGTCTGGATGAATGTTTTGTAATGTAATACAATTATCGTTTACTTGGTTGAATGCAACGATTGCCGTTCTGGCCACACCTCGCGACACGCTTACGCTACATCGAAAATCGGCTGTGTGACAATTAAAACATCAAAATTGTCCAATCCGCATAAAATACAGCAATGTTGCAGTGTGTACAGCACTCGGCAGAACAAAACAACAAATGTCCAGAATTCAAAAATAAATCTTATTTATCATAAATAATATATAGGGTGTTAGAAACAGCACAAAAACCCTTATTTAAACTTTAGGTTTTAAAGCTACACGGGTAGTTCAGTAAATGCCCGGCAACAAAGCCGGTACGGGAACTGAGTCCGAAATAACAAATTTATTATTCCGTAGAGTTGGATTAATAAACTGGACAATAAAATTTGTACAAAGACAATTGTGTAGATGAAGTTACATAAGAACACAAAATGTCAGTATTTAACTCGGTATGAGACCTGAACCGAATTTATTAACCGAACAACGAAACAATTAGCCTAGCGAGTTAGTTTGACATATTATAACATCACTTTAGTGTGTTGGATCATTAGATTTTTTTAAAACTAGTATGTATAATATCCAAGTTTAAAAAGTTTATAAAATATAACAAGATTTTATATATAATAAAATTAAAACCCAAACCTGTCACACCTCAATTTTCGATGTAGCGGAAGCGTGTCGCGAGGTGCATTCAATCAAGTAAACGACAATTATATTACAAAACATTCATCCATACTTTTTATTTAATAAATAATTTACAAACCAACCTTTGTTTTTAAAACCATATGACAAGTTTGAACACTATTACTTAAAATTCAACATAAGTTTATAAAACATAACAACGAAAGACTGGATGAAACACAACATCTTGACATCTTAACGAACGAACAAGATTTTTCCCGAAAGCCATCCACTAGTTTCCTGTAATACATGTTAGTTTTGAAAACAAAGTCAACAAAAGCTGGTGAATTCATGTAATAATTTTTTGTATCAAATGAATTAACAAAAACATTTGAAATAATAAATTTTTTTAATATAGCTTAATGAAACTTGTAAGATTATTAGTGTGTTGCAAGGACACTAATCTGTATGCCGAATAAGGTTGCAACCAAACCTTGATGATTTATTATGTGTCTGAGACACTCATTTTAGAAACAAAAGCACTCTAATACGATCTGTTATAATTATCGTATTAGAGTGGGGCTTGCCCAAACCCAATAGATCTATTCCCTTGTTCCCCGGTACTTGTTATTCATTAATGGCCCCAATGCTTGAGCCTTATTCACATGTGATCTAAATATTTTCATTTTCCAGCTATATTAACTGTAACATGGCACGTTTAAAACCAAAAAAACGTTAAAATAAAAAGGGAAACATGAACTCACATATTTACGTTCCGTGCAAATCTCTATTCGATTTCTGATACTTCATTCATTTCTCGACCTACAAGTGTTCTAATTTATTGGACACTTAGGCTTTCGTTTGTTTCTCGTACAAGTATTTTATCTCGAATTTCATATTTGTAATTGTTGGTTTTTCTTTGTTGATAACACACACACACACACACACACACACACACATATATATATATATATATATATATATATATATATATATATATATATATTATATATATATATATTTGATTGATTACATGTAAATGGACCTAGTCCATAATTTAATTGTAAGAATTCTATCTAAGAGTTTATTACATATGGGCCTAGCCCAATAGTTTTTGTAGGTATGGGTCTAGTCCAATTTGCTTACTTTGTGTGAGCCTAGCCCAATTCGTTTCATGTATGTGGGCCTAGGCCAACCTAATTTTGTTTAATAGTAGGTTAAGTCCAATTGGTTTATAAAAGTGGGTCTAGCCCAAGTTAAAATGAGAGATTGGTTCTAGCCCAATATAGTTTATAAAAATTTGATTAGCCCAAGTTTAGTTTTATAAAAGTGGGCTTTAGCCCAATGTTAGTTTTTATAAAATGGGTTAGCCCAATTTATTTCTTTATAAAAGTGGGCTTCATCCAAATTTATTTATATATATATATATATATATTTGATTGATTACATGTAAATGGACCTAGTCCATAATTTAATTGTAAGAATTCTATCTAAGAGTTTATTACATATGGGCCTAGCCCAATAGTTTTTGTAGGTATGGGTCTAGTCCAATTTGCTTACTTTGTGTGAGCCTAGCCCAATTTGTTTCATGTATGTGGGTCTAGGCCAACCTAATTTTGTTAAATAGTAGATTAAGTCCAATTGGCTTATAAAAGTGGGTCTAGCCCAAGTTAAAATGAGAGATTGGTTCTAGCCCAATATAGTTTATAAAAATTTGATTAGCCCAAGTTTAGTTTTATAAAAGTGGGCTTTAGCCCAATGTTAGTTTTTATAAAATGGGTTAGCTCAATTTATTTCTTTATAAAAGTGGGCTTCGTCCAAAATAAAGTTTTATATAAGTGAGTTTAGCCCATGTAAACTTTTATAAAAGTGGGCTTAGCCCAAATTTGATTTTTATACAAGTGGGCCTTAGCCCAACTAATTTATATAAATGGGCTAGTCCATATATTTTTATAAAAATAGTTTTAACCCAATATAGTTTTTATAAAAATGGGCTTAGTCTAATAGATGTTTAGTTGGGCTTATCCAAATATATTTAATAGTATTTGTTATAACTTATAAAAATTTATTTATGAAAACTATTAGCTATAAGTTATATATTTAAAAATTCTGGTAAATATAAAGTGCATCGGTTTATTTGTTCATTTTGACCGTTAGGTTCGCGTCGCCTATTTTATTCGTTTCGTCTTTGTCGTTTGTTTCGTTTATACCTTATACTTTATTTTGTCTGAATTGTCCAAGTTGTCCGAATTTTCCGATATATATTATTTTATCAATAATTTGAACACTTATATATTTTTGTATTCAATTTAACATGATCAAAATATATATAGTTTTATACAAAAATACATGTACACATATAAGGTGGTTTAAAATAGCTATATTTTTATCAAAAATATATATTTATCTCATTTTTAGTTTAAGAAAATATAAGTAATTATATTCTTAACTTTTTCATCCAAATCCTTTATCTAAACATGATTTAATTTCCTAATCACTTTTAATCACTAAATCTTTAGTTAAATCATATCTTAATCAAGATTAATTTTTATAAAAAATTTGCCATAGTTTTCTTTAAAATGTAAGTTTTCCCATGTTTTTATAAACATGTTTTAAATAATTAATCTAACTCAAATCATCATCAATCACAAATATCATATAAATGTATTAACAAAATGTCATGAACTTGTTATAAATTAAATCTTTCTTAAAATGGAAACTTTATTATCATTTTTAAACAAAATATCTAAATCATAACTTTTATTTAATGATCTAATGCTTGTATGATCATCTTTAAAATATAAAAATATGTTCATGACTATTTTTGTTAATGAATCTTGCTAATCTAAACATGCATGTGTTTAGATCACCTTTTTATTCATAATTTTGCAAGATTCAAGTTTACTAGTTTATGACAAGTTGAGATCATCCAAACCCATCAAGAAAACCATTTAATTATGCTAGTGATCTTAGATTTATTATTTTAAGTGGGTTTTGATATAATTTTATGATGATCTTGTGAAATTTTATAAAATATAAAGTATAAGATTAGGTTTAAGAATCTTACTACTAGCACAAGGCTAGGGATGATCTAAAGGATGAAGAAGATAGGTTGATCAAGAGTTCCAATCTTCAAAGTGAGCTCCTAATCTTTGCAAACTATTTAGATTATCTTTAGGTCTTCATGCAAGCTTGATTTCTTTGTGTTTGGTTTTTAAAAATTGAAGGTGAAATGGCGATCCTTGTTCTTTATGCAATCTTAGTTTTTTCTTCGTGATCTGGTGTATAACAGTCTGTCATTAGTGCGTTGATTTTTCAGTGCTCTAATACGAACTAGTTAGCATTAGAAGTCGGATTAAAACTAGGGTTTTGTTTCAAGTTTTCTTCTCAGATCGCTGCCTGAATCTGTGTTTTGAACTGGTTGTATAGATCTATTGTTTTATCGGTCCTTCTGGATAGGCAGAAACCTAGATTTAACAAGACCTCTATACGATCTTGTTAGAAGCATGGGCTAGGGTTGTCTCTAGATTAGGGTTTTTTCTTCTGGTCTTTTTGATTGCTGATCTTCGGGTTCGTGTTGCATGGTGTGATCTGTTCTTGTTTGAAGTGAGAGTTAGTGATTTCTGGTATGGATGAATGTAAGAAAGCTGGGGATAATAACCAGGGTGATCGTGGGAAGCCGCCATTGCCGTTCAAGGGTATTGCCAGCCGAGTTGTCAATATAGATGGAAACCCAGTGCTTCCTCGGCGTGGTAAATCTACTCAGATTGATGTTAGTGAGGAAAAGCGGGGTTATCCAAGTGTTGGGGCGGCCGACTGCAAGAGTTTTCGTGCAGGGGCCAGTGACGAAGGTAATATGATTGATTCAGACGTGCAGCAGGATTGTCTTCCTCAAGGTGAACCCTCGAAATCAAGGACGTATGCAGATTCGGTCATGGCTTCCAACTCCAAGACAGTTAATTTTAGACCTCTTGCAAGTCCTGTTATGCATGAGGGATGCGATGTTGTTCTCCCGCGTGATTCTGTTCGAGCTGTTCAAGATAAGTTAGCCAATACGGTATATGGGTATTTCCTAGGGGATCGTCTTGCCTTCCCGGTTGTGGAGTATTTTGTCCGCAATAATTGGAAGAAGTTTGGATTACAGAAGTCCATGATGAATGCGAATGGCTTTTTCTTCTTTAAGTTTGCTGATCAAAAAGGTATGCTAGATGTCCTAAAGGATGGTCCATGGATCATACGGTCACAACCGATTTTCCTAACTGAATGGACGCCGACTACAAAGTTGGAAAAGAAGGAAGTGACTAAAGCTCAAGTCTGGGTGAAAATACATGAGGTTCCGATTGCTGCATACTCAGAGGATGGCCTTAGTATGATTACTACTGCCATTGGCATTCCAAAACTCTTGGATTCCTATACTAGTTCGATGTGTATGGACACTTGGGGGCGTAGTAGCTATGCTAGAGCTTTAATAGAAATATCTGCGGACAAGGCATTGAAAGAGGAGATAACGATTGCAATACCGGAGGTAAATGGGGAGGGTTTTTGTAAGGAAACTATGTATGTGGAGTATGAGTGGAAGCCATCTAGATGCTCGAGTTGTTGTGTTTTCGGCCATTCTGAGGACTCTTGTCCCAAGCAAACAAGGAAACCACCTATCATTGCTAAGCAAGCTCAACTTAGGACTTCAGTGAAACAAGGCAATGGGAAAGGTAAGTTGGCTTCTAGAATAGATGAGGAAGGGTTCGCCAATGTGCCTAGTAAAAAAGTAGCTAGGAAATGAGGGTTTCTGATAAATAAGCCTAAACCAAAATTTGAGTATAGGCCGCTAATAGCTAAAGGGAAGAATGAGCTGGCCACTTGACCGTCGGTAGGGAATGTTGGCTCAACTAATTCATTTGAGGTGTTAACTGAGATAGGGGCGGATGGGCAACACACTGATAATGATGCGGAAGGGAACCGGGAAGACTCAGAGGATGAGGAGGTGGTGGAAGTGTATAATGAAATGGATGAATTACTATCAAAGGGATCTCGTAATCCTGAACACAAACAAGGGGCAAGCACTCCTACAATGGTAGTGTCTAATGGTTAGTCTAGCAGCATGGAATATTAGGGGCTTGAACCGGCCTCTTAAACAAAAGGAGGTTCGTCATGTGGTCAAGAGTAATCATCTGTCGTTATGTGCAATATTAGAATCTCATGTGGATATTGGTAATCTTCATAAAGTATGTGGAACCGTGTTTAGGAATTGGGATTGGACTTCTAATGGTAGTATATGTAGTAAAGGTACCCGGATTATTGTAGGATGGAACCCAATGGAATTTGATGCTATGGTCATTGCCCAAACAGATCAGGTTATGCATATTCAGTTGAGTTTTAAGCTTCAGAAGAGGTGCCTGTTCTATTCGGTGGTTTACGCGGCAAACTACTATGTTCATCGGCGGGATCTATGGCAACAGCTTGCTAGACATAAAGGTTTCGTGGGAGATAATCCGTGGATTATTATGGGAGATTTCAACTCAGCTCTTCAAATGGAGGATGATTCCATGGGATCTTCATATGGTTCAGCGGGAATGAGGGACTTTCAAGAGTGTGTCACCGAGTTGGAGGTGGTTGATATTAATAGCTCGGGATTTCATTTTACATGGAATCAAAAGCCTAAAAAAGGCATAGGATTGCTAAAGAAACTCGACCGTGCTATGGGTAACACCGCGTTTTTGACTAATTTTCCTAACTCTTATGCGGTTTTTCAGCCGTATGGGATATCAGATCATTGCCCATGTTTGTTAAAAATCCCGTCTCCTGGTAAGCTGAAACCTAAACCATTCAAGTTTGCTAATTTTTTGATTCACAAACCGGAATTTACTGACATTGTCAAGAACTATTGGGATATTGCCATTGATGGGGTCCCTCAATTTAGCGTGGTAAAGAAACTGCGTTGTTTAAAGAAACCGTTTCGGGTTCTCTTGATGAAACAAGGTAATCTGCACAAGAAGGTTGAGAACCTAAGAGATAAGCTGGACGCTATACAACAGGATATTGATAACGATCCGTTTAATATGGACCTCCGAAGGCAGGAAATAAAAATCAATAAGGAATTTCAGGAAGCTTGCTTAGATGAGGAACGGTTTTTACTCCAAAAATCTAAGGTGGAATGGTTGAAAGCTGGTGATGCAAATACGAAATTCTTCCACGCTACCCTGATAATAGGAATCACTCGTCCAGGATTGATAGCATTAAGGATTCTAATGGTGTTTTGTTTGAGGGGGATAATGTCCAGGATGTGCTTGTGAAACACTATGACCAATTTCTTGGCTGCCATAGTCATGGTCACTCTAGGCCCCCTGCCGGACTATTTGTGAATAAGTTGAACCCAGATGATGCTGTGCATATGATCCGTCCAGTTTCTGCTGAAGAGGTGAAATCGGCCATGTTTTCGATTGGTAATGATAAAGCCCCTGGCCCTGATGGTTTCTCAGCAGCTTTTTTAAGAGTGCTTGGCATATCATAGGTCATGAGGTGTCGAATGCCATTATGGATTTCTTCAGAACTGGTAAACTCCTCCGGGAAATTAATAATACCCTGATAGTGCTTGTGCCGAAGAAAGTGACCCCAACTCTGATTACGGATTATCGCCCTATTGCGTGCTGTAATGTGATTTATAAATGTATTAGCAAGATTCTGGCGGATCGCATGAAGGGGATGCTTAATCAGATTGTCAGTATCAACCAGTCAGCTTTCATTCCAGGTAGGAAAATTTCAGATAATATCCTACTTACTCAAGAGTTGATGCATAATTATCATAGGGATTATGGTCCTCCGAGATGTGCGTTCAAGGTGGATATCCAAAAAGCTTATGATACGGTTGATTGGAAATTTCTTAAGGATGTTATTATAGGTTTCGGTTTTAATAGTAAAATGGTGGATTGGATTATGACGTGTGTGTCAACTACGTCATACTCTATTAGTGTGAATGGGAATGTGCATAGGTATTTCAAGGGTGGCCGTGGGTTAAGACAAGGAGATCCTTTATCTCCATATTTATTTACTCTTGTCATGGAAGTCCTTACATGTATTTTGAAGAGGGATGCTCGTCTTGATACCTCTTATAGATTTCACAATAGGTGTGAAAGACAACAAATTATTAATCTCTGCTTTGCTGATGACTTGTTTCTGTTTGCCCGTGGTGACGTTTCCTCTGCTTGCTGTATCATGTTAGCACTGGCTACATTCACGGACATGTCTGGATTGGTCCCTCGTATCCAAAAAAGTACTGCCTTCTTCTGTAATGTTCCACCCAATGTTAAAAACGAAATTCTACAGCTCTTGCGATTTGAGGAGGGATTGCTGCCGGTTAAATATCTGGGTTTTTCCGCTTATTTCTTCTCGGCTACTATCTAGAGATTGTAATGTTTTAGTTGAAAAGATAGAGCAGCGTGTTCTAAACTGGAGAAATAGATTTTTATCTTTTGCAGGAAGATTGCAGCTTATTAATTCGGTACTTTCAGCTTTACATGCTTATTGGTCCCTGTTTTTGTTTTGCCAGCACAAGTTATTAAGGATCTTGAGGCTAAATTGCGGAACTTGTGGGCGCAGAAGGGAAATTTTTATAGAGGAAAAGCTAAAGTTTCATGGAATTCTATCTGTGTCCCTAAGTATGAGGGTGGCCTGGGTATTAGGCGAGATTTAGACTTCATGATACGGTTGCGGATATATATAATCAAGGTACTTGGGCTTGGCCCTCGGCTTGGAGAGATTTGTTTCCAGTGTTGATTCAATTGGATCAGGTTTATCAGGAACCAAATAAATTGGACCAAATTTGCTGGAAGGATGGGGATGATATACTTGAGTTCTCGTCCTCAAATGTCTGGCATTCGATTGGGATAAGGGAGCCGGAAGTGGACTGGGTTGAAGTAGTCTGGTTTAATCAGTGCATCCCTAAGCATGCTTTCTTTATGTGGTTGATTATTCGTCGAAAACTGCTAACTCAGGATAAGATTCTCCAGTGGGACATCTCGAGAAGGAAAAACATGAATATGATGTGCTGTCTGTTGTGCTATGAGAATGTTGACTCCCATGACCATCTTTTCTTTGAATGTACGTTTTCTAAACAGGTATGGAACAAGACTAGAGATATGGTAGGTATGTCTACGGTTGACCCCAGATGGAGTGACATCATGGCCTGGCTTCTGGCTCATGCTCGATTGAAAACAGCAGTGCATTATACAAGTAGAGTGTTTGTTGCCTGTGCAGCATACATAATATGGCAAGAACGTAATGCGAGGTTGTTCAAGAATCATGCTAGGCCACCTGACACCACATGCGAACAAATTTTGAAGACAGTTCGGTACAAGCTGATGGGGGTTAAGTTCAAAGATTGTGCGAATGTTAGAAGGCTGCTAGGTAAATGGAAGATTAATGGCAATTTCATATCCGATAATGGAGGCTGAGTACTGCTTTCTCTGTGTGATTAGTGGTTCTAGATTCTAGCCTAGTAGATGTACTTGTGCTTTTGGTCTTTGCTTTATATTGTTTGCTTGATTTACTGTCATGAGGTATGTCTCATGATTGAACTAGTGGGAGATTATCCTCACTACTTGTTTTATTGGGTTGGTTAATATATAGAATTACAGGGGTAACCCATTACCCAAAAAAAATTTGAAGGTGAACATGAAGGTATCTTGGTCAATTTTATGAAGGAAAATGGAAGGATATTTGTGAAGTTCTTGGTGTTTTGGAAATAAATGAATAAAGATGTTTTGGGTTTTTAATGTGGTGATTATAATCTTACAACAAATAAGCCACTAAATACATCTACAATTAGCCAACACATCAACAAAACTGAAGTGGTTTTGGGGAATGCCCCATGTTGCCATAAGGTGTTATGGGGCGGGGGGGGGGGGGGGGGGTTTGTTTATATTTTTTATAAATAATATGTAATTTTGCCTCTGAAAATATTTATTTTTGGGTTTTCGGTAATGGTCAACGGGTGTAGAATTGGCCTAACTTATCGCCATGGTCAGTGATAGACCTGGCAAATAGAGGCAACAACAGTCAGCTTCGGTTCGAACTCTTTCGTGACGTAACTTAGGTTAGCTACCTACAAATATAACAAGTAACTGCTAAACACTTCAACTTACTGTTTCGGGTTTGAAACAGTGGAAAACTCTTGAGAAACAACTTACTTTATAACATATTTAAAACCTGTTAACTCACTCCTCATTATGTATTGACACTTGTTCTTGCATGTCTTTCTCAGGTTGCTAAGGTATCACACATCAGGACTAGGATGCATGTTGGAGTCGCATTAATTTCATCAAACTTTTAGAACCGACATTAATTACATTAGCTATTTTGGTTTTGTAATTATTTATGCTTCCGCAACATAATTGTATAAACAGCATTTTCTCATTAATGAGCAAACAGGAAAATTTTTAAACTCATATAGTGGTCGTTCAATATGCCTAATGACTGAGATCCTGGTTTGTCACACGCTCCGCGGTAGAACTCCGCCTGTGGAATTTGAGGGTGTGACATGTATACATGTTACAATTAATATAGCTGGGAAAATGAAAATATTAAGATCACATGTGAATAAGGCTCAAGTTTTGGGGCCATTAATGAAAGACAAGTACCGAGAAACAAGGGGATAGATCTATTGGGTTTTGGCTAGCCCCACTCTATTACGGCAATAATAACATATCGTATTAGAGTGCTTTTGTGTCTAAAACGAGTGTCTCAGACACGTAATAAATCGTCAAGGTTTGGTTGCCACCTTATTCAGCATACAGATTAGTGTCCTTGCAACATACTAATGATCTTACAAGTTTCATTAAGCTATATTAAACAAGTTTATTTCAAATGTTTTTGTTAATTCATTTGATACAAAATTTATAACATGAATTCACCAGCTTTTGTTGACAGTGTTTTCAAAACTAACATGTATTACAGGAAACTAGTGGATGGCCTTCGGGGAAAAATCTTGTTCGTTTGTTGTGAAGTCAAGATGTTATGTTTCATCCAGTCTTTGCTGTTATGTTTTATAAACTTATGTCTAAATTTTAAATAATGTTGTTAAACTTATGGTTTGTTTTAAAGTCAAAAGTTTATATGTGAATTATGGTTAAATATATGGTATATAAACGAAACAAACGACAAAGACGAAACGAATAAAATGGTCGATGCGAACCTAACGGTCAAAACGAACAAATAAAACGATACACTTTATATTTACTAGAATTTTTAAATATATATAACTTATAGTTTTTATAAATAATTTTTTATAAGTTATAACAAATACTAGTAAATATTTTTGGATAACCCAAATAAACAATTATTAGACTAAGCCCATTTTTATAAAAAATTAATTTGGGCTAAACTTATTTTTATAAAGTATATGGACTAGCCCATTTATATATAAACTAGTTGGGCTAAGGCCCACTTTTATAAAATTAACTTGGGCTAAGCCCACTTTTATAAAATTTACAAGTGTAGGCCTACTTGTATAAAAATCAAACTTGGGCTAAGGTCCACTTTTATAAAAAATAAACTTTGGGATAAGCCCACTTTTATAAAAGTTACATTGGCTAGACCCATTTAAATAAAAGAAAACTTTGGGCCAAGCCCACTCTTTAAATAAATTGAGCTAATCCATTTTATAAAAACTAACTTTGGGCTAAAGCCCTTTTTTATAAACTAAACTTGGGCTAATCTAATTTTTATAAGTTATATTGGACTAGGCCAAATCTTTCATTTTAACTTGAGCTAGACCCACCTTTACAAACCAATTGGGCTTAATCCAATTTAAAACAAAATTAGGTTAGGCTAGGCCCACATACAAAGTAAGAAAATTGGGCTAGGCCCATGCTTACAAAAGCTTTTGGGCTAAGCCCATATGTAACGAATTATTAGATGAGTTATTTACAATTAAGTTATGGACTAGGTCCAATTACATATAACCAATATATATATATATATATATAAATATATAGATGTTATCAAATAAGGAAAAACCAACAATTACAAGTATGAAATTCGAGATAAAATAATTGTACAAAAAACGAACAAAAGCCTAAGTGTCTAATAGACTAGAACACTTGTAGGTCGAAAAACGAACGAAGTATCATGAATCAAATAGAGATTTGTACGGAACGCAAATATGTGAGTTCATGTTTCCCCTTTTATTTTAACGTTTTTATGGTTTTAAACGTGCGGGGATGTATACATGTTACAATTAATATAGCTGAGAAAATGAAAATATTAAGATCACATGTGAATAAGGCTCAAGTTTTGGGGCCATTAATGAAAGACAAGTACCGAGAAACAAGGGGATAGATCTATTGGGTTTTGGCTAGGCCCACTCTATTACGGCAATAATAACATATCGTATTAGAGTGCTTTTGTGTCTCAAACGAGTGTCTCAGACACGTAATAAATCGTCAAGGTTTGGTTGCCACCTTATTCGGCATACAGATAGTGTCCTTGCAACACACTAATAATCTTACAAGTTTCATTAAGCTATATTAAACAAGTTTATTTCAAATGTTTTTGTTAATTCATTTGATACAAAATTTATAACATGAATTCACCAGCTTTTGTTGACATTGTTTTCAAAACTAACATGTATTACAGGAAACTAGTGGATGGCCTTCGGGGAAAAAATCCTTCGTTTGTTGTGAAGTCAAGATGTTATGTTTCATCCAGTCTTTGCCGTATGTTTTATAAACTTATGTCTAAATTTTAAATAATGTTGTTAAACTTGTGGTTTGTTTTAAAGACAAAAATTTATATGTGAATTATGGTTAAATATATGGTATAAACGAAACAAACGACAAAGACGAAACGAATAAAATGGTCGACGCGAACCTAACGGTCAAAACGAACATATAAAACGATACACTTTATATTTACTAGAATTTTTAAATATATATAACTTATAGTTTTTATAAATAATTTTTTATAAGTTATAACAAATACTAGTAAATATTTTTGGATAATCCCAACTAAACAATTATTAGACTAAGCCCATTTTTATAAAAAATTAACTTGGGCTAAACTTATTTTTATAAAGTATATGGACTAGCCCATTTATATAAACTAGTTGGGCTAAGGCCCACTTTTATAAAATTAACTTGGAGCTAAGCCCACTTTTATAAAATTTACAAGTGTTAGGCCTACTTGTATAAAAATCAAACTTGGGCTAAGGTCCACTTTTATAAAAAAAATGAACTTTGGGATAAGCCCACTTTTATAAAAGTTACATTGGCTAGACCCATCTAAATAAAAGAAAACCTTGGGCCAAGCCCACTCTTTAAATAAATTGGGCTAATCCATTTTATAAAAACTAACTTTGGGCTAAAGCCCATTTTTATAAACTAAACTTGGGCTAATCTAATTTTTATAAGTTATATTGGACTAGGCCCAATCTTTCATTTTACTTGAGCTAGACCCACCTTTACAAACCAATTGGGCTTAATCCAATTTAAAACAAAATTAGGTTGGGCTAGGCCCACATACAAAGTAAGAAAATTGGGCTAGGCCCATGCTTACAAAAGCTTTTGGGCTAAGCCCATATGTAACGAATTATTAGATGAGTTATTTACAATTAAGTTATGGACTAGGTCCAATTACATATAACCAATCTATATATATATATATATATATATATATATATATAAAAGAAATATATAGATGTTATCAAATAAGGAAAAACCAACAATTACAAGTATGAAATTCGAGATAAAATAATTGTACAAAAACGAACAAAAGCCTAAGTATCTAATAGACTAGAACACTTGTAGGTCGAAAAACGAACGAAGTATCAGGAATCAAATAGAGATTTGTACGGAACGCAAATATGTGAGTTCATGTTTCCCCTTTTATTTTAATGTTTTTATGGTTTTAAACGTGCGGGGATGTATACATGATACAATTAATATAGCTGGGAAAATGAAAATATTAAGATCACATGTGAATAAGGCTCAAGTTTTGGGGCCATTAATGAAAGACAAGTACCGAGAAACAAGGGGATAGATCTATTGGGTTTTGGCTAGCCCCACTCTATTACGGCAATAATAACATATCGTATTAGAGTGCTTTTGTGTCTAAACGAGTGTCTCAGACACGTAATAAATCGTCAAGGTTTGGTTGCCACCTTATTCGGCATACAGATTAGTGTCCTTGCAACACACTAATGATCTTACAGGTTTCATTAAGCTATATTAAACAAGTTTATTTCAAATGTTTTTGTTATTCATTTGATACAAAATTTATAACATGAATTCACCAGCTTTTTGAAATAAACTTGTTTAAATATAGCTTATGAAAACTTGTAAGACCATTAATGTGTTGCATCCCAAACCTTATGTCGAATTTATTAAGTGTTGAGACACGTCGTTTTAGACACAAAGCATCTAATACGATTATGTTATTATTGCGTAAAAGAGTGGGGCTAGCGAGAACCAATAGATCTATCCCCTTGTTTCTCGGTACTTGTCTTTCATTAATGGCCAAATCTTGAGCCTTATTACATGTATCTTAATATTTTCTATTTCTCAGCTACATAATTGTAATGGATACATCCCCGCAGTTTAGAAACCATAAAAACATTAAAATTAAGGGAAACATGAACTCATCTGATTTGCTGTTCTGTAATTACTTATTCGATTCTATACTTCGTGTTGGTTTTTTCGACCTACAAGTGTCCCTTTTTATATTAGACATTAGGCTTCGTTCGTTTTAGTTACATTTTAGATCTCGAAATTCATACTTGTAATTTGGTTTTTCCTTATTATAACATATACTAATTTGTATATTTATATAATAATTTGTAATTAGATTGGTTATATGTAAATGGACTAGTCCATAATTTTAATTGTAATACTAACTAATAATTCTTACAATATGGGCCTATCCAAAAGCTTATTGTAAGGCATTTGGGCCTAGCCCAACCTAATTTGGTTTTAAAATGGAATTAAAATTAACATGAATTTATTATGAACTAGTAAACTTAAATCTTGCAAAATTGTGTATAAAAAATGATCTAAACACATGCATGTTTAATTAGCAAGATATCAATTAAACAAATTCATGTATGAACATTAATAATATCTGTAAAGATGATCAACATGAAATAGATATTAATAAATAGATATTGGTATAAAACGAAAACAAACGACAAAGACGAAGAAAAATATGTTGACGCGTACCTCACGTTCAATAGAACAAATAAACGTGGGGGATGTATACATGTTACAATTAATATCGCTGGGAAAATGAAATATTATATCACATGTGAATAAGGCTCAAACATTTGGGGCCATTAACGAAAGACAAGTACCGAGGAACTAGGGGATAGATCTATTGGGTTTTGCGAGCCCCACTCTATTAAGGCAATTAATAACAATCGTATTAGAGTACTTTTATGTCTAAAACGAGTGTCTCAGACACTAATAAATCGTCAAGGTTTGGTTGCCACCTTATTCGGCATAA
This sequence comes from Scalesia atractyloides, assembly GCA_947069175.1. Classification (NCBI taxonomy): domain Eukaryota; kingdom Viridiplantae; phylum Streptophyta; class Magnoliopsida; order Asterales; family Asteraceae; genus Scalesia; species Scalesia atractyloides. Next base: position 37,367,442 of record CAMTDV010000001.1, read on the forward strand.
GATTAGTGTCCTTGCAACACACTAATGATCTTACAAGTTTCATTAAGCTATATTATACAAGTTTATTTCAAATGTTTTTGAAAATTCATTTGATACAAAATTTATAACATGAATTCACCAGCTTTTGTTGTCATTGTTTTCAAAACTAACATGTATTACAGGAAACTACTGGATGGCCTTCAGGGAAAAATCTTGTTCGTTTGTTGTGAAGTCAAGATGCTATGTTTCATCCTGTCTTTGTTGTTATGTTTTATATGTGACAACCGGCAGTTTCCAGTTGTAACTAAGCGCATATCAAACAGTAATACCGTTGTGATTAGCGTAATTAGACGTAAATTAACTCGATCAGGCCTTTGGAAAGCCTAGGAACGTCTACGTGCTTCACGTTACGCGATTTGGCGATAATCGAAGACACTAAACGCGAATTTAAACGGTAAGCGAATTGATGCCGAACAAATACTGACGACGTCTAAAAACACGAATTTTATACTTGCATTTATCATACAGATATAATTACACGATAAATTTGGATCGTTGAACGTCGCCAAGCGCAACGCGAAAATTTCGCGGAAAATCGGAACGCACCGACAAGGAAACGGAAGCCACGAACTAGAGATACATCTAAATATTGATATATTATGATATATTAGCCTTTGTTTTCAAATTTTTGCGCTCACGGAAGAAACCAGAACGAAAAACGGATCAGAAACGACAAACAGGGCAATTACGCGATTTTTAACACAATGAACGGATTACGCGTCAAAACCCGACCCTCGACATAATTTAATACGTTTTCGAGTCTAAACCAATAAAATTCGATAAATAACAACAATTGGTTCGAAAAACGGACTATAAATGGCGATCGTAGAGATTTTACGCAAATTTTAACGAAACCGACAAATGATCGCGTCAATCGCCGACTACCGACAACATTTACGTATTTTTGAACAAAAATAAAATATTATGACGTACCATGACGTTCGGGTGCGAAAACGGGCCTTATAGATGTGTTTGGGCCATGCAAGATATTGGACACGCGTTAACGGGCCTTGGGCGCAACCACTCCACAAACCCTAACTATATAAACTCAATTGTAACACAAGCCTCTTCATTCTTTTCCCCCAAAACCCTAATCTCACACACATATCCTCTGCTCTCTCTCTTACGCGAAGTCGGGCGAACGGATTTCACTGGCGGAGCCGGCAGACATTAGGCGACGGCAGACGGCTCCACCGCCGCTGACGGTGGCGGTGGCAGTCGTTCCTCCGGCGCCGCCTTTCCGGCGAGACACTCCAAAAACACTTGAAACCTAGAGAGAGATAGATCGATCGTAGAGAGAGAAAGAGAGGCAGAACAAAGAGAGAGAGAGGAGGCGGTGGTGGTTCGCCGAGAGGGGGCGGAAGAGAGCGTCGCAGCCGGCAGCGCTAGACCGGCCGGCATCAACAGTGGTGGTGGTTAATCGGGTCAGGTCTGGTTCGAGTTCGGTTCGGGTTGTGTTCGATTTTGACTTGGGTTGGTTTCCGATCGACAATGGGTAATGGCGGTGGTGTAAAGCAGTAACAGCCGCCGCGCGGTGGCGACCGACGGCGGCAGTAGCAATGGCGGTGGTGGTGTTTTTAGTTATGGTGGTTCAGATCTGGATCGGTTGGATTGGGGGTTGGGTCGGGGCTGCAAACAAGCCGGCGACAGCCGGCGATGCTCCTGTTCTCCGGCGATGTTTCAGCGGTAATGGTAGGGTTGTTTGGTTCAGCTTCTCAGCTCGGGTTCGGTTCACTCCAGGTTCAACTTAGGTTAAGTCGCGGTTGGGGTTTGGTTCAGACCCGGTTCAGTCCGGATCTCGATTCAGTTTTGATATTACAGATTTGATTCGATTTGGGTTTATCTTCGGTTTAGTTCAAAAATCTAATTTTTGTTTCAGGTTCAGTCTCGGTTCGGTTCAGTTCGGTCGGTCAATAAAAGTCAATGGGTCAAACCCGGTCAACGCGGTCAAACCCAGTCAACAAAAGTCAACCTGGTCAACTGTCGGTCATTGACTCAACTCGCGACTCGGTAAAAATTAATTACGACGCACAAATTTAATTATATAAGTTTATAATTATTATTAATATTTAATTAATTATCGCGAAACCGAGCTCGACCCGACCGTTAACAATTCGATGTCGCCAAAACATTTAATAAATAACAATCGATCCGACAAAAATATTCGCGAAAAATTATTCGTTAAAAAAATCAAACCGACGACGTTAAATATATAAATTTGAAATATTAATCTGCGAAAACTTAATATTTGAAAACGACGAAAAAGTTTATATATTGTTTGATTTGGTACATTGCAGGTTGTGTTTTGATAATAAATCGACAACTAGTATTGTCGGGATCGTCAAAAAACAGAGGAAACTCTGCCCGATTTTCGTAAAATCCGTAAAACGAAACGCTACACAATTCAAAGATAAAACGTTGTATAACAGTCTGTGATTGTTGTTTGATCTCCCAAATAGCAATACGAACTTGTTAGCATCCAAAGAAAGATCAATATAGGGTTTAATTTCGTTTTTTTCTTACCTGATTGCGCTATTTCGTTTTTCTTACGAACCGGCGATTTTTTATCTTCTTGTAATCCTACGATTTCGATCGGCAAGTGTGTGCAACAGATCTGTCATTAGGGTTTGATTAATCAAATCTTAATACGAACTCTGGTGGCATATAGGATCGATCGGATAGTAGGTTTCTTTCGTTTCGTTTATTATCGCCGGCCGTTTTCTTTTTCTTGTGTTTCGGATAATTCCGATCAGGTTAGGGTTTGTGCGTGTTTTATTTGATAATCGTCGACCTGGGAATTAGTAGGAAATTCTGATTTATTATAAAGATTGTGTTGATCGCGGTTAACGGATGTTAATTTAGCTAGATTGATACAATCTTTCTAATCGATTAAGGATTGATTACGGATTCTAGGGTTTCTTTGTTTGGTTTATTTCTAGTTTTGTTGTGTTTGCGGTATGGAGAGTGATGAAGTACTGAATGGTGATGGGTATCCAAAACTGAGTAAGGAGAGAGTTGCTAAAACTGGCACGGATGAACGTAACAAACCTGGTGTGCATGTTGATCGAGCCAAAGTTCCGTTACCTAATAAGGGATTTGGACACCGTGTGCTGAATATTGACGGTAATCCTAAGCTGCCCCGACGAGGGAATGCTCCTAACGCACTAGTGGAAGAAGTGAACTCTGATCCAAAGCTACTTAAAGCCACTGAAGAACGAAACAAGAATAAGGATACGGGAACCATGGTGAATAATATCAAGGACGACTCGGAAAACATCACTGGAAAAGGGGCTAACTTGCATGGTAATTTGGAAGATATTGCATCTGATTCGGATGGTGGTGTTGCATCAGCTGAGTCCACGAAGGTAACGACTACTAAAACTATAGAACCGCTTTCATTTGCTAAAGTTGTTCAGCATAACAGTGATGATATTAAGGTTAATTTTCGGTCTTTGGAAACTGATGAAATAATTGATGGGGCAGATGTTGTTATTCCTTTATCATCGGTAAAGCAGGTGAATGATAGATACTCGAACACTCTTTATGGATATTTTTTGGGAAAGCGCTTAGCGTTTCCGGTGGTAGACTATTTTGTTAAACATAAGTAGTCGAAGTATGGGTTATCTAAGATGATGATGAATGCTAAGGGGTTCTTCTTCTTTAAGTTTCAAACAAAAAAAGGGATGGCCCAGCTACTTGAAGATGGGCCATGGATGATACGAAATGTTCCAATTATTCTTACTGAATGGACTCCTGATGTTATGGTTGAGAAAAAGGATATAACATCTATACCGGTTTGGGTAAAAATGCATGATGTACCATTGGCTGCGTTTACTGAGGACGGGCTGAGTTTACTGGCCTCGAAAATAGGTGTTCCAAAATTGCTGGATTCTTACACAACAACAATGTGTGTAGATTCATGGGGAAGAAGTAGTTATGCTAGGGCGTTAATTGAAGTTCAAGCAGGGTCTGAATTAAAGAGGGTTGTCACGGTTGCAATCCCGGCACTCGATGGAAAAGGATACTCTAAAGCGGAGGTAAAAATAGAATATGATTGGGAACCGTTGAGATGTTCAACATGTTGCGTGTTTGGTCATGATGATAACTCGTGCCCAAAGAAACAAACAACAGTGCAGATGGATGATAAGAAGGAAAATACTAAAGACTTTCAGGAGGTATTATCGAAGAGTAGGAAAGGGATCAATCAAGGGCTGCATGTTAAGAACCAGAAGCCGAAATTTGTGTACCGTCCGGTAGCAAAGCCTAAATCCAAGGCTGATGAGAAGGGGCAACCGAAGAACCAAGTGCCTATCTCTAACCCATTTTCTGTACTTCAAAAAGAGGAAAATAACTCTAATGAGTTTGGTGGAATAAATGGTAAGACTTCAAAAGGTAACCAACAAAATAAAAGTACCAATTTGGAGGAAATAATTGCTGATGCAGTTGGAATCGAGGAGCTTTTAGGTGATATCTCAAAATTAATGGATCAGAAAGAAGAAAATATAAATTCTGAGGGTGCAAGCACACCTGGTGATACTAGTGTCCATGGGTAGTTTGGCTTCTTGGAACATAAGGGGTTTGAACCGGCCCCTCAAACAAAAGGAGGTTCGTCAGGTGGTAATGGACAATCATCTTCAGGTATGTGCAATTATGGAAACTCATGTTGACTCGTCTAATGTCTATAATGTTTGTAAGAAAGTTTGCTCGTCATGGAGCTGGGCGAATAATGCTGATTGTTGTGAGAAAGGTACTCGTATTATGGTAGGGTGGGACGCTGACATTGTGGATGTTATGATCCTTTCTAAAACTGATCAGGTTGTGCATACCCAGATCAGGTTTAAACTCGATCAAAAGTCTATTTTTTGTTCGTTTATTTATGCTGACAACTACTACAAAAATAGACGGTACCTATGGCAGAACTTATGTGCTCATCATTCTTATATGCATGATAAACCATGGACTATTATGGGGGATTTTAATTCTTCCCTGTTTCATGAAGATATAGCTCAAGGGCCATCCACGCTTAGCATTGGGAATAGGGAATTTAAGGAATGCATTGATAAGATAGAGGTGTTTGATGTTAATCGAACGGGTTTACATTTTACATGGACGAATAAGCAGCAAAAGGGTATCATTGTTAAGAAAATTGATCGAATATTGGGGAATATGCAATTAATCGATACATTCCCTAATGCGGTAGCATGTTTTCTTCCGTACCGCATATCAGACCATACTCCGTGTATCTTAAAATTGCCTAATGTGACTAGAGAAAAACCGAAGCCGTTCAAGTTTGTGAATTTGGTAGCCGATAAGAAGGGTTTTATGGAGGAAATTAAAAAGGTTTGGAATATGGACATTCAAGGTTATCGCATGTTTCAGATTGTCAAAAAGCTCAAGCTGTTAAAAAACCCGATGAGGAAACTCTTATATATACAAGGTAATCTGCATGAGAAGGTTAAGACGATGAGAAAGGATTTAGAAGACAACCAGATTGCTATTGATAATGATCCTTTCAACAATGAGCTTCTTGATAAACACAGTCGACTACTTCAAGCGTATAAGAAAGTGGTAATTGATGAGTGTTCTTTTTTGCAGCAAAAATCTAAGTTACAATGGCTTTCGCTTGGTGATAAGAACTCAAAGTTCTTTCATAACACGGTCAAAGCAAAAAATCATCGGAGTAGAATTTTCTCGGTAAGAGACAGTAGCGGTATACTACATGAAGGAATGTCGGTTCCACAAGTCATGGTGGAGCACTATACCCAGTTCTTTGGTAGTGTTGGAAGTATAAATTTGCATCCTACGCCAGATCTATTCCATAATGTATTATCGGTTGATAAAGCTTCTGCTATGGTTAGGATTGTTACGGATGATGAAATTAAACAGGCAATGTTTTCCATTGATGGGAATAAAGCTCCAGGTCCTGATGGTTACACCTCGGTCTTCTTTAAAAAGTCTTGGGATGTAGTTGGGAAGGATGTATGCAGTGCGGTACAGGAGTTTTTTCGAAATGGTAAACTACTCCGTCAACTTAACCATACGATAATCTCTTTAATCCCTAAGGTTACTTCACCATCTTCCATTTCAGATTATCGCCCTATATCTTGTTGTAACACACTATATAAGTGTATCAGCAAGATTATTACAAATCGAATAAAAGAAGGGTTAGGTGATATTGTGAGCATCAACCAGTCAGCCTTTGTTCCGGGTAGAAGGATTTCGGATAATATCCTCCTAACACAGGAGTTAATGCATAACTATCATCATGATAAGGGGCCACCAAGGTGTGCCTTTAAGGTGGATATTCAAAAGGCTTACGACACGGTAGACTGGAACTTTCTTGAACAGATACTGCTTGGTTTTGGATTTGATCGGAGAATGGTGAAGTGGATAATGGTTTGTGTTACAACCACGTCCTTCTCTTTGGCTATAAATGGTAATCTGTATGGGTATTTTAGAGGGCAACGGGGTTTACGACAAGGGGACCCAATGTCTCCGTATCTTTTTACGCTGGTTATGGAGGTTCTTACACTGCTTTTGCAAAAACAGAGTTCTTTGTCAGCTGAGTTCAGGTACCATGATAAATGTGAAAATCAGCGAATAATTAATCTCTGTTTTGCTGATGATCTGTTTTTGTTTTCTCGGGGCGATCATAGATCAGCAAAAGTGCTATTGGAGGCGTTAGACTTATTTAAGAATATGTCAGGTCTTGTTCCTAGTATGACTAAAAGTACGGTCTTTTTTGGTAATGTTCCGGACATAGTGAAAGATCTCGAATTAGAAGTATCATCCCATTTGATGAAGGCGTGTTGCCAGTTCGCTACCTTGGAGTTCCCCTTATATCTACCAGGCTTGTTTATAATGATTGTAAGCGCCTTCTGGAAAGTATGGATTTAAGAATAACCGATTGGAAAAATAAGAGTTTGTCATTTTCGGGTAGACTTTAATTGATTCGGTCGGTCCTGTCTTCTATGCATATATATTGGGCTTCGGTGTTTATTTTACCAAAGCGCATCATTTATGACCTGGAAGAAAGAATGCGAAGATTTTTGTGGGCGCAAGGTAATAACATAAAAGGGAAAGCTAAGGTGAGTTGGAAAAAAGTGTGTATTCCTAAACGGGAGGGTGGCTTGGGTATTCGAAGGATTGGGGATATGAATAATGCGCTTATGGTTACGCATGTATGGAGTCTTCTTACACATAGAGAGTCTCTTTGGGTAAAGTGGATCCATTCATATCGTATACGAGACCGAAGTTTTTGGGACTTACCAATCCGAAATAACATAACATGGAGCTGGAGGAAAATGCTACAGCTAAGGCCGATTATTCAACAACATGTATGGACGAAACTGGGAGACGGTAACAAAACACTTGTTTGGTTTGATAAGTGGGATGAGATATGCCCTTTGAATTCTTTTATTACGCCACGTATGATATCAAATGCTGGATTCTATATGAACTCAAAGGTTGCGGATGTATGTGACCATGGGGGGTGGGGATGGCCGACCGAGTGGGTAAACCGATTTCCGGCTCTCCGAAACTTGCCAAGTATCATACTGAGCTCGGGATTACATGATAGAGTTGTATGGAGAACTAGATCAGGAAAGGAGATGAACTATAGTGCCGCTATAGGGTGGGATGAATTTCGACTACACCAGAATGAAGTCCCATGGGCAAGTATTATCTGGTATCCCCAATCAATTCCTCGTCATTCTTTTTTAATGTGGCTTCTTGTGAACAAAAAACTAAAAACGCAGGATGTCATGAGTCGATGGTCTTCGGCGGGTAGTCCTAATTATAACCTTATGTGCTGCTCGTTGTGTATGGGTGGTTTGGATTCTCATGACCACCTTTTTTTCGAGTGTTTATATGCTGCTCAGGTCTGGAATGGTATTCGAGATAAAGCAGGAATGGGATCGCTACCTAACAAATGGGAAAGGATTTTTGATCATTTGGTGCAATATGCGGAATCAAAGCATGCTACTCATGTTATTGGAAAGCTTGTTGTTAGTGCGGCAACTTACTTTGTGTGGCAGGAACGAAATCAGAGATTGTTTTCTACGAAAAAAAGGAGTGCCGATCAACTCATTGAGGTTATTCTACTAACAGTTCGGATGAAGCTACATTTGATGAAATTTAAAGACACGAGTCACACTAGAGACCTTCTACAGGAATGGAGCCTTCCTAGAGGTTTGCTGATAAATGATGATGAATATGGCTAATGGTGTTACATGTGCTTTCCTTTTGTAATTTAGTGTTACGTGTATTGTCGAGTGACGTGCTTATTAATAGGTTTCTAGCGGCTGTAGGAAGATCGCTTGATGAACTCTAGTATATCTTGTCATACTTGAGAATTGAGGTTTCTGTCTACCTCACTTGTTATTTTGGATTGATTGATATAATATTTACCGGGGTAACCCTTTACCCAAAAAAAAAAAAAAAAAAAAAACTCATACGATTATTATAAAATAAATATAAGTGTATATTTATTTTGACGACGATATGAAAACATTGAAAACGCGATCCGATAACATTTCAACGCGCGCGACTACAAGACAACAAGTTTCTGCAATCCGTTGTAATCGAATATAATTATTTATATTATTTCAAATGTCAATGATTCGGGAATTAGTTTTCAAATCTCGATAAATTATTCGAACGATGTTATAAAAATAAGAATATTGTTTATATTTATTTCGAAACGCCAAAATTTCTGAACGCTTTTACAAGACGAACACAAGGTGCGAATTATTTCAAACAAACGAATTAGGAAATCGTATTACAAGAATATTATACATATTCAAATGTCGTGGCGTTGAATAGTTTTATAAAATAAATATGGTTATATTTATTATAAACGTCGACGACACGAACACTTGCGAACACTTTCGAATGATATTATAACAATAGTATATTGTTTATATTCGATTCAAACGTCTAACGAAGTGCGACACGATACGCCAGACTCTTGCGCGAATACGAAATGTATTATTTAGACGGATATATAGACAAGTATATATATAACATGTCTTACGAAAACTACGAATTAGTTATGATTTCATAAAGTATAGTTATGTTTTAAGTAAACATATATTTCAAGTCGCTCGAAAACTAAGACAATTCTAAGAAAACCATAGATTGGTTATTCCGAGTTAAGACAATAACAATTTCATAGAATCGCATGAGTAACTATTCGGTAGAGCTCGATATCACGTAGTATAGCTACGTCATTCTTAGAAACTTACAAGTTATTCTGTTTTAGGAATACCTTAGATTGCATGCTAGCGAGTCAAGTTGTGGAGACAACACTATGGAAATCAAATTAAGCTAGCTTTGCACTGGATTATCCAGGTGAGTTCATAATCCCCACTCTTTACTGTTTTACATTTTTATAAATGTTTTCGGGGGTGGAAAGACATGCAAGTTTTGCAAAAGAACACAACGTTTCGATAAACGAAAATCATATATTTCTAAGCCATGTTACAAACAGATTTCAATGAAAACAAATGGTTTACGAAAGATTTATACTAAACTTACCGATTTTCACAGTTATACAAAGCTTTTCGAAACATGCATGTGTTTTATGACTAGTGACGGGACTGTCATAGTCACAACTAGGGGGCGAGGCCCCAATTTTATTTATAACATGGGCTAGGCCCAATGACAAGAAAACATGGGCTAGGCCCAATAACAAGAAACATGGGCTAGGCCCAAGAGCACTGATTTATAACAATTGGTATGTAGCTATGGGATTAGATTATAACAAATCACTGTGCGTAAGTAGGATGATGACAATAGTAACCATTAATCACGTAGTGACCAAGGTGTAAAAGGTATAGATCTATCGAGTTTGAGACATGCTCCACTCCTGGTATGCTAACCAGTTAAGGAGTGCTTTTGTGATCCCAATGATGTCAAAGTTGTCTCGGGTTGGTTACTTACTTATGGCACATAGGCCAGTGTATTAGCTACACACTGACTGATCCTTAGGTTCCATAGGGAAAACTACATACTATGATTTCATTACCGGTTTATAAAGATAACAGAAAACAATTATCGGTTTACAAAGATAACAGAAAACATTTTATCACCGGTTTATACACTTAACAGTTATATGCATGGATTTGCAAACAACATGGAAACATTTCAATACTCATGACATTTCAAATGCTTTGGGATACTATGATCCCACAAATCGGCTTTCGATGCAAAATGTTCAAATGTTTTATATCTCATTTGAAACAAAAACAGACAAACTATGAACTCGCCAACTTTATGTTGACTTTTCGCATGTTCTTTCTCAGGTTATAAATTCAAGTATGGCACGGCTGGAATAGTGGTACCCATGGGGATTCGAGTAGTTAGCGAGCGTTCATTTACTAGAAACCTTAGCCATCACGTCTGCTTCCGCTGTGCGATGAGGATGCCATTCAGATCACGCTCGGCTCTGATGTGAAAAGGACAACACGGGGGTGTGACGTGGTATCAGAGCCATAGGTTCTAGCGAACTAGGTATCAACCCCCGCTCTGATACCAGAGTGGTATCAGAGCTATGGGTTTTAGCGAATTAGGTATCAAACCTGGCTTTGGTAACATATAGGTTTCTATGGAGATACCTAGGCTTTAACCTCACGTTCTTTTTGGGACATTAGATCATTAAGACTTGAATACGTACAGAACGCCTAGCACTCGAATATGTGGCCGAAAACATTAAGTCAACATTATGATTTTAATCATACACTAGTGTTGTGTTTGGTACACGGTACACGAAAACATTGCATACCGTAGGCAAAACTTTGAGAGTTTTGGCAACATGCATTTAGGACCTTTGGAAAAATTATGTCAGTATCAATTAAAGGTCAGCACGTAGGAACCACGATTATTAGCTCGGACAAACACATTACATATATTGTCGCTGTTATTTTATTTACCGAGCAGGTAGCCTACGCGAAATGAAAACCCTAGTGCGCAAAATATACATGAAACTTAAACGACACGACAACGGATGTTGAAGTACATCACACACGACTTTCGAGGCGCGGCCTTGAAGGAGCACGACATTACGACAACGATGTTAATCCCGTCAGCCGGAGAACTACCGACCAAAATGCGACAATTTATCACGTGGTCCTGTAAGCGACACGAACAACGCTGAGATACGTTCAAACGAGATTTCATAACAGTCGGTGCTTATTACAATGGTAATCGCGACCATTGGCGCTGCAAAGGAAGTCACATGTCTTCGCATTCTCCCTACTTCATTAATGACGAATACACTATATGCGACATTCGGTGGTAATGTCATGACATCAGAAGAAATACCAGGTAAATCCTCGAACTCCTTTTGTTAAAAATTTCAACTTTGCATATACTGAGTAGGTTTGCACACCTCTACTCCTTAAAACGGTCATTGTGTCACGGAAATTTCTTTCTTGTTAGCGAACGCATATTGCATCATTTCTTGACAGATTTACATGATACGCAAGCTTTGTTGCTACGTATGTGGTTGACTTGATACGTGGAGGCCATCAGGGTCTTCACTTCGAATGGTCATTTCATCAGTCGTTCAAAGGTTGTTTCGCTACATTCAAATTTTTGCTTTGTGATCTAGATGACCTGTCTTATTGCAAATATTGACTCCTTGATATCGAGTTAACGAATTCTTGAAAATTCATTTTCTTTCCAAGTTGCATACATGGGATTTTTGTAGTAAACATATCAAAGCTTCTTTGTCGAATCATGTTTGTTGTTGGATTGTTTCAAACCAAGTTCAATTGCTTGAACTTGCTCACGATATACAAATTCAATTCAAGGATTTCATATTGCGGATTGAGGCCGTCATATTCAAAGTAATATCGACAAGCAATTCATTTGTTTCGAACCATAGCAGACTGGTTCAGTCTGCACCCTTGTTAAGCCATTAATTGGTTACGACACCTTGTAGTGGCGTTACACTAGTTGAAGCTTGCGCTGACATCGCTTTCACAATTCACGTACGGATTTAATTATTTGATTAATTATTCATTTTTTAATCCCCCTTGTTAGATCATTTTTCTCAAAACACCCTTAATACAATTGTGTATTAAGGAGACGGTACACAACTTTATGGTCTATTTCAGTGTACCTAGTGAAGGTCCTTTCATCATCGGTCGAAAATTTTGGGATATTTATTGTTCTTCCACGAACAACCGAAAATTTTTATTTATTTGTTCTTTCATTTTCAGTTGAAAATCCTATGGGACTTATTTGGAACAAATATTCAGACTTACTTGATTGAGCCTTTCATTGAATTGTAAAAACGGTGAATTTGTTCGGTCACCGCCATTATTGAATTATTTCCATGGCTATGACGCCTTGTGGCGTCGGTATAAACTTGTAGCTTGGGCTAATCATTGAAAATGGTCTTAATGCAACTATGTATTAAGACAATGATACACTAATTTCGGTTGTAATTCGGTGTATCCTTGCAGTTCAATAGTGTTAACTTATGGTTGAAAAGTTAACAGATCATCTTCATGTTTCTAATTCGGTTGAGCTTGTCGATTTTAAGTTTCACCAATCCAACAACCAACGCTAGTTTCCGTTGGTAGAGATTCCTTTTGTTATAAAATTCATTTACAGATTGTGAATGTCTTGGAAATCTATTAGTCGAGGTTCTCATTTTATTGACCCCTGTAAACTCAGTCACATTGGTGATTATGTCATTACGTTTCGTTCACTTGGCATCGATTCTTAAAATAGATTCAGTTGAACCTGTGGGTTCATGTTGTTGTAGTATATCATCGTATTCATATAATCCAGACAAGTCTCGATGCGATTACATAGTTATATACCTGAGTATTTTTAATACTTACCTACGTATGACAACAATCTAAGGAGATAACATAACTTAAATTTCGAGGACGATTTTTTTCTAACAAGGGGAGAATGTGACAACCGGCAGTTTCCGGTTGTAATTAAGCGCATATCAAACAGTAATACCGTTATAATTAGCGTAACTAGACGTAAATTAACTCGATCAGGCCTTTGGAAAGCCTAGGAACGTCTACGTGCTTCACGTTACGTGATTTGGCGATAATCGAAGACACTAAACGCGAATTTAAACGGTAAGCGAATTGATTTCAAACAAATACTGACGACGTCTGAAAACACGAATTTAATACTTGCATTTATCATACAGATATAATTACGCGATAAATTTGGATCGTTGAACATCGGCAAGCGCAACGCGAAAATTTCGCGGAAAATCGGGACGCACCGACAAGGAAACGGAAGCCACGAACTAGAGATACATCTAAATATTAATATATTATGATATATTAGGCTTCGTTTTCAAATTTTAACGCTCACGGAAGAAACTAGAACGAAAAACGGATCAGAAATGACAAACATGGCAATTACGCGATTTTTAAAACAACGAACGGATTACGTGTCAAAACCCGACACCCGACATAATTTAATACGTTTTCGAGTTTAAACGAATAAATTTCGATAAATAACAACAATTGGTTCGAAAAACGGACTATAAATGGCGATTGTAGAGATTTTACGCAAATTTTAACGAAACCGACAAATGATCGCGTCAATCGCCGACTACCGACAACATTTACGTATTTTTGAACCAAAAATAATATATTATGACGTACCATGACGTTCGGGTGCGAAAACGGGCCTTATAGATGTGTTTGGGCCATGCAAGATATTGGACACGTGTTAACGGGCCTTGGGCCCAACCCACTCCACAAACCCTAACTATATAAACTCAATTATAACACAAGCCTCTTCATTCTTTTCCCCCAAAACCCTAATCTCACACACATATCCTCTGCTCTCTCTCTCTCTTACGGGAAGTCTGGCGGCCGGATTTCACCGGCAGAGCCGACAGAAATCAGGCGACGGCAGACGGCTCAGCCGCCGCTGACGGTGGCGGTGGCAGTCGTTCCTCCGGCGCCGCCTTTCCGGCGAGACACCCCAAAAACACTTGAAACCTAGAGAGAGATAGATCGATCATAGAGAGAGAAATAGAGGCATAACAGAGAGAGAGAGAGAGGAAGCGGTGGTGGTGCGCCGAGGGAGGGGGAGAGAGCGTCGCAGCCGGCGGCGCTAGACCGGCCGACATCAACAGTGGTGTGTGGTTAATTGGGTCAGGTCTGGTTCGAGTTCGGTTCGGGTTGTGTTAGGTTTTGACTTGGGTTGGTTTCCGATCGACACTGGGTAATGGCGGTGGTGTAAAGCAGTGACAGCCGCCGCGCGGGGGCGACCGCGATGGCATTAGCAATGGCGGTGGTGGTGTTTTTAGTTATGGTGGTTCAGATCTGGATTGGTTGGATTGGGGGTTGAGTCGGAGCTGCAAACAAGCCAGCGACAGCCGGCGACGCTCCTGTTCTCCGACGATGTTTCAGCAGTGGCGGTAATGGTAGGGTTGTTTGGTTCAGCTTCTCAGCTCGGGTTCGGTTCACTCCAGGTTCAACTCAGGTTAAGTCGCGGTTCGGGTTCGGTTCAGACCCGGTTCAGTCCGGATCTCGGCTCAGTTTTGATATTACAGATTTGATTTGATTTGGGTTTATCTTCGGTTTAGTTCAAAAATCTAATGTTTGTTTCAAGTTCAGTCTCGGTTCGGTTCAGTTCGGTCAGTCAACAAAAGTCAACGGGTCAAACCCGGTCAACGCGATCAAACCCAGTCAACAAAAGTCAGCCTGGTCAACTGTCGGTCATTGAGTCAACTCGCGACTCGGTAAAAATTAATTACGACGCGCGAATTTAATTATATAAGTTTATAATTATTATTAATATTTAATTAATTATCACGAAACCGAGCTCGACCCGACCGTTAACAATTCGATATCGCCAAAACAATTAATAAATAACAATCGATCCGACAAAAATATTCGCGAAAAATTATTCGTTAAAAAAATCAAACCGATGATGTTAAATATATAAATTGGAAATATTAATCGGCGAAAACTTAATATTTGAAAACGATGAAAAAGTTTATATATTGTTTGATTTGTTACATTGCAGGTTGTGTTTTGATAATAAATCGACAACTAGTATTGTCGGGATCGTCCAAAAACAGAGGAAACTCTGCCCGATTTTCGTAGAATCTGTAAAACGAAACGCGACACAATTCAAAGATAAAACGTCCAAACTCATACGATTATTATAAAATAAGTGTATATTTATTTTGACGATGATATGAAAACATTCAAAACACGATCCGATAACATTTCAACGCGCGCGACTACAAGACAACAAGTTTCGGCAATCCGTTGTAATCGAATATAATTATTTATATTATTTCAAATGTCAACGATTCGGGAATTAGTTTTCAAACCTCGATAAATTATTCGAACGATGTTATAAAAATAAGACTATTGTTTATATTTATTTCGAAACGCCAAAATTTTTGAAAGCTTTTACAAGACGAATACAAGGTGCGAATTATTTCAAACAAACGAATTCGGAAATCTTATTACAAGAATATTATACAAATTCAAATGTCATGGCGTTGAATACTTTATAAAATAATATGGTTATATTTATTACAAACGTCGACGACACCATCACTTACGAACACTTTCGAATGATATTATAACAATAGTATATTGTTTATATTCGATTCAAACGTCTAACGAAGTGCGACACGATACGCCAGACTCTTGTGTAAATACGAAATGTATTATTTAGACGGATATATAGACAAGTATATATACAACATGTCTTACGAAAACTACGAAGTTGTTATGATTTCATGAAATATAGTTATGTCTTAAGTAAACATATATTTCAAGTCGCTCGAAAACTAAGACAATTCTAAGAAAACCATAGATTGGTTATTCCGAGTTAAGACAATAACAATTTCATAGAATCGCATGAGTAACGATTCGGTAGAGCTCGGTATCACATAGTATAGCTACGTCATTCTTAGAAACTTACAAGTTATTCCGTTTTAGGAATACCTTAGATTGCATGCTAGCGAGTCAAGTTGTTGAGACAACACTATGAAAATCACATTAAGCTAGCTTTGCACTAGATTATTCAGGTGAGTTCATAACCCCCACTCTTTACCGTTTTACATTTTTATAAATGTTTTCGGGGGTGGAAACACATGCAAGTTTTGCAAAAGAACACAACGTTTCGATAAACGGAAATCATATATTTCTAAGCCACATTACAAACAGATTTCAATGAACACAAATGGTTTACGAAAGGTTTATACTAAACTTACCGATTTTCATAGCTATACAAAGCTTTTCGAAACATGCATGAGTTTTATGACCAGTGACGGGACTGTCATAGTCACAACTAGGGGGCGAGGCCCCAATTTTATTTATAACATGGGCTAGGCCCAATGACAAGAAAATATGGGCTAGGCCCAATAACAAGAAAACATGGGCTAGACCTAATAACAAGAAAACATGGGCTAGGCCCAAGAGCACTGATTTATAACAATTGGTATGTAGCTATGGGATTAGATTATAACAGATCATTGTGCGTACTTAGGATGATGACAATAGTAACCATTAATCACCAACTGACCAAGGTGCAAAAGGTATAGATCTATCGAGTTTGAGACACGCTCCACTCCTGGTATTAACCGGTTTAGGAGTGCTTTTGTGATCCCAATGATGTCAAAGTTGTCTCGGGTTGGTTACTTATTAGCTACACACTGACTGATCCTTAGATTCCATAGGGAAAACTACATACTACGATTTCATTACCGGTTTACAAAGATAACAGAAAACAATTACCGGTTTACAAAGATAACAGAAAACATTTTATCACCGGTTTGTACACTTAACAGTTATATGCATGGATTTGCAAACAACATGAAAACATTTCAATACTTTTATACAGACATGACATTTCAAATGCTTTGGGATACTATGATCCCACAAACCGGCTTTCGAATGCAAAATGTTCAAATGTTTTATATCTCATTTGAACAAAAAACAGACAAACTATGAACTCGCCAACTTTATGTTGACTTTTCGCATGTTCTTTCTCAGGTTATAATTCAATTATGGCACGTTTGGAATAGTGGTACCCATGGGATTCGAGTAGTTAGCGGGCGTTCATTTACTAGAATCCTTAGCCATCACGTCTGCTTCCGCTGTGTGATGAGGATGCCATTCAGATCACGCCCCGCTCTGATGTGAAAAGGACAACACGGGCGTGTGACATTATAAACTTATGTCTAAATTTTAAATAATGTTGTCAAACTTGTGGTTTGTTTTAAAGACAAAAGTTTATATGTGAACTATAGTTAAATAAAAGTATGGATGAATGTTTTGTAATGTAATACAATCGTCGTTTACTTGGTTAAATGCAACGATTGCCGCTCTGGCCACACCTCGCGACACGCTTCCGCTACAACGAAAATCGAGGTGTGACAAAGTTGACCGACCAACCTTGTTAAAATGGATTAAGCCCAATTGGTTCGTAAAGGTGGGTCTAGCCCAAATTAAAATGAAAGATTGGGCCTAGTCCAATATAACTTATAAAAATTAGATTAGCCCAAGTTTAGTTTATAAAAATAGGCTTTAGCCCAAAGTTAGTATTTATAAAATGGCTTAGCCCAATTTATTTATTTATAAAAGTGGGCTTGGCCCAAAGTTATCTTTTTTTTAAATGGATCTAGCCCATGTAACTTTTATAAAAGTGGGCTTATCCCAAAGTTTATTTTTATAAAAGTGAACCTTAGCCCAAGTTTGATTTTTATACAAGTAGGCCTAACATTTTATAAAAGTATATAAAAATATATATATATTAGGCCTTCTATATGTTTCATGGAAGACAATATTTGTTTCAAATATACGTCTAATCACTTCTATATGTTTCATATATGAAGATCAAGGCATCTAGAGGAAGAGCTAGACCCCGAGTTAGACCATCGCCATTACCTACAACCCAAGCCGAGCTCGATGCTCTAGTGAATCAACGAATAACTGAAGCAGCGCAATGCTGAGCCAAGGGTTCAAGAACCACCAAGAGTTCAGATGCCCGTAAATGGTTTGTTATTTATAAAATTACCAAAGTATGATCATTATATTTATTTCTGACAATATATATTATTGATGATTCTTGAAATCTAACTATTTCAGGATGTACATCAATTTTTAGATTGCAAACCCTTGAATTTTGATGGCACAGGCGGTGCAGTAGCCTTTGTGCGTTGGACAGAAAAGACAGATTCCGTGATTCGTATGAGTAACTGTTCTACCAACCAGATTGTGTCATATTTATCAGGCTTATTTATGGATGAAGCATTGTCATGGTGGAATTTGCAAGTACAGACGCTTGGAGAAGCAGTTGCTTATGCTATTAATTGGGATAGACTGAAGGATATGATGAGAGAGAAATAATGTTCTAGAGCCGAGTTACAGAAATTGGAAACCGAATTTTGGAACTTATCCATGATAGGACCCGATGTGTATGGTTATACACAGCGTTTCCATGATCTTTCGCGAGTCGTTCCATATATGGTAACCCCTTAATTCAAACGTATCGAACGATACATTTGGGGATTATTTCCAGAAATTCGAAGTATGGTTAATTCGTCACATCCAGCAACCATCACTGCGGCAATTACGATTGCAGTAAGCCTTATTGAAGAAGCAGTGAGAATGAATAAGTTTTCGAGAAAGAATGCAGAGATGCCCAAGGAAACACATGTAGAATCAACCTCACATGGGAATAAGAGAAAGTTTACACACTTCAAGAAAGGTTCCCGACCGAGTAACAAGAAGAAAGAAACCCCCACAGCAAAAAGGAACAAAGTAATCGTGGCAGTAGCAGAGACAGAACCGAGAGATTATACAGGAAATGCACCTAAGTGCAACAGGTGCAATTATCATCATTATGGTGGATGCCGAACCACCAAATGTGATAAGTGCCGGAAGTTGGGACACCGCACCCAAAACTGCTAGAGTAATAACAAAGGAACCAGGAATGAAGGCAAGAAAGAAGGAGGTTATGGAAATGGAAATGACCGAGGAAGAAATCAAAGTTGTTATGGTTGCGGTGAATTGGGCCACTTTAGGAAGAAATGCCCAAAAGAGAACAAAGGCCACGAGCGAGCCTTTGTAATAGGAGCTCTCGAGGCATGTCAGGATCCGAATGTGATCACTGGTACCTCCCCTGTCAATAATCATTTCGCATCTATTTTATTTGATACTGGAAAAGATTTTAGTTTCATATCTTTAGAGTTTAAAGATATACTCGAACTAAATTCAAATAAATTAGATATTCCATTCACTATCGAACTAGTGAATGGAAAGATAATTGAATCTGATGAAATTATTAAAGAATGTTCTTTAGAGTTAGGCGGACAAAAATTCAACATTGATTTATTACCCATCCAGTTAGGTAGTTTTGATGTTGTAATCGGTATGGATTGGTTATCCAATAATCAAGCCGAATGAAACACTTCTTATACATGGCGAGAAGAGCGAAACGCCATTGAGAATTATTTCTTGTATGAAAGCTCAAAAGTGCTTGAGAAAAGGATGTATAGCATTCTTAACACACATTGTTGACAAGAAATCCAAGGAGCCAAAATTTGAGGAGATCCCTGTTGTTAAGGAATTTCCTGAAGTCTTCCCAGAGGACTTGTCAGGAATACCACCCCAACGACAAGTCGAATTTCGCATAGACTTGATTCCAGGAGCTGCACCTGTAGCGGAAGCGTGTCGCGAGGTGTGGCCAGAGCAGCACTCGTTGTATTCAACCAAGTAAACGACGATTGTATTACATTACAAAACATTCATCCATACTTTTTATTTAACTATAATTCACATATAAACTTTTGTCTTTAGAACAAACCACAAGTTTAACAATATTATTTAAAATTTAGACATAAGTTTATAAAACATAACAACAAAGACTGGATGAAACATAACATCTTGACTTCACAACAAACGAACAAGATTTTCCCCCGAAGGCCATCCACTAGTTTCCTGTAATACATGTTAGTTTTGAAAACAATGTCAACAAAAGCTGGTGAATTCATGTTATAAATTTTGTATCAAATGATTATAAAAAACATTTGAAATAAACTTGTTTAATATAGCT
Organism: Scalesia atractyloides; assembly: GCA_947069175.1. Taxonomy (NCBI): domain Eukaryota; kingdom Viridiplantae; phylum Streptophyta; class Magnoliopsida; order Asterales; family Asteraceae; genus Scalesia; species Scalesia atractyloides. The sequence goes on from CAMTDV010000001.1 coordinate 37,387,554, forward strand.
TAATGAAACTTGTAAGATCATTAGTGTGTTGCAAGGACACTAATTTGTATGCGGAATAAGGTGGCAATCAAACCTTGACGATTTATTATGTGTCTGAGACACTCGTTTTAGACACAAAAGCACTCTAATACGATCCGTTACTATTGCCGTAATAGAGTGGGGCTCGCCCAAACCCAATAGATCTATCCCCTTGTTCCTCGGTACTTGTCTTTCATTAATGGCCCCAATGCTTAAGCCTTATTCACATGTGATCTGAATATTTTCATTTTCCCAGCTATATTAATTGTAACATGTATACATCCCCGCACGTTTAAAACCATAAAAACTTTAAAATAAAAGGGGAAACATGAACACACTGATTTGCGTTCCGTACAAATATCTATTTGATTCCTGATACTTCGTTCGTTTTTCGACCTACAAGTGTTCTAGTCTATTAGACACTTAGGCTTTCGTTCGTTTTTCGTACAATTATTGTATCTCGAATTCATACTTGTAATTGTTGGTTTTTCCTTATTTGATAACATCTATATATCTTCCATATCTATACATATATATATACACATATATATAAATATATATATTAGATTGGTTATATGTAAATGGAACTAGTCCATAATTTAATTGTAAATAACTCAATCTAATAATTCGTTACATATGGGCCTAGCCCAATTTTCTTACTATGTATGTGGGCCTAGCCCAACCTAATTTTTTTTAAAATGGATTAAGCCCAATTGGTTTGTAAAGGTGGGTCTGGCCCAAGTTAAAATGAAAGATTGGCGCTAGTCCAATATAACTTATAAAAATTAGATTAGCCCAAGTTTAGTTTATAAAAATGGGCTTTAGCCCAAAGTTAGCATTTATAAAATGGATTAGCCCAATTTATTTATATATAAAAGTGGGCTTGACCCAAAGTTATTTTTTATTTAAATGGGTCTAGCCCATGTAACTTTTATAAAGTGAGCTTATCCCAAAGTTTATTTTTATAAAAGTGGACCTTAGCCGAAGTTTGATTTTTATAAAAGTAGGCCTAACACTTGTAAATTTTATAAAAGTGGGCTTAGCCCAAGTTAATTTTATAAAAGTGGGCCTTAGCCCAACTAGTTTATATAAATGGGCTAGTCCATATACTTTATAAAAATAAGTTTAGCCCAAATTAATTTTTATAACAATGGGCTTAGTCTAATAATTGTTTAGTTGGGCTTATCCAAAAATATTTACTAGTTTTTGTTATAACTTATAAAAATTTATTTATAAAAACTATAAGTTATATATATATTTAAAAATTCTAGTAAATATAAAGTGTATCGTTTTATTTGTTCGTTTTGACCGTGAGGTTCGATTCAACTATTTTATTCGTTTCGTCTTTGTCTTTGTTTCGTTTATACCATATATTTTATTTAATGATCTAGTTCATGTATGATCATCTTTAAAGTATGAGATTATGTTCATGACATATTTTGTTAATGAATCTTGCTAATCTAAACATGCATGTGTTTAGATCATCTTTTTATCCATAATTTTGTAAGATTCAAGTTTACTAGTTCATAATAAATCAATGTTGAATTTAATCCATTTTAAAACAAAATTAGGTTGGGCTAGGCCCATGCTTACAAAAGCTTTTGGGCTAGGCCCATATGTAACGAATTATTAAATTGAGTTATTTACAATTAAATTATGGACTAGGTCCATTTACATATAACCAATCTAATATATATATATATATGAAAGAAATATATAGATGTTATCAAATAAGGAAAAACCAACAATTACAAGTATGAATTTCGATATAAAATAATTGTACGAAGAACGAACGAAAGCCTAAGTGTCTAATAGACTAGAACACTTGTAGGTCGAAAAACGAACGAAGTATCAGGAATCGAATAGAGATATGTACGGAACGCAAATCAGTGAGTTCATGTTTCCCCTTTAATTTTTACGTTTTTATAGTTTTAAACGTGCAGGGATGTATACATGTTACAATTAATATAGCGGGGAAAATAAAAATATTCAGATCACATGTGAATAAGGCTCAAGCATTGGGGCCATTAATGAAAGACAAGTATCGAGGAACAAGGGGATAGATCTATTAGGTTTGGGCGAGTCCCACTCTATTACGGCAATAATAACATATCGTATTAGAGTGCTTTTGTGTCTAAAACGAGTGTCTCAGACACGTAATAAATCGTCAAGGTTTGGTTGCAACACACTAATGATCTTACAAGTTTCATTAAGCTATATTAAACAAGTTTATTTCAAAAGATGGTCAATTCATGTTATAAATTTTGTATCAAATGAATTAACAAAAACATTTGAAATAAACTTGTTTAATATAGCTTAATGAAACTTGTAAGATCATTAGTGTGTTGCAAGGACACTAATTTGTATGTGGAAAAAGGTGGCAACCAAACCTTGACGATTTGTTATGTGTCTGAGACACTCGTTTTAGACACAAAAGCACTCTAATACTATCCGTTACTATTGCCGTAATAGAGTGGGGCTCGCCCAAACCCAATAGATCTATCCCCTTGTTCCTCGGTACTTGTCTTTCATTAATAGCCCCAATGCTTGAGCCTTATTCACATGTGATCTGAATATTTTCATTTTCCCAGCTATATTAATTGTAACATGTATACATCCTCGCACGTTTAAAACCATAAAAACGTTAAAATAAAAGGGGAAACATGAACACACTGATTTGCGTTCCGTACAAACCTCTATTCGATTCCCGATACTTCGTTCGTTTTTCGACCTACAAGTGTTCTAGTCTATTAGACACTTAGGCTTTCGTTCGTTTTTCGTACAATTATTTCATACTTGTAATTGTTGGCTTTTTTTTCTTTATTTGATAACATATATATTTTTCTTTCATATATATATATATATATATATATATATATATATATATATATATATATATTAGATTGGTTATATGTAAATGAACCTAGTCCATAATTTAATTGTAAATAACTAAATCTAATAATTTATTACTTATGGGCCTAGCCCAACCTAGTTTTGTTTATTTAGTAGGTTAAACCCAATTGGTTTATAAAAGTGGGTTTTAGCCCAAAGTTTTTATAAAATGGATTAGCCCAATTTATATTTTTTATAAAAGTGGGCTTGGCCCAAAGTTATCTTTTATTTAAATTGGTTTAGCCCATGTTAACTTTTTTAAAATTGGGCTTAGCTCAAAGTTTATTTTTATAAAAGTGGGCCTTAACCCAAAGTTTGATTTTATACTAGTGGGCTTAGCCTAAGTTTGATTTTATGAAAGTGGGCTAGTCCATATATTTTTATAAAAATAGTTTTAGCCCAATATAGTTTTTATAAAAATGGGCTTAGTATAATAATTGTTTTGTTGGGCTTATCCAAAAATATTTTCTAGTAATAACATATAAAAATTTATTTATAAAAACTATAAGTTATATATATTTAAAAATTCTAGTAAATATAAAGTGTATCGTTTTATTTGTTCGTTTTGACCGTTAGGTTCGCGTCGACTATTTTATTCATTTCGTCTTTGTAGTTTGTTTCATTTATACAATAGATTTTATTTTGTCCGAATTGTCCGAGTTTGTCCAAATTGTCCGATATATATTATTTTATCAAAAGTTGAACACTTAAACATATTTTTATACAAAAATACATGTGCACATATAAGATGGTTTAAAATATATATTTTATTAAAAATATATATTTATCTCATTTTTAGTTTAAGAAAATATAAGTAATTATATTCTTAACTTTTTATCCAAATCCTTTATCTAAACATGATTAAAGTTCCTAATCACTTTTAACCATCAAATCTTTAGTTTATTCATATCTTAATCAAGATTAATTTTTATAAAATTTTTGCCATAGTTTCCTTTAAAAATATAAGTTTCCCATGTTTTATAAACATGTTTTAAGTAATTAAACTAACTCAAATCAAAATCAATCACAATTATTATATAAATGTATTAACATGCAATGTGTATGGGGTTGAAACAGGCGACGGGCAATTTTGGCGATTTTATTGAAGAACCCTAATGTCGTGATTTTCATCCTGTTCTTGATCTAGATCGATTAGCAGTTAGGGTTATTCGATCCCTTTATTGGTAAGGGTTCTTGAATTTACCTTGGTTTCTAATTGGTTTACATTAAGTCTAGGGTTTCCGAATTAGGGTTAGTTTTTTGTTCGTCTTGTCTAGGTTCTGGATTTCAGTGCATGGTTTATTTCCTATCCTGGTGTTTCTTGACCTTCATACAATCCTAGTTATTCTTCGTGATCTGGTTTATAACAGTCTGTTATTAGGGTCTCGTCTGATCGGTTCTCTAATACGAACTAGTTAGCACTTGATCGAATTAAAACTAGGGTTTTTGTTCCAGTTTGTTTCTGCCTATATCTGTGTTTTGATCTGGTTGTATAGAGATATTGTTTTTGTTGATCCTTCTGGATAGGCAGAAACCTAGTTTAAACAAGATCTCTATACGATTTTGTTAGAAGCATGGCCTAGGGTTTTCGCTAGATTAGCGTTTTCTTTCCGGTCGGTTGAGTTCTGGTCTTGGTTTACGTGTTGCATGGTGTGTACTGTTATTGCTTGAAGTGAGAGTTAGTATTTTCTGGTATGGATGAATGTAAAAAACCTGGGGATACTGTGGATAATAACAAGGGTGATCGTGGAAAGCAGCCATTGCCGGGTAGGGTTATTGCCAGCCGAGTTGTCAACATAGATGGAAACCCAATGCTCCCTCGGCGTGGTATAGTGTCTACTCAGATTGATGTTAGTGATGAAAAGCGGGATTCTCAAAGTATTGGGGTGGCCGACTGTCAAGGTTTTCATGCAGGATCCGGTGATGAAGGTAATAAGGTTGCTTCAGATGTGCAGCAGGATTGTCATCCTCAAGGTGAACCCTCGAAATCAATGACATATGCAGATTCGGTTATGGCTGCCAATCCCAAAACAGTTAACTTTAGAACTCTTGCAAATTCTGTTATGCATGAGGGATGCGATGTTGTTCTCCCGCGTGATTCTGTTCGAGCTGTACAAGATAAGCTAGCTAATACTTTATATGGATACTTCTTAGGAGAGCGTATTGCATTCCCGGTTGTGGAGTATTTTGTTCGCAATAACTGGAAGAAATTTGGATTATAGAAGTCAATGATGAATGCGAATGGTTTCTTCTTCTTTAAGTTTGCGGATCATAAAGGTATGTTGGATGCTCTAAAGGGGGGTCCATGGATTATACGATCACAACCTATATTCCTAACTGAATGGACACCGACTTCAAAGCTGGAAAAGAAGGAGGTAACCAAAGTTCAAGCCTGGGTGAAAATTCATGAGGTTCCACTGGCTGCATACACTGAAGATGGCCTTAGTTTGGTCGCTACTGCTATTGGTGTTCCAAAACTATTGGACTCCCATACCAATTCGATGTGTAGGAACACTTGGGGCCGTAGTAGCTATGCTAGAGCTTTAATAGAAATCTCAGCAGACAAGGAGTTGAAAGAGGAGCTGACGATCGCAATACCTGAGGTAAACGGGGAGGGCTTTAGCAAGGAAACTATGTTTGTGGAGTATGAATGGAAGCCGATTAGATGTTCTAGTTGTTGTGTGTTTGGCCATTCTGTGGATTCCTGTCCCAAGCAAACAAGGGAACCAGCAAACACTGCTAAGCAGTTTCATCCCAGATTTCCAATGAAACAAGGCAATGGGAAAGGTAAGGTGGGCTCTAAAATTGATGAGGAAGGTTTCACCGTTGTGTCTAGCAAAAAAGTAGCTAGGAAAGGAGGGTTCCAGATAAATAAGCCCAAACCAAAGTTTGAGTATCGACCGCCAATAGGTAAAGGGAAGAATGAGTTGCCCACTCGGCCGTTGATGGGGAGTGTTGTCTCAAATAATTCGTTTAAGGTGTTAAATGAGGTAGAGGGGGATGGGAACCATAGTATTTATGCTGCGACAAGTAACCAGGAACATTCCGAGGATGAGGAGGTGATTGAAGTGTATAATGAAATGGATGAATTCATCTCAAAGGAATCGTGTAATCCTGAACGTAAAAAAGGGGCAAGCACTCCTTCAACGGTAGTGTCTAATGATTAGTCTAGCAGCCTGGAATATTAGGGGCTTAAACCGGCCTCTGAAACAAGACGAGGTTGGTCATGTGGTTAGGAGTAATCATCTTTCGTTTTGTGCAATCTTAGAATCTCATGTGGATATTGGTAATCTTCATAAAGTATGTAGAACTGCGTTTAGGGGTTGGGATTGGACCTCCAATTGCAGTAGATGTAATAAAGGTACTAGGATCATCTTAGGTTGGAACCCGATGGAGATTGATGTTATGGTCATTGCCCAAACGGATCAGGTTATGCATATTCAGTTGAACTGTAAACTGGAGATGAGGAGCCTGCTCTGCTCGGTGGTATATGCAGCAAATTACTATGTCACTCGACGGGATTTATGGCAACAGCTTGTTCGACATAAAGGCTTCGTGGGTGATAATCCGTGGGTTATTCTGGCAGATTTCAACTCAGCTCTTTTTCTGGAGGATAATTCCATGGGATCTTCATATGGCTCAGTGGGTATGAGGGACTTTCAAGAGTGTGTTACTGAGTTGGAGGTGGTTGATATTAATAGTTCGGGATTCCATTTTACATGGAATCAAAAGCCTAAAAAAGGCGTGGGGCTGCTAAAGAAGCTTGATCGTGTTATGGGTAACACTGCGTTTCTGGCTGAGTTCCCTAACTCCTACACGATTTTTCAGCCATATAGGATATCAGATCATTGCCCGTGTTTGTTAAAGATCCCATCTCCTGGTAAGATGAAACCTAAACCATTCAAGTTTGCTAATTTCTTGGCTCACAAACCGGAATTCACTGATATTGTTAAGAAGCATTGGGATATGGCCATTGATGGGGTCCCTCAATTTTGTGTGGTAAAGAAACTGCGCCTCTTAAAGAAGCCATTTCGGGCTCTCTTATTGAAACAAGGAAATTTGCACAAGAAAGTTGAGAGTCTCAGAGGTAAGCTGGATGCTATTCAACAGGATATTGATGTTGAGCCGTTTAATATGGATCTTCGAATGCAGGAAGTAAAAATTAATAAGGAATTTCAGGAAGCTTGTTTAGATGAGGAACGGTTTATGCTCCAAAAATCTAAAGTGGAATGGTTGAAA